>CM057071.1:0-1280000 GCA_029379335.1 Thymus mandschuricus
GATGAAATGTTTCAACACGATTTGCTCTTTTTGATATTTGTGATGGGTTTTTTTTAATAGTCCTTCCATCATGCTGACGAGACACGAACAATATTACTTCTTTATGCTCTCTGCCAGATGCTTCTTAAAAAACTAGCTTCTGGCATGCTCTTATTGCTTTTCATCAATTTAGCATATTATCCTTTTGTTTATATGACCTCTCATTTTGTTTTTATTTGCCCTGCTCTTCTTGCTAAAGCATCTAGAAGTAATAGAACGCAGGCTAGAGGCATTTTTTCCTTTTAAATAATGGAATACACATATGGGGATGTGCTAAAAGCTGTTGGAATTTACATTCCACGTGTAAATTATATTTTTGTTTTGTCTTTCTTCTGTCTCCACAATGCAGGTTACAATGGTGGGAACAATGGTGAGGACATTTGACCGAGTCGTGGTTCGTTAGCGATTCTTGAGGAGAACGGATATTCAGTTGAAGAACGGTTTATCCAGTGAGAAGAAAGGGGGAGAATTGCGTGAAGACTACGTGAAGAAGTTGGTTGAGAAGATCGTGGGATTATACTTGCTCATCAAGATTTGGAGATCTATAAATAGAGAAGAGTCCAACTCGAGTAGAACACATCTTCTCCTACCGAGTTTTTAGTGATAGAGTTTTATTCACTTGTTTATCCTTTCTCAAAAGGTTGTTTTAGTCGAGTTCCTCTAGTCTAGATTAGAGTTTTTGATTTGCCTTTAACCTCGACTTGTAAATTGTTTGTTCACGATTAGTGGATTGTTTTTAGCCTTGAGGCTCGGCAAGATATTGAAAAATATCTTGCTAAAAAGTAATTATGTGTCATTGTGTCTTTGCATTCGTTTTTATTCCGCTGCGTAAGTGTCTACAACATTGGTTGTCACAGTGCTAGCCACTGTGGTTACCGTTGTTAGAGCACAAACTCTTTCAAAAGCATTTTAAGATAATGGAGTATGAGTATTGGGATGTAGGGTAAATAATGGAATACACATGTGGGGATGTGCTAAAAGCATTTTAAGATAATGGAGTATGAGTATTGGGATGTAGGGTATCCCCTACTCCCCCCCCCCCCCCCCCCCCCCCAAGTGAGGCGTAAGGAACCGAAGGAATTACTCCTCATTTTAGAGCTAACAACTTGCGAAACATACTGATTTAAAGATAAGGAAGCATGGTCCTGTGTTTTTCTCATACCAACTAATTATGATAAAAATTTAAAAAGCAGATAAGGGTTATAACCCATCGTACTCCACTTCTTGAAGATAACTCCTAATTTTCCCTGCACGTTTCGAGGGTTATACCTTTTTCTTTGCTTGCCGTCTCCTCAACATTTTCTTGATCCGGCATTTCCTTTGCATTTTTTACTTTTGCCCTTGCCTGAGCTATCAAAGCTTTCCACTGCCCTTTCACAATTGGGGCGTGGCACATGCTTGTGGCCTCAGCTTCAAGTCCTTTGCTTTCACTGATCTGTTGGGGCAACTGCTTGTTTGACTCTTTGGATAGTGGGGACTCTCCAGAGGAATTGGTGCTGGTGATCAGCAGGTGCTCCATCGGAGTGGAAAGATTTTGATTTTCTTCTGCCGGGGTCAAGGCCTTGAGCCTCTTTTCTCCAGGTTTCATTTCATCTTCATCACCAACATGTTCTGCTATTGACCTTTTCTTGGCCTCTCCTGTTTGTACTGATTGGATATAGCATTTCCGGGAGATTCCCTGATCTCCTGACACCTGTCCCACCTGGCTTCCCACAGGGAATTTCATCATCAGGTGGTAAGTGGAAACCACCGCTTGGAATGAATTTAAAGCAGTTCTCCCTAGGATAATATTATAAGAAGACGGTTGTCGTGCTACCAGGAAAGTAACTGGCTTTGATACCCGCATCGGTCCTTCACCTAGGGTGAGCATCAAGTCGATTGATCCCAATGACATTATAGGATCTCCTGAGAAGTCATGCAGGGTTGTGGCTACGCCACTTAAAGGCTTCTGCAGATTCATTTGATTGAAGCAGCTTTCGAATATAACATTAACTGCGGCCCCTGTATCCACAAAGACCCTTTGGACTTGATATCTCTCTACCTCCACTGTGATGACCAAGGCATCGTCATGTGGATGAGTTACTTTCTGATTATCTTCAGGTCCAAATGAAATTTCTGGTGGGGTTAGGCCTTTTTCGACCTTCCAGACCCCATGTCTTTCGTGCATATGTAGCTCTCTGGCAGATGCTTTTCGACTTCTATTGGAATCACCCATGGTGGGTCCACCATAGATCATTTTGATAACGCCTTTAGGCTCTGGTCCTTGACCAGCATCTGCCGATTTTTTAGGAGCTTCTTTGCGCCTTTTGTTCTGTTCTATCTCTCTTTTGACATACTCCAAGAGTTCTCCTTCTTGGATTAATTTCTCGATGGCAATCCTCAAATTTCTACAGTCATTGGTCATGTGACCAAAATCATTGTGAAATTTGCAAAACCTTTCAGAAGGTGGATTCCTTGGTGGTTGCCTATGTCCAACAGGGATCTGGACCCCTGGTTTTTTCATGACCACTTCTAGCAAGTCAACAGGTTGCTTGGTAAGCGGTGTAAAAGATCTCAGAAATCTTTCATTTTTATCAGCTTTCTTGGCATCTGGGGCTGATCTTTTCCTTTCTTCAGGCTTCTTTTCCCTTTGGGCAGCCAATTCGGCCCTCTTGCTGCTTAGGGCTTCTTCCATATGGATATATTTTTGAACCCTTGTTAGTAGCTCTTCAAAAGAGGTGGCTTCTTTTTTGATGAGAGAAGCAAAGAATTGCCCTGGCTTCAAGCCATCTACACAGGCATGTACTTTCAACTTTGGTTCTACTCCTGGTATTTCCAAGACAGCCTCATTAAAGCGTGTCATGTAGTCTCTCAGACTCTCATTAGCACCTTGCTTGATAGTTGTCAGATGCAGTGAATTTCTGGTAGTCCTTTTAGCACTGACAAACTGTTGGAGAAAAACTTCCCTCAGATCCATAAAGGAGTGGATAGAAGCTTTTGGCAACTGCTTGAACCAATGTTGAGCAGTTCCCGACAGAGTTGTGAGGAATACTCGGCACTTGACACCTTCTAAGTATTGATTGAGGAGGCATAAGCTCTCAAACTTCATTAAATGTTCTTCAGGATCTCCCTTCCCTTGGTATTCACAAGAGACTATTTTGAAGTTGCTGGGAACAGGGTCGATTTGAATGTCCACAGAGAATGGACAATTCTCATCGATGTATAAGGATAAAAGCTCTGACTTGTTCCCACTACCCTGGTTATTAGGAAAGTGTTTGTGGTTCTCTTTCCCATTTAGGTTGTGTACTTCTCTTTCGCTTGCCCCGGTTTCCTTTGAGGCCCTTTCTCCAGCTTGCTTCTACTCTTTCAGCTTTTTTACTTCCTTTGCTAAGAGCTTCATCTGTTCTTGTTGCTGGGCATACTTCTTGGCCCACGTGTTATTGGCGTTATCATTAGGGTTCCCTTCAGTTTCCTCAGGTCCCTCTTCATCTGGGGATTCCCAATCAGTTGAAAATCCCTCTTCTGTTTCATGCATTATAGGAGGCAGCTTTGAAATCAGTTCTTGATTCGGGTTTGGATTTGTAAGCTTCTGCTTATGCGCAGCAGGGGTGCTTTTGCTTCCTCCGCCTTCCTGGTTTTCACCTGGGGGATCTGGGACTTGGGAATTCACTCCCACGACAGCCCCTTCAACCGCGCCTTCTACGAGCGCTTTCATTTGGAGGAGCATGGCTGGACAGAACTGGGCCTCCATATTGACACTGGCTTCTATTACCACAGTGCCTTTTCCTTTATTCCCCAGTAGGGAATTCGCCGGATTTCCCGTAGCTTGGCCAGCTTCCTTTGAAGCAGCATCTGGGGCAGTATTCATTTTTGCAGGGTTCTGCAAATATTCGAGGATATTTAGAATAATCAGCTCTAGGTGCTCCTTGAAGGGAGGCTTAAAGTACATATAATCTATGTTTGATGGATTCTTTTACAATCATGAACTTCTCTAGGTAATTTTGAGCATTGCCCGTTTATTAAAAGGCTTCTTAAAGATTGGCTTCTGCCAATGTACGATGAAGATAAGTGATGACTTAATGATAAGAAATTAATTACGATACAGGGCTTTTATATAGTTCCCTCTTCTATGGACCTCAGTAGGAGGCATCTGGTTGTGCAAAGTTCAGTCGCGGGATACTGTTGATTTAACAGATCTTTGGAAGCTATTTATGGTAGCCTTAACAAGCGTTTTTTAATATAGGGCTTTTTCAAGGGTGGCATCTGCCTTTATTAGGTTGGGGTAAATGTAAGACCCCTTAATAGAGCTTCTATTTTTCGGAAGCATCTTTCATGAGGCTCTTGAGAAAGATCTGTTTATGGCGAGAAGTCTTTTAAGTCTCATATAGTTTCTTATTTTGCGAGACCCAATGTAAAATGTTTGATCAAACAAGCCTTTTATGCACAATGTTTGCTATGGAGAACTTTTTATAGGGTGCTTATTTTGCCAGGCTTTTTTAGTGGGATGCCCTCTGTTAGACAATGTTTAATGAGAATAGCATCCCTTGTGAGGGGGTCATGAGAATGCGGCTTTTTAAATAAAGCTTGCAAGACTGGTGCCTATTGAGTAAGACTTATGAAGGATTCCATCCATCACATGGGGCTTTAAAGAGCGTCGCCTATTAAATGAGGCTGGCCAAAATATCACCCGCTAATTAGGGTGTGTGCAGGGTTCTGTCCCCTATATGGGACTTGGCGAAAGTATCACCTATTAAATAGGATTTATGAAAATGTTGTTTACTGAACCAGGCTTGTGAAAGGTTCGCTCATTATATGGTCTTAAGAGAGTATTTCCCATTATGGGGACCTTTTAAAAGGTTCTGCCTTTTTCATGAGGCTTGTGTGGATGTTGCCTATTGAATAGGACTTTTGAAAGGTTCTGCCCATTATATGGGGCTTACGAGGATGTTGCCTATTGAATAGGGCTTTTGAAAGGTTCTGCCCATTATATGGGGCTTACGAGGATGTTGCCTACTAGGTAGGGCTTTTTAAAAGGGTTCTGCCCATTATATGGGGCTTACGAAGATTTTGCCTATTAGATAGGGCTTGATTAATGATGTTATGCCTATTATATAGGGCTTTCGAGGGTGTGCCTATTGGATAGGGCTTGTTCTGCCTATTAGATAGGGCTTACGAGAGATCTTGCCCATTGTATGGGGCTTATGATAGTGCTGCCTATCAGATAGGGCTTATGCGGAGGTTGCCTGTTAGACAGGGCTTCTTAAAGTATTGCCTATTAGACAGGGCTTCTGAGGGATGTTTGCCTGTTAGACAGGGCTTCTGAAGGATGCTTGCCTGTTGGACAGGGCTTCTGAGGGATCTGCCCATCATATGGGGCCTATGGGAGGTTCTGCTTTCAGATGCAGGGCCCCTTCATCAGGGTGAATGGGGTAACCTTGTCATCCTTAGCTCTCCACTTTTTATTGTTTTTCATCAGGTGGATTTTTGATTCATAACAATGTAGGAGCATATATGAAGTGCTTGAGAAATGAAGCTTCCTCTACATTTATTAATCCTTTATAGCCCACCAATAGATTTAGCATTTTGAGATAGCTATAGGAATTGTAGACTCACCAATTACGCAAAGTGAGCTGAATGGGTTCTGAAATTGCAGTAACTTTTGATCTGGCTTTCCTTGGGCCTCGTCGTGACCTTAAGATTTTAGCGCAGATAGAACAGTTTAGTTGTCACAGTTTATACTATAAGGAAAACATGGTTTCAAAGTCACCTCCGATTCCTTTGTCCTGCTGTTACAAGCGACACAACTGCGATGAACTCATGATATTCATGCTCAGATTCCCTTAGAATAGCATCAAATTGACATTCAACATTTATTTATTCTATTGCCCCTATTCTCAAGCATCTTTGGCAACAAGGGAATAACAGAGCAAATTCATAAACATATCACCACGCTCAACTAAAACTCCGAAGCTATTGTGGAAGGGAATGCTCCACATTTAACGGTTTTCAACAGCATTTACAGGTGGAAAGCTTAAATCCACATACAAGGAAAGAAAAATCAATCTCTCCAATACGAGCTTCCCTTTGACAGGGTATCTATCACAATTATTATTAAAAATGCGAGCACAAGCTGAAGATCATGTTATATTTTCCCAAAAGGGGAACGTAATCTTGAAAATCATGTCACATTTTATAGTTTACAATCGTGGAGATCTCAACAAAATTCAAGCAATAGCATACGTATCTGGGCTTTCACCGATTGAACAACAGATACAGCGCACCCATTCAGTTTAATATCCAGTTTTCACATATTTTTCACATAAGAAACGCTGTGTGCAAAGTCATCTGCAACAATGTAACGGTGAACTAGAATTTCACATAAAACAGGGGAAATCAACATCTTAAACTCTTTATTCCCACAGACGGCGCCAGTTGATAGATCCGGGTTAGAGATCCACAACAATTTAAGAGATTATTCATCATGTTTTACAAGGAGAATTCATAGATAAAGCGTTTAAGGGACAAAGAGCAAGAGATTTGTATATTCAAAGAGCTATAATCATGTATTTCGTACAGAGCATGGTTTACGCAGCAATGACGAGTAATAATCAAGTTATATGTTCAGATAAAGGGTGCATTTAGCCATAAACTGGTGGAATCCATGGAAAATAATACTTATTCAAGTAAACGATGAGGAAACAAGGCAACGGGAAATTGAAAGGAATAAGGAGCAAGGAGCTCTGTTCAGTCCCATTCCCTTTGGAGAATGAGGGTTTTACCTTAAACTCAAGGTGCTGAGTGAAAGAAACTCTTCTCGGTGCCGAGGAAAAGGGATGGAAATGACTGCGAGTGACGATTCCAGGCAGGAGGCTTCGGAAGCCTAGACTGCTCGAGCTCAAAGGAACTCGTGGAGCAGGGTGTAGGTGGATGAAACAGTGCGCAAGAGTGCATGTTTGTATGGAGAGTTGTGTTGTGATTATGATGATGAATGTTGATGAGAAGTGCGATATTTATAGGTGCAAGGAGGGTGAAAAAGCAAACATTCGTGTGAAGAAGGTTAGAAAGGAATTCCTATAGAGGTAAGATTCCCTTCGTCATGAATGCAGTGGTCCTCACTCTAAAGTACGTAGAGTCACGCGGATGGTGATTGGTGTGTTAATGTTAGGATTTTCGTAGTGTTGTCGAGTCCGTTTCGTTATGTTTTGCGTCTCTTTCGTTTGTATTTTGCTATGATTTGGTTGTTTGGAATTTGGTTCGTGTAGGATCGTTAGGTGGAAGAAACGGAAGGAAACGGCTCGAAAAAGGCGAAGAATTGAGAAAATATCAAGTTTGGAGCGAGCAAGACGCTGGACGATCGTCCAAGGCTCTGGACGACCGTCCAGAGTGCGCTGGACGAGCGCGCACTGCAGTGGACGAGCGTCCAGAGTAGGAATTAAAGAAGCCAGCGAGTGCGACGTTGGACGAGCGTCCAGCGCACACTGGACGACCGTCCAACGTTCCGGCCAGCAAATCTTTCCTTATTTATCTAGGTTTTTACCTAGTATATATATACCATCCTTGTACACGAATTATAACCATCTTTTAGCATATTTTAGCTTTAGTTTTCAGATTCAAATACTTTAGTTTAGCTTTCTATTGTTCGGATCCGGATTCGTTCTTCGTTTATTTCAATTTAATTCAAGGCGTTTATTTAATTCAAGTTCTTCGTGCTTCGTCTCAATTTTCGTAAGTTCTTTTATTGCTTTCGTTTACTCGTTTTAACTTCGTGCTTTCGTTTTAGATTCGTTTTATTAATTGCTCCGTTTAAATTCCTTAGTTTAATTTCGTTGTTTCGATTTCTAGTTTTAAGTTTAGATTCGTTTTCCTTCGATTTCAATTCTCCTTCGTTTTTCAAAGTTTTCAAGTTAGATTAATTTGCTTTTAATTTCCAGATTTCAATTCATCATGTCTAGATTTATTTATGCTTCTTTCTTTGCTTTCGATTCCTTTGTCGCTCTCGTTATTGCTTTCCTTTCGATTCTTGCCTAGGTAGATTTAATTGCTTTCTTCTAGTTTAATTCTTAGATTTATTTCTCAAGTTCTAGATTAGATTATTTACTTGCTTTTATTTATTGCTTTGATTTATTTTATTTGCCTAGGATTTAAAACAAAAACCCCAAAATATTCTTTACTTGCTTTCTTAGTTTTAGGTTTACTACATAATAAATTGCCCTGTTAAGTTTTCCTTGAGATTCGATACTTTGGTTTTACTTGCTAGTGCTACGATAGGATTTCGTTCTATTGCGAACACTTTTTAGTGAAACAGATGGCATGCTAAACAGAACCTCGGGGTTCTGCCAGATGCAAGGAGGTATTGATACAGATCCTACGACCCTGACAGATGCCAATTAATCTCATATGGCTTCTGGGAAGAGATAAAACATCTAGCTTCTGCGTGGGGCATATCTTATATCCGTATTGAGCGTCTGAAGCTTTTAAGAACCTATAGGACTTTTGGCCATATGCTACCGTATGAAACAATTTCTGTTTGAGGTTTATCAAGATCGACAGCTGCCTCCCTTGATAGCGATGCCAGTTCTAGTTCTATCTAGATCTTTATATTCCTTTCATTTCTGAAAAAATATCATCAATCAGCAGAAAAACATCCAATACATCGGAACAATGGATATAATCATAATTTTATATCTAGATGAAATGAGGAGGCGACATTCCAAACATATAAGAAGGGTATCTTTCTAGTAGATTGATTTATGAGGCTGATAATAGTCCCTATCACCGCTTAAGGTGCCCAATTCAGATTCTATTTTCACCCACTAAACACAGTAATATAAAAAAAGTTGCAAGTCCATATCGTATCCTTCCAAATGAGTTTTCTAGGGGTTTTAAAATCGGGTCATTCAGATCTAAAACGAGTTAGATATGGCCAAAACGGTGAGGGCGCGATGGAATCTAGGTCGAACGTGGAGGGCGGCAGGTAAAAAGGCCCATATCTCATTTGTTATCGTCCGGATCCATTTCATTATTTCACCGCATGCAATTATATTCCAAGAGCTATAATTATGGGCCCCCGGAGGTGCAAAATCCAGCGCTCTCCGGCGGACCGAACAAATGAGATTTTGCCCTAGTGGTACCCCTTAGAGTTTCGGTCAAAAACGCTCCAGAATGGAATCTAAATTTTATTATTCCTAAGCGTCCCAGTGATGTTTTGAAGAGGTATATGATGAATTTTGCATCATTCTAGCTCCTATATAGAGGCTAGATTGTACGATTACTCCGGAAAATGAGAAACCGCTTAAGGTGCCCGATTCGGATTCTATTTTCTCCCATTAAACACAGTCAAATACAAAATGTCGCAAGTGCATATCGTAGCCTTGCGAATGAGATTTCTAGAGGTTTTAAAATTGGGTCATTCGGATCTAAAACGAGTTAGATATGGCCAAACTGTGAGGGCACGATGGAATCTGGGTCGAACGTGGAGGGCAGCAGGCAAAAAGCCTTATATCTCATTCGTTATCATCCGGATCAATTTTATTCTTTCACCGCATGCAATTATATTCCAAGAGCTATAATTATGGGCCCCCGGAGGTGCAAAATCCAGCGCTCTCCGGCGGACCGAAAAAATGAGGTTTTGCCCTAGTGGTACACCTTAGAGTTTCGGTAAAAAACGCTCCGGAATGGAATCTAAATATTATTATCCCAAAGCATCCCAGTGATGTTTTGGAGCGGTATATGATGAATTTTGCATCATTCTAGCTCCTATATAGAGGCTAGATTGTACGATTACTCCGGAAAATGAGAAACCACTTAAGGTGCCCCATTTAGATTATATAATTACCCTTTAAAACACAGTAAAATAAAAAAATTTGCAAGTCCATATCGTAGCCTTCCGAATGAGCTTTCTAGGGGTTTTAAAATCGGGTCATTCTGATCTAAAACGAGTTAGATATGGCCAAAACGGTGAGGGCGCGATGGAATTTGGGTCGAACGTGGAGGGCAGTAGGCAAAAAGGCCCATTTCTCATTCGTTATCGTCCGGATCCAATTCATTCTTTCACCACATGCAATTATATTCTAAGAGCTATAATTATGGGCCCCCCGAAGGTGCAAAATCCGGCGCTCTCCAGCGGACCGAAAAAAGAGATTTTGCCCTAGTGGTACCCCTTAGAGTTTCTGTCAAAAACGCTCCGGAATGGAATCTAAATTTTATTATACCAAAGCATCCCAGTGATGTTTTAGAGCGGTATATGATGAATTTTGCATCATTCTTGCTCCTATATAGAGGATAGATTGTACGATTACTCCGAAAAATGAGAAACCACTTAAGGTGCCCAATTCAGATTCTATTATCTCCCACTAAACACAGTAATATAAAAAAAGTTGCAAGTCCATATCGTACCCTTCCGAATGAGCTTTCTAGGGGTTTTAAAATCGGGTCATTCAGATCTAAAACGAGTTAGATATGGCCAAAACGGTGAGGGCGCGATGGAATTTGGGTCGAACGTGGAGGGCAGCAGGCAAAAAGGCCCATATCTCATTCGTTATCGTCTGGATCCATTTCATTCTATCACCGCATGCAATTATATTCCAAGAGCTATAATTATGGCCCCCCCGGAGGTGCAAAATCCGGAGCTCTCCAGCGGACCGAAAATAATGAGATTTTGCCTTAGTGATACCCCTTAGAGTTTCGGTAAAAAACGCACCGGAATGGAATCTAAATTTTATTATACCAAAGCATCCCAGTGATGTTTTAGAGCAGTATATGATGAATTTTGCATCATTCTAGCTAATATATAGAGGCTAGATTGTACGATTACTCCGGAAAATGAGAAACCACTTAAGGTGCCCAATTTGGATTCTATTTTCACCCACTAAACACAGTAGAATAAAAAAAGTTGCAAGTCCATATCGAAGCCTTCCGAATGAGCTTTCTTGGGTTTTAAAATCGGGTCATTCAGATCTAATACGAGTTAGATATGGCCAAAACGGTGAGGGCGCGATGGAATCTGGGTCGAATGTGGAGGGCAACAGATAAAAAGACCCATATCTCATTCGTTATCGTCCGAATCCATTTCATTATTTCACCGCATGCAATTATATTCCAGGAGCTATAATTATGGCCCCCCGGAAGTGCAGAATTAGGCGCTCTCCGGCGGACCCAAAAAAATGAGATTTTGCCCTAATGGGATCTAAATTTTATTATTCCAAAGCGTCCCAGTGATGTTTTGGAGTGGTGTATGATGAATTTTGCATCATTCTAGCTCCTATATAGAGGCTAGATTGTACGATTACTCCATAAAATGAGAAACCGCTTAAGGTGCCCAATTCGGATTCTATTATCTCCCACTAAACCCAGTAATATAAAAAAAGTTGCAAGTCCATATCGTAGCCTTCCGAATGAGCTTTCTAGGGGTTTTAAAATCGGGTCATTCGGATCTAAAACGAGTTAGATATGGTCAAAACGGTGAGGGTGCGATGGAATCTGGGTCGAACGTGGAGGGCAGCTGGCAAAAAGGCCCATATCTCATTCGTTATCGTCCGGATACATTTCATTCTTTCACCGTGATTGGTGTTTAGTTGTTAGGTTTTTCGTTGTGTTTCGTGTCTTTTAGTGTGTCTTTTGGCTATGATTCGTTTGTTTGGAGTTTTTGGTACTTGTAGGATGAAAAGGGCGGAAACGAGAAGAAAACGAGAAGAAAGGTTATTGAGCAATCATTGACCTCGAGTTCTAACTTCTCATGATTTTATTGAAGATTCATTTTGGATGTAATGAAAGCATTATATCGAAGAGGGGTTCGATAGGAGCACATAGGCGAAAAGGGAGGTCAATTTGGAGTTCGAATGAGGAAGATACGGCCGAAACAAGAGAGTCGCGCGCGAACGTGCCAGTACCTGATCTGGCCGACCGGCCAGATTTCCTCAGGAATTTCGCCGACCGGCCAAGTACTTATGTGCGTGTTTAGCAGTTTCTGATCTGGCCGACCGGCCAGAATTCCTTCAGCATCTGGCCGATCGGCCAAAGTCGGCGTCCAGCTGTTGTTTCCTTATTTAATTAGGTTTTCTTCCTAATATATATACTAGTGCCTTGGACGAATTTTGTATCATCTTTTATCAGTTTTTAGCATTAGTTAGCTTTATTTTTCAGCACTAAAATTCTCTAGATTAGCTTTACTTTGTTCGGATCCGGATTCTTAGTTCGTTTAATTCAAGACTTCTTTATTTAATTCGCGTTCTTCGTTCTTCGTTTAATTCTCGTAAGTTATTTATTGCTTTCGTTTACTTGCTTATTACTTGCTTTCGTTTTAGATTCGTTTTCTTAAATCGCTTCTTTTAATTTCCTTAGTTTAATTTCGTTCTTTCGATTTCTAGTTCAAAGTTTAGATTCGTTTTCCTTCGATTTCAATTCTTTCGTTTTTCAAAGTTTTCAAGTTAGATTAATTTGCCTTTAATTTCCAGATTTCAATTCATCATGTCTAGATTTATTTATGCTTCTTTCTTTGCTTTCGTTTTCTTCGTTGTTTCCTTTATTGCTTTCTTTTCGATTCTGGCCTAGGTAGATTAATCGTTTTTCTTTAGTTTAATTCTAGATTTATTTCCTCGTTCTTAGATTAGTTATTTACTTGCTTTTATTTATTGCTTTATTTTATTTTCTTGCCTAGGATTTAAAAACAAAAACCCCAAATTCTTCTTTACTTGCTTTCTTAGTTTTAGGTTTACTACATAATTATTGTCCTGTTAATTTTCCTTGAGATTCGATACTTAGGTTTTACTTGCTAGTGCTACGATAGATTTCGTCTATTGCGAACACTTTTTAGTGAAACACACCGCATGCAATTATATTCCAAGAGCTATAATTATGGGCCCCCGAAGGTGCAAAATCCGGCGCTCTCCAGCTGACTGAAAAAAAATGAGATTTTGCCCTAGTGGTACCCCTTAGAGTTTCGGTCAAAAACGCTCCGGAATGGAATCTAAATTTTATTATACCAAAGCATCCCAGTGATGTTTTAGAGCGGTATATGATGAATTTTGCATGATTCTAGCTCCTATATAGAGGCTAGATTGTACGATTACTCCGAAAAATGAGAAACCGCTTAAGGTGCCCAATTCGGATTCTATTTTCACCCACTAAACATAGTAATATAAAATAAGTTGCAAGTCCATATCGTATCATTCCAAATGAGCTTTCTAGAGGTTTTATAATCGGGTCATTCGGATCTAAAACGAGTTAGATACGGCCAAAACGGTGAGGGCGCGATGGAATCTGGGTCGAACGTGGAGGGCAGCAGGAAAAAAGGCCCATATCTCATTCGTTATCGTCCTAATCCATTTCATTATTTCACCACATGCAATTATATTCCAAGAGCTATAATTATGGGCCCCCGAAGGTGCAAAATCCAGCGCTCTCTGGCGGACCGAAAAAATGAGATTTTGCCCTAGTGGTACCCCTTAGAGTTTCGGACAAAAACGCTCCGGAATGGGATCTAAATTTTAATATTCCAAAGCATCCCAGTGATGTTTTGAAGCGGTATATGATGAATTTTTCATCATTCTAGCTCCTATATAGAGGCTAGATTGTACGATTACTCCGGAAAATGAGAAACCACTTAAGGTGCCCAATTAAGATTCTATTTTCACCCATTAAACACAATAAAATAAAAAAGTTGCAAGTCCATATCATAGCCTTCCGAATGTGCTTTCTAGGGGTTTTAAAATCGGGTTATTCGGATCTAAAATGAGTTAGATATGGCCAAAACGGTGAGGGCGCGATGGAATCTGGGTCGAACGTGGAGGGCAGCAGGCAAAAAGGCCCATATCTCATTCGTTATCGTCCGGATCCATTTCATTCTTTCACCGCATGCAATTATATTCCAAGAGCTATAATTATGGGCCCCCGAAGGTGCAAAATCCAGCGCTCTCTGGCGGACCGAAAAAATGAGATTTTGCCCTAGTGGTACCCCTTAGAGTTTCGGACAAAAACGCTCCGGAATGGGATCTAAATTTTATTATTCCAAAGCATCCAGTGATGTTTTGAAGCGGTATATGATGAATTTTGCATCATTCTAGCTCCTATATAGAGGCTAGATTGTACGATTACTTAGGAAAATGAGAAACCGCTTAAGGTGCCCAATTCGGATTCTATTTTCACCCACTAAACACAGTAATATAAAAAAATTTGCAAGTCCATATCGTATCCTTCCAAATGAGCTTTCTAGGGGTTTAAAAATCGGGTCATTCAGATCTAAAACGAGTTACATACGGCCAAAACGGTGAGGACACGATGGAATCTAGGTCGAACGTGGTGGGCAGCAAGTAAAAAGGCCCATATCTCATTCGTTATCGTCCGGATCCATTTCATTATTTCACCGCATGCAATTTTATTTCAAGAGCTATAATTATGGGCCCCCGGAGGTGCAAAATCCAGCGCTCTCGGCGGACCGAAAAAATGAGATTTTACCCTAGTGGTACTCCTTAGAGTTTCGGTAAAAAACGCTCCGGAATGGAATCTAAATTTTATTATTCCAGAGCATCCCAGTGATGTTTTGGAGCGTTATATGATGAATTTTTCATCATTCTAGTTCCTATATAGAGGCTAGATTGTACGATTACTCCGGAAAATGAGAAATCGCTTTAGGTGCCCGATTCGGATTTTATTTTCTCCCATTAAACACAGTCAAATACAAAATGTCGCAAGTGCATATCGTAGCCTTGCGAATGAGATTTCTAGAGGTTTTATAATCGGGTCATTCGGATCTAAAACGAGTTAGATATGGCCAAAACGGTGAGGGCACGATGGAATCTGGGTCGAACGTGGTAGACAGCAGGCAAAAAGGCCCATATCTCATCCGTTATCGTCCGAATCCATTTCATTATTTCACCGCATGCAATTATATTCCAAGAGCTATAATTATGGGCCCCGGAAGTGCAAAATTAGGCGCTCTCCGGCGGACCGAAAAAATGAGATTTTGCTCTAGTGGTACCCCTTAGAGTTTCAGTCAAAAACGCTCTGGAATGGAATCTAAATTTTATTATTCCAAAGCATCCCAGTGATGTTTTGGAGCGGTATATGATGAATTTTTAATCATTCTAGCTCCTATATAGAGGCTAGAATGGACGATTACTCCGGAAAATGAGAAACCACTTAAGGTGCCCAATTCGGATTCTATTTTCACCCACTAAACACAGTAAAATAAAAAATTTGCAAGTCCATATCGTAGCCTTCCTAATGAGGTTTCTAGGGGTTTTAAAATCGGGTCATTCGGATCTAAAACGAGTTAGATATGGCCAAAACGGTGAGGGAGCGATGGAATCTGGGTCGAACATGGAGGGCAGCAGGCAAAAAGGCCCATATCTCATTCGTTATCGGCTGGATCCATTTTATTCTTTCACCGCATGCAATTATATTCCAAGAGCTATAATTATGGGCCCCCGGAGGTGCAAAATCCAGCGCTCTCCGGCGGACCGAAAAAATGAGATTTTGGTCAAAAATGCTCCGGAATGGAATCTAAATTTTATTCTTCCAAAGCATCCCAGTGATATTTTGGAGCGGTATATGATGAATTTTTCATCATTCTAGCTTCTATATAGAGGCTAGATTGTACGATTACTCCGGAAAAGGAGAAACCGCTTAAGGTGCCCGATTCGGATTCTATTTTCTCCCATTAAACATAGTCAAATACTAAATGTCGCATGTGCATATCGTAGCCTTGCGAATGATATTTCTAGAGGTTTTAAAATCGGGTCATTCGGATCTAAAACGAGTTAGATACGGCCAAAACGGTGAGGGCGCGATGGAATCTGGGTCGAACGTGGAGGGCAGCAGGCAAAAAGGCCCATATCTTATTCGTTATCGTCCGGATCCATTTCATTCTATCACCGCATGCAATTATATTCCAAGGGCTATAATTATGGGGCCCCGAAGGTGCAAAATCTGGCGCTCTCCAGCGGACCGAAAAAATGAGATTTTGCCCTAGTGGTACCCCTTAGAGTTTCGGTCAAAAACGCTCCGGAATGGAATCTAAATTTTATTATTCCAAAGCATCCCATGATGTTTTGGAGCGGTATATGATGAATTTTTCATTATTCTAGCTCTTATATAGAGGCTAGATTGTACGATTACTCCGGAAAATGAGAAACCGCTTAAGGTGCCCAATTCAGATTCTATTTTCACCCACTAAACAAAGTAAAATAAAAAAAGGTGCAAGTCCATATCGTAGCCTTCCGAATGAGCTTTCTAGGTGTTTAAAAATCGAGTCATTCGGATCTAAAACGAGTTAGATATGGCCAAAACGGTGAGGGCGCGATGGAATATGGGTCGAATGTGGAGGGCAACAGGTAAAAAGGCCCATATCTCATTCGTTATCGTCCGAATCCATTTCATTATTTCACCGCATGCAATTATATTCCAAGAGCTATAATTATGGTCCCCCGGAAGTGCAAAATTAGGCGCTCTCCGGCTGACCGAAAAAATGAGATTTTGCCCTAGTGGTACCCCTTAGAGTTTCGGTCAAAAATGCTCCGGAATGGAATCTATATTTTATTATTCCAAAGCATCCCAGTGATGTTTTGGAGCGGTATATGATGAATTTTTCATTATTCTAGCTCATATATAGAGGCTAGATTGTACGATTACTCCGGAAAATTATAAACCGCTTAAGTTGCCCGATTCGGATTCTATTTTCTCCCATTAAACACAGTCAAATACAAAATGTCGCAAGTGCATATCGTAGCCTTGCGAATGAGATTTCTAGAGGTTTTATAATTGGGTCATTCGGATCTAAAACGAGTTAGATACGGCCTAAACGGTGAGGGCGCGATGGAATCTGGGTCGAACGTGGAGGGCAGCAGGAAAAAAGGCCCATATCTCATTCGTTATCGTCCGTATCCATTTCATTATTTCACCGCAAGCAATTATATTCCAAGAGCTATAATTATGGGCCCCCGAAGGTGCAAAATCCGGAGCTCTCTGGCGGACCGAAAAAATGATATTTTGCCATAGTGGTACCCTTAGGGTTTTGGTCAAAAACGCTCCGGAATGGGATCTAAATTTTATTATTCCAAAGCATCCCAGTGATGTTTTGAAGCGGTATATGATGAATTTTTCATCATTCTAGCTTCTATATAGAGGCTAGATTGTACGATTACTCCGGAAAATGAGAAACCGCTTAAGGTGCCCAATTCGGATTCTATTTTCTCCCATTAAACACAGTCAAATACTAAATGTCGCAAGTGCATATCGTAGCCTTGCGAATGATATTTCTAGAGGTTTTAAAATCGGGTCATTCGGATCTAAAACGAGTTAGATACGGCCTAAACGGTGAGGGCGCGATGGAATCTGGGTCGAACGTGGAGGGCAGCAGGAAAAAAGGCCCATATCTCATTCGTTATCGTCCGAATCCATTTCATTATTTCACCGCAAGCAATTATATTCCGAGAGCTATAATTATGGGCCCCCGAAGGTGCAAAATCCGGTGCTCTCTGGCGGACCGAAAAAATGATATTTTGCCCTAGTGGTACCCTTAGAGTTTTGGTCAAAAACGCTCCGGAATGGGATCTAAATTTTATTATTCCAAAGCATCCCAGTGATGTTTTGAAGCGGTATATGATGAATTTTTCATCATTCTAGCTCCTATATAGAGGCTAGATTGTACGATTTCTCCGGAAAATTAGAAACCACTTAAAGTGCCCAATTTGGATTCTATTTTCACCCACTAAACACAATAAAATAAAAAAAGTTTCAAGTCCATATCGTAGCCTTCCGAATGAGCTTTCTAGGGGTTTTAAAATCGGGTTATTCGGATCTAAATCGAGTTAGATATGGCCAAAACGGTGAGGGCGCAATGGAATCTGGGTCGAACATGGAGGGCAGCAGGCAAAAAGGCTCATATCTCATTCGTTATCGTCCGGATCCATTTCATTCTTTCACCGCATGCAATTATATTCCAAGAGCTATAATTATGGGCCCCCGAAGGAGCAAAATCCAGCGCTTTCCTGCGGACCGAAAAATGAGATTTTGCCCTAGTGGTACCCCTTAGAGTTTCGGTCAAAAACGCTCTGGAATGGAATATAAATTTTATTATACCAAAGCATCTCAGTGATGTTTTAGAGCGGTATATGATGAATTTGGCATCTTTCTAGCTCCTATATATAGGCTAGATTGTACGATTACACCGGAAAATGAGAAACCGCTTAAGGTGCCCAATTCGGATTCTATTTTCACCCACTAAACACAGTAATATAAAAAAAGTTGCAAGTCCATATCGTATCCTTCCAAATGAGCTTTCTAGGGTTTTAAAATCGGGTCATTCAGATCTAAAACGAGTTTGATACGGTCAAAACGGTGAGGGCGCGATGGAATCTAGGTCGAACGTGGTGGGCAGCAGGTAAAAAGGTCCATATCTCATTCGTTATCGTCCGCATCCATTTCATTATTTCACCGCATGCAATTATATTCCAAGAGCTATAATTATAGGCTTCCGGAGGTGAAAAATCCAGCGCTCTCCGGCGGACCGAAAAAATGAGATTTTGCCCTAGTGGTACCCCTTAGAGTTTCGGTTAAAAACGCTCCGGAATGGAATCTAAATTTTATTATTCCAAATCATCCCAGTGATGTTTTGGAGCGTTATATGATGAATTTTTCATCATTCTAGTTCCTATATAGAGAGGCTAGATTGTACGATTACTCCGGAAAATGAGAAACCGCTTTAGGTGCCCGATTCGGATTTTATTTTCTCCCATTAAACACAGTCAAATACAAAATTTTGCAAGTACATATCATAGCCTTGCGAATGAGATTTCTAGAGGTTTTAT
Organism: Thymus mandschuricus; assembly: GCA_029379335.1. Taxonomy (NCBI): domain Eukaryota; kingdom Viridiplantae; phylum Streptophyta; class Magnoliopsida; order Lamiales; family Lamiaceae; genus Thymus; species Thymus mandschuricus. The sequence continues at coordinate 18,822 of CM057071.1, forward strand.
AATCGGGTCATTCGGATCTAAAACGAGTTAGATATGGCCAAAACGGTGAGGGCGCGATGGAATCTGGGTCGAACGTGGAGGGCAGCAGGCAAAAAGGCCCATATCTCATTCGTTATCGTCCGAATCCATTTCATTATTTCACCGCATGCAATTATATTCCAAGAGCTATAATTATGGGCCCCGGAAATGCAAAATTAGGCGCTCTCCGGCGGACCAAAAAAATGAGATTTTGCCCTAGTGGTACCCCTTAGAGTTTCGGTCAAAAACGCTCCGAAATGGAATCTAAATTTTATTATTCCAATGCATCCCAGTGATGTTTTGGAGCGGTATATTATGAATTTTGCATCATTTTAGCTCCTATATAGAGGCTAGATTGTACGATTACTCCGGAAAATGAGAAACCACTTAAGGTGCCCAATTTGGATTCTATATTCACCCACTAAACACAGTAATATAAAAAAAGTTGCAAGTCCATATCGTAGCCTTTCGAATGAGCTTTCTAGGGGTTTTAAAATCTGGTCATTCGGATCTAAACGAGTTAGATATGGCCAAAACGGTGAGGGCGCGATGGAATCTGTGTCGAACGTGGAGGGCAGCAGGCAAAAAGGCCCATATCTCATTCGTTATCGTCCGGATCCATTTCATTATTTCCCCGCATGCAATTATATTCCAAGAGCTATAATTATGGGCCCCCGGAGGTGCAAAATCCGGCGCTCTCCGGCGGACCGAAAAAATGAGAGTTTACCCTAGTGGTACGTACCCCTTAGAGTTTCGGTCAAAAATGCTCCGGAATGGAATCTAAATTATATTATACCAAAGCATCCTAGTGATGTTTTGGATCGGTATATGATGAATTTTGCATCATTCTAGCTCCTATATAGAGGTTAGATTGTACGATTACTCCGGAAAATTAGAAACCGCTTAAGGTGCCCAATTCGGATTTTATTTTCACCAACTAAACACATTAAAATAAAAAAGTTGCAAGTCCATATCGTAGCCTTCCGAATGAGCATTCTAGGTGTTTTAAAATTGGGTCATTCGGATCTAAAACGAGTTAGATACGGCCAAAACGGTGAGGGCGCGATGGAATCTGGGTCGAACGTCGAGGGCAGCAGGCCAAAAGGACCATATCTCATTCGTTATCGTCCGGATCCATTTCATTATTTCACAGCATGCAATTATATTCCAAGAGCTATAATTATGGGCCCCGGAGGTGCAAAATCCAGCGCTCTCCGGCGGACCGAAAAAATGAGATTTTGCCCTAGTGGTACCCCTTAGAGTTTCGGTCAAAAACGCTCCGGAATGGAATCTAAATTTTATTATTCCAGAGCATCCCAGTGATGTTTTGGAGCGGTATATGATAAATTTCTCATCATTCTAGCTCCTATATAGAGGCTAGATTGTACGATTACTCTGGAAAATGAGAAACCGCTTAAGTTGCCCAATTCAGATTCTATTTTCACCCATTAAACACAGTAAAATAAACAAAGTTGCAATTCCATATCGTTGCCTTTCGAATGAGCTTTCTAGGTGTTTTAAAATCAGGTCATTCGGATCTAAAACGAGTTAGATATGGCCAAAACGGTGAGGGCGCGATGGAATATGGGTCGAATGTGGAGGGCAGCAGGTAAAAAGGCCCATATCTGATTCGTTATCGTCCGAATCCATTTCATTATTTCACCGCATGCAATTATATTCCAAGACCTTTAATTATGGCCCCCCGGAAGTGCAAAATTAGGCGCTCTCCGGTAGACCGAAAAAATGAGATTTTGCCCTAGTAGAGTTTCGGTCAAAAATGCTCCGGAATGGAATCTAAATTTTATTATTCCAAAGCATCCCAGTGATGTTTTGGAGCGGTGTATGATGAAGTTTTCATCATTCTAGCTCCTATATAGAGGCTAGATTGTACGATTACTCCGGAAAATGAGAAACCACTTAAGGTGCCCAATTCGGATTCTATTTTCATCCACTAAACATAGTAAAATAAAAAAAAAAGTTGCAAGTACATATCGTAGCCTTCCGAATGAGTTTTCTAGGGGTTTTAAAATCGGGTCATTCGGATCTAAAACGAGTTAGATATGGCCAAAACGGTGAGGGAGCGATGGAATCTGGGTCGAACGTGGAGGGCAGCAGGCAAAAAGGCCCATATCTCATTCGTTATCGGCTAGATCCATTTTCTTCTTTCACGGCATGCAATTATATTCCAAGAGCTATAATTATGGGCCCCTGGAGGTGCAAAATCCAGCGCTCTCCGGCGGACCGAAAAAATGAGATTTTGGTCAAAAACGCTCCGGAATGGAATCTAAATTTTATTATACCAAAGCTTCCCAGTGATATTTTAGAGCGGTAGATGAGGAATTTTGCATCATTTTAGCTCCTATATAGTGGCTAGATTGTACGATTACTCCAGAAAATGAGAAACCGCTTAAGGTACCCTATTAGGATTCTATTTTCACCCACTAAACATAGTAATATAAAAAGAGTTGCAAGTCCATATCGTATCCTTCCAAATGAGCTTTCTAGGGATTTTAAAATCGGGTCATTCAGATCTAAAACGAGTTAGATATGGCCAAAACGGTGAGGGCGCGATGGAATCTAGGTCGAACATGGAGGGCAGCAGGTAAAAAGGCCCATATCTCATTCGTTATCGTCCAGATCCATTTCATTCTTTCACCGCATGCAATTATATTCCAAGAGTTATAATTATGGGCCCCGGAGGTGCAAAATCCAGCGCTCTCCGGCAGACCGAAAAATTGAGATTTTGCCCTAGTGGTACCCCTTAGAGTTTCGGTCAAAAACGCTCCGGAATGGAATCTAAATTTTATTTTCCAAAGCATCCCAGTGATGTTTTGGAGCGGTATATGATGAATATTTTACCATTCTAGCTCCTATATAGAGGCTAGATTGTACTATTACTCCGAAAAATGAGAAACCGCTTAAGGTGCCCGATTCGGATTCTATTTTCTCCTATTAAACACAGTCAAATACAAAATGTCGCAAGTGCATATCGTAGCCTTGTGAATGAGATTTCTAGAGGTTTTAAAATCGGGTAATTCGGATCTAAAACGAGTTAGATATGACAAAAACTGTGAGTGCGCGATGGAATCTGGATCGAACGTGGAGGGCAGCAGGCAAAAAGGCCCATATCTCATTCGTGATCGTCCGGATCCATTACATTATTTCACCGCATGAAATTATATTCCAAGAGCTATAATTATGGGCCCCTGGTGGTGTAAAATCCGGCGCTCTCCGGCGGACCGAAAAAATGAGATTTTGCCCAAGTGGTACCCTTAGAGTTTCGGTCAAAAACGCTCCGGAATGGAATCAAAATTTTATTATTCCAAAGCATCCCAGTGATATTTTGGAGCGATATATGATGAATTTTGCATCATTCTAGCTCCTATATAGAAGCCAGATTGTACGATTAATCCGGAAAATGAGAAACCGCTTAAGGTGCCCAATTCGGAGTCTATTTTCACCCACTAAACACAGTAAAATAAAAATGTTGCAACTCCATATCGTAGCCTTCCGAATGAGCTTTCTAGGGTTTTTAAATTGGGTCATTCGGATCTAAAAAGAGTCAGATGTGGCCAAAACGGTGAGGGCGCGATGGAATCTAGGACGAACGTGGAGGGCAACAGGTAAAAAGGCCCATATCTCATTCGTTATCGTCCGAATCCATATCATTATTTCACCGCATGCAATTATATTCCAAGTGCTATAACTATGGGCCCCCGAAATTGCAAAATTAGGCGCTCTCTGACGGACCGAAAAAATGAGATTTTGCCCTAGTGGTACCCCTTAGAGTTTCGATCAAAAACGCTCCGGAATGGGATCTAAATTTTATTATTCCAAACCATCCCAGTGATGTTTTGAAGCGGTATATGATGAATTTGTCATTATTCTAGCTCCTATATAGAGGCTAGATTGTACGATTACTCCGGAAAATGAGAAACCACTTAAGGTGCCTAATTCGGATTCTATTTTCACCCACTAAAGCATCCCAGTGATATTTTAGAGCGGTATATGAGGAATTCGGCATCATTTTAGCTCCTATATAGAGGCTAGATTGTACGATTACTCCGGAAAATGAGAAACCGCTTAAGGTACCCAATTAAGATTCTGTTTTCACCCACTAAACACAATAATATAAAAAAAGTTGCAAGTCCATATCGTATCCTTCCAAATGAGCTTTCTAGGGATTTTAAAATCGGGTCATTCAGTTCTAAAACGAGTTAGATATGGCCAAAACGGTAAGGGCGCGATGGAATCTAGGTCGAACATGGAGGACAGCAGGTAAAAAGTGTTGGGAAACGGCTGCTTGAAAGCCGCCCCGACCCAGATCTTGGTTCGGATGTGTTGATTCGATCATGCACATAAATTCATGCAATGGTTCGAGTACATACCTTGATTATGAAGAACGTGCAATCTGAGTCGTGTCTGATCGATCTACGGTTCTGATCTTCTAGGATGTGATCCCACACCTTGAAATCTGAGACTTGGTGGGCGTCTCGAGATCACTGGAACCTCGATCTCCCTTCTCTCAGACTCACGGCCGACTCTCTCTCTTGCCTAGGGATTCGCACCGAATCTCTCTCTCTCACAAATCTCGTGTGAAGAGAACTCAAAGGAGGCTAGGGTTTATGATGAGAGACTTGAGTATATATATGGTTCATAAATAAGGAGATATGATTCCTTATTTATCTCCAACCATATCTTTGCCATCCCATATTTATTCTCTTTCCATAACTTACAAATCCTATTCCTTTATTAATACGAAATTAATAAGGAATTAATCTGTTCAGTTATGCAACTGTATATTCGGAATTAATTCTAACAAATAGAATTTATTCTAATATCAGTAGAAGAATAAATAACTAAATATATACCAAATATATTTAGATATGATATTTATCCCCACAAGATTTAATTTAAATAAATCTTATCTTATTAGATTTAATCTTATCCGTGAATAACTAAATAATAAATAATTAGATTTAATCCCATAGGATATAAATCTCAATTAATTATATTTATTATCCATTCACCGGATATAAATCCAATATATATCATATACTAGGCCTGAGTACAATTATTGAGTCCAAACTCAATAATACTATTTAGATCGATTCCCGAGGTCTGTTTGGGCCATCCTAGGGATCGGATACCAGACAGAGTTGGGCCTTATCTAATTCGATATTTCCATGTCCACCCCTGAACATGTATCTCATTAGAATTATGACGCACTCCACTAAAGTGTCATAACTGAATCACCGCTCTGTCCCAATTATGTAGATTGGGTTGGTATTTTGTTTAGTTCGACCCCCGTGTTTAAGACCTTCCATATCCGTTAACCAATTAGAGCTACCATGACTGCTCCTAATTGTTAACATCTATTCCTCAGGTAGTACCCGTTCACTCCTCATTATTATACCTGAACTTAATCAGCATGCATGACTTGGTATAATAAACATTGTGAACTCCCTGAGGGGATATCGTCAACCTGCACTCACACAGGACACGGCTTGTTGATAACACTTATTAGACATACTATGCATCTTCGTGTTACCCAAAGTACGACATGATTTAGATGAACTAACGAAGTTCATATCTTCGTAAATCAAAGCAACATCGAAGAATACATATACATCTAATAGTTTACCAAGGTTAAGATCGAAGCTAAAGCCTGAGATCTATAGCCCTTCACCTATATCACCTCTGATATAGGGTCAGTATCAGAAGAGCATTATCTCTGTTGATCCTTCAATATGTTCCACCGTACCAGCATAATTAGTGATTAGGACTCATCACTACCATTAAGCTGCAGTCAAGACCGACAGCTCAGCCCAAGCTGTCTCGATTGTGAACTGTTTATATCTCATCATTATTAACGACCTTCGTGATCCTCTCCGAACTCAGATCGACACGTGGTCTAAAACATGAGATAATGGGCTTTATTCTTGCTTAAACATATTCTTCCAGATAGGGATTGTTAACAGTGGACCTGTGTCGTAACCACTAAAACAACCGGTTTTGCTTTAGGTATACAACAACCCCAACAATCTCCCACTTATACTAAAGTAAAACCTTTTAGTATACCAACGCATCTACAGGAAACCATATGACTTCATCCATGTACAATGTTAACAATCGCACGATCGCAATCGTTAGCAACCATCATACACTTTTTCTCCCACTTATACTCAAAGATTTTACCTTTACCTTGTACCTTTTAGTGGGAGGCTCACTAAGACATGTCAGCCACGTGCTACAGTATACCTGACATGGTGCACTTAGTGAAGGAACCGTCATCGTACATTCCTCTAGTGTTTCTATTTTCTCCACGAAATCGCCTTAATTTAAGGTACTCACTATGTTGTTACCGGCATTTCCAAATCTCAGAAATTTGTTACTGCACTTAGAATTCTCCAGGGGGTGTAAGAATTCTAACAAATTGAGATTGCTGCCAATTCACGAAGCCAAGCCCTGAATTATCTAGCTCCCTCTCAGCATTTCACTGCGTGAGAATCTTCAAGACAATTCTGCTTCTTACGTGAATCCATAGTATAAGGTCGATGATGTCGTTTTTCTAGCTACCATTCGATTATCCGTGTCCACAAACATGATGGACTATATCCGTTACCATGCACGCAGCACTAACATATATTTGGCTCCTTATGCAACACGCAGGTGTATTGCAAGCTTTGCCAAGACAGTAGTCTATGAAGAGTACTTGAATAATGTTATACTATCCGACTGTAGGATATATCTAACATTACTCCTAACCTTCATTCTAAACTGTTCGGATAATCACCACTTATTGTGTCAGATAATACTTTCACACCTTATTCAAGTGCTAGTAATATTATCACACAATGTACAAGACAACCATTTCAACATCTTTTGTAGATGAAAGATATACCATTTGTCAACACATTTTATGAACGAATCTATATGTGTTGTCTGACAAATGAATGCTTTAAATCATTGAACCACACATTTCAATGTGTTTGTCCCGAAGCATAGAACTGTTGAGAAAATTCTTCCCTTTTCTCAAACTACATCCATGTTCGCTCATGTATGTCCTCAACTATTATGAGCATACAACGTGTAAGTCTTTCGAGTGTTAAACTCATAGACTTATCAATGATATGCAACCATCTTCATCTAACTAATCCTTATTAGTCAACTTGGTTTGTTCACTATCCAAGAAATTAGATTTCTCGATGAACAATTCACCATTTTCGAGACACACTCGAAAAAGCTCCCACTGTGACTAGGATCCTAAAATAATCTTGTGCAGATCCTTTTGGTTATCTGTCTTGTACTTCCGGCCTTATGATGTTCCAATCCACAATTTCTTTTTATTCTTGGACGTTAATCAAGAATAAATACTTATCTTTCCTCGAAAAATAACCACTTGTCCAACTAATTACTAAATCTATCATTGAAATTGCGACACTTCGTGTGCAAATTATCCTTATTTCCGAACAGATTTAACCAATGAAATCTGTAATTAGCATCTCCTATAGGGAGGAAGACTCATTGTCAACGCGAATGCTAATCAATTTCATTTTAAATCACAATGAAATCCATGATCAACATAAATGCTAATCACTTCATTTCAAATAAGGAAAGGAAATAGATTTAGACATAGTGACATAGTATTTTGTTAAAAGACAATATTGAACAAGAAGTACCACATTTATCACAACACATTTTGGAACATCCTTCAAAATTCATAGTTATTACTCCCACTACGAATGATATATCAAAACAACCAGTATTAAAGAAGTAAATCTCTAATACAATGTCAGAAAATAATCATCTATCAATATCCAAAACATAAGTATCCTGCCAAAACAAGGCAACTAAATGTAGTGTAAAAGTAATAATCCAGAATCTAGTATCCAAAAACCAAGATAAAACGTAAGATAGAAATCTCCAAGTCTGCTAGACAACTGCATCAACTGAATGTTGCTTGTCGAGCTCAAGAACTTGAAGTCGTCCTACTCGTTCCTTGTAGTCGAACCTACAAAGATTGCAACAAACCACAATTAGTATCCACTAGTTAAATCCGTCCGTGAGGACTAAACTAGTATAATTTGGTTTTTGATGTTACAAGAGTCTGACATACCTCCATCTACCTTCAACTTCTTGTTCCTCCTCTGATAGACCTTTATAATCGGAGGTCTCTCCTTCCTGGCATCATTCACTTCCTGAGTAGGCTGATCAGAGTTCAGCTCATTCACATAGTGAACAAGACTTACAGACTCGGAATCGCCCACTTCCTTAGTGGATTGATCAGAGCACAGCTCATTCACATCGTGAACGAGACCCTCAAAATCAAAATCATCAATCCTCAGTGACTGGAGGTACTCATCAATGATGGATTCGTTGTCCCGGGCCGTAAAACGCCGATTAACATCGACATTCCTAATAGGACGATCCCAGAACTTCCTCTCCGCCTCATAAGCAGTCTGCAATATATCAATCCTCTCCGCATCTACCACGAGTAACTCCCCAATGAGAGCCATTGGATCCTCGTGAACGATGTGGGTCGGGACGACCGCTTCTATGAGAGCCAGGAACCAAGTCGGGAAACATGCAAGTAGAAGCTCGCAAACAGTCTTTCCCGACATAACACCATCATAGAACACGTACATCCGTACAAGGTTTTTAAACCTCATGAGAAATCTCTTTAGGTTAGGGAAATCAGGGAAATCCTCGTACCTTAAGAAATCTATCTCTTTCCGTGCCAGGAAACCGAGTAGTCGAAATCGAAAGGAGTCCGGAATACCATCGGAATAAGCTAAACGACAAATCTTCGTGCGAATAGAATCAATAGACATATCTAAAATAAATAACAAGTAAACAACTTATAAGCGCAAATAATTTATGTTATCAATGTTGAAATTTCGAAGTCCGTATGATTTGTCACACGGAATGTGTAACACCGTGTGTAACACCAAGCGTAACACAAAGAGTAACAGAAACAGAAAACAACGAACGCACAGCAGTTGTTAACCCAGTTCGGTGATCAACACACCTACGTCTGGGGGGATTTCTCCCAAAGGACCAATCCACTATATGTGAGCTTCAGAGATACAAGTATTCGAATACTAGCCACTACTAAGTATTCACTCCTCACTCGTCTACACTCACCAACAGCGAACTTGAAGATAGACCTAACACCTTAGTCTACCCAAACTTCAAAACCACGATTATGAAGTTTATCCCCACTCGAGTTATAGAATACTCAAGATTACAAGTTCACTCACCAAACTAATCTACCCAAGAAAGAAGAAACAAATCTACGTTTATGAAGAAAAAACGTAGAAGATGAAAACTGAATAAATCACGTAAAAAACTCTCTCCAATGCGCAGCGTCTCTTTTCTGATAATCTCATATATATACAGAGTTTTAGATCCACTAGGAGATCTAGATAAGGATCCATGTATATCTTCTTTCCTTGTAGATATCCTTTCCTTGTAGAAGAAGAATCCTTATACAAATAGATAATTAAGGAAAAATAAATCCCTTAATATATTGTAGAGATCTACGTCTATTGATAAGGAAATAAACCTTATCTTCCCATGCATACATAAAATTGCCAATTAAATCCTTGCACCCAACGTGCAGTAACAATCTCCCCCTTTGGCATTTATGTATGCAAACCACACTCAATAAACTGACGTAGACAAGTAAGCAGAATTCAAGCACGCATATCAACTCCATAATTCTGCTTTCCCTCACTTCAAAACACCCAATACAACTAAGGTAGGCAAGGAGCGCACCCGCAATACCAATACCTAGTCATATAGCGTTAAAACTCCCCCTTGCTTCAAACCTCAGACCTCATTCGAATCAACAGAAATCGCATCAGCGGCCAGCAGCATCCAAGTACATTAACCAGTACATCAATTAGAACACAAACCAGAACACTATGTGAATCCAGAAATCACATCAGCAACATTCAACAATTAAACCACTTTTCTCCCCCTTGGATTGCACACAGAAATGCCAATCACACACTAAGAACACGCACTAAGAACCATATAAAATCCTCAACACTAATCCAAATATCATTGGAACACCAATCAGTACATCATAATGCTCCCCCTGAATCAACTACTTCTCCAAAAAGACATCCATTGAGCCAAAATACGGGATTCAGATCAACAAGTATCCCATAATGAGCACAAAATCAGATAATCAAGCAAGCAATAAAAGATAATCTGAAGAAATCAGACTCTCGGAAATTCGTACCGTTCTCCATCCAATGACGACGTGAAAACATAGCAATTATCGACAGATCTATTCGCTTCAAGAAACTTATTTGATCCTTTGAGAATTATGCACTTGTTCTTTCCAAACTTGACCTTCATTCCTCCACCACATAGCTGACTTATGCTTATTAGATTAGCATTAAGTCCATCAACATATAGAACATCATGAAGAACAGGCATACCGTGAACGTTAAGAATACCAACTCCCTTTACTTGGCCACGACCTCCGTCTGCAAACACTACAGAATCGTTTGCACAGCTTCGGATGTTGGTCAACAAACTCTTGTTCCCCGTCATATGTTGAGAGCATCCGCTGTCGATGTACCATGAATTCCCAACTTGTGAACTATTGTTGGTATTAACCACATATGCACGATGAAATCTCCCATTTGTGTACCTCTTGCTTGAAGAACGCAACATCTGTTGTCTCTTGTCACCAAGATAGAATCTGCATCGTGGTCTTATATGCCCAGGTCTGTGACAATAGTGACATGTAGGGATGATCGATCTGACTCATGTTTCTGTCCGTGTACCCGATCGTGTTCCGGGTCTTGTTTCTGGTCAACAGGAGTGTCTTGAGGATTCAATTTCTTGGGCCTCCAAACTTCAGTTCGGTTGTCAGAGTTGTTAAGACTTTGAACTTTGGTTTGCTGCCTTCTTTGATTCTCCATAATTCCTCCTTTCACGTATCCAACTCCTTCTTTATCAGGGGTCCTCTTTCCTTGATTCAAGAACTCATCAAGCTTCTCGGTGCTACTGTTCATCATCTTTATCAGCTTCTGCATTTGACAAAGTTCAGCAGTGGTTTCGTCTTTTTCTTCCTTGCACTTCTCAAACTTTTGTTTTAGAGCAGCAACTTCAGTCCTCAAGGTGTCCCTTTCCTTAGTAAGCTCGGTGACTTGAATGGAGAGACTTTGATTCCACCTGACAACTTTCTCACAATTCTTCATGATTTCAGCATACTCGGCATCATCCAATTCTTCCTCCTTAGTTTCATCCTCCACAACAAATGTACCGTCTGATGTGTCTGTTGAGGTGATCCTTTCTCCATTAGTTGTAGCAACATGGGCAATATGTTTCGCCTTTTGTTCTCCATTGCTCTCACTATCAGTAATATCATCATCACTGTGAGTAGCCTGAAACTCCTTCTTGCTAAACTTCTGATACTTGTACAAATTGGCGCATTCACTTTTGATGTGGCCAAATCCGTCACATTCTTGGCATTGAGGTCCTCTATCAGAAACATTATTCCTCTCAGCACCATTGTTACTATTCTGCAAGCTTTGCCCTTCAGATCTATTGTTTCTGAATCCTCCATCAAAGTTTCCCCTTTTAAACAACCTTTTCCCAAACTTCTTTGATAAGAAGTCGATGCACTCAGCAACCATCTCTTCAATATTGAGATCCTCCTCTGATTGACTGAACTGAGAAGCTTTATATGCCAACGTCTGAAACGTGTTACTCATCGTGTTACTCCTAGTGTTCCTCATTCCCATCTCGAAGGTTCTTAGAGATCCAATCAGATCATTGGCCGTCATGTTGTCCAGGTCTTGAGCTTCTTCAATGGCTGCGACTTTGTAGTCGCTCAGAATCTTTCTCACCATTTTGGCCTCGGACCATTGTTCACCAAGAGAGAAGCATTCATTAGATAATCTCAACAATTCAGCATAAAAATCAGATATAGATTCATTCTCATCCATCTTTAGAGCTTCAAATTGAGTGGTGAGTTGTTGTAATCTCTGATTTTTTACACGTCTATTCCCTTCATAATTGTTCTCAAGAATTTCCCAGGCCTTTTTAGCAGATTTACATGTTGATATGACAGCAAAGACATCAACAGTAACAACACTATGAATAGCATTAAGAGCCTTTTGGTTCATACCTGATTCTCTAAGCTCTCCTTTAGTCCATTTGACTCGTGGCTTTTTTTCTCCTTCAGCATCAACCGGTTCCTCCCAACCACTTTCAACAGAACTCCATGCATCTTCATCCACTGATCTTATGAAGGAAATCATCCTCACTTTCCAATAGCCATAACAGGTTCCGTCAAATAGAGGTGGTCTAACAGTAGACCCGCCTTCCTTCATACTCCCCATCACGAGCTCCTTCGATGGTTCCACACACAACACGGACTAAGTTGAATGTCCCAAGATCTAACACCAAATAAAGGTGACCCGCTCTGGTGCCAATTGAAATTTCGAAGTCCGTATGATTTGTCACACGGAATGTGTAACACCGTGTGTAACACCAAGCGTAACACAAAGAGTAACAGAAACAGAAAACAACGAACGCACAGCAGTTGTTAACCCAGTTCGGTGATCAACACACCTACGTCTGGGGGGATTTCTCCCAAAGGACCAATCCACTATATGTGAGCTTCAGAGATACAAGTATTCGAATACTAGCCACTACTAAGTATTCACTCCTCACTCGTCTACACTCACCAACAGCGAACTTGAAGATAGACCTAACACCTTAGTCTACCCAAACTTCAAAACCACGATTATGAAGTTTATCCCCACTCGAGTTATAGAATACTCAAGATTACAAGTTCACTCACCAAACTAATCTACCCAAGAAAGAAGAAACAAATCTACGTTTATGAAGAAAAAACGTAGAAGATGAAAACTGAATAAATCACGTAAAAAACTCTCTCCAATGCGCAGCGTCTCTTTTCTGATAATCTCATATATATACTAGAGAGTTTTAGATCCACTAGGAGATCTAGATAAGGATCCATGTATATCTTCTTTCCTTGTAGATATCCTTTCCTTGTAGAAGAAGAATCCTTATACAAATAGATAATTAAGGAAAAATAAATCCCTTAATATATTGTAGAGATCTACGTCTATTGATAAGGAAATAAACCTTATCTTCCCATTCATACATAAAATTGCCAATTAAATCCTTGCACCCAACGTGCAGTAACAAATGTTAGAAACCCAATAATAACATTGAACCAACAAACGAGTAGCCCGATACTATTTACAAATAGTCCACTGGTGGATGCTATCCATAAAATTATCGACCATGACCGCAGTCTATTTTATTTCTTATCCCGTCACACGGACCACAGTGAAACAAAGAAATAATAACCCGTGCCTCAGGACCCTGCTAATTCGAGAAGAGACCTCTATAGGAGGATTCATCAATAAGCAGCTAAGCTACAACCATATTTTAATATTCCGAAAAAATAATTCTATTAAGAGTAACCCACCCGCTAAGGAGGAATTACCTTTATAAAATCATTTTTCCATATTATCAATTTTGAATTTAACCAATGAACTATAATTAGTGTCTCCTATAGGGAGGAAGACTCATTGTCAACGCGAACACTAATTATTTCATTTTAAATCAAATTATCCTTTTGAAGTTTAAACCAATGAAATCCATAATCAGCATCTCCTATAGGGAGGAAGACTCATCGTCAACGCGAATGCTAATTACTTCATTTTTAAACCAAATATGGAGGTCCTTTAAATCAATTAACCAATAATCGATTAATTATACCGCTTAGTCTTTTTAAGGGTTTGTGTGACAATCGTAGCACATAGACAATTAAGTCCTATCACATGATTTCTAAGCGCAAGTAATAAAACATGCTCGCATTGAAATCATTAAAACCGGCATGCTATGACCCCTATGCATGTTATTTCTATTACGCAAACAATGAAAAGCAACTATAACATGCAAAACATGCTGATCATATTCATCGCGTAATTTAAATCCATCCATAGCATGCATAATAATTAAAACAAATAAATAGGCTGCCGACCGGGAATAGAAACCCTATCTAGTACATTTAATTAAAATAAAAACCCCGGAACAAGCTCCGGTCTTTAATCTTCAATTTGGAAGCCAATCCCCGATCTTCAAGTCCACCTTCCAAAATTAACAAGCGCTCGAAATAACTAGGGTGCGGAAAACCCTAATTATCAAAACGGAAAGCGAATTAATTCTGAACGAACTAGGGTACGAAAACCCTAGCCGTCGACGATCATGCCTTGGTTTCGGAAAACCCTAGCCGTCGTCAACGTAATGGGCTGAATCGTCAAAAGACGTACAGCCCTCATTCGAAAATTCAGTCACGCGCCGCCGCCGAGCCGCGCGTGTAGCACACGCGCCGCCACGGTGCGTACCGGGACCACCATCTCGGCTCCGCGATGAGCCTGACGTGGCTGAGTCCGGGCTGGGTGCGTCCGTTGCAGCCCAGCCCGAGCCACTGCTCGTCGCCGCCGCCGAAAACGCCGTCGCCGTCGCCGTTTTACGCTGCAAAACACAGCACCGCCGCCGGTGGCTGGAACGCCACCGGTCGCTCCCACTGGCTCGCCGGCGTCCCCAGCACCACCTGAGGTGCTGGGTTCGAGCCTGGGCAGCCGTGGCTGGGTCCGGCAGCAGCGCGCGCGCAGGGGACAAACCCAGCCGCCGCCGCTGCCGTTGATCAACGCCACAGCCGCCGCCGCCGGTGGTCAGGGGACCACCGGACCTGCTGTCCGCCTCCGTCCGCGCCCTCGTCGTCGTTGAACCATCATCGGGCCACGGGCTCGAGCCCAGCAGCGCGCGAGCACGAGAACCCGTTAGGGTTTCTGCCGTCGCTGCTGCAACTCGCTGCCGCAGCCCTCGCCGCGCCGCCGCTGGTGGTCCGGCGCCGACTGGGCTCCGTCCCGACATCGAGCCAGGCGCTGGACCGCCGGGCAGGCCACGGTTCAGGCCCAGCAGCGCGCACGAGCCAAAACCCGTTAGGGTTTCGCATCGCCGCCGCTGCCTTCGCCCGTCCCGCCGTCCGCCGCCGCTTCTGCCGCCGCCATCCCTCGTTTCCGGCTCGCCTGAACCCTAGGATGAACCCTAGGGTTCGGCCGCCGTGAAAACAACGAAGGAGGGAGCAGCCGCGCAAAACCGCGGCAGATTACGCCTCCCGCCGCCGTGCGCTGGCCGACGCGCCGCCGCCTGCAGCCGTCGTTCCCTTCGTCTCTTGTTCGTCTCGGATCTCGTTCCTCAACAATCTCTCAATCCTCCAGCAACAATAATGCGAAAAAACGAAAAATACAAGGAAAAACGAATCCTAATCTAATCGGCACCTTATTTTCTCGCCGATTTAAAACAAAGCGAACAACAATAAATCGAAAAACGATAAAAACAACGCACATAATTCCCGGACAGCAGCATGCACACATAATCATAATGACTCGAATGCATGAACATTAAATTCGACTCAACACAGAGCCGATCCAAAAACCTCGGGCTCTGATACCAATTGTTGGTAAACGGCTGCTTGAAAGCCGCCCCGACCCAGATCTTGGTTCGGATGTGTTGATTCGATCGTGCACATAAATTCATGCAATGGTTCGAGTACATACCTTGATTATGAAGAACGTGCAATCTGAGTCGTGTCTGATCGATCTACGGTTCTGATCTTCTAGGATGTGATCCCACACCTTGAAATCCGAGACTTGGTGGGCGTCTCGAGATCACTGGAACCTCGATCTCCCTTCTCTCAGACTCACGGCCGACTCTCTCTCTCGCCTAGGGATTCGCGCCGAATCTCTCTCTCTCACAAATCTCGTGTGAAGAGAACTCAAAGGAGGCTAGGGTTTATGATGAGAGACTTGAGTATATATATGGTTCATAAATAAGGAGATATGATTCCTTATTTATCTCCAACCATATCTTTGCCATCCCATATTTATTCTCTTTCCATAACTTACAAATCCTATTCCTTTATTACTACGGAATTAATAAGGAATTAATCTGTTCAGTTATGCAACTGTATATTCGGAATTAATTCTAACAAATAGAATTTATTCTAATATCAGTAGAAGAATAAATAACTAAATATATACCAAATATATTTAGATATGATATTTATCCCCACAAGATTTAATTTAAATAAATCTTATCTTATTAGATTTAATCTTATCCGTGAATAACTAAATAATAAATAATTAGATTTAATCCCATAGGATATAAATCTCAATTAATTATATTTATTATCCATTCACCGGATATAAATCCAATATATATCATATACTGGGCCTGAGTACAATTATTGAGTCCAAACTCAATAATACTATTTAGATCGATTCCCGAGGTCTGTTTGGGCCATCCTAGGGATCGGATACCAGACAGAGTTGGGCCTTATCTAATTCGATATTTCCATGTCCACCCCTGAACATGTATCTCATTAGAACTATGACGCACTCCACTAAAGTGTCATAGCTGAATCTCCGCTCTGTCCCAATTATGTAGATTGGGTTTGTATTTTGTTTAGTTCGACCCCCGTGTTTAAGACCTTCCATATCCGTTAACCAATTAGAGCTACCATGACTGCTCCTAATTGTTAACATCTATTCCTCAGGTAGTACCCGTTCACTCCTCATTATTATACCTGAACTTAATCAGCATGCATGACTTGGTATAATAAACATTGTGAACTCCCTGAGGGGATATCGTCAGCCTGCACTCACACAGGACACGGCTTGTTGATAACACTTATTAGACATACTATACATCTTCGTGTTACCCAAAGTACGATGATTTAGATGAACTAACGAAGTTCATATCTTCGTAAATCAAAGCAACATCGAAGAATACATATACATCTAATAGTTTACCAAGGTTAAGATCGAAGCTAAAGCCTGAGATCTATAGCCCTTCACCTATATCACCTCTGATATAGGGTCAGTATCAGAAGAGCATTATCTCTGTTGATCCTTCAATACGTTCCACCGTACCAGCATAATTAGTGATTAGGACTCATCACTACCATTAAGCTGCAGTCAAGACCGACAGCTCAGCCCAAGCTGTCTCGACTGTGAACTGTTTATATCTCATCATTATTAACGACCTTCGTGATCCTCTCCGAACTCAGATCGACACGTGGTCTAAAACATGAGACAATGGGCTTTATTCTTGCTTAAACATATTCTTCCAGATAGGGATTGTTAACAGTGGACCTGTATCGTAACCACTAAAACAACCGGTTTTGCTTTAGGTATACAACAACCCCAACAAAAAGGCCCATATCTCATTCGTTATCGTCCGGATCCATTTCATTATTTAACCGCAAGCAATTATATTCCAAGAGATATAATTATGGGCCCCCGGAGGTGCAAAATCCAGCGCTCTCCGGCGGACCGAAAAATTGAGATTTTGCCCTAGTGGTACCCCTTAGAGTTTCGGTCAAAAACGCTCCGGAATGGAATCTAAATCATTTTATTCCAAAGCATCCCAGTGATGTTTTGGGGCGGTATATGTTTTTCATCATTCTAGCTCCTATATAGAGGCTAGATTGTACGATTACTCCGGAAAATGAGAAACCGCTTAAGGTGCCCGATTCGGAATCTATTTTCTCCCATTAAACACAGTCAAATACAAAATGTCGCAAGTGCATATCGTAGCCTTGTGAATGAGATTTCTAGAGGTTTTAAAATCGGATAATTCGGATCTAAAACGAGTTAGATATGACCAAAACTGTGAGTGCGCGATGGAATCTGGGTCGAACGTGGAGGGCAGCAGGCAAAAAGACCCATATCTCATTCGTTATCGTCCGAATCCATTTCATTATTTCACCGCATGCAATTATATTCCAAGAGCTATAATTATGGGCCCCCGGAAGAGCAAAATTAGGCGCTCTCTAGCGGACCGAAAAAATGAGATTTTGCCCTAGTGGTACACCTTAGAGTTTCGGTCAAAAACCCTCCGGAATGGAATCAAAATTTTATTGTACAAAAGCATCCCAGTGATGTTTTAGAGCGGTATATGATGAATTTTGCATCATTCTAGCTCCTATATAGAGGCTAGATTGTACGATTACTCCAGAAAATGAGAAACCGCTTAAGGTGCCCAATTCGGATTCTATTTTCACCCACTAAACACAGTAAAATAAAAAAAGTTGCAAGTCCATATCGTAGCCTT
Organism: Thymus mandschuricus; assembly: GCA_029379335.1. Taxonomy (NCBI): domain Eukaryota; kingdom Viridiplantae; phylum Streptophyta; class Magnoliopsida; order Lamiales; family Lamiaceae; genus Thymus; species Thymus mandschuricus. The sequence continues at coordinate 37,026 of CM057071.1, forward strand.
CTGAATGAGCTTTCAAGAGGTTTTAAAATCGGATCATTCGGATCTAAAAAGAGTTAGATATGGCCAAAACGGTGAGGGCGTGATGGAATCTGGGTCGAACGTGGAGGGCAGCAGGCAAAAAGTCCCATATCTCATTCGTTATCATCCGGATCAATTTTATTCTTTCACCCGCATGCAATTATATTCCAAGAGCTAAAATTATGGGCCCCCGGAGGTGCAAAATCCAGCGCTCTCCGGCGGATCGAAAAAAATGAGATTTTGCCCTAGTGGTACCCCTTAGAGTTTCGGTCAAAAACGCTCCGGAATGGAATCTACATTTTATTATTCCAATGCATCCCAGTGATGTTTTGGAGCAGTATATGATGAATTTTTCATCATTCTAGCTCCTATATAGAGGCTAGATTGTACGATTACTACGGAAAATGAGAATTCGCTTAAGGTGACCGATTCGGATTCTATTTTATCCTATTAAAAACAGGCAGATACAAAATGTCACAAGTGCATATCGTAGCCTTGTAAATGAGATTTCTAGAGGTTTTAAAATAGGGTCATTCGGATCTAAAACGAATTAGATACGGCCAAAACGGTGAGGGCGCGATTGAATCTGGGTCGGACGTGGAGGGCAGCAGGCAAAAATGCCCATATCTCATTCGTTATCGTCCGGATCCATTTCATTCTTTGACAGCATGAAATTATATTCCAAGAGCTATAAATATGGGCCCCCGGAGGTACAAAATCCGGCGCTCTCCGGCGAACCGAAAAAATTAGATTTTGCCCTAGTGGTACCCCTATGAGTTTCGGTCAAAAACGCTCCGGAATGGAATCTAAATTTTACTATTCCAAAGCATCCGAGTGATGTTTTGGAGCGGTATATGATGAATTTTGCATCATTATATCTCCTATATAGAGGCTAGATTGTACAATTACTCCGGAAAATGAGAAACCACTTAAGGTGCCCAATTCGGATTCTATTTTCACCCACTAAACACAGTAAAATAAAAAAAAGTTGCAAGTCCATATCATAGCCTTCCGAATGAGGTTTCTAGGGGTTTTAAAATCGGGTCATTCGGATCTAAAACGAGTTAGATATGGTCAAAACGGTGAGGGCGCGATGGAATCTGTGTCGAACGTGGAGGGCAGCAGGCAAAAAGGCCCATATCTCATTCGTTATCTTCCGGATCCATTTCATTCTTTCACCGCATGCAATTATATTCCAAGAGCTATAATTATGGGCCCCCGAAGGTGCAAAATCCGGCGCTCTCCAGCGGACCGAAAAAATGAGATTTTGCCCTAGTGGTACCCCTTAGAGTTTCGGTCAAAAACGCTCCGGAATGGAATCTAAATTTTAATATACCAAAGCATCCCAGTGATGTTTTAGAGCGGTATATGATGAATTTTGCACCATTTTAGCTCCTATATAGAGGCTAGATTGTACGATTACTCAGGAAAATGAGAAACCCCTTAAGGGGATTCTATTTTCACCCACTAAACACAGTAAAATAAAAAAAGTTGCAAGTCCATATCGTAGCCTTCCAAATGAGCTTTCTAGGTGTTTTAAAATCGGGTCATTCGGATCTAAAACGAGTTAGATATGGCCAAAACGGTGAGGGCGCGATGAAATCTGGGTCGAACGTGGAGGGCAGCAGGCAAAAAGGCCCATATCTCATTCGTTATCGTCCGAATCCTTTTCATTATTTCACCGCATGCAATTATATTCCAAGAGCTATAATTATGGGCCCCCGAAAGTGCAAAATTAGGCGCTCTCCTGCGAGCCGAAAAAATGAGATTTGGCCCTAGTGGTACCCCTTAGAGCTTCGGTCAAAAACGCTCCGGAATGGATTCTAAATTTTATTGTTCCAAAGCATCCCAGTGATGTGTTGGAGAGGTATATGATGAATTTTGCATCATTCTAGCTCCTATATAGAGGCTAGATTGTACGATTACTCCGGAAAATGAGAAACCACTTAAGGTGCCCAATTCGGATTCTATTTTAACCCACTAAACACAGTAAAATAAAATAAAAAGTTGCAAGTCCATATCGTAGCCTTCCGAATGAGCTTTCTAGTGGTTTTAAAATCGGGTCATTCGTATCTAAAACGAGTTAGATATGGCCAAAACGGTGAGGGCGCGATGGAATCTGGGTCAAACGTGGAGGGCAGCAGGCAAAAAGGCCCATATCACATTCGTTATCGTCCGAATCCATTTCATTATTTCACCGCATGCAATTATATTCCAAGAGCTATAATTATGGGCCCCCGAAAGTGCAAAATTAGGCGCTCTCAGGCGAGCCGAAAAAATGAGATTTTGCCCTAGTGGTACCCCTTAGAGTTTCGGTCAAAAATGCTCCGGAATGGAATCTAAATTTTATTTTTCAAAAGCATCCCAGTGGTGGTTTGAAGCGGTATATGATGAATTTTTCATCATTCTAGCTCATATATAGAGGCTAGATTGTACGATTACTCCGGAAAATGAGAAACCGCTTAAGGTGCCCGATTCGGATTCTAATTCTCCCATTAAACACAGTCAAATACAAAATGTCGCAAGTGAATATCGTAGCCTTGCGAATGATATTTCTAGAGGTTTTAAAATTGGGTCATTCGCATCTAAAACGTGTTAGATATGGCTAAAACGGTGAGGCCGCGATGGAATCTTGGTCGAACGTGGAGGGCAGCAGTCAAAAAGGCCCATATCTCATTCGTTATCGTCCGGATCCGTTTCATTATTTCACCGCATGCAATTATATTCCAAGAGCTATAATTATGGGCCCCCGGAGGTGCAAAATCCAGCACTCTCCGGCAGATCGAAAAAATGAGATTTTGCCCTAGTGGTACCCCTTAGAGTTTCGGTCAAAAACGCTCCGGAATGGAATCTAAATTTTATTATTCCAAAGCATCCCAGTGATGTTTGGAGCGGTATATGATGAATTTTGCATCATTCTAGCTCCTATATAGTGGTTAGATTGTACGATTACTCCGGAAAATGAGAAACAGCTTAAGGTGCCCGATTCGGATTCTATTTTCTCCTATTAAACACAGTCAAATACAAAATTTCGCAAGTGCATATCGTAGCCTTGTGAATGATCTTTCTGGATGTTTTAAAATTAGGTCTCTCGCATCTAAAACGAGTTAAATATGGCCAAAACGGTGAGGGCGCGATGGAATCTGGGTCGAACGTGGAGGGCAGCAGGCAAAAAGGCCCATATCTCATTCGTTATCGTCCGAATCCATTTCATTATTTCACCGCTTGCAATTATATTCCAAGAGCTATAATTATGGGCCCCCGGAAGTGCAAAATTAGGCGCTCTCCGGCGGACCGAAAAAATGAGATTTTGCCCTAGTGGTACCCCTTAGAGTTTCGGTCAAAAACGCTCCGGAATGGATTCTAAATTTTATTGTTCCAAAGCATCCCAGTTATGTTTTGGAGAGGTATATGATGAATTTTGCATCATTCTAGCTCCTATATAGAGGCTAGATTGTACGATTACTCCGGAAAATGAGAAACCACTTAAGGTGCCCAATTCGGATTCTATTTTCACCCACTAAACACAGTAAAATAAAAAAAAATTCCAAGTCCATATTGTAGCCTTACGAATGAGCTTTCTAGGGGTTTTAAAATCGGGTCATTTGGATCTAAAACGAGTTAGATATGGCCAAAACGGTGACGGCGCGATGGAATCTGGGTCGAACGTGGAGGGCAGCAGGCAAAAAGGCCCATATCTCATTCGTTATCGTCCGGATCCATTTCATTCTTTCACCGCATGCAATTATATTCCAAGAGCTATAATTATGGGGCCCCCGGAGGTGCAAAATCCGGCGCTCTCCGGCGGACCGAAAAAATGAGATTTTTCCCTAGTGGTACTTAGAGTTTCGGTCAAAAACGCTCCGGAATGGTATCTAAATTTTATTATTTCATACCATCCCAGTGATGTTTTGGAGCCGTGTATGATGAATTTTGCATCATTCTATCTAGGGATGTCAATGGGCCGGGTACCCGCCCCATTAAGCACTTCTCAAACCCAAACCCGTTAACATTTCGTATACCCATACCCGTCCCAAACCCGTTTAAAAATTCAATTTTATTACCCATACCCGGCTCAAACCCATCGGATAACACCCGTTTTTTACCCGTTAAACCCAAATAAAATTAATAGTAATATTTTTTCATAAAAAAAATTATAACTTAATATATACATACAATAATCAGAAATTTTAATTTAAACGTGTGCACCTCAATAAGTGCTAACGAACGATATACAAAATGTAAAACAAATATCAAATTAAATGTTAACAAATAACAAAACTAACGATATATGTTTTTATCAATTAGATTTTTTGAGATATATTCTTTCAACTTTATATATATTAATAAAAACCTTAAAATTGCCAATAGTTATAAATTTTTTATTTAAAAATATAAATATAGTTTTTATATTCATGTGAAATATATATATTTACCATATATATAAATGGGTTTGGGTAGTGGGTACCCAGAGGTGTATACCCATACCCGATCCAAACCCGTTTTGGGTATCCCCTTTATTACCCATACCCGTCCCAAACCCAATTTACAATACTCAAACCCGTCCCAATTGGGTTTGGGCGAGGCGGGTACCCGCGAAAACCCGACCCGTTGACATCCCTAATTCTAGCTCCTATAGAGAGGCTAGATTGTACGATTACTCCGGAAAATGAGAAACCACTTAGGGTGCCCAATTCGGATTCTATTTTCACCCACTAAACACAGTAAAATAAAAAAAGTTGCAAGTCCATATCGTAGCCTTCCAAATGAGCTTTATAGAGGTTTTAAAATCGGGTCATTCGGATCTAAAACGAGTTAGATATGGCCAAAACGGTGAGAGCGCGATGGAATCTAGGTCGAACGTGGAGGGCAGCAGGTAAAAAGGTCCATATCTCATTCGTGATCGTCCGGATCCATTACATTATTTCACCGCATGCAATTATATTCCAAGAGCTATAATTATGGGCCCCCGGTGGTGTAAAATCCGGCGCTCTCCGGCGGACCGAAAAAATGAGAATTTGCCCAAGTGGTACCCCTTAGAGTTTCGGTCAAAAACGCTCCGGAATGGAATCAAATTTTATTATTCCAAAGCATCCCAGTGATATTTTGGAGCGATATATGATGAATTTTGCATCATTCTAGCTCCTATATAGAAGCCAGATTGTACGATTAATCCGGAAAATGAGAAACCGCTTAAGGTGCCCAATTCGGAGTCTATTTTCACCCACTAAACACAGTAAAATAAAAAAGTTGCAACTCCATATCGTAGCCTTCCGAATGAGCTTTCTAGGGTTTTTAAATTGGGTCATTCGGATCTAAAAAGAGTCAGATATGGCCAAAACGGTGAGGGCACGATGGAATCTAGGACGAACGTGGATGGCAGCAGGTAAAAAGGCCCATATCTCATTCGTTATCGTCCGAATCCATATCATTATTTCACCGCATGCAATTATATTCCAAGTGCTATAACTATGGGCCCCCGAAAGTGCAAAATTAGGCGCTCTCCGGCGGATCGAAAAAATGAGATTTGCCGTAGTGGTACCCGTTAGAGTTTCGGTCAAAAACGCTCCGGAATGAAATCTAAATTTTATTATTCCAAAGCATCCTAGTGATGTTTTGGAGCGGTATATGATGAATTTTGCATCATTCTAGCTCCTATATAGAGGCTGGATTGTACGATTACTCCGGAAAATGAGAAACCACTTAAGGTGCCCAATTCGGATTCTATTTTCACCCACTAAACACAGTAAAATAAAAAAAGTTGCAAGTCCATATCGTAGCCTTCCGAATGAGCTTTCTAGGGTTTTAAAATCGGGTCATTCGGATCTAAAACGAGTTAGATATGGCCAAAACGGTGAGGGCGCGATGGAATCTTGGTCGAACGTGGAAGGCAGCAGGCAAAAAGGCCCATATCTCATTCGTTATCGTCCGGATCCATTTCATTCTTTCACCGCATGCAATTATATTCCAAGAGCTATAATTATGGGCCCCCCGGAGGTGCAAAATCCGGCGCTCTCCGGCGGACCGAAAAAATGAGATTTTTCCCTTGTGGTACCCCTTAGAGTTTCGGTCAAAAACGCTCCGGAATGGAATTTAAATTTTATTATTCCAAAGCATCCCAGTGATGTTTTGGAGCGGTATATGATGAATTTTGCATCATTCTAGCTCCTATATAGAGGCTAGATTGTACGACTACTACGGAAAATGAGAAACCACTTAAGGTGCCCAATTCAGATTCTATTTTCACCCAATAAACACAGTAAAATATAAAAAGTTGCAAGTCCATATCGTAGCCTTCCGAATGAGCTTTCTAGGGGTTTTAAAATTGGGTCATTCGGATCTAAAACGAGTTAGATATGGCCAAAACGGTGAGGGAGCGATGGAATCTTGGTCGAACGTGAAAGGCAGCAGGCAAAAAGGCTCATATCTCATTCGTTATCGTCCGAATCCATTTCATTATTTCACCGCATACAATTATATTCCAAGAACTATAATTATTGTCACCCGGAAGTGCAAAATTAGGCGCCCTCCGGCGGACCGAAAAAATGAGATTTTGCCCTAGTGGTACCCCTTAAAGTTACGGTCAAAAATGCTCCGGAATGGAATCTAAATTTTATTATTCCAAAGCATCCCAGTGATGTTTTGGAGTGGTATATGACGAATTTTGCATCATTCTAGCTCCTATATAGAGGCTAGATTGTACGATTACTTCGGAAAATGAGATACCACTTATGGTGCCCAATTCGGATTCTATTTTCACCCACTAAACACAGTAAATAAAAAAGTTGCAAGTCCATAGCGTAGCCTTCTGAATGATCTTTCTAGGGGTTTTAAAATCGGGTCATACGGATCTAAAACGAGTTAGATATGGCCAAAACGGTGAGGGCGCGATGGAATCTAGGTCGAACGTGGAGGGCAGCAGGCAAAAAGTCCCATATCTCATTCGTTATCGTCCGAAACCATTTCATTATTTCACCTCATGCAATTATATTCCAAGAGCTATAGTTATGGGCCCCCGAAAGTGCAAAATTAGGCGCTCTCCGACGAGCAGAAAAAATGAGATTTTGCCCTAGTGGTACCCCTTAGAGTTTCGGTCAAAAACGCTCCGGAATGGAATATAAATTTTATTATTCCAAAGCATCCCAGTGATGTTTTGAAGCGGTATATGATGAATTTTTCATCATTCTAGCTCCTATATAGAGGCTAGATTGTAAGATTACTCCGGAAAATGAGAAACCGCTTAAGGTGCCCGATTCGGATTCTATTTTCTCCCATTAAACATAGTCAAATACAAAATGTCGCAAGTGCATATCGTAGCCTTGCGAATGAGACTTCTAGAGGTTTTAAAATCGGGTCATTCGGATCTAAAACGAGTTAGATATGGCCAAAACGGTGACGGCGCGATGGAATCTGGGTCGAACGTGGAGGGCAGCAGGCAAAAAGGCCCATATCTCATTCGTTATCGTCCGAATCCATTTCATTATTTCAACGCATGCAATTATATTCCAAGAGCTATAATTATGGGCCCCCGGAAGTGCAAAATTAGGTGCTCTCCGGCGGACCGAAAAAATGAGATACCCTAGTGGTACCCCTTAGAGTTTCGGTCAAAAACGCTCCGGAATGGATTCTAAATTTTATTGTTCCAAAGCATCCCAGTGATGTTTTGGAGCGGTATATGATGAATTTTGCATCATTCTAGCTCCAATATAGAGGCAAGATTGTACGATTACTCCGGAAAATGAGAAACCACATAAGGTGCCCAATTAGGATTCTATTTTAACCCACTAAACCCAGTAAAATAAAAAAATTTGCAATTCCATATTGTATCCTTCCGAATGAGCTTTCTAGGGGTTTTAAAATCGGGTCAGTAGGATCTAAAACGAGTTAGATATGGCCAAAACGGTGAGGGCGCGATGGAATCTGGGTCGAACGTGGAGGGCAGCAGGCAAAAAGGCACATATCTCATTCGTTATCGTCTGGATCCGTTTTATTCTTTCACCGCATGCAATTATATTCCATGAGCTATAATTATGGACCCCCGTAGGTGCATAATCCAGCGCTCTCCTGCGGACCGAAAAAATGAGATTTGGCCCTAGTGGTACCCCTTAGAGTTTCGGTCAAAAACGCTCCGGAATGGAATCTAAATTTTATTATTCCAAAACATCCCAGTGATGTTTTTGAGCGTTATATGATGAATTTTTCATTATTCTAGTTCCTATATAGAGGCTAGATTGTACGATTACTCCGGAAAATGAGAAACCACTTAGGGTGCCCAATTCGGATTCTATTTTCACCCACTAAACACAGTAAAAAAAAAAAGTTGCAAGTCCATATCGTAGCCTTCCAAATGAGCTTTATAGAGGTTTTAAAATCAGGTCATTCAGATCTAAAACGAGTTAGATATGGCCAAAACGGTGAGAGCGCGATGGAATCTAGGTCGAACGTGGAGGGCAGCAGGTAAAAAGGTCCATATCTCATTCGTGATCGTCCGGATCCATTTCATTCTTTCCCCGCATGCAATTATATTCCAAGAGCTATAAATATGGGCCCCCGGAAGTGTAAAATCCGGCGCTGTCCGGCGGATCGAAAAAATGAGATTTTGCCCAAGTGGTACCCCTTAGAGTTTCGGTCAAAAACGCTTCGGAATGGAATCTAAATTTTATTATTCCAAAGCATCACAGTGATGTTTTGGAGCGGTATATGATGAATTTTGCATCATTCTAGCACCTGTATAGAGGCTAGATTGTACGATTAATCCAGAAAATGAGAAACCGCTTAAGGTGCCCAATTCGGATTTTATTTTCACCCTCTAAACACAGTAAAATACAAAGTGTCGCAAGTGCATATCGTAGCCTTGCTAATGAGATTTCTGGAGGTTTTAAAATTGGGTCATTCGCATCTAAAACGAGTTAAATATGGCTAAAACGGTGAGGGCGCGATGGAATCTGGGTCGAACGTGGAGGGCAGCAGGCAAAAAGGCCCATATCTCATTCGTTATCTTCCGGGTCCATTTCATTATTTCACCGCGTGCAATTATATTCCAAGAGCTATAATTAAGGGCCCTCGGAAGTGCAAAATTAGGCGCTCTCCGGCGGTCCGAAAAAATGAGATTTTTCCCTTGTGGTACCCCTTAGAGTTTCGGTCAAAAACGCTCCGGAATTGAATCGAAATTTTATTATTCCAAACCATCCCAGTGATGTTTTGGAGCCGTGTATGATGTATTTTGCATCATTCTAGCTCCTATATAGAGGCTAGATTGTACGATTACTCCGGAAAATGAGAAACCGCTTAAGGTGCCCAATTCGGATTCTATTTTCAACCACTAAACACAGTAAAATAAAAAAAGTTGCATATCAAAATCGTAGCCTTCCGAATGAGCTTTCTAGGGGTTTTAAAATCGGGTCATTCGGATCTAAAATGAGTCAGATATGGCCAAAACGGTGAGGGCGCGATGGAATCTAGGTCGAACGTGGAGGGCAGCAGGTAAAAAGGCCCATATCTCATTCGTTATCGTCCGAATCCATATCATTATTTCACCGCATACAATTATATTCCAAGTGCTATAATTATGGGCCCCCGAAAGTGCAAAATTAGGCGCTCTCCGGCGGACCGAAAAAATGAGATTTTGCCCTAGTGGTACCCGTTAGAGTTTCGGTCAAAAACGCCCCGGAATGAAATCTAAATTTTATTATTCCAAAGCATCCCAGTGATGTTTTGGAGCGGTATATGATGAATTTTGCATCATTCTAGCTCCTATATAGAGGCTAGATTGTACGATTACTCCGGAAAATGAGAAACCACTTAAGGTGCCCAATTCGGATTATATTTTCACCCACTAAACACAAAAAAAGTTGCAAGTCCATATCGTAGCCTTCCGAATGAGCTTTCTAGGGTTTTAAAATCGGGTCATTCGGATCTAAAACGAGTTAGATATGGCCAAAACGGTGAGGGCGCGATGGAATCTTGGTCGAACGTGGAAGGCATCAAGCAAAAAGGCCCATATCTCATTCGTTATCGTCCGGATCCATTTCATTCTTCACCGCATGCAATTATATTCCAAGAGCTATAATTATGGGCCCCCGGTGGTGCAAAATTCGGCGCTCTCCGGCGGACCGAAAAAATGAGATTTTTCCCTTGTGGTACCCCTTAGAGTTTCGGTCAAAAACGCTCCGGAATGGAATCTAAATTTTATTATTCCAAAGCATCCCAGTGATGTTTGGAGCGGCATATGATGAATTTTTCATCATTCTAGCTTCTATATAGTGGTTAGATTGTACGATTACTCCGGAAAATGAGAAACAGCTTAAGGTGCCCGATTCGGATTCTAATTTCTCCCATTAAACACAGTCAAATACAAAATGTCGCAAGTGAATATCGTAGCCTTGCTAATGAGATTTCTGGAGGTTTTAAAATTGGGTCATTCGCATCTAAAACGAGTTAAATATGGCTAAAACGGTGAGGGCGCGATGGAATCTGGGTCGAACGTGGAGGGCAGCAGGCAAAAAGGCCCATATCTCATTCGTTATCTTCCGGATCCATTTCATTATTTCACCGCGTGCAATTATATTCCAAGAGCTATAATTATGGGCCCCCGGAAGTGCAAAATTAGGCGCTCTCCGGCGGTCCGAAAAAATGAGATTTTTCCCTTGTGGTACCCCTTAGAGTTTCGGTCAAAAACGCTCCGGAATTGAATCTAAATTTTATTATTCCAAACCATCCCAGTGATGTTTTGGAGCCGTGTATGATGAATTTTGCATCATTCTAGCTCCTATATAGAGGCTAGATTGTACGATTACTCCGGAAAATGAGAAACCACTTAGGGTGCCCAATTCGGATTCTATTTTCACCCACTAAACACAGTAAAATCAAAAAAGTTGCAACTCCATATCGTAGCCTTCCAAATGAGCTTTCTAGGGGTTTTAAAATCGGGTCATTCGGATCTAAAACGAGTTATATATGGCCAAAACGGTGAGAGCGCGATGGAATCTAGGTCGAACGTGGAGGGCAGGAGGTAAAAAGGCTCATATCTCATTCGTTATCGTCCGAATCCATATCATTATTTCACCGCATGCAATTATATTCCAAGAGCTATAATTATGGGCCCCCGAAAGTGCAAAATTAGGCGCTCTCCGGCGGTCTGAAAAAATGAGACTTTTCCCTAGTGGTACCCCTTAGAGTTTCGGTCAAAAACGCTCCGGAATGGAATCTAAATATTATTATTACAAAGCATCCCAGTGATGTTTTGGAGCGGTATATGATGAATTTTGCATCATTCTAGCTCCTATATAGAGTCTAGATTGTACGATTACTCCGGAAAATGAGAAACCGCTTAAGGTGCCCAATTCGGATTATATTTTCACCCACTAAACATAGTAAAATAAAAAAAAAAGTTGCAAGTCCGTATCGTAGCCTTCCGAATGAGCTTTCTAGGGTTTTAAAAATTCGGCTCTAAAACGAGTTAGATATGGCCAAAACGGTGAGGGCGCGAGGGAATCTTGGTCGAACGTGGAAGGCAGCAGGTAAAAAGGCCCATATCTCATTCGTTATCGTCCGGATCCATTTCATTCTTTCACCGCATGCAATTATATTCCAAGAGCTATAATTATGGTCCCCCCGTAGGTGTAAAATCCAGCGCTCTCCGGCGGACCGAAAAAATGAGATTTTGCCCAAGTGGTAACCCTTAGAGTTTCGGTCAAAAACGCTCCGGAATGGAATCTAAATTTTGTTATTCCAAAGAATCCAAGTGATGTTTTGGAGAGGTATATGATGAATTTTTCATCATTCTAGCTCCTATATAGAGGCTAGATTGTACGATTACTCCGGAAAATGAGAAACAGCTTAAGGTGCCCGATTTGGATTCTATTTTCTCCCAATAAACACAGTCAAATACAAAACGTCGCAAATGCATATCGTAGCCTTGCGAATGAGATTTTTGGAGGTTTTAAAATCGGGTCATTCGGATCTAAAACGAGTTAGATATGGCCAAAACGGTGAGGGCGCGATGGAATCTGGTTCGAACGTGGAGGGCAGCAGGCAAAAAGGCCCATATCTCATTCGTTATCGTCCGGATCCATTTCATTATTCCACCGCATGCAATTATATTCCAACAGCTATAATTATGGGTCCCCGAAAGTGCAAAATTAGGCGCTCTCCGGCGGACCGAAAAAATGAGATTTTGCCCAAGTGGTACCCCTTAGAGTTTCAGTTAAAAACGCTCCGGAATGGAATCTAAATTTTATTATTCCAAAGCATCCCAGTGATGTTTTGGAGCGGTATATGATGAATTTTGCATCATTCTAGCTCCTATATTGAGGCTAGATTGTACGATTACCTCAGAAAATGAGAAACCGCTTAAGGTGCCCAATTCGGATTCTATTTTCACCCACTAAACACAGTAAATAAAAAATTGCAAGTCCATATCGTATCCTTCCGAATGAGCTTTCTAGGGGTTTTAAAATCTGGTCATTCGGATCTAAAACGAGTTAGATACGGCCAAAACGGTGAGGGCGCGATGGAATTTGGGTCGAACGTGGAAGGCAGCAGGGAAAAAGGCCCATATCTCATTCGTTATCGTCCGGATCCATTTCATTCTTTCACCGCATGCAATTATATTCCAAGAGCTATAATTATGGGCCCCTGGAGGTGTAAAATCCGGCGCTCTCCGGCGGACCGAAAAAATGAGATTTTGCCCAAGTGGTACCCCTTAGAGTTTCGGTCAAAAATGCTCCGGAATGGAATCTAAATTTTATTATTCCAAAGCATCCCAGTGATGTTTTGGAGCGTTATATGATGAATTTTGCATCTTCTTAGCTCCTATATTGAGGCTAGATTGTACGATTACTCCGGAAAATGAGAAACCGCTTAAGGTGCCCAATTCGGATTCTATTTTCACCCACTAAACACAGTAAAATAAAAAAAGTTGCAAGTCCATATCGTAGCCTTCCGAATGAGCTTTCTAGGGGTTTTAAAATCGGGTCATTCAGATCTAAAACGAGTTAGATGTGGCCAAAACGGTGAGGGCGCGATGGAATCTAGGTCGAACGAGGAGGGCAGCAGGCAAAAAGGCCCATATCTCATTCGTTATCGTCCAGATCCATTTCATTCTTTCCCCGCATGCAATTATATTCCAAGAGCTATAATTATGGGGCCCCGAAGGTGTAAAATCCGGCGCTCTCCGGCAGACCGAAAAAATGAGATTTTGCCCAAGTGGTACCCCTTAGAGTTTCGGTCAAAAACGCTCCGGAATGGAATCTAAATTTTATTATTCCAAAGCATCCCAGTGATGTTTTGGAGCAGTATATGATGAATTTTTCATCATTCTAGCTCCTATATAGAGGCTAGATTGTACGATTACTCCGGAAAATGAAAAACAGCTTATGGTGCCCGATTTGGATTCTATTTTCTCCCATTAAACACAGTCAAATACAAAATGTCGCAAGTGCATATCGTAGCCTTGCAAATGAGATATCTGGAGGTTTTAAAATCTGGTCATTCGGATCTAAAACGAGTTAGATCTGGCCAAAACGGTGAGGGCGCGATGGAATCTAGGTCGAACGTGGAGGGCAGCAGGCAAAAAGGCCCATATCTCATTCGTTATCGTCCGGATCCATTTCATTATTTCACCGCATGCTATTATATTCCAAGAGCTATAATTATGGGCCCCCGGAAGTGCAAAATTAGGCGCTCTCCGGCGGACCGAAAAAAATGAGATTTTGCCCTAGTGGCACCCCTTAGAGTTTCGGTCAAAAACGCTCCGGAATGGAATCTAAATTTTATTATTTCAAAGCATCTCAGTGATGTTTTGGAGCGGTATATGATAAATTTTGCATCATTCTAGCTCCTATATAGAGGCTAGATTGTACGATTACTCCGGAAAATGAGAAACCGCTTAAGGTGCCCAATTCGAATTCTATTTTCACCCACTAAACACAGTAAAATAAGCAAGTCCATATCGTAGCCTTCCGAATGAGCTTTCTAGGGGTTTTAAAATCGGGTCATTCGGATCTAAAACGAGTTAGATATGGCCAAAACGGTGAGGGCGCGATGGAATCTAGGTCGAACGTGGAGGGCAGCAGGCAAAAAGGCTCATATCTCATTCGTTGTCGTCCGGATCCATTTCATTCTTTCATCGCATGCAATTATATTCCAAGAGCTATAATTATGGGCCTCCGGAGGTGCAAAATCCTGCGCTCTCCGACGGACCGAAAAAATGAGATTTTGCCCTAGTTATATATATATATATATATTAGCAACCAGGCCCGTCTATGAGCAGGCCCAACAAGTTCTACAGAACAGGGCCCGATGAAAAATAGGGCCACTAAAATATATTAAGCCCAATTTTTTTTTAAAGCCCAAATGTTTTTTCTTCTCAAGTTTTCTCTTTATAAAATATTAGTTGACACTTTTTTTTCCTTCTATATCAAGCCCAATTTAATTTAAAAGCCCAAATTTCTCTCTCTCTCTCTTTTCTCTCTCCCCTCTGTCTTTTCTTCTTCCGTTTTTGGGCTATATTTTTTTCTTTTTCTTTTCCTTTTTTTTTTCTTTTTTTCTTTACAGCCTTCTTCTTCTCCATCTTCTTTTTTCACTTTTTTTTTTCTTCTCCCCCACAACTAAATCTATTTCTTTTTACTACTCCCTCCGTCCACCTATTTCTGACACGTTTGCTTTTTGCACGGGATTTAAGACGGAAGTGATTAGTGTGTAAAGTGTATTGTGTTTATGGATGTAGTGTGGTTTATTTGTTGTTTAGATTTTTGAATTAAATAAATAATTTATAAAATAAAAATCTGAAAAATATTAATTTTTTTTTTTTGCAGATTAACTTATTTACTTAATTACTGTAATTATAATTCGTATTTTTTTCGTTTTTTTTTTTTTTTGCTCAGTTTTTTTCCAGTTTTTTTGTTATTGTTCCATTCATCAAATATGCAGATTTCATTAAATCAAAACAAGAGAAAAATGATCAAACTAGAACTTCCATTTCATTATAACCAAAATTACACTACACTCAAATAGCCATCTAATCAACACTAGACACCTAAAAAAAATTGAGGGAAAACTCCTCTAATTTAGAGGGCGGCAAGTTTGAATCTGAAAAAAAAGGCTTGTTCACACAAACCTATAAAAAGAGGTGGGAATTAAACAACAAGTTCTCATTTCCACAGCACACACCACAGAATCCACTCTTTCACTACTCAAACAAAAAACCAAAAAAAATGGTGGGGAGGCCGAAGAATCTAACAACCGAAGAGAGGAACGTCATTGTGCAATTCATCCTTTCGGAATCCAAGAATGGCAAGCCCAAGCACGGCCGACTTGCAGAAGCTCAACGACGCTTCAACATCTCACGATCTACTTGTTTTAGGCTATGGAAATCTGCAAATCATCAACAAGAGCATGGATTAGCAATATTTTCAGCAAGTGCAAAACCAGGGAGGGCAAGAAACACACGGATTCAACCTGATTATGACAAGATAAAGGGTTTGGGTGTTAGTAGTAGAGGCAGTTTAAGGAAAATGGAGGGGCAGCTAGATGTGAGCAAGAGCACACTGCACAAATGGGTAAAAGCAGGCCTTTTAAGAGCCCATTCCTCTTGCATGAAACCCTTACTCACCTCAGATAACAAGTTTTTGAGGTTGAGATTCTCATTAGAATTTCTTGAGTTAGACAGAGCAATGAACAAACTTAGGTACTCAACCATGCATAACATAGTACACATAGATGAAAATGGTTCTATATTACAAAGGGGAATAACAAGTAAGATGTTTTTATGCCATTTGATTTTATAAAACTGATTTTGACCTCAGTCTATATTTAGATGCATCATTGGTCAATTTATGTTCTGTTTTCCAGGTACTACTTGTGTCCAGATGAGGAAGAGCCATATAGAGCATGCCAATCAAAAAAGTTCATAGGAAAAATCATGTTCCTTTGTGCAGTAAGTAGGCCTATATTAAGAGAGGATGGGACTACTCTCTTTGATGGTAAAATAGGCATCTTTCCATTCTTAAAAGAAGTGGAAGCAAAAAGAAAGAGCAAGCATAGGGACAAGGGCACCATAGAGATCAAGGCAGTGGATTGCATCACTAGGGAAGTAATTAAAACAGCCTTGATAAAAGAGGTACCAGCATGTCACTACTCTAACTGTATGCACCTGTTTCATTACCAAGAATATTAAAGCTTGCATGATAAATATAGGTAATACCAGCCATCAGAAGCAAATGGCCAGAAACTGCAAGCAAGGACATCCTAATTCAGCAAGACAATGCCAAACCACACATAATGGACAGTGATGCAGATTTTAGAGTGGCAGCAACATCACATGGTTTCAATATGAAGCTCATACAACAGCCTCCCAACAGTCCAGACACCAACATAAATGATCTAGGATTCTTCAATGCTATTCAGTCAATTCAACAGCAGACAACATGCAAGAATGTACAAGATTTAGTGAATGCAGTGAGAGCAGCATTTTACCAACTAGCTCCCACCACACTTAACAAGGTTTTTCTCACACTTCAAGGCTGTCTCACAGAGATCATGAAAGTAAAAGGCCACAACAAGTACAAGATCCCACATATGGGAAAGGACAGAATGATCAGAGAGGGGACATTGCCTATCAGCCTAGATGTGCCACATGAACTGGCTATGAACACCATTCAATACCTCATTGAAAATGGCCAGATTAGGGGCATTGAGCATTTAGTACACAGGTTAGGAATGCAACAGCTGACAGGTATTGAAGGGGATGGAGCAGCAAGTACTTCAACTTTAGTGTAGGTAATTACTTTTGTGCAGATTAACTAACTCCCACTTTTTGTTAATGCATGGACATAGATTAGTAGTAGTTCAGCAACCATAAACACAGCTCTAAAATTCACCTTTTGTTAATGCATGGACAATGTATGCATTTTTCACTTTCAAAAGTGTGTACTCAACATCTTTTGAATCAAAAAAATGCACTTTTTTGTTACTATTCTCTGCAGTGATATTAAGTGTAGAACAAGTGTAGTATCCATATCAAGAACAAGTGTAATATCAATCACAACAGAGAAGCACAACAAACAAGGGCAACCTATATAGATCAAGTGTAGTATCCACAGCAACCATAAACACAGCTCTAAAATTCCACATCACAAGGAAAATCACAGCAATCTTGCTCAACAGATCACAGCAACCATGCCAGAAATAGGTGGACACAGGGGCAAAATCACAGATCAAGTGTAGTATCCATTTTGCAGTACAGAAATGATCAAACAAGGGCACCATAAACAGATCAAATCTCATTTCCACAGCATATTAGAGAATCACAGCAAACACACCATGCTGAAATTCCACAGCACAAGGAAAATCACAGCAACCAAGCTCAACAGATCACAGCAAGCATGTCAAAAATAGGGGGACACAGAGGCAAAATCAAAGATCAAGTGTAGTATCCATTTTGCAGTAGGGAAATGATCAAACAAGGGCACCAGAAACAGATTCTGAAATTCCATACCATAAATGAGAGTAAACAGAAAGATCTCACCGAACTCGCAATCCTAATCGGAATTCGAGTCAGATGGAGCCGATGTATCGGGGCCTTCCTCCTCTACCGCAATTGGCTCCGGCGATTGCGCCGGCGACTGATCCGGCGACTGTAAATCTCGGCTGGGGGGGGCACAAGGGCATGTCAAATCGCGGCAGAGGGGTTGCCCATGGCAATCGGAATGGATACGTGTCGCGAACAGGTGGATATGTATCTCGAACAGATCCATATCGATTCGGATCGGTCCGCCTCCTAACCGGAGACGGGGTTCGACTATAGAGAGTAGGCTCCCCGCGGTCGTCTCGATTGTAGAGGGAAGGTTCCTCGCGGCCAGCGGACCCGCCGCGACGGGGAACACGGGGAACGGCCGCCGCGACGCCCGGCGGCGGGGGGGCTACGAGTAGAAATCCACGGGGGAGAGGGGCTCTCACGAGATGGAGATGGAGAATCCATAGCAAGAGCAAGTTTGAAGCTGAAAAATTAGGGTTCCTCGCAAGAACAGGGCAAGAATCGAAGAGTGAGAGAGAAGAGTGAGAGTGAGAGTGAGAGTGAGTAATAGATTTAGGGATTTAGGGTGGGTGAGTAATTAATTGTGGGTAGTTGTGGTAAGGGATTTACTAATTGTACTACTTAGTGGCTAATTCTTTCCAAAAAAGGAAACGTGTCAGAAATAGGGGGACGGCCCAAA
Organism: Thymus mandschuricus; assembly: GCA_029379335.1. Taxonomy (NCBI): domain Eukaryota; kingdom Viridiplantae; phylum Streptophyta; class Magnoliopsida; order Lamiales; family Lamiaceae; genus Thymus; species Thymus mandschuricus. Next base: position 55,259 of record CM057071.1, read on the forward strand.
AAGGAAACCGTGTCAGAAATAGGGGGACGGCCCAAAAAGGAAACCGTGTCAGAAATAGGTGGACGGAGGGAGTATTTATTTTGCAAATAATTTTGAATTCTCCTAAAAAAATCTTTTTGCATATTTGTTTTAATATTTTAATAAATATTATTTTAAGTCATATATTTATAAAATTTAAGGGCCTAATTATATAATGACACAGGACCTCAATATACATTGAGACGGGCCTGTTAGCAACCAGCAAATGCAATCATCTCTTGTTCTTAGTAATTGATAGGAGTATTATTTGAGGTGGCAGAGAGAAAACCGAATGTCAGGTTGGGAGGTATCTCAAACCCAATTTTACATGTTAGTTCATAAATTTATACTCCTACCTACTACTAGTACTGGTATTAGTATTAGTTTAAAAAATTATATATAAAATTATATATACTCCTCCTAATATAAGAAAGAATATATATATATAGGCATTCGTTATGGATGGGAGTAATATTTATATACTAATTCAATTGTTTATTCCTTTGTTGGATCTACTGTGTTTCCTTGTCCCTCTTCTCTTCTTGCCTCCCTCACTTTTTAAATTCATAGTATATAATTAAGTTACTAGAGCTGGTTGCCTTTATTCGGTTTCTGGAATATAGGAATAGAAAGTAATTAGAATAATGAATTAGAAATGATAGCTCCAGTCTCCTAATTTCACGTACACCTCACATGCAATGCACCGCTAAGACAGCACCTCCATCACAATTCCATTACCATATATATATATATATATATACACATGGATATATATCACTTATCAGGAGAAGAAGATCACAGAAGAAATTAATAATACTCCTTCACGACTCATGAATTAATATTTGATATACAAATACACACATCAATCAGTAAACCATGCATATATAATTTCCAATCATTGGCACAACAAGAGAGACAAATCATTTTAATAATTTAAGTAGTAGTATGTTGATGTTGCAGTGCATGGAAAAATTGAAAATACGTACGGCGTCGGTCTTTGATGTATGTATGCATGGAATAACATTAAGAAATACTCCAATGTTTGAAAGGAAAAAAAGAAAAGTAGCTAGATTAGGACAAGACAAGACAAGAAAAGGAAAGGGGAATGGCATGGTGTAATTAGTAATTAGGAGAGGAAGGGAGGGAGGGGCCAAGAGCATGTGGGCATGAATTGGATTATCACTTCCTTTCTTCTACTTCTCTATCTACCTTACAATGCATATGCATACCAGCACATGCATGTGGCCTCCCCACCCACCCATCCACCCACCCCATCTCTCTCTCCCTCTCTCTCTACTAGTCAGGTTCAGGTTAAGGAAGTCCCACCCTTTATGTATTACACTATTACTGCTACCATGCATGCATTAACTCAAGTCTCAACATATATATATATATATGCATGGGCGGCCGGTGAACTTGTACTTCTACCATTACCATGCATGTGATGTGCATGCATATAATATAATGTATATAATTACGACTCAACATTAATTTCAATTTCGTGGACCAAACGCCGACCAACACCTGCATATATAAATCGCGCAGTCAAACCAGACCAAATGCAGTACTGTATATATCTTGAATTAATTCGGTTTTGCCCTCCCTGCCCATGCATCATGGGGTTGGGCTTGGACTATATGTATATGTTAGATTGGGATTTAATAGTATATCTTGGTAGCATCTTTTTCATTTCCACTGCTTCTTGCCTGGTGGGCTTGGGCCCTACCCGCTTTTCTTCTTCTTCCACTTTTATCCCTTCTTTCCAATTCCACGGAATTTATTTTTTTTATTTTTATTTTTTTATTTTTGTTTTTGTACGCACGCACAATTCCTTCATTCAGTAATTATATATAGTATCAGTAACAGTAATCAGTAACAGTAATCAGTAGAAGAGCAGTGATTGGTGGAATGGACACTTCTACTCTCCACTACCACAACCACAACTAGGCGAAGAAGAAGAAGATGATGAATCAAATTCTATTCCCCACCCCTATCCCTACAGTAGTATTACAATTACAGTACTACTATTACTACCAGTACAATAATAATCAAACAAAAGCCCACCACTCACTCACCTTCTCTCTCTCTCTCTCTCCACATTGCAATTGCATACATTCATATCCCACCCACCTTCCATCCGCACCTTTCGCCACCGTCCCGCCACCCAACTTGTCTTTACTTTATTCTCCAATCTCCCCCCTTCCCTTCCCTCACTCTCTTCTCTTTCCATCTCCTCTTCTTTTCTCGCTCCAATCCAATCCACCTAATTCCGGCGAGGAATATTCATGTACGTCTCTCTCCCAATTTCCGAGGAGGACTAATTTTGGTTAAATCTACCAAAATTTGGAACTCCTCATCTGTCTGTCTGTTGCAGCCTTCAATTTTCTGCATTTATTTCGCCTATAATCGGCACGGCGGCCAACCTCAGCTCAGCTCAACTGTAATACGGAATGGATTTGCCCCAACGAAACTTGGAATGGGATCCGACCGAATGGAGATGGGACGGCGATCTCTTCATTGCTACGCCGCTCAACCGCACTGCCTCCTGCTATCAAGGCAAGCAGCTTTTCCCCCTCGACTCAGCCACTCGAGCTTCCTCCAACACCTCTTCATCCTATTCCGAGGAATTCACCCGAGATACTAGGGACTTGGACAAGAAAAGGCGGGTCCAGAACAATCATTTGGGTGAGAATCTCACTCTGGACCTGGGTTACGCAACCAACGGCAATGGGAAGAAGACTAAATTGGGCGGAACTGCATCTAATCGAGCTGTCTGCCAGGTTGAGGATTGCACCGCCGATTTGAGTAAGGCTAAAGATTATCATCGACGCCATAAAGTCTGCCAGATGCATTCCAAGTCTACCAAGGCGCTCGTCGGAAATCAAATGCAGCGCTTCTGCCAGCAGTGCAGCAGGTCTTTTCTCTTCTTCTGATTTGCTTTCGTTGAGACTTGAGATGGATTCGCAATTTCGGAATTTGTTTAAATGTCCAGTCTTTAGTTAGTTTTCAACTGTATCGTACTTATTCTGCAGTCACGCTGCTGATTAGATGCCCCATTATGCAATGTGTGGTTTCAGGTTTCATGCACTCCCGGAGTTTGACGAAGGAAAGAGAAGTTGCCGCCGACGCTTGGCTGGCCACAACAAGAGGAGGAGGAAAACACAAACTGACAATGCCACTAATAACAGTCCTGTTGATAACAACCAGGCAAACAGTTATTTGTTGATGAGCATACTCAAGATTCTCTCCAGCATGCACTGTAAGGCTGCACTCCTGTCATACTATTGCTGTTTCGTTAGTCTGAGATGATTAACTTCCTTCTGACCTCCACACTTCGCAGCTAATAGATCAAACCACAGCGAAGATCAGGATCTCTTGTCCCATCTTCTCCAAGGCCTCGCCAACCAGGGGTCCTTACATTGGGAGAGAAACATACCTGCACATCTTCAGGGGTCTCAAGATTTGTTGAATAATTTGGCTTCGGTTGGAAACTCTGAATTAGCATCTATGTTGATCTCAAATGGCTCTCCAGGACAAACATCTGAACAAGAACATTGCACAACTCTTGGTGACGAAATGCCTCAAAAAGTTGGCGATTTACATGTCACATCTCAGAGGCCAGGCATTGTGCTACACACACAAGCTGGTTCTCAATTTTATTCTCAAGGGCTTGATACTTCTGGGGGAAGGAGCAAACTGAATAATTTTGATTTGAACGACATTTATGTTGATTCTGATGATGAAACTGATGACATGGAAAGATCTACAGCTCCACAGGGTCTAGGGGCTGTTTCTATTGGGTGCCCTTCCTGGGCACAGCAGGACTCCCATCAATCAAGTCCTCCTCAGACTAGCGGAAATTCGGACTCTGCATCTGCACAATCACCATCCAGCTCCACTGGGGAGGCTCAGGTATACTAAGCTCACCTTTACAATTTATCGCAGAAGCAGTTGAAGTTGACGTCCAGTTAAAATGTTATCTTGGCAAGATAGTTACATGCCTGCCAAACGCCTAAGCAAAACACTGGAATTATCTCTATGATCATGAACAGAAAATTCAAAATTTCTATTTCTTGGAGAAGTTTTTCGTGCTCGCTAGGTGACATGTTAATTCAGCAATAAATAAAAAACTTTATTGGTCTACGTAAGTGGTTCTTACCCGCCAGACCCATGCATTTTGCTGTCCCAACCCTGTCTTCTTCTATTCTTTTACCTTTCAATTGTCGATTGCTGAAGCATCTACTGGTTGTCTTGTCCTTTTGTTTTGGTCTGATGGTGTTGCCCATATAAGACCGCCTTTGATTGTTCAAAATGAAAAACTTTAGAAATTTGTGTTGTATGACCTCTATTTAATTGTACATTTATATGATTTCTTCTTTTGATTTATGTTGTAGCAGAGCCACACAGATCGCATTGTGTTCAAACTATTTGGAAAAGAACCTAGTGACTTTCCCATTGTCTTACGATCACAGGTACTTGAACTTCCTCTTGTTTAGTCACGTGTGCATCTTTATTACCTGCGCAGACTGTGTTGCATTGGCTATCTTTCTCTAACAGTTACTTTTGCATTTCCAGATTTTTGACTGGTTAGCCCATAGTCCTACTGATATAGAGAGCTACATTAGACCAGGTTGTGTCATTTTAACCATATATCTTCGTCTCTCGGAGTCTGCATGGGAGGAGGTACGGATTCTAAGTGTTTCAATGAAACTTGATTATGGAATTGAGATTGGTGTCAATACTGATTACTGAAAGTATCACAAAAATATATTGTTTTCATTTTCCTGTTTGTTTCCTTTCTTGAAGCTCTATTGTGACCTGAGCACCAGTTTAAGTAGGCTATTGAATTTTTCTGATGATGTCAATTTTTGGAGTACTGGATGGATCTATGCGAGGGTGCAGAATCAAATGGCGTTTGCTTACAATGGTTTCCTTCTGATTTTTCCTCCAAAAACATTATTTTCTATGTTGTACTTGGACTGCGATCTCACCAGTTACATATTTGTCGGAGGATATTTTATTGGCATCTATTTGGCAGTGCAGGTCAGGTAATTGTTAATACATCTTTGTCTCATGGGACTACTGATAGCTTAAGCTCAATTCTGAGCATCAAACCCATTGCTGTGTCATCATCTGCGCAAGTGCAATTTGTGGTCAAAGGCTTCAATTTATCTCGACCTTCCTCTAGGTACTTGTGAAAGATTATGTTCCGACTACTTCTTTGTTAAACTCTTTATCACAGAGAATGAAATGCTATGCTCTATTTGCTAGGTTACTTTGTGCTCTGGAAGGAAATTATCTGGAAGCGGATAGCGAGTCAACAGAACATGTTGATTCCCTTGAGCATGTTCAATGTCTCAAGTTTTCATGTTCAATTCCTGCAGTTACTGGAAGAGGTTTCATAGAGGTTTACTCTTCTGCTCATTTTAAAGTTGTCCCCCTCCCCTCCAGTAGAAAAATATGATGCGAATTTTCTTCTATGATGGCTGCTATGCTAATATGTGTGTGTGCATTGGTTGGCTTAGTTAAATGCACCAATCTAATCCACCCATTAGTTACCCATACAGGTTCTCATGAGACGCATGCTCAAGCTTATTTGTGACATGAATACTTTTTATGATATTACTAGAATTGTGAAATCCCCTATTTGTAACATGTAATATTCCTGATAATCAGGTCGAAGATCATGGACTTAGTAGCAGCTACTATCCCTTCATAATTGCTGAAGAAAGTGTTTGTGTTGAGATTCGTATGCTAGAAAAAGATATAGAATCTATAGACTTAGATGATTCGGAGAGCGGAACAGGGAGAATTGGTGCAAGAAGCCAAGCCATGGAGTTTATACATGAAATGGGTTGGTTGCTTCATAAACATCAGTTGAAGTCCCACTCTGGAATTGAAGACTCTAACTTGGAACTTTTCCCTTTTCAACGGTTCAAGTGTTTGGTGGAATTCTCAGTGGATCGTGATTGGTGTAGCGTCGTAAAGAAGCTCCTAGACATTTTTTTCTCTGGAATTGTGAGTGGCGAAGAGCAACCTTTGTTAAAGTTTGCTGTATCTGAAATGAGTCTGCTCCACCGAGCTGTGCGAAAAAATTCAAGATCTCTTGTGGGGATGCTGTTAAGATATGTCCCAGAAAAGATAGCAGATGAAGTGCGTTCAGAATATGGATCACTGGTTGAAAATAGTGGGGGTTATCTGTTTAGGCCCGATATCGCAGGACCTGGAGGTTTGACGCCTCTTCATGTAGCAGCTGGTAGGGATGGATCTGAGGATATATTGGATGCTTTGACTGATGATCCTGGAAAGGTAACCTTTCTTCTCGTTTGTCCAAGTATTCTTTTTTATTCCCTTTTAACTCACTTTTGCCGGTGCGTAATTTCTTTTCAGGTGGGAATGGATGCGTGGAAGAGTGCCCTCGACAGTGCAGGATTCACACCTGAGAACTACGCCCGACTGCGAGGACACTATTCTTACATTCACCTTGTCCAGAGAAAGATGAACAAGAAAGCAGTCTCTGCCTCTGGCCATGTGGTAGTAGACATATCCGACACTCTTTCCGAGAGCAGCTTCAACCAGAAGCAGAACAACGTACAAGGCATCTTTGAGATTGCAAGATCACGGCCATGTGGCGTCTGCGTCCAGAATCAAAACCTGGCCTTGAAAAGGAGTGGCACTCGAACTCTTCTTTACAGGCCCACCATGCTCTCCATGTTGGCCATAGCTGCTGTTTGTGTGTGCGTTGCTCTTCTTTTCAAGAGCTCTCCCCGAGTTCTGTTTGTATTCCGGCCCTTCAGTTGGGAGATGTTGGAGTATGGTTCCAGCTAAATCAGTCTTAAAACTAATTTATTCTTGTATTATGTTTGTGTTTGTGTTTGTGTTGGGTTGTATTGTATTTATAAAGTGTAAAGCTGAGGCACCTGAGTATGAGTTGTAGATGATCACTTAATATTTCACCTTTTCTTCAGTAGAATCAACAATAACTTAATGTTGTACTCCTATCAACAAATTGTCTATCCTTTGTGACTTTAGTATGAAAGCAGACCTGCAATGTGTGTAAACTCTTTATCGCCAGTAGCTTCTCATAATGAGACCAAATCTCTCCAGATTTTGTTTTATCTTTCAGCTCTAGCTTCCCTACATTTTTGTCGTTCCATCAAACGAGAGAGAGAGAGAGAGAGAGAGAGAGAGAGATTATGTCACAACAGATCATATAGAAATCAAACTAGAAAAAAGAAGGCGGTCTCATTATCTAAGGGGATCACAATCCCAGAATCATTTCTTCTTCTCCTAGTTAAATACAAACATTACTCATAAGGCACGTCGGTTGGTACTCAAGCGGTAGCAGAGGGTAATTTATCAGCCTCAAAACAGTTCGATTCAAACCTTTTCTCCAGTATCCAAACCTTAATCTCTGTTTACTGGAGGAATCCTAAATGCAGCTATTTGTTGGACAGAATTCAATCATCTGCATTCCTCTTCCTGCAACTGCAATCTGATAATGATTTCTGAATACACATACAAACAAACACATACTTAGTGAGGCAAAGGGAGAGAGACCAAACATAACTATCGTAACAGAGACAACCTCACCTGCCACAGATTTTAACATCTAATGCTTCTGGCTCCGGTACGCTAATGATCAAATGAGCACATTCTGTAAGTCTATCATGATTAACATTCCAACACCTGACTCGCTGATCAAGACCAACAGAAAAAACCCAAATCCCGTCTGTCCATATACCTAGATAAGAAATATATAAAACATTTTTTCCACCAGCAGATGTGTTCCCACCACAAGTAAATGAGATAGTCAAGTTCATTGATAGACTTTAAGCTACTTACGAACGACTACCAAATATTCATAGCTCCTAAGAGCTTATTTCTTTAGTAGTTGAAATCTTTTTCTACTGTATTAAGTAAGCAAAGTAAGGCAATGAGAAATCAAAGAAAGTGGAATACCTTTGACAGCAGAACTATGAGCTGAGGTGATGTTATTCATAGATGAGATCTGCATCTGATGGTTTTGGATCCATAAATGGTGATTGTGATTGTTCATAGCCACTGGAGTATTGGAGAAATGGTTTTTCACATTCAGACTTTGGGACTTCATCATAGGATCTAATTCCAAATCACATCTAAGACAATTAATCGCCTGATCATCCCCGCCGCTTACAACATAGAATGTGAACATAGAATCAGGAAGTCTTTGGTTTTTAATATCAGAGACATAAAGGCAATTGACCCCGGACTGGTGGACATTATCTAAGACATACTTAGCCTCCAATACACCCGTATGTGGCGATAAATCATCAATTTTTCGCCCTGGCTCAAGAGAAGCCAGATTTCCAATCTTCAGAGTCCCGTGATCATTTCTTTGTTCAAACATAGATGCTTCAGATGTTCCATGCACATGATCTTCCCTTTTATTACCAGTTTCTGTCCTTTCAACAGAGACTGAATGGATGTCAGCCTTTCCCTTCAGTTTGCAATTTCCTGGTTTCTTCTTTGCTTTATGACTGTCTATGGATCGCCACCGTCTACCCCCTTGGCTCCCTCTACCAGTACGAGGCCGCTTCTGGAAATCTATGCAGTTTTCCATGTGGAAACCTGGTATTTGCCTCATAAAGTTTTCAATACACTCGGTCAGATCCCAGATAGCTATACTTCCATCAGTAGATCCAGTAATTGCCAAGTAAAGACTTCCAGTTTCTATGTTTTCTGGAAAAGGGTAATTCAGGAACAAGATAAAACATCAACATGGGATCAGAAACAAGAGATTACGCCAATTTACTATGATGTGCTCATCAAAGTAACAACTTAGGGGGATAATACTATATAATGAAGAATAATATCAAATAGAATATATGACCAGCTTGCAAAAACTGGGAAACATTTTATCATGATATTCAATGTGCAAACGCTAGCTCTTAGTATATTCTTAACTAACCTTTTGATAGCAAGAGATTAGGAATGACAACATGCTGCAAAGCTAGCACAGGTGATGACAAGGGAGCCAAAGAGGCCACATCAAACCTGCCATGAAATTGGAAGACATTATACTATGAATTATAAAATATCCACTAACAATTTCTTTAAAAATATACTATATATCATAAAAAACCGCTAACAATATCTAAAAGCCAAAATAGAAATGTGAAATTCAAATTGATGCTTTGAGGTTATCTCATGAGCAAACCCAATGCATACCAAATACGAAAGGGCAACACAAGAGCCCTGAGTGTAACCGTAGCATCCGAGCAAGCCACAATAACAAAACAGACAGAAATCCTGCAGAAGAAACACTTTCAGCAGCAAGTTATCATGACGCACCAAAAATGATTTACTAAAAGTTCAACACCATATGGACAGGAATCAAAAGGATTAGTATTTTTCAGTCGAGCATACCTGGATCCAGCCTCTTTAACAAGAAAAGCTGTAACATCTAGGTATCTCCAGTCATTTTCAAGATTGTCTTCAGGGTAGAGGTTTGGTTCTATGCTCTGGGATTTCAGAGAAACTGATTCACAAGGAAGATCATCTGATGCTGTCATGATAGCATCTTCGGGTGCTTCAGAATCTTCCTTGGAGTTTTGTCGTTTCATATAACTGTTGTGTCTCAATGGCATATCTGTCGAGAGCCACTGAAAAGACACAGAAGACATGGTTGCTGCTGATGAAACTGTAGAGTAATCGTTGTTATTCTTGTCCATCATACCAGTCGTCACTGTTTGCTTCCAAGCAGTGACGACTCTTTTTGCACCAACGGATATTAATATTAGAGGATTTCTAGCCTCTGCCGTTCCATTTTGTGTGCAAACTACATTAGCTGTATTAACTGGATCAGGCTTTGATAAATGCATTTTTGACACTGAGCATATTGATCGTACAGCTGATCCACTAACGTGATCCCCAAGATGTTGGGAGGATGACCAATTATCCATTCCTACCTCATACCTGCAAATTTTTTACCACATTAATACCTTGCAATTGAATCAGAAATTGGCGAAGTATAGAATTTAGAGATTCCAAACTGCATCATCCAAGGCTATAGAGGGTAATTTATGAATAACAAGTGAGAGAAACAAAAACCTAGTCAATCGCACTGTTCCATCTTCACAACCAGTAGCAATCCAACTAGACTCAGCGGCCAGTTCGTTATTCTCATCATGAGTACATAATGATTCTCTGTGGATAAAGCACAGCGAATGTATCTCCCTCCCATGAAATTGCAAATGGAGATTCTGGGGGTATATTTTCCTATTATTTTCAGGGACCCAGTGTCTATGAATATATATGGTATCATCCTGTCAGGACACCAGGGTTGCATATTAACTATTAAGCAGTAAATACACATCAAGAGACCGTAACAGACTTTTAAATATGATAGTCAAATAGCACAATATTTAAAACTCAAAATATACCTTGACAAAAGAAAAGCAGTTCATCATCTCAGGCAAGTGACCGAGATAGTATGAATGAGGACGCCGCCAACCACCACAAGTAATTTTTTGTACCTTTCAACAAACATCCAACATCAAATATCAGATCATGGGAGCCTTTGAACATGTGGTTGAATATTTTCTGTGCAATTGTGTGAAGAAAGATAACCTTCCCCGTTCTGGGGTAATTCAAACATCATGTGCTTTAACTTGATATTTATTGTAAATATTTAAATTCCATGCTTTGGCTATACAGAAGGCTGCATAACAAACCTACCACTCACACTTGCAAACCACACAACTTAGCTTACAAATTCTAATAATTATGGGGACACACTGGTTTCCAGTCAATGGACTAAGTATTAGGTAAAAGCATGCAGACAATCAGTGACATTGACTCAAACATAAATAGCATTTCTGACACAAATTTTTAATTCCAAATTTCACAACAGTTTATGGAAGCAGATGATTGTTGGCTATTTTGAGATATTTGTATGGTTACTGAATGAGAAGAAAACGTTGAAGCTTGGATCATAAAAAACCAACCAACACAAGACTGTATATTTTCTACTATACATATATATATATATATATATATATATATGTATCCCTAATATGAGAGAGAGAGAGAGAGCACCTTTGTTCCTGTAGTTAAGTTCCATATTATAAAATTTTCTGAAGCAAAACCAACTGCATATTTGCCAACAGCAGAATTGTCAGAGGATTTGGCAGTGAAGACAGATCGTATTGCGCTTAATTCTTTCACTTGCTTCATTCCTATAAATTCCATGCTTTGCAGATCTCTTACATACTGTAAATAGCATATGCATCCATCTGCTCCCGTCTGTTTGGGGGGAGGGGGAGGAGGGGGAGGAGGGGATGGGAAGCACATTAGACCAAACTAAAATATTGACTTTCCACATGCTAGCACAAAAGATGTGCACAGTATCTCTACATGTAAGAGGAACACACTGCCTCTTTATAAGTGATTATAGCAATTTAATTATAGTAGTTTGTTTCAGCAAGTGAATATGAAATTTGTATGTATGATGAATAATTCTCGGGACTTTAAGAACTGGATCATACCGAGCGTAGTTCAACTTCATCAGAAGACAGGCTAGATATAGAAACGCTATTGACACTCGATACGCCGTGAGCACCTTTGAAAGAATTCACTTGTGATGCTTTCACTTCTGCGATAGCAGAAGTACTGTACAAGAGGGATCTCGGCAAAGAAAATAGTAGCAGATTACCACGAATATCCCCACATGCTATCAACTGCAGGAAATAGCAAACAATTGTACATTTGAGACCATTTGATGATTCATCTTGACAAGATTACTCATAATTCCTTAGGATTTCAATGGGGCATCCTGAACATCAGTATGACACATGGTAAATAGACAGATTAAAGTACTTAAATCTACTACACTATATAGCTTATTTTTATAGCAAAAGACTTAATTAAAAACAGTGTACGAGTCCAAACAACCAAACTGGGAGAGAACATGATGTTATACCTCTTCATCAAATGAAGCATCCAGACACATAATTCTCTTCCCAAAGCATGATGCATACTCTGCAATTAAGCATGCATCATAATTTCCTTTATTAGTTAGAGAAGAAGAGTGCAAATTGTGGCATAGCTTCCATAGCTTCAGTCTACCACCAGGATCAGAAGTGAAGATGAACCTTCATAGAAGAATTAACAATATAAGGGAAAATATTCAATCAATTGGGCATGAATAATACGAGACACAAGCTTTTAGCAGTGAGTCATAAGTTCTACAAGGGTAGAGTCAGATTTTACCAATCTTGTGAGAAAAGGAAGAAATTTATAACGTAAAATTTGTAAGATTGTAAGCAGGACAAGACTAAAAAACTACATTAAAAAAAGGAAAAGAAAAAGTAAAACTATTGTTAGATTCTTATCACATGACAATGCCGGTAGTCAGCTACCAGAAAGATTCAAAAAAGTAGATGCACAAGCTATATTTCCATAATTATTTTCACTGCTCTAGTGGCACTCATTGCTAGAAAGAGCCCAAACATCTCGTTTTATATATACTATACCATCACCTTAAACCATGATGACAGGCAATGGTGTTCTCAATAGAACTATAAATTACCGAGCTTCTGGCAACTTGCACCAATAAGTGTCTAATAGATGTCTCTCTCCTTCAGCTGGCCAAGTAAAAGTATATTCCACTTCTCGTTTCCGACCGGTCCCAACTACATGAACAATCGTCATTCTTCCTTTACCGTCTCCAATAGCAACAGAATCTTCACATCTGTATGGGGAGTCAGAACATTTTGATAATAAATCCATACAAATGATTGGTGCTTCCTCACTGATACGAGCAAGTTCAGTCCACTCAGCAGCTTCACTATTACGAAGATTAACATGGTACAGATAACCATTGTTGGTAGCTACATAAAGTGAATCTTCGTGTGAGAAGTTCAAACAGCGAACATACTCACTTTTGCTGCAAGAGTGGCATAGACGTCAGTAGTATAAAAAAGTGGTAATAGATAAGAAAATGTTTTATCAGGTCAAATTTATATGCTTAACCAGAAAAGATAACCGTATTATGTACCACTATCCTTTAGTACTTTGACACCATTAGAGGTTTTATGAATGAAGACGTGTATAAGTTGAAATATACCTGTCCATGAGCCCACCATGCCCTGATAATTTTGGTACGGAAAGAACAAAAGCTTCTTTCTTATCACAGTAATCCTCTGAGGCAACTGTTTTTTCTATTCCTTTAGAAGAAACAAGAAGCTGATGAAGCTTTATCGCTGAATCAAAACCAGCAGTAACCAGAAGTGAAGAGCTGGGATCGTACAAACATCGCCATACTCCCCTTCCACTGTAGAATACAATAACATTATTAAATAAAGGGAAATATGCATGGGGCCATGCAGCAAGAGACTCTCATCCCATAAAAGAGCAAAGATACTAACAGAGAAGTCGCAGTACATGCATATATTACAATCTTCAAGAGGAGAATGCACATTATATTTTATCAAATAAAAATAAGGAGCAAATTCTCAGCCAGAAATGTTTTATGGAAGACATTACTTCATCAGACAATATCAGCAGGTGGTGGGAAGGGGGAGTAGAGATAGGAATCTAATGTGGTCAAAATTTTGCAGCTTACATGTGTTCCTTGATCTCATTGAGTTCTCTTCCATGATGATCCCAAACACGGCAAGTACAGTCCTCACCAGCAGTGATGATTAACTGGGCGAATGTACAAGCAAATATAACAGATCAATGAAAGCAATAGCATTTTGGTAATACGAAAATAAACATTTACTCCGTATTTGGCAATAATACAAGCCATTTATGGATTACTCGACTCGTGGTGAACGGTGAACCGGCCCTAAATCAATTAGCGGGCTAAAGTTTTCAGGGTAGGTGACAAACGCATAGGACTCATCCCACATTCACAAGGTGTAGAAGTAGCATCGGCGCCTTTCATTTAGAACTAATTAGATATAAGTTTCTGCCTCTTTTCTGAAGGACTGCTAGCCTACTAGGCAAATTTCTGTCTCCATTTCTTGCTTTCAAATTTCATCTCCATTTCAAACTCTACTGACTCAAACCTTTTGGAGACATCTAATTCTGAGAACGTGACAGGATATATCTAAACTAACATCCTTACAAAATGACAGAAAAATCATCGAAGACAAGCTTACAGATTCAAATATACAGCAATCCCAAATTCTTGCACTATGCCCAAAGAGAACAGGGCTCTCTGATTGATTGACCCATTCCTGCACAGCATTGCAAGAAATTCCTTTCTCTGTCTGAACATCCCAAATACGAGCACTGAACTAATCAAAAAATGGCACGTGCCATAAAGATTCATGAATAAAGTAATCTTTGGCTAGATTAAATCACATAGGATAGAGTAGATATAAAATATTATCTACCTTCGATCATCTGAGGCAGAAACAAGTTTGGTCCCATTAGAGAACCACGCAATACGAAAAATCGAACCTTCATGTCCTACGAGCCTACTTATAAGAGCATCCCTATAGTTGGGCCCTTCCTCATCACTCAGTAGCAAAGGGTCTTCAGTAAGACTTCCAGGATGTTTGGCATGATCATCAGAAACAACTTTCCAAACAACTACCTGCCAAACTCAAATTTCAAGATATGAAGTTTTTATACTATGACATTCTGAAGGATCGAAGCAATGAACAATAGGAGGTTGCACTGGAATAAATAAGGAAAAGAAACACTGTGCTAATTGAATAGACAACATAATTAGTAGTTTAAAAGCCGAGACACAGGTCAGAGATACTAATGCGTACGGCAGAGATGCACACGCACAGTATAAGTGAATAAGAATAAAATGCACTGAACCCATGAACCAAGATAATTAACGTCTATGCACCTCTGAATAGAATAAAATGCATATAACAATGTCTCTTACAAAGAGAACTGAAGTCTTCATTATTCCTAAACTTCACGTAAGGTAAACCTGATAAAAAGGAGGAATGTCTAGGTTTAGCGAGCCTGTCTTACATGCCAACAAACTCCATTTGTTACAATTATCTCTGAGATTCTTAGGTGGTAGACAATGTTCTCGGGAGCTTGATGGAATAAGCACAAAAAATACCAGATAAAATGCAAGGAGTTCACAAATTTGACTCTAGACGCAGACAGAAGAATATGTACAAAAAAACCAGTACAGAACTCACAAGAATGTGAAGTGAGGAGAAAAGAAACAAGAACTTTTTTCAAGATATAGAATATGTGAGCAACTAAGTCAGTCGAAGCAGGGTGATGCTGAGTGTAGAGCAAAAAGAATAAGAAAGTTAGAAGACTTTTTAGGAGTACCTCATTGAAGATAGTACCGGACGCAATACGGAGAGAGTCAATTTCATCTCCAAACATCCTCATGGAGTACAATAGACACCTCTCTAATCAGCAACACAAACAAAAAATTATTGGTGCATATCAGCAAGTAAGAAAACAATGGCATGCTGTAAGAAAAAAGCCTAGGAATGACAACAAATATCCCGTATTCTTCTTGAACGTATTCAAATATCACATTAAGAAAAGATAACTTGCATGAGCATAACAAAACAACGAAATTCTCTTAAAAATTACAATAATCTGATGACATGGGATTCAAATTTTCAGGGAGGTCCTATTGTCACCTAACATCCAACTTCCAAATCTAAGCAGTCTTTGTATCTTCTAATTCTTGACCACTAACAGTGCATATACAGCATTTCAAAAGGAAAAAGCAATGTGGCAACACAGCCCTTACCAGCGCATTTAACTTGAGAATACATGTTGTATCTTGAGATATCCCAGAAGTACACATAATTATCACTGCATCCTATAGCAAGGTAACAGGCATCCTCACTTGCAGTTGCACGATCCTACTAAAGAAAAAGAAAAGGAAAAGAAAAAATCACTCTCCACTGAAAGCAAAATCACTGAAGATGATGAATGATTCTACACCTTGAGGAAGCAAACGTCCAAAACCCAATGGCTAAATTTGGGCAGCGAGTGAATTAGATTAAGTTCCAAATGCAGAAGAGGTTCTTGTTTGCTGGTCGGTTCAATACGCAAGGTGAAGAGCTTAACTCTCCTCTCACCATAAATAGAAAGCTGAAAAGAAACGGCAGTACCCGGCAAGTGTTTGTGGAAATTCTCCAAAGATATTCCATGAACACGAATCCCTTCAAAAACTTGAAAGGACTTAATGGGGGCTCCACTCTCCAAATCATAGACCTGAATTTGGGATCCAGAACCTGTTGAAGGGAAGTATAAGGTTAGTGCAAATTCACAACCCGCCCATGTACTGAAGAAGAAGAGGTGTGCGAGTATATATATATATAGGAAAATGACCAGCGAGGAGGAGTGGGAGAGGAGAGAGATTGGCGGGAAGATGGAGGAAACATAGGGCTGATATTTCTCCGAGATACTGCCCGCGGCGGAGCTGCCACCGGTTGGTCTCCGTCGTCTCCATGCTTCGGTCTGCTATCGTTACTACTACTAGTTCGGACAAGGAAGAGTAGAGAGTAGAAAAATAGAAGAAGAATTTGAGGGTTTAAGATTTTGAGAAAGTCATGCGCGCCGGCGCCGCCCACTCAAAATATATACGGAGTATCTCGTAAAATTTGAAAATACACAATAAAATGCATTTATGTGTAAAATTAACTTTTACGAAGTATTGGGCCTAAGATTAAAACTTGGAGCCCAGCCCAGCCCGCCTTAAATCAAGTTTAGTACGGTCCAATGGGCCAATCTGCTCCAACCCAACAAAAACACGGTCCAAAATTTTAAATCAAGTTTAATACGGTCCAATGGGCCAAATTTGCTCCGACCAACAAAAATACGGTCCAAAAAATTATTTTAAAAATGCGGTGAACGTGGATCGAACACGTGACCTTCAGATCTTCAGTCTGACGCTCTCCCAACTGAGCTATCCCCGCAATTCTTTTAAAAATTTACAAGATAAATAACAACAAATTGAGTAGAGTTTGAAATACAATTGGATGCTTGAACACGACATCGTTCGGTATCATCCCATCGGTTATTTGACCCCAGCTAATTCTCCAGATTGCGCGATCGGAATCACAATTCATAGGCATGGGCAAGATGCAGTCTTTTACGGAACAGTTTTCTTTTGGTTCGTTGATGTTCAGTTTGGTTTTAATTTTGTTGCAACTCTTGTTTTATACAAATTGCCCTAATTTAATTTTTGTTATTTGCAGAGGAAAGGGTGCAAGAATCGCAGGACATCATCGCAAAATATCCCGATCGAGTCCCTGTAGGTCTTCTCTCTCGCACATCACTTTGTTATCGAAAAATTCTACTTCAATACTAGTTTAAAGAATCATTCTTGGCTTATCATACGCTCTGCTGTCCTATGAAATTAGTTAGTAGTAGTTTGTTTCTCTGTCTATCTCTTGTTTTGATCCTCTAGCTCTCTATTCTTGTATTTTAATTTTTAAGAGATTCACTTAATCCTTGAAACTTACATGTGTTGAAACTGTGGCTGTTAGAGTTGGTTTTAACAACTACTTGTAGCATGTGAGATTCTCTAATCATAGGTGTAACCATCATAGCTGCTACATTTTAAGCCGTTTGATAGAATTCTTTAGGATTCTCTGATATATGCGTTAGCTCTGTGTGTTTCCAGAGAAGGTCAATGGTTATTTACTGGGATGTTTTACCCTTGGTTGAAGTGGAAGGCAGTGATATAGATGATTGCTTGGTTTCATGGCACAAATGTGGATGACTTCCTTACCCCTTTATATAACTCATATTGTTGCATTGCCTATCGTTGTTTACTTGTTGGGTCTACTGTAGGTTGTTGCTGAAAAATATTCCAAGTCCGACCTTCCTGAGATGGAGAAGAGGAAGTAAGTCTTTCCTTCCTTGTTGACCTTCGTGTTTCCATGTATCTTTTTGTTTTATGTAAGCTGCCTGCAATTTGACTGGTGAGAAAAGACTATTTGATGCCACCTTAGGCCATAGTATATATTCTGCTATATCTATCTATCCTTCTATTCCTGAGTGCATAGCTCTATATTTGTTCCAAAATGTTTGCAAGTTAATGGAGTGATGCATGTTCTATAATGCAAAACCTGAATATCTTTGTAAAGGAGTTATAAATGCTATGGGTCCATGGCCATAAGCAAGATATATCAAGACATAGACGTATGACAGTCATGCCAACAAAACCTGTGTTTGTTTATGCAATATTCGGATTTTATGGATTTAGTTCCTTGAGAGTCATGAATCTGTTAAGAACAGATTTTACATATTGAGAGGATCTCCATTATTATACAATTGCCATTTAGGAAAATTAGATAGCATCTTTTTCTCAGCAAGTAAGTTCTTGAGCAGTTGATGAACTTGTCTCCACTTTTTCATGTGATCTGATTACAGATTCCTGGTGCCTCGTGATATGACGGTTGGCCAGTTCATCCACATCTTGGGGGCGAGGCTCCGCCTAGCTCCTGGAAAAGCTCTTTTTGTTTTTGTCAAGGATACTTTGCCACAAACAAGTAGCATCTCTATCTTAAATTTTTCCTTGATTTCTTATTCTGCCTACTTCAGTTTTTTCATCTTATCTACTTTCATGGCAGCAAGCATGATCGAATCCTTGTACAATTCATCTAAGGACGATGACGGTTTCCTCTACATGTGCTACAGCAGCGAGAAAACGTTTGGTAGCTCTGATGATGTTATGTGGAGCGAAGTTTCTCCTAGCTAATGCCCTCATGTATCTCTGCCGGTCATGGCTGCGCCAAGATATTGTCTGTAAATAATACTCAAATTGTTTATGTTGCTGGAATGTGAAATGAAAACCATATATACTCTGTTATCTAATAAAATGGAGCATTGTTTCATATATGTACATGTGTATATATGTGTGTGCATGTTCTCTTCCATTAGATGTGGTAAACAATATTCAAACGTAAGCCCCAATAATAATGTAGTGGAGTATAAGTAATTTGTAACAGTATGAAAACTGCAGATTCTACGTTGTCGCCACAGGGATTGACTGAAAGGAAGGGGAAGGTACTAACCAGCGAGTAGCATGAAATTTTATTCATTCAATACTGCAACTTGCCACATGCATCTCAAGGGCCAAGAGATCGAGATCGAATACATGGACTTTTTCATATTCAAACAAAATGCAGCATTCTTCCATCAGAATTTTAAAAAAAAAATCTATATATATGTATAGTAGTAAATTAGTAATATTGAATTCCAATCAGCAGAGTCATTTTTAATCTATATACTAATATTCAACTCCCAGAATTGCAGAATAATGAATGGAGCTGCTAGTATAAATATACTGGTGCGATTCAGTGTGATCTAGTATATTTTTCCCTTTCCGATAGAAAACATGTGTTACGGCAGCAGGAGAAGCTTTCCCCTTGCTCCTTTTCTCCTGGCATTGGCATCTTCTTCCTTGCTTATGTTTGTTGGCGCAGCATCCCAATGCCGCAAACAACCAGTCATTTTCAACTTTGGAGACTCAAACTCGGATACCGGGGGTTTTTCTGCTGCAAACGGCTTCAGCTTCGGATTCCCTTATGCCCGAGCCTTCTTCCATCAGCCTACAGGAAGATTATCCGATGGCCGACTAATCATCGATTTCCTCTGTAAGTAGTAATCAATTAATTAGAGTATGAAGTCATATGATCGCCTGAATAAAGTGGTAGGTGATGATTTGCAGGTGAATATCTGAACACAAGATATCTAAAGCCTTACCTAAACCCACTGGAACCCAACATCTCAAATGGAGTAAATTTTGCGGTGAGTGGATCATCCACTCTACCTAGGAATGCTCTATTCAGTTTGGGGGTCCAAATCAATCAGTTCGTTCTCTTCCACAATCGATCTATCCAACTCCAGTCTAAAGGTATTTATCCTCCTATACCAATACGTACACGTGTTAATTTGATTTACCAATGCCAACTCAAGATCCATTTATGTTGCAGGCCAAAAGGATCTGCTGGGGAAGAAGGATTTCAAGAATGCACTCTACATACTCGACATCGGGCAGAATGATCTGACTGTTGCGTTCCTCAACTCCCTTCCCTACGATCAACTCCTTGAGAGCATCCCTTCCTTCATCGCTGAAATAAAGAACGCCATGCATGTGAGTGAGCGAGTGAGTGAGTGCTACACAATGTTTAGCTAGGTAATTAATGTAATGAAATTCATTGTGTATATTAGGCCATATATGGAATGGGTGGAAGGAAGTTTTGGGTGCATAACACAGGACCATTAGGGTGTCTACCCCAACAACTAGGCATAAGAAAGCCAAATGCTAGTGAAGTAGATGAGTATGGATGCATCACCATCTTGAATCAAAGTGCAAAAGAGTTCAACTCGAAGCTCCAAGATCTCGTTCAACAACTCCGCCTTGAGATGAAAGACGCCACCATTGTCCATGTGGATGTTTACTCCATCAAGCACAACCTCATTGCTAATTCTTCGTATTACGGTCAGTATTCTCTCTCTCTCTCTCTCTAGTACTACACTAGTATTCATCATGATGAGATGAATATACATACATACATGAATCATGCTAGGTTTCAAGAAACCATTGATGGCTTGCTGTGGAGATGGTGGGCCCCCTTACAACTACAACCCGAAGATTCGATGCCTGGTGGTTGCTGGGTTCAGTGTGTGTAAGAAGGGAGCTCTGCACATAAGCTGGGATGGAATCCATTTCACAGAAGCTGCAAATAGGATTGTTGCATCTCAGATACTCTCCACCAATTACTCATCCCCTCCTCTCCAATTCAACTTCTTCTGCAATTAGCTACTACCACTACCCTTCATTCTTTGCTCAAAGATTATGTCAAACTTTCACTCCAACTCCAACTTTGTTTGTTGAAATTAATCTCAATTCTTAACTCAAGGCAAACTTCAACTTTGTAATAGTGTTTGTTTCATTTACTTAGCTTGTAATCGTAAAAAATGCTCATTATATTTGTAATTAATATTTTAAATATAGAATTAATATAAATGATACTCTCATCATTGACTTTGAATTAGTACCTAATTATTTTTTCCCCAAACTGATAAAACCAACCGACAAAGAGAATACGCACGCACATATCTCCAAAACTGAGTGGAAGCAATTAGTTGACAATGGCCGCAACGGAGGAATTGAAAGAAGAGTACGTGTATAGGATCAGCACCGCCGAAGAATGGGAGGAACTGCGGCGGAGCGGCGCTACTTTTGGTGGAAATCTCGACCAGTCAACTGGATGCTTCCATCTCAGCAAGCTCGATCAGGTTTCCCTCCCTTTTATACTCAATATTAATTTCCTCTGATTACAAATTTTAATTCTGGGTATGATTGAAAAAGATTTAAACTTGATTTGATGTGGAGATTCTAGTTATGAATGTTAATTCATGAGTAGTAATGGTTTTTGAGGGGAGGAGGTATGTGGAAGTTGGAAGTAGTGATGGAGAGGATTAATTAGTGATTACAATTAGGATCTTTAGAGAAATGAAGTAGAAAAGGGCTGCTGCTGATTGTGACTTGTAATATCTGAATTGCAGGTCCAATCAACTTTGCAAAACTTCTTCTTGAATGTTAAGGAAGATCTTTACCTACTCAAAATAGATGCTAAAAAGGTACTCCTGTATACTCCACTCCACTCCACTCCACTCCACTCCAGTATGAATGAATGAATGTTTATGGAGTAACTATAATACTAAGCTGTGTTTTGTATGCATGTATGCATCAGCTTGGAAATGGATTGATTTATGAAGCTGTGGATGAGTCCAATATGTTTCCTCATTTCTATGGTCCATCTCGGAGTTTTAGTCCTCTTCCATTAGACGTCGTCATAAAAGCAGAGAAGCTCACCCTCTCGGATGGCAGATTCAAATGTAGCCTTTTCACTTAGAATAGAACCATGTTGACTTTCAATCATCTTCAATGTTATGTTCATGATAAAAACAACAATGTACTTTCAGAATTTGGTTCAATGCGATCTTCTAATTATGTATTCTCAATGTTCAATAGACCATCTTTTGATAATTATCTTTCTTTTTCCATTAATTTTCCGAGAAAGGTATACAAATGCGGAAAATTAAATTAGTGCATCATCATCATCATGGCTGTGTGTGTTGTTCCTTCCACTCCACTGCAACAGTGCATATTTGGCCAAATTAATTAGTGCTTTTTCCTGAAGAATCAATTGCTAGATTCTTGTTCCATCATCCACTAATCCTAACACTAAATCATCAACTAAATGATAGTAATAGTAAGCTTTGCAGTTGAAGATGCAAAAAATTCCACCACCACCACCACATAATGACAACCCTTTTTTTGGGTAGATATATAGTGCCGTGCCAGCTTCATGATTATTAACCTATTCAATTTCCTCACCTCATTTGCATATATAGTACAATACAAATACAAGACTGCCTGCCTCTCCTCCTTTTCATTTCTCACCATATCAATAACAAGAAAAAAAGATGTGGTCTTATTACAAAAGAGGCTTAACCGTCCTCGCATATTCGGTGATGTTGTTGCTGCTGCTGCCATTAGTAGGCTCACAATCAGAATGCAGAAGCAGAAAACCAGTAATATTCAACTTTGGAGATTCGAATTCAGACACAGGTGGGCTGTCTGCTGCCATGGGATACGAGTTCGGATATCCTGATGGCCGTGCCTTCTTTCATCGCCCCACAGGAAGACTCTGTGATGGTCGACTCATCATCGATTTTCTCTGTAAGCCCTTCTTCTACTTCGTTAATCGCCGTCGTCATCATCATCTTCTCTTTTTTTATTATGCTTGATTAATAAATCCTGATGATTACTAGGAGTTACCGTAGATTCCTGACAGGGGCCCCTCTTTGTCATGTTATGAATAATACTCTTCAATATCTTAATCTTATCACAACTTTGTAATGATTCTGTATTATATTGAATCACGAGTTTTGTGTTTTAGCATGAGCCAAGCCATGCATGTTTAGGATAAAGACAGAGACCAAGTTGCTATTATAGTATATACTATTCTAATTGCTATATATATATTTCCACCCGTGAAACGACAGCACCTCTGTCTTTATATATGAAATCCTCTTTTCTTTATTCATCTCTCTCTCTCTCTCGTCTGCTACCTGCACCATGCATTTTTGTATGTTCTCCTGAATCTTCAAATTTTGGACAAACTAAGGCTACATCATTACTAGAACTTGGCTTTTAATTAGCAAAAGAGTCATACATATCCGACAGGTGAAAATTTGAAGACCAATTATTTGAGTCCTTATCTGGAAACCCTGGACCACGATTACTCGAATGGAGTTAATTTCGCCATTGCCGGCTCTACCACCCTCCCTAGATATGTTGCTTTCAGTTTGAACATTCAAACTCTTCAATTCAGACGCTTCCGCAATCACTCTATCAACCTCCACTCTAAAGGTGATTGATTATTTCATTGTTAATGTAACACTACTATTTGTTAATGTTGCTTCATTACATATGTATATATATTGGGGTTTTGGAGGTCACAAGAATCTTGTGGGGGAAGAGAGCTTCAGGAGTGCCCTCTACATGATAGACATAGGACAGAACGACTTAACGAATGCTTTCAACGACTTACCAGACGACCAAGTTCTTCAAAGGATTCCTTCTTTCATCTCTGAAATTAAGGATGCTATGTGGGTGAGAAATTAACTAGCAACACCATTACAATTCACAACTCAACTCCTTTTCTTTTATATATATGAAACCAATTCAGTAGTAGTAATTGATCACTTGTAAGGCTGTACATGCATGCATGCTGGTTTAGATGGATGTTTAATATACTAATGTTGCAATTCAAAATTTAATTAATTAGGCTATATACCTTGAGGGTGGGAAGAATTTCTGGGTGCATAACACGGGGCCGTTAGGGTGTCTTCCTGAGAAACTGGGCACACGAAAACCGAATGCCTCCCAAGTAGACCAGCATGGCTGCATTGCTTCCATGAACGAGGCTTCCAAGGAATTCAACTCCAAACTATACCAACTCTGTGAACAACTGCGTGAGGAGATGGGGAATGTGACTATAGTGTATGTGGATGTCTACTCCATTAAGTACAGCCTCATTGCAAATTCTTCCTCCTATGGTGAGCTAATTAAGTAACTGTACAAGTAAAGTAGTAGTAACTAAGTAATGACACATGATGTTATGTGTATATATTATATAGGTTTCAAGAATCCACTAATGGCATGCTGCGGATACGGTGGAGCGCCTTACAACTTCGATCCAAAGATAAAATGCAGGGAAGCAGGATGCAACGTGTGTGGAGAAGGGGAGGGCCCTTACACCAGTTGGGATGGAGTTCATTACACGGAGGCTTCTAATACTATTGCTGCCTCTGCTATCTTGACTGCTCAATACTCCAAGCCTCCCCTTCCATTCAATTTCTTCTGCAACTAGGAGGAGGATGCTTGATCAAGTCATGTCATGTCCCCTTTTATTTATTCTACAGTATATTATTTGTTGAGCACTATTTGTTTCGATTTATTTCGAATATTCAAAATTATTAAATAAGTTTTTGTTAAAATTTTAATAAGTTGCGGGGATAGCTCAGTTGGGAGAGCGTCAGACTGAAGATCTGAAGGTCGCGTGTTCGATCCACGCTCACCGCATTAATTAACATTATTTTTATTTTGTTTGTTTGTTGCGTGCAAAGCCCAGCCCATTTTATTAATGGAACATTCTACATAATGAAAACGGAACGGGCCCTCGTGAATGAAATAGCGATGGATGAAAGGCTAGCATTTAGCATTAGCGTAAGGGTAATTCTATACACAGCCCCCATTTTGCTCCATACAGCCCCCTTATTTATTTTAATAATAAAATTAATAGGGAATGCACAAGTATACCCCTACAGCCCCAAATCCACCGTCTTTCTCTCCGCCGTCGGCGTACAACCCTCCTTTTCATGCTTGTTTTCGGCTACGTCAGCGTCGTCAAAGAAACCCTTGCGCGGGGTCGTAGTCTACCTTAGGAGGCAGCACTGCCTCCGCGTTCGCATCGCAGTCAATGACCATCGCCCTGAGAGCAAGAGGGACGGCAGCGGTGGAGCAGATGGCGTTCGATTCGGTGCCGGAGGTCCAGGCCCCAGGGTAACGCTGCGGCAAAGCGACTGAGGCTGTTCGGCGTGAACGTGGGCTGCCCCATCTTTGAGTCGGACAACAAGGCGGCGTTGCCCATGGGTCACCGTGGGCGTCGCCGTTTCTGCTGAGCCAAGAATCCAATTAATTGATTAATTAATTAAGATAAGTATCATCCACTACTCTCTTACACCGGCCATTGGTGATTTTAATTATAGAGCTTGCTTTGCTTTTTAGAATTTTGAGTATTCTCTGTAAAAAATCAAATAAATGAATGTATAGATTTCTTCTTCTATATATGCGATTCTTGGGAAGCCAAAATCTTTAGAAAGACTTTTGGATTGATTTATAGATGCGAAAAGGTTCGTCGGCAATGAGGGTTGTCGTGAACAGCCGCCGGCGAACTGGAGAGAGAGACGGGGGCTGTGGTGAGATCATCGTATGTTATGGGCTGTGTAATAAGGACAAATTCGTACATTACTTAATATTTATTTTAAAATAATTAAATTGGGGGCTATAGGGAGAAAAGTGGGGGCTGTTGATAGAATTACCCTTAGCGTAAATGTGAGTATATACTAGTATTTTGCTTTTAGCAAGGGAAGGAAGGGCCCTACCCAACCAAAAGACTTATTTTCTGGGCCTCATATTTCCCAATCATTTCGTTGCTGCATTTTTAAAGTGCTGGACATAATCATTTCCATTTCCCTTCTACCTAAAAAAAAGTTACTACTACTACTGCTACTAAATAACATCATTTGTCTTTATAATAATAATAATAATAATAATAATAATAATAATAATAATAATAATAATAATAATACTCCAGTAATAATTAATCGGCTATAAAATAGTATTGGACTCATCAATAATAATGTGTGTTTCTTTGGGCCGTGGCCCACAATAATATGCAGACTCAACTACTCTCCACCCTCCAATAATAAAGTATTTATTTATTTGTGTGTGTATTACTATTGCCATTGGAGTGCATCATGGAATGGAATCTATTAAATTTGTCATCTCTTATAAATATATCTCCAATTTCGTACTACTATCTTAGTGGTTTATAAAGCACATAATAGTATGATTGATTATATTATATTAATTTTTTCCAAAAAAAAAAAAGAATGTGTGATGACAACCTTGAAAGTCGAAAGCATCAATGAATGCTTCCAAATTTGAAGGCTATTATGATAATAATGATAATAGTATCGGCGAGTTGAAAAAGAAATGAGGAAAAAAAGGTAAAGGTTTGTGGGTTCGCAATCGCATCGATCATGTCATTTGTTTGACTACCAAAACATAACAAATTAAAACGCATTTCATTTTGGCACGCAATTATTAATGGGATGCATGCAATAGTTTAGCAATTCCCAACTTTAACTTTTAATATATAGTATATGAAGTCAATAATTGGTTGTAAGTACTGTAAAAATAAAAAAAAAATGGTTGTAAGTAAATGATATCTTGGTTATAAAGCGAGTCGAGTCGACATAGTGTAATATCAAAACGCTACCTCTAATTAATTTGTATTAATTAATTAAAACTTAAAAGAGATGAGAATCTTTTAATACAGTATATACACTACATTGGTGTATCAGCAAAGCAACAAGCACAATGCATTGCAACTTAATTAACTACAGTAGATCGAATTCATTATACTACCACTACTACTCCGATCCACTTTCTTCCTACTCCTATTTCATTCACTACTTTCTCTCAACTTTTGTTTTGATCTGTTGCATGCAAATATTTTAACTAAATTATATGTATATATAGTGCATGGCGCTAGCTGCTAATTACTAGTACTCGATCGTTGTATGAATCCAGTAGTGGAAGTAATAATTATATATACTAGTACTAGTATATTCGCAACCTTTAATTAATTTCCAGATCAATTAATTAATTGTAAAAGTAAACGTAAATTAAAATGTAAAGGCTCTTTGCCTTTTTGCCCGTAGAACAAACAAAAATCACATATATCTTTACTTTAATAGTAGTATTATGCAGACTGCAGAGTAGTATATATATTGCTTTTGCGAGTATGAGTATATATAATAACATGACCATGAAAATACAAAGTATATATATAATATGTGTAGGATAGTTGCCAAATGCCAATGCCGGTTGTGTGAATAAGTGTGTGGAGAGGAGAGGAGAGGAGAGGAGTACTAAAAATATGGATTAATGATTTCTAATTAATGACACGTCCATCCAACTATTTATTTCCATGACAACATTACAAGTATACAATTAAATTAACGCATCTCCACTTTCTTACACGTTTCTAATTAACAATATTACTAGTGCTATTTTATATCGATCTCTTGTGATATTTTTCCATATATTCTCGATCATCATCAATTGCTAAATTACAAACCCACTCACTGGGATATGGAATATATAGAGATTAATTTGCAAAAAAAAAAAAACAAAAAAACAATTTAATATAATCAAGTCCAATTAATTGAATTAAAGGTTGTAAAGGTAAAATACAGAGAAAAATCATCAGAAACTAGTATAAAGACTCTAACCAACACATGGAAGGCAAATATTCTTGGAGCAGTTTTCATTTCAGTAAACTAAGAATTATAGTTGCCCTTCAATCATGAATCATGGAACTATAACTTAATTAATCTTTAACCTAATTATATATATTTATACAAATAATTTTAATTAAATAAAAGAACTAAAAACAATAATCATTTGGTAATAAGAAACCAAGGATGCAGGTTCACCGTTCATAAAAAGTCAACCTTTAAGAAAAGGAAAAAGAAAGAAAAATGAGCAAAAATAAAAATGAAAAGCGGTGGGTAGAAAGCTGTCTGGAATAAAATACAATTAAAAATAAATAAATAAATAATAATAGTAGTAGTATATAAAATTGAAATAGTGGGCAGACAGTGCATGCATATGTACGCGGTTTGTTTCATTATTTTATTTGTTTTAATTTCTTCTTATATACTACTACCTCCGGTCCGTTTAAGTAGACTGTTATTCCTTTTTGGGACATCCCGTATATTAGACTTCTTTCCTTTTATGGCAAAAAATTAACATCACATCACCATCTACATCTCACTTAATTAATTTTAATTACATCTCCATGTGAGTAGGTTTAATATTTTAAATTAAATTAAACTCTAATTTACCATCACATCTCCATCACATCACCCTTTATACCCACTTTACTTGGTTTGTGTTCCATTTAGAAACCAACCTACTTAGACGGACCGGAGGTAGTACTAATTGTAATCTACTAAAAGATAATACTAGTATTAGTTCCTCTTGTTGTGTTTGTGTGTAAAGTTTTGCTGTCATGCTACGTATCATTATTTTAATTATAGCATATACTACTACCATACTGTAGTATTGATTGACTGCATCACTTTTAATTATTAATAAGGCGTTTACTAATTTTACGTATGATATACTACTACTACTGTACATGTATCTTTTCTTGATAGCGATATCATATAATCACCATTCCATTCCTTTCCATTCCAAAGAGTTTAATTAATTCCAGATTTACTTTGCTAATTACTCCGACTGTAAAAATTAAAAGTAAAACAATCCAACCGGAAACTTTTTTTGTTTCTATTTTTGGAAACTGCATTCGAATAAGCGAAAGTGTTGGATTGGGTAAATCAAATGAATAGCAATGAAGTTGAAGTATTGAATTGAATTTGTTGAAAGGGAAAATAGAAAAGGATAATGGAACAAACCAAACACAGTTGGGCCGTTAGAGGCATTGGTGACTGTGATTCACTGCCAAATCCAAATGCACTGCCAGCTACTCTTGAACTGTTTTCTTCCTTCCTTCCGATGACACCACCACCACCACCACCATATTTTATCTCATTTATGTACTGTATTTAACTCTACAATACAACTTGTTATTCTATTCTATGCTGCATTCTTCAATAATATTAGTACTACTGCTGCTGCTGCAGATCCCTTTCACCTCCTCCTTTTGACCCGCCTCTCTCTCTCTCTCTCTAAGCTGCTTTGTTTTGTCTCCAATATTTCAGAAGAAACCTACCTCAAAAGAACTACTCGTAATACATTTCATTTCATAACAACACAAGCTCACCTCGGCTCTATATATTTGGGATCTTTTTCTCTCTCTTCTTCATTGCGGCGCCCTCATCTCATCTTTCTTCAATCTCTTCATACCCACATTCCTACTCTCAACATTCTTGAATGTGAACTCGTCTTGCATTCTTTCTTCTTCTTCTTCTTTTCTCAAATATTCTCGATTATTAGCTGGAAAAGAAAATTCATTTCCAAAGTTGACATTTTTATCGATCAAGATTCTTGAATCTTGAATCTTGATCGGTATTTGAATCTGTTGAGGGCCATTAGTCTTACAAGATTTATGTAGATTCTTGAGCAAATTGCATAATCTTCTTCCTATGGCAATGCAGTTTCTCCCATAGCCATTTCTGAGTTAAATTTCACCGAGCCCTTATTCTATCGGCTAACACAACAATCCCACCATGGAAGAATCGTTTGTGCCCTTTCGTGGGATTAAGAATGATATTCATAACCGCCTCCATTGTTACAAGCAGGATTGGAGTGGCGGAATCAAGGCTGGTTTCAGGTATCCCTATATGCTTTAGCTGTTGCATTCTAAAATTCTTTATCTAATACTTTGTATGATTAGGATATTGGCCCCTACTACCTACATATTCTTTGCCTCTGCTATTCCAGTTATCTCATTCGGTGAACAACTTGAGAGAAACACAGGTTAGCATGTTCCTTCATCATCCCTTACAAAAATGAATTCAAGATCTTAACTTTTTAGATTGCTTCAAGGTATATTATATGTTGCCAATTGCATAGGAAATGGATACCAGTCAACTCCAATAGATCATACTGTAATTTAGAGATCTTACAAGAATTGTGTTGATGGATGTTGTTTGATTTGGGTGTAAATTGCAGAGGGAGTTTTAACTGCTGTTCAGACTCTAGCATCCACTGCTGTTTGTGGAATTATTCACTCAATAATTGGAGGGCAACCATTGCTGATTCTGGGTGTTGCTGAACCTACTGTTATAATGTACACATTCATGTTCAACTTTGCTAAGCAAAGATCCGATTTGGGGCGTGACTTGTTTCTTGCATGGACTGGATGGTCAGCTTCACCTTTAGATTTTTATTCTTGATTCTTGATTGAGAGTTTGTTATTGTCATTTGCCTAACGCCTTGATGATGATATCGTTTTTCAGGGTGTGCGTTTGGACTGCAGGTCTGCTGTTCTTGTTGGCTATTCTGGGAGCTTGCTCTATCATCAACAGATTTACCCGTTTGGCTGGGGAATTGTTTGGGATGCTTATTGCAATGCTCTTCATGCAGCAAGCAATTAAAGTAAGGATAATCAATCATATTCCTCCCTTTCTATATTCCTTACATGACTTGTTGTATATGTAGCAACTTTTGTAAGGGATTTCAACTTCTACAATCTATAACCTGGATTCGTCGATGGATTGCTTTTGTTAGGGAATTGTGGATGAGTTCCGCATACCAAAACGGGAAGATACTAGTCTACCAGCTTTCATGCCTTCATGGCGGTTTGCTAATGGCATGTTTGCTTTGGTACTGTCTTTTGGACTTCTCCTTACTGCACTGAAAAGCCGAAAAGCTAGATCATGGCGTTATGGGTCTGGTTAGTAAAATCATAGTAACAATTTCTCTGGGGAAAGTGTAGCTCTCATCTTTGATAACATGATTGCTTACTGTCTGTATTTTATTGCAGGTTCTCTTAGGAGCATTATAGCTGACTATGGTGTGCCATTGATGGTGTTGGTGTGGACAGCAGTGTCGTATATTCCGTCTAAGAATGTTCCGGAAGGGATTCCAAGACGCCTCTTCAGCCCAAATCCATGGTCACCAGGTGCCTATGAGAATTGGACAGTGATAAAGGCAAGCTTGCTGCTTTAACTCATTCCTCCTTTCTTTAATCTCCAATACAACTTGAGATGAAAAGAAAGTTGACGATGGTTGATGGCAAATGTTTCAGGATATGCTAAACGTACCCATCCTTTACATAGTTGGAGCTTTTATTCCTGCAACCATGATCGCAGTCCTCTACTATTTTGACCACAGCGTTGCTTCCCAGTTGGCTCAGCAGAGCGAGTTCAACCTGAGAAAGCCGCCTTCCTTCCACTATGATTTACTGCTTCTTGGTTTCTTGGTTCGTACATATACGGTTCCTTCATCTTCATCTGTGAACTATTCTTTTTCTTGATCCGATGTACAATTACTCATTTGTGTTTATGTTTTTTTGGCAGACATTAATGTGTGGTCTGTTAGGAATCCCTCCATCAAATGGTGTAATTCCACAGTCACCGATGCATACAAAAAGTCTAGCTACTCTCAAGCACCAGGTGATTAACTTTTGTAGTAATATTTCTCATCCATGGTGATTATCTCTTGTAGCCTTTAGTTGTTCTAAAGCTGCTTCTTCTTTTTTGTGTGCGTGCATTATACAGTTACTCAGGAATCGACTAGTTGCTACAGCCCGCCAGAGTATTCAAAAGAACTCGAGCTTGGCACAATTGTATGGAAACATGCAAGAAGCATACCAGCAAATGCAGACTCCTCTCATCCACCAAGTACCATCAACCAAAGTAAGCTTTCTCTCTCACTCTCTCTCTCTCCTGTTTATTTTGGAATGAAATGATCCTAGATTACTAACATGAAACGGCCATGGAATGCTGATCAGGGACTAAAAGAGCTGAAAGAGTCAACGATTCAGTTGGCCTCAAGCATGGGAAGCTTTGATGCTCCAGTAGATGAATCAGTCTTCGACGTTGAAAAAGAGATTGATGATTTGCTCCCCATCGAGGTCAAAGAACAACGTGTCAGCAACTTGCTCCAAGCCACTATGGTCGGAGCATGCGTTGCTGCAATGCCTGCCTTGAGAATGATTCCCACCTCTGTTCTATGGGGATATTTTGCTTTCATGGCCATAGAAAGTTTACCTGGAAACCAGTTCTGGGAAAGAATACTACTCCTCTTCACTGCCCCAGGGAGAAGATACAAGTGAGTGCTTCAAACCTTAAATTCAGTTGCTACTGACTCCTTAAAACTAACTAGCTGCGATTGTGCTGATTGACAGGGTTCTGGAGGAGTACCATGCCACTTTTGTCGAAACTGTGCCTTTCAAGACCATTGCGATGTTCACTCTCTTCCAAACAACGTATTTGCTTCTCTGCTTCGGTATTACATGGGTTCCGATTGCAGGTGTCCTCTTCCCTCTCCTCATCATGCTTCTGGTTCCAGTAAGACAGTATGCTCTGCCAAAGTTCTTCAAAGGGGCTCATCTTCAAGATTTAGATGCTGCTGACTATGAAGAGGCACCAGCTGTACCATTCCACATTCCACAGGTAGCTCGATCATCTTCCTTTAGTTATTAATCAAATTCTTGCAAGATTCTCATATTTATGTGTTGAATTTTGATGCAGGAGGGAGAACTTGGGTCGAGACTCTCTTTTGCCGATGGAGGAGAGATCTTGGACGGGATGATTACAAGAAGTCGAGGTGAGATCAAACATGTGTGTAGTCCAAAGGTCTCAAGTAGCTCAGCGACCCCTTCAAAGGATTTCAAACTCCAAAGCCCTCGTCTGTCGGAGAAAGCATACAGCCCTCGTGTAAGTGAGCTGAGAGGCGTGAGAACACCTCCTCAGCCCCATGGGAGAGGTCCTAACAGTCCAAAGACTGGAGAAGTAGGGCCTTCTAGTCTGGGGAAAAGTCCTCGTAACTCGACTTAGGATCAGTGAGGGGCTGAGTATGAGATAGTGATAAGTGTTTTAGAGGTTTGGTTTGGTTTGGTTTGGTTTGGTTATGTTGTTGCTGTTGTAAAATCCTATCCTGTATAATTAACCTTTACATTGATTACTCAAGTGGTGAAAATAGCAAGTGTTTCTTCAATAACTTTTTCTGTGTTGTGTGTGTGTGTTTGAGAAGCTTTCTGTTTCTGTAGTTGAATACAGAGTAACTAACTGCTGAATGCAATCCCTCTCTCAACACTGCATACCTAAACATGCACACAGAAACAGAGCCCCGGATGTAACGTGAGAGGCCTATAATATTTGTAAAATTAGTAAGTATTGTTATGCATAGAGTTGGCCATTAGTCCATCATATCATAGCATTAAGTGGTTTGATTTGAGTAGAAAGGAACAAAAACTAAGAGATGATAATGATAGAAGTAAAGCCTGGTTTTACGAAGGCACAGTTGAATCCACAAAGGCAAAGGCAAAGGCAAAAGCAAAAGCAAGGGTGAGAAATGCGAGATATGAAAAGAAATGATGAAGACGAAGACGAAGACGAAGAAAAGAGAATGGTGTGGTGTGGGGTTCCTTTCCATGCATTGACTTCCGATAGAGATAGAGATAGCGATGCAAGTGGTGCTTGTCTGTCAAGTCTCTTTCTACATCATAATTCGATCTTTGTTCTTGCATGGCATAGGTGTTTCTAGTTTTCTTTTCTTTCCAGGATGAAAGTTGATAGGTTTTGAATGAATACACAACAGCCAACAGTAGCAACGATACTAGAAGACACATTAATTAATCATGAGAATCTGGACTTGTATCAATGTGTTTGATTTGAAATATAGCCATAGGAGGTGCTGTGCCTGTGCCTGTGCCTGTGCTGATATGATATACTGTATGATTAAACTGGAAATTAATTAAGGGAATTTGGCAGTATTATTACTGCCTTGCCTACCGTTCATTCTTTCGTAATGTCTGTCACCTCAGTCAGATGCGATGCGATGCGATGCCATCCATCAATTACTAGTCTATTACTATTATCATCAAAATACTGTTCTGTATCAACAAAAATGGAATGGCAATATGGATGGGCTAACATAACCCATCATTTTGGGCCGATTCATGGCCCACCCAAATCAGACATTAGGCCTTGTTTTTGTTTTTGTTTTTTGTTTTAACAAATCATGATGGGCTTGGGCTTGGGCTTGGGCTTGGCTTTAAAGGAAAAAGAAGAAGAAGAAGAAGATAAATAGTACAGCTAGTAATAGTATTGATTTAATTAATTAATTTGTAAGAAGAGAGAGAGAGCAATAGTATTAGTACAGTAGAAGTAGCTAGAAAGAAGTAGTCAAAGTCAAAGGGTGAGGTTAAGATTTGGAGGCGGGCGGCGGCTAATCGACGGCTTCTTGAATTCTATGTCAGTGGTGAAATCCTCCACTTGGAATGCCGGCACCCACCCGCCGGACGAAGACCTCTTTCTCTTGTTGTTGCAATTGGTTTGGGCTTGGTCCTGCTGCATTAATTTCTTCCTATACTTTCTCATCATCGCCATCAACACCTCCATCTTCTCTTCATCTTCATCTTCATCTTCCTTTTCCTTTTCCTCTTCCCTGCGCTGGCTCTTCTTCTTCTTCCTATCTTCTACATCCATTACTAACAAAACTACAAAACAAAAGTGATGGATGAAGAATTGAAATTTTGGAGTAGGAGGAGCGCAGGAGGAGTATTTAAGAATCAAGGAGCTGAGGGGTGGCAAGAATTTATAGTAGGAGGAGGACAGGAGGATTTGAAGTCAGTCGTCGAAAGAGGACAGCTGAGGTGATCGAGTAGTTTGAATATGAATATGATGATAGAGGTATGACGTCATCGGCTTACGTATAACTTGTACGATATGTAGATGCCGTCACCACCTAACTAGTTCAGTAGCTGCTAACAACCATATACAAACCTGTACCTGTTTAATTAATTAAGAGACCCGACCCGACCCGACCCGTCCCTAGCTAATGAATTAATCAACTTATTGTCAAACGGATTATTAATTAATTAATTAATTAATCTGGGAGCCGGAGCCATCGGAGGTTGGGTGCCAGCCCAGGTGACCAGGTCCATAGGATAGCTTCAGTATTGATGGGCTTGGGCTGGGCTGGGCTTTTAATACTATCCCTGATGGGTTTAATTGGGCCTACCAACATAGGATAGGAGTAAATGGCGGAGCGGGGCCGGCGCGCGTGCATGCAGTAGCAGAAAGCACAAAGCACAAACCCTCCTCTACCTTCTACCTCTATCAACGATTAATTAATTAATAAATGGAGTATTTCCGCTTCAGGCCCCGACCTACCGAGGCTCCTTAATTCCCCTATCTATATCTTTCACTCCTATCTATCTTCCTCAATTCTACAATACTTCATCATTCCACACTTCCACTACTCTAGCTTCTAATTACCTAGGCTTCCATATATGGATCCATTCTACATCGTATATCTACGTATAGTATAACACACCCCTTGTACTGTTCTACATACATAATTATACATCCCACCACACACATACACATCACAAAAACACCACATATATAATTAATATACACACACACGCGTACACATAGTAGTTAATTGGTAGCTACTTGATAATGAGGTAGCTAGCTAGATTATATTAAAAGGAAAAAATGGAAGGAGGATCGGAGGTTAATTATTATTCTCTAAATGGGAATTAATTAACAATACCCGACTTCATTCAACAATAAGTCACGAGGAATCCCCTCTAGCAAGCACGACACCGGCGGAATGCTCAAGCTCTGCAGCTGCCCGTATGCGTTCCAGCAGAAGGGGTCCAGCACCATCTCCCCACTCGCCGGCAGCAGCTCCACGTCAGCTATGGTTATGTTCGTGCAGGGTATCGCATCGCTGCAGGCCAGGTGCATGGGCGGGCTTCGGACATCGTACGTCCCCTTTATCTCCGAGTAGAGTATGTTGGACACGTACACCGCCGATGTGCGGTTGGAGCAGTCCTTGCTGAGGCAGTAGTACTGGTCGATGATGATGGGGTTCCTCACCTTGTCCATGTGTATGTTCTCGAACCTCACCCCGGAGACGGCCCCGGACCCTCCCTGCCACGTCTTGATCCGTACCCCGTTGTCGGAGTTCTTGATCACCGAGTCCCTCACGGTTATGTTGGAGGCGCAGGCGCGGCTGTTGTGGTTGCCTAGGCTCCCTATGCTGATACCGTGGCCCGGCCCGCATGTTAGATTCCTAATGTCTACATCGTAGCAACCCGATCCAATGGAGACGCAGTCATCACCTAATTAATAAGTGCAACAAAACACAGTTAGATATTCATTCCATCATTAAGTAACTACTGATACTAATGGAGGGAGGGAGGGAGGGTACCGTTAGCTATGACAGAGTTGTATATCTCAACATTGTTGGTGTTCTCAATGTGAATGCCATCGGTGTTGGGACTCAGAGCTGGTGCAGTTATGTAAATCGACTCAATGTGAACATTCCTGCATCCATCGAATCTGAAATGGAACTGGGGGCTGTTCTTTATCCTTATTCCTTCCACTCTTAGATTATTGCTCATAAAGAATCTTATGGCCTACATCCATCATCCATATATACATTAATTCAAGATTAATTTCAATTCTTGTTTGGAATTAATTAATTAATAATGTATATATATGAGTACTCACAATTGGACTATCACATGGTTCCCTCACTGTAGTACCGTTTGCTATCTGCACGTACACATGCACACAGTTATATATACGCGTATTAATTGAAGAATAATTAATTACATGTATATATATAAGCATGTAGGTACGTACCTTATGTGGTTTGCAGGGTAAATCCCACCATGGTTGTCCCCTCCCGTCAATTAAGCCACCTCCTTGCATCGACATCTGGCTGAGTCGATAAAACACCAGCCACTGCCTCCTGCTGTTGTTCTTCGGCCATGAATCCGGTCCATCCGGGGGCATTATAGTCCCTTCAACCTTTAATTTCCGATACGTACATTAGTTTATAATTATGTATCAATTGTGTTTCCATATGTAAATATATAATCAATTTATACCTGAAAAATGAAACTACTTTGACAAGGGCCGGAGAAAATAGTAGATTGAATCATGAAAGTGTAGCCGGAGGGAACGAGTAAAATAGGGGATTCATCTCGGCATGCATTTTCCCATGCAGATTTGAATGCATCAGTATCATCACTCACACCATCACCAACAGCACCGTACTCCCTCACGTCGTACACTCCTGCACTACTGTCATCATCGGGGGAGGGTGCCGGAGAGGCCTCCGGGGGAGCTGAAATATGGTGAGAATGCATGTGATGATGATGGTGATGGTGGTGGTGATGGTGGTGGTATCTAGCATGCCCTACCGGCATCATTACTGCGATAGTAGAGATGAAATAAAATACAAGTACAAAAGAAGGGAGCACTACCATTATCTCTTCTTCTTAATTAAGTTACAAATTAAGATACTCCACTGAGGAGGAAGGAGGAGGATATGGATGGATGGGTGATGAGTACTGATGATGAATAATGAAAAGACAGTGTTAGAAAATCAGAGAAACGAGGTTAATTTGAGAAAGTAGGAGTAGTATAAAGTATGAGCAACCAAACTCAGCACTAACATCAACCTGCTGTTTGTGAATTTGCAAAAGCACCACCCCTCGCTTCATCTCTATATATATTAATATTACTACCAACCACCTTCTTCAATTCATCACTATATATTACAGTATTTTTTAATTTAAATGCAAAATATACAGAAATAAATAACCGACCATGCATGCATATGATATATTGTTGGGTTGGGTTGGGGTTTTAGAAAAAGGTAATCGATGGGTGTGGAAGAAATACTCAAATAAGGTAAGAGGGAGGGCAACCACCCGCATGTTCTTCCCATAACTCCCCACTTGTTTTGGTCCCACGCTTTTTCCTACAGCTTTTTCAAATGCTATATGCCTAAATTTCATCCTACTTCGTATTCTCTGCTCATATACTGTAGTTTTACAATCCCAATTATAAAATTTTAAAACATTTCTTACACCAATAATTGAAAGGAAGAGAAAGAAAAGGATAAACGTTAGACAAAGTTTTGAGTTATAAATAAATAAATGAAAAATTACTATTAAAATTTTGCCGAAAATAGAAAACAATCTTGTTACAAATGTTGCTGATAATTAATAGAGAAAAATCTTTAAACTGATGAGTAGGAAAAGCAATATAGAATAATACGGAGTATAATTTATGAAGAATTTGACCATATGTTTAAAAAAACTAATCAAAGATAAATATAGTTGGTTATATAGTATATAGAAATAGAGTTAGCAATTAATTCATCCAAAATGTGAAATTTGAATTACTACCCTAGTCTCCAAACAAAAGTGAAAATTGGAAGAAGAAGAGGTCGTGTTTGATTTATTTAATGAATTAGAAGTGAAAAGGTATGCACAGTTATTAATTAGGCAACTAATTCAAGAAACTTTTTGCAAAGAAATGAATAAACAAATACGTAGTAACTTATTAATTGAAGAGGTGTTTAGGCGGGAAAATGAATTGTGAAATATGATTTTGTTTTTATATATAATAGATAGTATTCTTTTGTCTTAATTTAATTTTCTCATTGGATAGTACTTTTAAATAATATTTAATGGAAAATTGAATTATCTTTTTGTTATATTATAGACTTATAGTATGATCTACATGTATTAATCTAGTAATTTTATTTTGAGAAAATTATGAATTTAATGTCTAGTGAGAATTTTTATATAATTTATTCTAGGAGTACTTAAAATTTTATCTAATAAACAATGAAGAAAAATAAATTATACTATAAACTGAAATAACATAAAAATTAATAGGGAAAAGAATGGAGACAATAATTAAATAGGTGGAGGGGTCCACCTCATTTGTCAAAACCGGATAAAAATAAAAACCAAGAAACATAGCATATGTTTGAAAAGAAAAGAAAAGGGAAAAAAAAAAAGAAAGAAAAGAAAGAGAGTAGTGGAATCCACGTGTACAAAGATTAGGGGAGGTTTGCATTGCAAACGATTTTTGGCATTTTCAAGATCGAATTTGCCGCTGCAAAACTTGTGAAAAGGTTGATAAAAAAATAATAAAATATTCTTGTATCTAATAGGTTTAGGCGGGAAAGTTTTTTGTGAATTGGTTTTTGTTATTATATAGGAGTATATAATAGATTAGTAATTGTTATTGGAACTACAGTATGTATGAATTGAGGACTGAATATTCCTTACATGGGAATATGGGATGGGAGTCAAGTCACCACAGGTTAAACTTTAGTGAGTGGTCTATCATTTCTCCTCTCCTCTCTAGAAATTTCTGTACTATTGGCCCCCTACCCAAAACTCAAGAACAAAAACTAAATGTTAGAATTTTATTGGAGTAAAAGCTCTTGGATATGATTTGGATACGTCTATTTCCCAATATATTGTCATTAATTATCATTTGATTTGATATATAATATAGTAGTAGGATGTTAAATCGTAATGTTATCTAAAATTAATCTAATTAATTAAAGTGAGTGACATTCACCGGTCCAGAGCTTGATATGTCCAATTCCTTGTCTAGCTAGGATAGATTAAATAGCGCATATGCATCTAATATTTTTCAATCACTTCTCAATGTTTTTTTTCAGAATGTTATTTATAATTTATGTGATAACATAGGATATATGTCTAATTTTCTCAGAAAATAAATCTCAGGTAGGAATTAGGATGTGATAAGATAAGGCTTTAAATAAGAGTGCGATGATAGAATTCCATGTATCCTTTCCCATAAGTATACATGTTTGGGAAAATGAGGAAGCTCAGCAGCTACCACTTTGAATCAAGAGCACTAGTTTGAAGTTAGAAGTAGAGTGTGATCGAGTGAGTGATTCACACGATTGTCCGCTCTTGAACCTACACACAACTTATTCCTTTTTTACTTTTCTTAACTTTACCAATACCTACAACTACAATGTAAAAACTCCTCTATTATCATTTGCAAAAAACACATGTAGATAGTGTAACAAGAAAAAGTAGGAGAGGAGGTGGGTGTTAATTAATTAAATAAGAAAAGTGAAGGAATGAATGCATGAATGAGACAGTCAGTCGCGCATGACTTTCTTGCACATTATCTTGAGAATTGAGATATACGATATACGATGTGTGTGTCTATGGATTCACAGACCTCACCCCCTACACTAAACACACATGGCCTCCCCCACTACCCTATTACATTGCTACTACCAGTGTTCTAAAAGACGCCGCCTAGGTCCGCCTAGGCGGCGCCTAGGCGCTAGTCAGTACCTCGCCGCCCGACTAATAAGTAATCCGCCTAGGCTCTATGCGATACCCAACGAGCCGCTCTTGTAGCTTAATCAATAGTCTTTATGTGTTAATTAATCTATGTTTATGCAAACTATGCTACTCTATGTATGATTTTGGATTTATAATTATGAAACTAACATATCAATTGTCATAGTATGTGTATTTATTATAAATTTGGCAACAATATTGTAAGAATAGTAAAAATAAGCATTATAGTTCGAATCCGCCTAGGCGGCGCCTAGGCTCCCGCCTAGCGCCTAGGCGCTAGTCACCCCTCCACCGCCCGACTAGCGCCTAGCGCTTTTTAGAACATTGGCTACTACTTTATCTGCCCCCATTAGTCAATGATATAACCTTCTTACTAAAATCATCCACAAACAATTTAGTGAATTGAGTTACCCGATCCTATAGGATTCCGTGGTCCTTCTCGATAATATGTACCAGGATCTAAAACTAATTATACAATAGGAATATATATAATAGGCAATCTATTTCTTGTAAAACATGATTCGTTTTATACAAGTACAAATTACAACTTGTCAATCATAGAAAAAAAAAAAAAATGGTCAGATAGGGGTACATGAAAACCTTCTTCTTGTTCCTCTGCTATTACAATAAAATGTAAATAAATACAAGAAACCTGAATACCAAAAGAAGCAGGAGAGGCGAGAGAGAGAGAGAGAGAGGTTAAAACTTACAAACATATTTCAATTCTTTAAATTAAGAGCACACTTCTATATTACAGCCCAAGGAATGCACATTGCTTTCTAGCATGCTCGGGAATCAGCTTCCCCAACAACTCCGCTGGAACGCCCTTCAGCTCTGATGATCAGTCGAAAAGTAATGGAACTACTTTAGAAAAAGTTACATCCAATAAAGGAATCAAAACTGGAGAGGGTAAATGAACTGACCATGTGGCTTAAAGTTGAACAATGGGGGAACAAATCTGCCATTTGGCAGCCTAACATTTGGGTCACGCAACTCGTCAAAGAACGGATGAACCAACGCCTCCAGCTGAAATCCAACACAGCAGATGGTAATGAGTATGAAAAATGATTCTCAACACTTGTCATATCAATGCATACTTACTATCTTTACATTCATCAACCAAAAAGAAGATAAATAAAAGGTGGGGATATCAGAAGTTAATACTACAGTTGGGAGAGCTTGAAAATGCTCTATGATATCTGATCCAGGGAAAATGAATATGGATACAAGAGTACTAGCTAAAGATCTTGTAATTCAGAGAGCTAAAGACCGCCTTACATGCAGAGACTAAGTCCTTTTACTTCAAGAACTTCAATTTCTGAAGAACTCGTGATTTTTGACAAACTTATAATCTAGATGCACAAGATGTATTTATAAAACAGGAAAAACTCACCGCAGTGCACCGCAGGTTTGGAGAATACTGCAATAGCCTTGAAACAAGATCTACAGCTTCAGGTGGCATCCGCTTGTGAAATATCTGATTGATGAATAGTATGTAAAATCATGCATGAAGCATAGGAACCATCATCTTTAAAACCAGCAAAACCAAACTGTAATTACCTTGTGCCATGGGTGAGCTTTTATTTGGGGGAATTTGAATTCAGTGTAGTTGGGGTTCATGCATTTGATCTCCTCTCTTGTTGGGGTGCCCAGGACCTACACACAGAGAAGTTAGTAAAATTACAATCCATCGACTTACATTACATAAACCATCATGCACAATCAAAACGTCACAGCTTCGTAGAGTAAACCATGATTACCTTAATGATTTCAACAAGCTGATCAACTCCACTTTCGCCAGGGAAAAGGGGCTGAAATATTCAAATGAACCTTTTCTTTAGCAAATTAAGAATTCAATCGAGAAGAGAGTTGAAGGA
Organism: Thymus mandschuricus; assembly: GCA_029379335.1. Lineage (NCBI taxonomy): Eukaryota > Viridiplantae > Streptophyta > Magnoliopsida > Lamiales > Lamiaceae > Thymus > Thymus mandschuricus. The sequence continues at coordinate 97,332 of CM057071.1, forward strand.
ACAAGGCAGCTCATTCACCAACCTGTCCAAGCAATAATTCAGCCATAACACATCCAGCAGACCAGATGTCAATGGCAGTAGTGTATTCTGTCGCACCGAATATGAGTTCTGGAGCACGATAGTACCTTGAACATATGTATGAAATGTTCGGCTCTCCTTTGACCTACACATTTAAGCCACAACTATGATAAGTGACAAGAACTAAATTAGAAACTTGAAGATTTCTAGGATGGAGGTGGTGAATAATGGTGCTCACCAGTACTTTAGCACTTCCAAAATCACATAGCTTCACCTGATGGGTGTGTGGATTAACCTGCAGACAGTGCAGCCGTAAGTAAATTGATTGTTACTTCGATATAATATATATTGAGGGGGTGAAAAAAAACTTACCAATAAGTTTTGTGGTTTTATGTCTCTGTGGCACACTCCAACACTGCCATGGATATATGCCAGTGCTCTGAAAATCTGCCAAGAAAGGATAATTCAATTGAGACAAGCTTCAGCTTATTAACAAGTCAAAAGACTCAAAACGACTTAAACATTTGAGCTCAATGAATGGGCATATAAACAAAATTCTTACAATATGCAGATGGAACTAAATATACCTGATAAGCATAAAGTTTAACATATATCATTGGCATCCTCTGACTCATCTTGTTGTAATGTCTAATCACCCTATGAACAGTCTCGGGAACATATTCCAATACCAGGTTGAGGAATAACTCATCCTTCTCAGTCGTCGAGAAGAAACAATGCTTCAAAGATACGACATTAGGATGGTCCAGGAGACGCATGGTTTGCAATTCACGGTTCTTGTACCTCTTATCTTGAAGAACCTTTTTTATGGCAACAGTTTCACCTGTTTCTAGACATTTGGCCTGAAAGAGAACGTCAGAAGATATTAGAAATGCAAAATTATGAAAACGTGGAAGCTATTGTTCTTCCTAAGCTGCAGAAAAGGAAGAATGCATGGCCTCGACGGACAGTACCTGAAACACTACTCCGAAAGATCCCTGCCCCACAATACGCTCGGCCATGTAACTGATTGTCTGATCACACAAGTACATAAGATGATGAAAACAGAATGACAAAATTAACAAATTCAGTATTGTGCGGATTCAGAGGATCGAAATTAACCTGTTTGGGTTGGCCATTTCTGCCCCCAATTGTGGTCACAATTATATGACCAGTTTCAGTTCCATTACCATCAACAACAGCTGGTTCCATATCCTACACCGTATGGTTAGAGTTAGCACATCTATAAGCAATGACCTGTAGAAATAAAACAGAACGAGAGACTATTATAATTATCTGCACCTTGTCATCCCTGAGCTTCATCTCATTCAACTCATCAGGCAGCTTATCCAGTCCACCAGGTTTCCGACCCGGATCTCTTACACCATTTGCAGGAGCCACGCTTATTGAGGCCATTCGCTTCTAATAGTTAACTTAGAGCAATCTTTCTCAGAATCAGAATCTATCTGCAAAAAATCCAAACTATCAGTTAAACTAATATCTTCATAGGAGAACATATTACATCAAACAGCAAGTGACGCACATCTACAACCACCACTTGCCATATTCATGCGTGTTGAGTTAGTAAAAAGATGAACAATAAATTTGAACAAACACTCATCACTAAGAGCATAAAAGATCTTAAACTAAACATATATATATCGATTTCAGGGGGGAAAAGGAACAAGACCTCAAATCCGACCTCAAAGAACAGATACCTAAAGCGTCTCTACAAGTATCAAGTATTACAAGGCAAAAGGCATAGTTAAATCACGCAGAATCCCCAGCAGCTTCCATAAAAACGGCACAACGAAAACAAATTCAACTAATGACCGGTACCGTTAGATCGGGATCTAGAAAGTAAAACAACTTGACATACAGTAGGGAGAAAACAATTTTATTAAAAATTTCCCCAAAACAAAAATCTAACCCAGAGCTATCCAACTTCAACCGCAAATCCAACGAAAATGAGAATAATAAGAGACACACAAGCCCTAGAACGAACATAAAAAGGATGCAAACCGACAAAATTAATCATGACCAAAAATTCAGCTGAAAATCCAACCAAATCTCGGAACAAAGCTCAAAATCAAACAAGCTCCAGCAAATCAAACGATGAAACACGCAAAAATGGAAAAGAAAAAGGAGATGCAACATCGAAGCAGGCCAAAAGTTATACAGCTAATCGGACTTCCAATATAAAAAAAAAAAATCAAATAAAAAAAAAATCAAGCTCACCGATCCACGGCGTACCGGCAAAAACCGAAATCATACACAACAGAAACTCCTACGGAGAATGAAATCAGCGATCGTCGAAAAGAATCCGCGAGGAATTAGCCCTTTCCTTGGTTTTCGCCTGAAATGGGTAATGTGAATAGGCAGGCAGCTATTTGATGGGTGGGTCAGTCAGTCAACACGAAAATGACTCCGTCCCCCCAAAGCATATAATAAAGTAGTAATTACCATTATTATTTTATCCAGCTATTTGATTAGTGTATTAATTTTAATATAATTGAGGGGTAAAAATTGGAAATCGAGTAGTTTTGCTTTACTAATACTACTAATTAATACTAGTGCTGCGCTACTACTTTTCTTTGCTTTGCTTTTGACCGTTGAAACAAAACCCCTTTAGCTTTTTCAATTAAAATTCTTTTGTCTGTCAGTCACATTTTATATTATACACTTCTTCTTCCTATTCATTTCAAAACTACTGTACTGCAACTGGTCCTTTCCTTTCCTTTCCTTTCCTTTCCACAACGACGGGCTGTGCTGTAATCTGAATTGATCAAACGCTACGGTGCCGTTTTGACTGGGCGGTGCCAGTAATCATTTTTTTTCCTCTTTAACGCATGTGATCTTAGTTGGGCTTTGGTGTGACGATTGCTTTGTTGTATTCTAAAATAATGGATAATAAAATATTACTTTTGGCCCAAATTGGAAGATGAAAATCAAAGCGTGTCAGTCCAATCCAAGGCCAACCACTCTTGAAATTAAATAGTACTCCCTACGTCCCGCCCGATTTGACCCGTTTTCCAAATCGGGGTGTCCCGGCCGACTTGGCCTATTTCCTTTTTGGGACCAACATTACACTTTCACTTTTTTAGTTTAATACTTTTAAATTGTTAAGAATGAATTTGATTGGTTAGTTTTAATTTTCCTTTATTGGGAATACAAATTCAAGGTTATTAATTAATGTAATTTACTCCTCCTTAAAAATCGTGCCGAAAAGGAATAGGCCAAATCGGGCGGGACGGAGGGAGTATGTTGATTTTCTGTCACCAATTACATAAATAAATATTACTTTTTTTTTTAAAGGAAAATAACTTCATTCAACCAAAGCTTAGAGATCCATAACAGCAAGATCAGAAAGCCAATGAGGAAAAGAATCCATCCAACACGCTGCAGTGCTAATCGTGCCGGAAAAAGTAGCCAACCCATGAGCTACCCGATTAGCACTTCTACGCATATGAGATACCGAGACTAGGGATCCTTGGTCCAACCACGCAAAGATCTCCTGTAAAATGTCTTTGGGAAGAGCAGAATTGACATCCCTGTCATTAATTGCCTGAACGAGAAGATGTGAATCGCTGAAAGCATGAAAAGGTTCGAGCTTCCTCTTGAAACACTCCCTAACTCCGCAAGCAAGGGCCATCAGTTCCGCCTCTAAAACTGAGGTCGTACGCGGAATGGGGTAAGCAATGGCAAGACAAATCTTACCGGAACAGTCCCTCACCACGCACCCAATACCAAACCTTCCCAAGTAAGGATTGAAAAGAGCGTCCACGTCAAGACGGTATGAGCCCCTCGGTGGGTAAGACCAGCTATCGGCACCAATCCTCCAATTCTGAGGCAGAAGGAGGTTAATCGCAACTTTAGCATGATGAGAATGCTCAATAAAATCACAAGCGCTGTGGAGAATGCCATCCGGAGTGAAGGCAGTCTTATCATGTTTAAACCGGCATAAATAAATATTACTACAGTACTACGGTACTACCAAATTAGATTTTGATTTTTTTAAAGGTAAGAATTATAGGTGCCGACCTACTTTGATTCACACTCATTTTCTTTTCTGGATTGGGCTGGGCCCCAACATTTTGTTCATTATACTGGAATTATTGTCATGTAGTGGGCCCAATTGCTTTAACTAAAACCTGAAAATTGAGCTCATCATAATATATACCATCCCATCCGATCAATAATAATGCAATGTGCTTTCAATTTTAAATCATCAATGCATTTGAGTTATCCATCCATAGTCAATCAAGAGTTAAAGGATAAGTATTGCCGTCATTAACGACCGAGATTAACCATTTCTACATTACAAAAAGATTCGCATCTTTTATAATTTATTAGTGAGTGAATGAGTTGGATTATTGGTTTGTTGTTTTCAATATTCAATCGTAGTAAACATGATTGGATCGAAATTTCATCTTATATGTTGATGACGTGGCAGTACAAGTTTCAAAATTGTCGATTCGATGTTAGTATTGTTCAACCACAAGGGAACATTGTACCTCTATAAAAACGAAAATAAATACTAGTCCTACTACAACAACTATTGTAAATAATGAATCAATTAATTAAATCAAGGGAAGAGAAGAAAGGCATGTGCTTAGAAATTAGAAAAGTGAAGGAAGCGCCAATATAGGCGCATTGGATAAAGATATGCACTAAAAAATGTTCAACTTCTTAGAAATATTTTTAATATTTTATTTTCCCTAAAATTAAGATTAAATTAGTAATGTATAGAAAATGAAATACTACAAATTAGATTAGGGTTGTTTATATTTTGTGGTAGAAATGGAATAGTTTATAATGGAAATGTTGGGAAATTGGTTGGTCAAAACAACTTAGCTGTATTATGCAATGATTGATGATACTATATTATTCAAAGGATTCAATACTAATATAGGCCACACCCATAAGCCCTAGGCTATATATGTCACGGCCAGCACCACACATTATACTATACAACATCAATTATTAATTAATTAATTGTCCTTATCAAATTCAATATAATATTATTTTGGGCCTCAATGTCTGACATTTCGATTGGGCTTTACATTATATTGAGGTGCCCAATAAAATTCATACTCCTATGTTGTACATGGGCCAGACCACAACTAGTTAAAAGTTAAAACCCAATTTCAGGCTCACCTTCTAAAAGTATAGTGTATAGAGCAAAAGGGAGGCCCATCTACGTGTGTGAATTGGCCTAGTAGCAGTGGAATTAACGTCTAAAGCGTTCATAGCAAAAGTATGACCTTTAAAATTTCGTTACACGATCTTTAAATGATTTAAAAAACGAAGCAAGAAAAGAGAGGCAATCGGTAACCACTTGTATATTGATAGTGATGTGGAATAGTGGGAAATAGCACATTTTGTTGCTTTTATCATATTCATAGGATGAATGCGACATATCATATCATGTACTCCCTCCGTCCCGCCCGATTTGGCCCATTTCGTTTGGGCACACTTTTTAAGGAGGAGTAAATTACATTAATTAATAACCTTAAATTTGTGTTCCCAATAAAGGAAAATTAAAACTAGCCAATCAAATTAATTCTTAACAATTTAAAAGTATTAAACTAAAAAAGTGAAAGTGTAATGTTGGTCCCAAAAAGGAAATAGGCCAAGTCGGCCGGAACACCCCGATTTGGAAAACGGGCCAAATCGGGCGGGACGGAGGGAGTATTCATGTGTGATTAAGTAAGGGTTTATTGTTCCAATTAATATAAAGAGTTGCATGCGTTTTTGCATGATTTGTATGGAATCTGACGTGTCGTGATGAGATAGAAGACACCTATGTGTTTCTTGCTTTGCGTTTTTAGGTGAAGTTAGATATCCACTTCCACGTTTTTGAGGCTATCAATTCACATTCAGGTTTAGGCAAAATTACATGTCAAAGAAAATTTTAACAATTAACACGACCCATCAATCTTGACTTTTTCCTTGTTTATGAGCCAGGCCCAGGTACCAGTAATTCAACGATAGATAATATGAAATCATAAGTATTAAAATAAAAATAGAAACAAAAACCGTGTTCTTAATAGTGCAAAGACCACAACGAAATTATGGCCTAATTGAAGCTTTGACTTTCGAGAAGCAAAATTATTACACCATCTAAACTAAACAACCAAAAAAAATCATTAAACAACAAGGTCAACGGGGCGGAGATGGCTATTTATTTACGCCGAAGGGAGACAGCTATCGCGTGGGGGTCCCACCCCAGGATATGTAAACCTCCACGTGTACGTTTGCGAAATTTCATACCTGTCGACGTTGCGCTTACGTTGCGTGTGCCGTCCACCTTTTTAATTTAATTTCATTTTCCTGCCAAATAAATTACTACTACTACTATCAATTATTATTGGGTAAAATAGATTGGATCTTGATCGATCTGGTCTCTTTGGGGAATCTAGTAGTACAGTATATAGAAAATCATCATCGTTTATGTAAAACTATGAATAACAAAGAGATAAGTTCGAATAATTTAGTATGCTCAAGAATCCAGGAATCATCAACAAACATATTTGAAACCATTTAGTGCTTCGGTCGGAACGAATGGAATAATTGACGAGACTAGGAGTTATCCCAGAAGATGGACAAATCTAAACCCAAATAGTACTAGTAATACTCCCTCTGATCTGAAAAACAGTGAACCGATTCTTGTAGATTGAGATACGGTTTAGGGAGTAGTTGAGACAGACGGGCAGCTGTCCGTTAACGACAAGGTCACAGCCGGTTTCCCGGTTTGTCTGCGTTATTTTTTGGTATAAGTAGTGATTGAATCCCACTTGGACACAGTTTTGGTCATCTCTCCACGCGCACAGAAAGTCCCAGAAGAACACAGATCATTCCTTTGCTTTCATTTCCTTTCAAAACTACTGTACCAGTTTAAACATCATTGCTATATTTCCAATTCTCCGAGTTGTTGAAAGAACTAGTTGTTTGAAGAAGAAGAAGAAGACGATCGATGGGAGCAGAAGCAGAGGTTGTTGTTCGAACAAGCATCCCTATTTTGGATGTGCCAGCTTCTCAACTTGTAATATTTCTTCCCCTTTTCACCCCCTTTTGTTGTTGATGTTTTCTTCCCCCATTATTTAAGCTTAAGCTGCTGTTTGTTTCATTATGGGTTCTGTTCTTGAATGGTGCAAAATTTATGCTTGCTTTTTATTTTTGGATTTGTTGATGAGATTTTAGGGAAAAACAGAAGTAGAAATTTTTATATAAAAGTTCTTCTCTTTTGGATGAAAATAATATCTGGGTCAATTTTGGAATCCTTGGGAGATAGAGGTTGTAACTTGATGATTTTTCTTGATTGAATATGTAAATAACAAAGTTTTAATGAGCATATGTATGTATATATGTATATATAGTTGTCAAATCAATGGACGACTAAGCAGATTCTGGGAATCATATTTTCTTTAGAGCAGAATCCGTGCTTTTTAGGATGCCTTTCCTACTACCCACCCCTCTCCTTTTTCGAATAATTAACTTTGATCATCTTTGATTTGGTTGTAGACTATGAAATCTGATGAACATAGCTAATGCATCAATTAAGCTGAATAGGGTACTTCTAACTTCAAATTAGCATGATTCATATTAGTTCTCTCGTTTCTCCCGTTGTATTTGTTCGATTTAGCAGGAGTATATTCTTGTTTAACATGTTTAACTCACAATTTGTGTGTGTGTTTAGGATATGAAACCTCCAGAATCCCCTGTGGCATATGCCCCGAGCATTCGTTCTGGTGGTTTTGCTGATATTGGTCCACGAAGATACATGGAAGACGAACACATAAGAATAGATGATCTCTCAGCACACTTGGGGTCGATCATCACAATCCCCGAACCTAGTGCCTTCTATGGGGTGAGTGTTCTTTTTCTTTCCTGCTCTTTCTTATTCAGCTGATGCTGGCGTGGCAGCTTCTCATTGGTGCAATTTTTGCAGGTGTTTGATGGGCATGGAGGGCCTGAGGCTGCAGCCTACATTAAAAAACACGCGATGAGATTCTTTTTTGAAGACTCTGATTTCCCAAGAGCTTCAGAAGTAAATGATACATTTGTATCGGAGGTTGAGATTAGCCTGAGGAAGGCATTTCTATTAGCAGATATGGCCTTAGTTGATGATGGAAGTGTGAGTACTTCTTCCGGAACTACTGCTTTGACAGCTCTTGTTGTTGGGAGGTAATACTTACTTCACTTTCCTCCGTTTTTATATTGAATTACGTTAGTGGCCTTGATATAGCAATTTCACTCTTCGTACGTGAATTCTAGCGATTCAGAAACACTCAATTTGCACTCTTCATAAGTTGGATCACAGCAAATGTCTTTCTCAAGCAACTGAAGAACACTTTTATTCGCTCTACATAAGCTGGATTTAAGTAATTTGACTCTATTTGCATCAAACTTTGTTCGCTTTTCATAGGTTGGATTACTGTAAATGTCCGTATCCACTCGTTGAGAAATACTTTTCCGTTCTTTGTACGTTGGATTATAGCAAATGTCTTTATCTAGCAATTGAGGAATTTACACTTCTTTTGGGCTCTTCATTAGCTGGATTATATAGTACATGCTTTAATCTAGCGACTGAGAAAAACACTTTTTTCTTCAGTTACTCTTCATAGTTTGGATTGTGAGAAATACTTTGTTCTTTCATTCGCTCCTTCATATGTTTGACTATAGTTAGTGCCATTATCATAAAACTAAGCAACACTTGGATTTACAGGCGGCTAATGGTGGCGAACGTAGGAGATTGCCGAGCAGTCCTCTGCAGGAAAGGAGAGGCCATTGACATGTCTCAAGATCACCGCCCTACCTACTTATCGGAGAGGAGACGCGTTGAGGAGTTGGGCGGATTCATTGACGATGGCTATCTAAACGGTGTCCTCTCCGTCACTCGTGCTCTAGGCGATTGGGACATGAAGCTGCCACGAGGCTCCTCCTCGCCTCTCATAGCAGAACCCGAGTTCCGCCAAATTGCTCTAACAGAGGAGGACGAATTCCTCATAATCGGATGCGATGGAATCTGGGACGTCCTGACCAGTCAGCAAGCGGTCAGCCTCGTCCGACGTGGGCTCCGGAGACACGACGATCCCGAGCAATGCGCTAAAGAGCTAGTGATGGAGGCACTTCGTCTCAACACATTCGATAACCTGACGGTGATAATAGTGTGTTTCACGTCAGTGGATCAGACGGAGCAGCCATCGACAAGGCAGAAGAAGCTAGGGTGCTTTAGCCTCTCAGCGGAGGCTCTGTGCAGTTTACGGAGTTTCCTGGACGGAGGCAGTAACCGGTGATTTTCGACTTGGGGAGGAAGCAGTTGCTTCAGAGAGAGCAGCGATGTAAGCTGTGACAAGTTTTGTTTACTGCATTATGTAATCCTAATTGTATCACTGGTTTGTTGTATATAAAATTGGTTTTTACTAATGTATTGTAGATTGTATTTAGAAGGTATATATATCATATACCTTGTTCAAGACCTTTTTGTCCCCTCATATAATATGACCTTTTTTATATAAATTTGGATAAGAAGAGTAATTATACTATGTTGAAACAAGGGATTATATTGAAAGCTGTAATGATTCATTTTTACAACAGTTTGAAGTAAGAAGGGATAATAGAACAGAACAGAGTAACTATGCAGTAGACTCGGTGGAATATGTTTTCGCGAACCTTGAAAACCGCTCCAAACCACGCATCAGCAAACTCTCAAGAAAAGGTTGCAGTGCCTACACAGGAGCATACAAATTTTCAGCCTTGCAGAATGTAACATACACAGTTCGAATTGGAGTACTTGGGAAAGTACTTACAGATGCCACCGGAGTCAACAATGGCGGAACTTCATACGAAACTGTGAGCTGCAGTACACGAAAACGCTTAATGTCCCAACTACTTAGTGACGGAATAATGTGTTTAGAGAGAATTTGCAATGTGTGTTGCAAAAACATGACATATTTAGTGGATGAAAACGAAGAAGATTAGTATAAAAGATGACGTACTTCTACAGAACAAGAACCGGCACCTTTAGGGAAAAATCTTACAGCTCCCCTGCAAAGAAGCAATCAGAACTATGTTTCAAGCATATTCAATAAAGAAAAAAAAACATCTAACACATTTCTAGGTTCAATGATGTATATTCCTTGAAGAACTTTGCCCTTTTATTCATACAAGACCACCCTGCCATAGAGCAGCCATTGTCGAAATGCAGACATGTAAGTACAAGTTCTTGAAAATCTTCATTGTTGGACAGTAGATGCATCTCATTTTGTAGTATTTCGAACACAAATAAAGTGAACTGCTGATCTCAAATGACAGTGACTTGACAAAAATAATTCTTCTTCCCCTTATCTTCTACTCCATACTAGGCTAGAGAAAAATGGGAAATCAGTCTAGTCTCAAGATGAGAAACAAAGTTTATGAGAAAGCAAACGAGATGGGGAAATGGATTTGTCAATCATATGCATTATCCAATACCTATTAGGAAGACCCTCTAGAGATCTCCAGTGGATTTTCTGGTTAGGTGTCGGCTGCAAGAAAGAAGCATTGGCAAGACTACGTAAAACAACAAGATAGCATTGAAGATGGTGAAAAGAACTAGTGTATTGAATCTCAATTACCTGCATATTTCGAGCTAGCCAAGAAAACTCTATATCACGCCCAAATGCTTTATACTTGAGTGACCATCTTGATAGGTCAGGCTTATCCTCCAGAATCTAACATGGATGATTTAGAATCAAAAACCAGAAACAAGAAAGTTCATTTTAGAATATCTCAATCTTGGTAAAAGAAGGCCCAACTAACACCTTGACAGATGATATGAAGGGCATCCACTGAGGAATGGCTTCACGATCAGAGTAACAGTCATAAGCAACTGAAATGGGAACATCTATATCCATTCCTACCCTGCAATACCAAACCAAAAATTCAATCTTGATGATTTCAAATTCATCCAATCAAATAAACATCATACTCATACCAAATAAAAGAGGGATGGAATGGAATCGATTACTTGCAATCCTGCCATTGCATGACCGGGGAGAAGGGTCGGCGGAATTTGACGCCGGTGAGGTGTTTGTGAAAATTCCTGTTTGGGGGTTTGGTTACACTTACACGGAGTAGTCTTGGTCTTTTGGCGACTGGATTAAGGGAGGACAAAGGGCATGGGTTGAGCTTCTCCGCTGCGCGGTGGTTGATTAGAGCTACCGCCGCCGTTGCTACAGCTGCCGACATTGAGGATTTGCAGTAGTTTCGGAGCTCTGTGATAATAGGAAAGGAGGAAGTGGAAGAGAGTAGTTTTGACTTTATTTTGTTTAGTCGAGCTCGAAATGTTTTTATTTTAATTCCTGGGTGCATGAATTGAATTGAATACTGGTTTCATTTTCATGTGGTGTGGCTGAGGCTGACGCCACTCCAGTGAGGATATTCTTATACTGATATTTTTTTATGGAAAATCGGAAAATAAATTACTCCACAAAGGGAGAGAATAAGAAAAGCCCGTTAATGCTAAATTGATGAGCTGGCCCAATAAAGCCCAACAGTTTTAAATTGGTTCAACTACAATCTAACCAAGGCCCAATATTTGTAATAATTTAAACAATAAATTATGTCTCTATTTCTACTACTCCCTCCGTCCTCCATTTAGTGACGTTAATACTATATTGGGACGTCCTCCATTTACTGACAATTTCCATTTTTGGACGTAGACCCCACAATTACTTTAACACTTTAACACTTTATATATCTACTTTTTATTATTTTAACATTTTAATACTATTAAACAATTCAAATGGACCCACAATTATTCCACTTTAACACTTTAACACATTAATTTATTATTATACCATAAAATGCGAAAAAACGCGTGCCCAAACTCCCTCCGTCACTAAATGGAGGACGGAGGGAGTACTATAAATACTAGTACTAGAATAGAATAGAAGGTGGCACTTCCACTAATCCTTCCTCGAGCTCTGAATCTATTCTCTACTACTACTTGCTTATATTAATCCTTGATAAAACTAAAACCAGATCCAACAACATTCATCCATATTCTGCAACCTCTCATCGATCAACAATGTCTAAGCCTGCAAGTGCAAGGTTGGAGGGGAAAGTTGCGCTCATCACCGGCGCCGCCAGCGGCATCGGTGAGGAGGCGGCCAGGCTCTTCGTCGAGCATGGCGCCTCCGTTGTCATAGCCGACATTCAAGACGATCTCGCCCGTAAGGTCATCGCCTCCATCAACTCCGACAAGGTCTCCTACCACCGCTGCGACGTCCGGCACGAGGACCAGGTGGCGGCCGCCGTCGCCTTCACCCTCGCCAAGTACGGCAGCCTCGACATCCTCTTCAGCAACGCTGGAACCCTCGGCCCGATCGCCAGCATACTGGATCTCGACATCCAGGCCATGGACAACGTGTTCGCCACCAACGTCCGCGGCGTCGCCGCCACGATCAAGCACGCCGCCCGCGCCATGGTGGAGCGGAAGGCGAAGGGGTCCATCATCTGCACCGCCAGCGTGGCGGCGAGCGTGGGGGGGAACGGGCCGCACGTGTACTCGGCGTCGAAATGCGCGGTGGTGGGGCTGGCCAGGTCAGCCTGCGCCGAGCTGGGGAGGCACGGGATCAGGGTGAACTGCATCTCGCCGTACGGGGTGGCGACGGCGATGGTCCGCGAAGCCTACGGGGCGACGGCGGAGCAGATAGAGGCCAACAGCAGCGGGGCGGCCAACCTGCAGGGGATAGTGTTGAAGACGAAGCACATTGCGGAGGCGGCGGTGTTCCTGGCGTCGGATGAGTCGGCTTACGTCAGCGGCCAGAACTTGGCCGTCGACGGCGGCTTTGCGTCGGTCAATCACGCCTACTCGTCAAGCTCCTTTTGATGGACGATTAATTAATTAATTAATTAATTAATTAATTAATTAATACTCCTCATCTCATTTAGTACTGTATCATTTTCTTCATTCACCTTGATTGGATTGGAATTTAAGAATCGCGAGTTGCGATGCATGTGGCTTTTTCCTTATAATACGCACGACCTCCCTCAATTCATTGAACTATTACTATATTAGTCAACGCCTCGCCTCCACCCAAATTCTATTTATTTTAATTCTCATGAATTAAGACTAGTTAACTTAAAACCTGCAAATGTGCATTCATGTTACTACTGTTTTGGTCTAAAATATTTTTTCCATAGAGATTTACGAACACGGAACACCTGTTTGGTGGACATGCATTTCCACGTGCATTCTCTTTGCGGATGGCGCCAATCTCTCTCTAACCTTGATTATTGCCTATAATCAAATCTCTATATAGGAACAAAATGATACCACTCCGGTCCAGGCTTCTTGACTCATATTCCTTTTTGGTACGTCCCACACATATTGACTCATTTCCTTTTTTAGAAATAATTAGAGTATAATAAGTACAATTAGTAAACCCCTTATTACACTTAACATTCCATACTTAAATCTCATCCACTCATTTTTCTGCACGTAGTTCAATATAATTTAAATTTTGAAAGTTTAAATTATTATAACTTGCTCGTTTGTTATCGGATTTTTATGATTTTTATATCAAATTAAAGGTCTTGATACGATCTTTCATTTAAGATCAGACAAGAACATGTTTTTATGCATCTATGATGCTCTGTTTCTAAAATATGTCTAAATACATAAACCACATTACATTTCCCTACAAAATACACTTTATACACTAAACATTTTCGTCTTAGTTCCCGTGCAAAAAGCAAATGAGTCAATATGCGTGGTCCGGAGTGGTACTTAATTGATGCTGCACTTGCCACTATTTATGATGTCAATTTCTTTTTCCCTTTCTTTTCCTGAAAAAAAAAAGATATCGCAATAAATGGTGACAAATGCAATTAAACTGCCCCACTTTGTTATTAATAGTGTGTGCCAAATTTCCCCTTGTCATAAGTAGCCCATATAATTCGTTAATATTGGAAATGGAACTGATCTAAGCCATAAAAACTGATTCCAAAATATCTTATTGGGCCATTTTGGACATTGAAATTTCTTAGAAACCAAATAGAGTAGTCCCAAAAATCTGAATATGATTTTTGATTACACGAACCAAAAAGCGGGTTATTCCTTGATTCGTCACTTCACTAACCAAAATTCAATAATGGAATGCGATTACCAGTGAAGATCAATTATAAATCAGCTGCTATGCTAACTGCCAAATTATACTCCCATTTTTCTCTTATCACATTTAATACTGAACTCCAGATTTTTCCTCCACCTACTCTCACTCTCGATGGAGGATTCCGGCATCAATGGCGCTTTCTACAAAGAGCAGGGCGGTTTCACGACGGCTGAGGGCCTCGACTACTGGTTGCAGTGGCAGGTGCTGCTTTCTGCGCTTATATTGCTGCTCCCCGCGGCAATCGCCGTCAATCTCCTCCGGAAGAGGGGCGGCGGAGGCGATTCGCTGACGCCGGCGGATCTATGGGCGCCGTGCTGGCGGAATCTCCATCCCCGGTGGCTACTTGCTTACCGCGCTTCCGCCTTTATTGCCATGGCTTACTTGCTCTATGAGACTGTTGCCGCCTTTGGATTCTTCGTCTTCCTGTTCTACACTCAGTAAATTCTCTTCCCCCTTCTCTCCTCTCTCACTATAATTTTGCCTAATTTAGTGGTGAATGAATGAATCTGGTTGTGCAGGTGGACTTTTGCGTTGGTGACGGTCTACTTCGCGGTTCGTAATAATCCCTCTTTGCTTGCAATTTTGGAAATTAGGGTTTGAGGTTGTTCTGTTGCAGATTGCTACTGTTGTCTCGATTCGAGGGTGCAGGAAAGACATTAACGCTCCTCCAGTTCCTGATGAGAAGCTTGGCTTTCTGGAAAATCTATTGCAAATCATCTATCAGGTCTCTTTTGTTTTGATTTAAAGTTGTTCCGATTCTCGATGAATAGATTGATTAGGGTCCTCTACATAAGCATATCACACTCCCTTCTTTGGTTCTATTATTCTTTGTACTCTTCAACAACTAATCATGTAGTAGTATATTTGCTGCTGCTGCTGCTGCTGCTGCTGATTTAACTTTAGATGGTTTCCACATAAGCTGGATATATCATGGTTGCTAACTATGGATGATTAAACAGACGTGTGCAGGTGCTTCTATGCTCACAAATTTCGTGTTTTGGTGCCTCTTGCTTCCTTTCATGACGGCTCAAAACTTTCAGCTTACTATGGTAACCTCTATTTACACATTATAATAGTATTCATAACATTGCAAGACTTAACGCATTGTATTCCATCGTATGTTGCAGTTGCTCGTTTATATGCACTCTGTAAATGCTGTTTTTCTCGTTCTTGATTCTGCTCTCAATCGCATGGTAAGTTTTCTAGTCCCATGTTCAATTACAGAATCGGAATGAGAGTGGGCTTATCCAACATATTACACATTGCTGCAGCCATTTTCTTGGTTTGGCATCATTTACTTTGCTCTGTGGAGCTGCTCCTATGTAGCCTTCCACTGGTTTCTTCATGCTTGTTGCCTCACATGGTAATTACAAATGCCATTACATTACGTTACACACATATTGCAAAAAAGACATATTGTTATGGTTTTTGTTTTAACTCTCATCTCAAGATTGGAAACTCTTTGAAGCAGGTGGCCTTATCCTTTTCTTGATCTTAATTCTCCATGGGCACCTATGTGGTAAGACAATCTTTAGAAATCCCATCCCCAAAACCTCCATCCATTTTGATTATTACTTGATTGTTATCCAATTGTAGGTATTTGTCACTGGGGTTGTTTCACGTTCCTTGTTATGGAGTTTATGTGTGGCTTACAAAAGCAAAACATGCTGCTTTCT
Organism: Thymus mandschuricus; assembly: GCA_029379335.1. Lineage (NCBI taxonomy): Eukaryota > Viridiplantae > Streptophyta > Magnoliopsida > Lamiales > Lamiaceae > Thymus > Thymus mandschuricus. The sequence goes on from CM057071.1 coordinate 113,185, forward strand.
CATCATGGTTTCCCCGTGCTTTTGTGAGGTTAAATCATACACACATACAGAATTTACTTGTCCAATCTCATTAGTATAATTCACTACATGTCAAAAAAGAAGAGATAATTTCTCAACTCCGGTTTTGCAGGTTTCCAGACAAGAAAGACGTATAGCTTGCAACATTCAAACAATTGGAACTACAAACAATGAAGCGGGAAATTTTATTCATCTGAGCATATTTCATTTAGAACTGTAATTCTACAACGATATCAATCACCACATTGAAAAGTATTGTATTCATATCGCTCTTATCTTCATCTTATAATGCACATCAACGATATCAAAAAAAGGTAAAAAGCATCAACGATTGACAAATTTAAATCATGACGATGAAGGCCAAGTTTCAACATTGTCAATGTAATCTTTCATAGGATTTAGATGAGTTCAATTTAGTCACCTTTTTGAAAAATGATCAGCATAGATCAATACTTGCATACCAACTTACAATCAAGAAGCAACATTCAACATTCACAACATTCAAACAGACGGCAAATTTGATTTCAAATAATAGGTAACCAAGAAATTTCAAACTCAACATTATACCATTTGCTAAATGAGGAAAAACATGTCTGAGGTTTTCTACAACACTCGTTTCTAGATTGCCAAGATGCAATCAAACAAACACAATGATCATAATCATACCAATTGATGTAAATTGCATAAAAATATAACATATTAACAAATTCATCAAGCAAATCAAAAGATATCACCGGTTATCACAAATAAAATGAAAATGCACAAAGATGAATCTACGAGATAACCATACACATTAATTTAAAACAAAAGCAGAATTAGGAGTAAAGTAAATCCAAAACATAGAATTGAAGTATCATAACAATGCTTAACCAAAATCCATAACACCAGAAAAACTAAATTTAAACTGTCAAAATAGCAAAACCGTTCATAAACGACGATTCAACATATAAAAAACCCTCGGAAACAGCCATAAAAGCTCATTCAGCGCCGGCCTTATTGTTGTAAACATAGGTCAGCCCACACTTACCGCAGTAGTGCCTGTCGAAGTGGTTGGCCATGAAAGTCCCGGCGCCGCACTCAGCGTTGGGGCACTCCTTCCTCAGCCTCTGCACCTTTCCAGAGTCATCAACCTTGTAGAACTGGAGGACGCGGAGCTTCACCTTCTTATGCTTGTGCTTGATCTTCTTCGGCTTGGTGTAGGTCTTCTTCTTGCGCTTCTTGGCACCACCACGGAGGCGGAGGACGAGGTGGAGAGTCGACTCCTTCTGGATGTTGTAGTCAGCAAGGGTTCGGCCGTCCTCGAGCTGCTTTCCGGCGAAGATGAGGCGCTGCTGGTCCGGCGGGATGCCCTCCTTGTCCTGAATCTTGGCCTTCACATTGTCGATGGTGTCGGAGGACTCAACCTCCAAGGTGATCGTCTTACCCGTGAGGGTTTTGACGAAGATCTGCATCTTCGCGGCGGAGGAGAAACTATGGCTAGGGTTTGGGTGGGGGAAACTGAGACTGCGAAGGGGGGAGAGGCTGATGTGCGGATTTTATAGATTAGGGTTTTGTGGGGAAAGAGGGTTTCTTCGTATTTGGGTGGGCTTTTCTGGTTTTGGGCCTGTTAACTCTAAGCCCACTAAATACATTCTCGCTTTTTTTATTTAAATAAAATTTTATATATTCATTTTTAAAAAAGAAACCCAAAAACGACTATGAATTATGAAAGCGTCTTTGGAAAATCAGTTATCGTGTAGGGTTTAAGGTACAGAGAGAAAGAGGAAGTATGGCAACACACTGCAAATTCTGGCTCCCCAAGAAGAGGAGATTTTGTGCCAACTCCCCTCTTCTTGATTCTCCGTAATCTCTCTCTTCTCTATCTCTCTCTCTATGAATATCTCTGATGAAAATGCAATGCTGATTACTTCTTGATTTGAACTTCTAGATTCTGCGGGAACCACACGCAGAGGTCTGATGCACAGTGGATTCCATGCCCGATTGACCCTTCTCAGTAATCCCATTTTCGCCTCTTATAATCTACTACTGTTTTGTTTGGTTGTAATTTTATTGATTGATATGGATATGTATGCTTGTTTCATAGCTCTGTGCTTGAGGAAAATCTTGAGAGTCACTTAAAGAGATGCCCATTGCTGAAACAAACACAGTTCCTTGCCCGTCAACCTTTCTACCAGAAGGGCATTAATGCTGGAACTGAAGATGAAGAAAAGGAAGAAGAAATTTCACCCAAAGATTCTACCTTTACTTCGGAGATGAAAAGGAACGCTGTCTATTCGATGTCTATGCCCAAGTTTTTGGACTTGATTGCTAAAATTAAGTCTGTACATGCATCAATTTGCTGCACAATTCCTGATTCTTACAAGATTCCCGAAGCTTGCAGCATTTGGACCAATAAAGAAGTTGACAAGTACTAGAAAATGTTATTATCTTTGTGTACTTTGTTTGTGTGCTTAAATAATCAGTTTCAGTTGATATTTATTGATTTGAGTTATGTTGGTTTTAGGAAGATTCCTTATCAGGAGAAACATGTGCTACAACAAGCATCAATTCTAGGAAATTTAGAAAAGTTTGGGGTGTTGAAAGAATCTTGTTTGAGTTCTGGTGGAACAAGTGAAGAGTGTGATTCTGGGAGGCAATTAGAGAGTGATGGTTATGCTTCTGCGGTGGTCGAGTTTGGTGCTGGAAGGGGGTATTTGACACAAATGCTTGCGGATTGTTATGGGATCAAGAAGGTGTTATTGGTGGAACGGAAGTCATATAAGTTGAAAGTTAGTATTGAAATCAATTTTATGTATTCATGTCCTGGAAAAAACTTTTCTTGCGTCAGAAATCAGGAATGAGTTCAGCTGTGATGATATGTTTGTGCTTAACTACTATTTTGAACTCAGATTGATGGTTCTAATTTCCTTACATTCTTCTTGATTTTCCTCAGGCTGATCGGAGTTTGCGACAGAAAGAGAGCTTAGTGTTAGAGAGGTTAAGAATCGACAGTACGTTCCGGAATCATCTTCAAAATGCTTGAAACCATTCACTTTGGTTCTTTTCTTTTTCTGCATGATCTCCTAAAAAATGCATGTGCCTTAGAAGCTCCCTTTTCTCTTCATTAAACTTGGCTCTTGATTAAGTAGCATGTAGTTGTTTTCCGCTAAACATGTAATTAACAGGCTTTTGTTAGTACTAAAGTGTTAATCTGGGTTTTGGTATTGTGAGCTGGAGAGAAAGTAACTTACATTGACTGATTGAAGTGAGTTGTTGAAAATGAATTGGTCTTTGAGAGAGTGCACATCTGGAAGATATTGTAGAGACAAAATGAGGATGATGATGTAGAATTCCAAGTAGCTTTGTTTGCTTAATCACTTGGCTGTCTAGTAATAACTTTGGCCGTCGTGACACTTCTACTTTAAATCGAGAAAGGGATGGGAGAATTCAGGGACTTGTAACTTGATCTGGATTAGACAGAGGATGGACGGCTGTTGAGACTGGTCCTTGAGCTCTAAAATCATTGTGTTTCTCTTGTTTATTTTATCTATTTTGATTACGTTGTCGAGTTTCTGCACAATGGAAGTAGATTCACAACATTGGAAAATTGACACGCACAACATTTTAAGTGTTTTTCAGACTTATGTTCCATACGTCTATTGTGTCATGACAACCAACCTTCGTATCATTATCTAGGACACTGAGTGTGTGGTTTTCATGTCCGATTGAGAAAGGATCATCTTACGGTAAAGAAATCAGTTTTGCTACTCAAGCCTGTAGTTGATATGTTTAATAGTAGTACTAGATTTGCCTAATGAAAACTGTCTTGGCTTTATTGAGGAGACCTGTCTCTGTAGAGCTGTTATAGCTCATAATATTTCAAAGCTTAATGATCACATATTAGTACTTATTTTTGGAAACTAAGGACCAATTGGCCAAATCTTCTCTAGGTGACATACAATTTTGAAGTTCTCTTGTGTAAAGCTCTAGATCCAGTTTAGCATATACTAAGTACCTAACTGCAGCATAAAAGTGGCTTGTTTCTGATTGGAGTGGACTATACTTCTCTGTTACTTATATCATTTATTTGAGATATGCTTCGTTTAACATGTGAAGTACTGTGATTAATATGTAGATAGTGTCTTGAGTGGAGTGTGGTTGGCATCTATGTCTCTTTATTTTGTCCAAATTCTTGAGTCTAGCCCAGTCATATGTGGATGCATTACATATGTGTGTTGTTACGGTTAATGTACAATGCATGTAGCCAAGAGTAATATCCATGGTTCTGCTGCCGGACATTAGATGGTTTTGGCACCTTTTTTGAAGTTTCCAAAGTCCAAACTTGTCTTGGCTTTCTTGCTTGCAGTTGAGGATCTAAATTTGAATGCCGTAGAATCACTAAAAGGAGTTGGCTACATTGCAATTGGCAAGCATCTTTGTGGCCCTGCAACAGGTAATTCAAAATACTTTTGCAACTGGATTATTGCAATAGCAATAGATATGCCGATAAGGCGATCACATTATAAGCAACTTTGTGCCAGATATGACCTTAAGATGCTGCATTGGCCAAAATTCCAAGGAAAACGAAGCTGTTGAGTCCCAAGCAAGTTGTGACCTGAGAGGCTTAGCTATTGCCACATGTTGCCATCATCTTTGCCAGTGGAAAAGTTACATTGGTAGTCATCATGGAAAATATTAATGTATTCTTTCATGCAACACAGATGTATATAGTGAAATAACCGAGTTGCCAATTCATGCAGGTAAGAAATACATATCTGAAATGGGCTTGAGCAAGGAAGATTTTCACGCGATTACATGGTTCACGAGCTGGGCAGTAGATGCTGATCATGGCTCGGACTTTCCTGTCATGGATTTCTCGGGGATCATGTAATGCAACGATGACCACAATACCATCTCATGTCTTCATAATGAAATAAATTATAGTGTAGTATGTGCTCATTGTGCAAATTTGTATATATGATGATGATGATGCAGGAGTGAAAAGAAAGAGATAATGGTGGACACAGAATGGTGCAAAGTGGAAGAAATAGTGAAAAATATGGAGGCTATTGATAGGGCAGTGCTGGGGTTCATGTGCAAGGATATAATTGATGTTGGGAGACTGATGTGGGCTAAAGAAGCGCAAGCTCTGAAATCGGAGCTTGTCAAGTATGTTCCTATCTCCATTTCTCCCGAAAATCGCCTTTTGATGGCCAAGTAGAGATGTTGAAGACGAAGATGAAGACCTGTGTATTTTAGCTGAATCGAGATGCCTAGTGCTACATCTATATAGGTACTCAAACTCTTACTATAAAATTTTTGCTATTTTGAGAAATATATCTTCCATATCAATTGAACGTCAAAAAAAAAAAAAAAAAAACACTGTTGATTGGGTACCACTTACCGGAATCTTTAGGGGTGCGTTGCGTTTACGTTAAAATAGCATAATAAATTAGTCGTAGTTGATAATAATAATATTTCCAGAAAAAAGAGAAAGATGTCATCGATTTTTACCCTCATTTTGTCGGTTCATACTTGATACTCATCCACCTAACCCAATCACATTTTCATCCGCATCTCTCTCTCTCTCTCCCTCCCTCTCCGTTTCAACTTCGGGCATGTCGCCAACTGGTACCATAGTCTTCTCCACCGTCGGCCGAACCAACTACGGCTTCGATATTTTCTCCGTCTGTCTCCCTCCGGACCTCAATGACTCTAATTTCTCTGAGCACCGCCTCACCGATGGCACTTCCATCAACTTCAACGGCCACTTCCTCGACGACGACAGCACCGTCGTTTACATCTCCGAGAGAACAGGGTCTGCTCAAATTTTTCTGAACCGACGCGACGATGCTCATCCCCAGCGCCTCCAGTCCGATACGGAGAGCCTTTTCCATGACCGCCCCGCCTTCAACAATGGCCGCCTCTACTTCATCTCCGCCCACGAACGCCCTGAGAAGCCGTTCACGAGCTGGTCGGCCCTTTACTCGGCAGGGCTCGATGATAAGAGAGCTTCTCGATTGACGCCTTACGGCTCTGTGGATTTCAGCCCCGCTGTCTCTCCGTCGGGGAAGCTCATCGCCGTCGCTTCGTACGGGTCGAGGCGGTGGGGCGGCGAGTTTCGCGATCTTCTTACGGATATCGTTGTTTTCAGTGATTCTGATCCTAAAAGGCGTGTTACTGTTTGCGAGCACGGCGGCTGGCCGTCGTGGTCCGGCGATTTGACTCTGTATTTCCACCGCCAAGCTGATGATGGATGGTGGAGCATTTTCCGAGCTGATTTACCTCACGATTTCGAATCCTCCGCCGCTTCTCTCGTTCCGCTCCGCCTCACGCCGCCGGGGCTCCACTGCTTCACCCCTGCGGCCGTGCCTAATAGCTCCAAAATCGCCGTCGCGACGCGGCGGAAGGGGAATAATTATCGCCATATTGAGATTTTCGATACCGAGTCGCAGATATTCTACCCAGTAACCGAGCTGCTAAATCCCGATTTCCACCATTACAACCCATTCGTTTCGCCGGGAGCTTCGTTTCTCGGCTACCATCGCTTCAGAGGCTGCGGCACCTCGACTATTCCGCACCTCGAACCAATTTCCAGTCCACTAGAAGACCTCCGCATGTTCAGAATCAATGGCTCGTTCCCCGCCTTCTCCCCTTCCGGCGACTTCATCGCTCTCAACGGCGACTTCGCTCAGAACTCCGGCCTCAAGATCATCAAATCCGACGGCTCAAAGAGGTGGACATTGTTCAAGGGGCGAACCACCTTCTCCAATTCATGGAACCCCGCCGATGAAAACGTGATCTTCGTTTCAATAGGGCCTGTCTTCGCATCCAACACAGCAAACGTCCAGATCGCTCGAGTCACCTTCGATCAATCGCATCTATCCAACGACCGCTGCGAAATCGAAGCAGATATCAAAGTTCTCACCAAAGAAGGCACCGGCAACAACGCCTTCCCATCCTGCTCGCCCGATGGCAAATCGGTCGTTTTCCGATCGGGGCGCCATGGACACAAAAATCTCTACATCGTCGATGCGATCAAGGGCGAAGTCGACGGCGGAATCCGGCGACTCACCGACGGGGCGTGGATCGACACGATGCCGAGCTGGTCGCCGGACGGGAACTTGATCGCGTTTTCGTCGAACAGGCATAGGGCGGAGGATCCGAGGGTGTTCGGAATATACTTGATCCATCCGGATGGGAGTGGGATTCGAAGAGTGAGGGTGGCGGGATTTGATGAGGGAAGAGAGAGGTTGAACCATGTGTCCTTCAGCGCGGACGGGGAGTGGCTGCTGTTCACGGCGAACTTGGGCGGGTTGACGGCGGAGCCGGTGGCGCTGCCGAACCAGTTCCAGCCGTACGGGGACCTGTACGTGGTGAGGTTGGATGGGAGCGGGTTGCAGAGACTGACGTGGAATGGGTACGAAGATGGGTTGCCAGCGTGGCATCCTAGAGTCTTGACGTGGAATGGGCCGGGCCTGGGTGAGGATGAAGATGTTTTGAAGGGCCGGTTTGATGAGCCCCGATGGATCAAATGTGATTAAGTACATTGGGAGGCCCATATGAACTTTGGGTTGGCTATTCTGCAATATTTAATCAATTTCCCTAATTTTGATGATGATGATGATGATTATCCATTTCATTAGTAGTATGTAATTATCCATTTCATCATGTGCACTTATCTTTCACTATAGTATATTGGAAATGCCATACCATTTCTTTCTTATTTCACACGATTTTGAACTTTTACTACTCCCTTCGTCCTACCACTCATTCGTGTATAGGAATAGTTGAGTGGTGAGACGGAGGGAGCACACGGGGAAGGAGAGGTGGGAGGGTTGTTTTGGCATAGAAACAAAAGATAAGCAGAGGGAGGGCCAAATGGAGAAGAGACAATGAGTGTGACTTAATTAGCATCTACGACCAAGAGTGGACAAGTCAAACCACATTTCTTCTTACCAAGATTTGCTCTTATCTGCTCAAATTCAAATTCTTGGTGATCAAGTGACACCATTGTTGCATAACTTCCATCTACATCCATGCATTACTATCGTTTCGGTTGTGTTCGATGAACTAGCGCATCGATGTGATGTGACATCATCCCTCACGTATTTACCTCTTCTCTTCTAACTACTATCATCTTCATTTTGAGGTGTCTATATATATCATACACATCCTCATCAACTTAATTATACTACAAACTACTACTACATTATTCTTACCGATATGGAACCAACCGGCACTATCCTCTTCAACACTGTTGTGAGGTTGGACGGCGGCGATTGAGGAGGCTTACCTTTAATGGGTGCGAGGATGGGACGCCGGTGTGGGGCCCCAATGATTTTGGGAAATTGGGCTTGAGAAAGAGAGAGAGGAGTGATGAAGAAGATGGGTTGATGGGCCAGTTTGAGGATCCCTTGTGGATCAAATGTGATTTTTGATTTTTTCAACTTACCACTGTTTTTATGTTGTGTCTGCAATTCTGCATGACCGTATTTGTTTGATCCGAATCGAATCTTCTATTGCATTTTCTATTACTGGTTGATTTTGAGACTCTTTTATTAAGTAAAGATCAAATAAATACAAATGAGTATAGCTTTTCACCATTCGATTGGGCCTTATACTCAAACAACTAATTATGCAAATGGAAATAGATTTGATACATTTTATTTGGATTGGATTGGATTGGATTGGCCCTTATTGAAAAGAGTACTATAGCCGTAGACGGCCCAAGGCAACCCAATTTCATATAGTTGTGTCATTTTATTCCAAAAAAATTAAATACATGCATGATATTACGGGTATAAATTGCCAAATTGGACCAGGGTTCTTTGTTTGCTTTACTTGATCTGCAAGAATTTAGTACAATAATTCATAATAATTTTCCTTATTTTTCTGCTCTTTATTTATATATCTACATCTGCATACACATAATGTCATAATCCTATTTTTCATTGGATTATTTCGACACAGTAATTCTATTTAGGAAAGGAATACAGTACTATTTAGAAACACAGTTACACAGTAGATAAATTTAATTTAATTACAGAAAAGTCTCATCAATTTTGGTGGAACTCTGGCAGATTGAGAATTCCTCTCTCCCTCTCTCTCTACGACTCTACCCCTTCCAATTCACAGATCATCACATCAGAAACCCTAGGAAGGATAAATTTTGTACCAATTCCAAATAGCGGTTCTGTATTTGTAACCGATTCGAGCACGTAACTTCAATCGGATTTCTCAGATTCCTGCTTACAAACCCTAGATTTGTTTCCGATTCGATTCGTGGTTGAGTAGAGATGGACGATAGCTGTGCCGTCTGTGCCGAAAGCTTGGAGTGGGTGGCGTACGGTGCTTGTGGCCACAAGGATGTTTGCTCTACCTGCGTCGCTCGCCTCCGATTCATCTGCAATGACCGCCGCTGCTGTATTTGCAAGACAGAAACCGACACCATCTTTGTCACCAAGGTTATACTCTGCTCAACTCATGATTCGATTTCTGTTTCATACTCTTACTTGGGCACTTTAGCTGTCCGCCTTGTCTTTGGATGGTGTAGATATTATTAGCCATATTTGATTCCGGACTATCGTTTTTCTGGGTACAACTGTGAATTGAGCTGTTTGTTTATTGGATTATTGATCAATGAGTGAATCTGTTTCTATTTCTAATTTGAAATTGGATGATGTTTCTGGGCTCAGGCTCTGGGAGACTATACGAAGACAATCAGTGACTTCTCGGTGTTTCCCTCTGAAAAGCGAGAGGGTAAGGTGGGGGAATATTGGTATCATGAAGATACCCAGGCCTTTTTCGACGATTCGGATCATTACAAGATGATCAAGGCGATGTGCAGGCTTACTTGCAGCGAGTGTGATAGGATGGGGGACCAGGCGAGAAGAACCAGGTTCAGGAATATTGATCAGTTGAGGGGTCATTTGTATAACAAGCATGTGTTGCTCATGTGTAGTTTGTGCTTGGAGGGGAGAAAGGTGCATTATATCTCATGATTGTTTTTTGCTGCAAATTATTATCACCATTGCTGTTATTCAATGTTTTTATTGTTCTTAGGCAATATCTGTTATATTATGATGGAAGTATTTTATCCTCTGTTTGATGCTTGGAAGTCCTCTTTCTTGCTCCTTTTATCTTGAGGGATAAGGCATAGATTTCAACTTTTGAAGTGATGAGAGTGGGGACTGGATTGATGGAAGCCTAATAGTCTAGGATGCACTTCCTCAGATTAGTTTGTGATGCCTAGCCGAGACTTGCTTTACCTGTTATGGCTTGATGAATGACGATATAATTGCAGTTGGCATTGCATAAATCATAATACTCTGGTAGACTTGCCCTGATAAAATGTGTTTTCAGCTGTGAGATTATAACGCTTTACGTATAATATTTAATATACATATGATGATTTTATTTTAATGATTTAGCCCTATATCCTCCCTATACCCCTCGTTTTTTGTTTCCTTCTCCTGATTGTTAGAGATTGTCCTGGTACTTAGGTGTTCATATGTGAGCAAAAGTTGTATACAAGCTCACAGCTAAGTCAGCATAAAAAGACCGGTGATTCAGAGGTGGATGGAACCGAAAGTGAAAGAGGTGGCTTCTCAGGACATCCCAAATGTGAATATTGCCAGACCTCATTTTACGGGGACAACGAGCTTTATACACACTTGTCGACTGAACATTATACATGCCATATATGTCAAAGGTATTCCTATCAAGTTATGTTGGTAAATAGGAAGCAATTTGTCTGGTGGGCACTGACTGACTATAAGCAATAATGTCCTGTTTTATGTGCAGGCAGCATCCAGGACAGTATGACTACTTCAAGAATTATGATGACTTGGAGGTAGAACATTTTCCGGCTAATGGTTTTAAACTTTCACTTTGACTTACCTTGCATAATCTAACTAACTTGATTGCTCAGAAACACTTTCGTCGAGATCATTTCCTCTGTGAGGATGACAGTTGCCTCGCCAAAAAGTTTATTGTCTTCCAGTCAGAATCTGAAATAAAAGTAAGTTGTCGTGCTAACTTAAAAGTGGACTAAATTCATCAATTTATTACGTCTCGAGCAATCTTCTTATATATTCCTTATATCTCAGAGGCATAATGCTCTGGAGCATGGAGGGCGTATGTCACGTTCACAGCGCAGTGCTGCTCTTCAGGTATATATCAAACGATGACCCGTATGAATAATTACATTCATACAAGTTTTTTCTTTGCTTCTCTTTCAACCTACTGTCTAGGTTCCTTGTCTTTCCTAGTCGATAGCGCTATAATGTTTACATGTGCACTGCAATCTCTACAGATACCTGTTAGTTTTCGATACAGACGAAGCGCTGAACAAGAGAATCGTCGTGGAAGAGGACGTGCCTTTCGTCGTGATCATGCAGATGATGAACTTTCTTTGGCCATTCAAGCAAGTCTTGACAGTGCTACACCATCCCATAGTCAAGATTTTACTGATCGCGGAGTAAGTGCTGATATCGACTCTCTAATTTCACCACTGGAATCTATGGCTACTACAGACTCCGACACACCATCTAGATACCGGCAGGCCTTGTCTCAAAGTTCAATGAGTGGAACGCTGGGAGACTCTTCCTTTCCTCCTCTTGCACCGGGTGCAGGGGGTAGCCAACAGAATTCTCAAACTGACTCTCTGTCCCAAAGAACTATGGCTGCTCATCTGCGCCGCCAGAGTAAGAAGGCAACAAATTCCTCGAGCTCTAATCCTGCCTGGCCAGCAGCTAGTCGTACACCCGTTCAGCCTAACATGAGTCAGGCCAAAAAAAAGGCAAGCACCTCAAGCTCAACCGCTGCTTGGCCTGCAGGTAACCGTACACCTGCACAGCCAGTCGTATCTTCTCAAGCTTGGCCTGCAGGTAACCGTACACCTGCACAGCCAGTCATATCTTCTCAAGCTTGGCCTGCAGTAAATGCTATTTCTGGATCATCATCATCATCTAATTCGGGACAGATCAGGGCAGTTCAAGAAATTAGATCTGTGTCATCTGCTCATTCAAATTCAGCTCAGAGTCATCCTACATCAGTAGCTACTTCATCCTTTGCTGGTTCGTTGATGTCATCAAGGGCTACTGGAAGCAGTAATCGGTTGAGTCATTCGTCATCAGCTCCTAGTCTTTCTGAATCTTTTGGGTCTTCGAGTACTGATTTTCCTCCAGTTTCAGTAGTAGCTCAGTCACGTAAGACAAACACTGATGACCAAGCTGTTAGGAAGCCAGAAAATGTTCATACAGCAAACAAATCTCTGGTGGAGAAAATGCGAGCGGCTCTAGACTTCAACGAAGACAAATTTACTGCTTTTAGAGACATATCTAGTGAATACCGCCTAGGTTCAATTGATGTTGGGACATACCTAACATATGTGGATCAGTTTGGCTTGTCTCATCTTGTTCCGGAGTTGGCTGGACTCCTCCCTAATGCTTCGAAGCAGAAAGAGTTGATGGATGCTTACAAACTTCATATGGCATTCAGCGCTTCTGGAGAAGGTAGTTGGAGTAATGGCATCAAAGATGGCAACAGCTCCAATAAAGGCAAAGGCAAAGGCAAAGGCAAAGGCAAGTCTGTCGACTTGGGCAATGGCTCCAGTAAGAACACTCTAGCTGATAATGTTATAAATACTGTAAGACAACTACAATCAAGCTACAACGCTCCTGAAGAAGCTGTCGAACTTTTGTCAAAAGATGGATATCGAAGTGCCAGGGGCCAACAATTAACAGTTACAGGTGGCAGTGCTTCTTCTGCTTTAGAAATCAAGCCGAAGACCCAGACTGAGTCATCATATGGTGGCGGTGGAACTAATCAAAATCAAGCTAATGGAAATGGGAAGGGAAAGCAAAAAAACAAGAAAACGTCTAAGTTTCACAGTGCCCGACTTGGCGATGGCTCTGTTGAAGCCCTGTTGGATCTGAAAAAATCCGACCAGGATCCAGATTCTGACCCAGGCGAAGCTTCAGCAAATGGAGCAGATGGGAACGTACCTGTACGGGGCGTGTGGAGAAATGGTGGGGGTCAGAAACTATTATCAACGAAGTTGGGGGCGAAAAAGTGAATGTGGATTGAGGAATTTTTGCCAAAATCCAACCAATATTGATCGTGCTGGGTATATTTTGTTCTATGTTGGATTCGTGCTGGGTTTTTGAGCATCTCCGGTTTATTGTACGGAGCAAGGTTTTTGCACAAAGCAAGTTGTTTTCATAGACTGAGGTTGTTGTGCAGGGTAGTGAGATACATAAATATACCGACTGCAACTGCATCATCACAAGAAATGGCTGTTGTTATGCTATCTTTGTTCACTTGCATGAATTACCTTCTTCATTTCTGGGTTAGTCCTTTCTTTTCCTTCTACTATGCTTTCCTTTCATGTTTTTCCCTTTGCGTTCTCTTATTCTGTGGTGATGGGGGCTTTTATGTTGTTTTAGGATTTAAGTGACTGGTTTTTACAATACAAGAGCATTAATTAAGTTATATACATGTACGAAAAGAAAGAAAGAAAAACAGATATTGGGACACCAAACATTCAAATTACACAACTTGATGCTCTTATTCTCCATTGAAAAAAAGAAGCGTAATCGATTCCTGAAATTATTAGCACTAGCATCAAGATGCAGACCAAGTTTGCTCCTCCTTCCCTCCGCAATCCAAACCACACCCACACTTGGGGCACTCCTCAAAATTCTCGACTGGAAAATCCGCAGACGTAAATCCAACCGAAAACTCGAGTTTTTCATCACTTCTTTTAACTTCTACGATGTTAAGCCACACCAGGACCACTTTGACGCTCACACCACTCAGATTCTGAAGCCACCCCTCGGATATCACTCCTTTAATCTCCGGCTTGTAACGGAGCTCGTACGTGTTCTCCAAAGTGAAGCTGCATGAGCCGTTGAGATAGGCTGAGAACTCCCCCGTGGCATTGTTCAGGCGGTAGCCGGTCACGCCTTCTGGCAGAAGCCCCATCGGAAACTTGTACCTCTGGAGTGTTTCATAAGGTAACGGCTTGCTAGGATCATTAGTGGCTGATGAAACACACACCAGAATCGCCAAAATATAACAGATTTTCGCGGTCAAGACTCCCCAACAAGCCATGGCTTCTCTCTCTCTCTCCAAAAATGATGGTAGTATGATAGAGTGACGGTGGGGATTGTTACGATTGTACAGGTGTTTGGGGAGGTTTTAGTAAAAAAATGGTATAGCTGTACACGTGGTGATAGCCTCTCAGCCCAGTTGGCGGTTTCTGAATTTGGGACTCTTTGCCAACATTATTATTTCAAATACATTACATAGTGGAGTAGTATATCTTTTTCCTAGAGAAATAAAAAACGAAGATGCTAAAAGACAAGTATACATGAAGAACAGGGAAAAAAGGATGCTATGCTTACTACTATCTTACAACAATACACATCATCAAATCAATCATTTACTACATCAAAAGATAAGAGATAAACTGCTTGATTCCAACTGCAGAAGCAATGACAATTATTTTCTGGTAAAATGTCGCTCAACTAAAGATCAAGTACCTCACTTACCAATTTAATATGCTTATTCATAAAATCTCAAAGTTAAGAAATCATTCTCTTCTCTGTCAAACCAAATCATTCACCAACCAACCAACTAATATGGATTCTATTAAACTACTCAATCAAACCTTGAATATAATAGTAATATTTTCATGAACAAGAACAACCAAGGCAACTTGGTAACTACTCCACTCCCATTGAAAAGCAAATGATTGTTCATAGCCACTACCAAACTCCACATTACCATCTATTCTGTTCTAGTATCATTCACAAACACACTATCTGTACCTTGCTAGTTCCCTTTTATGCATTTGCTAAACTAAGAAAGAAATGCATCAAAGCAATATCTTCACCATATATCATATCATCACCTCAGTGGTTTTCCTTTAATAGCTACGAAACAATGTTAATAGGAAAATAAATCCAAGGGTACTCGGTATCAAGTTTCTGAAGAATTTCATACAACATGAGCAAAAATGACAATATACGTACAAGAATGAGTTCGAATTTATCAAGAAAAAGCAATGCAATAACTATGGCAGGAATTGGCAATCAAGAAACTCTAAAGGAGCGAAATAACATACAGTTACAGTGGAGTTCAGTTGGCATCCTTGAGTCGTTTTATCAATGTGTCCAGAGACTTCTTCTTCGGATTTGGCTTAGCACCTCTTGTTCCAAAAGAACCGAACAAGCGATCCGATTGATCCCTTAATTTCTCAGAAATTGTAACCACTTTCCTGTAGTCCAGTGCACTGTAACTTCTCTCTCTGATAACTGGATTCAAAAAGTTCTCTGGATGATTGCTCAGGAGCAAATTCACCATCTGCCTTGACTCAATAAGTGCTGATTTCAACTGAATTGCATCTGCTTCAGACAACAGAGGAGCTTGGTTCTCTGCAAACGATTCCAATATCCGAACATCCACATCAAGACCCATTATAGCATTAACGTTGAACCTCTTAACCGATTCTCCAAGAAGAGCCCCAATTATCATCTCTGATATATGAGAGAGAACATCTTTCATAATCCGCTTCAGCACCTGCACTGGTAGAATCTGCTGAGCAGTTGAGATTAAGGTTTCCAAGAAAATAATCACCTCATTTGCGTACTCATTCCCACCTTGAGGAGGCTCATCAGTGACCCAATTCACATTCTCAATCAAGGTGAGAAAGCCATCAACCTTTTGCTTAAGCAGCCCTGAGAGTGTCTCCTCAGCTGCATCACGGGCTTTGATAAGAGGGAACTGCCTCTTTCCTCTCTCTGCTATCCTCAGAGGAATGCCTGAGAGCTGTGCAGCATGTCGAAAGAAGAAATCGCAGGCACGTTCAAACACAGCCATATTAGCTGCCATTTGCATAGCCTGAGTAACCCCACCTATTGAATTGTTGATGACTTTCAACAATGCCCCATCTAATACCTCAATTAAGAGCCGGTCCAAGTACTTCTTAACCACATCATAGAACTCAAGCTGCCCACCATGGGACATGAAGCTCACAGAATCCTCGATAAACGACCTAACAATCCTACAGCAATCAGGAACTGTAGAGGAAAAGGGTGCCACATATGGAAATGCAGGCATGATATTCGAAGTCTGTATTTGAAACGAAAGCACATTCATCGAATACTCATACTCTTTCTTCATGTACATCTGCTCAAACTTATCAGCTGCCAGAGCTTCAGCAATCTGCTTACGGCAATCAGACAACAATAGCTCATGATACTTATCCCTGTGCTTGCTAAGCACATCAAGAAGAGCATCGATCGGGTACCCAAATCTACGCAATGTGACTCCCAGCAAACTAACATAATCCTTGATCAACAACAAATGATTAGCCGTTTGCATCCTCGAAAATTGATCCTCTAACACAGAACACATCTTCATAACAGCAGTATCCCACAGATTCTCTACTTCCATCTTCTTTATTAGACCTCCTCCTGTCCTCAAAACCCGATCCTCCACTATGAAGAACCCAGCGATTTGAGCAAAAAACGTCTGGTGCGACTCCAGAAAAGGAGTCATCGACGACACTTGGAAGTCAGATGTCAACTGTAACTTCCTGTTCTCGAAATAATACTTCCTAAACCTATCCTCAAACCCCAGGGTTTGATGAATGTGATAAGCCTTGTACAATGGCGTCAAATCAAATCCTAACAGCCCATTGCCCCCGTTACCCCCATCAATAACCCCATCAATCTCATCGCCGTCTTCTTCTTCTTCAAGAGCATAAACACAATCTCTCAAGCTAAGCCGGCTCTGCTCCTCGGCTTGGCGCTGCTTAATCCTCAGCTCTTCTTCCCTCTGGCGCGCAGCCGAAGCTTGTCCGATGGCGAGCTGACCCAAATTCCGGCTCACGGTCCGGATCTCCACAAGCCAATCACCGAACTCCTTATTTACCTGTCTCTCGATGTGAGCCCTAATCGCCGGGATCTGCTTCTCCACCATCCTCTTCAGCGTAGACGACGGCACTTTGTCCTGAAAATCCGTCTCAATAGAGTCCAAACACTTCAGCGCCATGTAGAAATTGTTCTCCGCTAGATGAGAGTTCGCGCGCGTGCAGAGCTCCATCAGCCGAACGCACGTGTTGAGCGATTTAATCGCCAGGGTGATGTTGGCGCACTTGTTCCTGGCTTCGACGTACGAATCGAGTGAGGTGAGGAGCGGCACGGCGACGTTCTGGAGCTGCGAGTTGGAGTTGTAGAGCGAGGTTTTGAGCGAATCGACGTCGGATAGGAGAGATCGGAGATCGTCGACGGCGGTGATGAAGTCCTGGTAGTGAGCGCGGCAGACATCCTCGATCTCCGCTTCCTTCGATTTGGAGAATCGTCTGAGGTGGAGAAGTAGGGTTTCCGGCTTGCCGGAGGCGAAGACTTTTCGAACGAAGGAGCCCAGGTCTTCGCCGTTGCATATGGCGGCGGAGAGGAGTAGCTGGTCCTGCTTGTCGGCGGTGTCGCCGTTCTCCGCCGCCGGAACTACTTTCCGGCGGGTGTTCGTGGAATTCATTGGGTTTTCTACAGACAGTAACCGCTAACGTGACGGTGCCGTTAAAGTCGGGGAGGACTTGGAGAAAGTACAGCGCCGTGTAATACTGTAATGGGGGAAAATGGAAATTGAAACGAAAGAAGGAAATGATTGAAAATACAAAATGACTGATATGCCACTGGGGATTAGGTGTATAAGTGTATTCTCATTTGACTCCAAACAAAGATGCTAGCCTGGTTTAGCTGGCAATGCATGGACTTGTTTCAAATCCATCTCTTGATTTTATTAAATGTGTAATGTAAAATTATTAAACATTGGTTGCTATAATATTTAAATATATTAAATTATACTTGGGTTTATTATAATTGAATATAATTGAAATTATAAAAAAATCAATATGTGATGTAAATTCTTTTTACAAATCGACAATATGAATAAGTGACTATAATACATTATCAATACTATCATTGTTTCTTGATTGATTTTAGTATCATACGTATAAAATTTGAGTCATATATGCTAGTTTAAAATTATAACTTCGAGATTATATATACGAATGTACCTATTCAATAAACTTTGTAATTACAACGTATACAAAGGCATAAGATGTGATAAACAAATTAGCGATATAAAAAAAGCTTGAAAGACAGGTCCCAAATAGGGTTGTAAACGAGTCAAGCTGTTCGGCGACCAACTTGAAAAAAGTTTGTTCGAAATCGAATTTTTTAACAAACGAGTTGAGCTCGAGCTCATTTTCGAGTTTGATGAAATTATCGAGTCGAGTTTGAGCATAACGATACTCGGCTCAATATGCTCGCACATGATTGACTCGTATATAATCGAGCATGTTCGCAAACTCCTAATCGAACGTGTAATCCAGCCTAATCGAATTAAAATTAAGGCTTTACAAGAGCTCCAAATCGATCTCGAATTAAGATACTAATATTCGAGCTCTTCATGAGCTTGGTTTGAGTTCGAACTCGAGCTGAACTCAAACCGAACTAGTTATCGAATATATACCTAGCCGAACTCGAAGCGAGTACGAGCTCGAATTTTTTTACCGCAAGCCGAATTCTAGCTCAAATTTAAAGCTCAAGCTCGAGCTCGAGAATACTTAAACGAGCCGAGCTCAAGCATGCCTATACGCAGCTCGGCTCGGCTCGTTTGTAGCCCTACACTCAAATATCCTGAAAAAATGTTGGGTTATGGCCAAAAAATTATTCTCGAGCCCAATAGGGTAAAAGACTGATATTATGGGCCCAAATAAATTGGGCCTACTCATTATATGGGCAAAATCAAAATGGGCAAGTCTAAATTCTAGGTTTTGAAGCCCATCCACAGCAGGAATCGCCGCTTTTATAACTTTACACTACATAAACCCTAGTTTTTCTCTTTCTACACATTCTCCATTATCAAGAGCAGCGGCGGAAGTCGAGAGAAGAAGCAGCAGCAGCAATGGTTCGCCTCCGTCTACGTTTTCATTTCTCTTTCTCCATCTTCTCTAAGCGCTTGTTTGCTAATGTTTGATTCGTGTAATATAGGGTATCGACTTGGTCGCCGGAGGTAAGGTAAAGAAGACCAAGCGCACAGCGCCGAAATCAAATGATATCTACCTCAAACTCCTCGTGAAGGTAAGCAGATCTCACCTTCTCCGAGCGTTTTGGATTACATTTTCCTATTATAAAATCAATTGTGTTGATATATTTGCGTGTGTGTGTGATACAGTTGTACCGTTTTTTGGTGAGGAGAACTGGAAGCAAGTTTAATGCGGTGATTCTGAAGAGGCTATTCATGAGCAGGATCAACAGGCCCCCGCTCTCTCTCTCCCGTCTCTCAGCCCTCATGAAAGGGAAGGTGCGGTTTTATATTACTCTGAAATTAATTTTGATGTCTAAACTCAAGCTGTTCAATATGAATTTGAGCTGTTGCCCTTGAGAAAATGTTTAATTACTCACCTGTGTGCATAAGCTAGTGTCAGGATTTGCTTTACTTTCTTTATTCAGCTGTTTTTACCTTATAGCCGAGCCTTATTAGGAAACGCAGAGTTGGAAAGGGTTATGATTCGAATTGGTCACCCTGTATAAATGATGTACTATCTGTTGGTCATTTTGTTGGGATTTTAGAATGATAATGTTCAGCTGTGAGAGTAAATATCATACAGTTGCTTTATACTTAATTTATTCGATTTATTTTGTTGTATAGCTTTATTTCTAAGTGGTGAGTTTATGAGTTAGTGGTTGGTGCTTGAATTTTTTGAGTTATTTTGTTTAGAGTTGATCCTCCTGCTATATTTATACTGAATTGGATGTGCGTTTTTTTCCCTGAATCGTTGATGTATTCATGATTCATCTTATTGTATATTTATCTTGTGGATATGCGTCGTTTGCAGGAAGACAAGATTGGAGTGATTGTTGGAAGCGTGACCGATGACATTCGTGTTCATGATATTCCTGCCATGAAGATCACAGCTCTGAGATTCACCGAGAGAGCTAGGGCTCGCATTGAGAAGGCTGGAGGAGAGTGTTTGACTTTTGACCAGCTTGCTCTAAGGGCTCCTCTTGGACAGAACACAGTATGGACTTTTTACCATTGCTAGCTGCATTTTGATGATGTTACTTTTGGTGAACTTTTGGAGAATGAAAATTCAATTCCATAGTTTATACTGAATTAGATTATTTGACAATTTACTCATATTTAGCTGTAAATTAAATCATAGGTTAAGATCATTTTATAACTATTATTAGTTGAAGGGATTGGTTCAGTTTTATATCTATCGTCAACATGTTTATATTGTTTATCTAGGACTGCAATAGATTTAGTCTGTACTATTTTGGCTTTCCACACACAAAGTACCTCATTCTTATTTGAAAATGTCTTTTATCTTTAGGTTCTTTGTTTTGGCTTTGCCCTGATGTTCTTTGTTACAGGTGCTCTTGAGAGGGTCAAGGAAAGCTCGTGAAGCTGTTAGGCACTTTGGGCCAGCTCCTGGTGTTCCACACAGCCACACCAAGCCTTACGTGCGAGCCAAGGGCAGGAAGTTTGAGCGTGCTAGAGGAAAGAGAAACAGCAGGGGTTTCAGGGTTTAAGTTACTCAAGTTTGATTGCCGATTTTGTCTGTTAAGACTTTTGAACAATTGGTATCTCTGTAGTGTTGTGTTACTTGAAAAGTTTTGGACAAGTTATGTTTCTTGAGATGTTTTATGATCACTATCCTTCTTGATTATTGTCTTCTAAAATTGTTATTTGGATGGTTGATTTGCATTTTGAAAATATATGATCAGGCATCGATCTGTGTTTCCAGCTGAGAGTGATATTCATCGACGTTCTTCGTTCGATATTGTAAATGTTTCGATTTTTGAGGTGTGCCTCGTCTACAATTCATATGACTAACAAGGCTAAATCCTAATTTACGGCATCGTTGTTAGATTTTGAAAATCAAAATCCATTGATCAAATGTAACAAGAGGATGGAATAATAAGAAAAAATAAAAATAAAATTAAAAATTACTGTACGAAATAAAGAAATCAATAGAAAGGACTATTAGTGAAGAGGCACATTTTTCAAAAGCTCGAGCAACAGAGTCAACGAGCGGACGAGCTTTCACTTTAGCTGAGTACACAGAGAACTCGAACGCCAGCAAACATGGAGAAAATCCGGCATAGAAATATCCAGACGAACGGCATCAATATCCACGTGGCGGAGATCGGAGAAGGCCCCGCCGTCCTTTTCCTCCATGGATTCCCGGAGCTCTGGTACTCGTGGCGCCATCAGATGATATACCTCTCGTCTAGGGGCTACCGTGCTATCGCCCCCGACCTCCGCGGCTTCGGCGACTCCGACGCGCCGCCCTCCGCCTCCAGCTATACCGTCTTCCACATAATCGGTGATTTGGTCGGCGTTTTGGATGCTCTGGGACTGGATCGGGTTTTTCTAGTCGGCCACGATTGGGGAGCGGTTATGGCCTGGAATTTCTGCTTGCTCCGCCCCGATCGGATTAGGGCTCTTGTGAACACCAGCGTCGTGTTTCAGCCCAGGAATCCCAAGAGGAAGCCGCTTGAATCTATGCGAGCGGCTCTCGGCGACGATTATTACATCTGCAGATTTCAGGTAGTACTTCGTTTTGATTCTCGTATTTTATTTTTACCTATAGTTGGACTTCTCATTGCTATTTCCAGATTGATTGAGATCCGTTTATTTTGGAAATTGGGTTTGTTTTAGCATTTGTTTCATCTTCGAAATGTTGAATCGATCCGTGTAGTTGATAATGGCATCTGAGCTTTGGTCTTATTCCGAATATTCAGAGAGGATTCATGTAGGATTAAGAGCCATAGAAGTACGTTGTATGCAGGGAAACTTTGGTGTGACTGAAATCTTCTTTTCAAATCAAACCTTCCATCTTCTGGTTCATTAGACTGTAGATTCATGTTGATTTAGGAACCTGGGGAGGCTGAGGAAGAGTTTTCTCGCGTTGGCACAGCAAGATTGATCAAGAAGTTTTTAATTACGAGGAATCCGGCTCCTCTTCGTGTTCCTAAATCAGTTGGCTTCGGGGGCTCGTCTACCAATCCGATTACACTGCCTTCTTGGTTATCAGAAGAGGATGTTTCCTACTATGCTGCCAAATACGACCAGAGAGGCTTCACCGGTGGACTGAACTACTATCGAGCTTTGGACCTGTAAGTTTTGTTACATCTACAAATGCAAGTTTTGTTACATCTACAAATGCTTCTACTCTAGGCTTAGGACACGATTTAAGTTATGTTGAGTATTGTAGGAATTGGGAGCTCATGGCACCGTGGACAGGAGTGCAAATCAAAGTTCCGGTGAAGTTCATTGTTGGGGATCTTGACCTAACTTATAACACCCCAGGGGTGAAGGAATATATAAAGAATGGCGGCTTCAAGAAACATGTGCCCTTTTTGCAAGAAGTGGTTGTCATGGAAGGGGTGGCTCACTTTCTCACCCAAGAAAAACCGGAGGAAATCAGTCAGCATATCTACGACTACATTCAGAGGTATTGATCCGTTTCTGATTGTTTCAATCCATATTTAGGTGAATCTCTTTTGAATTTCTTGTTTGTGTGGGTTATGAAACAGGCATTCGCACTGATGTATTTGGAAGCTAAGATGCCTTTGTTTCAGGTAAGTAACTAAGTATATGATTCTGCAGCATGTTTAGTCGATAAAACTTGAGAAATTCGTATGATCATAGATCCTTTTGTGCCTAAGTTCTACTAGTCTCAATTCCAACAACATTTTCATAAATTTCACATGACTGCTTACAGTTTTCAGAAAAGCATAACAAGAAAGCTTAAACATCGTTGTAATTTCCCGTCAATACTGAACACTTACTTTTCTGGATATTTATTGTGATATTTTTGGCGGTGATTCCAAAATTTTGTATATTCTTAAGCATTTTGAGTGGTATATTGTAACAGTGTTGTGTTGATGAACCAACTGCAGGCCTGAAATTGCATATGAAAATCAACACTTGTATATGTGTGTGTGTCTATGTACCAATAATGATTTACTCAGGTTTTCATTATTTTGGAGCTTTTATCGTTGCTTTTTCTTGAAACTAAACACACACGCACACAGTGGGAAGAAATTGTGTTTGCTAATAATGGCTATGGTAGGAATGGTCCCAGGCTGAAAGACTTTAGATCCGGAATGGATTGTGGCGAATAACTTTTAGGCAAGTCGAATACACCAACTGCAGCAGCAGATTCTTAACTGAATACAAAGTTGACAATTGCGAGGAGTTTCTAATTCATCTTCTCTTCTCCCTATATTGAAGTAGTAGCGACATTATCAATTTAGTAAGAGTATGAAAAATTAAAAAAAATTAAGGTACGCAGAAAATGGTTTAGATTCTTCGGTCACCACTTCTCCTCCTCTTTCCACCTCCACCTAAACGGATAGGATCGATGGTCAGCACTAGTTTTCAACACTTTCTTTTTCTCTTCCAAATTTCTCTTTAAATGAAAAAATTAAATCCTTTTGGTTTTGGAATGTAAAATTTATGAGGAGTAAATAAAACCTTCCTATTTTAAAAAGGAATTTCCCAATTATTCCGGCTGTAACGCTTGGTTGGGCAACGATAATTTGCAATTCATACCTACACGTAAATAAATAAAATAAAAATACATTAACCAGTGGCAAAGACGGAGAATCTACTCTTTCGAAAATCATGGACCTCTCCTCTCCTATTATCAATTATCATCTACATATACCATATACACATAAATAAATAAATCATGTTTTGTCAAATATTTCTCAAATCTGAAACAAAGTCATACAAGCCTCAAATAAATAAAAATAATACTGATACTACTAAAAATAAAATAGCGTAAATAAATAATCCCAACTTCTCCTCAGACTCAGAGTTTCAACACACAGTAGAAGAAGAAGAAGAGGAGGAGAAATGGACGAGAAGAATCAAGATTCAATCGGGTATGCCTTCAAGGGCAAAATCATGATTTCCTCCATTACCATCCTCTTCTCCGCCTGCTTCGTCATTGTCGCTTTCCACGTCTACTCCCGCTGGTGCCGCCGCCGCCGCTTCACCACCTCTCCCGCCACTCCGCCCCCCGCCGTCCTCGTTTCTCAAGGTCTCGATCCCCACGCCGTCAACTCACTCCCCACATTCGTCTTCGAATCGAGGGATCAGGAATCCCCGGCGGAATGCGCGGTGTGCTTGTCGGAGTTCGAGCAGGGGGAAACGGGTCGGATCCTGCCCGAATGCAAGCACTGGTTCCACGTTGCCTGTATTGACGCATGGCTTAAGTCTCACCGCCATTGCCCGCTGTGCAGGACTCGGGTCAAGGCTCAAGCCACCGACTGTACAGTAGTTGTGTCGATACAAGCACTTGAGCTTGAGGTTGGCGGGTCGGGTTCCGGATCGAGCCCGGCTGCCGAAAGTTCCAAACCAATCGGCGGGTCCCAGTCCGAGGTGTGAGGGGATCCAGATCCAGGTGGGATTTCGGGTTCGGGTTGTAAATGAAGCATCCAATGCCAATGGTACAATCTAAATGGAAACCGTGTGCCACCTATCAATTATAATTATACAATGATTCATGAAATTTGCAGATAGATAGTAAGCTCCCCTGTTTTACAGCTACTACTATTACTCTTTTTGTTCCACCGAACTAGAGGCATTGCTATGTTTTATACTCTCTTTGTTTCTTTTGAGACATGCGCATACCCGATGGTGTGAATACATAGTAATAGCCCTTCCTTTTTAGAAGCGAAGAGAGTAGTAGTTGGCTTAAGTTACTAATCTAATGGATTAAGTCTTTTGACTCACTTTGAGTTGGAAAAGTTGTATTCTTTTCAAATGTGAAAATCCAAAAGAAAAATGAGAGAGAGGGAGTTGGTGAATTATTATGTCTTTGGAGGTGTGGTGTGGGCTAAGCACATGTATGATCTAGTCTTGATAGACTCGTCTATTCCAAGTACTATTACAGTGTGATCCACTAATATAATATTCCTCCATTGTTGAAGAACTTGAATAAGGGAGATGGATCGATGGGCCTATCATTTGCTATTGTTGGGTTTGTGCCATATTTGTTTGGCCCAACTCATGTTTGGTGGTATAATATAGTATTTCACGAGGCAAAACATGTATTGTGTTCCACTTACGCATATAATGTTGCTCCTTCAAAATCATTTTTAGTCTGAAAATTTGGCAACCAACAGTTAATAAAGGCAACCCTGTTTTCAAGGATTTCCATTCCTTCAATTTAACTCAAAACTTTTATGCATCAACAAAAGAAAGAACACAGGATGTGTTTAACATAATATAAGAAACTAAAGGGTCCATTAATTTTTCAAAAAAGAGGAGAAGAAAAGGCAATCGAAAATGTTGTTAAGGTTGGTTTTCCTATTGGCACTCCTCTTCAGCCTCAGCGCCGCCGTGCGTCCCGAACCCCACCACCACCACCACCAGCCCCGCCACAGCCAGAAGATCTCCAAGCTCTCCGGCGATGCTCTGATCCAAGCCGCCTGCAAAGGCGACTCCGAATGCATTTCAACCCTGCAATCTGCAGCACCAGATCAGAAGGCCGATGCCAACGCCCTCGCCTTATTCACCCTCAAGTAATGACAACTAATAATCCCCGTCTCAATGAAGATTAATTATCTCTAATGACTGATCTCACGTTGTTACAGATTCGTGGAGAATCACGCGGAGAACATCACGACAGGGATAAAGAAAATAAACGCAGTACCAAATGTTGCACCGCTGCTTCAATCTGCACTAACCGACTGCATGGAACAGTACAATTCTCTGGACGATTTGATCGAAGATGCCAACACTGCCCTTCAATCCAAAGCTTACCCCGATGCTCAGAAGTTCATCAATGCCGGCCTCTCCGGCGTCCAACTCTGCGACACTAGCCTCAAAGCCAGCAATTTCGAGGAGAAGAAAACAGGAGAGGATTATGCTATGGCAATGGATTTGACCAAATACAACCTTCTCCACAAGGCTCTCTTGTCTGCCGCTCTCAATATTCTTACACTTGACTGACTCAATATATACACCAAAACTAGTATCATTACTATACCTATAAAGCTTTGAGAAAATGCATGATACTACATTAGTCTTCAGAATTCATTTGTAATCCCTATTTTATTTGGCTAATGCCTATATATATTTCACTCACACCTAATAACTAATTCATTGATGTTCCTTTCTATTGACACATTTAAAAATATGAATGCCAAATTATTAAGGCCTAGACTTTGTACCATGTACATGGCAAGATTCTCCCATCAACTAAAAAATTACTAATTCAATCTCACCATTATATTGATAACCATATATTATACAAATTTGACAATGTATGGATCAATCCTAAATCGAAGAAATAAAAATAAAAATAAATCACAATAGCCCACTAGAATACGTAAGCCCAGTTTGGGGTATCCACTGATCCCCACTCAAGAATGCAGAAACAGTGAAGTTAGCAGCGTCCGTGGCATTGATGACGTGGAAGCCCGGCCACGTCACCCTCTGGCTCGTATTGGAGCCCGGCCCGAAGTTAGCGAACTCCGCATAGTAGGAGGTGTTGAGCGCGAAATCCCCCGACCAAATGCTCCACCCGGCCGGATTTACCAAACTGCCCATGAACGACTGCATGTACACCGCCCGCGAGTACTCCTTCCACGGCCGCCCCAGGTACGTCTTCACCGTTTGGCTACTTCCGGCGAGGTCGTCGGCGGCGCGTATCGTGCAGTTGTGGATCGATATCCCCGTGTTCTGGTTGATGTCGGTCCTCCCCTGGGCGGTGATGGCGTTGAACTGGCCGGACATCGGCAGCCGCGGGTAGAGGTTGCAGTTCTGGAACACGACGGCGGCGTTGCCGAAGATGAAGTCGACGGTGCCGTAGACGTCGCACTCCAGGTAGAACTGGCGGAGGGAGTGGACGTAGAGGGTGTCCTGGTAGGCCTCGAAGCTGCAGCTGTAGAAGGTCGATAGGTCGGCGCCGTTCCGCACCGCCACCGCCTGGTGCTTGGCGGCGCCGGCGGTGTTTTGGAAGGTAATGCCGACCGCTAGGAAGTTGGGCGCCACCACCGCGAGCGTGGCGGAATTGAAGGTCGTCCATCCGTCGACGACGTTGCGGTTGCCGGTGATGATGGTCTTGTTGATTCCGTCTCCGGCCATCAGTAGGTATCTCTTGTTCTTGGCGATGGAGATGTACTCTTCGTAAACGCCTTCCGTTATGTAGATGAAGAAGTAGCCGTTGCTCCCGTCGGTGTTATTGGGAGCGGCATTGACGGCGTCAGTGATCGTCGTGAAGTTCCAGCTCCCGTCCTTACTCACGACAACAATGTCGCTCACCTGCACCTGATTGTCCACGTCATCAGCCTGCAGCAGCCGCCGGTTATTGTTAACCGTCCGATAAATCCCCCGGTTCTTCTCCGACATCTTCAGATTCAGCTTCCCATTGCGCATCAGATGCTTCTTGACCGTCGGATTAAACACGGAGGATGCCCTCTTCTTCTTCTTTTGGGGCACCCACCCTTTGGTGAAAAGGGCTAACGACACACTGTAGAGGCGCGTGTCGTTAGCCAGGGGCGTCAGGATCCCGTTCCTGACGCTCCAGACAGGGGCCGCCGCCTGGAGGCCGTCTATGCACGTCTGGGTGTTGGTGAGGATGGCGCTGAGTAGGGTTTGAACGTCGTCCGCGGTCGAGGATGCTAGGGTTTGATCGGAGGTTTTGTTGAGGATTCGGTTGGAGTCGATGAGGTCGTCTACGCTGCATTGTGCTAGGAATTGACAATCCTCGAGCGCCCGAGTGGCGGTGAGGGTAAGTTCGGACTTTGATTTGCGGAGGTTGTTGGTGACGAGGGCTAGGAACTTCCGAGCTACGGAGAGGGATTTACGGAGGGAGAAGCGGCCGTAGTCGTAGACGGTGGAGGAGGAGTTGGTGGTGGGGAGGATGGAGTTGCAGTAGGAAGGGTAGGGGGTGGACTTGCATAGCTTTGAAGGGGGTTGAGGTTGAGCACAAGATTGGGAGAAGAAGAGAGTTACAAGGAAAAGTAGAACGGAGAGGGAAAAGAGTAGATTTTTAGCCATAATGGGGTTTGTTATGAGAGATGAAATGTGATGAATAACGTGTGTGGATTTTATAGGCGATTCTTGCATAAATTAAATGCATAGTTGTGCGAGTAACGTTTATTTTAGTTACTATTCGAAGAATTAAAGAAATTATAAAATAGAAAATGGTAGAGTAGTGTTATATTTTGTGGGGAGTCAACTCCCTTTGGCTTCATATGTAAATAGTGATTAAAAACCGCGTAGATCTCGATCGAAGTTTATTGCAATAATTATACTACCTTACCTTTGTCCCGTTTCATTAGTCTCATATGTTATTTTCACTTGTCTTACTTATAAGTTACATTTCCTAAAATCATAAAGAATATTTTGAACAATTAACATTCTTATTATAGAATTGATTATAGTTGTATATCCCCTCATTTCTTAATTCCTATATTATACGTAAACAAGACTAATAATAAGAAATGAAGGTAAGGTAGTAGTTTATTCGGATATTGAAAAATCGATGAGCAAGAAGTCTTGTCTTGGTTCAATTTTGAGTTATGTCGTTGTTCACTTGTTCTATATATATACAAGATTCCCAAATTGTTTGGTAATTAGAGTACCATTGTTTATAATTTATGAAATTACACATGTCAAGTGGAATGAGGGGTTTGAGAATTTCAATTAAAAGTGAAATGTTAAAATAAATAAAGTGCAATTAAGATATATATGGCGACAATAGTAGGGATTGTAAGATTAATCATGGGCTAATTAAGTAGCAAACAATGGTGATAAGATTTGGGAAATGTATTATTCATGATTGGAAATTCAATTAAATTTATTAATAATTTAATTTAGTGCAAAAATGATATCATTTGTTATCGTGTATGGAGAAATAATTAATAGAAAATGAGGATGATAACAAAATGGTAGGAAATTCTAAACTTTAATTAAGCCGACAAAAGATACACCACACAGTAGCAAATAATTAAAAGTGTGGATTAAATTCAATTTCAGCAAATAATTAATTAATTATCTGATTCTAGACCAAAGCATGATTATATTATAAATTTAAAATAATTAATGTGTCAAATTATAAACATTTGAAGAGATAATACACTTTCATTGAGTAATTAAATGTAAAAGAATCATAGCCTAAAATAAAATTATACTACTAACCGTAAACGTCTTATTTAAGATTTACCCTTGTGTTTATAAATCATACAATTACAAGATTGCACACATGAAAGCTTATGTGTTTTACGAACGAATGCTACACTTAGAATCTTCTACACTCGGTGTGTGCGGGCAATAAATCAATTAACTTAGCATCTTTTCATTGAAAGGTTGTATCTTGAAGATCATGATGGAGACCTTCCTTATACATGTTTAACTCTTAATTGTGAAGTTTATCCGCATAAAATTTACTCAAGGAATCACGTGAGTTTCAATCTTCGAGAATCATAAGTAATATGGAAGCTTTCTATACATATATAAGGTTTTGACAATTGTCACGCAGTTGTACATGCATATTTGCTACTTATTAAGAACATAATGTAGAACAACCTATTTGCAGCAGAGCACGTAACATGGATGTTCATGCATACTCCAGATTTATTGTAGCATAAACATGCCAATTATATAGTATAGTGTATTCCTATACACTAGCCATTAGAATAAATTATACATTAGTGATTTATGTAGCAACTTGCATTGCTTGCAGTCTAAAACTGAGTGAGGTTTGCAAATTAAGTCAATGACTAACTTGTGCATGTGATTTATGAAAATGTAACCATAATTTATAGCAATTGATTATAACAACTAGGATAAACGCGGGAATATTTGATTCAATTGTCAAATTATATATAGCTTTGATTATATCAACTACTTTGAGTAATTTTACTACTTTATTTTGAGCCCACAATATAACTCTTTCCGTCTTTTATTAAGTGATCCCTTTTAATATTTTGTACCTCACATTTAAATATAAAATGAGTTGCTTATGAAGAGATGGAGGTAATATATTAGAGTAAAAAAATTTTAATCATATATAAAATTGAGTATTAGTTACACAAAAAATAATAATAATAATCCTTCAAATATAGTCCTAGTTCACTTAAATTAAAAGGTAATTAGCTCAAGATGTTTCCTGGTATGTATGTATGCTTATATGCCAAAAAGTTCAAAGGCCTTGAATACAAAAAGTCAAACGGACAAGAACACGTTTACGTTAGTGACTTTCATGTCCTAAATCTAACCTACACCACATCACACTGTAATGAAGAAACATGTAGACTCCGACTTTTGGCTTTGGGGTCAACATATGCATAGTGTTATTTACCAAGAATGCTCAACATTTCATAATTCAAAATATGCACCTTACATTATAAAATCCATTCTATCAAAACTACCCACTTTTTTTTAGTAGAATAGACAAAATTGTTCTCGAACGAAAGACATGTAGTACAATTTACACACTTAAACTTTATATGCGGATAACAACGATAATTTAATAATTTAAGTATGGACAATATATTCCAATTATGACGATAATTAATATTAGACGGTGACAAATGAGGTTGTGTTTGAATTCATGTTCGACGTTGACTTGGATATGAATTCGCCTAATATAAAATACAAGTAATAGATACGGAGTATATCATTTTGTTTTAGGTAAACAGAAAAAGGTATATCAATAACTCCTTTCATTTGTCTAGGAATAATACTATTTATTTAGCATTTGATGGATAATGATATATTGCCGCCCTATTGCATCACAACTTTCGATCATTTACCTAAACTCACAAACATTTTCGATTTTATTTAATTTTTCTCCATCTAACTATTGCAAATTATCCCAAAATAAAATGAATTAATTTGTTGACAAAATTCAGTAGCCCGGCCCAATTAAAAACAAGAGTATAGATTTTCAATAGTTCGGCCCAATTTTAAAAAACAATAGCCCGGCCCATTTCAAATTTAGTAGCCCGACCCGGTTACAATAGTATAAGGCTTACAAATAGCCCGGCCCAATTCAAAATTCAGTAGCCCGGCCCAAAATTCAATAGCCCGAGCCCAATCCAATTTTGTCATCCGTGTATTAGATGGGCTAAAACTCGTACAGAACAGCATCAAAAGTCAAAACTCTGTTTGCGTCTATTGGGCTATCATAAGGTTAAGTTTCATGATAAAAAAAATTCCGACTTCGAAGCTTTCGTAGGCTAGTGTGATATTTAAATTTCCGATTAATGCTCAAAGAAAGGGTCAAACTCAGATTCAGGAACGCTAGTTGATCTTAGTTATATATAGGCAGCAAGGTCAATGATATATAGTCGTTGAGATATTCATATAGTTGTAGTAAAACATAGTACTATTATTAGTTTATAATTCTGCAAACACGATTCCTCGCTATGTTTGCGGCGTCGAACCTGTGGCCTTGTCTCAATTTCTAGAGGCTGCTGCCAATTTATACTACTATTTAATTATTATTACTACTAAGTACTAACATTTATAAAAAAAATATGACAAGATCTAGGCATAATATATAGCTCTGTCGTTTGAAACACTATTAATCATCGCCATCTCCAAGTTTATAACGGTAAGATTTTGGATTAAGAAATTTACATATCTCTTTACTAAAGCTTGATTTTTAATTAATTTGTCTAGTTTTTAGGGGAAGATTTGATCGCAAAATTCAAGCAAAAAATGACAAAAAGCACGTTTACCACCTTTTTTTAAGTAAAAGTCAAAGCTTGCACTTGGTATGTTCTCCGAGACTAGCTGTATGTGGGATACTATACAACTACTTACAAGTTAGCTAGCTACTACTCTCTTCGACTAAGTTTATCGAGTAAATTCGATGCTACACGTTAATCTTAGCCGGTTTGCAGTATCACCGCTTCATTGTTTATAGTTAGTCCATCAAACTTCAATTACTATTACATACGTATCTCGACGTAAACAGGTTCATTTTTTTAGTAATTAAAATTAATTAGAGAGTTCCACCGTCAAGACCAGAGGCGTTAACCACCATTTTTCTGCACTCTCCAAGGCTTTGTAGTTTATATTTAATTAATTATATATCCGTTGAAATTTGTGGTATGAAACTACAAGCTTACAACGTGAAGATCTGACAAAAAATCTTAATTTTTTTAAATGCTTTTTTAATCTTTGTCACCAGCTTCCATGCTGGCCAACTTATATTAAATTTAATCATTAAATTTCGATCACCGTCAACACTCGATTAAACGTTACCTTTCGACTCTCTACTCAAATATACACCACCCTTTTTAGTTTCCTAAACAATAGTAGTAATAAATAAAGCATAGTATTTATTATCGTCCATGAAAATGATCACAACTCATAAGCCTAAAAAACATAGGATAATATATTTATTTAATGCTACAATTTCAATTATCTCAACACTGCATATTAATTACATTCACTATTTTATATCTTATCTTTCCCTACTTCAATTCGTACAAAAATATTTAATTACTAATCACATAATTACTTCCTATTTCAAACTTTCAGTACATAATATCTACAATCTAATTAATTAGAACATACTCCCTCATATTTTTTATAATAGTCACTTTAGGATTTTCACTTTTTAAAATTTATATGTCATTCTACTCCATTTTTCCAATAATGTCCCTATTAAATTATGTTTATTCCCTCTATTATGCATTGAACTCATTTCATTCATAAATAGACACATAATATTAATTGAGGGTATTTTAGACAAAATTTAAATTTCTTAAAACTTGTGCAAATAGCTAAAATGACTATTATAAAAAATAGGAGAGAGTAAACACAGTGCATAAATACTCTCACATTTGGAATTTTTTAATAAATTGGAAGGGTAAAGCAATTAATGCCAGTCACACAATTTAGCTATGATAAATCTTTTTCCTTTTAAAAAACAAAAACTAAGTACAGATCGATCGAGGTTCAATTAATATCGGATAATAAGTCATGAATATATAACGTGTCGCCTGGCCCAGCCATGTTGTTACACATTATTTAATTTACGTACCACACCCTTCCGTCCCTCGTAAGATGAGACATTTTATTTTTTTACACGAGATTTAAAAAAGGATGAGTTGTGTGTTAAAACTCGAGAGTGCACATGCATTTTGTTGGGACTAACTAAAAAGGAAAATGTATCTTCTTGTGAGGGGCAAAGGGAGTATTTTATTATTATTTTCTCAATCAAATCTCTAATTACTAACAAAAATAAAATGATGAAATAGTTTGACTAAAAAAATTCAATGATTTATATAAATACCCCACCAATCCCTTCATTGTTTCTCATCTCAATTTCCCCCCCCTCCATTCTTTTATTTACACGAAAATGGGCTCCAAACTCCCTCTCTTTCTCCTCCCTCTCTTCTCTCTGCTACTCCTGCTCACACTCTTCTCTAACAATTTACACTTACGCCCCGCTTTTCTCCGAAATCACGAGAATGCCCCTAGGCACATCCACGTCCACAGGCATGTGCAGTTGCTGGCCGAGTCGGCGTGCGAGGGCACATTGTACAGTGACCTCTGCGTCTCCACCGTCTCCGTCGTGCCGGAGCTCCGGAAGAAGACGCTGCAGGAGGTCATCGCCCACACCGTCAACGTCACGATGAAGGAGGTGCGCGACTCCGCCGACAACTGCTCCAGCCTCCGCCGCAAGCTGCTCAAGAAGCTCGAGCCCCTCGAGCTCCGCGCGCTGGGGGACTGCCTCGAGCTCTTCGCCGACACCGTCGACGATCTGAACAAGATCCTCTCCGACCTGTCATCCTCCGCCGCGCCGGAGAAGTACTACGCCGACCTCCAGACGCTCCTCAGCGGCGCCATGACCAACCAGTTCACCTGCCTCGACGGCTTCGCCTACAGCAGGAACAACACGCGCCGCTTCATCGAGGGGCGGCTCCGCCGCATCTCCCGCCACTTCAGCAACTCGCTCGCGATGGTGAAGAAGCTGAAGAGGAAGCAGGGGAGGCAGCTGAGCTCGGACTCGGAGCAGTTCCCGGAGTACGGCAGCATGCGCGGCGGATTCCCGGCGTGGCTGAGCAGGAAGGACCGGAGGCTGCTGCAGGCGCCGACCAACCAGACCAGGATAAATCTGACGGTGGCGAAGGACGGCAGCGGCAACTTCACGACCATCAACGGGGCGCTGAGCGCGGCGCCGAACAACAGCAACACGAGGTTCGTGATCTATATAAAAACGGGAGCGTATTTCGAGTACATCGAACTGGAGAAGAAGAAGCTCAACATTATGTTTCTGGGAGATGGGATTGGGAAAACTTGGATCAAAGGGAACCGGAGCGTCGTCGACGGTTGGACCACCTTCAGATCCTCTACAGTTGGTAAGTTCACTCCTACTTCCCTGCAGTTTGTGCAGTTACTACTCTCTCTCTCGCTTTATTAATTTATTACGAACTGCATGTTCTATATGTATGTGGGGTCTATGCATGCATCACACCTTATATCTTGTTTGCTTAATTATTTATACAAGTTGGAGCAACAGTTGTAGTAAAATTTGTCTTAATCTAGTAACTTCGATGATACAGAATAATTAGCTATTTACGCGCAAAATAACAAAATAAGAGGATGATTGGTTAGAGTTCGGTACAAATAATAATAGAATCTCAACAATGTCTATACTGTTTGTTACTGGTAACATATGATATGATTAACATATTCTGAGTTTTGGAATTTGAAATAGTATATATATCACGTTAGGGGAATGAAAGCAAGGCTAGTGCTCATAAATGATTAACAATTTTCCACTTCTTTTGTCACAGAATATTTTATATGGGGTGTCGGTAAAAAAGGTTCTACATTTAAAAAAATTCAATATGTGAGGGCATGATTTTATCAAAATTTTGCATATGGCTTAACTAATACTCCTATGTGTGGATTTAAATTTTTTGAAATTGATAAAATTTTAAAATTACATGAGTTTGAAATGTATATATATGTGGGGCTGTGTTTTCTCAAGTCTTTATCAAGTAGTAACACATAACCAATTTGAATTTGAAATATGAATGTGTGGGTCTATTTGTTTTTTGTTTCTAATGATTCATCACTTTGTGTTCTTGTACAAATATTCATTTTCATGAATCCTACAAAAGGGGGCTATTGAATTAACTTCTTGAAATAGATTTTTACTGCTTGACTAATATTCAAATCATGTCAAGACTGATTTCAATATTTTGATTTAAGTTTTTTTTTTTTAATATTACATCAAAGTTTACAACTACTATATATATACAACTCATATACATGAGAAATCTGACACCACACCCGATAGTGGGATTATATTACAATTTATAGCCCAATATCTACTCATGTATATCTATCCACACAAAGGTGGGACATCTACACCACCCAAGGGTGGGAAAGCTACTCCACATACCATGTTGGTAGTGGGAATCGAACCCAGGACCTCCTAAAGAGGAGAGTCCTAAGTACCTCGCCCTTGCCACTAGGCCAAGGGGTCATCGGCTCAAGACTGATTTCAATATAATTAGCTGCTTCGCTTTCCGATTGGGTTGGGGCCAACAATATAGATAAACATACATAAATCAAAAATATAATCATCACATGTGTCGGTGAAACAAATAGGCCCCAAAACACGTGTCGTGAATAATAATAATGATAAAATACTACCTCCATCTCATATAAGTAGTCTCATTTGTCATTTTCATCTGTCTCATCTATTAGTCTCATTTTTTAAAATGGTAAAGAATACTTTGTTAAAATTAACCATCTCTCTTTAGGATCAATTACAGCCACACATTTTCTCCTTTATTGGCTCTTGTGTCCATTCTAAATGGGACTACTTATATGAGATGGAGGAAGTATTTAGATTTTAGAGCGTCCACATAAATATAATCCTATCATGAAAAGGACAGAGAGAGAGAATTAAAAAACTGGCGATTAACAATCCTTTGCTCCAAATGAAAAAAAGCTAATAATCTATAGTACACCCTCCGTCCCCTAATAAGTGTTTCCCTCCGTGAGAGAGGAGGGGACACTTATTAGGGGACAGTGGGAGTATTAGGTTACTCATATTAAATGCTGCACCTAACAAGAATAGATATGATTACATTTATCTAGAGTAATTTAATGAGTGTTGTCTTTTCATCACCTAATGCATCATGCACATTGCACCGACGACGTTCCCTGTCACTAGTGCATGAAAGATTTCCCTCTAGTAGAACTAGAATTGTACCTATACTATACCCTTCTAAATCTTTCCTTCGAATAGTAACTCTTGTGGGCCAGGCCCCCCTTTGTCTCTTTTCCCGCCATTCAGAATGATGGATCTATTGAATACAAGGAATAAACTATAAAAGAATTGGCCTGTGGGGGCCCAGCCCAACTTATCTTCTTTATTTTTTATTATATTTTTAATTGTTTAATTAGTGGGCAAATTAAGGGAGTAATTATTTTTATTATTAAACAATCATTTTAGTGATAATCTAACGCCTACTCCAACAATCACAGCTGTAGTAGGGAACGGTTTCATAGCCAAGGGCATAAGCTTCGAGAACTACGCGGGGCCCAGCAAGCACCAGGCCGTGGCCCTCCGCAGCGGCGCCGACTTCTCCGCCTTCTACCAGTGCAGCTTCGTCGCCTACCAGGACACCCTCTACGTCCACTCCCTCCGCCAGTTCTACCGCGAATGCGACGTCTACGGCACCGTCGACTTCATCTTCGGCAATGCCGCCGTCGTCTTCCAGAACAGCAACCTCTACGCCCGCCGCCCCGACCCCAACCAGAAGAACATCTTCACCGCCCAGGGCCGCGAGGACCCCAACCAGAACACCGGCATCTCCATCCTCAACTGTAAGGTAGCCGCCGCCGCCGACCTCATCCCAGTCCTAGCCAACTTCTCCAGCTACCTCGGCCGCCCCTGGAAGGCGTACTCGAGGACGGTGTTCATGTACTCCAACATCGAGGGCCTGGTGCACCCCAAGGGGTGGCTTGAGTGGGACGGCGATTTCGCACTCGCCACCCTCTACTACGGGGAGTATATGAACCGGGGCCTCGGATCCAATACCAGTGCCCGGGTCACCTGGCCGGGTTACCGGGTCATTAATAGCTCCACAGAGGCGAGCCAGTTTACAGTGGCAAACTTTATTCAGGGGAGCCAGTGGCTGCCGGCAACAGCTGTTCCGTTTTACCCGAATTTGACGGCAACGTCTTGAGGGATTTCGGGTGGTATACTATATAGGGGTTAGGCTCGGCTTGTATTATTATCATTTTATCGACAGAAGTTCAATTAGTATTGTAATTTGTATTATTATTGTTATTATTATTGTAACAATAAAAGGAGTACGTATATAATATACTCACTCCGTCCATTTTATCTTGAGCCATTTTATTATAATAATAAACTCATTGTAATTTTTAAAAAAAAAAAGGCTCAAGATAAAATGAACGGAAAGAGTATTACACAAAGTTTATATATATTTTTTTTTTATTGAAATGCATTATTTACAGGAGATGCATCTTATTCTGGAAAAACAAACTTAGACTTACTTGGTCTCGCACGTCCAAAACCCGCCCTAAGATGAACTGTCGACAGCCAGAGGAACCGAGCTCACCTAAAAAACGCAACATATCACACGTTTGGCAGAAAATATTGGTACAAACGAGCAACTACAATTAATGTTTCGCTTCTCGACAAGATCAGCATGAACTTACCAAGGGACGAAACTTGAGGATGTAGAACATCTCAAGATACCGTCGAGTTTCAAGCCTCTCAAGTTTTGAAACATGCTTCCAGAAGCCATACACCCCAGCTAATGTCATCAGCCTCTCGGAGTATATCTTCCATGTATACCTTCACATAAATGTATCATTGTGAGTTTGAATGCTCGTATCTTACAATTTTGAGTTCCATTCAGATAAGAGTGGAGAACTTCCACCACAAGTTACTTACCTTTCCATAATTCTGCGAACAGCGCCTTCTGATATTTTCACCCAGTAGCTAGGATCTTCAATGCATTTTTCAAAGAAATCTGCCATCAAGGCTCCAGCCTTATCTGGATGGTATGGATCTATATGGAATCCAGATATACCGTCTTCAATGATTTCTAATGGACCTCCATGGCAGGTAGCAAATACGGGAAGAGCACAGCCCATCGCCTCGACCACTGTTAGTCCAAATGCTTCATAGAATGCAGGCTAAAGCAAGGAATAAGTACATCTTAATCAGGATTTGAAGTGCAACTAATAGCATATTCCCACAAACAAGAATATAAATAGTAAGAAACTCTTGGCATCATACACAATTATTTGCAAATGCATTACCTGAACGAATATCCCTCTCTTATCAGCTATGTAACGATAGAGCTCACCATTACGGGCTGTGTTTGTTTGTGATGATAGCCACCTTATATGGCCCTCCAAGCTGTATTGCTTAATGAGGGTGTGCATTTTCTCTATTTCTGCTATTTCTTCTCTGTCGCTTGATTTTTTCACGTCGTTGTAACCAGCCACAACAACAAGATTAGCCAATTCTTTTAGCTTTGGATTCTTACCATACATCTCCACCAGTCCCGTGATATTTTTAACCCGATCGAGCCTTGCCATCGAGAAGATTATGGGCTTTGATGGATCTTTCAGTGTACCACTGTCACATAGAATGAGAGATACAACCTATGATTCAATATTTTTTCCTAGACAACAAAACTTCCATATGGCATGAATGCAATAACAATACAAGAGAAATAGCTGTAAATTCCACTTACATGTGCTCATCATTCTGTTCAGGATCGCACAGAAGCTTTTCCAAGGATTCATGGAAAGAAGTGAGTCGTTTTGCCTTCTCAGTATAAGGGAAGTATATGCTCTCATCAGCTCCAGGAGAAACTATATTGAACTTAGGATCGAAAACGTCAATTCCATGAACAACACGATATAGGCCAGGCAGAGTGAAAGCTGCATGACTCTCATATTGACCAACAGAGTTCCTCCTGGAAACAGAGCACAACACATAATTATTTGGACTGTAGACCAGTTTCTCTCCTGCACTCAAAACAGTTCATAGATAGAAACTCGTATGGGCGACTTGCATTGCATGGAGTATCGTTTCTTGACCTGCTAAATACAAGGTTGAATGATATTGAAAGTTATGTAGGCTTATTGGTGCTCACAACAAACTTCAGAGAGAAACTAATATGCAAAGAGTGCAGTCTCTAGGCGTACCAATTGCCAGGTCACGTGATAATGAACTATATCTAGGCTTATGCCATGCATCATAACATTTAAAGAATCTGAAACGGAGTATATAGTACAATGACCTGTACAAGGCTATGCATCCAATACATGTCCATTTCAGGAAAATAAGACTATAATAGAAACATTTTGAGCAAAAGTTTACAGCAAATGTTCTGTTGGTCCAACCAGAAGCAACAAAATAGAACATTCATGCAAGTTAAATTCAAGGGTATCCAAACAAGACAATAAAGAGTTGACATTAGAAAGAAATAATTGAGTTACTTACGTCCCGGCAATTTCTTGGTATGTACTGGTGATGATAAAATCAGACTGATTCATGGCAAGTAGATCAGCAGTGAACTGACACGAGAAATGATATTTGTCCTCATATTTCTTCCAATAGATGTCTGAGTCCGGATATTTGGTTTTCTCCAAGGCATGTGCAATGGTACACTGGATACAGGACCAAAGCTATAGTCATATAAAGCTTTATTCGATTAAGAAAATGATGAAAATACAAGTATTGTTTTTCACCTCTGTAACTCCCATCTTATGGGATAACAAGGAAGCTACAAGATTCCCATCACTATAGTTGCCGATAATTAGATCTGGTACACCTTGCAGTTCAGCAGCAATTTCACCAGCAGCATCCTACCAGCAAAAAGAAAAAGGTAACATAGGTCTAGTAGGTACAACACAGGACCCATCGCAATAATCTCGTTTCAAAATCTCACTCTCAAAGAAATCATAAGATGCTGAAAATTCTTGAGCCAAGAAGAATAGTTTGACATTATATGCTACAACTTCCAAATATCTTATCCGGTGAACTTTAAACCTACACATTCGTGTTACTTTCTGAAGACACAATTCATCAGCAAATTTCATCCATACCTCAGCAAACTTCTCCAGATAAGGCCAGACATCAAATCTTGAAATCCATTGGCGGAGTATCCCATGCTCTGTTTTAAAGGGAACACGTAGAATATGTGAGTGCTCACAACCGCTTATCTTCTCCAATCGCTGGTTACATGAGGTGCCTTTCGCATCAGGTATTAATCGAGTAACCTGCAGAGGTAAAACATATACCAAGATAGGATAAACCATAAGCGGCACATAAACAAGCAGAAAGAAAAAACAAATAAAAGAAATTGTCATACGATTAAA
The DNA here is from genome assembly GCA_029379335.1 of Thymus mandschuricus. Lineage (NCBI taxonomy): Eukaryota > Viridiplantae > Streptophyta > Magnoliopsida > Lamiales > Lamiaceae > Thymus > Thymus mandschuricus. The sequence continues at coordinate 153,643 of CM057071.1, forward strand.
ATTCGAGGTTTAATATTCAGCCCTTGCTTCTTAATCCTTTGGATCATCTCAGTCTCCAAGGCGCGCACTTGATCTAGTATATAAACAATCTGCAGATGGAATGAAATAAGAATGGAGGTCCACAGTGACGGCAAAACCCATGCACACACAAACTCGATAAATCATCATACTGTGGATTAAGTTATTTGCTACAATTGTACCAACTAAATTGAGGAATTTCTTTGTTTTTAAGTTATGCCGAAAAGGACACAAAAATATGTTTACAGGGAGCTGAGCTCCTTAAAAAGAAACAATATACTGATTTCTCGCTAGTGCCAGCTTCAATCTTACCAAACTGATTTCTTATTTGCATCAAGACCGGCTAATGCCAAATATTTGTTAACTTGTAACTCACAATTTCATCCCAGGTCACTTGCATTAAGGTTCAAGGAATTCAATTTGGCAACTCCTAAGATCTCATCTCATTACCACAACGGCAATATTTTCAGGGAAAAAAAAATGCTAGTACTGGATATCCTCGTGTAGCTGATGTATTAAAGCAAACTCATACCTTGAACCCAAAAAACATTCATATCATTACCTGACCGCCAGTGTCGGGCAGACCTAGGACATTTGCCTGGCCAAAATAGCCATGTATCGATAGAATGGCTACATTAAACACCATAGGTATTCTGCTAAGAAATGTTTCCAGACTAGTAGGATCAGGGGCTTGAAGTATTTCTGATAGAAGATGCATCATCTCAATAACCCTTCCAGCAGTATCTCCCCAACCTCTCTCGAAACCCATTCCTTGCAACCTGCATACGAGCATAACGATACATGAAATGTCATGGAACTAACTTCCTTGCAAGATATTGTGTGGACAAAACTCACGCATATTCAAACTCAGAGTAAAGTGTATCTTGTGGCAGTTTACAAACATAATCCTCAGCCTTTGCCAGAGCAGACTCAAGCTGAGAGATCCTCTGAATCCGATCGTTCAACATCAAAACCTATGATGTTAAAGTGTTAGTCAAACACTAGATTGATTCGCAATTGCCACAAGTAATACAGGAATACAATCACAATGCACAAACTAAAACCCCTTAGTTACAACATCGTAAACCACAAGTCACTCCCACTTCAAACAGAGAAGTGGCATGACTATGAGCAAGTATTGTGAGAACTTACATGACCTTTATGCTTGTGCATCCTAAGGAACTCAAGTAACGGCTCCAGAGACTCTTTGCTCCGAAACATGATTGAAGAGAGATGTCGATTAAGGAATTGGACCCCATTGCCAATTGATGAAGATCGAGATGGGCGAGGAAATGATGCATTAAACGGCTCAAAATCAAGTTCAAGAAGGTAGGGATCATCTTTCCTAAAAGAATATTGCAGGTGAAAGCAATGAATATCACATAATCAATCCAGCAACTGAAATTGCACGCATTAAGCAGAAAATACTCACACGCCATCAACTAGATCTTCTTTGAAGCGTAGATACTCAGAAACATTCAACTCCTCGACTTTGAGTTCATACACATTGACCCGAACAAACTCCCACACTCCGGGCCTTGGTCGAATAGCTATAGCAACAAAAGGTGGTAATACAATAGCTTCCTGCCATCAAAATAAAGCTTACCCTCTCAGCTATGACATAAAAAGGCTTCTACAAGCTTAATTCTAAGACATCCAGTTATCTTGTCAACACCAACACACACACGCACACACAACATCAACACTGCAATTATGAACGCATCATCGTAAAATCAGCTAGAAATTTCCAAAAACAAAAAACCAAAAAACAACGGAGTGTGATTCAAAATTTTACCCAATCCGATACTCCAGTTCTCTAGAGAAAAAATAAGCCCACATAGAAAAGTACTGAGGGTAAATATAAGAAACAATGGAACATAATTACTTGAGCAGACTTGAGAACTTCACTGAAAGGGCCATCACATAGAGTGTTATTGGCAGAATCACCGCAGATGATGTTTTCGAGTTCATCAATCAGGTGATGGGGCTGAAGTATACACTTCCCCTGCGCCACATATCTTCACACATACAACAGAAACAAGCTCAGTATCGCCAAATAGCAAGCAAAAATCCCTATATTGAATGAAAACCCAACCACAAAATCTAACTAAAAATGACAAGAAAAACAAGTGCAAACGGTGAATCCGAAACTAAGGGCTTATCACACACAAGTTACACTTGGGTGGAAATATCCAGATTGTGATGAGATCTGAAATGATTTTAGAGAGAGAGAGAGAGAGACCGGGAAAGGAGAGCGACGAGTTCGTTTCTGTGAGCGGAAAGAGTGTCTTCAACCCTTTCTCTCATGCTGGGCAATTTCAGTAACTTCGGGTTCCCCATTGGATCTCAAGTGCTGTATACAAAATTCCTGACCTAGCCTTTCCTATTTCGGGGGGGATTGAGAGAAAATCGGAGTGATGCTAATTCAATTTTTTACACAACACGAGTAGACGAGATGAGCAGAGAGCTAGAGAGAGAGAGAGAGAGAGAAAAGGTGGTGGCGGTTGATGGCTTGGGCTAGAAGAAGCGAGCGTTAATTTAATGCCACCACGTACTCTCACTTGTTCAACTTGCAAGAAAAATGGGATAATAGATAAGGAATGAAATACTACATTCATCTCATTAAATTAGTAACATTTGTCATTTTGGTCCATCTTATTTATTTGACACATTTTCTAAAATGGTAAAAAATATAGTTATAATTAACTCTCTCTCATCATATTTAATTATAACAACACATTATTTCTTTCTTGGGTGTCATTCTCAGATGTTACTTATAGGTTGAGATGGAGGTCGGTAGATAAAATGTTGAGATGGAGGTCGGTAGATAAAGAGAAGCGTGTGGGACCCATTGTATTCGTGTCCGGTTTATAGCGACTATGAAATTCCCCACATAATTCTGTTTTAATATTGGAAGACAACATCTTCACGTATCCTTTCTCGTTATTGGGCCGGCCCATATTGAATCCTTAAACAAGATAGACTATGGGCTTACCACATTTATATTTTCTTCCTCCTTTCTATATGTGTAACGGGCCGGGCCTGCGGAGTCGGAGCCCGTTACATTATGTCGACTCAGCAGACCCGCTAGCAAATACTTGACATTTGTCTTTACTTTGTCAAAATAATTAAGCTATTAATTTCTACATATTACTAAGTACCTTCGTATCTATATTCATGGTGGCTAGCTAAAAGTAGTAAAATCCCAAATGAATAGCAAGGAGAAGTTATCGGATTTGAACGTCGACGAGACCCAAAATCAACGCCATTTTCAACAACAACAAACATGCATGCCCAAAAATAGATTAAGTAGACTTGGTATCAAAGTATATAAACCCAAAGAGTTGCGTTGAAGCATTGAACGAACGTTCATAACCTCATTTGCTTGATTGTAAATAAACATGATCACGATGAAAACATGCGTCGTCTTAGGTATACTTTGTTTGTTTTTGGTGAGAATCGGGGCCGTCCCGCCCAAAAAACGCATCCTTCAGGCGGAGACCGTTTACAATATCATGAAGTACAACGCTAAGGCCGATGGCACCACCGACGATGCAATGGTACATACCTAAACATGTTTGTTTCCCGACCATTTTTTCTAGCAAATAATTAAAGAGATTCCGAATGAAATAGAGAATATTTGAATAAAAAGTCAGTCGATGGTGTTGTAGGCGCTCATCCAAGCTTGGAGGGCGGGATGCGACGCTGCGGGGCCATCGAGGATTTTGGTCCCGCCAGGTAAAAAATTCATGATGGGAGAGGTGGTGTTGGCGGGGCCGTGCAAGGCGCCAATTGTACTCGACATCCAAGGAATCCTATTAGCCAATACCGACCCGAGTGCTTACTCGAACGTCATGTGGATCTTGATCGAGCACGTCGACGGCATCAAGATCCTCGGTGGAGGCACCATCAATGGCCAAGGCAAGGAAATGTGGCAGTATGCCGGCGAGGGCAACTCCGGCACCCGCTTGCCCGTCGTAAGTGTACTATTTTTTACGTGTAGTACACATTGATATTAATTGATGAATTTGTAATATATGGTTTTGTTTGTAACATGGCATGGCATGACTAGAGCTTTACGTTCCAATCGTCTTCAAAGGGGGTCATTACCAACCTAAACTTCGTGGACGCCATGGGCTTCCACACCAAGATCATCGACAGCACCGACGTCAGGATATCTAACTTGAAGATCACCGCCCCCGACGAAAGCCCCAACACCGACGGTATGCACTTCAGCAACGCCACCAATATCCAAATGACCGATTGCATCATCGGAACGGGAGACGACTGCATTTCCATCGGAACAGGAAGCAAGAACATGCTCTTCAGCAAGATCCAGTGCGGCCCGGGGCACGGCCTCTCGTACGTTCTTCCACACATCGACAAGTTCTTCAAATTGCATATATCAAGTTGATGAATAATAATCAAAACTAATGTAATATTGCTAGTGTGGGGAGCTTGGGGAAGAGGCCCGATGAGATAAGCGTGGGGAACATCACTTTCAGCAGTTGCACCTTGAAAGGCACGACCAACGGGTGCCGAATCAAGAGCTACCACGCGTCGCCGGTGCTCACTGCCGACAAAATCACATACACGGACATTACCATGGATAACGTCAAGAACCCCATCCTCATCGACCAGCATTACGACTCCAAGTCTAAGCCTCAGGTCACAATCTTACATATATTATTATCAACGAGACAGAGACAAAGATAGTATTTCTTTCTTTTCATAAGTAAGTATATATAGATTTGATTGGTTATTAAATACATATGTATGTGCGTGCGTACGTGGATGCATGCATGCAGCAATCGAACGTGAAGATCAGCAATGTGAAATTCTTAAACATAAAGGGGACGACAACCTCGGAGGTTGCGGTACTGTTGAACTGCAGCACGAAATATCCATGCACCAACATTGAGTTGGGGAACATAGACTTGAAGCCGGTTCCGCCGTTGACAAATATTTCCGCGGCATGCGCCTCCGCCGTCGGCTTGAAGTACACCGGGAAGCTCAACCCTCCGGCACCGGCTTCCTGTAGCAAGAAATAGATCTCTCTATACATATATGCATATATGTACATGTTTAATTCATTTTCCAGCAGTCTAGTACATGGCTTTAATTTGTTACAATTTTCTTCAAGTCAATGTTACTGCGTATATGTTTCTAATTCATTAATTAAAATTGTTGCTTGTTATTGTGTACTCATCAATTTGTCTTCTCGCTTCATTTCCTACATCTTGATCGAATCCGACTTCATAAAAATATTGATTATGAATTTGATAAAATATATCAAGTTAGAGAGAGAGGGAGAGAGAGAGTGATTGGTGTCTTCCTCAACAATATACGATGATCGGCACACTAGCTTTTTATCTGTGATCAAAAGCAGTGAGCAGATATTCATATCTCCATACTTCCCCATGCAAAAAACAAAAATAAATTAATTAATTAACAAAGTGAAACAATGTTTTATTTACTAATGCTCCGGTTTGAAATGTAATGTCTTGAGAGAGATGTCCACGACATGGTTTTGATGTTTTGTTTGTAACACCTGTCAAGCATCCGACGATGCAATAGGAGCGTTATACCAAAATGTAATAGATAATCTCATTTCCGAAATCAATGTATACTTAAATTAATCTGCTCAAGGAGAAGATGTTAATTATAGTCGTTACAACATCCAACATGCATCCATGCATCTTACAAGCATTTTCCTTACTATTGCCATGAAATAAAAAGACTTGACTGATTGAAAAAATGAAATGGCAATCAACTTAATTCATTTAAAACAAATTGCAAATCGATCTCACTACTTTTAAATTCTTTATAAATGCTGATTTCTTGCTAATTATGGAATTACTTTGATGTAAATACATACGTAAAACAATAAAAATGTTAGGCATGATCAATTGATGTCCTATAATCCAAACGTAATTGGAAAGAGAAAAACTAAACGGGCACATATATGCTAATTTATTTTGCTACAAAAATCAGAAAATTGTAACAAATTTAAAGATTAATTAACTAATTATGCCAAATTTGCAATTATTTGTCACAATTATGCCTATTTAATCAGAAAACAAGGGGAAATCCATGCAATATTTACATTTTTTTTTTAGTTTAATTAATTATCAAATACCATTGACTATTAATAATCCAAGATCCGCTTATTTATACCTATGTTATCGTTGCCTCTAAAAATAACTCAAAATGAAGAGCATAAAGTAATTATCGGCTTCGAAAATTCAACCAACCAAACAATTTTCGATCACAAACAATTTCCCAAAAAAGAAATAAACAATCACCCTTTTGTCATATATAAACTCAACGCCTCTCTTTGCATTACACACGACGTCAAAATAATAAAATAAATAATATAGAAAATTATATATGGCTAGTTGTTGGAATATGAAGGGGGCGTGGGTCGTTTTAGGCTTAAGCTATCTGTTCTTGGCCAATGGCGTCGCCAGCGAACGCCGTAGCCTTCAGGGCGAGACTGTTTTCGACATCACCAAGTACGGCGCCAAGGGCGATGGAACCACCGATGATAACATGGTGAGAAATTTCTATATATTTTAATGATGAGGATGACGACGATGACGATGATAACATGCATGCATGCGTGCATGCAGGCGTTCATTAAGGCATTTAGGGCTGGATGCGACTCGGCGGGGCCGGCGAAGATCTTGGTGCCGCCGGGGAAGTTCATGATGGGGGAGGTAGTTCTGTCGGGGCCGTGCAAGGCGGCGAAGCCGTTGCTAATCGAAATCCAGGGCACCCTACTGGCGAATACCGACCCCAGCGCCTACTCCAACCTCATGTGGATCTTGGTCGAACACATCGACACTGTCAAGATCTCCGGCGGCGGCGTCCTCAACGGCCGGGGACAGAACTTCTGGAAGTATGCTGGCGAGGACCAGCACATGCCCGTCGTAAGAGCAGAACTGAATCGAATTATTATTTATTCATATATATATATATATATATGTTGATATCTTGATCGATCGAATGAATGAATTAATTTGTATACCTAATTATTATTAAAAGGGTTTCACATTCCAATCGTCTTCAAACGGTGACATCAGCGGCCTGACGTTGTTGGACTCGATGGGGTTCCACAGTAAGATGATCGACAGCGATAACATAAAGATCACCAACATGATCATCACCGCCCCGGAGGACAGCCCCAACACTGACGGCATCCATCTCAGCAATGCCACCAACGTCGAGATCACTGACTCCACCATTGCCACCGGGGACGACTGCATCTCCATTGGCACAGGCAGCAAGAACATCCTTGTCAAGAACGTCAAATGCGGCCCTGGCCACGGCCTTGCGTAAAAAATCAATACTATCACTTCTAATTACCAGCTACAACCGTATATAGTTCTCCAATTAATCAAATACTGTAAATGATGCAGTGTCGGAAGCTTGGGGAAGCGGCCCGACGAAATCAGCGTGGGGAACATAACCTTCCAGAGCTGCACCTTGAAAGGGACGACCAACGGGTGCCGAATCAAGAGCTACCACGCGTCCCCGGTGATGGAAGCTAAAACCATCAATTACATTGATATAACCATGGATAATGTCAAAAACCCCATCCTCATCGATCAGCATTACTTCTCTAAGACCAAACCCGACGTATTAATCTTAACCCTATATATATCTCTATTTCTTCATTTCCTATAAATGTAGTACGTGCTCTAATCATGCATGCATGCAGCAATCGAACGTGAAGATCAGCGACGTCCACTTCAAGAACATAAAGGGCACCACCGTCTCGGAGGTGCCAATCATGCTGAACTGCAGCACCAAAGTCCCCTGTGACAACATTGAATTGGCAGACATTGACTTGAAACCCGTCGGGGAGGCTAAGTCCGTCGCTTCTGCCTGTCAGGCTGCAACCAACGTCAAAGCTACCGGCACCGTCAACCCTCCACCCCCGAAATGCTAGATTTTTATCATCTACGTATATATAATAATAATGGAATGATGAATGCTGATGATCAATTGCTTTTTTTTTTTTTTTTTTGTTTTGTTTGAGGAGTTATGATGGTGCAGAAGTGAGTGGTACCATGTGCTGAGTTTGTGAGGTTTACTGTGTTGTATTTGTGATGGAGACGACGATGATGATGATGATGATGCTACTGTACATGTAGAACGGATGGAGCCAAATTCGTGTCGTAGAGAAATTGTGCAATTCTCTTATCAATAAATTTTTATGTTTTCTCCTTTTTTTCCCTTTTCTATATATTTCCAGACTCACTTTTAAAAAATAAAGGAGTTGGATTTTAACATTGATTTCCATTTAATTTTCAAGATAAAGTTCAACTGCTGATATGCTTCATAATACAATGTAGTAGTAGTAGTAGTATTTATGTATAGTCGTTAATTTCAAAGGTTTCCCGTAGCTAATTTTGTTGATGAAGCTAGCCATCAAACGACGTAGTCGTCTACTTTCTGTTGTTCATAGTTTCGGTCGAGATATCAACCCTAGGCTATATGGCAGCTTAGCTATGACAGCATATAATCAAGATTGTTCTGTTGAGATCTATTGATTCTAGAAAGTTCTTGCTGAAGTAGTAGTGATATACTCGGCTGTTTGATTAGGATACTATCAAATACAGTGTCTGAGATTTCATCTTCATGCATAAGTTTCTGTAGTGCAGTTGTTAAAATCTTATGCTATGTTATTTTTTGCAGTTCATCTATTATACACATATGGTTCAAGTTAATATGGACTCATATTAAGCCTCACACAAGTATTCTCAAAGCATAACTGGTTTCGTTTTTCGCTCTTTTCTTCGGAATCTTGAAAAACTGCTCTGCTTGCTTGATGAAAGAAGATAGAGTGGATGAATCATTGTCTTTAATTAGAGGATGATTTAATAGAAATGTGAACATTTTTCCCATCAAACATAGATAAAACTGAGAGAGAATGAAATTGTGTAAAAGGTTTCTCATGGCCAAGATTCATGCTGATAAGAATTATTACAGCATGTGAGTACATACATTATTAGGTGACATATATAGTCCTCATCATGTAAATAGGACAGTCTTATACATATCTTCTACTTCTTCGACGTTGTTTGTTCGAAAACACGCTCTCCACTTGCAGCATGCAAGCGCTGAGCCTGCTTGCGATTCAGCAACGGGTAGCCGTACATTTCCAGCATAAACACGGTCAAGAACACGGCTAGGCAGATCTTTGCAGGGGATAGGTCGAAGAACCACGAGCACGAGAGAGATGTTAGAACAGAAAGTGTCCAGATCATCAGTCTCCATCTTGTTGAATTTGAGGGATGATCCTTCACCATCACTTCATCCTTTGCTGAATAATCTTCTTGCATCTTTCCTCCCACTTCGTAGCTCGTACGCTTCGTTTGCTTAGGTCCTTTCGTCGAAACCTTAGGCCATTCTCCTTGCCACTGAGCCTCCCATTTTGAGTTTTCCTCCCCCTTTTCATTGAAATCCATTCTCTTCACATTATTATTTTCTACCACCTCATTGCTTTCCTCGTCGTCGCCTTTACTAGAAACTTCTCCATTCACCATGTTAGCCATTGCAGCATTGCCATTTCCATCAACAACTACCTCTTCTTCGACTTCCCTCTCACTCTCCCTCTCCACCTCGTCTCTGCTTTCCTCCACCTGAGACCCGGCCTCGTTTTCGTGCAGCTTCAGATTCTGAGGAACCTCCTCATTTGCAACATATTTCACAACTTCAACTTCTTCAGGTGAAACATTCTTCTCACCATCAAACTGCATCGAGCTCTCGTCCTCTTCATTTTCCGTCACATCCTCAACCATAGTGAGAATGATCTCTGGTGAAAGAGGAAGCATGCAGCCATTAATAACAGCTTTCTCCTCCACTTCATCTTCCTCACTTTTCACAGTAGCTTCAACCATTTCCACATACTCTTCTTCGCCACTCAAATCCACCATCTCCTCAATGATTTCACCATCTCCATTGCAACACTCTCCGGTTTCTTCCTTCTCTTCATCAATTCGAACACCAGTAATTTCAGCTCGAACCGCCTCAACATCCTCTCCATCATCACAGACCTCACTACCACCATCACTTTCTCTCTCCCTCTCAACAGAGACCTGATCATCTGAAACTTGTTCTTTGAGTGACTCAACATTTCCTTGTTTGTTTTCTTCCTTGACGACGACGAAGCCATCGGAAATGGGATCGTCTTCCACCTTTGTTACCTCTACCTCACCTACCTTTTCCTACAGAAATATATATTCAATCGCAAATTCAATATTCCAGCATCTAAATTCATCATCCCCAATTCCAAAATCACACTAGTATATATAAGATATGGCAGAATCCAATCAAGGAACAGAGGAAAAACAGAGTTACCATTTTCAAGGTATGAGCAAAATCCATTTCCACCTCCTCCTTTTCTACTTTGCTGCAATTCACGATTCAAACGGAAATTAAATCCACCAAAAAACAACGATTCTCCAAAATCATCATCAAGAAAAATCACAAACCTTGCACGCTCCTGTTCATCCTGCCCTTCCTTCTCTTCTTCTTTATCACTCTTCTCAGGTGATGAATTCCGGGTGCCGGAGCTCCGGCGCTTTTTCCCGAGCACGAAGGCCGATGCGAAAGCGGCGGTGGCCAACGCGCCACCCAAGAGAACAACAGCCCCAATACCTCCACCGGCGGCGCCGCCCATTCTGATGACGATCTTGTTGTTGTTGTTATTATCATTTCGAGATTCCTTCTTCTCCTCCATGATAATAAGGTGTTGTTCTTTTCTCTCCGATCACGTTTAGAAATCAGTATTTCTTGGGACGATGCATAATAGTGTGTTTTGAGAGATTCTCAAATTTCGGTTATGGTTTTGTCGAGTGCAAAGTGTGTGTCAAGTTTGTTGTGGCGTTTACTGGATCTTTCGGAGTTTGAACCGGGCCTCTCTCTCCCCCTCTTCTTTTAATTTTTCTTTTTTTATTTTTGTCTTACATATAGCTCGAATAATATGAGCATCAAGATTTCCACACGTGCCAAATAGCCATCTCGTCCGTTATTTTTGCCTCCAAAAAGGAAATACATTAATATACCATACAGTGTAACGTGGTGTATAATATATTTACTTTTGATATTAGTAGCAATATTTTTCATAAATGAAATTGGAAATAGAAATCCTTGTTTGTATCGCCTGATGAATCGTCCTTCTCCACCTAATTTTCGAATTGCATAGCAACTATAATGTTGGGGCCACCACCACTACTAGAAATCTCAACATTTTCCATTTTATTTAATATTTTTCTAGTGTAGTCAAATTTATGTACCTAAACTATATAGTTAAATAATGTTAAGTGAGACGGCCAAATTCATTGAATTTACTATTATATCGAATATGTGTGATTCTGTTATTTGACTGAATTAAGCCACTTATTAAATTGATGTAGATTAATTATTCAAAGACACGTTATTTTTCTTCAGGTGTAAAAAAACAAAAGGAGTCGGCCATGACGACGTTACGACACATTAAATATTATTGAGATAGTAACATTATGATTTATGATGCTAACATTTAATACTACTATGCTATAACTTGTTACTAATTAATTTTATTTACAAAATTACTAGGATTATTTGAATTGTTTCTTTGGGCTTTTTTGTTCATCCAAAACTAAGCTAAATTGTGGGAGCCCAAAACAATAGATGTAAATTAAATCAATATCAAATATTGTGAGAGAGGCCCAACCCAAAAATCTTAAGCTTGCAATATTTGGACTCCTTATAAAATACCAGTAACATATTAATAATTTCACATATGCTAAAAAAAAAAATTAAAATTAAAAAAAAAATCATGAATTTTAATAAGCAATTAATTATAATTATATCATAATTAAATATAAATGTAAGGTACAACAAAACATAATTATTTAACAGAAAAAATAAAAGAAGAAGAAAAGGAAGTTGTGATCAATAACGGGAAGGTGTGCCCTGTGGAGGGTGATGGGAGTAAACGAAAGGGCCGACAGAGTACAACCTCATGTTGCTGGAGCCGAGCGTCCGATAAGACGAGAGCGGCGCGCCGCCCAGCCCCCCGTTGACGTCGGTGGCGTGGGAACAAGCTTTGAGCGGCGAGCTGTGGACGAAGCTCTTACACTGCAAGATCCTCACGCCGTCGGCTTCGAGCAGCTCAGCCGAGAGCTTCGCTAGGAAGTAGCCGTTGCCGTCGGTCGGCCGGCTCAAGATGGAGAACGGCGCCGTTTCGTACCCGTACTTGTCGATCCCGAGGCAAGTAATTCTCACAACACTTCCTACATTTACAAGAGTTTATGAATATTTGTTTCAAACTGCATATGAATATATATTAGTTGTATTAAACTAAAGTACCTTTGAGCGGGGTGACTCCGGAAGCAGATTTGCAATAAACGGTCCCTTGTACGCTAAAAACTCCGGGAAAGAAATCATTCTTCGACTTCGGATTCAGATTCGGGTTCGGGCCGTAGCCATAACCACTTGCCGAAGCTCCGATCACCAAACACAATGGAAGCAGATACAACGTTAGCAACATATACGAGCGTTTCATCATCATCATAAATGTTTGCTTCGATCCTTAATTTCTGTCTGTGTTTTCCATTCAAATCTCCTCATATTTATAAGCCAACAAACTTATTTAAAAATTATGTTTTTTCTCTACGTAGATGCTCCTCGCTCTACTAATTAATTGCCTGCACGATCTTTCTTAAATTTTCATGCCTTTTATGTCTGTTTTTTTTTTTTTTTTTTTTTTTTTGTTTTGTTTTGTTTGTGTGTATTTTTCATTAATATAATATTGTTTGGTGTGTGTGGAAAGTGGATAATTCTTGGTATTAGACGCCTAACACACAAATTAAATATTAGGAGGAATAAGTGAATGATTGATAATGAATTAGTTGCAAGTAGTGTAATTATAATGAATTAAAATGAAGAAGAAGATGTGCAATCACATATCTACAGTGACTGGAGGAGGCTGCCACGTCTTTTCTGTTCAAACTTACCGCAAAATTCATTTCATATAATCAATAATTTATTTCTTATTATGGGCGTGGATACAATGGGCTTGTTAGAGGTTTTATTTTGGGCTGGGCCCTATTGTTAATATTAATTAACTCCAACTTGTTCACGGGATTTTGTTTATGAGCTGGATAGGTAAAGCACCGCGAAAGAGAGGTGGGCTTTTTGCATTTAAGACCCACTCCCCTACTGCATATATAAGTATAACCAACCTCTCTTTCTCGAAACTTCATTCCACAACCAATTCACAACCTTCAACAATTCGAATTTTAATCCTCATTTCCAACTGAAAATTCTCTCAATTTCTCAACTTCGTTTAATCTTCTTCTCCATTTCTCTTTCATATACAGCACAGATTATTAGGAAGTGGATTACCAAAAACAATGTGTGGCGGCGCAATCCTCAACGGGCTAATTCCCCGCCGCTCCGACATCCACCCCTCCGCCGCGGACTTCTGGCCCGCCGCTTTTTTCAGCTCTTCTGACCTGAACGAGCCTCCTCCTCCTCCTCTCAAAAGAAAAGGTAATCGGACTTCATAAAATCTAAACTCCTCATTATTTATTTTCTCCCCCCTTTGATTTGCTGCTTGAAATAATGAATATATGCAGGCGACGATAACAGCAGTACTCGGAAGAAGAAGCAGAGGAAAAACCTGTACCGAGGGATCCGGCAGCGGCCGTGGGGGAAATGGGCGGCGGAGATCCGCGATCCGCAGAAAGGCGTCCGTGTTTGGCTGGGCACCTACACCACCGCCGAAGAAGCTGCCCGCGCTTACGACAGAGAAGCGCGCAAAATCAGGGGGAAGAAGGCCAAGGTCAATTTCCCAAACGAGGACGACTCTAGTTATAACCTTACCCCCGAACACCCCACCAATCTCGAGTGCTATACCGAATTCAGCCAGGTCGGATTAGGTATTTGCGACGGCGTGTTGTATTCCGGAGACGAGCTTGAGGTGAACGGAGGCGGCCGTAAAGAAGCGGCGCCTGGGCCGGAGCCGACGGCGGCGGAGAATGAAGTGCAGAAGCTGTCGGAGGAGCTTATGGCGTACGAGGACTACATGAAGTTCTATCAGATTCCGTATTACGAGGGGCAGTCGGCGGCGGCGCCGCCTAGTAATCAACCGCCGGAGACGGTGGAGCTGTGGAGCTTCGATGATGTTTCCGGAGAAGTCTAATCCGTGTTTCATTTGTGATGTTTATTACAGTAGTTAATTAGTGGAGTAATTTAGTTTTCAGCGTCGTAATAAAACGTGTTTCCTTTCTAAAGGATGTAATGTAATTTGCAAAATTTGTTGGTAATTACTGTACTTTTTTCCCATAATCAAGATATGACGAAGCTATGATTCCATTAAATAACTTTTCGATTATTCAACCTTTACTATATTAATACATCAAATAACTTAAAACAGTGATTAGTAGCAATACAATACCAGTGGGCGCTGCAGGTATTTTACTACTGCCTTGTATCGCTGAGTTACGGCGGCGCCCACCGCTTTGCCAAAATAAAATAAAAAACGTTGCTATTGAAAACTTGTACTACTACTATTAGAAATCAAAGATTTTCCTTAATTCGTTGTACTGATTTCCCTCAAATTTAGAAATCCGACTGAAAATAGCAATTAATGTACTAATATCATGAATGATTTGGGTTTATTAATTTATGGTACTAGTACATTAGACAAATCGAACACTTGTTTTCCATGATTTGATTTCATAATCTATACACATCACGCATAATAATTGACTAGACTAAACCATCAACAACACAGTGGCCCAATGATACCCAATCTTATGGGCCTTCTCAAATTGTACTTCTAATTGGGCTTGCTACTACAAGATCCTAGGCCCAATATTTATCCTTTGCTATTTTTGCAGCAAACCAGGTGTAATGAACTAATGATCACCAATGACATAATAAATTTTCTGAGATCAAAATTAAATGGATTTTCTAGGCACATATACCAAAGTCCTATCTTCTGTTCTTTTTTTATATATAAATAGCACACCGCCATAGCTAAAAAATCAAATGATATTCCAATTTTTTTGCATATCAAATAAAGCGTGACGTGTAGAGACGAATAACAAGGAAATGGCACTAGCGTTACCTAGAAGATTTTGAATCTGGTCCAACTCTAGATCACTATATACGGTTACATATTTGAACGACTGCATGCTTTTCACCCCTTCCTAAAGCAACATTTCACAGCTTTTGCCACCTTCGCATGGCGGAAAATCGGCATCTCATGCATATCTCCTACTCCTCTTTTGGCCTCTTTCTTCATTTTTCAACGTTTTCTGCACCAATTTGTTTGTTTAAATTTGTCTCCTTTCTCCGATTCATTCCTACGCTACTAGTATAAATTACGAGCTCGGAAATCGATCCACCGTCGACGAGCTCTTCTTAACCCTCCCTCAATCCAAATGGGGCGTTTCCGGCCTCTTCTCCTCATTTTCCCCCTCCTGTTTTTTTCAATCGTTTTCGGAGAAACAGAAAATGCTCAAACTTTCATCGTTAGAGTCGAAAATGAGTTGAAACCTTCAGCTTTCTCCGACTTAGAGCAGTGGTACAAAGCCACTCTTCGAAGCCTAGATTCTTCGAACCCCATGAACTCAGAAACCAGAAATAAACCCCATGAATTTCTGCATGTGTACCGAACTGTTTTCCATGGATTCTCTGCAAAATTAACTCCATCACTAGCTCAACAGCTGGCGAAGCGGCCGGAGATCATCTCCGTCTTGCCCGATCGTCTCCGGCAGCTGCACACTACTCGCTCCCCGCACTTCCTCGGCCTGTCGTTAACAAATCCCGCCGGTTTGCTGTCGGAATCTGACTCCGGCTCCAACGTCGTCATCGGAATTCTTGACACCGGGATATGGCCGGAACGGAGAAGCTTTCACGACGACGGCCTCGGTCCCATCCCGTCCAGCTGGAAGGGTGAATGCGTTGAGGGAGAGAATTTCACGAAAGCTCACTGCAACAAGAAGATCATCGGCGCTCGGTACTTCGTCGACGGCTACGAAGCACGGAGGGGGGGAATTAATAAATCGGAGGAGGTGAGATCGGCTAGAGATACCAATGGCCACGGCACGCACACGGCGTCCACCGCCGCCGGAAGAGCCGTCGGGAACGCCTCTCTCTTCGGATACGCCGCTGGGGTCGCCGTAGGGGTGGCACCTAAAGCGCGAATCGCTGTGTATAAGATTTGCTGGCAGAATGGGTGCATGGATTCGGACATCCTCGCCGCGTTCGACAAGGCGGCGGAAGATGGTGTGAATGTAATCTCGATCTCCGTCGGCGGCGGCGCCGTGCCGTACTTCCTCGACCCTATGGCGATCGGCGCATTTGGGGCGATGGAGAGGGGGATTTTGGTATCGGCTTCCGCCGGTAACGAGGGCCCCACCAAAATGACGGTGACCAACGTCTCCCCGTGGATTACGACCGTCGGAGCGGGTACGATCGACAGAAAATTCCCGGCCGATCTAATACTCGGAAACCGCCGGGTGATAAGCGGCGCGTCACTCTACAGCGGCCCGCATCTGCCTGAAAAGGCTTATCTGCCCCTGATTTACGGCGGAAACGCTTCCGTAGGCTGGGGCGGCGGCGGCGGCGGTGTCAGGCGCCCCGGGGGTTTCTCCTCCGCCTACTGTTTGGGTGGATCTCTCGACGAAAAGGCCGTGCGTGGAAAGATCGTTCTCTGTGATCGCGGCGGCAACTCGCGGGTTGCGAAGGGAGAGGTCGTCAGAAAAGCCGGCGGCGCCGGCGTGGTGGTGGCGAACATCTCTCCGATCGGCGAAGGCCTCATCGCCGACTCGCACCTGATCCCCGGCCTCGCCGTCTCCGAATCCGCCGGGATATCAATCCGCAACTACATCAACTCGAATCCAAATCCCAGGGCAACAATAGCGTTTCGCGGCACGCGGTTGGGGATAAAGCCGGCGCCGGTGGTGGCGTCGTTCTCGGCGAGGGGCCCCAACATCGATTCACCGTACGTACTGAAGCCCGACATCATCGCGCCGGGGGTCAACATCCTAGCTGCTTGGCCCGCCGGCGCATCGCCTACCGATCTTCCCGTCGACGAGCGGCGTACCGAGTTCAACGTCGCATCTGGCACTTCCATGTCCTGCCCCCACGCCTCCGGCGTGGCAGCGCTGCTGAAGGGGGCTCACCCCGACTGGTCGCCGGCGATGATCCGATCAGCGATGATGACGACGGCGTACAGCCAAGATAGCACCGGCAAGCCGCTGCTGGATGAGAAATCGTACAATATCTCCACCGTGTGGGATTTCGGCGCCGGACACGTGGACCCTCAGAGAGCCGTGGATCCCGGCCTCGTCTACGATATCACAGCCGTCGATTACTTGAACTTTCTCTGCGCATCGAATTACACCAGTCAAGAAATAAGGCACATCACTCGGAAAAGATTTACCTGCAGTAGGAAACAGATGAAGCCGTGGAATATAAACTACCCGGCTATCTCGTTTGGTTTTGACGCGGCGGCGAACGGCAGTCTCGAGACCGTGATTGCTAGGACGGTGACGTATGTTGGCAGCGGGCCAGCCAGGTACGCGGTGGCCGTGACAAATCCGAAAGGGGTGAATGTGACGGTAACGCCATCGGTGATGAGATTCACGACAAAGGGGGAGAAGAGAGGTTACAGGGTGACGATCAAGGCGGAGAAGCGGACGGTGTGGCCAGGGAATACAGTGATGGAGGCCGGGAAGGTAGTATGGTCGGACGGGAGACGGAAGGTGGTGTCTCCGGTGGTGGTGATGTGGAAGAACGGGCATTGACCGACGGCGGAGGGTTAATGTGGTGGTGCAAATATGCTTGCTTTGCATGGTAACGATGATGAAATGGTGTATTAATCAAATTAATTAATAGTTAAATGAAGTCTATCAAAGATGAAATTGCAAAAGAAAAAAAGATTTAATTTTTGCAAGAGGTATTAACTTTGGGGCAGTATACAAAGCCAGTATCAATAAACAGAAGAGGAAGATAATAGTAACAAGTGAAATTTGCCATTGTTGAAAAGAAAGCTTACAACCAAGTCTCGGATTAAATATAACAAAACCACAACTGAATAGAATGGTATACTTAGAAGAGTGAGGTTCCTTTGCCCTTCTTATCTCCACCGATTTCGAAGTGCTTGCACCTCTGCAAAACAGACATCAACCGTGTTAACCACGACAGATAAAATAAGCAAGCAGCAATCGAGATGATGCAAGAACAAGATATGAACCTTGATTGGGTGCTGGGAAACATGCTTGCAACCCTGGCATTGCAACCTCAGGACAATCTTCTTCGTTGTTTTTGCCTAAACAGAATTGAACATAACATCTAACTCAGTTTCTGAATGCAAGAATAGTAAATATCACAAACTAATAGCAAAGAATTTCATCACCTTCTTGTGGAAGACGGGCTTTGTCTGGCCACCATAACCAGACTGCTTGCGATCATAACGACGTTTTCCCTGAGCAGCTAAGCTATCCTTGCCCTTCTTGTACTGTGTGACCTTGTGCAAGGTGTGCTTTTTGCACTCCTTCGACTTGCAGTAAGTCTTCTTTGTCTTCGGAACATTCACCTGCCAATTTGAACCACCCATGATTAAACTAGGCATATGAACCAAGCACATCCAACTAGAGCCAAATAGAGAATACTGATTCCATCCTACATACTTCAATCACGATAACCAATCCCAAATTGCTGGAACTCCGGATAACCGAACTGTAGTAGTTCCACAACAAACAACAAATGGGCATACGACCCCCCAACTCTTCAGACAGATCAAACAGAGTTCCAAGAACTGCTAAACATCACCAATTTTTTAGATCATCTCATGTTCTCAACTCATTATACTACTGTAACTCTTCGATTCTAAGCCATTAAAACATAATTATTCTGCATGTTTCCACAAGAACGCAACATGAATGGCAAGTAAAATCACAACTATCAAAGAGTAATAAATTGCTTAGTTTAGTGGTCAAATCAAGCTCATTTCCACTCGAAACACAGCTCAATATCTCAATATTCACCAAAATGAAAAACGGATTCGATAACAGAAGTTAGATTTCAATCGCTGCAGCTCGAATTATTCAATTGAGACTTCCTTTTCCCCAAATCAAAGACCGCTAATACTAATCGATTTCAATGGAGTTCACCAACTCACAGTATCACAAAAATTACACAACCGTTAAACAGCAAACAAGCCAAATCAATGGCGAAGTAGATAGAGAGAGAGATTACCATTGCAAGGAGATGCTCTCGAAAGCAGAATCGATTGCAGAAACGGATTTCAGGTAATCCCAATTATCGCAATATAGCTAGCCGGAGGCCTAGGGTTTGCAAGCATACGGGCCCCTAAATGGGCCGCCAATCAATTAAATGGGCTGTAAATGGGCTACAAGCTTGAATATTAGTAGTAGTATACATGAAAAAGAATAAAAAGGTAGAGAAAAGCCCAAATATTGAAAGCCCATGAGAAAAACCCTAGGTCAGAAATAAGTGAGCGCCGTATATAATCTTATCATCATCGCAGCTCACTTCATTTGTCATTCGCACACCCACCACCGGGGAGAGAGAGAGGAGAGAGAGAGAGGGAGGAAAAATGGTGTCGCTGAAGCTGCAGAAGCGGCTCTCCGCCAGCGTATTGAAGTGCGGCAAGGGCAAGGTTTGGCTCGACCCTAATGAAGTCAACGAGATCTCCATGGCCAACTCCCGTACGTTCTACTTTCTACTCTTTCTTCCCTCGCCTGAATGTTTGCTGGTTTTTTATGAGTCGCGCTCTAGGTTCTTAGATGCTTGATTTAGTTTATTAGGTGAATAATTTGAGATTAATCTGAGTTCGTAATTGCAATTCTGCGTTTCATAATTTTGTTTTGATTTATCTGAGCTCGGAGGAGCTGTTTAAGCCATGTTTGAGGTTTTGTTTGTAATTTCTAAAACCTAAAATTGACGATTCAATTCTAACCTAGATCATGTCGTGATAGAAATGATACTGTCTAAATCAGTTCGTGTTTAGCGTGGAGTGATTGTTGGTTGAGTTTCTAGTAAATCCTTTTCGAGAGAAATGATGCAGTCTAGATCAGTCTAATTTTCATGTTTTCCATGCTTGCTAAAACTGTCGATGAACAGAATACTTATTGTGAAATGTGTTGTACAATCAATGAATTTAATACATATTGGTTAGATTGAATGTTATCGAAAGGAATCAGATGTAGTAATAGCGCAACGGCAAAGCAAGCTACTGCTTGTGCTGGAAACGTAATTTAACTTGTTCTGTTCTTTATGTTTTGGAGTTTTGATCACTCATGTTTGGAATATGGATGCATTGCCGATTGCAGGTCAAAATATTAGGAAGTTGGTCAAGGATGGTTTCATCATCAGGAAGCCAACAAAGATCCACTCCCGTTCCAGGGCACGTCGCATGAAGGAGGCCAAGAGAAAGGGACGTCACTCTGGATATGGTATTGTTTTCTGAATATTTGTATTGCAACAGGATACATGTTTCTGTCTGTTTTATGATTAAGTATTTTGGGATCTGTTACTTTCACTTCTGAACTAACTTGTTACATATCCAAATAGGTAAGCGCAAGGGTACCAGGGAAGCTAGGTTGCCCACTAAGATTCTGTGGATGCGCAGGATGAGAGTGCTCAGGCGTTTGCTCCGCAAGTACCGTGAGTCGAAGAAGATTGACAAGCACATGTACCATGACATGTACATGAAGGTCAAGGGTAACGTGTTCAAGAACAAGCGTGTCCTGATGGAAAGTATTCACAAGTCCAAGGCTGAGAAGGCTAGGGAGAAGACCTTGTCTGACCAGTTTGAGGCCAAGAGAGCAAAGAACAAGGCTAGCAGGGAAAGAAAGTTTGCTAGGAGAGAGGAACGTCTTGCTCAGGTATAAAATTCTTCGGGCCTCGTTTACTGAAAGCTGTTCAAACTGTGTTGATTGGTTGCTTACTTGATTGTCCCATTTTGTAACTGATGTAGGGACCAGGAGAGAAGGCAGCTCCACCAGCAGCCGCTGCAGCAGCTCCTGCACCTGCACCTCAGCAAACACAGTAAGTCAATTACTATTCCCTTTACGCATCTTTGATCGTGAGCTCAAAGTTGCATGATCTGATGTTGTGTTTTCATTTGTTGTAGGGCAACTAAGAAATCGAAGAAGTGAGATCCTTGAGCGGTTGTATCAGCAACTAGTCCTCAGTATCTTTTCTTTGGTTTTGTTAGAACAATACCTGCAGTTTTTTGATCTCTTGCTTATGAATTTTCTTTATCATAGAACTATGTTGTTTAGTGGAAGGAGTACTGAAATTATACTGCTCTGTTTTGATTATGATATGTTTCATATCTCGGTTTATATTCAATTTCTCATCTGTTTGTGTGAGGTTTTTTCGTTATATCTCTCTATGTGTTTTCTAACATTCGCTTTTTTGATTTAATTTTGTGCCTTTATTGAATATACATGAGTGTGAAATAATAGTAATTTTTAGATCTGATTTTGTTTTTATTGAATCGGTGAACTGAAGTGTTGAAAAGGTTGTAGAAAATAAACAATGAAAACCAAAGTAAACTTTCATAAATTGAGCTGCTATACACTGTTGAATTTGGTTGAAATTAGCAAGGTTAAACCTAAACTTAGCTCTACGTACAAGTGTTGGTTTCATATCTCTCTAAAAACCTTGGATGAAGAAATTTGTGGTCAGTTCTTCACATGCCAAATCGTGACGTTACAGCCCCATGAACAGCCTCAAATACTTTCACATGACTCAGATTTCATCATCTACTTTGGTGCATGATAATTTATGACCAAAATACTTTACCTCCTTGTCTCTCTCTCTCTCTCTCTCTCTCTCTCATTTGATTTGCACCGCTTTAATCTTGTTGTATTTCATTTCCCTAGCCTGACTACGAAGGTAACTGTGCTACCATGCCCTAAGCCGTCGCTTTCGATCCACACATGGCCTCCCATCAGGTTCACAAACCTGTATGTATAATTATAAACATACATTATTTGCTAAATAGTGAGTTTTCATGGTTTCGGATGTGTACCTTCTGCAAATAGGAAGGCCGAGGCCTGTACAATCTCGATTCCGACTCGACGAATTTCGTAACTCGGTAAACTTGGTGAAGAGCCGGGGAATGTCGTTGGGGCTTATGCCACAGCCAGAATCTCTCACCTTTTTGGAGGAAGAATGTGCAATTAGATATAGGATTAATCACACATTCTAACAAATGAATCAAATGCAGAAGAAGGATTTTCATTCGGACCTGCACTCGCAAGTAAAAATGGATCTCAGTTGACAGTGGATGCATTTCCGAGGGTTGCCAGCCTCTAATGTTTTCTGGTTTCGCAACAGAGGCTTCAATCGCGACATAACCTTCCTTAGTGAACTTAACAGCATTACCAACGACGATCAATATGATTTGCATCAGTCGTTTCTCATCGCCAGTAGCATGCACGGGAATATCGACAGCCATTTTCAAAGATATCGACAGCTTCTTCACGGATGCAATGGGCCTTATCAAGTCCATAACCTGTGTTTAAGTGAATATTATGCATTATTTCTTCTTCAAGTTCAAATCAAAAGAGGACTTATTTAAAGTAGATAGAGAGAGAGAGAGAGAGAGAGAGAGAGAGAGGGGGGGGAACTACCTCACCAAAAGCTGCTTGTAGGTTGAATTTCTCGGCTTCTAAGTGAAGGCTGCCATCTTCGAGTCTTGAAAGGTCTAAGACGTCGTTGATGAGTGTTGCTAGTACGTTGCTACTCTTGAGTATGGTCTCTATCATAACCCTTTGTTCCGGAGCTAGCTCTGCATCTAATAGAATTGAACATAGAGATAAGATAGCATGCATTGGCGTTCTCATCTCATGGTTCATTACAGCTAGGAAGTCGTTCCTAGCACGGATAGCTAGCTCTGCCTCTCTCCGAGCTATATCCAGGGCTACATTTTGCTGCACCAGCTGATCATGGGACTGCATCGACTCTTCCAAAATTGCAGCATGAGAGAGAGCTACTGCCACCTAAGCATTGTTGGTATGTGGATTACAAATCAAGAACAGAAGCAATAGCAAATAGTTCTGCTGAATGAATTGAGAATTCAAAAACAGATATGTAGCTTTATGGTTCATTAGATTTTCATGATAGTCCCACAGTTCATGGAACGAATAAGATATTAAACAAACCTGATCAACGACGACTTCTACAAGTTCAAGCTCGTGCCCTCTCCATTTTCTTATTCCGTTCAGAACAAGAACCATGACAGCATAGCTCTTAGCTGACATTTCAGGCCAGTTGTTAATATGGAAATTCGAAAGGTCTAACAATGGTACACGAACAGCTACAGCCTCAGGCGACATATATCTTCCAGGAAGAGGTTTAAAATTTGCCAGTGGACATGTATGCGGAACATGGATTGCCTCAGCCCTACTAAAGACTTCACTAACAATCGGAAGAGTAGTAGGCACAGTGGATCCAACAGGAATCAAATTGCTCAAAGTGTGAGACAATTGCAAACTCAAGCCTCGTTGAGACGGCATCCAAAGTGCACATTCCTCCAAATCTAAGGTCCTTCCAAGCTCAACAAGAGTAGTTCTCAGTATTGTGTGCCTGTCAAGCGTGCTTCTGATCTCATGTGTTAGCATTCGGACATGCCTACTAGTTTGTTCTTGTTTTATGATAAGTCCCATTTCTCTATCTAATTCTTCGGCCTTGTTTTTCAGAAACAATTCCCTATTTTTCGAACTAAGCAAATCAGGGATAATGTGGACGAGCATCAAAGCTGTCACACATGATACAGCAGCAGTTGAAATCTTGGCTATGGTCATTACCACTGCAACAGTTTTCGAGTGAAGAGTGAATGTCCACAAATTGATTAGATGAGTTGCTCCACAAAGAATGATGAAAGCACCAAACTGTATTAGCACCCATCTATATGGAAAGAAAGAAGATTTTTGAACAAAGTAAATGAGCTCTAGAGGAATGGAGAAGTATGCGACTGCAATAAGAAAATCTGATATATATTGATATTTCACCAGGAGTCCATCAGCTGGCCAGTGACTCTCAACACAGTCGCACGACTCCATTAGAGGAATCTGCAACACAAGTCGGGTACAATCACCATCACAATCAAATACACAATTTAACTAACAGAATATAAATGCATGCCATAATCTCAGACTATTTGAGAATATGAGAACCTAATTCATAGTTCTCATCCATGAATTATAGCACCTAACAAACATAACACATGTCAAGAATTCAACGAAATCGAAGTGCTAACAATTTGCATTTAGTTAATCAATCACACCAAACAAGATAATTCCATGTTTGAGAAAGTTGATTAGATACTTAACGTTCTTCCTTATCGATAGATCGATAAATACCATAAAGTTTGGCATGAAGAATGAGCATATCATATCGTCTTCCACCGTGAAGAACACACACACACACACAATTCAAAATCCGACATAGATGATGCTTATCTGTGCATTCATAACGCTCCGTAACACCAAAGAACTCCAGAAAAATCCATTTTCGTTTTCCATTCCACATCAATTGAGCTTACTAAATGCAGTTCCTAAACCAATAATTCAGCACACATTACGCAGCAGCATGCTAGAAATATCGGAAAACTAAATAAGCACTAAATCCTCATCCACTGCTCCAAAATCAAACAAAGTAAGCATAAGAGCAAGATCTGATACAATAATTCAACAAACAACACACGGAACTCGAGTCATCAACATCTCCGGCACAGAAAAAAGCGAGATCACACAGGAACAGATGAATTTCTACAAAATTGAGAATCCACATTCAAAAACAATAACGAACGTTTTTTTTTTTTTTGTTTGTTTGTTTGTGAAAAAACGTTACCTGATGAACAGAATTACTCCACGACGGACTGATTCAGTGGGAGAAAGCTAAACAGTCATAGGAAAAGCGAAGTGTGAAGTAAAGTGGAGGGAAAATAACAAAAAAAAAAAAAAAAAAGGATACTCTTGGAGCCATCACGAGAGATGAAAATGACGCGCAGAAGCTCCGGTTCAATGAATATGAGCACACGTGTGAACTTCGCATTGGATCCAGCCCCGACTGGCACGTGTGGGCACTGGCGGAACTTCCATGGTGCATGGGGGTGCAGTTGCACCCCCAAATTTTTTTTTTTTTACTATATATATATGTGTATATATGTTAAATATATATAAATATATGATTTATATGTATAAATATATGATATACACATATGTTTTAGTGTATTTTGAAATGGATTTTAATACTCTATCAATTCCATTTCGTTAGTCTTGTTTTTTTTCGGCACGAGATCGTATGCGTAAGTGTTAAAAGTGACAAATAAGGGATCCACATCGAAAAATAGGGGTTAATTAATTATTTTCATTTTAGGAGACAAGACTATTGAAGTAGGACATTCCAAAATAACAAACTTGACTAATGAGGTGAGACGGAGGAATATAAATGACTTTCTTTTCTTATATAATTCGTAAACATAAAAAAAATTCGCACCCCCAAATCGAAAGTTCAGGATCCGCCACTGCGTGTGGGGGTGGCTTTTTATTGGCTGGGGAAATACATGCGGCGCCAAAATAATTGGTTGGGAAAGTTTCCTGCGGGACGTTGACACACTCAAGAACGGATAATACTAGCTTTGCCCTACTTGTCTCATCCAATCAAAATAAGAAAACAATTATACTTCCCAAAAGGGATTATAGGTATCGAAGATGCTAGATGAAGTGTTTTTATGCTACGAATCGAGCGTAGTATCGACTTTACTATACTAATCAAGCAATAGTTTTATTTGAAAAATTATTTCGATGTACAGTTTACATTGGTGGTAAACACTAACTTCAAAAAAAATCTAATATAAGTCCGAAAATGAGTAAAGATTTATTTCATCAAGGAATAGCATCTCAAAAATTCAAGCCTGAAACTAAGTTTAGTTCCAAAATGTAGAGTTGTACATTATTTTCTAGCCGTTGCTATTACAAATAGGGAGGTTTTCTCATTAAGAACCTATTTTAGGTATGAGAAAACCCCAAAAATAATAGTCTCTGTAGGTTAACAATACAACCACCTACGATTAATCGTTTCCTGAACTTTTGTCATTGTATCTCCTTTTCGAGACATATATGTTGCCAGTTCGATTTAGTCTGAAGGTCCGATCATCTTTTCAGGAACAACGAGGGTGTCAAATTCTTCAGAAGTGAGCACGCCAAGCTTCAATGCAGCTTCCTGTATAGTCATACAACGGATGAGCATATCATCCTTCGGATGTTAATATTTTCCTTCGTTTTACGTTATGTGAGAATAGTAATTAGTGAAATTAGTACAACACAACCAAAAAGGATTGATAGATGATGAAAGTGAGTGATGATGAGAAAGAGCCTCCGACCTTCAAAGTACTTCCCTCTTTGTGAGCTGTCTTGGCAACCAATGCAGCATTGTCGTAGCCGATTTTCTAGAATAAATAGCAGAACTCGGTGAGAAGCATGATACAGAAATGAGTATATGTACATGGACAAGTATTGAAACAGTTCAGTTTTAAGGAAAACTTACGGGATTCAATGAAGTGACAAGCATGAGGGACTGCAATACCATAAACATACCATGTCACAATAAGAAAAATTGGATTTATTTTCAAATACTACATCAAATCCATTAGATATTCATATGCGAAGTAGAGACTGACCTCGTGCAACAACTTATGAATTCTTTCTCTATTGGCTTGAATTCCTCTGACACAGTTCTTTTCAAAAGATGCAGAAGCATCCCCAAGCAATCTCACCGACTACACAACAAATGAAAATGTAAATTAATCATGATTTCTAGGAATACTAGAGCAGAGGGTGATAGAGAAATAAGAAACAGAATATGAGAAATGGGGGTAAACATTAAGCAATTTTTTGTTTCTTTTGAATTTTATATAGGTAGTAGCAAGGATACTGACTATCTTTTATAACTATAGTCTAGGGAAAGGAATACTTAGAATTGGACAAAGGATCATGTAATGAAGTACAGGTAAAGGACATTCAAGATGTCAATGAATCACTCGAGCAAAAGAGAGGAACATACATGTAATAAGTTGCTGGCAATGACAGGCTTAAATACGTTAAGCTCGAAATGGCCATTGGATCCCCCCACTGTAATTGCGACGTGATTGCCCATAACCTAGGAGGAAAAAAGCATCAGTAAACTATCTTAATGGAACATTACTTCTTTATCTTCAATTGGAGATTATTATTATTACCTGAGCGCAAACCATTGTGATAGCCTCACACTGTGTAGGGTTCACCTTTCCCTGAAATGCAAGATGATTTGAGTAGCACATAGTCAATAGAAGCCATAGAATAATGAGCCTTCACATTTCCAATAAATAAGATGACAAAACACATTACAGGCATTATACTGCTGCCAGGTTCATTTTCAGGAAGTATGAGTTCTCCAAGACCACAACGGGGACCACTGCATATTGAGGAGGGGGCAACGTCAGAACTGGACCGGAAGCAAATAACAAAAAGTATAAGAAAACTTCTCAAAGTCTCATTTACCTTCCTAAGAAACGTATGTCATTTGCTATCTTCATAAGAGAAGTAGCAACGGTATTTAGTGAACCACTTGATTCAACAAAAGCATCATGTGCAGCCTATCAAAAAGAACATGGAGAGAAATTTCCGTAGGTCAATTAATTATTTCAGAAAAGTTTTAGTGAGGCACATAAAATGCATGTTTGAACATTTGAGTTGTACAGTTTTAATGAGTAAACTTGCTCTGACACACAACTATAGAAGCCAATCACCAGAAAAATAAGGTTACAGAGCCACAAGAAAAAACTTCAGAGAGGACTCACCAGAGCCTCAAATTTGTTTTCCGCCGTCACAAATGGCAAGTTAGTCTCCTCAGCGACTGCTTCAGCAATCTTAGTGTCAAACCTGGCACCAGAGTTTCATTCACTTAAGAAATACCAAAAGAAAACTTTATAGAGTTTACTACCGCAACACAAAAATGAGAAAATGGCATCATAATCTGAAGAATTCAGCAGGTAAGAGTAAATAAATAGCAATAACAAATCTATTAATTTGTTTATCTTACCCTTTCTTGGTGTTCAACCCAGTTCCTACAGCGGTGCCCCCCTGTGCAAGCTGTATATATATTCCAAATTCTTAGGAGCAGAGAGAGAAGCTAATTGGAAAATCAGAATACTAGACCATTGAAATGATCAGTTAACCTGATAGATGCGTGGGAGGGTGCATAAGACTCTATCAATTCCATACTTAACCTGCAATTGCAGACAAAACGTATGATTTATCTCAATCATTTTGGTGGCCCTAAGAATAAGACTATAAAAAATTAATTATGCCACAACATTCAATCTCAGAAAATGTTCTGGAAAAACATAAACTTACTTGTGTGGAATAGCCACTAAACTCTTGTCCAAGTGTCAAAGGGGTAGCATCTTGTGTGTGTGTACGGCCAATTTTAACAATGTCGTTGAATTCAACAGACTGGAACACATAAGAAATAACAAGCAACATTTACTAAGCATGTGCTCACTGCTCAATTTAGAAATTGCTATCACCAATACATAATCAACTTTTATAGTATACGAAAAGCACATACATATTAACGGTAGAATAGATATAAAAATAAAAAAGTAAAAAAATAAATCAGTAAAACATTCCTCTGGAAAGAACTAGACCTCATGTAAGGATAGTTACATAATATGTTAGCCCCTTCAGAAGGCAGGCATGGATAATCCATGACAAATGGAAACTTGAACCAAAATTCACAAAATGTTAAGCAATTAGCAGGCACTATTTTGTCAGGAACCAAATGATCAATCATATACAGCAATTTGATTTTAAATGCCTCGTGACTTAATAAACCTTGTCCAGAAGGGAACAAAAAGGCGGATAAAAGAGAATGAGGCCAAAAAACGTAAGAATTACTAAAGGGAACAGTGATAGTTAGGAAGTTGCAAAACCTTTGCATGTAGAGTGGTGTGTAACTGTTTCAACTTTGGTAGCAATGTTGAATTGATCTCCGTTGCAGCAGCAATGTGCATTACCTATGTGTAAGACAAGCCAACAACCAGATAAGTAACTAAGACAAAATGAAACAAAATATGATCCATTGTCAGAAGCTTACGGTTGGAAATGTGTCATTGGAAGATTGTGATCTGTTCACATGGTCATTTGGATGTACAACTTTTTCACCACGCTTGTGTCCAAGAATTTCAGCTGCTCTATTAGCAATTACCTGTCAGGTAAATGAATATCATCAACCTCAATAGATAAGCAACTTTGCCCGCAACCTTGCATTGTGCCTATTTATATACATATGAACTTTTTTATAGGTTGTAGGTACAGTAAGTGGAAGCAACTTAAAAGATAAGAGCTGCTATTATTGGAGAAAAAGGGAAAAACAATCACCTAGACTAAGGACAATGAAAAAGAAAGTAACATATCCGCAATACCAAAAGTGTTCAAATTAACAAATGCCATTGCCACCATACGTAATCCCAGGAAAGTGATATTTTGGCTTAATTGGACTCTCAGCTTCCAAGAATCAAAAACAGCTTAGGATGAATTAAAATACAGGGTCTACAAGACGTCAAGACATATTGTTCAGAGTTCTGAAGAAACTGAGTGTCACTCAGCACCAGACAAGACGAAAACAACAAAATCACTTAACTATAATTAGAAAGTTAGTGAATACCTCATTGGCATTCATGTTACTCTGAGTACCACTGCCAGTTTGCCAAACAACCAATGGAAAATGGTCGTTTAGTTTACCCTCAGCCACTTCTTGTGCTGCTTGCATTATTGCATTTCCTATTGCAGGGTCAAGTCCATATCCGATGTTTACCTGTGAAGCAGACTATAGTTAAGAACTAGACATATTTATCTCCTTTCACTGTGCTCTATCTTAGGGTATTAGACTTAACAGCTATCAAAAGAAGCTAACAAAACCATAACGTAGTTGAGATCGAGCTGGCATAGCTATATGAGATCACTCTGAGGCACTATCACCTTTGCAGCACATTTCTTAAGAATCCCAAATGCACGTATGATTGGCTCAGGCATCCTTTCCCTCTCGCCTCCAATTTCGAAGTTCTGCAATGACCTCTGGGTTTGGGCACCCCATAATCTAAGGATAAGCAGGACAGAACACCAAAATAAGCCATGCATTGCAGGGAATAAATTACTAACTATATAAATAATCAGATCAATAAAATCGATCACACCGGTATATACCGGATCTATCTACCGGGGTAAAATTCAGTAGAATGCTGAAAAACACTACTGCTCGAGCTGGCTCACCCTTCACTATGCCAATTCCAATTTCATTTCATTACACAAAATATCAAAAATGCTGCTTATCGAATATCACACTAACTTATTCAGCTCGAGAAATACCCCTCGCTTACTTCAGATTCAAATCAGATGTGCTCGTATAAGTGTTGCAAGAAGGAAACAAAAAATCACAGAAAATTCTCATACGCTCAGATTCATTAATAATAAAACGACGATTGCGACTACACTATCACTGAGAAGAAGATCCATTAAAAAATGGCAATCAAACAAAAACCAAATAAGTAGAGAGAGAGAGAGAGAGAATAGCTCACGAACTTGTCCGATGGAACTTGTATGGGTCCAAAAGTGTCTTTCTCCTCTCTGAACGACGATGCATAGCATCTGAAGCTCGCTCTGAAATACGAAGCTGATCGTGATACCCGACGGCTCGCTATCAGTGTCGCCATTTCCGGAGTCCAAATCTCCGCCGCCGCGATCGAAAGTTGGTAACGCTAATCGCCGCCGCGAAAAGGGAAAAAAACGAAAATTCAGAACAGAAATCGACGAATCGTAGCTCGATTTGCTTCTACAGCTATACCAACAAATTCTTCCGTATTGGTTGGCACGCTAATCTATGCAGAGTATCCGGCCCACTTCCATTGGGCCCAAAATTAAGAAATTGGATCAATTTGGACCATCATTTGGGCTACTATTTGGGCCGGATCGGCCCATTTAGGGCGTGGACAATTTTTTTATACTAACGTGACTTTGATGAAATTAAACATGGTTTACAAATTTTAATCTAGAGTAAATATGGAAGTATTTAGAGCATTATAGTGAATTATGATTTTAAAGATTGATATTTGGTAGTGTCAATTTGATTATAATGAGACCGAGAGAGTTCAGTGTCGTGTCAGTCTATCGGTAAGGGCTCAAGTTTCGGGTCAAATGCTCTGAGTTTGAGTCTCTTATCGTGCATAATTAGTTTTTTTCTCTTTCTTTTTTAGTATAGTTATGGATTAGGTTTAGCAATCACAATTAATTTCAATAAAGAACGAGATAGTTTAAGATTAAAATAAATAAAGTGTGTATTATGATGAACAATTAAAAAAAAAGTTATTATAATGTTTAGGTAAAGAGTGATGCTATTCGGCCATAATGTGGCCGGCCATAATTTAACTTGTTTTATTTTTTATAATATCAAATAATTTATATATTTATGCCAAACTTTTTTAGATTATAAAATACTCAAAAGGTGATACTCCGTATTTTTTACGTATTTTTTAAAATTAATCCTTTAATTATTTGATAATTTTTAGTATTTAAAGTATTTTTTTACCTTTTTTTACCTAAAAAATGAAAAAAAATATGTAATTTTTGGGGAAAAAATATTTTTAAATTAAAATAAGAAATTAATAAATTATTGTTATCATTTACAATTTTTAAAATTACAAAGACTATGAAAAATATTGTTGTGTGGCCGGCCACATTATGGCCAAATAGCATTATTGTTAGGTAAAATTGGGCCCATATACAACCAGGACCCCCAAATAGAAGAATCGAATTGGCCCACTGCTTCTGGTTGAATTTATATTATTAATGCTTTTTACAAATGTGCTTTTCTTAATCATGCTTTCTTATGCATAAAATTATGTTTTTTTAAAGGGAAATCACACGATTATTTACAATAAAAGTCATAATGCATATATGAACATGAGAATCAAACATAATGAATTATAATCTTAGGCATTGTTTCGGATTTGATCGTTATATAAACAAGCTCACCGTACATTTGATACACTGCTTATACCCAACATGCTTTTTAGTTTCTCGATCATGTATTTTCTATATGCGCTTTCCAAGATATTTCAAGCAACAGACGAAACAGAATTGAAAAAGTAAAAAAAATAAGATTGTACGAAATGATATTTATACGTTAAAAATGCAGGTGAACAACAAAGATTAACCTAAATATAGCTCTAGAAAAGGTACGGACTGCCGCCTGAATCGCTTCGAACCCCGTCTCCTCCTCCTCCGATACCAAAAAAACACATACAAGTAGTCTAATTTTGATCACCATAACATTACAAATTTCACATTATTCATAATCAAGAATCATGAACATTTGAAGATATTTAAATATAAATACAAATATAAATGTAAATAAGAGGTTGAAATCATATGCAAGAAGCCCTACATGTGGTGGATTCTCATTAGTTTATTTAATTTTAAAAAATATATACGTATATATTTTTAAGTGGGGTAGTTTATACAGCTGTGGGTGTATTTATCACTCTAATTAAGCTTGGTCAGTCAACTGTTAATTAAAATACTTTAAATGCTAATAAAAAAAACCTTAATGGAGTAATAAATATTGTTAATAAATATTCCTTATATTTTTCAAGGGTTCTCCAAATAAGGTGAAAAAACACACATATCTAGTGAGCGTTTTGTCTTGCAGTAAGGTAGCTTTTAAATTTCCCGTCAATTGTTTTAAAAAAAATACTTCAAATATTCATATTTATATCATATAAAAAGATACTTCCTCCGTTTTGTTAAAATATGTTCGTAGATCAACTTATACGTAGAGCTGTTAATTCATGCGTATAAATGGCTATGTTCCCTACAAGAAACTCAATTTCAATTACAATCAAGAACACTGATGGACTCAATTAAAGTTTAAAGAAAAAAAATGGATTAACTTTATAAAATAATAATGCTATATAACCTGGATTTTGACCTCTAGCCAAGCCTGGGGAATTTTTGCTGTAATGGCCCTCCAAAAACAAGCTTATGACAACTTTTGACCAGAAATAAAAATTTAATAAATAAACTGAAAACTTTACAGACAAATGATTTGCAATTAGTTTTGTTGGTTTGTTAACCCAGTCAGACTGAACTCTCTCTCTCTCTCCCTCTCTAAACAAAGAAGAATAATTAAAGATTCAAATAGAAAGAAGGGCCTTTTTTAAATTAAAACAAAAATAAAAATCAAATAAAGAATGGAAGAACGGCCCACTAAAGGACATACATAACTATTCTTAAAATAAAACAAGGGCCCAACTCATCCAATTATATAAAATGAATACAAAATTTAAGGGCCCAAAACATTATTATTGAGGAAATGAATATTAAAATGAATCCAATTACGTAAATCGACCGAGCGTACTCGTTTCGGTCGATAAACGCGAATAGATATGCAAAACACAGTAGCTATGGTAACTAAACTACTAGCTCAAGAATATGTATTGCTATTAGTGGTGAATTATTTTGCAACAATAAAAGTCCTTGAGAATATTCTTGTAATAATTAATTAATTTATGAAAAATAACAAATTACTAAGTTATTTAGGGGTGGGGCCAGGGTTGGGGTCTGATCTGGCAAACTCAGTGATGCCAGCCTAGCATTTGCCATACATCATTGAGCAGTGGGTCCCACCTTCCACAATGCACATGCCATCCTTTCCCATGCACACACACACTCGCATACATAATAATTTCACCAAAAAAAAAAAAAAAAAAAAAGAGAGAGAGAGAGAGGAAAAAAACGAAAATAAAAGAAAGAAAAATACTAATTCCGTTTGTCCCCTTCTTAATCCTCACACTTTATTTTATGTTTAAGGTTCGTTAATCATGCTTATTACACTACATTATTACGCCCCCCTCTCCCTCTCTCTCTCCTCTCTCTCTCTCTACACAGCAAGGAAAGGGAATAAATCTCAATGCAAGAAAGGAAACAATATAGAACAAAAAAAATGCCGTTATTTTAGTGTCGGCAAATACCCGTTGGCACAGAAAATTACGGGGAGTGATTAATGATTTTCCCTAATTCTTGAAATTACTCCTCTTATTAGTATTATAATTTTAATTTAATTTGGAATTTATTTTGGGAAAGATGTTTTCTCCATATATATGGTTTAATACGTGCTAGGCGAAGAGGTCTTTTTCTTATTCTGTGCGGTCCCTTTCATTTACCCTCCATTTTTATTTTTTTCTTGTAATATTTTTTGGTTTCTTGGAACAATTTTTTGCTCCTTAATTGCCACTCATCATCATTCAATCACTCCCCTTTCTATTCTTCCTCTCTTCTCCTTCGTCTCGTTTATTTTTTCATTTTTTTTCATATCCTCTTCTTAGCTTTGTGTGAAGTCAAAGAGTAGCAGAAGGGGTGGATTTTGATGAGAAATTGAAGGAAGAGGAGCGAGAAGAAGAAGAAGAGCAAGACATGAAGAGGCTAGTAAGTACGTTAGTTTATTATTTTTATTACAGTGATTTAATTGTGGAAGTAGATTAGCTTTCTTGATTTGGAGCTGCTTTCTGCATCTTCTTGGATCGAAATTCTGTGTTTTCTTTCTGGGTTTAGAAAAAAATTGAATCTTGATTGATCCATGATTTGTTTGAGCTCCATTAATATTGGCTTTTCTTGTTTTTTTTTCCAATAT
Source organism: Thymus mandschuricus (assembly GCA_029379335.1). Classification (NCBI taxonomy): domain Eukaryota; kingdom Viridiplantae; phylum Streptophyta; class Magnoliopsida; order Lamiales; family Lamiaceae; genus Thymus; species Thymus mandschuricus. The sequence goes on from CM057071.1 coordinate 188,437, forward strand.
TTATGTTTGTGGTGATTTAACTCTGGTAAAGATTTGGAGATGTTTAGAGGTTGAGTTTGATTTCATCTCATCTGTTTCCTTGCTGTGTTGTCAGTGAAACTGCCCACATTGTCTGAATATTACAACAAGTTTCTGGTGTGTAGATCTGAAGCTTGTTGTTTCTGAGTGGGAGGTTCAGTTTAAGCTTCCAGAGTTGTACTTTGTGCTAATGCTGGATGTACTCTTGTATAATTTTGTTGTCTAGTTGAATTAGGCAAATGATTGAGATCTATATTTGGCTATTCTATTCCCAGTTAGTTGTCTAAGGTACTGAATTTGCTGGTAAATGCTTTAGCTCTTGGAGTTGTAATGGCCAAAGAGTTCATCTTTATGTGATTCTTCGAATAATGACGAATATAGTTTCTTATGAGACTCTGCTGCTAAATTATGTGTATAAACACATGTTTCGTTAGGAATATAGGCGTGTTTGATCGAATAGAAGATGTTCGCTGCATTTGGATGTTTAGTCTTGAGGGTGAAATATGCCTAACATTTGCCTCCTTACTTGTTTCATTATTTGTCTCTGCATTTTAGGTAGTTTTGCTGTTGCCCGTTTGTAATAACGATCTTTTATGAACATTGTTGCTAATACCATGTGTGGACAGATATGTTTTCATATGTTCATAGCTAGTGTTCGGATGTTTTCTTTCTTTATACTATTTGTATAGTGCCCTTTTCTTGTTTCCTTACGTATCCTTGTGGTTTAGGTAGTTTTTCTTTTACTCGTGGCCTTGAGCAACGCTGTGGATTATAATGGAGTATGCAAGTCAAATTGGCCGTTGACGCCTCGACCTCATAGTGTGTCTGTCTCAGAATTTGGGGCAGTGGGTGATGGGAAAACATTAAACACCGTAGCATTTCAGAATGCGATTTTCTATCTCAAGTCGTTTACGGATAAGGGTGGTGCTCAGCTCTACGTTCCAGCTGGCAAGTGGCTAACTGGATGCATCACTCTTACCAGCCACCTCACACTTTTTCTTGAAAAGGATGCGTTCATTCTGGGTTCTCAGGTTCGATAAGAAACTCTAGCCTATGCCTTTCTGTAGCTCTAGATATCATGACCAGCAATAGAAAGTCTCGGACAGCCAAATCAAAAAAATTGTGCAAAATCTTAGTCGGTGCTTTGACCTTTATCTGCAGGATTCTCTGCATTGGGATGTAATCGATCCATTACCTTCATATGGCCGAGGCCTTGAGCTGCCTGGTAAAAGATACCGGAGCTTAATCAGCGGACAAAATTTAACTGATGTTGTTGTAACAGGTGAGCGCATATTCGCGATTGATATTGTTAGCTTCGACTTTCTTGATCCTTTTTTTCATTTTGTTGCTCTCTTAAGATTCTCGTTCTTGCATTAACTTTTGCAGGGAATAATGGAACTATTGATGGACAGGGTTCTGTTTGGTGGGAACAAGTGAATAACCATTCGTTGAATTACAGCAGACCGCATCTAGTCGAATTTATTTCCTCCGAAAACATTGTTATATCGAACTTAACCTTCTTAAATGCTCCAGCGTGGAACATACATCCCGTTTATTGCAGGTAGCGTCTCGTTAAATTATCTCCGAAGTTCCTTGTTTTGTTAGCTCTAGAGAAATGTATAAGTGTAACTTCTTTTCATTGACATTCTGTTACAGTAAATTGCTAGTCCAGAATATAACAGCTTACGCTCCTCCGGACTCTCCCCACACTAGTGGAATCGTTCCAGGTATGTTAATCGGGATTTACTCGTAGAATGTATGTCTGTTCTATTTCTTCGCTCTAAACCTCAAACTCGTACAATTTCAGATTCATCGGAGAATGTCTGCATCGAGAACAGCAACATCAGCATGGGATACGATGCCGTGGTGTTTAAAAGTGGCTGGGACGAATACGGTATTACCTACAACAAACCAACCACGAAAGTCCACGTGAGAAGCACCCGACTGCAATCTTCTACCGGTTCCGGCCTCGCCTTTGGAAGTGAAATGTCGGGTGGTATCTCCGACATTTTGGCAGAACAACTTCTCATCTACAACTCCGTAAATGGAATCGAGCTAAAAACGGCTAGAGGAAGAGGGGGTTACATCAAAGACATATTTCTAACGGATGTTTACATGGAAAACGTGCAACAAGGAATCAAGGCAACAGGTCAGTTCACATCCCACCCCGATGATGGATACGACCCCGATGCCCTCCCAAATGTTACTGCCATTACGTTTCGAGACATTGTTGGTGTAAATATTACGACAGCAGGGATATTTTCGGGGATAGACGAGTCCCCTTTCACGTCTATATGTCTCTCAAACGTCTCCCTCTCTGCCTCGTTCGACCCCTCTACGTCTTGGATATGCTCCTTCGTCGAGGGCGAGTCGGAAAACGTGTCGCCCGAGCCTTGTCCTGAGCTCCAATTCTCGTCGTCCACAAGCCCATTATCGGATTGTTTCGTCTTTTCACGTCCGAACAGCCTAGTCGCAGAATTGTGAAGAAATCTCTCCCATTGGAGCTGTCAAGTCATTCATTCATTGGTCCATAGAGTGAGATACACATCTCCTTGTGTCGGCGCTGCGTGTGATCGTCGGATCGTAAGCAATGACGGGAGGCGGGCGACGGGAGCAAGTTCGTCGTCCTGATTGGTGTCGGTCGCGTGTCGATTCTGTGTACAGTGTCAGTCCTTTTTCTTCTTCTCATTCATGTGTAAGAAAAGTTTTGGTAGTGCAGGGGAGGACTCTCAAAATGTTTGCTGCTTTTCATTCATTCCCATGTTATTTGCTCATTTTTCATTCACTTTGTACATTCTTCAACTGGAGATTTGTGGTATTGCATTGATTATAGAAGGTTCACCCTTTTCCTGTTTATGGAGACTAGCAACTTCTTCGATTTTTGAACGGCGAAAACGCGACTTTAATCGTGAACGTTGGTACGCCATCCTGATTCTTCTAACACAGAAGGGCCCATAAGAGTAGCAACTTCGAGTGTATTTCCAACCACCAAATTAAAAATTCAACACTGTAATCTCATAGCTCCAACAAGAGGAGGGGACCAACAAAAGTGTAACAAACAACAAAATATACAATCGACAAACACATAAGATATGCAGGTCACTGTCTTCATGTTCATGCAATGCTAAAGAACATGTAAGGAGGTGGAGACAAGAGAATATATGACCATATTTGCGGTTTCCGAACTTTGTCCCTACGCTCTTCACAGACAAATACGATTCTCGAAAATTTATTGGTGTGATACCGACTGACTAGCGAGCTGAACCCAAGAAAATTCCTCCTTGTAGCTCGTACCTCCTTCACAAGAGCCCTCGCATGTGTATACAGCAATGGTGGCCCAATCGAGAGAATCTTCAGCATCTTTCACATGGAAGAAGTATAGTAACTGGGGTAAAACCTGAAGCCGGGTCGAAAGAACAGTATCAATTAAAATGATTCTGGTTTTATGGAAAAGGTTCAATCTATTGAATTGATTAATATGTAAGGTCATCACCTGAAATTCAAAAGCTCGTGCGCCACCACAGTGGTTACACCTAGGGATATCAGCTTTTGATGGTCGACCACTAGAAACGGGCCATAGTGGCTTTGCTTGAGAGGAGCTAGAGTATCTGCTCATCAAGGAAATGGGATTCTGATATTAAAACAAGCAACAAATATCTAGCAGCTTCAAAAATATAGATGATGTCCAATTTTCTAAAATGATTTAGCCAGACAGTACAAATCCCATATCAATGAAAGTGGAGACATAATTCATTATACTGAACTCCGACAGATCACCTTAAAACTTGGTCTGGAGCTGAAGATATTCTCTCTTGGAAAGATGCCCAGCTAGTGTTTTCATCAGATGCCTAAGAAATAATCAAAACAAGTATATCATCTTTATTGAAGTATAGGGCCGAAATAATCAGATTATCAGTATAAAAATAGAATCACCTGGAAATATTTCATAATGTTTCCATCAGAACCCTCTGTTCGGCTTCTAGAAATCAATGCATTAGTAGATCCATTATCATCGGAAATATGCTCATCGAATTCACTCTCATCCTCACATGCAATCTCATACTCAGGCCAAAGGAAGTTGCTTGCAGCTGTTTGTCAATAAAATCATGGATCCAAGTTACATCAAACTCGACAATCTTAATCTTAATCTTAATGGACACCAGAGCAATAATTAAGGAATTTCATGGGATCCTATGATTCTTCCCTCCACTACACAGACAGACAAATCTCCCCCACAGTCGAAGATAAGCAATAAGCAGATTCTTCTCTTAAATACCATACCACGAAGAAGGTAAAATATGTAGTTAAAATCTTCAGGTGCAGCATTTGAATTCAAAGGAATCACAATTTCTTGCAAGTCACCATATGAGCATGCTTCCAACTATGAGCACAAGTGACACTCTAAATCATCTTTCTTGAGTAAAACAATTACCTAATTCAGACTCCTTGCCAGATGTTTCCAACTGTTGGCATAACACTTTATGACTTGAGTTATTCGATCGCCAATGAGCAGCCTGCACGTATTTCATCAGTTACCTAAAGCTCCAAACGGTATTTCACAAATAGATGAAATTCAAGCTAAGTACCTGGTGCTTCCCAGAACAATATCTCGCTCTTTTACAGCTACTGCAAATTTTGTCTCCTTTCCATGTACAACACCAATCACATAGCATTGCTGGAACAGTCTATCGAGAATCAAATTACATGCTTCATAAAAATCATAACATGCAGCCCTCTACTACTAAACCAATAGAGATACTGGCATTATAGAAACAGAACTGAAGAAACAAGGGAAATATCTAGGCCAAGTGACTAGAAGAATTCCACACTTCTACCCTAAGGTCCCTAAAAACGTCTCTTTTAGATAGTCACCAAGCCATCGGCCCATGAAAAGCCGAACATGGTTGAGTACGTAACTAAACTGATCCTGGGGCTAAACTAAAACTATTAAATGGAGTTTGAGTGTTGCGAACCAAACACACACACAATTCATAGACATCATTGTCACTACATTAGTATGAATACCCAAAAAAATACTTAACCAACTCAACAATCAATAAGAAATGAAACTAAAATAACTGAAATAAAGTACCTCCTGCTGTCAATGGCTGCTGGCTCCCATCATCTGCAGGCGCCTCGCTGGAGTAGAAAGGGTTTGCTCGTGGCAATTGACAACGGAAAACCTTAATACTGTTGAGCCATTTGGTTATCAGAAAACAGAACATAGCATGCAAATTCATTTGCACTCTAAGTACTATAACAACTAGAGGGATCACAAATCAGAAATACACACCTTCTGGACTGAACTTCTGGAGGCCGCTTCCACTGCTCGTGCTGATCACGAAGAAGACAGGACATTGATGCACACATGAAAACGAACAATGTCCGGTGAAAAGCTGATTCCTCAGGCAAAGGAGCGTATATCTATAAAACAGAGAGAAAACATCACAACAAGACAGAGGCATTGTACTTATTCACATGATCCAAGTATATACACACTCCTAAACATGCAATATAAGTACTCCCAAAAAACTTGTACACTAGTTAATTACTGCACCTGAAGCAGAAACTGCAAAGGCTCACGGCAAAAATCACAGAGGCTGGAGCTTCCCGAAGGCAAATTAATGGGGTCCAACCATGCCTGAATCACAAACAGAATATCAGGTACTCTAACACTATCCGTAATTATAAAATGCAGTAGAAAATTCCACCCGAATCAATTCAATCCAAAAGAATTCTCCAAATTTTGCAATGTGAACCCCATTTAATTACCGGAGAGCCACCAGCTTTGCTAGGAAAATACTGGCGGCGCGATGACCATGGATTCTTAACCTTCTCCGCGAACCCTAACGTCATCGGAATCTGATCCTCTTCATCACTGACTACATCCTCCACGTCGTCGTCCCGGTCTCCGCCTTCATCCTCCTCCTCGTCCTCACTGAGAGAAGATATTTGCAGAGATTTGAGCTTCCGTTCTTCAAAATCAGTGTCCATTTCCGTCGAGTTAACTCCAAATTTCAGTTCAGCTTAGCTATTTCAATCGGATTTCGCCGGCGATATTGCTTTTGGGGGTTTAGGGTTTTGCGCCAAAATATTCTTCTGTTGATATTTCGTATTATGAGTATTGGCGCCGCTGCGTCATTTCCAATAATGGGCTTTATATTAGGCCCATTAGCTTGTTTTTTCATACCAAACAAAATTAACTATTCCTCACTATGTCGACTCACTCCGTCTCAAACGAAACGCGACATTTTTGTAAAATGCGTGAGAGCATTTTCAACGAAGAGTTACATTCGGTGTAATGAGTTACATTTGTTTTGAGACGGACATTTTCAAGGCTAGTACTAAAAGAGTTACGAGCATGGAGAGGGGAATAAACCGATAACTAAATAAATCGTAGATAAATCCTGCATTCGAATTCAACCAATTCATTCACAATGAAACCTTTGTGTATTTATACTTTACATAGCACTGTGTCAACTGTCACACTAGTAATCAACTCAGAAGTTTCCAAATTGAAAAATAAAAAAAAGGCTGGAAGAATTCCTAAAAGTTTCCAGCAATCCAATAATACATGATGGCCTATTATCACCACAAATGAGTAAAAAAAAAAAAAAAAAGAATTATGTTGATCAAATAATACATAATATTAGCAACTGTATCATTGCTTTGGCACCTATAAAATCAAAAACATGAAAAATCAAAAGAAAGAAATAATAAAGAATGAAACTTTACATTCACCCTATAACAGGACTGCTCCTTCACTTCCTCAACCCTGTTTTTCGTTTCATTTCTGTAGTTTGTCTGCTGCCAATCTTCTGTTGAGTAGCTGCAGCGACTGTTTTTCGAGACGGGGAAGGGCCGCCTAGCTTAAGGATCATGCTCCTAAACATTATCAAAGTGAAAATGAGATTTTGTTTGCATATAGGTGCTAAAGACTAATTGAAATTGGATAATGTTATGAGTTTGAGCTTACCTGAGTTCTGGACTTTTTGTTTGTTTTGTATTGGTTTTCTTGACATTCTGTCCTATCCCGTTGCTGAAGCTTCCGAGTTTTGAATGGTTAAACTGCCATAGCAAATCTGGCTCTGATGAATCACTGGTTCCAGCATCGAGCTCATCCAGATCATCCGTTGTGTTGGAGTCAAACTGTTTGTTTGACGGAAATATGGTGCATGGATTCTCGTTGGTAGGAGTCCACGACACAAAGGGGTTTTCAATTCCGATGGTTTCTTGCTTGTTCACCATGAGCTTGTCTACCCACTCACCGGACCCTGGTTCTCTATCATCATTGTCTCCGTTATTTTGGTGTTGGTTGTTGAATGGTGGCCAGCTTGGGGAGTTCCCTAGAAGGTCATCTAGATCCAAACTTTGCTTCTTTTGCCTCGTTTTGTTATTGCTATGAATCTGTGAGGGATGTCAATTAACAAGAGTTTTAGGAACTAGAACAAAACAGGATGGTGTGTAACATTATCTAGTTGAAGAGTTTGATGCTATTTGATAAACTTTGCACTAGTTGATAAACTTTCTGATGGAAGTAATGTACCTCTATGTTGCCTACATCTTCCATTGGCTTCCTCATGCCATTTGGAGATGCCAAACCTACGTTTCTAGCATTCATAGTTGAGTTAAGAGGCGACAGCTGGAAGCTACATGGACTTCCGGTGGCAGATGCTTTCTGCTGTGAGGAGACTGTTTCTCCATCTTTCCTTGCTAAGGCAGCTTTAAGACTGGCAATCTATCAGAGAGAGAGAGAGAGAGGGGGATTTAGCAGAGATCCAACCAATAGAGCAAGCATATACAAGAAAGCAAGCAACAGAAGAGGAAGTTGATGAGCACCTGTTCCCTGAGTTCTTTAACTTCTGATGAATCCTTATTTACACGAGCAGCACCAAGTTCAACAGTGGCGACACGCTCAGCAAATTTAAGTGTGCTGATGGTCTCTCCTACAGCATCAGGTTCAGGACTTATATGGACGAACATCAATGTCTTTGCTTGCCCTCCTATATCAAAATTGAGACACTGATTGAGAACGACGTTGAAAGAAAGCAAAGAAGAAGTTTTATTAGTTTAAGGAACCTAATTCTTACCAAGTGAATCTTGAAGCAGCTGTGTTAGTTTGCTATTTCTGTAGGGTACATGTGAATTCTTTTGTGCAAGAGATGATATCACATCTCCCAATGCAGAAAGGGATCGATTGATGTGTTGAGCCTCTTTTAGTCTATCGCCTGTCACTTCAGATTTATCGACTCTCTCACTTCCAGCCAAATCAACAAGATGCATGCAGCCTCGAACAATGGCTCCTGAGGTCATATCTCTCCCTTGGACATGAACTGTTAAGCAACTGTAACAAAAGGAAGATTAGAGTCTACAAAGTCACTTGAGAAACATTAGTTTTCATTTCAAATTGCTCACCTGTGAGAACGACTGCTGCGGTCATTAAGCGCTGTTGCACCAACTGCACGATTTTTGTGTCCTAGGTTCATCAGTTCAATAACATCGAATGTTGACGAGACACGTACTATGCTAGCATCTGGTACACTGAGTCCTGTCTGAGAACTATTTCGTATTTCTAATGTATTTCTAGTTAAGGAATTCTTATATGAACCATTAAATTCATCGGGATACATTCAATTACAATTGAATATGATAATGAACATTCTCAGGTAAATATCAAGATAGAGAAAAGGATATCTTCTGTTTAATCCATCAGTAACAAGAAGATCCCTGACTTGTTCATTGTAAATCTCAATCATCTGAACGGACACATCGTAGAAGAAAGTGTCCTTTCTTTGCTCAGCAAGCATGAACAAATCACTTAAGGCTCTATAATTCACTCCTTGGCTCTTCTCTGTAAGATCCTTGGGTCCACTCTGGATAACATACAAACAAAATCAATGATTTCCTTCATCGTTGAATGATAAACGAGTCATAGTGAAAAAAAGGTGGTTCCTATCTCACCATAGTGAATGTTTTCCCTGATCCTGTTTGTCCATAGGCGAAAATGCAGACATTATAACCATCAAGAACAGATCTTACTAGGGGTTGGGTGTCTGAAAATACCTCCTCTGTATGGGAATAGCAGCACGGTGTGAAGATTTTGTCGAATACTAGTAATAAAGAGTAGACGGATGAAAGAACTCAGTGTGAAGTATTAACCTTGTGTGGCAGAAGGGCCAAACACTTTGTTGAAGTTGAAGGATTTCCGTACTTTCCCGTTCTTGGCCAGAGTGTTAATTGTTATTACTCCTTCCTCTACATGATCCACAGTACTCAAACTATTATTTTGCCCCGACAAGAATGGTCTGACACGACAATAGACCCTTATACTTCCTGATCCAATACAACATCAAAACATTAAGTTAGTATAAACAGTGGTGTTTCCTCATAAAGATAATAAAAACAGTGGCAATGAAATTACCCTTCAGGTCCTGGACTTGATTATAAAGCTTTCGATTTTCCTCCAGAACTCTATGATAACCAGAAGCAGCATATGCTAGTCCATTAATATGGAGACCTGTCAAGAACGCATAAGCTCTTAATACATGATATTCTTTAAAACAACACCTTATCAGAGCCCTGCCCATTCACCCCTTAATCACAGACTAAATGTTAAAATGCTTACCGAGATTTTGAATTTCTTCATTAAATTTCATTTGCATGAACTGCACACCAGCTTTTGTAGTAGAAAGAGTTTGCTTTAGTACCTGGAAGAAGAAATCCATTGCATGATCGTATCAATTTAAATCCCAGAATGAGAAGGAATATGTTAAAGGTGAGGGAGAATATAACTAATATGGTCAGTGCATACCTTCATATCTTTTTGCTGTTGATTAACGATCATTTTTTGCTTATCGAATCTTCCATCAGGTTCTTCACAATTTCTAGTTCTCTCTAGATCTCCACTGGGCATCACACCATTCTTTTGTTCAGCCATTTCGGAAACATACGAAGGAGGTGTTAGTTAAGCAATGACACTTCAAGATGAAATCACATCTGGTAATTTATCCTTTCTTCCTTTGCAAAAGTGAGCATTACAAATAAGTGATTACCTTTGCATCGGACGGAGGAGGCTTTATCATGGGTTGTTTGTTAGTAGCAGAAACATTTGAGTTCCTAGAATAATCCTTCTTCTGTTACAAAATCAAACATAGCATTTCAGAAGGATTTTAGATATCAATTATGTGAGAACATAAATGTCTATATAATCGATTATACTGAGATAAATACTGTAACATATAGAATGAAAAGAGAACTAACCAATCCAACTTGGCCTGAAATATGGTGTTCGAACTCCTCCATGACCTTACTTAATACAGATTCAACAAGCTGTAACACAGAGGATAAGTCAGCTCAAGAATCAAAACGAAGGATTTTTACATCATATATCAAATATATCATGTAAATTCAATCGTATCTTACATTTGGAACTTCTTCAGGCTTCTTATCTAACAGAATTGCACGAACAAGCTTACTCAAGGAAGAACTGGGCTGCAGAGATGAAGATAACAAAAAACATGAGTATTTTGAGATATCATTGCATTGGTGTTTATGCTCACTTGAAGTAACCAAAACATACCGCTTTGTTAGAATCTTTGTCCATACACACACCACTTAAGGATTTCTCACTTGCAGATGAACTTCTTGATAGAGAATTCGTGAATGGTTCACAATTTTTGCGAACGAACTGTTTTCCAGATGCAATGGGCTTAACATTTCCACCAAATTTCCAAATCCCATTACCACCTGATTGTTTCCATTCATAGTAGGACTTGAGTGCCAACACACAATTCACTATCCTCGAAGATTTTCCTCCCTAAAATGCAATCAACAGCGATCAACCATCTTCTTATGCAAGAGTCATAATCTTAACCAAATAGTTTTATTCCCAATTCAGATGTATGAAACAGCAGAAAGTTCGGTAGCATCTACAAGTAAGTACCTGCTCAAGATCAGAGGCCTCAAACGTCGGTATCCCTCTCTCTTGCACGGCCACAAGAAAATTCCTCACATTCTCAAAGTACTGATAAGCTGACAATGCAGCACCATCGGGTATAAGTGCAGCGTCAGATGGACTTTCGACTACCTGAAATAAACGGATCGAGCTCAATCATTGAACTACACAATCATATTGATATCTGCATAAAAGATCAAAAACAAGAGTAATAATTTTTTTGAAATACATATATTGCTCACCTTAAGCACAGCTCCTTCTTGAATTTTATTAAGTACATTGCAGAGAATCATCCCGCTTCTTAATCCGAGCCTAAATTCTTCCTCGGAAGGCTCTGCTGGTAAATCTCTTGCACCTACTACTCCAACCACTTTTCTTAGCCAAGCCGCAGCTTCATATCTTCTGATTGCTGCACATAAGCAATGGACCTTTAATCAAGACCAGTACTAACATAGATTTTAAAGAAAAGGTCCCTTCATTCGAGATATAGCCCGACCACAATCATCGTTCTTATCATATCAATTCACAAGTTGATTACATGAAACAAGTAGAACAAGAGAAGAATTAACGGTCATAAATCTTGTTTGTTCTTCGAAATCTTAATTCATCGATATTAGCATATGATTTCCAAAACCAAAATAAAGAATTATACTAATAATGGAAGATGGAATATAGACTTCACTAAATATTTCAGTGCCGGCACCAACCAACATGAACTCCACAACAAAATTTTCATCAAATGACAGAAAAAAAGGAGAAAGAACCGAAGGGAGTTGAATCGGAATTTCACAACGAAGCTGGAAAAGATCGAGAATTACCGGCTTCCTCCGCCCTGCGAGCATCGAAATCAAGATCGCGCGATCTATTCTCGTGCTGCTGCAGAACATCCTCCACAACTGAGGCCATGGAGAACGAGAAGGCATCTTCAACCGCCGCCATTCCCAATTCCTCCAAACAACCTCCTCGATTTTCAATCGAACAATAATCAAAATATCCAAGAATAATTCAATCGAGCTTCGTCGCAATATCTGCGTGCGATGAGATTGAGAGCTTTTCTCAAAAGGCAGAGCAGAGCTTCCTCGGAATCCAAGATGAACGATCAGTTCAACAACACATACATACAGAGAAATAATCGATAGCTTTTCTCTCACTCTATAGCAACACCGCAGTTGTGAGTAGGCATTCGGTCATGGCTTCCTCCCTTTATCTCTCCGCAAATAGGACTATGAAGGGGGATGCAGGTGGAGGTGGGCTAATCCACCGTCCACGTGGATTTCATAATCTTGCCTACAAAGGTTAATATGGTAAAGTTTGTATGAATATATAATTTTATAATATATATTTTTCCTCTACCATAGTTAGGAATCTTCAGTTCTCCACCCCACCGCCCCTCCTCACTTTTAGACCCCACCACCCCACTGCCTCTCTACCTTACCGTCAAAATTTATTTATATACTAGTATTACGAAAATAAAATAGTCTAGCCAAATTTGCCGCTTAAACCTTTTTTTTCTTTTTCTTTTTTATTTATTTTTTTGAAAAATGTGCATAGAACAATTTATTATCACATTCAAATTCTCATTCTTTTATTTATTTTAGTGTTAACCTTATCTAATATTTCATCCGTCTCTTCATAAGTGATCCATTTTATAATAATAAAAGGGATCACTTAGGAATAGGAAGAGACGGAGAGAATATGCATATTTATTTTGAGCTAATTAAATAAAATTCTATGTCACTTTCCGATTTTTCAATCAACTATTCAAAGTGTCATTCATGATTTATATATAATCAATTTACTATTCGTTATTATTTTTATTTTTTTTGTAATTTAGCACATACAATTTTTAATATTTGTGTATTCATGGAGCCTGATTAGGAATGGTTTGATCAATAATTTCTTATAGTAGTGAATTATTAGCCAATCTCTTATAGTGATATGTTGTATAACTAATAGACATATAAATGTATCATGTATAAGAAGGTTCCATTTAAAAAAAAAAAAAAAAAAAAAAAAAAAAAAAAAAAAAAAAAATCTTGCATCTTACTTCTTTCTATGGAACACTTGAATAAATATAGACATATCAAATCGATTAAAAATGACCCCTGCAACGCGGATGTACAATACTAGTATAAAATAAAATATCTATTTTATCTATAAATCGTATTTATATCTATAATATATTATCCATAATTTAAAAAATTAACTAAAATTAAGGGTTTAAATTATATTAATCGAAGAAACCCCTAATAATAGAATTTCTTACTCCCCCGGTCCCTTTGGAGTTGTTACACTTCTTTTTAGTATTTGTCCCAAGCGTTTTCGAGAATTTTAATGATGAGTTTTAAAATAGCTTTTTAAAGATTTTTTCTTTTTATGATATACTAAAACACTTGTAGTATCCCGTAAATTTAAAATTTTCACAAAACGATATTTTGAAACTTACTATCAAGACGCTCGAAAATGCTTGAGACAAATGCTGAAAAGAAGTGTAACAACTCCAAAGGGACAGAGGGAGTATCATTATCTTTGTTTAAATTAATTACATATCTTATCAATTTAAAAAATACTACCACTCCGGTCCCAACCAGTTGAACCATTTGCTTTATACACGGGAATTAAGACGAAAATATTTAGTGTAAAAAGTGAATTTTGTAGGGAATGTAATGTAGTTTATGTATTTAGACATATTTTAGAAACAGAGATTCATAGATGCACAAAAACATGTTCTTGTTTGATCTTAAATGAAAGATCGTATCAAGACCTTTAATTTGATATAAAAATCATAAAAATCCAATAACAAACGAGCAAGTTATAATAATTTAAACTTTTAAAATTTAAATTATATCGAACTACGTGCAGAAAAATGTGTGGATGAGATTTAAGTATGGAATGTTAAGTGTAATACTCCCTCCGTTCCACTCCATTTGGCATGCTCTATTATTTTATACATCACATCTATTCACTCTATAGGCCAAATGAAGTGGAACGGAGGGAGTAAGGGGTTTACTAATTGTACTAATTATACTCTAATTATTTCTAAAAAGGGAAATGAGTCAATAGGTGTGGGACGTCACAAAAAGGAAAATGGTTCAACTGGTTTGGACCGGAGTGGTATATAAAAAACGAAAATATGTCATGAATATAATACTATAATGTTATATAATCAAAAGATGCTTCATGAATGTGAATACAATGTTAGATGATTGTTTATAAGGGCCATATGATATCTATGTTTGATATTCATATACGTATATCATATTAAGACATGGGTATCAAAAGATTTCATATGCATACCATGTGTTTGGCATATCAGTATATAAATATCAAATTGATATCTAATATACTACTCCCTCCGTCCCGCCAAAGACGTTACTTTTTTTTTTTTGTCAATTTCTGACACGTTTTTCAACGCTTCTTGATGAAGTGTTTTATAATAGATTTTTGAAGAATTTTTTCTTTTGCGAGATGATACAACTATCATAGTATCCCGTAAAAGAAAAAATTCTTCAAAAATCTATTTTAAAACGCATCATCAAGAAACGTGGAAAAACGTGTCAGAAATTGACAAAAAGAAATGTAACGTCTTTGGCAGGACGGAGGTAGTAATATACTGATATCATCTCTTTTAACTCTTTTCATATACTGATTAATATAGAGATATTACTCATATATCCATTGCATTTATTATTATAATAATACTAATAATAAAAATAATAAATTGTTAGTTAATAATTGTAGAGGTAGAATCTACGATTACGGTTGAACCGGTACGTTCGGGCTGAATGCCTCTTTTATTGGGTCGTTTCGACATTTAGTCTGGTCCGTTAAAACCGTTGTGCCAGTTAATTTGGGCTTTATGAATTTTGCCTACTACAGTCTGTCCCACATTCTCTAATCAAAATAATTTTAGTTTGTCCCTCTTTCTCTAATCAAAAGAATTTTAATTAGAGTATTAATAAAATTATGTCAGTGCATTTTTATTACGAGGTACGGGATGGTCATAACATTTGACTACGAGAATGGGCATTTTGACCCGAAATCAAATATTTTTTTGGCTCAACATGCTTTGAGCGATTTTGAATTTCAAAAAAATAAGCCTACACATTTCTTAATTGGGACAGCCAATAAATTAAGAATCAAGATTGGGCCGCATGTCAATCTTTAATTGTGAGGTATTTAAAAATTTGTTGAGCTATTCGAGATTGGGCTGCATGCTCATGTATCAAATATTTGGAGATAGGCCTTGCTGATTTCGCTTGCAAATTCGAGAAAGACATCAAGATTAGGCCCATGGGCCATGTATTAATAAAAAAAACATTGTTATGTTATTATTATTTATTTCTAATTATTATTATTATTATTATTATTATTATTATTATTATTATTATTATTATTATAATCATATTTTTAATTTTGTTTTGATATCTCACATCCGAACAATCAAAACCAAACGCATATATTAGATATCAACTTATACTCATATCTCATATTTAATATCTGATATTTTGGTATATGGAAACCAAAGGAGGCCTAAGTAACGAGGCCTAAGTATATATTGTTTTATCTAGTTTACGGGAGTCATTATTCAGATGTCGTCTCAGGAAATATATTGAACTACATGAGACTCGTTATTGCTAGTCAATTTTGTGCTTAGCATTTAATTTCCCATGACAGTTGCACTTAATTGTAACGAGATTAATTTCAAACACCATTAGTTTATACTTTGGCAGAAAGCCTTTAAAATTAATAAGAGCGAATTTATAGGTAACATAACTGTGGAAAAGATCTTGACTAGGATTTTGATAAATGCTCTTAGTTAAAGATCATGCGTGTCACTTCAGTCAACAAGGGGTGATATATAAATAATAAAGTTGTTATCATGTTTGCTACTATCATGTTTTACTCTTAAAAGAATATTCTTTGAAGTATTAACTTAATTTTACAGCAAAAAGTTAGTGATTGCAAGAGTAGTTCTTTGAAAATAGTAATTGGCATCCGGAAATTTACCAACGTCACCGCCGTCTTTTATGTCGCTAGCCTCATCAGTGCCAACTTTTATCATTTTTGTAGCAATTTGCTCTGCAATGGTTCTGCCTTAATCCATTTTCCCTCCAGATTACCTATTCCCATTCGTGACGTTGAATTATTGTTCTCTTTCAGGTAACTGATGCAGTGGGGTGGTACTGGCAATTAAGGATTTCGGTGGTTCCTACTCCAACAGGCGGCATCTCAACCCGTCGGGGATCGGATTTTCTGACGACCGGAATCGGTGGTTCCCTACTCCAAAATTTTCCTTTTCATTTCTAAAGTCATTGTTTTTTTTTTAATAATCGAATTTACATGCTTTATAATGTGTTGAAAGGTTTATTGAGATTTATTTAATTATTATTTAGTATAATTTAAATATTAGAGATGATTTCATTTGAATTTAGGTTTATTTTGTATTGCGTGAAATACAGTTGTATTATAGGTAAAGAAATAATTTTTTTGGCATAGCCGACCGGGCTTTCCGATCTCAGAAAACAACCGACCGTCAAAGATAATACGACGTCGTTGGTCGTTCTTTTCCGGCGGTTAGGTCGGAAGGTCGGCTATGCCATAAAATTCTTTTTCCCCCTAAGTCAGTTAATATATTAACAATTGAATTTACATGCTTTATAATGTGTTTAGATATTTGTTTTCTTATTATTATTTATTATGATTTAAATATTAGATATGACTTAATTTGAATTTATATTTATTTTGTATTTGGTGAAATATTAGAATTTAAAACATATAGTCGTATTCTAAGTTAAAGATTAAATTTTTTGGCATAGCCGACCGGGCATTTCAGCCGCCGGAAACAACCTACGACGTAGATAATATGACGTTGCCGTTCATCCTATTTCGGCGGCCGAAACGGATGGTTGGTTATGCCATAAAATTCCTCTTCTTTTTTTCCCCTAAGTCAGATAATATATTAAGAAACAAATTTACATGTTTTATAGCGTGCTTAGAGATTTATTGAGATTCATTTCATTATCATTTAATATGATTTAAATATTAGAGATGATTTAATTTAAATTTATATTTATTTTGTATTGGGTGTAATATTAAAACAAATAGTCGTGTTTTAGGTAAAAATGATTTTTTTTGGCATAGCCGACTGGATGTTTCAGCTGCGGTAAAAATGAGATTTACTTTAAGCGGATGCACGTTACTTTTTCTATACATAAAAGTACCCTTTTACCATATTGATTGGTCATTGCTATTTCTCAAACTCACCTCCTCCACCTCCATCTATAATTCTCTCTAGTCTCACCTCACCTCCCCCATCTCCATATATTCCTTTTCTCCCCTCAGTGCGATATTTTCTAAAGTTATTTGATATCCCTCCCTAACCAAAAAAAAACCTTCAAAATTATTTCACTTCCCTCCAAACTAAATAAAAACATTTTTAAAAAAAAAAAATATTTCGCTTCCCTCCAATTAAATAGAAACATTTTCAATTTTATTTAATTTAAATATGCAACATTCTTGAATATCTTGTTTTGAAATGGAATGTTTGTATTTTTAAATTTATTATAACTATTTTAATCCCTTAAAAAATACAAAGCTTAATTTTTAATCTCGTATGGCACTCTCCGGCGATTTTGATGGAGAGTTTATGGTCTAAATTGTTTAAATAATTATTTTGTATTTATTTCAATGTATTAATATAGCACTAAATATCAAATGGTTCCACTATGTATGAGATTATTACATTTTACATCAGTTTTAATGGATTTCTTCTCGGTTACGCAAAAAGATTTCTAACAAGATTATTAACAATATTATATTATTAAATACTCTTAAACTCATTGAATAGGTTTCAAATACACACGATCGTATATAAGAATAAAGCTACCGAGCATATCATAGTTCAATCGAAGCTCATTTGAATTTAGGAGTCAATCGATCTCAGATACGAACAAATTGTCATAAATTATCTTTAATTCAATACAAAATATCAATCAATTCAACTACGTAAGATAATCATCGCATTTTAAGTCAATTTTAATATTCCACCGGCCTCAAATCCTTTGTCTCGCTTTATATTCAAATAACTCTATCGTTATACTAAAACGAGACAAGAGATCAAGGACACAGAGGGTAGCTTTCTACTCAATTAAAAAAAGACTTCAGTTAAGGTTATAAACTCATATACTCTTCAAATAACTACGCAAACTTCAAATACACGATCCAATATGATAAATAAAACAATCAAGCATGTGATAATAGCTTGGATAGTATGGTTAGATCCATTGAAGAAGAAAGTAAGACAATCAATCTCAGAGTTCGTTTAGGATTCATGAGTATATAGACAATAAAACGATCTCAAATTCGAACCAATATTTATAAATTACCTTTAATTCAATACAAGATATCAATGATTCACTTATATACGAGAAGTATTGTATTTTATGTCACCTTTAATAGTTTTTTTCTCAATTAAACAAAATAACTACAATCAAGCTTATAAGCTTAAATACTCTTGAAATAATTGAGTAAGCTTCAATTACAAGATCCAATATTATAAATAGAGCAATCAAGCATATGAATATATGATAATTGTTTGAAAGTATTGTTAAAATCACGTGAATAGAATAAATGAAGGTAACTGTTAAACCAAAGCTAATTTAAGCTTTAGGAATCGATAGATAGTTAAACGACCTTAAATTTGAATGGACCTTCATATGTTTGACTGTTTTATTTGTTACTCCCTTCGGTCTTTAGAAGTTGAGTCAAATCTTTCGGTACTAAGATTAAGGAAGTTTTGTTTGGCATGTTAATTGTGTTTGGTAATTGGGAAAAGAACGAGATGATGTTCATAATTTATGGAATATTAAAAAAATAATGTGGTTATGGGATTAGTTAGTGTGTAAAAAAATAAGGGGCGCAATTAGTTTTGTTTAATTAGGCATTTATAGCCTTAATTTTTTTACCAAAAAGGAAAATGTACAACTTTAAAAATAACGTTCGAATAAGGAAAGTGACTCAATTTCAAAGATCGTAGGGAGTGTTTTAAAGGGTGAAGTAGCACATAGATAAAGATCGAGGACGATATTTCTGTCTCATAGAACGGGCAAAAAAGCAAAGTGAAATAGTAGTTTAAAAAAAGTATTATCTACTGTTTATAAAGTAAGTGAAGTAATTCTATTACTAATTAATTGTTCTTTGATTAGTATTTGGAAATTGCATATTTATAGTTGTCGTGTAAATTGGTTTAGAAAAATGCTTTATGAATAGATTATAATTAATAAAATAAAAAGTTCTCTATTTATACATTTAATTCAATGTATTATTATTTTTATTTAGGAACTCTGATAGTCTATTTATGGGACATTTATTATGGAATGAATGGAAAAATAGAGCACTTTTCCGTGACAAGGTCTTTAAATTTTCTATTAATAGTTAAAAAAAATTAAAACAATCACATGTACTCGAATTTACATTTACAGAATACATTGAAAAGAAAGATTAGCAAACTAATGACAGTGAATAAGTTTTAGTACTAATATTTGTTGAAAAAATCGTCTTCCCGCCGAACGAAAAAAAACCCGCCCTCCCCAAAATGAATTTAGGGCTCCCGCGCCCAACAAGTTTCTATTACCTCGGGGTATGGCTCCTCATCGACGATGAAGCTTCATTGTACTCCACCCCACCCGCCTTTCCCCTCTTCCACTTCAATATCACCCTCCCTTAAACCCCACCATTAATAACAGAGCAATCATTGAATGTTAATCCTTACTCTATAAAAATACACCCACATCCAAACGGAATTCTACACAAAGATTTCAACTTTACTACTGAAAACTCTAGAGAAAACTCGAAAGAAGAAGGAGCGTTGGAATGGCAGCTCTAGAGAGAGGAATCGAGTGGCTTCGTCCCCTTGTAAGCAGCAACCAGCCACGAGAATACTGTGTTATTTGGAAGCTAGGCGATGACCCCTCGAGGTTTGTACCTTCTCCTAATCATAATTTACTTTACTTTTTTCATTTTCTTGATTTTTTGGTTTGGTTTGGTTTTTGCCTCAGATTTATGGAGTGGGGGGCGTGCTGTTGCAGCGGGGGGAGAATGGGTGAGGATTCGCGGAGAATAAACGGTTGATTGATGAATGTAGGGATGATTCGATTAAGCATGCGGTTTCGAGTAATGCTTGCAAGAAGCTTGCTCAGTTGCACTCTGTTATTCCTTTCTATTCTGGGTAATTAACCTCCCTCTGTTTCTTTTTCTGTTACTTGTTTATGTTTATGTGATTTCTTGTTTCTGGGTTCTTCCTTATGTTTGTAGACGGTAGAACAATGTATTGATTATTGAAAGGTTTATTAGGTATTGTCAAAAAAAGAAAATGAAAAACGATAAAGAAGAAGAAGAGAAAATGCTAGCTTTGTTTAAGTTCTATGAGGTGCTAGTTCGATGGAGTTTTGTTGTTCGGATTTAGCCTATGATGGTTATTTTAGCCGTTTCTCTGTTTCAATAGTGTGAATATTTTGTTTGAAAGCATGTTAGCTTATCTTGGTGTGCGCAGATGCTTATCTTGGTGTGGGGAGATGAATATCTTGAGTTCCTCTTGTGCTGTAAGTACTCTATGAATGTTGTTGTAGGCTGTCTTTGATCGATGTTGTAGAGATTTCTCTCATTTTCTTCTTTTGGGATGTTGAATGTTATTGTGTATGTAGAATATAAAGTGAGTTCTTTGTCAAATAGTTGGATGAGACCGCCGGAAAATCATCTGCTGTGTAGTAAATTCCATATGTTAGGAATACTCCCTTACTTAAAAATTCAAACTTTTAGTTAAAGGAAATGATGGCGGGTTAGCTAGTGGAGTACATAAGAATGGCTTTCCTTCTTGAGTCCTAGCTATTGTTTCGTTTGTGGGAATTGTATACACTAAAGGCACAATTTTATAGCTCATTTCTTACCTAGGATGCATTACACTAACGATATTACATCTTAACCGTCTCCTCTCTCTGATCAGCCGTGTCTAAAGTGTTAATAAACTCTCTCTCCCTCTCTAAGAACACGTCTTATGTGTTTGTTAGAGAATGCATGCAACCTTTATCTATTTTCATAGCGACGAGTGGTTTTTGGACCCTGCAGAGCCGTGACATACATTCCTTTAACGATATTGGCAGTATTGGCTTGTGTACTTATAATGTGCAGACCAATAAGAATAGAGGAAAACAAAAGGAAACGAATTTAATTATAGACATCACTTCTCCAAATGCTTAATTGAGAACTTATAAGTATTTTCTTCTCTGGAGTTGTATATTTTGTACATCTCTGAAAATGGAACCTTCTTACTCACTCAAGATAGGTGAGGAAGTGAGCTATAAGTGACTAGAACATTACTGAAACCTTGTTTCTAATGATTTTTTTTTTTTTTTTTTTGTTTATGTTGAATTCTTGACAGAGCAAGTCCACAACTATGTTCTAAGGTTTTTTTTATTTATTTCACTTTTCATGAATAGTCATGATGTATATTGCATGCGGTAATGTATCTTCTCCTTAAAAAATGATGCAACCTTTTGGCATGTAGGTGGTAATGTATATTGTCATGAACAAGTCTGGCTTGCTGTTTCTCTTCTTACTGATGCACTTGGAGCTGCAACCCAGGTCATTCTCTCCTTTTTTCTTGCATTTCTTTCACTTGAATTTAATAATATATAAATTATATAGATAATTGTGTTGTATAATTTTTGTGTCTGGATGACTTTACTTTGAAAAGATTGAAATTTCCAGGATCTTAACTGATTCGTCCTATTCCTTTATTCCTTTTACCAAGCAAAAGCTGATAGTTGAGCAAAACCCAACTGAGTACCTTGTTTATTTATCTTTAGTTTTGGAGAATCTCCTGTCAAGATACACCCTCAAACATTTTGATGATTTATGGGCTTGTAGCTTGTTTGAGTCTGTATTTCCTTGTGGCAATTGCATGACTCAAGTAACCTTTTTGGTCTCAAATTTTGGTTTTCCCAGGCATTAGTTACCATGATATTGTCGTTGATGCTAATGTAATATTACTAATTTGGTTTCACGTAATGTTGCAATTTGTCTGCACCAGTCATCCTATAAATGCTCTAACCTTTATCTTAGATGGTCTCTATTATGCTGTCTCATACTTACGTTATGCTTCAATTTCAATGGTAACATTATAATATGTTTGTGACAAAATTCCGTCACTACTTATTGTAAACATACATGTACTACTACATTAATGCTCTACTTTTTAGTAATTGAAAAATATATAACTGATTTATCTTGAGATTATGTTATTTTGTGCAGCTATGTACTTATCTGTTTTGATGTTTTGCAGAGAAACCGGTGAAGAAGGGATGAGCATTGTTGTTTATTTCTAAGTGAATGAGAATTTTGACACATACACTCTAAGATTTCTTTAACTTCAAAGGTACTCAAAATTCATATATGCATTTATGTGTAAAGATTTTATCTTATCCTATTCCTTTGTTTCTGTCATCATTTTTCTATAATTTCTCTGCAGAGATTCTTCATGAATGACATGGAAACTGTGAAAAGTTTTGCATACATAACAACTGTTCCTTTTAGAAAGAGAGGCTAATGATCTTGTTTAATGCTGTAAATCTTGAAGATCTTGGTTTGAGTTCAGTAGAAAAGAGGCTTCTCTACCAGCATATAATGATAAGCTTGTGTTTCGTGCCTGTAGCATGCTTTCTTCAAGGTTATCGTCTTCGTCTTCGATGGTTTTACAGCTTTGTATTGTAGTGTGATGTTTCTCTGAAGAATTCTTGTGTTCTTAGGTATTAAATTACTTTGAAATCAACTTAGATGTGCATTGGACAGTTGTCTTGGAAAGGGCTTTAATCTTTTTGTGATAGACTGGAAATTGGGATTATTGATCTGGGGCTTACAATTCGTGTTGGTCTTACTAAATCCAACTACATTTTTAGTTTTAGATCAAAATGCTACAGAATTGAGATTGTCTAAAATAGTTGTGGGACATAAGATATTTTTTGAGGTCTTATGACATGCACAAGAACTTGATGAACTTTCTGAGAAAATTTTATGTTTTTTTATGTTCGTTACAATTTTCACTACTGCTGCCTCGTATATGCTATAGCATCTTTGGTTTCCTACATATATTTATGCTACTAATATTTTAAAACCATATCAAGAAGAAAGATGGGAAGCTATTTTTAAAGGGTTTGAATCCAATTTATACTTTATCGGTTAGTTTTAAGAAGAGGGATATGAAACTCTTTCTAGTGTCTTGAATCTGATTTTTACCCCTTAACCGATTTCATAAATGTATCTGGTAACCATTCTTGCTCTCATTTTCCCTTCAAAAGAAAGTACTATTACTCTAGTTGAGATGAACAGTATGGTCTCTTTGTAGACAATATATTATCCAAGTCATCCTAAAGTGAAATAAATTTGTTCTTTCTTAATTGAGGGTTTTTAAGAGTTGAAGGCCAGATAAATACACATAATTGTCAAAGGCCCTGAAACAATGATTATGTAAGTGGTTATTCGCTATTTATTGATTCCGGAAAGAAAGGCTTCTGGCCAGGGTAGCTTTAAGTATCTGCACATCACTAGAGAAGGGCAGCACCTATACTTGCCTTTCTACTTCCATGTGCACTTTCTCCTACTTTGTTCTAGTATTTTCAAACTAAGTAGTAAAAATGCTTGTGTATAGAGAGACAAAGCCATATATCTAGATGCTGATGCTCAATTAAGCCTGTTTGACATTGGCTAAGGCACAACTTCTTAGATTGACACAATCTTTGATTGAACTCTTCATACATCTTTAAGTCATTCTTTTTTGAAACAAACTGCATTGTGTTTTAGGTGACTGAATATTATAGTTTTGATCAGCCCTCTTTGTTTTTATTGAGATTTTTTTTCTTGCATAAAATGACGAGTGGTTGTTTGGATTTATGGATTAGTTTTTTATTTGAGCATGATTTGGCAATGTGTCTTTCACTACTTGTATAGTAACATATTTGGCTGTTTTATAGGACGACAGATTCCAGTTCCATTTCTTGAGTGAATTAACACTTATACAGAGGAATATGGTGGAAGAAAGCATGCCATAGTCGTAACCAACACCTTGATTAAATTGTTTCTGTCAATTGTTATGTTTAGTTTCTAATATATTATTACTTCAAAAAATTTGCAAGTGTATTATCATCAATTTGCAAACTGAATTGTTTCCTTACTCATAGCTCGTGATATGTTTGTAGAAATGCCTCAGAAAGCTTTCCATTCATTGCTAAGTTGTTAGTTCAATCTAAGCTGCCTATAAGGTTGTGATGAATGATTCTACTATAGGTAGTTGAGGCTATGCGCTAGACACTAACAGATATGATTGGAACTCTACCTCCACAAGTTTTTTTCTGTGACGGTGACCACGGTAAGTGTTTATCAATCTTATGTATCGAATTCCAGAGGCATTTGTATGGGTTAATTAGCTTATACAAGATGAGTTTGTTATTGTATGTGGATAGACTATGATATTTGAAGGAATTGTAATCACTTGCATCCTCATTTGTGACTACTCTCTCATTTTTTATTAGTTTTAAAAATCTGTGCTCTTTAGTCCTCGGTGCAATCTGCAGCTACAATACGCCAAAGCCTGTTGTTTGTACGCCACTGCGGTGGCCTTTGTCATTGATGTTTCGGATTGTATCCCTAAATTCTCACCTCTTTCCATTCTTTCCATTTATGATGTTGAATTATTGTTCTCTTTAAGGTAGCTGATGCATTGGGGTTGTATGGTGCATTGGGGTTGCACTGGCAATTAAGGAAATTGGTGGTTCCCTATTCCAACATGCGGCGTCTCAACCTGTCGGGATCAGACTTTCCAACAACTGAAATCGGTGGCTGCTTACTCCAAAATTTTCCTTTTCATTCCTAAGTCATTTCCTTTTTAATAATTGAATTTACATGCTATATAATGTGCTGAAAGGTTTATTGTGATTTATTTTATTACTATTTAGTATAATTTAAATATTAGAGATGATTTCATTTGAATTTAGGTTTATTTTGTATTGAGTGAAACACATACTTGTATTCTAGGTAAAGAAATATTTTTTTTGGCATAGCCGACCGGGCTTTTCGGTCACAGAAAACAGTTGACCGTCGGAGATAATACGACGTCGCTGGTCGTTCTTTTCCGGCGGTTAGCACAGACGATTGGATATGCCATAAAATTCTTTTTTTTTCCCCCTAAGTCAGTTAATATATTAAGAATTGAATTTACATGCTTTATAATGTGTTTACAAATTTGTTATATTATTATTTATTATAATTTAAATATTAGATATGATTTAATTTGAATTTAGATTTATTTTGTATTTGTTGAAATATTATGTAATTTAGAACATATAGTCGTATTCTAAGTAAAAAATGATTTTTTTTGGCATAGCTGACTGGGCGTTTTGGCTGCCGGAAACAGCCGACCGACGGAGATAATATGACGTTGCCGTTCGTCCTATTTCGGCGGCCGAAACGGATGGTTGGTTATGCCATAAAATTCCTCTTTTTTTCCCCTAAGTCAGTTAATATGTTAAGAAGCGAATTTACATGTTTTATAGTGTGTATAGAGATTTGTTGAGATTTATTTAATTATTATTTAGTATGATTTAAATATTATAGATGATTTAATTTGAATTTAGATTTATTCTGTATTGAGTGAAATATTAAAACAGATATTTGTATTCTAGGTAAAAAATGATTTTTTTGGCATAGCCGACTAGGCATTTTGACTGCCGAAAACGATCGACTGTTGGAGATAATATGTGATGTTCGTCCTTCTCCGGTTGCCGGAATGGACGGTCGACTGTGCCAAAAAAAAATCCTTTTTTTTGTAAGTCTGTCAGTATTGAGAATTGAACTTACATGCTTTGAATTTGTTAATGGAATTAACTTAAGAATTATTTGATTTTTATTTGGTATAATTCCAATATTAGAGATGGTTAAATTCAAATTTAAATGTATTTTGTATTGAGTGAAATAAACCAATAGTTGTATTCTAGATTAAAAAAAAATGATTTTTTTTTTTGCATAGCATACCACGCGTTTCGGCCGCTGGAAACAGCCGACCGTCGGAGATAATACAATGTTGTCGTTCATCCTTATTCTGCAACTTCTTGATTCGCATATAAACTTTAAACTAAACACCTTTTATGATTTTTCAATATAAAAATTAGTAAAAGAAAATGATAGTGTTCCTTTAAAATATATGATAATTTTTCTAATTTTACTAAAAGTTATACATAAAATTTTGTGAAATCAAATATGATCTGAAAAATATAATAAAAATTCTAAATAAATAAAAAATAAGATTGTTTATTTTGATTTTTTCTATAAGCGGATGCATGTTACTTTTTTTGTACGCATAAAAGTACCACTTTTACCATATTTATTAATCCTTACTATTTCTCTAATTCACCTTCTCCACCTCCATCTATAATTCACTCAAGTCTCACCTTACCTCCCCACCTCCATATACTCCCACGCTTCACTACTCACCACCGCTAGTGCAATGCTCACTCTCACCGCTCACCGCCAACGCTCACAATTACCGTCACCGTCAAACGCTCACGCTAGCCACACAACCCAACTTTATTATTTATTAATAGAAAAGAGCCATTTTTTACAAGCCAAATATTTTTAGAATTGACTTTATAAATATAGAAAAAAATAAATAAAAAAATGAAACATCTAAACAAGTGGGGAAATGACGTATTTTTTGTGGATAGCAAAAGCAAAGTGAAGTAGCAGTTTAAAAAAGTATTATCAATTGTTTTTAAATAAAGTGAAGTAATTCTTTTACTAATTAATTGTTTTTTTTGATAAATATTTGGAAACTGCATAGTTTATAGTCTTATACATGTCGTGTAAATTAGTTTAAGAAAAATGTTTTATGAATGAATGGTAATTACTAAAATAAAAAAATTATCGATTTATACATTTAATTCAATGTATAATTGTTAATATTTTTTATGGAACTTTGGTGGTCGATCTATGGGACATTTATTATGGAATGAATGAAAAAATGTATGACACTTTCCGACTATTTTGAGGGTGAGGTTAGGGTCTAAATTGTTTAAATAATTAATTTGTATTTATTTCAATGTATTAATATAGCACTAAATATCAAACGGTTGCAATATGCATGAGATTATTGCATTTTAAATCAATTTTAATGGATTTTCTTCTCGGTTAAGCAAAAACATTTATAACAAGATTATATTATTAAGTACTCTTAAACTTATTGAATAAGTTTCAATTACACACAATCTTATATAAGAATAAAGCAACCAAGCACATGATAGTTCAATCGAAGCTCGTTTAAATTTAGGAGTCAATCGATCTCAAATATGAACCAATCGTCATAAATTATCTTTAATCCAATACAAAATATCAATAAGTTCAACTACGTAAGATAACCATCGCATTTTAAGTCAATTTTAATACTTCGTCTGCATCAATTCCGTTGTCTCACCTTATATTCAGATAACTCTATTATTATACTAAAATGAGACAAGAGATCAAGGACAAAGAGGGTAGCTTTCTACTAAGTTAAACAAAAAAGACTTCAATTAAGGTTATAAGCTAATATACCCTTCAAATAACTAAGCAAACTTCAAATACACGATCCAATATGATAAATAAAACAATCAAGATGTGATAATAGAAAGTCTGGTTTGATCCACTGGAGAAGAAAGTAAGACAATCGCTCAACCGGGGTTCGTTTATGATTTATGAGTATATAGATAATCAAACGATCTCAAATTCGAACCAATATTTAAAAATTACCTTTAATTCAATACAAGATATCAATGGTTCACTTATATACGAGAAGCATTGTATTTTATGTCACTTTTAATAGTTTTCTTCTTAATTAAACAAAAGAACTACAATCAGGCTTATAAGCTCAAATACTCTTCAAACAATTGAGTAAACTTCAATTATAAGGAACAATTATAAATAGAGCAATCAAGCATATGGATATATGATAATAGTAGTTTGAAATGTATTGTTAAAACTATGTGAATAGAATAAATGAAGGTAACTGTTAAACCAAGCTCATTTAAGATTGCATGATGGTTAAGTTTTGGGACCAAAGATTTGTGTTCGAGTTTTCCGTAAACGCCGCTTTTAAGTTTCTTGTAAAAAAAAAAAAACAAAAAAAGAATTAGCAAAAAGTTAAATTTAAAAATTGTACTCCCTTTGTCGCATTGGTAAAGAGATAACTTTTCTCGGCACGGACATTAAGACGAGAGTGATAGATGTTGATAAAGTAATATGAATGAGTTTTAGTGGGTTAAAATTTTGCGATTTAAGGTAATATATCTTTATCAATGGGACAAACTAAAATAGAACTTATTCCTTCAAAAAGGGAGTAATATTAGAGAGGAATGAAAAAGATCTCCTTCCGTTCCCGCCATACGCGAAAGAAATCCCGCCCTCCCCAAAATCAAATTATTATGCGCGCCGCTGCAAGTTTTCATTACCATGGTTCACGGCTCTCCCTCAACTCACTTCCCCCAAATCAATGTTCCAAAACTCTCTCCGAGAATGGGGGATTCTCTCAGTAGCAGAAGCAGCAACGAATTTCTTCCTCACTTTCCAATACTGTACTTCTGTTTCTCCGAAATGTCTTCTTTCAAGTTGAAGCTCTCTTCGTTCCTCGTATCTTCACCTTCACAATCTTCCTCCTACTCTGCTACGACGTCGTATTTGCCGCCGCTCCCTCTCTTCCGCTTTCCAAGGACGCGCTTCAATTCCAGAGGCAGAGTTGCAGTCGTTGGAGCCGCCGAAAGTGACAAAACCAATTATCCCATTTCTGGTGATTCCAAAACCCCCAATGGGACACTGGTAATTTCATCTGATTGCTTCGTTTCGCCTTTTTTTGTAGGGGAGGATGGATTTTTGGGTTGAATTTGATTGAATGATTCATGGCTTTGATGTTAATATGCAGCCTAAGACTAGGAGAGTGATTCTTCTGGAGTATGTGCAGAACGTACAGCCTGAATTCATGGAGTTGTTCGTCAAGAGAGCGCCCCAGCAAACTGAACTATTTCCTTACTCATAGCTCGTGATATGTTTGTAAAAATGCCTCAGAGAGTTTTCCATTCATTGCTAAGTTGCTAGTTCGATCTAAGCTGTCTATAATGTTGTGATGAATGATTCTACTATAGGTAGTTGAGGCTATTTGCCAGACAGTAACAAATATGAATGGAACTCTACCTCCACAATTTTTTTCTGTGACGGTGACCACGGTAAGTGTTTATCAATCTTATGTATCGAATTCCGAGGCATTGTGAGGTTGCTGAAAATCTGGCACAATTAATGTATAGTGTCTCCTTTTCCGCTAAGTTATGGTATTGTAGTAGAGTATAGGATTACAATTTTCTTGATTCTATGTCCCAAGTTTAGTTATAGTTTTGTAGCTCATGTTGGTATTGTACAATTTATTTGATTTATGTTTTCTGTTGTAATTTGAGTTTCCATTTCATAAAACTGTTGTAGAATGATTTAGGTGTCATACGTATTCCAGTTTCTTCATTTTAATTCAAATTATTGAAAAAAGGTTTAGAATTCCTACTACAATGTGGATTTGGTTTGGGTGGAGCTCTGCAGTAGGAAAGCTTGGAAGAAAGCTGGTTTAAAATCTCCTCTTCCTTTTCCATTAGCTCGTAGTTAGCGGCTTGTATTTGATGTTGTCCGCACGTGAAGATTTACCCTCCCAAAATTGAAGTAGCAAAATGGTGATGTTTAGGTAATTATGACTTTTATCTTAATCTTTTTCATGGTATGGTATTTGGTTTATATTCTTTTTCCATGTCAACTCTTTTTTATTTAAAAAAAAAAAATTATTATTTGATTTATGCTAAACAGGTCCGTGGCAAGATGCAAGGAAATTTGCCTCTCCTGCATTGTTGTTCACTGGGATATGATGCTCTTGATGTTCTTTCACATGTACTGAATGCTAGGTGCTCGTACAGACCCATTCATTCCCCTTGTGTCTTTTAAGATTATATAAGAACCATCGGTAGATATGTTATATAAGAGCCATTCTTTAGTCTAGGCGCTGATGTCAACCAATACTCTAAATACTTATTGCAGTTTTACGACAATTTCTTTTCCTGGTGTGTTTCGTTGCTAAAGAATGTGTATCTCATTGAAAAGATGATTTGCTTGGAATGTAAGTTATGCCTTCTTTGTGCTGCAGAAATTCAGCGTTACCCAGAAATATTTCTGTCACTTTTACATAGTTGGTGTTATATGGACAGCTTTTCTGCTCGTGGCCAGTTGGCTCTATGCGTACGAAACAGCTGCAGTAGTTTCAGAGTCATCACTATATCCGAGTATAGCTAGCCAATTGACTGGAGTTTCACAAGAGTTTTCCTGAAGAAAGTGGGAGAATACAAATACGGGGTTTGGAATTCTGTATTTCTACTTCTATTGATGGAAGCTCAAGTTTTAAGGCGCCTTGTAGAGAGTGTATATGTTTTCAAGTACAGTCCCTCTGCTCGGATGCATATTGCTGGCTATCTCACCGGCCTTTTGTAAGTCTTTCTGCGTCGTTTATGATGTAATATTTTCTTACTACATTTAGAATTATGGGTGTTGATTGTATGATATTATGGTATGTTTGACAATATTTCTGATGACTTTTGTTTCTGGTAATAGCTTTTACACAGCAGCTCCACTGTCCCTCTGCTGCACATACTCTATGGAAGTGTTCACGTTTGTGGCAAAATTGCTTGCAGAATTTATTGTTAAGGGGAAAGAGAGGATGCAAGTCGCAGAGTTAATTTTCTGGGGGATTTGCGTCCATTTTTGCAACTCAAATGGTATGCGTGGATTGGTGCTACTTTTTTCTTCTGGGGTTGGATTCATCAACGTCGTTGCCATTCTATTCTTGTGAGTCTTTCTTGCTGCTTTCTGTTTTGCTTCCCACTTAGTTGGAAGAGCATTTGAACCCCTATACACTTATGATGGAGTAACATTTTTCCTATTATACCGGTAAATATTCTCTGATCGCCTCTGATAAAATCAGGGCTCGATAAGGAAAAATGGTCATAAAAGCGACGAGTATGCAATTCCTGAGGGTGATTGGTTCGAATATGTTTCATCTCCACACTATCTGGCAGAACTTGTAAGCCCTTTTTCCCTATTTGTGTTACTGCAATATTATTTAAGCGAGCCCCCTAATTGTCTCTCTTCTCCCCTTTCTCTCTTGGAGGTTATATATGGAGGACTTGTGATTGCAAGCGGCTTTTGTGATATTACGATCTGGTTGGTTTACGGGTTTGTGGTAAGTCTCAATCTCTTTACATCGTCGATAAAAGATGAACATAATTGTGAACGACGTTTCACTGTGGATGGCGATTGTACCGTTGCAGGTGGCGATCCTCACCCTTGCTGCTGGCGAAACTCATAGATGGTACCTTTGTAAATTTGATAATTATCCCAGAAACCGTTATGCCATCGTACCTTTTATTCACTAATGCTCATAATTTACATAATTTACTTGTGTTCAAGTATTCTTGAAATCTAATGACTGCATCTCTCATAAAATCGGGCTATTTGGACGGGATGGAGGGAGTATGAATTAACAACAAGACGGCCAATATTAATGATTATGTTGATAATTCTGCAATTATCTATATTGAATAAGAAGATTCCAAATGCGTTAATGGCAAATGCCTGTTTTGTTAGGCAACGCTGCACAATGAAATTCGTCGTATCTGTCGAAATGAAAGCGGATCGAATACGATGAGCACATGATGTTCGACAATTTAAGTTTCTAGTTTGAAAGAGCAAATCTTTCTCTCGTCTCCCCTCTTTGCAACGCTTTAAACTTACATGTGCTAGTTGCATCACGGTATAACAAAATATAAAGAATTAATGAAAGCATACCTCATTTTCGAGTTCTTTGTAACACGACTTTTATAGAATAGAAACAAAAGCATGCACTCCTGAAATTTTGGAAGTTGGATTTTCTAATCAAGTATTTTCTATATTGCTTGACCAATACATGCCATGTATGTATTTCATTATTTATACCTGTTTATGCACTGATAATCAATATAACAAAACACGTATAATTAAATATCACATAAAATTTCTCAATTATCCGAGCAATTAAATTAAGATATAAGACACTATTGCAGTTTCCTATGGTCCATTAGCAAGATAAACACCAGTTTAGCAACGAAAAAGACTTATTTGTCACATATATATCAAGAAAGAAGAAAAGACTAGTAAAAGCAGCTTTGGTTTATAGTATTCAAAAATGGCATCAATGATAGCCTAATCTGCTTGCTGCATCATATAGCTACTTCCCTAGCTGCCGATCCATTGCAATTTAAAGAGCATGTATGTGAGTTTGAAGTTCTTATCCAACAAGAGCACAACAGACTCCTGCTTGGACCCGGACGCATCAAATGCCTGGCTACTGTGCATCGAGAGACGTAGAGCTTGATTCTCAAAAAGACAACATTCGAGCAAAGTCCCCAGCCTCTTACATTCCGCTTCATAGTACTTGCTCTTCATCTCAAGATCCCTCACTAGCATCTTTTTCCTTTCCCTCGATCGAACAGCTGCATCTCTGTTCCTCATTTGACTGGAAGATCACATACGAGCAAGATAAACATCAAACCACAAAATCTCCCAAATTAAACAAACACACATGAGTAATTTGTTGCAATCACTAGACCATGTATCAATCTACAGATAAGGGTTCCAGTCTATACAGCATTCAAAATTGACGAAGAAATATAGCAAGTGAAATGCTCCTACACATAATCTAGTGGTATATTCTCATACAACATCGATAAAAAATCAGTCATGCTTTATTGAAGATGATGAGTTCATCGATTTAAAGAAAAATAAAGCAGCAACTCCATCAATCGAACAGATATCAACATGCAACGTCAAAAGAGTTACTAGTTTCACATAAGAAGACATAAGAAAATACAAATGCACATTTTCTTTAAGTGAATCGCCCTCAAATAGAATCCTAAGAAACAAAATTCGAGAATCATTTTGAACGCGAAAAGAAGAAGATCAAAGAGAAAAGAACAGGATTACAACCTACTACTAGGCCTTTTTGGCAAACAGCTAGCAAACTGCCCCATTTAATAATGAATTGCATTTACATAAAAGAACTAGAATGCAAAAATCATTTCATTTTTAGCATTTGTACAGGCTCAGAGCAAATGGAGGGTAAGTTAGGCAAAAAATATGCATGATTATGTCCCAGATGTGACAAACCCGATGAAATATATAACATAGATCTGGCATAAATCAAATGTTTGAAGATCCCCCATATAAGGAGATAAAGTTCAATGTAAAGAAGCTGCGACTGTTGCCTCATGTCACCCCATGGAAACCTGCAACCGGAACGAAAAATGTATGACTATCCATTAGCTAATGGTATTAGGTGATAACATAACCATTAAGCAGTCAACTCACTCCAGATTAGGTGCAGTGTGCAAGTATTAACACAATGATTGATAATTCTTGAATACCTTATCCATCAGCTTCTCTCTACGGCTTCTCTCTACGGTTCTGCTATCCATGCTATCCAACTGCAGTACCATCAACAGTTTCATATGTATTTACCAAGGTTTCATGCATTTAAATAATAATGCTTAATCAATTATAACAGAAAATATCTTACTTGATCTCCTGATAATATATCTGATTGAGAACAAATTGTTACAACATAATGCTGCTTCTATAATTCTATTAGAACAGAAAATATGACTTTATAAAGATAAATGTTCAGGATAATGAACTAAACAGATAATTATTTGATGATGCCAAATGAATCAAACAACAAGAAGACATTGAATGTCGAGCTCTAGAATATCTCACTTGATGTTCTGATAATTGGGGAAAATCTCTATCAAAATAAGTGCACTGGCCTTCCAATTTCATCCTTACACTAGAAAAAAGAACAAACATAAACACTCTGCACTCAAATTCAGCTCAATTAAGGCAAAATCAAGCAAATAAATCCACCAAAAACTTAAACCTAGAATATACTTGGATAAATTTGAGTTTGCACTGGCGAGAGAACAATAACAATTTCACAATTTAGAGTCTGTTCACAGTGAAGAGGGAAAGTAATAAGCACACACAGAGAGAAAGAGACGAGAAAGGGAGAGGGAGAGAGAGACCAACAGTACGATGACTGCAGGAGATGATGACGTCCGGGCGTCCGGCAGCAACCAGCAAATTCCGGCGACAAACCGAGATGATTGCGGCAGGCAAGCAGAACTGTTCATAATGAGAGAGAGAGAGAGAGAGAGAGAGAGAGACCTTCAGTACGACGATGGAAGCAAAGGACGGAGGACGAAGGACATCGACGGTGAAATACACGGTATACACCCTCCGCTACGAAATTCTACAATGCGCGCAGAAAGAGAGTGAGATAGCGAGCGAGAGATAGTGAGGGAGACATAAATTGGGAGAGGAGAGAATGGAGGCGAAGTCGACGGCGGCAGAGGACAGTCGGCGGCGGAGGACAATATATATTGTTTAGTTAAGAAATTCATTTTGGGGGGTGAGGGTGAGGTGGGATGTGGGATTGTGGGGGTTAGTTCCTGTAACCATGGTAGAAACTTGAAATAAATTATTTATTATAAAATTTTATTTTCACTTCAATTTTACATTATTGCCCTTTGTAGGCAGAATGATATAATACACGTGTATGGTGGATTAGCCCACCTTCACCTGCATCCCCCTTCATAGTCCTATTAGCCTTATCTCTCTCTCTCTCTCTCTCTCTCTCTAAACTTGAAAAGCTACTTCTCTGCTTTATACTGCTACTGGTAACGATTATATGAGTATGTGTCTCTTTTTGAATATATTTTTGCCACGTTCACGAGCCTCGTTCCGAACCTCCAGCCTCGGAGCCCAACCGCTAAATGTCACACCTTTGGTTGATTCTTGATAACTTTCGCCTTCAAATTTTCAATAATAACTAGAATAAAATAAATGTTTTTATTAACTTTGAATATTGTGTCTCAATTGTATGTTTGATTCATATTGATTAATCTTCCTAATTGAAATAAAAAGTTTCACTAGGCCTTATCGTGCTTTACTTTCCGTTCAACGGTTCGACTTCATATCGACTCAAATTTATTCTATAACTAATTCAGAATATCAATTATTATTCATTCAACGAGCGTTGAACGATTATACAAACACGTATCTACACTAATTTAGTAGTATCATACAAAACGAGATAGCATGGCTCATGAAAATCTCTCTTGACGTATCAATGGTTTTCTATATTAACTAATAAATGATGAAAATATCTTCACTAATAGTATGTTTTTTATAATAATAAACCCAATATTTTTTGAATATGAACTTTATAAGTCGGCCCATAATGTTATGTATTGTGATAACACATAGTCATTTTCACATTTACGAAGCAATAATTAACCAATTCTCTCAATTATTGTTGTTGAAATAAATAAATAAATTTATTGCAAATATTATGGAACTTTCATTTGTCATTTACTTGATTCCTCATCCAAGCATAGTTGGTACCCTACATTCAAATTTTGAGTAAAGGCGGGTTTTACACAACTAATAATTTGACTAATTTGCCCATCGTTATCACTATTATAATCCTTTTAATTCTACGTATATTATTTAATTGAAAGAGAGTCTATATTTATAATTTAATCTACTCCATCAACATTCAAATAATACAAACGACAAAATAAATTCAAAGTATATCATCCCATATTAAAAAAAATTTAAAAAATGAAGAAAACGTTAAAAATAAAAATGAAAATTTTGGATTTAGAGAGAAAATAATGGTAGGCAAAATGTCATAATCTAAGCAATTGTTTTTTTGGTTGAAAACGGTTAACTTCAAAGCTGGTGTAAAACTATGCAAGAATTCATTACAACACAACAAACTATGGAATTCAATATTAAGTATCAATCTTTTTTACCAACCCCTTTCCCATTTCTTCGAGCCAAAGCCACAATTTATAATTACACAAATAATAATTACTGCCTAATAAGACTGCATATTGATAATGTTTTGATGATTATAAAGTTTCCGATGCTTTCTGTAAAATATTACTATCTTCGTCCGTCATAATTATGCACTATTTGTCATTTCGGGAAG
The DNA here is from genome assembly GCA_029379335.1 of Thymus mandschuricus. Classification (NCBI taxonomy): domain Eukaryota; kingdom Viridiplantae; phylum Streptophyta; class Magnoliopsida; order Lamiales; family Lamiaceae; genus Thymus; species Thymus mandschuricus. Next base: position 224,592 of record CM057071.1, read on the forward strand.
TTCATTGAAATTATGCACGGTTCTATTTTATCTCACGACTCCACATACATTCTTATTAATATAATGTCTCCCCTTTACAAAGTAGATGTCACTATCTATTCGAAGCAGCAACCGGCATTTTATTAAAACTCGTGTCGAAACAAATGTGCATAATTATGACAGAAAGATGTCGTATTGACATGTGACAACTCATCCAAGTTCAAACACATAAGGAGTATATTTGATTATTTGTGGAATGGGTTATTAAATTGTGGTATTTAATTAAGGTCGTATATGGATTCTTTAAAGAGCAGCCCACAAAATTAATATGTGGTCGTTGCATTAGGGGAGAGTATTTACAACCGATGATGGCCTTTTTCGTCCTTTCACTGTATATTGTATTCCTCAAACTAACGTTCGAAAATTTCAAATTTCTGGTTCGGTGCCGAACCTAATATGTCCGGTCTGAGGTGTACTGGCCCCACAATTTAGCTTTGGTTGGGCTCCACGTCACGCCGTGGAGCTACGATCCCATACGGCCGGCTGCATGTATTACTGAATCCTGGGCCAATGGGATTACAGCTTGAGTTCAATTTAAAATGTAAATATTTTATGTCTCTCGTATATTTAATGAGCAATACTCTTTCGGTCCTATCGAATCATACTCTTTTTTTCTAATTTTTTAATAATCGGGACAAAGTAAAGGGTACTCGATATTTTTAACGAAGAAGTGTGTTACATTAATATGTATATATACTTGTTTGTTGTAGGTTAGAATTATGTGAATTGGATTAGTTAGGATTAGATTTTATCTAATCATGAAATTTGTACTTTACTCGTACTATAGTTTTGTCGCCGACCTCGACGAATAACTATACATAATTAGATACCTAAAATTATTTTCCTAGATGAAAATTATTTTGCTCCTTTTTGCTACTATATAGTTTTCACATGTTGAGAAAAGTGGGAGATGGCCCAAATATAAACCAACACACTATATCTACAATCAAATTTATTTTATTTTATATCGAAGCATGTCGTCGATTTTCGACGAACACTATACTAGACTACTAGTTATGTATAGTTATGTATGATTGCTAATTACGTAAAATATACCATGTTTTTACACTTGATGCAAAACAAGGATAATAATAATGCGACTTGATTAGCCATCATAATTAGAATTAAGAATTGTTAGAGGGTACCCATCAATTCCCACTTTCTCTAAGCTGCATAAGTGAAAATAGAAATAAATAAAAATAAATTGCTTTGTTTTCATGTCATTCACTATTTCAAAAAAATGGGTTCACTTTTCCGACAGCTTCATGTTACTGGTTAATCATTAAGAATGATTCTCTTCCCAAAGTCTCAATTAATCAATAAGACTAATTCTGGTTTAACTTAATACCAATAAGATTAATTTCATTCCGAAGCCCTCCCCTAGACACAAATATCCAACTGCAGGCCCATTGTCGTAAAGATAATGTCACACTTTTCCGATTAAGTTGTGTCATAGATAGTGTTACGTTTCTATTTTTAAAAGGACCGACTCTTTGAAAAGTATTAAATATAATAGCGTTTCACATTTTACACATTCTCTTTCATTTTCGTCTCCAAAAAATAAAACGCTTACTACGACGGAAGGGAGAAATATATTTTATATTTCAGAAAAAAAATCTCCCTAACTATGGATGGGACAATAAGTTAGATGGGAGAAAAGTTGTTTTTGGCTATAAAAATCTCCTTTTTATGGGCATGCTATTTTTATTTTTTATTTTTAAAATTAATCAATTTGAATTAATTACAAAAAAAAAAAAAGAAGTAATTTATGTACTATAATAGTCAGTTTCCATACATATTCCATAAATACGACTATTAGGCTGAGACGGAGGATCGTTTCATCGGTCACATTTAAGTACATAAAGTATAACATTATAAAGCTCTATCTAATATATTGAATACCCAAATACACTGAATGAGTATTCCATCAATTATTTATGTCACACAAAAGTTATGTCTTCCATTGATAACAATATTGTTATCATAAACTAAAAAAAAGGCAAGCCTACTTAATATATAAGCTCCTTTTAAAAACTCATAGACCCTATTCTAACCAGAATTCCATTATTTATTCCTTCTTTACAGCATCTAGATGAGTACATTTCTCCAACCTGCACCCCTTTTATTGCTCTTCAAATCTCGATTTTAAAAGGCAGTCAACTATCCCTATATCAGTAGGACGGAAAGTCAAAGAGAGCAATAAGGTTTTTTTTTAGTAAAAAGGAGAAAATTGTCATGATATAGTTTGTTGTTTTTTGTAGCTTCAACTTTCAAAGAATGGGCCCATGAAACCACCACCATTCCCTACATATCATGACACTCACCTTAATCCTCAGTGCCTTTGTTGAGGGATCTTTAATCTTTACAGCTGATCAAACTAATTATGGGCATAACATAAATTGGATGAATTCTATGTTCCTAGTTGGAAAATTATGCTCAATAATTTTCACATCTACATTGATTTTTCAATGTAATTGGAAATGATTTCTTACCGTTATCATCGTCATCATCATTAATGTATATGAAGATCTTTCAAAAATGTATCAGGCCCGATGTCTTTTTTGGTGGGCTGAGGCGGTAGCTTGAGTCGCCTCTCATGGCCCAGACTGAACTGAGTTTGGATCAGGAGGGAGCAAAGTGAGGAGAAATCTATGAATCATTTCAAAACTGGTGAATGTGATTACAGCAGCTGGGGTTGTCCTAAGCAGATTGGTTGCACAACCTCGATAGAAACCTGGGACGCCCTCTTTATGATATACTTTCTTCACACAATCTACCACACCGGAATACCGTTTCTCTGAGTGGTGTCCTTGTTCTTGAAGCCTAGAACGAACAACCTGCATTATTTTGGTTAATGTAGATATCTATAATTCCTAATAGAAATAAGTTATTTCATATGATATCAACAGTCAAGAGCCTTGTTCAGAATGGATGCTCGTATCTGAGGGCCCATATTTGCAATCCCAAGTCCAGTCCTAGGATGAACTATGTGCCATACGAATGATAAAAAAAATGGGAGTCATTATGTCTATGAATATAATGCCATGATAAGATATATATATATGCAAACCTGAGGTTTATAATTATTCAAAATACGAATACATTGTGTGGGTTTCAACTGCAAAGCAGATCTTATAGCATGTATGAGGTACATGCTTTGTGTCAAGACATTAGACAGCAAAAGGTGGCTAGATTGGCACCGTACCTCATGGGGATATGTCAAGGTGGAAGCAAATATTTTTGAAACCGAGGAAGCAAGAGCAACATCGCTTGCATGGAGTTTATCCGTGGTGGTGTTATCTATCATCATTACAGGAAGAGCCATATTAATGTCTCTCATTGTAGAAAAGAAACGTAAGTGAGCAGAAATAAGAACACGGTGATTTAAGGCAGAAACTAGTCAGAGTATCATACTTCGATCAGCTAAGTAACTTTTTATCTGCTCATATGTTGGAAACTGAATAGCAACATGACTGATACCGGCCAAAGCTGGCACAAGACCACTGAGCACCGAAGTTAAATCAGAGAGAAGATTACAAATCAATCCTTAAACCAATAAGAAAGTAAGTATAGATATATCCAAAGTATATGGTGTCCATGATTCTGACTAAAAGAGAAAATAACCTATAAAGTCCACGTATTCCTTCCTTGCGTGCAATTCTTCTTAAGGCAGAAAATGTACCCTTATAATGGACCACTCCCGGTCTCATTCCTTGAGTCTGCAGGGAAGATGAAGAAAACATCAGTTGAAATTCATCTGATTATGAAATTAAGCCATTTTCAGGTCTGAAGATTATCTCAATTGTGAGAAACTGAGAATAGGTCACTACGGATCCTGCTATCCCAGAGATCATACTGATCAAGCCAATAGCATCAAAACTAGAAACACAAATGCTCACATAATTGAAATATTAGATGCCATTTACACGAAAAAAAGTTATCTAGATACAGCTTTAGTTTGAGCAATTTGCTTCTGAGCTGAAGAAAGTTTAGCCAATTAACTACTATCATAACTGTTTCATCAATGCCAAAAGTGAACCAGTTCTTGGTATTGTCTTTTAATACTGTTAATGCTGCACACTCTAAACATCTAAAATCTCCAACTCCCTACTCTCCCATCAATATCATAAAATTGAGTAGCTTTACTTCTTTGAGTCGTGCATCTAGAGAATATAATTGTCCTACATATTTGGATTTGGACAGATGAGCTGCCTTTTACTGTCACTAAATATACAGAGAAAACACAAAGTAAGAGGAAATTTTACAATAGTTAAGCAACAGACATACTTGAAACCTTGTTTTGACAACCCAAAGAGGATTTGTGACTATCGTGGTCGCAGCCCCAGCACCAGAAGCAGCAATCATATTCGCACCAACAGATAGCTGATGATTTACATCTAGAATTTCCAGATACGTAGTGCAAATTACATTAATATCTGGAACTAACCAAAGGTCCAGTTGTACTGTTATATCAAATACAAAGACAAGAGGTCCCTTTGTTCTCAGCTCAATAGGAAAAGGCTAGAAAGAAAGCAAGTAATTAACTAACCATCAGCACCTAGAGAACTCTTTAACTGATCATAAATCGTAAAATATACCTGCAAAAGTTGTCAATTATATATCGCGAAAGTTGCACCAGGCAGCATAACAGTAATAACAAACATGCAGCAAATAAAGCAAAACACTTACTGCCCAATTCGGAAGCAACGCAAGCACCGTAGGCGAAAGCCCGCGGTACATGCCACGCAACCCCTCCCTTTTAAATATCTGTTCTAAGCTCCCAACTATAATACTACCTAACCAATTATAAAGAAACAGATATCAGTATTCATGCTCTCGTTTTTTCCAAATTCACAAATAGTTCGGACCTTTGATATTAGTATTAGTGAGCTTCGGCAGCCCATGGACCTGCAGCCTTGTCTTGATTACATCGAGTGGACAAACAAAAGTAGCTGCAATCACTCCTGTCAAGCATGCAAGAGTTCAACAATCGCAAGGAGTATACAAATTATGCTTGATATTTGAATCATCCTCGAATTTCATTAAAAAAACGGCAATCGTTACAAAATTCACTCAGAAAACGAGAATTCAAACTAGGATAACGGATTTACCAGCTGCGGCACCGGCGCCGGCATTGCAGAGAATTCCTCTCGAGCTAGGGACGTGCGTATCAGCGGTCATCGTGAAATCCAGAAAAAATAACAGTCGACGAAATTTCAGCGCCTCGATAGGCGGCGGCAACAACAGCGGCAGCGGCGGCGGAGTCCTCTCTGAAGAGGCCGGTCGTCTCCGATAACAACCGTCGCATGGCCAGTCCGTACAGATCAAATGTGCCAATTCAACCGAATTTCTTACGTCTTTCCGTAAACAATAATCCAAAAAACAGCTCCCCACGGAAATAACTGATAATCAACGGAGAAATCAAATGTATCGCAGCAATCCTAGGGTTCGAGAATCGAAATTAGCTCGAAACGCACTGTTTCAATCGTTGTTCAGAATTGTATTGTATCCAGCGATGGAAGGGAATCGAAAAAAAAATTAAAAAAAAAAAAAAAAAATTAACCCAGCAGATGAGGATCCTGTACAGTCGTTGAAGGGAGGAAGAGAGAGAGGGGGAGAAACGTGAAGAAACGATTGAGTTGAATGTGGGAATCTCTAATTGCAGCCGGGCCCACGACATACCGAAATGAAAATATAATAAAATAAATAAATAAAATTAGTACTTGAATAAAGATCCGAACTAGTACTAACCGTTTCTGTTGGGCTGAATTGGTGATAGACAAAGGGGCCCAACTGAATTTTCAAAGTAATATTAATATTATACTCCCTCCGTCCACCTATTTCTGACACGCTTTCCTTTTTGGGCCGTCCACCTATTTCTGACACGTTTCCTTTTTTGGAAAGAATTAGCCACTAAGTAGTACAATTAGTAAATCCCTTATTACACTTAACATTCCATACTTAAATCTCATCCACTCATTTTTTCTGCACGTAGTTCAATATAATTTAAATTTCGAAAGTTTAAATTATTATAACTTGCTCGTTTGTTATCGGATTTTTATGATTTTTATATCAAATTAAAGGTCTTTATACGATCTTTCATTTAAGATCAGACAAGAACATGTTTTTATGCATATATGATGCTCTGTTTCTAAAATATGTTTATTCCCTACAAAATACACTTTATACACTACATCCATAAACACAATACACTTTACACACTAATCACTTCCGTCTTAAATCCCGTGCAAAAAGCAAACGTGTCAGAAATAGGTGGACGGAGGGAGTATGTGGCACAAAAACATTTTATGATAATACAATTAGGGATGGAAATTCGGGAAGGGTCGGGTACCCTTCCCGAAAGGGTCGGGTACCCGAACCCGAAATTTCATGAATTCACTTCCCGTTTCCAGACCCAAAAATATTTTCGGGTATCCGAATACCCGTTCGGGTATCCCGTTCGGGTATTCGGGTACCCTAAAAAATCTCGATTTTTATTCTGAAATAAATTTTTCAATTCATTCAACATTAAAGAAAAATTGCACAAAATTTTCGCCAAATGTCAAAATAAATAAACATTGTAAACAAATAGTCACAATTTAAAAAGTTCAAAACAACAAAAACTACGAATTCAAAAATCAAAGTATAAAATGCAAAAACGTTCACTACCACGAGTCAAAGCTTAATAAACACAAATAAGCAAATTCCTTTTATTCCCTCCAAGACAGTGACAACCGATGCACCAATGTCAGCCACCTTATGGTTCACAATTTTAGAAAAGCTGATGATCTACTTATGCAATCTCCAATCTTTTCCAATGCAATGTGCAGTAACACAATTATTATTATTATTATTATTATTATTATTATTATTATTATTATTATTATTATTATTCGGGAAATATTATTTCTGGTTCGGGAATTCACGAAACCCAAAATTTTCAAAATTCTATTCCCGATCCCGAATCCGGACCCGAATTTTTCGGGTTCGGGTATCCGAAATTCCGAACCTGAATTTCCATCCCTAAATACAATGACTATTATTTTTATTGCCTATTAAAAACTACTACCTCCATCCCGCCAAAGACGTTACATTTCTTTTTGTCAAATTTTGGCACGTTTTTTCATGCTTCTTAATGAAGTGTTTTAAAATAGATTTTTGAAGAATTTTTTTCTTTTGCGGGATAATACAACTATCATAGTATCCCGTAAAAGAAAAAATTCTTCAAAAATCTATTTTAAAACGCATCATCAAGAAGCGTAGAAAAACATGCCAGAAATTGACAAAAAAAAATGTAACGTCTTTGGCGGGACGGAGGGAGTATATATTACAATCACAATATATTAAACATAAAATTGTGTTGATTTTCTATCAAGGTTTCAAATGTATTACGTATATATTGACTACATAGATTGAATTCATAACAAATTAAACACAAACATGCAACATGCAATTTTGAATTCTTTTTAACTAGTTTGATGCCCGTCGAAAATCGACGGATGCTAATTATTTTTACCATTCACATATTTTTTCAGTGAAAAAATTATTTTAAAATATTTTATACTATAGATCTCATTTTTTATGTACTTATTACAAACAATAAAAGAATTTTAGAGTAATAAATATGAAGAACCAATTCAATGCCGACTCATATCATATTTAAATCTTCGACGTTTAAATACTTATAAATCAATTTGGTGTCGAAAACGACAAAGCCAAGTTCCTCGTGAAATATATACAAAAATATTTAAAGGTAATACAAAAATACTAAAAGTAATTGAAACAGTATGAAAATTATATAAGAAATCCAAACAAAAATAATATGTTCGGCTCCTCTTCTACAAAGCTATTGAAGTTTGAGCATAGTCTTCCTCCTACAATTTACTCTCCTGTAAATTTAATAATAATAATTTTGTATACAAATATTAATAATTTTATGTATGCATTATTAATAATTGTATTGATAATTACCTCACAACTTTTAAAATATTTTCGTGTACACAACATTAGTTGTGGTGTTGAAGCTATTGTCATCTTTATCACACATTAAAAAATTGGGATTTTTTTCCCTAGTGATTCTCGATATTGCGACATAAAACCGTGTCTTACCAACTAAGTTGGCTTTCTTTGTCTTAATTTTTTAGAAAAATTAAAAGAGAAATATTAAGATGATTATGTCAAGTTGTCCGTTGTTGATTCTAATAAAAAAAAATGTCAAAGAGGGTTAGAAACAATTTATCAAGTACTTATGTCAATGAGTGAACTTTTTTCTTGAATGGTTTTTATTCATTAAAAATCTGAATGGCATACCGCCGTTGCTCGTAATAATTGAAAAGTAGGTTGTTAACGTGGTAGCTCGTAATATAAAAAAAATAGAATGATTAGAATCTATATCCAAATAAACAGTATAATATAAAAATAAATAGAATTATATTGAAATAAGTCGAACCACCCGTTGTTTGTTGTTGTTCTTGCTTGAGTCGACGATTCACCCTTGTTTGAAATGTGTGTTGTTTAGGCAAAACTGTGAGAATTTAGGAAAATAATCAAGAAAAATTCAAATAATTAAACGTAGGATTGATACATAGAATACATTGTTCGAGCTTAACTAATGAAAACATTAATTCATCTATCTATTCACAATAATAGTTTTGAAATCCTAAATATTTCAACTTTGTAAATATTAGAAATATAATAGTAAATTCAACCAAACATGTAAATAGAATATTAAAAATAGAATTCAAAAGAAAATAGGGGAATATTGTGTTTAGGGATGTCAATGGGTCGGTACCCACCCATTAAGCATTTTTTCCAAACCCAAACCGCAACCCGTTGAAATTTCATAGACCCATACCCGTCCCAAAGCCATTTAAAATTCAATTTTAATGCCTGTGTCCGGCTCAAACCCATCGGGTAATATCCGTTAATCCCAAATAAAATTAATAGTAATAATTTTTTATTAAATAAATTATAACTTAATATATACTTCATTCGTCCCATTTATATTGTCTCACTTTAATTATATTCAAATGTGTCTATTATAATAATAAAGCGAGATAAATTAAATGGAATGGAGGGAGTATATAACAATCGAAAATTTTAATTTAAACGTGTATATCTCAAATAACTGCTAACTGACAATAGACAAAGTCATGTGAAACAAATATCTAATTATCAATTAGATTTTGTGAGATATATCCTTTCAACTTTGTATATATTAATAAAAAACTTATTAGTCTGTATAAATTTTTTATTTTTTAAATATGAATATAGTTTTTATATACATGTGAAATATATATATTTACCATATATGTAAAATGGGTTTGGGCAGTGGGTACCCAGAGGTATATACCCATAGCCGACCCAAACATGTTGCGGGTATCCTAAACCCGTTCCAAACCCAATTTATATTACCCAAACCCGTCTCATTTAGGTATGGGCGAGGCGGGTACCCGCGATAAACCACCTATTAAGCATTTTTCCATACCCAAACCCAAACGGGCCAAATCCGTTGAAATTTCATATACCATACCCGTCCCAAATCCGTTCAAAATTGAATTTTAATACTCGTGTGGGCCCAAACCCATCGGATAATACTCGTTTATTACTTGTTAAACCAAAGTAAAATTAATAATAATAATTTTTTATAAAATAAATTATAACTTAATATATACTTCTTTCCTCTCATTTATGTTGTCTCACTTTATATTCAAATGTGTCTATTATAATAATAAAGCGAGATAAATTAAATGGAATGGAGGGAGTATATAACAATCGAAAATTATAATTTAAACGTGTATATGTCACATAACTGCTAACTAACAATATACAAAGTGTGAAACAAATATCAAATTATCAAATAGATTTTATGAGATATATCATTTCAACTTTTTATATATTAATAAAAACCTTAAAATTACTAATTTAAAAAAAAAAAATATTTTTCAAATATAATTATAGTTTTTATATACATGTGAAATATATATATTTACCATATATGTAAATGGGTTGGGTAGTGGATACCCGGAGGTGTGTACCCATAGCTGACCAAAACCCGTTCCAAACCCAATTTATAGTACCCAAACCCGTCTCAATTAGGTTTGGGCGAGACTACCCGTGATAACCTGGTCCATTGACATCCCTAATTGCATTAAACATGTAGTATCGAATTTGATTTGTTTTTTATAATATGATGATCATGATAAATTAAAAGTTGTATATAATATACTAATATCGATTATACGAATATATCTACGTGATTAGTATTGAAACTAATGACACACATACAAATAAGATAACTATGTACATATAATACTTGTCTATTTGATACAAAAATACGTTAATAGAGGTTAACATTTCTCAAAATATAGTTGTATGTGGTCTAAAGTCAAGCCACCCGTTATTTATTATAGGTATATCAAAATAAAATACGAAAAAAAATCTAATTATAAAGCTAATCCTGGAAAAATAAATAATTATAAATGTCTATATTACAAACTACAAAATAATATATAGTATAAAATGCGAAAATCAAGAATTAAGAATAATCATAAATATTTAAATTAAAGTACAATCATGAGATACAAAAACAACTATGAGTAATATAAATAATGATGAAAAATGAATAAGTAAATTTATAAAATACGAAAATCAAAACCTGAATAAGTAATATAGAATATAAAACCAAATTGATAGAGATTAAGATTATTGTATTATTATATGCCATTAGATATATACACATATAATTATATCCGTTATTAAATGATTAATATGTATAAAATACACATATTTTAGATAAATAGGAACGAATAGCATAGGAAGTGCCACATAGGTACGTGAATTAACGTGAGACTCCGAATCCGCTTTGCTATTATATATAAAAGGATGCGATAGGTTTGAGTCAATAGATAGTAGATTGTTGGATTAGATTGGCCCAAAAAAAATTTTAGACCGTTAAAAATCTAGTATAGCCCAACTTAAACTACAAATACTAGTGTAATTTTTTCGAGCCCGTTATATTGGATTTTGGGCTTTGAGGGCGATGAGCCCAGCTTGAAACTTGATCATGCAATTAATTTTTTTTAGCCAATACTCCCTTCGTCACATCTTAATTGTCTCATTTGCCTAAAATATAAAAGTTTCACTCTCAAAACTATTATAATATAAACACCTTTATCTCTGACTGCATTGATTATTGTGCCGTTTATGTAGTAGTAGACAATTAGCATGGGACAGAAGAGGAAATATAATCCGAAAATTGGGAGTTAACTTGTCGGGTCCAAAGAACTAAACTTTGATACTACTACCTACTCCGTAGTAGTAGTTGTAGTGGGCAAAATTCGTAAGCCCAAATTAAATGGCCCAACGGTCTTAACGGACCAGGCTGGACGGTCGAAACGGCCCAATAGAAAAGGCATACAAGCCCAATTTAATTACTTAGCCCTAGAGCTTATCCGGTTACGTCAGCCACGACGGTCAACACGGTCAGTACGTATAACTCGTCATTTAAATTAAAGACCGAGTCAAAGTACGTTAACTCGGCCGCGGAAGTCGGAAGAGATCGAGGGAGATGGACGCAAACCCTAAGGGGGAGGCCGTCGTATATATACCGACTGACTAGGTCGATTTAAGCACGGTCTATTCGACGCTCACACTCTCCACTACCCTCTCAACTGCTCTCACGCACTCTACACAATCACGACAGCCGCCGCCGTCGGAGTAAGCCGAACAAGCTTCCTCCGCCGTCAATCCCCCCTCACACGTTACTTCCCGTCACCTCCTTAACCGACCGATCGCTCATAGTCGTCCGCGACCACCACAATTGTTTTGTTATTTACATTCGTCTTCATTTATTTTTACGTTCAATTATCTGAATACCGTACTAACTTGAGCGTCGGAGGTCCTACGGCTGACACCCCCTCCGGTGTTCTTCGTAGGGCTCTAACATGTCCTTTGTGTTGGTTACAGGTTGCTAGTGCCCTAATCGACCGGATCGACCGAACCGTCCGGACAACTGTAATTGTAGATTCTACCTCTACAGTAGTGCAAACTAAATGGAATAAAATGGAACGAAGTGAGTAATAAATGTTATTTTCCCAATCACATTTCACTTGGTTTCCTTTTCTAATCGGGACTTTCCACTTCAATTGACTTGTTTTCTAAAATGAAGAAATTAAACCTTACTTTTCAATATGGACCTCAAACTTTTCATTTTTAACGTCGCGCTTAAAATCATGTGCCGAAATGAAACAAGCAAATTGAGTTGAGATGAAGAGAGTAGCATGTCTGGGGTACAAAAATAAAAATATACTCCCTCTTTCCCATTCATCTTGGGATAACTTTATTCCGATCCGAAAATTAAGACGATTGTGATAGTTTTGGATAAAGTAGTGTAATTGAGCCATAACGTGTTGAATATTTTCAATTATAAGTAATATCCCTATATCAGTTAGATGAACGATATCAATGAGATGGACGAAACTTATCTCTATATGAATGAGTCGGGGCGAATAAACAATTTGCTTTATTCATTCCTATCCAAAACAATTTTGCTTTATCCAAATATTTCACAAAATTCACATAATATTACGATTCACCTTATTTTATTAAAGGCAATTGCATATTAATCACAACAATTACAATTCGATTACCCCCATCTCTTATGAGCAACTAACACTATCTATTATTCACTCAAACTGAAAATTGCATTTAAAGTAATTACTCATTTTTCTAAAACTGGAAAATTGAAAAAAATAAAAATAAAATAAAAGCAAACGCCACTATCTAAATCAAACCGACAGAATCTTATCAAATTGCGTCATAATTAATAAAATATAGTATTTCCCATAATTTAATTCTCATTACAATTATAATTTCTTCCATTCTATTTTGCACATCCCATTATCATAATATAATTCACATTTTATAATTAAGATTTTTGTGATTTTTTCTTTAAAGAATTACGAAAATCCAATTGCTAATTGTGAAAGCAAAAAATATTTAAAATAAATCAAAAAACACATCTTTCCCTTTTTCCCCCTTTTTTTCAAAAGTGGTCACTTCCGTTTTCGGCAACAACGAGGGAAGGAGGCACGGCGGGAAATAAATTAGTTCTGCGGGGGTAATTCGGTCAAAATGGTAGCGCCAGATTTAGTATATAACGCGTAAGCAAGAATTACAGGTCGCAGGAAAATGAAAATCCCAGGTTTACAACGAAGCATCGGCGATGTGAAATTCCGAAAATGCCCCCAACTGAGAAACAATCCAAAACTGGCAACTAAAGCACACACTCACACAGGAGCAAAGTCATAACTCATAACCTTCCACCTCTTCACACAGAGAGAGAGAGAGGGAGAGAGAGAGAGGAGTAACAAACCCTTTCAAAAACCTCCAAAAAAGAAAAATTGAATTCCCAAATTCACTTTAATTCAATCCCATTTCAATCCCATCTGGATTTCTTTAATATTTCAATAGCAATTTCGCCCAAGTCAATGTGCATTCTGCCAAATTTCGCCTATAAATAGAGGGGCCGCACGCAGTTCAATTGCATTCACCACTCAATTTGAGTCTGAAAAAATTCCAAGTTTTTTTTCCTTTTTGATGCCGAGTAAGGGAGGGTACGCGGCGGCGCCGCCGCCGGGGCACGGCGGGGACAGGTTCTACAACCCGCCGGCCGTCAGGCGGCAGCAGGAGATGATGCAGAGGGAACTGCTTCAGCAGCAGAGCCAGGAGCAGCAGCAGCTGGGGCAGCGGCGGGAAATGCAGCGGCAGGGGAGGCCGAGGGGGAGGGCGGAGCACTCTTCCTCCAAGGCGGCGGTTGCGGCGGAGAAGAAGCCGGCCGGTGGAGGTGATTCGTCAGTGGCGTTGGCTGCATTGCCCGTGCCGCGTGGTGTTAACCCTGCACCGACTGTGAGACTCACGAACTTGGATCGTGTGATGGAATCTGTCACTCCGTTCATCGAGGCGCAACACTCGTCGGAGGTATACCGAGGAAACGTTGTTTAAGTTTGATTTGTTAATTTCATTTCATTTCGTCAGTTTGAAGTTAAAACCCTAAACCGATGCTTTGATTTCAAGGGTTGTGATAATGCATGCAGGAAATGGAATGAAAACCTAGATTTTTATGTGAATTGATGATCTGTTTGCTTAAAAGAAATCAAGATTTGCTCTAAGAAGGCTATTTTTTTGAAATTAATGCATGTTCAATGATGTCTAAAGATTTGATTGCAAGCTTGTTTAATTGTCTGCGTTCTGAGTATTTGCATGTTTAAATTTGGTTTCTGAAATCTTGATTCATTCTAATGTTGCTTCTAGTATCATATGTGACAGAGCTTTGACATATATTTGTATTAATACAGTTCTTGGTGTGTTTATGCTATTGTTTGCAAAGACTTTTCATCATGATTCTACAGAACTTGTTATTTTACGCTGTTGTTTAGTTGATCAGTGGTATAGTTTCAAAAGGTTGTTAGGTTCGCGGTCTTTTATGAATATCGGGTACGTATTTCTTCAACAAGTCGACAACTAATGCCTTTCGAGAACACGTGTTCTGTATTACTTATTACTGGCTGCTAATTCATGCAACTTTTCAAAATACCGTTACTTCGCGGGCTATTTTAAATATTTATGATGCCTTTAGTTAAGGAGACTTCATTAATTTGCAGTTGCTTATATATAAGAATGTTGTTTGTCGTGTACCGTATTTTTGGTAACGACATAAACATAAACGAAAGCGACAAAAAAACTAATTAATATGCCCAATTCTTGTTTCGTTGACAGGTGTATGCAAGGGGATTTAGGAATACGGAGTTGGATTCACGTACTTTCTTTTACTTGGAGGATCTATGGGATACCTTTGGTGAATGGAGTGCATATGGAAGAGGAGTACATCTTTTATTAAATGGAAGAGACCCTGTCCAACAATATTATGTTCCGTATCTATCTGGCATACAGTTGTATGTTGATCCATCAAAGGCATCTACTCTGATTCGGTGAGTATTTATTCACTCAGCCAGGCTCTCGTTATTTCCATCCATTACTTGGTTGTCTTATTAGTATTCCTTCTGTCTAATATTTGATCATGCCACTTGTCTTTGGTAGTTAATTAAATTGCTGATATTGGTTATCCATCTTGAAGTTGAATTTACACAGGGCTGGCTGTTTATGGCCTTACACATTTCTTATAGTTGCACATTGTAGACTGTGAGGATGATTCTTTTGGCTTGTTTATCACTTAATTCTTTGTTGTCTGCTTCGAAACTTTTGAGAATTAAAATGCTTACACATAATGATGTTTCTAATGTCAGTCTATAAACATCTTCAATTTTTTCCTTTTCCACCTTTGCTATTGAAATGGAAAACCTACATGCATGTTTACAATCTGGGGACAAGAGTACTATACTTGTACATACTCTACATACATGTTTACGTTATCAGGCATATACTTAGAACTTAATGTGTCATTTCTTGGGGAGTGAAAGGAAAAGGGTACATATGCGTTTTTTACTTAATGTGTCAATTCTCAAGTACTCCTCATATTGTTTGATTGCATTGTCACGGATTATTTACATAAGAACTCCAATTATTATGTTATAAGGGCTGACCATCATAGTTTGGACCTTATATACACACTCATGACATATATATACGTATGAATGCATGTCACTTTTGCTTTGCCTCTTTAGTTGCTTTAAAGAAACCACTTAGAATTTGGCTCTGGGTTGGTCTGACGGGGCTCTTCCATTCAATACATGTCTGGTATACATTCTTTCCATAACCTGTAGTAACTCTTTTTCTCGTTATCTTATCTAAACTAATGAAGAGATGTTGATAACCTAGGAATTTGGGTATTGCTTTCCTTGTGGTATTTCTTCATTTGCTTTCAGATTGTTATACCGTCACAATTTTGGCGTCTTTAGTTTGTCGTAAAAAAATCTACTAGCTTTCTCTTCTGCTTTATGTGACATTTGTACCGTGTTGGTGTCTTTCAAAGATTGCTTGTTGTATTAGTTTCCTGCATGAAAAATCTATGTTTGCTGTAAGTTTTCTTTATCTCTCTGTGAGATATTTGGTAGTAGTATAGTATTATAGAGCACATGCCATAACTACAGATTTCGTTATCGTAAGTGCTAATAATAGAAAAGCTGATTACTCTCGTGAAATTGTGTTCATATTCCATATTCATTATGCTGACTTTATATTAATTTATTTCCAGGGGACGCACCCAAGACATTGATGCTGACTTTCAAAGGTTGAATTTGAAAGCTGATATCGGTGGTTCATCTAGCTTACCGTTATTTCAGTTTTTGGAAAAGGATTCACCTTATGAACGCAGACCCTTTTATGATATGGTAAGTCTCGTTCAAATCTAATTGCTGAATTATTGTCTCAATCCTCCGCCCATTAAATGATTGTGGTTGAAGATTCTATCAACTCGATTGCAGATATCATTACTGACCTCTCAATTTCCTGAGCTTAGTAAGTGCAAGAGCTGTGATCTACTCCCAACAAGTTGGATTTGTGTTGCTTGGTAAGCTCTTCATTATCCATCCGGTTTCATGGATAATGTATGCTCTTCATGAATTGATACGATAATGATTCTCATTTCAGGTATCCCATTTATAGAATTCCAGTTGGCTCGACACTGAAGGATTTGGGTGCATCCTTTCTCGTATTTCATTCCTTATCAACTCAGAATTCAAGTATATCTCTCGCTCGCTCTCTGTCCGTTTCTCTCTGTCTGTCTCTCTCTCAAGGCTAACCATTATTTACTGATACAGGTAGCACCCCGCCACCTCAGTTTCATCATGCAAATACCAGAGTTGATGACGGCTATCTTGATCCAGTAGCAAGAATTTCCTTACCCGTCTTTGCCCTCGCCACATGCAGACAGAAAGGATGTATTCTGAATCCTACCGGGCCCCAGGAAAGTGAGCAGGAGAACTGTCTTTTCCAAGCTGCAGACAACTGGCTTCGCCGCCTGAAGGTTGGTCTTCCAGATTACGAACACTTCTCGAGGAGGCGTTCTCAGTGGAGATAACATGTCAAGTTGCGGAAACTTCTAGAATAGCCGACCACCGAATGCCCGTCCAGGTAAAAAGTGTTGCTGTGCAGAGTTGTTCTAGAACCTTGCAAATGTTATTACTAGTTTTTGTATAATCCTGTGGAAAATTAGCACAATTTCTGAAAGAACAAAAACATTGTTCTTGATAGAGTAGTAGTATAATGGTGGGGGATTCACAGAGATGATACAGTTAGTTAATATGGGTACATTTTAGTTGAAAAGGGTATATGTAAGGTGTACTCATTTTGAACTCATTCAAACTCTTCTTATACATGTTATACAATTTGGCTATCTAAGCCATGCTTTCATTTCCGTTCTTCTCTTTAATTTTGTTAAGCATCTACATTTATGATGGATTAGTATTATTGATTGTTCCGGATCGGCTCTTTATTGCATTCTCGTGTTGTATTTTCTATTGCATTGACCGATGATCGTCATGTATGGCAATGCTTTTAATAATAGGTGACGATTATCTGTCGATCGATAGCAATATGGAAATGTAATAGAGAATCTGATTCGATCTGTAGTATATTGAATGTGAAAATGGGCTTTTACATGCTATATATACTACTTCCTCTGGCCCAGGATTTCTTGTGCGTTTCTTTTCGGCACGGGAATTATGGCGTTTGTGTTTAGTTGTTTAAGTATGTTGTTTATGGATATTATTTTGTTAATTTGTTTTGTAATATATATATATATAAATTATAATAAATATTAAAAATAATGTAATTTTTTTTTTGTTATTTATTAATCTGCATTTCCGATTTATGCACAGTAATAATTTTTTTTTTTTTTTTTTTTTTGGCTTTTCTTCACTCCATTCAACTGCCATTTCATTCCATTCATCCATTCCATTTTCCTTCACTCCATTCAACCAAAAAACAGAGCAAATGAACTCCAAAACAAAAAATGAACAACAAATTAAACAAAAGAACAGATTTTGCCATTTCATTCCAACAAACTGCATTCCATACACTGAGATTACATCAATTGTTTTCCAATTAGTCACATGGGTTTAATCACCCAATAAAAAAAAGAAAAAAATCAGAAGAGAGGGGGAAATGGAAATGGCGCCCAATTCAAATTTGATCAACTTGTGCAGCATATCCCCCTCTTTCATCTGCATTTTTGTTTCTTCATCTGTCCAAAAACAAAAAAAAAAAATCAGAAGAGAGGAGAGAAGAGAAGAGTCAGATTCCAGCAGAGAGGAGGAGAAGAAGAAGAAGAAGAAGAGAGGCAGGAAAAGAAGATAAGCAGACTAAGAAGTGATAACAGAGGAAGAAGAGAAGCAGAACAAGAACAAGAAGAAGAAGAAGAAGAAGACGAAGAACAGAAGTAGAAGAAGAAGAGAAGCAGAAGAAGAAGAAGTGATCACAGAAGAAGAAGTGATCACAGAGGAAGAAGAAGAAGAAAAAGAGAAGCAGAAGAAGAAGAGGAAGAAGAAGAAGAAGAAGAAGAAGAAGCACAAGAAGAAGAAGAAGAAGAGATGGTGAAGAGGGCCAAAAACCTGACAGATGAAGAGCAGAACTTGGTTGTGCAGTTCCTCCTTCAAGATACAAAGAATGGGAAGCCAAAACGAGGTAGGATGCTTGAAGCCCAACAACAATTCCACATCCATCGTAACACTGTATCTAGGCTCTGGAAAACTGCAAGAGAACAACAAATGCAAGGGTTAGCTATACAGTTAGAATCACAGAAAAAAGGGAGAATAAGAAACCATAACCTCAAGCCCAACTACGAAGTTCTTAGGGGAATGGATTTCAGTGAAAGATCATGTTATAGATCGATGGTGGAGAAGATGGGAGTTAGCAGATCTACCTTGCAGAGATGGGGGAAGGCAGGACTTTTTAAGATATTTGCAAGCTACATTAAGCCTTCCTTAACAGCAGATAACAAATACATTAGGTTGAGGTTCAGTTTGGAAATGCTGCAACTGGACAGAGTACTCAACACATTGAAGTACTCATCTATGCACAATATAGTGCATATTGATGAGAAGTGGTTCTTCATCACTAAAGGAAAAAACAGGTACATGGAGGGACTGACCTCAGTAAATGAGATATACATCATTGGTCATCAAACATCTATACTTACCATTTACATTTCATATTACAGGTATTATCTTGCACCAGGGGAAGATGAACCATACAGAGCATGCAAATCAAAGAGGTTTATTGGCAAAATCATGTTTTTGTGTGCAGTGAGTAGGCCAATACTAAGAGATGATGGCACAGTCCTATTTGATGGCAAAATAGGATGCTTCCCATTCACCACTCAACATAAAGCAATCAAAAACAGCAAGCACAGAAAAAAGGGCACACTCTATATCAAAGCAGTTGACTCCATCACAAGAGAAGTGATGAAAAGATGTCTTTTGAATGAGGTACCAGCAATTTACTGCCCTACATGTTTGTAAATGCAATACTCATGCTCAGATATACATCATAGCACTACTAAGTTGTCTCATAAAATGGTTTTTTCATGAAATATCACACTAGGTTGTCCCTGCAATAAAAAACAAGTGGCCAGCAACTGCAGATAAGAACATTTTCATCCAACAAGATAATGCAAAGCCTCATATCACAGATTCAGATCCAGATTTCAGATTAGCTGCAAGCACAGATGGATTCAACATAAGATTAGTTCAACAGCCACCAAATTCCCCAGACACAAACATAAATGACTTGGGATTCTTCAATGCTATTCAATCACTGCAGCATAGAAAAGTATGTAGAACAGTGGATGATCTAGTGATGGCAGTGCAAACAGCATTCCATGATTTACCAGCAATGACATTGAACAAAGTATTTCTCACACTCCAAGGCTGCCTAACAGAGATCATGAAGGTCAGAGGCCACAACAATTACAAGATACCACACATGGGAAAGGACAGGTTGATTAGAGAAGGCAGATTGCCAATTAGTCTAACAATTCCAATGGAATTAGCAAGGCAAAGCATAGCTTATCTAGTAGAGAATGGCCAAATCAGAGGAATTGAGCATCTGATTCAAAGATTGGGAATGCAGCAGCTGACAGGGATTGAAGAACAGTTGGCCATGGTTGCAATTAGCTAGGGTTCATCACATGTAACAAACACTTTTTTGCAGAAGCATATAGACTAATCATAGTTGTTGTGTATGTTAGCATTTGGGATTTCAAAAGACTAGTGTACTTAACATCTTTTGAAATGGAAAATGCTACTCTTGTTCTACCACTGTCCCATTTTCAAATTGATCAAAAACTTTGTCAATTAGAATCAAAACATGCAACAAAGAGCAGAGATCACATAACATTCAACTGTACATACACTCATACCACAGAAACCTCATCAAGAATCAATCAAGTCACACAAATTCAATGGAACAGAGGCACATCAACTACATATCAGAGGGACAGAAGAACAGAGATTACTCAAACCATATACTGGACATAGCAAGAAACCACAGCAACATCTTCCATCAATAACCATTAACACATTGCACATAAACATCAGATTAGTTCAACCTCCTCCATCACAAAAATCCCACAGATTATGCAACGTCCCCCTGACCCGAATCCCCTTTAAAGAGTTCATCTTTAAAGGGGATTCGGGTCGAAGGAACCATCAATTGGATTATTCATCTGCATTTCAATCACCAATTGGATCACAAAGCCCCACAGATAATTCAACCTGACCCTGACCCGAATCCCCTTTACAGACTTCATCTGTAAAGGGGATTCAAGTCCAAGAAAGGATTATTCAGCTGCTTCCCGATCAGCTTCTCCATCAAAAAAATCCCACTCTTCTGTGGTGGGATGGAATGGGAAGTAGACTGGAAATCCATCACGGTAGTAATACACACTCTTCTGTCCGTGAGGCCTTCCTCCTCAACAGCGGGCGGCGGCGGCGGCGGCGGAGGCTGCTCAGAAAGTTGGGGGGACTCTTCGACGCTTGGGACGGCTGAAAACTGCAACCGCCGCGCCAGCCTCTCCGTCGTTTGGTGAGGGGTTGCCCAACGGAAGGGAGGACGTACACTCTCATCCTCGCGAGGCGGCGACGGCGTAAGTTCCTCAAATCGAGGGACATACACATATCCCTCGCTCAGAGGCGGCGGACCGGTCCAGGTTGGAAGGCTCCGCACTGTCGGTGGTGAGCGGAGGGTGCCGTAGCGCCCAGGTGAAATGGGCGTTTTGATTCGAGGAGGAGGTGGAGGAGGGCTTGGGCTCAGTTCGGAGGAGGAAGCCCAACGGCGGCTAACACGGCGGCGACGCACCTCGCAGCCTGTGAGCCCGCCGCCGCGGGGATTCACGGCGACGGGTCGGTTGCGGGTAGATCTCCATTCCGATTTATCGGGTGGGGGTGGATCCATGGCGACGGCGGGGGAAATGGGAATTTAGGGTTTGTCGATACCAACGAGATGAAGAACAGCAAAGAAGAGGAATAGAGAGAGAGTTGTGAGAGGATAATGAATTGGGTGGAATAAATTTGGTGGGTGGGAGATATTTTGTGGTAGGATAATAGAAATGGTTTTTAATTTTTGTGGAAAAATTTTTTTATTGTTTTTTCTGAATTTTTTTTTTTTTTTAAATTATTTGTGAATTTTTTTTATTTATTAGGGTTTTGTTAATTGTAATAAGGGATCACTAATTGTGTACTTAAATTGCTAATTATTTCCCAAAAAGGAAACGCACAAGAAATCTTGGGACGTCCCAAAATGGAAAACGCACAAGAAATCACGAACCAGAGGAAGTATATCATTTTTGCAAACCGGTTAACAAAAAAAAGGGGAGAGAGAAATAATCCGACAAACCGGGTTTAATGCTGAACCGGGAAAGCCATATCCTTGCGAAGGGACAACCTTATCCCCGTTTATCGAATACCCTAACCTAGTTCCGATTTCACGAATCAAAGTAAATCCAAAAGGGCGCGCAACACTTTCTTCACCGGTATTCCATACTTCGATCGATCAATTCGTTTCTATCGGTTTTTTCCCCATCTCTACTCGAATTCGATGCTTTTTTCTCTTTTTTTGGTTGATTTAGTTGCAAATTGTTTTTGGTTTCGTGAAGAAAACGATAGAAATTTACGGAAACTGTACAATTTTCCGAGCTCTTCGTCTCAAAATTTCCTTAGAAATTATTCATGCTCGTGAGCTGCCATGGAATCGTGTTTTACTGCAAGTAGAAATTACTTTTAACTGCTATTTGGCTGTGTAGCTATGTGCATTTGTTGATTTTGATTGTATGAAAATAGTATCATAATCCATCGTTTCCGATAGGGGCTGCTGTGAAATGGGATTAGGCGAGGGAAGTAGTAGAATTCGAGTTAGGACTGTTTGGACTCCGGAAATGGACAGGTACTTTATCGATTTGATGTTGGAGCAAGTTGGCAAAGGGGTTAGGACAGATGATCAGTTGTTCAGCAGGAGGGGATGGGATTATATGACAGCAATGTTCAACGCAAGGTTCGATTCCAAGTACGAAAGAGATGTCTTGAAGAATCGGCACAAGATGCTGAGGAATCTGCACAAGGCGCTGAATAGCATCCTTGAGCAGAAGGGCTTCAGTTGGGATGAATCGGGAAAGATGGTGATAGCAGATAACGAAGATTGGGATAACTACATTAAGGTGCAAGTATTAGAAGCATAATTTGATGGTGCTATTGATTTGGCTCTAGACTTATGTTTTGTGTATGCAGGATAATCCAAATGCCCGTCCGTACAGATTGAAGGCTGTTCCTTATTATCTTGATCTTGTTAAAATTTATGGAAGTGAAAGTACGATTTCTAGTTTAAGTCTCGATTGCAATGAATATGTGTGGAACTCTGATGGAGATCCTTTATTGGCAGGAGAGGAAGTTGTTGATGCAAGTGTCTGTAATGAGGAACTCTGCAGTAACTCATTAAAGTATTCGCCAAAGTTGGGTGAAGATGTGGATATTCGCCAAACGGCTACTGGATCTCTTCATGATATAATGATTGAAGATTTCGATATGGGTAGTACTCGTTCACGGACATATTGGCAGCCTTCGATGGATCAATACTTTATGCAGCTTATGGTAGAGCAAGTGAGGAAAAAGAACTATGTAGATGGCCTGCTTAGGAAAGAAGCTTGGAAGGAGATGGTCTTGTTGTTCAATGCTAAATTCGGATTCGACTATGCAGTTGAAGTTCTCAAGAACCGATACAAATCCCTTAAAAGGCAACACAGTCTTATAAAGGATCTTCTAGAGGTGGATGGATTTGCTTGGGATGGTGTGAGGCAAATGGTGGTTGCTGATGACTGTGTTTGGCGAAACTATATAAAGGTGAACAACATCTTACGTTCAAGTCTGAGCTATGATCGTAAATGTGTTTTCTCGAATTTGATTGATTAGGATCTAAGCACCCCATAATTTTAGGCTCATGCATTCTCTCGAGGTTTCTTGAAAATTTGTCGTATTTTCTCTTATATAGTGATTCTTGATTATGTGCAGACTCACACAGGCGCTCGACAGTACATGACCAGGCCCGTTCCACACTACGAAGATCTGTGTTCGATTTTCAGAGAACTGGATAATGATGACAAAGATGGTACCTTAAGCCATCAAAACTTAGAAATTCGTGATGGAAGTCCAGCTGCTTCACTTTCAAGTTATGGGCAATTTCCCATGGAGAAGGATTCTTCAGATTCATGTCTAAAAACGAGCACTGCTAAAGAGTCGAGCAAACGACTCCCGGATCCTTCTCCAACCACAGGATCTTCCAAGAAGGTATGTAGTGAGAATGAAGGAGTGGTGCTAGCTATTCGCGAGATGACAACTGCTGTTTCGTCTTTGGCTGATACGAGAAAGGAAGATGACACGGTTCCTGTAGAAATTGTGGTTGCTGCAATTCAAGCCTTACCTGAGATGGATGAAGAGCTTGTGTTGGATGCTTGCGATTTCTTGGAGGATGATGACAAGAAGGCGAAAACATTCATGGCACTGAATGCGAAATTAAGGAAGAAGTGGTTGCTGAGAAAGCTTCGACCCTCGAAATAATTCTTTGTAAAGATTCTTACAGCCTCAAATTAGAATTGGAAAATCGCAGAGCTCGTCGTTTAGGAGTAATTGCAGAAGTTCCGATCTTCATAAATAAGCTTTAGACGAAACGGTTTCCTCTCATTCCTCTCCCTATCATAGTTTACAAGTGTTTAAGCGTTAGTATTTCATTGCAAACATGCCACAAGTGTTACATTTAAAGAACACAAATTGAAGCAAGTTCGATTATTCACTTCAAACAGTGGAAAAAGCACAAATTTTGAGATTGTCGAGAAATTCGAATAAGAAATGCCAATATGTCTCTGATTATTATTGGACACAGTCAATCAAGTGAACAAGACAATGCCTTTATGAATGACATGAATACTCATCTGTAGCAGATTAGCAGATACAGACACAGTCGAATCACAAATTCGAAATTAACCGTGAAAAATGTAATATTGATTGGAACTACCTACAAAGAAGAAAGCAGGTAACATGGATCTGACCATGGTCTTATCACAATACATTAGCTGCTTCGATTATAACTATACAATAACAGCTCAGACCAAAGGGCAAATTTAAGGAGCTACTGCATCTAACTGACCAATGAAACTGTTTGAGTCTCTCGATCACGTTCAATCCCACAGGCAACAAGATATGGTTAAAATTACGATCACAGTCAGTGCACGAGTTCAACAATCAACTGCCTCTTCTGTCAATGATTGAGGCATTGGAAAGTGAAGATTTGAGCAAATTCAGTTGTTTACAAGTCATCAAGAATAGTGGATAAGAGCATTTCTCGTACAAACTCAGACCTTCTGCCCATCTCATTGGTCCTGTCTGTAGACAGAGGCGGTGGAATTCTGCAACCGAATCGAGCACAAAGAAATATGAGAAAGTTTTAAATACAAGAGAGGTACGTAACATGCTAACTAATGCAGAGTTTATTACAGCACTTGGTGAATTTTTACCAATGTTATTTGGTTTTAGTCCTATGAACTGATATATCAACCAAATACCGGCAAAGTGGGTTAAAGAACATATGCCCGGATTTCAACTATGAAAGAACTTTACTACCACAAATAAAATACAGATGAATCCTAACCAACTACATATAATATAAGTATATCAGCAAATTGCATTCTTATGAAAAAACTATGTTCCTGGATGATCCGTTAATGATATTTCCGATATTATAGGGACACTCATCGGGAGTCAGTACTAGTTCTCCAACGACACCAAGATGACTAAGATATTACAAGGGTAATGTTGGATATCCCACAGCCATAAAATTTGGAATGGATAGAGAGAGCTGAATTTAGAACATCATGGTGTTTGGTGGCTGAGGGGTCATCAGAAGAGCCCTTACATCTAAGGCCACAGGCAGAATGGATCGGAAGGTTCACCTGAAGCTAGCTAGAATGGAAAGATTGACCTAGGATTGTACACCTATTTTCAAGCTACGAAAGCTTTCAGAATTAAAAAACAGCTTGAAAGAGGCATACAACTGCAAGATAGTATGGAGAATGGATGAATTTCAGTCAAAACATTATAGCACACGGTGAAAACTATTCACTCTGCATATGGGTACAAGCTATTTCACACTCCATATTTATGTGACATGCTTAATCGGTAAACAAGCTATTTCTGAAAAGTTATTAACTTATGCACATATAAAGTATCAGCTTGTGTACTAAAATAGCATATGCTTTTCCAGATTTAGTTGCTCTCAAATGATCTAGCTTCACCGGAAAAGAGCACATTGCTCATTTGAAATGAGAGCAATAAACAAAAAAATTGATACGAAAAAGCCATTGGCTTACCTCTCAGTCGTGTCATCATGGGAACTTTTCCCTGCTAAGCTTGCTTTCAATGGAGAAGCAGCTTCAGAGATTTGGGGTCTGTAAGCTGGTTGAGGACTATTGACAAATGACAAGAACATGGAATCAGCTGCTGCATCGGAGGAAGAGCCAACAGAAGGGGACTCCTTGAGAGCACGTAAATGTTTCTCTTGCAATTCCTTTCTGAGAAGATATATTGATGAACGAGAGCGAGTGCTTCTATGCTTCTTATTGCAGAGAGCGTATAAGTAAGTTAAGGATATCCAAAAAATACTCCCATATCTCAAGTTTTATTCTTTATAAGAATAAAGTCTTCATATATAACTCAGCAGTCAACAATAAAAAATTCATATGCGATGAAAAATGAAACTCCATCTTGTTAACATATATAGTTCAAAGGATATCTTTAAGATACTCTCGTGCTGAGTAATCACATGCGAAGCCATGTTTATCCGCACCTTCACAGCACAAACAGGGCAAATCTGGAAACAAAGGAAAGAAGAGGCTGAGATACTATAAAGATTTATCTTTACACTATTAGGTGACAACAGCAATTGCGTGGCTCAACTTCTACCTAATATCCGACAAACTAGAGAGAAACTTCAATAGAAAATGCTTTTTCTTTATATTGATCTAGCACAAGGTCAGCTAGTTATCTAAATCAAAAGAATAAGCACTTCCACCATTAGCAGCTAGAAACCTCCAGTCTATCAACACCCCGTTCCTCTCACGTTATCCACAACCAATTGGAATTCCAAGCTTTAAACTTTTGTCCCTCTTCACCGCTTAAACACAAACCAACCCTATGCTTGAACCTCAATCAACTAGTCCAACTCATAACACACAGCACTAACCTGACTAATCTGTTTTTGCACCCTTTCAATGATTCTTACGTAAGTCCACCGACACACATTAAACTAACGAATGCAACTATTTCGTTCTTAACTATCAGGGACTCAGTTATAACTACTCCTAAACTACTGCTAGTCTGCTACTACTACTATCATCACACCTAATTTTCTCCTACATGTCAATTCACCTCACCAAAAACCACCCGAAAACAAGCAAAAGGTACGAATTCGACGAATTACCCCGGGCTTAACCTCCATGCGGTGGTCGGCATCAATGTGGCAGCACAATCCCAGAACATCGAAATCCTCCGAGCAAAAAGGGCACGCTAATTCCTCCGATTTCCCCTCAATTTCAACATCGTTGACCTCCTCCGCCTCGTACTCCCCCTCCGTCTCCTCATCCTCTTCATTGTAATCATCTAAAAAAAATCGAGCAAAATCAATCAGCAGCCAAAGAGGAAAATAGCTCAAACCCCACCTCAAGATTCACGAAGCTCACCGTTGCTGGGTATGGAATAAGAGGAGAGCGCAATTTCCAAATCATCGTAAAACCGATCGGCCATTTTTAAATTACAAAATTTCAAATCCAAATCAAATTACACCAGCTGAAAACTCTACAAGAATCGTATGTACGCGACAAAATCGAATATTTTGGGGGAAAAAAATTGAAAATAAAATTAAAAGGGAGAAATTCATGCGCCAGTCCAGTAGGGTTTGGAGATGGTTTATCGGCTTTATCCTTCCTTGAAGCGAGAAAATTCAGAAATTGGAAAAGGAAAAAAGAATTAAGGGGAAAAAACGTGGAAAATCGAGAAAAATTGGAGTCGGCGTAATTGGAAGAAAATTATAATAATAAAAAAAATAAAATTGTGGTGGACGCGGATCGGGCTTTTCCAAATACTCGTGGACTCCCGCGTTATTTCATCAACGGCCGCGACTTTCTTTTTCGGTAGTAGATGATCGCTTCTTCCTCCACCTTTTTTATTTCTTTATTTTATTCTAGCTAAGAAATAAGACGTACGTATCATCGCTAAAGAGACGAACGGAACAGAGAGAGTAGCTACCAAACTACCGAGAGTATTGGTCAATATTTAACCGCGTACTGTTTGAGATTGAATGTATTATGACTAAATCAGTGTATACTATCTACCTCGTTTTAAAAAAGATAAATATGTACGTATCATCGCTAAAGAGACGAATGGAGAGAGAGTAGTTACCAAACTACGACTAAATCAGTGTATACTATCTACCTCGTTTTAAAAAAGATAAATATGTACGTATCATCGCTAAAGAGACGACTGGAGAGAGAGTAGTTACCAAACTACATGGAGTTTTAGTCAACTATTTTAAAAGCTAATTTTGAGATAGTATGTTGGTTATTCTACAATCATAATTCAAATTCCAACAAAAAAAACAGAAAAAAAAAAAATATTTTAACAATCTTTGAATTTGGGATTATTGAAAAGGATTTAATATCTGTGACACATTCAAAAATCAAAACCTTACTACACCTATAATTATTGACAAATTCAACACCCTTATTGAACATATAAAATTAAATAAATAAATTAAAATAAAAACTCAAGACAAACTCAGCTTCCGAGCTTCGTACAATATACAGCTATGAGGCTTCATCTCATAGAACACTGCCACTGCCACGTCATCTTTCTTCAAACCTTCTTCACTGAAAAAACCTGGGTAAGGAAGCGCTGTATCCACCAAAAGCACCCAGCTTTCATCATCTCCGAGTGGCGGAAACCTCACTTTCTCCCGCCGATTTGCTGCGTTGAACGCGAGAAACAGATCGCCGTACTTCGATCCTTCGTCGACTCTCAGAGTCATGGCTACGAATTTGCAGTCTGGATCTTCCCATTCCGGTGGGGACTGCATCTTCCCGTGCCATTCGATGTTTTCTTCTTTCAGGAAGCTCCGGTTCTGAAGGAGGTCGCTTCGTCTTGTCTTCAACGAGCTCAGGAACGAGATGAATTTGGTTATCTGAACTCCGAAGCTTGATGCTAGTGAGTTCCAGTCCAGAGGCTTTCGATCAGTGTATGCTATGGAGCCTCCTGTGGATTGGCCACACTCGTCTCCCATGTTGAGTACCGGGACGCCTAAGGAGACGAAGAGTATGAAGAGGAGATTCCGGATCTGTTTGAGCCGTGTTTCGAGGACGAGAGTTTTGCCCGTGGCTCCTTCCTCGCCACAGTTCCAACTCAGCTCCGGCTCAAGTTCGCTACGGCTGAAGCTGACTAAGTCGACTAGAGTGAGACCGGAGTTTCTTGTGATGTAGTTGAAAGAGAATGCGGGTCCTCTGCCAGCTAAGAACATATCCCCGCTTCCACAAAGGCGCGTAGCAAGTTCACTGATGAGGCCACGTCCCCTCACGAAATTCTTCACGTCGTAGCTGAATTTGGAGTTCATCTCTGCCCATCTCTGCCAGTGAGGAAACCTGACTTCGTTCACCTCCATTTCAAGTGGATCTGAATCTGCAATGATCTTGACTCTTGCGAGTAAAGGGTCGAGAGCAATTGCTTCGACCAAAGGAGGGCGCGGAAGGATTTCACCACGGGGATCTCTAGTGAGAGAAGATGCATTGATGAAAGAGAAACCGTCAACATGAAACTCGGTCACCCAATAACGCAGACTCTCCAAGATCAGTTCTTGAACAACGGGGTGATTGCAATTCAAAGCGTTTCTCGATCTCGACTCTTCTTCTCCTTGAATGCTGCAACCATAAGAACTATCAATCTCTTTAAGAGCTCCATCGTCACCAGTATGTGTGAAGACAACTTCCATCAAAACCTCTATTCCTCTGGCGTGAAGCTTCTTAACCATCTCCTTCATCGATTTAGCGGCATTCGCAGCATCACTGGAAGGTCCGTACGAGCTATCAGGAGAGAAGAAATGCAAGGGGAAATAGGGACCATTTTGCTCATCAAATGGGAAAATTGGTTCTAACAAGATGGCATTGACACCAAGATTCTTGAAATGTTGCAATTTCTCAGAAATTGCACCGAAACTTCCAGCAATACCATCAGCCAGCTTACTCGACTTGTCCTTCGTAAAACGGGCAACATTCAGTCTGTATACAATCATCTTCTCCATAGGTAAGTTCGGACGAACTTCGCCACTCCAATCAAATGCAGGCTCCTTGCACAATCTTCCTAGCCATTTTCGAGGTTGATTTGAGCCAAATGATCCAATAATCTTCGCATAAGGATCCAACAAGACTCGATTATCTTTATTTCCAACGCCACTTCTGCAGCGATAGCCATAACTCACAAAGAGCATGGGACTGTATAGCAAAGCATGCCAAACATCACCTGAGCGATTGATATACGGATCAAGATCAATCTCCAAAGCAGGTTCTTCAGCTGTTGCATCTGCGTACAGACACAGAACAACACTTTCAGCATCGGAGGAGACAAGAGCCAAGTTCACCGATCCATCATTCGAATACGAAACGCCTAACGGATAAGGACGTCCAGCACCAAAACCTACCGGCACTATAAAATTTGTGTTCCTATGGCTTCTAATAGAACCAGAGCCGGACTTTAGCAGAAAAGACACATAGAACGGTGCTAAATCAGCCTCGAATTCCAGCTCAACAGCACCTCCCACGAATCGGGTTTCGCATTGCCCATCGACACTCGATTCATGAGAATCTAACATCAAACTTGTAGAATCAGATGTGAACAGCCCCCACACCATGACTGGCTCCTCCACCCCCTCAAAAAACTGCAACGACTCCAATTCAACACGAACTTCATATCTGTCACCATTATACTTCTCAACAACTACCTTCACTCGATCCCCGAACTCCGTCCTAAACCGGTAAGTTTCCACCTTTTCCGAGGTTTTTACAACAGAAACATTCGGAGAGGCCAATGCTCCCATTTTCCGACGATCGCAATGAATCCTCTCCACGCGCCTCATGAATCGCCGGCATACCGCTTTAGAATCGAAAACCAGCTCACTAAATTTCCTAGATTTATTATGACTGTAGGCGAACGAGTTACATGAATCAGAAGCATCGTTGCTCAGAGCATGCGATCGAATCGCATGAGGAACTGGCAGCATCGCCATATTCTTTACATTCAAAACGAAGAAAAATCAAACAATTAAAGCGAAGAGCTAACGAAATACTCTGCTCCTTCTCTCAATAGAGGCGGCGGACGCATTCCGCTACTTCAGCAGCGGGCGCTCCGGTGGGGGAGGCGATTCAGCTCAACGGCTGCGCGCGTGTTGATTGCCATTTCAGCTCCCCACTCCGTCAATGGCGGCGGCGATCTCGAGGATAAGGGTGGTATATGGCGGTAATGCGGCGGAAACCGGTAGCCGGTGGTTAGAGATAATGGAAAGATTGAAGGTGAGATTTTTTCTACCACTCCACTATTGACTTGAAGTCTATTTTGGGTAATTAGGGATTCGAGCTCCGATTTAGGCATTTGTGTCGAAAATGGAAATTCGAAGAATTTTGGGGCCACAATGCAATTTTTCAAAATTCATTCCATAATTTCAGAGTTTCAGTTAGTTTGTTATGATGGCTGAAAAAAATGGATTTTCATTTCTTTACACTAAAATCAAGACCTATATCATGTGAAAAAACAACGTTAACTACACCAAATCACAGAAAGAATGAACAAAGAATTGGACAAAGTTGAAGCAACTAAAATCTAAACAAGAATGAAAAGCAGCAGTAGTGAGACAACGCTACCAAACACTGCCGAGTCACCGATCACTCTTCGTGCACTGCTCGGAAGTATCGTCGGGAGAGAGCACTCTTCTCCGTTGAAGTAAACTTTCGTCGGAAATCCGTCTCCCCGGGCGACATTGAACGAGGGCGTTTGCTTCTTAGTAAACGATATCACCGTTTGTTGTGATCCGGGAACCGGCGGATCCCTTCTCGGGTTGGATCCGTTATGTTGGGCGATGAGGTAGTTTAGTCCCGGCAGGCCCTGTAGGAAGAGTGTATCGTTGTTTGGGCCTGGCAACACTTGTCCGTCCATGGAGTAGGCTTTCTCGTAGCCGGGCATTGCCCCGCCTAGTTCAGCTGAGGCGAACCAGTCTACTATGTCTGCTTCGCCCCAGTTGAACAGGGTAAGTCTTGAAGTCCAGCCTTTCTCGAAATCCGAAAGGAGGTGCCAGTTGATGCTGACCCCACAGTTGTCCGGACAGGGCACGGGGTTAGGGAGTTTGCGCCTATGCTGGTCGGCAAACTCCTTAACCATCCGTGTCCTGTTGTCAAAGGGCACGACTGCTGCCTGAGCCGGCATCAGCAGTGCCGGCTCAGTAGCACTGCAGGTCCCACCTGCACTTGTGGCTGTAGTGCTACTGTCACAGCCACATGCGCAGGTGCCGCAGGGGACAACAGAGTCGTTGAAGAAAGCAGAGAAAGTGACACAACAAGTAGGCTTCTTCTCCTCGATTCTAGTTGTATTGCAAACCACCTGCCAGCTGGCCACGGCCGCGCTATGAGAGGGGATCCCGGACGTGTCAGGGAAGAGAGACGGGGCAACACGAACCGGTTGGCCACACTGGTAGTCGGGGCCGACAGTGCTATTGATCTGCCAGTTGAGCGGAGGCGAAACTTCGGTCTTGTTGATATTCGGAGGCATTTTGTACACTTCGACCCGGAAAGACGAGTTCGACTTCGTGGGATCCATGGCGGGCGATAGAATGCTCCCGTTCCGACAGCAGAACGGAATCAATCCCAAGACGGAATCATTAGCCTTAGTCGGGGGAAGATCGATGATGGTTGGCCTTCGGCTGCAGCTCAAAGCTTTAGAGAAATCGAAATCACTATAGATGTCGATTTGTCCTTGCCTACCAAATATGCACTCGCTAGTATCGACGATTTGAGGGTAGGCTCCTCTCATTGAGTTGATGAACTCCCCCTCCATCCACTCCCAACTCAGTTCCCAGTTGTTGACTCGACTCAATGGATTGTGGTTGGAGATGGAGACTTGAGCCCAGTAGTTACGGTCGTATGTCATTAGAACATCGTACATTATCGTTAGATCCCCTGTCCGGAGAGGCGAGAATTCCTCTCCGAACGTTATGTTCGTTCTCGTGTTCGTGTCTGGCGTGCAACACGTGCTCATGCTTGTGTTATCTGCACGATGGGGTTCACGTCCAAAAATGGAATGTCATTCAAAATAAAATTGGGAGGACTCAATTAATTGGTGACAAAAGGATCCCAATTTACAAATTTCGATGTTTATTCTTGTTACATACCTAGTGAGGGAAGATTTTGACACACGTAGCCGTCGTTAGCGAGAGTGATGTTTCCCGGCAAGGAAGCGTTCGGCGGCGCCACTCCGAACTCCGTCCCGACCAATCCCACCACCGCCCGCATCTGCTCGATATCTCCGGCAGTGGCGATCGCGGTTTTCAAGTCGGTCACCGAGCTCCCGGCGAAGACAGCGCCGCCGCTGACGTTCGCTGGCAGGAAGTTGCCATCGGCGAGCACGGCGTTCGTGGCGGACACCAAGAGCTCGCCGTGCTCGAACCCGACGAAAACGCGCCAATCCTTCAGCTCCTGCCGCCCGTTGTTGAGAACCGTGAGCGTCGAAGCGAACCGGTACGCCTGGTCGGACCGGTTGGCAGGGACGAGGAACGGCGCGATCATCTCGGTCGTGTTGTGGACGTACGTGATGAACACGCCGTCGTTGCACGGGGGCGGCGGGGGTTGAGCGAGGGAGGCGGGGAGATAGCAAAAGACGGAAAAGATGGCGAAGATCGAGAGCATCGTCGGAGTGGAAATAGGGAAAGAAGGGGCGGCCATAGTCTCTCTCGAGAGCTTTCGATCGTCAAAGAGGATGAAGAAAGTAGATGGATTTTTTCATAGTTTGAAGAGAGTTTATTACTACGTAAGAGACATAGAGAAAGATGTTTGAACATTTCTTGTCGGAATTTAATAAATTAGTTGATTTAGTAAAAATGAAATTAATATTTAGTAATATAAAATAATGGAGTTGGCGTGCCGGCTTTGAGTGAGTCTTTTGAAGTAAAGCATGAGCATAAAAATTATGAAGTGGTCTTCGGATTTTGTTTGATTTCGTTTTCATGCAACTAAGAGTTTTCTTTTATTGTATTTTAGTTTCAAAAACTTTATTTTATTAGTATAAAATGAAATGTTTTGTCATTTACGAAATGTCGTGATCTTGAAATTGAACCATGGGATGGGGAAGAGTTAAAACTCTTATTTGGGTGGAGGGAAGGTTGAGGATTAGAGGTCAAATTTTCTCCTTTTGGATTAGTATCTAATAGCCGAAAAATACAAAGGTAATTTAGTTATTAGTATTACTCCATCCGTTTCAAACGAAATGCATCTCATTTTTTAATAAGTTGTCACAAGTTTTTAAAGACGGAAGCTTTCTCGTTTGAGACGAAAGAAAGTAGTAATCTATTATATATATAAAAACAGAATCATTTTGCCCTAATTTTTTCCCGCCTAAACTACTCACTCACAATATTATTTTATTAATTAAATTTTATCTTTATTTCTTTTCAATTTATTTTTAATCTTGGTAAATGCAAAATGCATCATCAAGTGTGCTACTAAAATCTTATTCCAATGCTCATAATGAACCTATAGAAATGTGGATTTAGCTTGCTAATTTTAAAACTCTTTCCAATTAACCTCGCTCCTTACCCTTTGTTATAAAATTTAATCGTCGTCGTCATCATCATCATCTTCTTCTTTTTTCTTTTTTTTTTAATAGCAAAATTTTCCTTCTTCTTTGCCAAGTACATTTATCGCATATGTTTGTTTAATTTGTCTTCTTATATTAAAAAAAATTATCACATGTTTGGAAAAAACCCATTACATCAGCAAATATATATAGATTTATATAAATTCTAGACGAAAAATAATTTTATATATATATATATATATATATATATATATATATATATATATATATATATATATTCTTTTAATATTGTGGATTCCACAAGTATCGCCTTAATTATTGGAAATATTTGTAGATTTTATGAATTGTATATTTTTCCATTAATGTTATTACAAAAAATATTTATGCCTATAGTGAACCACAATCAAGTCATATTATTTTTAATATTAAAAAACATATTATCGATGATATTAAAAATGTATAAATATTTTTTAGCTTTGATTAACATGAGGGGATTCATTGAGATCAAGTATTTATATTATTTAAAAAAGAAATTGGGGGAATTTTCTTTCAACATTTCAACTTCTTACTATTAGATAGCAACAATGTAATATTTTTTTTTGAAATAATTAACACGAAATTTAAAGGCCGCACTACGGAGGACTCGAACTCGGGACATTTGGCCCCATATCTTAGCCCCCTATCGCTTGACTAACACACGCACACGCCATCGTGTAATATTATTGTAACCCGGTGTAATGACCCGTGCATCGCACGGGTACACAAACTAGTATTAGTTTGAAGAGTGAAGGGAAAAAAAAAACTCCCATGCACATGAAGCCCTTTAAGGAGACAAAAAAAAATGTAGTAGCCCAATCTTCTATGGGAGGCCCAAATTTTTTAAGTGTTAATGGGCTTTTCCTTAAAGCCTGGCCCAATTAGTTTGGGTTGTGTTATCTTTGTTCTATTCCTTGTACCTTTCTTCAAGTCAATTTATTCCATTAAAGGACACTTATTTCATAAGATTGATCTCTATAATAGAAAAAGAGAAATTGGGGGTAAACATAGGATATATTTCATCACATAATGTGGTTCTTTGTTTATTTCATCCTATGTCTTAAAAGCGGAAAATAATTGCAATACGAGGGAAAATATTATCACCCCAAATGAATGAGTACATTCAGTATTACGATTTAGAGTGAAAACACAACAGGTTACTTCGTTACAAAAGTTTCTATATCAAAATTAAACTAGTCTTCATAAAAATCATGTGAATGTAGGAGAACATAATCTAATAGTATATCCTCTACATATTCTTCTTATTCAAAAAATAACTACAAGCTTTTCTGCATTATAATACTACTACTTCGTAAGGGACCATCCTTTCATCATATGTATTTATACATCATTCGATTCCTTTAAAGAACAATATTTATACCAAATTAAAAATAAAAATACTATACTCATTTTAATCAATCATTAGAGCAATCAGAAATAAGTTTATTTTACTATGCCCCTGTAATAATAATAATGTACAGTGCTTAATTGATGTATGATAAGAATTAATCATAACCAATTATTTGAATACTCAAGCTACGTACATTATAAAATACTAGTAACATGTTACGTTCATGTTAAATTAAATAATTGCGTTACTATACTATACTATCAGATCCAGTGTTCAGTAATCACCCTTTATTTATTCGACCGTTGAAAATTTAAAGCTGCATCCTCCCTCACTTTGTTGACTTCTTCACCCAGAAACCAATTTTCAAAGGAAAGGGCGCCCCGCCACGTCGGATGGGCCCCACTTACCCCAACAGACAGTTTTAGATCAAACACCAGCCGTCGATTTCTCCCCCCATCGACGGACGGCGCTGATCAGATACTCGACCGTTGCATTCAAATTTTCTTTCATTAAAAGACGCCAACAATTCATTACCCACAAATTATTTCAAAAATCAAAAAACACAAGAAAATGTTTCAAATTTTGAAACCTTAGTTTCTTTCCTTCTCAGCTTCTTCTCCTTCTTCGTTACTTCGACTCACCAATCTGTTTGAATTGTCTCAGTTATTACTCATAAATTCTAGAGAGAGAGAGAGTGACAGAAAAAAATGGTGAAAATGGCATCGAAATCGCCGACTTCGTCGCCGGTGACGATAACGGTAACTTCCTCCGGCGGCTCACGCAGCGCCGGGCTGACGAGCCCGATGCCCCGCCGTCAGTCAATCACAAACGCTGTGAATTCTCCACTCACCGGCGGCGATGGCGGCCGCCGCTCAAGCGGCGGCGGCGGAGCTAGAAGCCTCGCGTTCTCGAAGGAATCGGGCGACGAGTTCGTGGCCTACACCGTCCAAATCCCGTCGACGCCCGACAACCGCCTCCTCTCCGATTCCCACAGCAGCCCCCCTCTCAGCTCCAACAAGAGCAGGAACAGAATCCCCAACGAAGAATTCATCAGAGACACCATCTTCACCGGCGGATTCAACTCCGTCACCAAAGCCCACGTGAGGAAGAGCTCCGACGGAATCCCCTCCGCCGCGAAGTCCAAATCCGTCTGCGGAATGGACGGCTGCGACGAGAAAGCCGCCGCCGGCGGGAGCTTCAAGAGCTACTGCGACTGCGGATTCAGCATCTGCCGCGACTGCTACGCCGACTGCGGCGGCCACTGCCCCGGCTGCAAGGAGCCCTACAAAGAGGAGGAGGAATCTCCGCCGCCGTCGCCGGAGGCGTCGGCGGCGACCGAGGAGGAAGAGGATCAAGCCAACCCCCTTCCCGAGTGGAGCAGAAACGTCAAGCTCGACAAGAATCTCTCAGTAGTTCAGTCCTTCAAGAACCCTAACCACGAATTCGATCACACGCGCTGGCTTTTCGAGACGAAAGGTACTTACGGTTATGGAAATGCTCTCTGGCCTCGCGACGGCTACGAACTCGGAAGAGAAACCGGTAGGTATGAAACTCCCCCAGATTTCTCAGACAAAAGGAACAAACCTCTCACTCGAAAAGTTGGGATTTCTGCAGCCATTATTAGTCCTTACAGGTATGAATCATTCAATCTTTCTTCATGTTTCTCTGCAAGTTTTGATTTTTAGTCCTGATTTGTTGATGAGAGAGAGAATGATGATGCAGATTGTTGATGGGTATACGTCTCGGTGTTCTTGCGTGCTTCCTCACATGGCGAATAATGCATCCTAACCACGAAGCAATCTGGCTATGGCTAATGTCTGTAATCTGCGAAATCTGGTTCGCTTTCTCATGGCTACTCGATCAGCTCCCGAAGCTCTGTCCGGTGAAACGAGTGACGGATCTCACCGTCTTAAAAGATCGATTCGAGTCATCCCAGCCCAACCTCCGAAACCCGAAGAAATTCTCCGACCTCCCCGGGATCGACGTCTTCGTCTCCACAGCCGATGCAGAGAAAGAGCCGCCTCTCGTAACAGCAAACACGATTCTCTCGATCCTCGCTGTCGATTATCCGGTCGAGAAGATCGCCTGCTACTTATCGGACGATGGGGGCTCTTTAGTAACATTCGAGGCTGTCGCTGAGGCGGCTAGCTTCGCCCGAATCTGGGTTCCGTTCTGTCGGAAGCACAAAATCGAGCCTCGAAATCCGGAGGCGTATTTCGGGCAGAAGAGGGATCCGTTGAAGAATAAGGTGAGGCTTGATTTTGTGAGGGAGAGGAGGAGGGTGAAGAGGGAGTATGATGAGTTTAAGGTGAGGATCAATGCGTTGCCGGAGACGATAAGGCGAAGATCGGATGCTTACAATGCTCAAGCAGAGATGAGGGCGAAGAAGAAGCAGATTGAACTCGGGCTGAACCCTTCGGATCCGATCAAGGTTCCGAAGGCTACTTGGATGGCCGACGGCAGCCATTGGCACGGCGCTTGGCCTTCCGGCGAAGAGGGACACTCGAGAGGCGATCATCAAGGCATCATACAGGTTTGCATATTAGAAATTAGCTCAAGTTAAGCTCATTAGTTAACTTATGGCTTTTGTTCTAATATGAAATCGTTGTTGTTGTTGTTGTCGTCGTTGTTTATAGATAATGCTCGTTCCGGCTAGTCCGGAGCCGGAATTTGGGCAGGAAGCCGACGAGACGAACCTGATTGACTCAACGGAGGTCGACATCCGGATGCCGATGCTAGTCTACGTTTCGAGGGAGAAGAGGCCGGGTTTCGACCACAACAAGAAGGCCGGGGCGATGAACGCCCTCGTCCGAGCCAGCGCAATCATGTCGAACGGCGCCTTCATCCTCAACCTCGACTGCGACCACTACATCTACAACTCCATGGCTGTAAGGGAGGGAATGTGCTTCATGCTCGACCGCGGCGGCGACCGCATCTGCTTCGTCCAGTTCCCCCAGAGGTTCGAGGGCATCGACCCCAACGACCGCTACGCCAATCACAACACGGTGTTCTTCGATGTTAGTATGCGGGCCCTCGACGGGCTTCAGGGCCCGATGTACGTCGGCACCGGCTGCATTTTCCGGCGAATTGCTCTGTACGGATTCAGTCCTCCCCGCGCCACCGAGCACACCGGCTGCTTCGGCCGGTTCAAGAAGAGGAAGCAGCTACTCAAGAAAAAGAACCAAAAGCAGGACGATGACGAGATGCTTCTCCCGATCAACGGAGACGACTACGACGACGATGAGACGACGAGGAGCTCGCTGTCGAAGCAGTTCGGAAACTCGGTAACCCTCGTCGACTCCATTGCGGTGGCCGAATTCGGAGGGAGACTCATCCACGAGCTGAGGGGGAAGGGCGCATTAGGCCGGCCGTCGGGGTCGTTGGCCGTGCAGCGGGAGCCGTTGGATGCGTCGGCGCTGGCGGAGGCGGTGAGCGTGATCACGTGCTTCTACGAGGAGAAGACGGAGTGGGGGAAGAGGGTGGGCTGGATCTACGGCTCGGTGACGGAGGACGTCGTCACCGGCTACCGAATGCACAACAGAGGGTGGCGGTCGGTTTATTGCGTCACCAAGCGGGACGCCTTCCGGGGAACCGCTCCGATCAACCTCACCGACCGGTTGAACCAGGTTCTCCGGTGGGCGACCGGCTCGGTCGAGATCTTCTTCTCGAGGAACAACGCCCTTTTCGCTAGCCCGAGAATGAAATTCCTGCAGCGCGTGGCGTACTTCAACGTCGGAATGTACCCTTTCACCTCCATTTTCTTACTGGTTTACTGCATTCTGCCGGCGCTCTCTCTCTTCTCCGGCAAGTTCATCGTACAAACCTTGGACGTCATGTTCCTTTCGTTCCTATTAGCGATTACTCTGACTTTATGTATGCTGGCGCTGCTCGAGATCCGGTGGTCGGGGATCACGCTCCACGACTGGTGGCGGAACGAGCAGTTCTGGCTGATCGGCGGGACGAGCGCGCATCCGGCGGCGGTGGTGCAGGGGCTGCTGAAGGTGATCGCCGGCATCGAGATCTCATTCACACTGACCTCGAAATCGGCGGCGGCGGAGGAAGGGGAGGAGGAGTTCGCGGAGCTGTACGAGTTCCGGTGGACGACGCTCATGATCCCTCCGATCACGATCATCATGTTCAACATGATCGCGATCGGAGTGGCGGTGTCGAGGACGGTGTACAGCCCGTTCCCGCAGTGGAGCAAGCTCCTCGGAGGAGTGTTCTTCAGCTTCTGGGTGCTGTCGCATCTGTACCCGTTCGCCAAGGGGATGATGGGGAAGAAGGGGAAGATTCCGACGATCGTCTACCTCTGGTCGGGGCTGATCTGCATCGTCATTTCGCTGCTTACTGTTTATGTTTATCCACCCGCCGGAAGCCATGGGAGCTTGAGCTTCGCTATGCCTTGATGGAGAAGAAGTTTGAATTGCAGAATACGAGGAATGAAGAAGTTATGCTCAACTTCTTCAACTAGTTCAATTTTTACAGTAGTTATGTCTGAAGATTGTTATACTCTCTCTTTATCTTCGATTTGTTGAAATATTATTCTCAGTACTGGTATGAATTTGTGCAAAATTCCAGAATTGTTAATGGCAGAATTCTTTTATTAGAACATTAAATGTTTAAATATATCAAAAACTATAGTACAGTACTAGTAATAATATATGTACTCGGACTCAATAATGTTACAACTTTTATTTGAAAAGTGGAAAAAATGGAAAGGCCCACAGTACAGCCCAAATATCTGAAGAATATGGACAATAACTAAATACTGGTCCCTTCTTTGCTGAATTGGACTGCCTGTTTTCTAGCTGTAAAGTTTTGGGCCTATTACCAGACCTTAAAGGCCCACCTCTCTCTCTCTCTAAAAATTTCTTGTTCATGATACTCTACTGCTACTTTTGATATGATTTACTTATCTTATTTTAGTGTTTAAATGTCCACAATGAATATAGAAATAGAAAGCAAAATTAATGCCGACAAGAAAAATATAGGCATTATATACCCTTTTATAACTCTTATTATAAAAACACATCTATATATATATAAAGAGGGAGTTTTCAATTGAGAAATCAATTAAAAAATAATTATCAATGGCAATTTTGTAATTTTAAGATAAATAATATGCTTAGTTTTTTTCTCAACTAATTGGGTGTTTTTTTTAGTAAATATTTTAATTTGATGACTTGAAAACTTATTAAGCTCCACAAATTTAGGAATTTGATAGGTAGTGGGTGTTTTTTTTTTTTTTTTTTTTTAGCATTTTTTCCCATTTTATTTGTGAGTTGGTTTTTATTATTATTATTTATAATTAACATATTGAAATAAATCTCAATAATTCGTGCAAAAAAATGAGGTTAATATATAGATGATTTATAAACTATTGTTCAAATAAAAATCTACGAACAAATAACGTTAGGTCGATTTTAATAAATTTCTTTTTCCTTTCAAATGGATTCATATAAAAAAAAATCAAAACAATTACAAAAAACTTATTTTTCCAAATGTATTTTCAATTCTATTAATACACCAACGTAAATTTACAGAAAATATTTACGATAAAATACTATATTTCCCCAAGTTGATCGATCTTATATGATACGTTAATAATTTTTTAATATCCTTTCAAACTAAGTTTAAGACAATCATACGACTGACTTTATTATTGATTTAGTTGCGCAATCACTTTTTTTAGGAAGGTAGTAAATCTATAATTATATATTTATAATTCTATTATCTATATATATATAAAGGGAATCCTCAATTAGAAGTCGATTTTAAAATGACAATTTTATAAATATTATTAATTCAAAGGTCAACCAAATTAAACAAATAATATGGAATACTATTTTATCCATTATTTTTCGTACAGTTTTCAAAAGCATCAACAACCTCCTTTTATTTTATTTTTTTTTTCCCTATTTTCCCCTCTCTCTTCTTTTATAATTTAATTCTTAACTTTTTTCTTGCAATTTTTTATGCAAATAACATATGCAATATGTATCTTAAACTAATGAGTACAAAATTTTCTTTGAATTAGTACATTATTCTCTTAGAATAGAATAAATATGACTAAGTTATAATCGTTTTAAATTTAAAACTGGAATACAATTTTTTACACATGTAATTGTATATTAATAGTGAGT
Organism: Thymus mandschuricus; assembly: GCA_029379335.1. NCBI lineage: Eukaryota > Viridiplantae > Streptophyta > Magnoliopsida > Lamiales > Lamiaceae > Thymus > Thymus mandschuricus. Next base: position 266,555 of record CM057071.1, read on the forward strand.
TGAATTTTATAGAAAAATATCTCCATTTCCCCTAAAATTCGCATGTTGTAAGGAGATCATGCATGATTATATATTTTTTTACGAGACCCTAAATTTTTTTAGCATTGTTATCCTAATTTAGAAAAATTAACTTAGTCCTAATTAATTCAATTTTCTATTAAAACAATATAATATAGTTGTTACATTGGACATATCACTTTAATTATATGACATCTATAATTCTATATTGAATAAAACACAAATAAATTTTAGAAATAAATTTCGTTTCATTTTCGTAGATTAAAAAAATACCAGTATCAAGATCACAAGAAAATTGTATTATATACAGATAATTGTACGTGAATTAAACAATAATATATATATTTTTATCAGGCAAACATAACACACTCTCACACACACGTGAGGTGACTCGAATCTTTAACCTTTTGATTGGAGGGGAAGCGTCTTACCAACTACATTGCGCTTCGTCGTCTCATAAATTAATAAAACTCAAACTTATGGATTTTGAATGAAGTTAAATATTTTTCATTTATTTGGCTAATAACAAATTTAAAAAAAAAAAAAAAAAAACCTTATGTATGTAACTATTTACTTATAATAATGAATTGTTATCCAAAATAGGGAAGGTCCAAATTTAACTATAGTTTATTTTAGTAATTAATATTGTTCATAAATCATAGTTTAATTATAATATTTTTTTAATAATTTATAACCATTTATCTTGCCGTGCATAGCACGGGTGTAAAATCTAGTTGGTATTTATATACCAGTAGTATTGAAATTGAGATACCCAAAATGAAATCACAACGCAAATACCAAACATGTGAATCACCTAACTCTCTCTCTCTAGAAAACCACAAAATCTTAAACTATCAATAATAATAAATGAAATTACATGTTTATTTTATGTGGAGTAAAATAAGCAAGATATTGAATTTATGAATTTTTCCAACAGAAAGAAAAGCCAAAGAAAATTAGACGAGAATTGGGACAAATAAATAATTACAAATTAATACTACTTCATAATACGATATGGGCTACCCTTAATTAGATAGATGCCCAGTCCCAATCATCATTTCTTTTGCTCTTTGTTTTTACATAGTGGGAGAAATTAACCCAGATTAATCATGGCAAAATTAACTAATACTACTAACATTTTCAATTCATATTCTCATTTATAAATGTAAATGATTAAATATTGAATGTAATGTATCACTTAATTTGCACTAAAACTCAACTCAATTATACTACGAATATCCCAACTAATAAAAGGTTTATAAATAGAGAATACATGTGGCTATGCGCTGTTCGACAATTAATCAGTCAGCATCCAAAAATAACAATTGATTACTGAGTTTTCGTAATTTACTTCACAAAGCAAAATTAGCATCCCTACACCACGAAATCGAACATTACGTTTGCCGACATCAATATCTATACTCTCCCACCCTCCTTACTTCCGTCTCAAACCAAACGCACTTATTTTCAAAAGACGAGGCAAGGGATGCATTCCTTTTGGGACGCACTTCGATTATCAAACAAACAATTGTAATAAAATCCGTAAAGGAAAAAGGTTGAGAGATCATAGGAAGTCTGCACACATACACAAATGAATCCCGTGCACCTTTTCTTTCTCAGCTCCACCAGAATTCACCTACTGCTAAATTAATAACTCCAAAAATTTTAATCTTGATTCGAATTCAAATACATTATATTATTCTGTGATTGAAAATATTTGGGCAAGTGTCGGTTGATAAAATAGTATAGTAACACAAAAAAGAAACGTTCAATGATTGAAATAATAGCAGAAGAAGAGCCAACAAATAACAACCCAATAGAATAAAGTATGTTAGTTACAAAAGAATAGACCTACCACTTTACATACATAGTATAATTAAACTAAACTCAAAATCAAGCACTGATTTTTATTTTATTTTTCCTATAATCATTATCATCTTCATCGACCCCCCACACCCACTATGTCCAGCTGTCAACATTTCTTCCTCCATCAAAACGACGTTCATCCATTCACAAAACGACGTCAGGTTGAAGCTTCAAGAACACAAAGTGGCAGTGAAATTACTAAACTAGACGCAAGTAGACCGACACCACCGTCGACTAACTCTTCTATAATCTGAGGCAATTTCGTCATTTTGTTTGGGGAGGCCCCACACTCAGTTTCAACCAATCAAAATCCATTTCCACATTTCATTTCTATACTAGTATTTGTCGGCGTTCTCATCTCATGTGTGAAATTACCGCACAGTAAAAATAAGTAGGTAAATAAAAGTAAAACTATCTTCTTCCAATTTCACCACCTTTTATTTTCAAGAAATCGAGAACAATAATAGAATAAGGGTACAAAATACAAATGGATCATGACAGGTAAGGTAACGAGTCAATCATCTATGCAGTAATAATGAAACAAAAGGGAATGGAAAAGGGGGAAAAAAAAATAGGTAAAAAAAAAATATGGACTGTAAAAAAAAATCAGGACGTAAGTGTAATTGTAACAAAGAGGAGGAGCAGTAACTGTAGGAATTTACCGGGCGGGGAGAGCTGCTACGGCCAAAAAAAGGGTTTTTTTTTTTTTTTTTTACTGTTTAGTGTCCGTACAAATCGAACGGCGCCCAGAGCGAGTCGAGGGGGCACGGCTGCCTCGAGTCGAGCCGGAGCCACGGCTTGCCGCTGCCGCTCCAGTGCAGCAGGCTCACTGGACCGGCGTGGAGGTCCCTGCAGCTCCCCCGCACATTGTCTCCGCCCAAACCGTGCTGGTTCCACCTGTGCTCGATCGGCGCCACGTGTCCGGCGAAGACGAGGAGGAACGGCGGCAGCGATCCGAGCTCGTAGATCCGGCTCGCGCTCGTTTTCTGTATCTCCATCCACCGCTCGATGCGGCGGGTGTACCCGAGCCGCCGCCATCTCGCCAGATCTATCACCATCACGCCGGTGTTGAAGTAGCACGGATTCCGGCCCGAGAACACGCCGGAGAAGGCGGGGCGCGACCAGAAATGTTCGGTGAAATACTTGGTGAAATTGGCGTGGCAATACTCCGGCGCGCCGATCGTTTTCTTCCCCAGAGCCGTGCGCCAGAGCTTGGAGATGTCGTCGACGACGACGAGATCCGAATCCAAATAGATGACCCGATTCACGCAGGCTTCCAGAAGATCGGCGAGGTAATTCCGAGCGTAGTTCAGCGGCTGCTCAAGCGCTTGCCGAACGGAGCTCGAGATCAAATTCCGCACTCTCTCCGGGTCGAAATAGTAGACTTTGAAATTCAATTCCGGGAAGGTTGACCGGACTACCGTTTCCAAACCCGTCTCCGACACCAGGAAATGGAAGAACACGCTCTCAGGGCACTTCGAATGCTGGAGAATCGAATGAACGGCGGCGATCGAACCACGGAGATACTCAAAATCGAGAGTGATCGCCACGTGAACCAACGACGGGTCGCAAACGCCGGATTTCTCAATTCCGGAGGCGCGGCACTCACCGGCATTGCGGAAAACCGGCGCCCTGCGGAAGGAGAATCTGTCGGCGGACGTCGGCAATCGGAGGTAGGATTCACCGCCGTGAGACGACCGAATCGCCTCCGCCGGGTGGAACGATTGGAGGGAAGGGGAGAGGACGATCATGACCATCGCGGCGGAGAAGAACCCCGAGAATCGCATTACCCACAGCATCCTCGATCCTCTGTAGAAGAATTTCCTCTTCCCCCGCCGCGATTTGAGATTGAAGCAGGTTTCCGATTGAGAGGCGACCGACGAAACGAGGAACGCTAGGGTTCCTCTGAGGTCCGCCAGAGTTGGGGGAGATACCTAATCGGATAATATTCCAATTCCAATCCAAATCCCAATGGGGGAAATCTGTGCTTTGCTTTGCTTTGGCGTTCCTCTCTCTAATGGTATGCCGTGGGAATAAAGCGAGCTCCCATCAGAGAGAAAGCAGTAGAGAGAGAAACAATCAATCCATTAACGGAAATTGGAGGTTGATGAGAGACGATATCAATGAATATCCACCTACGTGCGCTGCAGTCACACACAGCACAGCACAACCCCGCGCTCTCTCTCTCTCTCTTCTTTCTCTCTCTCCTTCGAGGAAGATGATAAATTAGACTGCAAAGCACAATTTTTACACCAAGTGAGAGAGAGAGGAGGAAGATTGAGACACAGTTTTTGGAAGGGCTTCTTTTCCCCTTTATTAGTCGACCTTATTTTTTTATTTATTGTTCATGAATAATTATTCCATTCTAAGCTTTGTAAATACTGCCACGATATTAGTATATACTAGTAATCAAAATTGATGTCACAATTTGACTACTATATTAAATGAAACCACGCGACGATGGGCCGAATTACCGTAACGGGTGAGTGACTAAAAGTGCCTAAATAATAAAAAGAATTCTCCAAATGAATGATCCACACTAAATGTCTTAAATTCGAATATATCAATCTTTAAATATGGTAATTTTTTCGTATTATTACATTGAGTGTGAACGTTCGTTGGCCTAATGATGGAGATGTTGAGTTCGAATAGTACGTATCTGAATGGCCGCCTTTAAATTTCCGATTAGTCGATTAAAAAAAAAGAGAAATGTGACATAAACGAAAGGCCAGCTGTCGTTGTCTAGTAGCACGATGACAATGGCTTCCCAACACGTCCGTATTTGATACAAAAACCACACATCCTTTCTGTACACATGGCCTTAATTTCCCATACATCATCCTCATTTTCCCTCTCTCCTCCTCCTCCTATTTTTCATTTTCTAATAAAAGATTGCACGTATTTTTTTTATTCATTTTTGTTTGAAAGATTACGTAAATTGCTTAAATTCTCCAAAAAAATAAAAAATACTACAAGTTAGATTATTTAAAGGAATGTATAATTATATTGAAGTGTCATAATTAATCTGTAGAGCTGTCAATTATTAGCCCAATCCTCGTGAAAATATAGTTGATCCAACCCAGCCCCAAAAGTTATTGGGCCTAAGAATTAGAAACCCAACACGGCCCAAATCATATTGGGCCGAAGAATTAGAAACCTGGTTTTGGGCTACGATACAGATTAAAGTGAGCTAAGTATTTATACTTAGGAGATTAGACGGGCTCGTGACATTCTTCCCCGCCTAATTCGGCGACGTCCTCATCGACTTGTACTCGCACAACTTGTCTAGAACTGTCACAAGTCCTCCTCTGTTTCGCATGTAATCTCGGACTTAGGTAGTCCCTTCTATCGGATTAAGTACTGAGTATGTGGTTCGATGTCTCGGTTGCAATACACCCTTTTCATGAGCACTTCGTCCACTTCCTTGTCAAATGATCTGGTCATCATCGGTGGTGCTCGGCTTGATTGTCCACGACTTTGGTCTTCAATATTGAACCCCAATACTCGTCTCTTCTCGTTGGCCCACTTTTTCATCCGCTTGCAAGCCTTCTCCATGCATGATTGTCCTAGGTCGTTATGATCTTCCTACGATTTAGCTATTTTGGTAGTTCCAGGACTTCTTCCATCCTCCATTACTGCCAACGTGTGTTGTGTTACCGGTCGTTGCCACGTCATTAGCTTGACCGGACTCTGTCCCGCAGCTCTGGCCCTGGCTTGCCTCCTCGTTACCAATAATATTATTTATTTTCAGTACAAACTTTTAGTTACTGTGTTAAAAGTGAAATTTAAAAAAAAAAAATCGATATAAAACCATAAAAGTAAGACATTTTAATATGAGTTAATAGTTATAAATACCCAAAAATATAAATTGTAGTAGTTTTATACCCACACTTTAAGAAATATAGTTTAAATACCCATTTACCCAAAATGCCCCTTATCCTTGTCTATTTGCAACCCCAAAATTGTTATGGACAAGATTTCTTTTGTTTAAAGTATTCATTCACTAAAATGATTTGTAAAAATGGGATAATAATCTCGTTTTCGCATATTATGATCCTACGCTTCTAAAATGGTATCTTCTTGAAGATATCTGGTATCTCAATGAATTGCTTTCCCAAGAACAACTCAGTATGATGGGAGTTGGAAAGCGCATAGGATACCTGATATGTGATGGAATAAGGTCTATTTCCCTTCTTCCACCAAATCCTTTCCTTTGAAGTCCTGATACAACGTCAATTTGTCCCGATAGAGTTGAGATTCCACGACTGAGAGACGTGGATATCCAAATTCAAGATAGGGTAGTCATAAGACATGATCAAAGTCTTAGATTACATTCTTGAAGATTATCATTCTAGGGAGATAGGATTACTTCTCAACCTTTGGGAAGGAGCTTGAGTCTAAGACAACCTGCCCAACCAAAGTTGTTAGACTTCAACAAGACGGTTATCACCATCAAATGTCCGGAAGGATGGAGAGGAGTAACCACCAGATTTGATACTACAAGATGGGAAAATAATTTTCCTTGTAATATCTTGTATTATCTGGAACAACCAGAGATCCATCACTACAAGGCCATGATCGAAATGGGTGGATGGAAGGTTGAAGTCAAAGGCCGAGCAGGGAGAGAAGAAAATATCCTTATCCTCGGTCTAGATTTCCTCGAGAAATACAAGCCCTGGAGAAGCAGGGAAGGAGGAATGGAGATCACGATTAATGAGAAAAAACTATTGATCGAATGACAAGTCCATTCTCAATCTACATTCCTATTGGAGTGTTGTATGAGAAATATAAAGCGAATATTTTGCTGCTTATATTGATTCAGGTGCAGGAATATGCACAGCAAGACGTGACATCTTCCCAGCAGAAATAGAGGAAGAACTACCACGGATTGCAGGACGAGATTTTTCCAAGAGGATCCTGATTCTATCAAAAGGGATCAAGGCCGTGGAAATCTTGATTGGAGGAGCAGGTCAGACACCTTGGTATAAGGTTAAAACCCCTCCAATTTATTTTCATGATACCGGTGCAGATATCTTGCTCGGTAACAATTTCTTGCAGATGTTCAAAAGATATATGCAGGATAATGAGAGACAACGATTAGTGTTCACAAAGCAGTGTGATCACAAAATCATTGTTCAGAGATTAGGAGGAGCATTTAATCGACAAATGCCGATCAAATTTCGCAGCAAGCATGGTGATGAAGGACTACTTCGACACCCAAAAATGCAAGACCAAAGAAGATTCAACGAAGCATTGTTGGATTTTAGGGTCAAAGGGGAACTCGAACTTAGCGAGAATGATGAGGAAAACGTTGCTAAGATCCAGATCCTAAAGGTATCTTTAATTTGTAAAGATATTGAAGTTGATACACAGGTATCATTGGAAGATGTCAAAAGGAAAATTGTACGTTGTTACAATGAGAATCCTTTGGCATGGTGGGAGAAGAATCAACTCAGAGCGTCCTTGACGGTCAAACCTAACAAGGTTCACGAGTTTGTTCGATACAGGCCAATCTTGATGAATATCAAAGATCAAGAGGACATGAAAGGCATCATCAAGGAGAACCTTGACATGAAGCTGATCGAACCAGGAACTCACCCTACAGTAGCCCAGGCTTCTTGGTAAGGAATCATGGTGAGATTAAAAGAAATAAACCTCGACTTGTTATTAATTACAAAGGTATTAATGACATTCTGGAATTCGATGGTTATTTCATACCTAGTAGAGAACACCTTATTAACTGCATAAGAAATGCCAAGGTTTTCTCAAAGTTTGATTGCAAGTCAGGTTTCTACCAGATTCGCATGGAATAAGGGAGTAAGAAGTTCACAGCTTTTTCTACTCCACAAGGACATTACGTTTGGAACGTGATGCCAGTGGGGCTTGCTAACGCACCCCAGATATTTCAGAGGAAGATGGATAATTTATTTAAAGATTATTCATCATTTATGTTCGTTTATATTGATGACATTCTTATAACGTCAAAAGATATGAATGAACACAATAAACATCTTGAGATCTTTGCAGATGTTTGTTACAGAGAAGGGCTAGTACTGTCTGAGAAAAAGGCAGTTATAGCAACCCGGAAAATGGAATTTCTGGGAATCGAGATCGATGAAACGGGGATTATTTTGCAGGATCATATCGTGCAAAAAGTGAAAGACTTCCCAGAAGATCTCAAAGAAAAGAAGCAACTTCAAAGCTTCTTAGGAGTTGTTAATTTTGCAGGAGCATTCATTAAGAATCTTGCAAAATACAGGAAGGTCTTTAGTCCACTTTTAAAGAAAGATGTGCCGTTCATCTGGACTGAAGAACACAAAGAAGGAATGAGAGTATTGAAAGGAGTATGTGGGAATCTCCCCAAACTTTCAATACCACAGGACGAAGATGATTTAGTCCTGTATACCGACGCAAGTGATCATTGGTGGGCAGCAGTCCTTACAAAGATCACACCCAATGGAGAAGAACCATGCAGATATTGCAGCGGGTTATTCTCAGCAGATGAAGCCGTCAGATGGCACATTAACGAGAAAGAATTCTTTGCAGTTCGAAAGGCATTTAAAAAATGGCCTTTATTTTTATTAGCAAAGAAATTTACTTTGAAAGTCGATAACACGCAGGTGAAGGCTTTCTTAAAAAACAAGATATAATCTAAACCTGAAAAGCTAGATTACTAAGATGGCAAGCTGAATGTCAATATTTTGTTTTTGACATTATTATTGTGAAATCTCATGAGAATGTTCTTGCAGATTTCTTGACAAGAGATGGAGCCAACTGAGTGTAGCTCTATCATGATTTCCCAGAAGCATCTCCGAGAAAACCTCGAGATGTTATCAAAGGAATGGGACGAGTGTGTCTTGAGGGCTGAACAAGCCGGACAGATACAAGTTGTCGATAAGACGAAAGTCACCGACAGAATACAAGCTTGCAGGATGGCACAAACCCAGTGCTGGAATGCAGTACAAGCGCCACTCCTTCGGGCGTCCTCTAAGGAAAAAGAAGTGATTCGGTTGCCGGCCCCTATAACGGTAGCAGAGGATTCAAAAACCTCTAGCACGAGTCCTAAGTTGGTAGCATCGATAGATCTATCGGCCCAAGGAAAAGATGAGATTCAGGTGTCCAAACCTGAATCATCATGTCAACCCAGCACCTCTGGGGTAAAAGAGGGAGAGATCAATCTTAGGGCAATGACTGGCAAATCTAAGGTTGATACTAACCAAGTTATTCAAGCTTCTTCCTTTTGGCAGGCATATCAAGCTAGCTGGGAAAAGTTTCTTACGAGGCGGGGATTAAATCCGAGTTATTGTGTAATCGATGGCTCTGGAAAGTATCCCAGGGTGTGAATGAAGCCAGGTACAAATCCACATGATGTCAAGCAATGGTATGGGTTTGGAGCACTGGCTTCGGTTCATACTATATCACCCTCATTCACAGAAATCAAGAATCTACCCAGATGGATTCAAGAAGCTGTGTATGATTCATGGGCTAACAATGATCAGCTTAGCCGCGGTGATGTTCTAGAGTTATACTTTATTAGTGCAGCTCTTGAACCAGCAGGAAAAGGGAATCACGAAGCCTTTCACTACATAAGGCTCAGGAGACCCGATGAAAGAGCCTTAAATGCAGTTAAGGCACTGGATGGAGACGTTTCACTTGTCTCCACCATTTCAGAAGATGAAATCTCAACTCGACGAGCTTGGGGTTTATGGGTCTGTCTCACAGAGATGGACAAAGTCAAGTACCAGTTCAAATTTTCTCAGAACTCGGTAAACGGATCCTTCCTGTTAAATACTATGACAGGAAAAACAACAAGATATGCAGAGGAAGCTTTCGAAAGGAAAAGAACTTTGCTATGGGAAAACAAGTTGGTGGTGAGCAAAGAGACTCATCGCAAATACTGCAACATGGCTCATTTTGGCCATTGGGATGAACGCATCTGTTCGTCATGCCCAAACCAGAAAGAGCTTGAGTTCGGGAAAGGATTCATGCCAAGAGCAGGACGCGCCCGAGCCACCGACAAGAAGAGTCACAGGCATTTCCAGCCAAGAGAATGCCAAGGGCCCCGGGGAAAGGTTTTCCCAACAAGAAGTAATAGAGTCATGTGACTCTACGCAAGAGAAACCCCACCCAAAAAGAAGACGACAAGGGTGGGTGGACGGACAATGACGTTTCACCAAAGTTTCGGTGGAATTCAAAAATGGAGGTCCCAGACTCCATTCATCAAGACGCATTATCATCACTTTCGGTGAAGATAATGATAGGCCAACCCATACCGAATGCATTATTGAAAGCTTTCGGTGGAGATAAAGACATGTCGGCCCTCACCACTACCGAAATTTTCGGTAAAGGAGGAATATGCCAACGCATTTGGCATCCAAGGCAATAATGCAGGAACTAGGAGAACCAATCCTGCATCTATATAAAGAGAAGAATGAAGGAGGAGAGGATCATCGAACATTTTCTTCAGCTTCTTCAAAATAAACTCTGTAAGACTATCTTTATCCACAATCCATTACAACCCAACCTAGAAATAAAATATTAATTTCTCTCTCTTCCACCTATACAATCTACAACTCAATTCAATTTCACAACCTATATACTTTATCAATGACCAACTAAATCAATAATATAATTTATTTTATAAAATTTTAAATATCATGAGTTATATAATTAATTTTAATTATATTTATAATTATATGAAAATATACAATATATGTATATATTATGGGAAATGTTTAATTATTCTTACTCATACTTTTAAAAACTTCTAATGGAATAAAAAAAGAGGGTTACAAGAAAATATAATAAAATTATTTTTTTTCTTTTTGAGATAAAATAAATTTTGCAAAAAGAAGATGACCAAACAAAAGAAAAATGGACACATGGCAGCTTATGAATGGATGACCCAAGTTGTCCAATAAGTTCATGGCACGACCCAGTCGTCCACCTTATTCCATTTTAGCATTTTTTTTTAAATTTCAAATATTGTCCTTTTGTGGACAACCTAATATTTAGGTCACGGATAAATCTAGTCTAATAGTTTTCCAGTTTTTAGTTTATGCGAATTTTTACTTCCGCTACCATAGGTAGCTAAACAAGTTTGTCTCCTCCCAAAAGGAGATAATCTATATGTAATAAATATTTTATAATTCCTCAATAAAAGTTTGAGCTTTTGTTCATCACCTTTTGCCGAATTTTAATTTTTTGTATACCAAACCAAATACTCTACGCCCCGGGTAGGAAACGAACGAGGGCTGTGCTGTTTGCTGCTGAAGGAATTCGTGGCTGGAACCATCCGGTGCTCCGCGTGGTTGGACTGCGTTTGCCGTAAAACCCAGACGGATAGGACCCGGCAGCAACTCGGTCGAAAATGTATGAAGTTGGTTTTATGAAAAATTTTAATTTTACGGAAGAGTGATGTGCCTGATGAAATTATGCATGGCTAGGAGTGGAAATATACAAGAACAAAGAGAAATTTTGGTATAAAGGGCATAAATGACTTTTTAATGCAAAATGGGTATAGAAGTTATACTTTTTAAATGGTGGATATAGAAGTACTACTTCTTATAAAAATGAGTATTTTCAAACTTGACCCTTTTAATATATCATACTCCCTCCGGTCTTTTACAGTTGAGTCACTTTCCCGATTGGGCCGGTCTCTCCTAGTTGAGTCGTTTCTTTTTTGGGTAAAAATTAAGTATTAAACACACAACTAATTGTACCCCTTATTTTACTTAATTAACATACTAATTACGCCCCAATTTCTCAATTTCTCCATTATCGCCATTGCCGTCTCTCTCGAAATAATTTTAAATTAATTTAAAATAAATCCAGAAAAGTTTTAATTTTATAAAAAAAAAAATCCAGAAAAGTTTTTTATTTTAATTTTAAACATCAACAATAATTTCATAAAAAAAAAAATTCCAGAAAATTTTAAATTAATTTAAAATAAATGCAGAAAAGTTTTAATTTTATAAAAAAAAAATCCAGAAAAGTTTTTTATTTTAATTTTAAACATCAACAATAATTTTATAAAAAAAAAATTCCAGAAAATTAAATTAATTTAAAATAAATCCAGAAAAGTTTTAATTTTATAAAAAAAAATCCAGAAAAGTTTTTTATTTTAATTTTAAACATCAACAATAATTTTATTAAAAAAAAATCCAGAAAATTTTAAATTAATTTAAAATAAATCCAGAAAAGTTTTAATTTTATATAAAAAAAAATCCAGAAAAGTTTTTTATTTTAATTTTAAACATCAACAATAATTTTATAAAAAAAAAATTCCAGAAAATTTTAAATTAATTTAAAATAAATCCAGAAAAGTTTTAATTTTATAAAAAAAAATCCAGAAAAGTTTTTTATTTTAATTTTAAAAATCAACAATAATTTTATAAAAAAAAAATCCAGAAAATTTTAAATTAATTTAAAATAAACTGAAAAACAAAAAAATATTAATTAATAAAAAACATTTTTTATATTAATTAAAACAACTCTTCTCAATTATAAACATAATCTCATTCTCTTCTCAATTACCAAACATACTTAAAGTACTAAACAACTCTTCTTAATTCCCGTGTCGAAAAGTTTTGACTCAACTGTAAAAGACCGGAGGGAGTACATAATTATTAGAATAATAGTAAAAAATTACAAATCAAAAAGTAAGGTAAAAGTTTATAGGGGGGCAAAAAAAAAAAAAAGACGGTAAAGTTAAAGTTTATAGGGGGCAAAAAAACAAATACGGAAAAATTAAAGTTTAGGATCGAAGCTCCCGCTTAGACCCTACGTTTCCTTCGGCGAAAAACCCTAGTTCAAATCGATTTCCCTCTCCCTCTCAACCTTCGTCGATCTTCCTCCGGCGGCTGAAATCCTACTCTGATGTACGGCGCCGACGCAGCTACACGGCGGGAGAATCCTCCGTCGAACAAATGTATGGATCGGCAACGTGTCGCCGGACGCTAGCGAGTCCGATCGCTGTTTGAGAAGTGAGAAATACTCGCTGCGAAAACTACGCGAACACAGTTCAGAGAAGGGGAGGAGGCTAGATCTGCAAAACCTTGCATCCAGGGCTCTTCCTCAACAACCTCGTGAATCAGGTGAGTTTGCGATTTCGTCCTTCCTGTCTTCCTTTGATATGCGTTTCACGGTTTAGGTTTAATTTCATCCTTATTTTGGTGCGATCCTTGTTTCTGTTGATATGCTTTTCGAATTTTAGGGTTTAATTTCATCCTTGTTTCTTTGATATGCTTTTTGGTAATTGTGTGTTACTGATAGAAATTCTGTGCGTTGGATGAACGATTTAATACTTAAAAAAAACTTTTGTCTGTTTATTTTTGCTATTTATTCGCAATATCTATTTATTTTGCAGTTGGATGTAAATGGAAAATTGCATCCTGAAGTCGAAGAGCTTCTGCTAGAGATTGCTGATAACTTTATTGATTCGGTGAGGCTCACCAGCATATGTGACCCCTATGTCTATTTTCTGTTAACTTTATTGCTTCGTGTTTAGACAACTTCTTTGGTAACGTGTTTCCTTTTACTGTGGGCATACTGAAGTGATTGTTAGGACTGTATTTACTTGTCTTTTAGCAATGCAGGTTTCTTACTGCATTTTGGTTGGTACTAAATATCATCATTCCCTTTCATAAGATTCTAGCTCCATCTAAATTTAGTCGCTGTATAGATATTTGTTATATACCTTTACTTCTCTTATTCAAGTTGCCTACTATTTTAGGTCACACTTTTACACTATACCTGCACTCGCAAAACTTTCGATGGCTAAAACTGCCGTGTTATATTAAAGCTGTAATTCAGTTTAATCAAGGAAAAAACTGTTAATATCTTTCGAAGTTGAGTAGGAAACATAGATTGGCAACAGTAATGGATGTTCATAAACTAAATATACCTCATTCAGTGTCTTTCAGCAAAAATTTTACCACATTTTCTCATTTGTGTTTGACAATTATGCTGACTGAGTGAATTATTTGCATAGAAAAACTGGAACCTGACCATTCCTGGGTATTCAAGTGAGTAAAAGAAACAAATTCCCAAGAATGTAAGATTGGTTGCGACTTTATAATATGTCGTCAAATTTAATATGCAGTTTTTGTTATTTCTGAACCCGAATGCAAAAATGAGTTTTTATCACTTGGTCTCAAATCCTCAAAGTGACTTTGTATAGGAACTTACAAGCACTGGATAAGGTTAATTTGTTATTGCTTAATAATTGCATGAACATTAGATTGAGTTATTAGGACTTCCCCACATCCCTTAATTACAGCTTGAAAAAGTTGCACAGGCGTGGCCCTTAAGATATCACTTCCTCTGAGAATTTGTGCATTGGAATTTCTGAGTTTTTCAGTTAGAAAAATAAAAAAGTTTTGTGCCTGAAATGCGGATGGGATAATTGTTATAGATGAGGGTCTCTATTAATTTCTGTTCATTTTAGTTCATTTCTTATGATTCCTGTAGCGACATTGAATCATTGGCTGAACATGAAAGTTCTATATCGCGTTAATACTCTTTTCTGCAGCAAAATAAGCCTCTGAATTCACAAAGCGTGCCTTTGAATTCACAAAGCGTGGCTGATTTATTGCTGGGTAAGATCAGTTCAGTATCAGAACAGTGGCGAGCTCAATCAGATGAAAGAACATAGCTCCAGGAATAGCTTGGCGAAAGAAAGAGAGCCGTCTCTGAGGTTGATGCAGGTATATATGATTTATCTTTCGATAGTTCTGGTTTGTTGTAAATTAAGGCATTTTGAGTGAGCTATATTGCACCTTTCATCCCTCGTCATCTTTCCATGTTTAAAGAGCTTACATCTCTAAACATATGCTTGGATGAAGGTTACTTGTTAGGTTTCAGGATGTATTTGATTTGAAATTGCTTGACACGTGAGTTCTTGAACCTAAAAAAATGCTCTAATCCAATCTCGTTGTACTAACAATTGCAGAGATCAAGGCACTGCAGTCTAATTTGACACTAGACCAGATCCAAGCCAGACAAATACAACTGGGAAATGAGGTAAATCAAGCCCCATTATCAGCAATCTGAGATATAGCAAAGCAAGAAAATATTGTGTATAAGATTGTTGAAATGTGCAGGTTCACCAGATGGAGGATAAGTTAATTAAGCTGAGGCAAGGAGCTACTCTAGTGAGTCCAGAACAGGGGCAGGCTGTGGATAAGATGTATATAGACATGATTAACCAGTCGAGAAGACGCAAGCGAATGTTCAATGATGTATGGGCTGCAATCAAGGAGAATACGCCCATGAACCCTAATGAATTTAAGGCATGCTTTTACTTTGATTTATGTATGTTTCAATTCCAGCTCTGTAGAACTATTAACCTGATTTGCTGTTACTTAAATTGGAGGAACTCAGACCGGAACATGATGAAGATTTGGATGTTAGTGTCCCAGTGCTCAGTCTAAACAAGCGAGCCAAAACAGATGAACACTCTAGGAGATACATCGAAAGTATGATTCAAAAGCCAGTCTAGCAACGGGAATTTTTGGATGCATATGCCACACGGATTCTACAGACATGAGAGGTACAGTCTCTTTTTCTTTCTTTCCACGCTGCATAGTGCATGTTTATGGGTGGCTTCTTTTTAGGTAATAACCCTTTTCTGTTGTTTATAAAGATGAACTCCTTCAATGAAGAATATGTTGTCTTATTCTGCTTATTCTTAGTCGATATGAAATGTTAGGCAGTAAACTTTTGTTATTTTGTTTCCAGATATATAGATAATTTGCAACAATATGATACCGTTATGTGTTTCCGTATTGAAGATTTAGTTATCTCTAGGTTTTATGCGTATGTATGATGTGCTTCTTTTGGGATTTTATCTCAAGTGTTATAGTTTTCATGTTCAGTTCCTGCTACCATATGCTTTCTACTTAAATCATAATCCCAGGCATTTTACTTATATTTTGTCGAAAAGATACCTTCTTGGTTTACTCTTTTATAACTAACTCATTTGATTGTGAATTACTATGAATTCGACTTATATCGTTATCCATGTTCAAAATGTCTCCTAATTCCGAGGGTCGCCCTTATCTTTGAATAGTGCATCAGCATGTGGAAGTTGAGAATAATTTTTGTTTCTAAATGCTTTATTGGCCTATTTGCCTTGATGTGCTTTAACTGTATGGTTTGGAGATGTTTGGATGTTGCATTGGAGTATGGAATCATTCTGGTGAAATTACCAGTTTCATTTTCTGTACACTCTTTTCATAATCTTCAACTTATGCTCATTCCGGACCGCAATTATGACTTGAGGCTCGGCTTGTTGTTCAATTCCATATGCACATAAACAATGGACTGTTGCTAGTTTGATGATTGTCTAGGAGATTGGTTGCATTGTAGTGTGTGCTGTGTGTGAAAAGTGAGATGAGATTTGAGTCTTTGCTTTTTTTAGCTTTTTTTTTGTTTGTTTGTTTTTTTTTTTTTTTGGTTATACTAATTTCTTATGCATTTTGTTTTCGTCTTACATGTCTTTCCTTACACGTGAAAATCTGTCCTTTTGAATTAACTGTATAGGAAAATGTGACTAAATCTGCTTGATTTGAATTTTGTTGAAAATGATAAAATATTCGTCTTTTCGAATTAACTGTATGGATTAGGATGTTGTGATGTTTGGATGTGATCATTCCTGGAGTTTGGCTTGGAGACATTTCATTTTGGTGGGTTGATTTGTCAAAATATGAGGTGGAGACATTTCATTTTGGTGGGTTAATTTGTCAATCTGAGGTGGAGACATTTCAATTTTATTTGAGTTTATTTTGTGAATTATTATACTTTTCAAATCACAAAAAAGAACAAAAAGTTGCCATTTTTATTTATGTCATAGCACGATCTGTGATCGAAATATAAAAAATGTTGAATACATTCTTGTAATATTCAGAGAATGGAAATATTTTCAAAATTAAAATAAAATAAAATCGTGTTCATGTTTTTGGAAACATTTGAAATTTTAAAATTCGAGATGTAGTGGAACGTAAGGAGGCAGATAATTTGTAGTTCCACATAGTAACACATTAAAAGGAAATTAGCTAGAAGGAAGTTGCGGCTCCGTTAACAGACAAGCCAATAACGAAAATGCAGGCCCATTTAGTTAGGGAGTAATCCCATTGAGAAATTTTAAGCCCAACTAAAACGGCCCATTCAGAAAATCATGGACTGATATTTTCGGGCCAAGGCCCATAAATATATAGATGGGCCTATCGTTGGGCCAAAATGTGTTACTGGACTGGTGTTTCGCGCAAAGGCCCGTAAGTTTATTAATGGGCCGAATATTGGGGCGAAATCTGTTCTACTGGACTGATATTTTCGCGCCAAGGCCCATAAGTTTCTTAATGGGTCGAATATTGGGCCGAAATCTGTGTTACTGGACTGGTTTTTTCGTGCCAAGGCCAATGAGTTTCTAAATGGACCTAACGTTGGGCCGAAATCTGTTCTACTGGACTGATATTTTCGCGGCAAGGCCCATAATTATACAAATGGGCCTATCGTTGGGCCAAAATCTGCGTTACTGGACTGGTTTTTTCGCGCCAAGGCCCATGACTTTCTAAATGGGCCGATCATTGGGCCGAAATCTGTTCTACTGGACTGATATTTTCGCGCGAATGCCCGTAATTATAAAAATGGGCCTTTCGTTGGGCCGAAATCTGTGTTACTGGACTGATTTTTCGCGCCATGGCCCGTAAGTTTCTGAATGGGCCTAACGTTGGGCTGAAATCTGTTTTACTTAACTGATTTTTTTATACAAAGGCCCATAAGTTTCCAAATGGGCCTACTGTAAGGCCTAACTCTGCTTAAATGGGCCAAAAAAATTATTCAACATATCTTAATTGGCACATTATTTCGTAGTGAGCCCAGACATTTCTCAATGGTTGGACAACTCGTAGTGGGCCCAGACATTTCTATATATTTTAGTTGGACCATAAAATTTTAATGGCCGTAATAATTTTTAATGGGCCCAGACAACTCGTTTAATTTATTCAGAATATATAGTCCAAGTTTCCTTTTGTGATTTAGCTCCCGTTGTGTTCAATTTATAAGAAAAGTATAGAGGAAATCCAGCGCCGTTTAACGATTTTCTCAATAAGATCCATCCATATACATTGTCTTTTAACTGGGAAAAAAGGATGTGAGGATTAGACAATAAAACAGCATAAAGATTAAATCAATTTCAAGAAGCCAACAGGGCGAATCCAAAACAGAAAACCAAGAGAGAGATATGACAATGACAAGTTTCGCAGCACACATGCAAATTGATTAGTGTAGCACATGTGAGTGGGAACTGGAATCCTAGCCTAGACCATATAGATTCCAGTTCAAATTGACAAATCATGCATAAAAACGAACGTGTAGTTTCTTAAATTTCAATTTCACCACACTAAGTCCAAACACTAACCAAAGCTCAACGAAGATAACTCCATAATAAGTATATAAACAAATCCACAAAATATAAGCAACATAGAAAGAAATACACACCTGCCATCAGCAGGTACTCAACCCGACAGATACTCCCCGCACCCCAAAACCAAAAGGGGGGAAGGAGACGAACATAAAAGAGAAGAAAATCAAGGGCTTACCAAAATAATTTCACACTTCAGAGGCAGCATCCAATCATCTTCCAGGAATTTAGTCCTCTAGAACAGCCAAACCAACGATCAGACTTATATGGAAACCCCTACTAGTTACGTAAGTTCTAAAGCACAAACAACAAAAAATAAAGTAAAACTAGCAAAGAATTCAGAAACTAACAATCACCATAACTTCCACAAACATTGATTGACTAATATTTAAGAAGAGTAATTATGGTTTTCGTTCGTTTGACAACACCTTATTACTCATGAACTCTAAATATCTTAAACATAAGATGAAGACTATCCAAACAAAGGCGAATAACAAATTACTTAGGTAATCCACATTCAAATGGGTTAGTTTGCAAGGCACCACCTAAACTCCTAAGGGACAAACCAAGTTACCTTCTCCAGAGTGCCTTTAATTATCTAAACCACAGAATAGTTTCCTCATAACATTAGAAGATTCTTGAACGAAAAATTAGATTAGACTCCCCGGAAACAAATGTACTATAATAGAGTTTTAAGAACAAAACAAACTGAGAATAATCTTGTATAGCAATAAGCAAACCACCTGGGATTATTGTTTACAAGGTACAAAGCATATGCTAGCAACATGAACATGATTTCGCAAAAAGAACCACATTTTGAAAAGCGCATTATACATATACAATATGTATAGGTGGAGGCAATGATTCCTAATCTCTATACCGAGGAAACCAATGCCTCCAATGTATCTGCTAGTACCAGATCCAGAATAAAAGTAAACCAGAATCACTGAAAAAACAATCATTTTTAAGCTTTTCTTGATTGTCACCATTAAGAATTAGTACAAAGAAAGGAGCAAGCATCAAGTCCACCCAATAAAAAACATCTCCGGGGAATTTAGTCAACCAGAACAACCAAATAAAGGATCAGGCCTTATATGGACACCCCTAGGTACGATAACTAATGCATAAAAAACAAAAAGTAAAGTAAACCAAGAAAGAATTTAGAAACAAGGAATGGCAATCGTCATAACTTCCCTAAACATTGATTGACTATTATTAAAGAAACGTAAATATGATATTCATTTTGCAACACCTTACAATTCTGAGAAATTTTGAACATAGATGAGAACAAGGCAGGTGCATTTTCCACTCATGAACAAATGTACTTAAGAAATTCACGTTCAAATGGGTTAGTTCTGAAGGCACTGCATAAATTTCTAATACCAAATAAAGACTAAAAGTGAAAACCCAAATCACTGAAAAAAAATTAATTTTTAAGCTTTTTTTGGTTGTCACTAGTAAAAATTAGTACAAACAAAGAAGCAAACATCAAAGTCCAACCCAATAACAAAGTTGAATAGTCTTTCACACGTCTAAGTAAAAGGAGGATAAGAGTACTCAAAATCAGAAGTTTGAGCAGAATGAAGCTCTGAAAGTAAGCTACAGGAGAAACTTACCGGATGAAGAACACGTGCCTCGATGAATGTCAACTTATCTGCCAAAGTCGCAAAGCTTCAATACATTTTTTTGCTTCATTCACCTTCAGAAAGAAACGCATCATAATCACTGGAGGAATTCAACGTATACAAAAAACTAACACGTGATTAGAAAACAGAATAAAAGGATGATGCCTGCATACCTGCACGTTATCTGGTTTGATCTCGCAATGTAGAACACTGCAATTTTTCATATGCTTCAGTGCTACAAAGAGTTGCTTATCATATGCCCTCGCAGCTGTAAGCTACAGACCAATATTACAACAATTTTTCTCAAGACATTCAAAAACTAAGCATAAATGGTTCGAGTACTTGAAAGTAGAAAGAAAATGAGCATAATGGCACTTGCAATCAGGGTGCGCATCAACTAACTTCTTTAGAACGACCACAGTCTAGCAACGATAAGCACCTAACACCTCACCAGTACCTTGTAAAGTAGTTAGAGGTTTTGCTGTTTGTTTTTGTACTAATCGAGGATAGCTTGTCTGTGGCTCCCGCTTTCCTCCTTAATTCTTTCAAGGCTATCCTCTTCCTGTGCAGCAAGTTGCACTGCGATATTTTCTTCATAGTCCTCTTGCTTGTTATATTCCCTGTGACCACCGAAAAATAAAATAATCAACTTTAGAAGGTGATGAAGACTTAAAAGTCATCGAATCAACTAGTTTCGTAAAGTAAAATATTGCCTATTCGAGTTCTCATTACTCTCCTCCTCTTGCTTATCTTTAGAACCTCCCATTTTCTGAATCAGTTCTCTCGTGGTCTCTCTATGGAACTCTTCATAGTTTCATCTGTGTTTGGAATCATTAGCACCATCTCTATGAACATTTTCACCCTTATCATAACTCCAGTGCCTATCATTGCCTCTAATCCCTTGTCTATCTCTCTCCCTAGACTTGGTCTGGTCTTCTCTAAATCTGTCTCTGTTTCTGTCTCGCCCTCTCCCTTTCCCAGTGTCTATGGTTCTCCCTCATATCTTGCTCACTCTCCCCTTGAGTATTAAATCGTTCATATAACGCACATAATTTCTATCAGTAACACACAATCAACAGGATAATCAACTGAGATAAATAACTGAACTTGCTCCACACCAAAACATGGATGAAATTAAACCCTAAAATGCAAAACGCATATCAACAGAAACAAGGATCGCACCAGAACAAGGATGAAATTAAACCTAAACCGTGAAACGCATATCAAAGGAAGAAAGGAAGGACGAAATCGCAAACTCACCTGATTCACGAGGTTGAGGAAGATTCCTCCAAACTCGATTTTCAAGGGATTCGCGTGGAAGAAGAAGCCCTGGAGGCAAGGTTTTGCAGATCTAGCCTCCTCCACTTCTTTGAACTGGCGCGAACGCGTAGTTTTCGCAGCGAGTATTTCTCATCTCAAACAGCGATCGGACTCGCTAGCGTCCGGCGACACGTTGCCGATCCATACATTTGTTCGACGGAGGATTCTCCCGCCGTGTAGCTGCGTCGGCGCCGTACATCAGAGTAGGATTTCAGCCGCCGGAGGAAGATCGACGAATGTTGAGAGGGAGAGGGAGAGGGAAATCGATTTGAACTAGGGTTTTTCGCCTAAGGAAACGTAGGGTCTAAGCGGGAGCTTCGATCCTAAACTTTAATTTTTCCGTATTTGTTCTTTTGCCCCCTCCTCATAAACTTTAATTTTGCCGTATTTGTTTTTTTACCCCCCTTAAACTTTAATTTTACTTTTTGATTTGTAGTAATTTTTTACTACTCCCTCCGTCCTCCATTTAGTGACGGAGGGAGTTTGGGCACGCGTTTTTTCGCATTTTATGGTATAATAATAAATTAATGTGTTAAAGTGTTAAAGTGGAATAATTGTGGGTCCATTTGAATTGTTTAATAGTATTAAAATGTTAAAATAATAAAAAGTAGATGTATAAAGTGTTAAAGTGTTAAAGTGATTGTGGGGTCTACGTCCAAAAATGGAAATTGTCAGTAAATGGAGGACGTCCAAATATAGTATTAACGTCACTAAATGGAGGACGGAGGGAGTACTATTATTCTAATAATTAATAAATAATAATTATGTATGCTATATTAAAATGTCTCACTTTATAGTTTTATATCGAAATTAATTTCTTTATTTTCTTTTAATTTTCGCTTTTAGCTCAGTAACTAAAAGTTTGTACTGGAAATAAATAATATTATTCGTAAAGAGGAGGCAAGCCAGTGCCAAAGTTTCGGGACAGATTCCAGTCAAGCTAATGACGTGGCAACGATCGGTAACACCACACACGTTGGCAGTAACGGAGGATGGAAGAAGTCCTAGAGCTACCAAAATAGCTAAATCGTAGGAAGATCATAACGACCTAGTACAATCATGCATGGAGAAGGCTGCTTGCAAGCGGATGAAAAAGTGGGCCGACGAGAAGAGACGAGTATTGGGGTTCAATATTGAAGACCGGAGTCGTGGACAATCGAGCCGACCACCACTGATGATGACCAGATCATTTGACAAGGAAGTGGACGAGGTGCTCATGAAAAGGGTGTATTGCACCGAGGCATCCAACCACGTACTCAGTACTTAATCTGTTAGACGGGACCACTAAGTCCGAGACTGTATGAGAAACGGAGGAGGACTTGTGACAGTTCCGAGACAAGTTGCGCGAGTACGAGTCAACGAGGACGTTACCGAGTTATGCTATATTAAAACGTCTCATTTTATAGTTTTATATCGAAATTAATTAAATTTTTCTCCCACTTTTAACACGATAATTAAAAGCTTGTACTAAAAATAAATACTATCTCCGTTCATGATTTAGTGACACCCTACATTGGGCACAATTTTCTTGCATTTTGATGGTATAGTAATAAATTATTAATGTGTTCAAGTGGAATAATTGTGGATCTATTTGAATTTTTTAATAGTATTAAAATGTTAAAGTAATAAAAAGTAGATGGATAAAGTGTTAAAGTGATTGTAGGGTCTACGTCCTAAAACGGAAAGTATTAGTAAATGGTGGACGTCGTGATACAGTAAAAGTGTCCAGTAAATGGTGGACTGATGGAGTAATATTATTGGTAACGAGGAGGCAAGCCAAGGCCAAAGTTGTGAGACGAAGTCCAGTCAAGCTAATAGCGTGGAAACGACCGGTAATACCACACGCGTTGCGTTGGCAGTTGATACGATCCTTGGCGAGAATCGTAGAACTCACGCACGCGTAAGACTGAAACTAACTAAAAATGGAAATCACAATACGTCAATGGACTAAACCCTCCTAAGTACTATAGATAAACCGAAGTCCCTATAACCCAAAGAAACGGTCGCCAAGCCACACGGGGACGATGAATGACACACACGAGGTTTGATTTACTCGCTGATTCGCCGGATAATGAATTCGTCTTGGAATAATCAAGAGGAATTCCAAGAACTCTCAAGAGAGAATAAACTCACAATAATATTAATGAATAATCTGTCTAATTTTCGTCCACAAAGGCCCCCTTATATAGAAAGGCAAATAAAACCATCTAAACCTAATCTAACTAGGAAATAACTGACCCAAAGTCATTGGCATGGCCCAACCCATTAACCAACATGATAAAAACCCAAAAACAAGTCTTTTAAGGCCCAAAAACGTGGCCTGACTCAAAACACACGAAAATTAAAATAAAGTCTTCATTCTTCAGCCCGAACGCACTCGATAAAGTTAATGACTCGCGGGCTGTCCGGTTCGCCTTCTCCAATGGGCTTCTTCATCAATTCTTGAGCTCAAACTTCTTGGATCAATCCTTGCAAGCCTTCCTTAAACTTCTTAGCTCGAGCTCTCGTCACCGGCCCTTCGGGAACACGAACAGGATCTTGATTCATCGAACCTTGGACTCCATCAGCAGTAACATGGAAACTAGGCTATATTTAAAATCCCCTTACTTATTAAGTATGTAGAGGAAATCCTAGTCCCCTTTAACATTGAACGAATATTTGTTGGTGAAGCCATCATGTGTCACTCGTCGATCAAACTGCCACGGTCTCCCCAACAAGATGTGACTCGCTTGCATCGGAACTACATCACACAAAACCTCATCCTCATACTTCCCAATGCGAAACGGCACTCTCACTTGCTTATTAACCTTCACCACGCCAGCATCGCTCAACCATTGCAGCCGGTATGGTTTGGGGTGCTGCGAAACTGGAAGCCCTAATTTTTGAACCATGGCCACGCTAGCAACGTTGGTGCAGCTCCCTCCGTCTATAATCACGCTGCACAGCTGATCCTTCACCTGACATCTCGTGTGAAAGATGTTTTCGCGCTGCACCAATTCGTCGACATGATTCTGGACGCTTAATGCTCTTCTGGCCACACAAATGCGTCCTACAGGTGGCTGAATCTCTTCTTCTTCGTCCTCAGACTCCTCCAAACCAGGCATCTCCGGGTCAACTTCATCATCAGTCACGACTTCTCCATCATCTCTCATGATCATCACTCTCCGATTTGGACAATCACTCATGATATGTCCGAATCCTTGACACTTGAAGCACTTACGATCACGATTACGACCCTCAGGCACTGCTGGTTTGCCTTGGTTGTTAGAGCTCGTCAAATCTGATCGCGCCTTCACGAACGGTTTCCTCTCATCTTTCGGCGACTCCTCCTTCTTCCATTGATTCCCTCTCGAAAAGGAACCACTAGCAGCAGGCTGAGATTGCTTCCAATTGGACTAGTTCTGCTTATTGTAGCCATTGTTGCCCCTCCTCTTGAGCTGATTCTCTATCTTTACAGCCATGTGCACCATGTCCTCTATCTCGACATAATGTTGCAGCTCCACTCCATTCCGAATCTCCCAATTCAGACCAGCCAAGAATCTCGCCATCGTCGCCTCACTGTCCTCCACAACATTAGCTCGAATCATGGCTACCTCCATCTCCTTGTAGTATTCATCCACGCTCTTAGATCCCTGTCTCAAGCTTTGGAGCTTGTTGTGCAGTTCTCTATAGTAGTGAGCTGGAATAAATCGTTTCCTCATGATTCCCTTCATCTCGTTCCAAGTCTGAACTGGAGGCTCCCCATTCCTTCTCCTACTCTTCTCCAATTGATCCCACCACACTAGAGGGTAATCGGAGAACTCTATCGCTGCCAACTGCACCTTCTTCAGCTCGGAGTAATTATGACAGTCGAACATGAGGTCAAGCTTCCTCTCCAACTCAATGTACGCATCTGGATCATTCCTCCCTTGGAATGAAGGAATATTCAGCTTGATGTTGCCCAAATTATTATTAGGCCTGTTCCTTGGTTCCTCCCATTCCTCTTCTCATTCGGGATCAAACTCCTCCTCAAACGGCCCATAATCTCGATGGTTATGATAACCTCCTCTGCCACCTCGCCCTCCTCTTCCACCTCGATGATGCTGAAGCTGTTTGGAAACTGACTCTACTTCACCGATTCTATCATAAACTCCTTCCAACTTGGATTCCATAACCTTTCCCAACTCGGATTTCAATGCCTCAAACATGAACTTCATCTTGGGATCCAACGTCTCTCTTCTTCGGCCATACCTGCAAATATTTTTTTTTTTCAAAAGAAACAAACGAAAGTTAGTAAAAACAGAATCCTCACTACCTCACAATCACTCGTGTATCCCTCAATACGGTTCACACTCAGCACTCGTGTATCGCTCAATAGTAATGGCTTTTACCCTCTAATAATCTCACCTCTCCTGCCTTTTTCCACTCAAATCTCTCTCAAGAGGCTCAAATTCCCTAATCTACCACAAAAATCACTATTAACGAACCAAGAGTACTGAAACTAGGAAGACAAGATGACTGAACTAAGAAAACCCTAAATCGGAAGACACGAAAAATTTACCGAAAACTTCGACGGACGATTTGACCCTTTAAACGACCTTTTTTGGCAAAAATAACGAACCGATGCCGACATAGTTGGATCCACCGTATAGAACTTTTCGAGAGCTTTCCGAAAAGGTATTATGGAGCAAAATCGGAGTTCGTATGCAAAAGTTATGGCCGTTTTAGTGCTGGCCGACGAAAAAGACGAGAAAAAGACAAAAACTCACATAAACGAATACACAACTGATATCCTAATGAAGAAACACGCTAGAACCAACCCTGAAAGCACAATGACACACTAGGGCTTCGAATATATCCCTTTTTTTTATTTTTTTATTTTATTTTTATTTTTTATATTTTAAACGAAACTAATCGAAACTTTTTGCCCCTAGTATGTCACGACAACAGGTAGAAGACACACCCTAAGACGTGTTATGTAAGGTATGGGATATATATATGTAAGTTTCCTATTCTTATAAGGAAAGAAATCTTCTACTCCTTAATTACCAAGGAACAAATCTGAGTGTGTATCAAAACGAATCTGACTATTTGACATGAACGAAAAGATACAAAGACGACTCTATGATCAGATACGAATTATTATTATTATTATTATTTTTTTTTTTGACACAGACACGACTCGAACGAACGAAGAAACAGAACAAGACACGAAAAGAACGACACAAAGACACGAACAGAAATTCAAGACGAAACGAAAGCAACACAAGACACGAAATTCTAGACGAAAAGGATGATAAAACCTGGATGACGTAAACTTGGCTCTGATACCAAATGATACGATCCTTGGCGAGAATCGTAGAACTCACGCACGCGGAAGACTGAAACTAACTAAAAATGGAAATCCCAATACGTCAATGGACTAAACCCTCCTAAGTACTATAGATAAACCGAAGTCTCTATAACCCAAAGAAACGGTCGCCAAGCCACACGGGGACGATGAATGACACACAACGAGGTTTGATTTACTCGCTGATTCGCCGGATAATGAATTCGTCTTGGAATAATCAAGAGGAATTCGAAGAACTCTCAAGAGAGAATAAACTCAATAATATTAATGAATAATCTGTCTAATTTTCGTTCACAAAGGCCCCCTTATATAGAGAGACAAATAAAACCATCTAAATTTAATCTAACTAGGAAATAACTGACCCAAAGTCATTGGCATGGCCCAACCCATTAACCAACATGATAAAAACCCAAAAACAAGTCTTTTAAGGCCCAAAAACGTGGCCTGACTCAAAACACACGAAAATTAAAATAAAGTTTTCATTCTTCAGCCCGAATGCACTCGATAAAGTTAATGACTCGCGGGCTGTCCGGTTCGCCTTCTCCAATGGGCTTCTTCATCAATTCTTGAGCCCAAACTTCTTGGATCAATCCTTGCAAGCCTTCCTTAAACTTCTTAGCTCGAGCTCTCGTCACCGGCCCTTCGGGAACACGAATAGGATCTTGATTCATCGAACCTTGGACTCCATCAGCAGTAACATGGAAACTAGGCTATATTTAAAATCCCCTTACTTATTAAGTATGTAGAGGAAATCCTAGTCCCCTTTCTTCAATTTTGTAGTTTTAAGTAACAAAAAGAAGAAAAAAAAACTAAACTAATACTACCTCCATCCCATTCTAGTTGGGACACTTCTATTTGGCACAACAACCAAGTAAAATGAAGTAAAATGAGATAAAAGGGTGATGTGATGGAGATAAGATGGTAAATTAGAGTTTAATTTAATTTAAAATATGAGTACTACTCACATCCATTTGTAATTAAAATTAAAAAATGTTAATTAAGTGTGATGTAGATTGTGATGTTAAATTATTTCCTTTTATGGAAACAAGTCTAATATATGAGATGTCCCAAAAAGGAATACGAACCAACTTAAACGGGATGGAGGTAGTAGAAAGGAAAACAGTAGGATCTGTATTTATAAAGAGTATGAACACAACAAAAGTAAGTAAACTAAGATAAGATGCAAGCTTTATTAGCTGTAATTAAATATATAACGATATACTATAAATTTCTCCTAATTCTGATTCTGATCATCTCGTTTATCCGTGGATTCGTTTTGACGATTGGCATTATTGGCTTGTTGTTGGTGTTGGATATTAGTTGCGCCGGGGAAAAGGTCCACGAATTCCGATTCTGCTATCATTCCGGCTTCAAGCGGCGTGCCTCCGACGTAGCCGCTTCTCAGAGATTCATGCTCCGATAATTTCGCCTGAGCTGTGCCGTGCTTTATGTCCTCCTTGCTCTGCGCCATCTCTCTCTCTCTCTCTAAGCTTCTGCAGATACGTATGTATGGAGCAATTAAGTTAATTTGGATTGTGTTCCTTAACTTGCAATTTCGATCACTTATAAGGTGGAGCCATGTCTGCTTGATGATTCATATTATGTGGGCGGTCGGAACGGAGACTGACGTGGCACCGAGCTTTTCTTTCAAGTGGCCACGTGGTATTCATTTCTTACATGTGGCAACATGTGAATGTGCGAGCTAGAGAAGATAATTACTAACTCTCCCTCCATCCAAGTTAATTGTTTACTGGTGAAATAACACAGTACTCGATGTAAAAAGAGATGAATAGGGTTTTATATTAGTACTACATGTTACTCTCTCATTCCTAGCCGACTTGGCCCCTTTTCCTAATCGAGGTGTCTCGGCCGACTTGACCCCTTTTCTTTTTGGGCCCAACATTTCACTTTCATTTTTTTTGTTTAATACTTTTAAATTGTTAAGAATAAATTTAAATGGCTAGTTTTAGTTTTCCTTCATTGGAAACACAAATTCAAGGTAATTAATTAATGTACTTCATTTCTCTTTAAAAAGTGTGCTTAGACGAAAGGGGCCAAGTCGGCCGGGAAGGAGGGAGTAGTATATAATTGTTCCTTTTAAAATGAGTAGACAATTAAATATAACAACTCAATATGGAAATAGAAACAACTAGAGTGGAACGGAAGAGGAGTTATCAACAATACTTGTGAAAATGGCAAACAAGTGTTAGGTTGGCCCAGTATTTAGTGTACATAATTATGTTATAATTATGAAAATGGCGCTACTTTAAAACATGATTAAGATTGAAAACGAAACCAATCTACTAGTTTTAAATGAATTAGTAGACGTGAAGAAAGGAATAATACCAATAGGGGGAAATGAGGAATAAATTAAATGAAAGTTGAACTGTTGACCTTCTTGGGATTTAGACAAACAGTTATTAGTACTTGTCCTAACCTAAGTATACGGCGCCATTTATCACACACTATACTATTTTCTTCTAATTATTTGTTAATGTAATAACAATGTACACGCGTCTCCTTTGAAAGGAACACCATTAAAAATATTATTACTTGATTATTCACAAAATCTCTCAATTGATTTGCACATTCGTTTGTTAGGATTTCGTTGTCTTGTTTGGTAGTAACACATTTTCATTATTCTTGTACTAATATAAATCTAAATCGCAAACAACACATTAATTCAATCATGCACACAACTCATTCCCCAATTAAATCCTTCCTTCATGATCAAAATATTAGTACTTATCCACCAGCTAAATCACCTCCATGATCAATAGATCTTGATATCGAAAGAAAGAACGACCGAACGAACAAATTAAAAAGATAAATATTTAAAATTATTTAAGAGGTAGTAATAAATGAAATCTATGCCTGGCAGAAAAAAGGGGGAAATAAGGTAAGATAATTGAATACTGATGTTGCTACACATCAATAGTCTTTACACAAATCAGCTGCTCACTTTAAAGCACACAACCAACTTATGACTACATTTATTTACCTTTTCCCTCATCAATTATTTCAAAATAAAAGGAAAAAGGAACGAAAACTGAATTCTGCTTGTTTTCGCGGCATATTCTAAATAAATCAAATAAAATCAAAATATAAAATTTGAAGATTACTAACAAGAAATTATAAGCGCAACGTTAAAAGCGAAAAATAAGTACTTAAAATTAAGAATCAATTCTTTTTATTTAAAAAAGAAGCAAATTAGGATGTCTCGATTATGAAAATAACTCAAATGAAATGGGATGGAGTGAGTAAATTAACAGATCTAATTTCCCATAAATGGTGGGTAAAACATTG
This sequence comes from Thymus mandschuricus, assembly GCA_029379335.1. Taxonomy (NCBI): domain Eukaryota; kingdom Viridiplantae; phylum Streptophyta; class Magnoliopsida; order Lamiales; family Lamiaceae; genus Thymus; species Thymus mandschuricus. The sequence continues at coordinate 296,442 of CM057071.1, forward strand.
AATTCGCGCCATAACATTATAATGGAGGGAAAGGAAAAATAGTTAGGGTGAAATAAAAGCGTAACATTAATTCAATTTTTTGCTTGCCTCGAAGTAACCAGACACATAATGATTTGGATTAGTTTCACAAATCATAACAAAAATACTACTACAATTTCTTCCAAACAAAGAAATGAGAAGATAAGTTCATACCTAGTAGCCGTAAGCGTAGGCGTAGGCGTAGAATCGAATGAATAATACATACACACGAATCTACGTGTATAGATAAATGTAGAAAATCAATTGCTTCATCCCAGAATTTTCGTATACCCACTGATATGAATCTGAACTATAGCTAATTACTCAATGTTAAGGATTTACCTCAGTAATTTGGAATGAATCCTGATTTACCTTTGTCAATGAAAGGGAAACAACTCTACAGTTTACGCCTAATTTTTTTAATTCAAAAAGCTAAACACGCACTTTGTCTTTAGCTAAGAAGGGTGGTTATGCACTAAACAGATGCGCGGAAAACGTGGAGAGAGAGAGAGGGGATGAACTGGAGCAGATATTTTTTATTGATCTGAAATTGAATCGATAAATCGAGAATATAAACACGACTACTACGGATTTCACCCAATAATTAGGAAAAAATTACCGTCGGCAGGTAATTTCGGAGCCGATCCAGGCGGCGTCGCGGGGCACCAATTGTCCCTGCGCCACCACAATCGATTTGTAGATCTCGATAATCATCCTCTCGTCGTACTCCTTGGTCGGCCGGACTCCGAATCCGGTCACTCCGTCGCCGGCGAATCCGCCGCCGATTCCGCTCCCGATCATCCGCGTGTTGGCGATCTTCATCATCAGGTTAACGTACGCATCCCGCACCCCTAGCAGCAGCTTCTTCGGCGAGAACCGGAGCTTCAGCTTCAGCCGCGGCGTGAGCTTGATCCGCCACGACCGCCGCCTCCTCGCCGCCGCCCCGCCCTCCGCCGCGGCGCCTAGCTCGACCACCCGCGGCTTCGGCCTCTTCCGGCCGGCGTCGAGGCGGTCGTAGCCCTTGCGGCGCCAGTAGCCTTTGATTCCTTTGTAGACGGTGGTGGAAACGCCTTCCATCGATCAGATTCGAAGCTCGAGAAGGCCGAATTAAAGCTAGTGGAGTAAAAAGGTGGGGGGAAACGGGGGTGTGGAATTCATGCTGGGGTAGAAATGCAGAAACAGGTGGGGGAAGAAAGGAGACGAGTGTATTAATAGGGGAGGGGGGAGGGGGAAGGGAAAAGGGAGGAAAGTGGGGAAGTAGTGCGTGAGTAATTAATGCAACGCGAAGAGAGAGGTGAGAGAGTGGGTTTTAATTTCTGTTCTGCTCTTAATTTCTTTGTGTGATACTATTCGGCCATAATGTGGCCGGCCATAATTTAACTTTTATAATTTTTTTAAGTATCAAATAATTTATATTTTTTTGCCAAACTTTTTTATATCATAAAAAACTCAAAAAATGATGTTCCGTATTTTTTACGTATTTTTTAAAATTAACCCTTTAATTATTTGATATTTTTTACTATTTTAAAGAATTTTTTACCTTTTTATCTAGAAAAAAAGAGAAAAATATGTATTTTTTGTGGAAAAAATATTTTTAAATTAAAATATAAAAGTAATAAACTATAGTTATCATTTACCATTTTTAAAATTACGTATATTATGAAAAATGTCGTTGTGTGGCCGACCACATTATGGCCAAATAACTTTATTGAATTTTTTTTTTCCTTTTTTTTGTGAATTTATACCTATGGTTGGGGAGAAATTTAGTACTAGCAAACTACCTCCTAACTAAGAAAATAAATTTAAAATAGTTTACTACAAATTTAAATATCATATTTGTAATTTATGTTTTGAATCATTGATAAGTTTGAATTCATAAGATATTAAAATTTAGAATGTTAATAGCTGAGTACGCTAGAGCTGTCAAATATGGTCTGACCCGATTACGGTTGTTTGTAAGAAAATGCAATCAAACTAGATCAATTTGGGCAACAAGAAAGGGATAAGAAGGGTTTAAAGCCCAATAAGTAGTGACATTAGTAATAAATAATGGGATTTTTGGTGATGAAAAAATAAATAGGAGAGGGGCACAAAGCATGCCCACAAGCATTAAAGAAGTGGCATAAGAGTTAAATCTTTCATTATCCCCTTATGTTTGATTTGCCTTGTTTTAGAACTATTTTAAATGATTGAAAAATTAGTTGAATGAAATGAATTGACTACAGTCCCACATCATATTTCATATCTTAGGGAAAATATACATTTTTTTAATATCAAGATTTTTTATTTTATGTATATATTTGCTTGAACGTTACATACTATAAAATCACATATTATAATTGCCAATCAATCCCATCAAAGTAGCAATCTTGAATTAAACATAATTACAGCTAATTGCTTGCTACCCACAAATAAAAAATAATTAAAAATTAAAGAATCTCCTAAAAATACAATTTCTTTTATTAAAAAAAAAAAAGGTAAAGAGTTTGATATTTTAATAAATAATGGCTTCCCAACCAAACGCGAGCTGAGTTCATATTTCAAAAATTTTCATGTGTGAGGATTTTAATGAATCCACATGCATTGTCCAAAGTCGTCCTTAAAAATTGAGCTTTTTACGCTTGTTTGGCGCGCACACCCTCACACACGTACGTACACATTTATTTATTTCAAAATATTATTAATTATTTTACGATTTATTGATTAAATATACTTTGATATTGTATAATTACACTTTTTTCCCTTTGTTACACATGGGTCTGCCATACATGACAAAAATTGAAATTCACTTTTTTGAATAATACTCCCTCCGTCCCACTTCACTTGTCCTCAATACTATTTTCGTCCGTCTCACTTCACTTGTTCTCTTTCCTTAAAAGGCAAAAATCAACCCTTACTTTTTGATGTGTACCCCTTACTTTTTTAATTTAACACTACGCATAAAATCTCGTGTCGAAAAGAAAAAAGATAAGTGAACTGGGACGGAGGAGTAACATAAAAGGAGTATAATTTACTCAAAATAAATTGCCAGCCCATTTACAGAAGGCAGAGTTTTGATCTCATCTCACTTAAAACAGAATCTTTTTCTCTTAGACGCATGTTTAAAAAATCGATCAAAGCTTAATTAATTTAATAGTTTTTTCACGATTAAAAAGAACAAGTATATGCATGAATTTATCAATTCATTATGCATTCTTCAATATAATTTCACTATAAATTTATTACTCCCTCCTATTTTTTATAATAGTCACTTTAGGATTTTCACTTTTTAAACTTTATATGTCATTCTACTCCATTTTTTCAATAATATCCCTATTAAATTATGTTTATTCCCTCTATTATGCATTGAACTCATTTCATTCATAAATAGACACATAATATTAATTGAGGGTATTTTAGACAAAATTTAAATTTCTTAAAACTTGTGCAAATAGCTAAAATGACTATTATAAAAAATAGGAGGGAGTACTATAGTAGTACAACGCAATAAAATGATGGAGTAAAGTCTGTCAGGTGATTATTGCATTTACTGAATTGTTACTGCCATTTCTTTTAAATTATGCATATTAAATATTGATGCAGTTGATGAGTAATAAATAGGTAGATCAACGTGCACGAGACTTTCTCTTCCCATTCAACACTTGTTATAGTAGTATTTACAAATAGAAAATATATAATTTTGACTCATCCAGTATAAAATAAAAGAAATATATCCGAGAATCACAGTATAGGAAATATAGTTGTATTTTTATTTTAAAATGAAATTTTAGCACCAAATGAACATTGGGCCCGCATTAGAATTACGGCCCATATTATGATTCACTAGGCCCGGCCCAGCCCAATGTGGAACATATGCTATGCCTATAGAATTTGGGCCATTTGTATTACTACTAAAATATATTACTCATTATGTCTCATTGTATAAGTTCTATTTTCGTTTATACCCACTTATACGTATCTAAGTTTTTATACTCCCTCCGTCCACCTATTTCTGACACATTTGCTTTTTGCACGGGATTTAAGACGAAGTGATTAGTGTATAAAGTGTATTTTGTAGGGAATGTAATGTGGTTTATGTATTTAAACATATTTTAGAAACAGAGCATCATATATGCATAAAAACATGTTCTTGTCTGATCTTAAATGAAAGATCATATAAAGACCTTTAATTTGATATAAAAATCATAAAATTCCGATAACAAACGAGCAAGTTATAATAATTTAAACTTTCGAAATTTAAATTATATTGAACTACGTGCAGAAAAATGAGTGGATGAGATTTAAGTATGAAATGTTAAGTGTAATAAGGGATTTACTAATTGTACTACTTAGTGCCTAATTCTTTCCGAAAAAGGAAACGTGTCAGAAATAGGGGGACGACCCAAAAAGGAAAGCGTGTCAGAAATAGGTGGACGGAGGGAGTATCAAATAATTTCTCTATATAAATCAGTGTTTTAAAAATCGAACCAAACTGCCGATTGAACCCGGTTGAACCATGAACCGACGTAATTCCGGTTCACGGTTTTTCCCGGTTATTTCCGATTTTGACTGGTTAAACCACGGTTCAACCGATCAAACCATGAATCGAAGGCCTCGCCGGTTAGACCTCCGGCTCAGTTTTAAAACATTGATATCAATAGAATGGAGGGAGTATAAATCTCTTACAATTCGAGTTGTTTAATTTTATACCACTAATTTTAAGGTATATGAATAAAGATTAATGAAAGAAGAGACCTATCTAAGCATAAATATATGTTGTACAAGGATTTAACTACGACATATAAATGTTAAATTACCAAAGATTAGGTGAATTTCTATTCATTACAAAGGTAGTAATATAATAGGCAAAAACACTGATAAAAATCCAAAGCACAAAACACAGCGAAAACAACCTAAGACATTATCATTTACTAACCTAAATAAATAAATTAAAAAAAACCTAAAATAAAAACTTAATTCATTTCTTAGCTTTCTTCGCCGGCGGGGTTGCACCGATAGTTCCGCCGATCTTCCTCTTCGCCGGCGTCGCCGCCCTCTTCTTGATTTTCTCGCCGGCCGTCTTCGCCGCCGTCTTCTTCATAGCTTCCGGCGTTTTCACCTGGCTCAGCCTCTTGGTCCTCTTTGCTTTCTCCACGACTTTCTTCGCGCTTTCCTTAGCCTTTTCCTTCTTCGGTTGGGGCTTCTTCTCCACGGCAGTGGCGGCAGCAACAGGTTTCTTCGGCTTTCCGGTGGCGGAGATTTTGTAAGAGTTCTTCACTTTCACTAATTTCTCAGATTTGACGAACTTCTTCAACTGGACGGAGAGGATCTTCTTGAAATTGGGGGGAAGTTGAGCCGCGTAGTTTTCCTCCATGAACTTGGCTATCGCCGGTTGGCTCGACCCGGTCCGATCCTTCATTGCTGTTATGGCTTCGCTAATCATCTAAAATCAACGAAGAATTCACGTCTTAACTCAATCCAATAACAACAAGGGTTACTAAAATTAGAATCGGATAATTATTAGGGAAATCGAGAGAACCTGATAGTAGGGAACGTGGGTTGATGGTGGTGGAGAAGCGGCCTTCTTCTTCGTGGAATCCTTCTTCGCAATCGCCATTTTTTCGCAGATTCTTTCTTCTTCGTTTTTCAGTTTCTCTTTTCAAGCAAGTTTTTCAGTTACTGAGAGGAGGGGAGTTGAAATGAACGTGAAACAAAAAGGGCGAATATATTTCGAAATTTGCAGTTTCAAAATTCAAAATTCAATTGAGGCGGTAAATATATTTTTGGTGGATTATTAAGTTTCTAATCTCTTTCCCGCCTAAATAGATTGGGAGAAAATCGTGGGTTATTTTAATTGGTGAAGGAATAGTTTTCGTGGACTCATTATTTGAAATTGACCTAGGCCCATACTGTGATTTGAATATCGTGGTCTACAATTTTAGCCCATTACTTATTTTTATTTTTCGAGTAAAGCCCATTTCTTTAGGTTTTTTTTGACTTTAGATGGAAGATTAATAAATTCAAATAGAAAATAGTATATAAACAGGAGAGAGATTGTTGGGTTGGGTTCATTTAAAATACTCCCTCCGTCCACCTATTTCTGACACGCTTTCCTTTTTGGGCCGTCCACCTATTTCTGACACGTTTCCTTATTCGGAAATAATTAGCCACTAAGTAGGTTGATTAGTAAATCCCTTATTACACTTAACATTCCATACTTAAATCTCATCCACTCATTTTTCTGCACGTAGTTCAATATAATTTAAATTTCGAAAGTTTAAATTATTATAACTTGCTCGTTTGTTATCGGATTTTTATGATTTTTATATCAAATTAAAGGTCTTTATACGATCTTTCATTTAAGATCAGACAAGAACATGTTTTTATGCATATATGATGCTCTGTTTCTAAAATATGTTTATTCCCTACAAAATACACTTTATACACTACACCCCAAAACACTATACACTTAACACACTAACCACTCCCGTCTTAAAACCCGTGCAAAAAGCAAACGTGTCAGAAATAGGTGGACGGAGGGAGTATGTAAACTTAGAACGTTTATAAAAAAAGAAAAGGAAAACTCTAATAATTCATCCATATACAAACAATAACAAAAAATAATTAAATAAAATAATAAAACAATAAGACCCCGTGCCCTAACAAGGCAAGGCTCATTCCTCGTCCATGTCGGCGCTACAGCATTTAATTTAATGTCAGGATTTTGATTTTCCCTACTGTACAAATTACATATTGTTCGTATTTTACGAAAATTAAAATAAACTAAAACTTCTTTGGATCCATACATTTCACGTGCACCTCTTCTCTTCCATTTATACGGACTTTTTATGGGTCAAACCAAGCCTACTAAAATTCTTTCTGCACTATATTTAGTCCATCTTCTCTGTTTTTTACTCTAATTGTTTTTATTCAAAACATGCCCATTTATAAATACAATAATGTGATGAAATACTATCTAGTGTTCAAATAAATTCATATACAGTATATAAATTAAAAAAGACATCATGAGTAATAGAAAATGAGTAAATAATAAAGTCCACATAAATTGGTATAGTATTTATTGGGTTTTTAATTAATAAGAAAAGAATAGATAATGGTTGCGTGAAGGATAAAAATACCAAGGATGGGAGCGCCAATATATACACATGCTTGCAATTTCTACTCAAAATTAAGTCCCATTTTTTCAGCTCATAAAAAAAAAAAAAAAAGGCTTTATAAAAACAGTAAGTGAATAAAGCTTCCCTCTCTCTCTCTCTCTTACCACGAGCTGAACTGAGCTGAGCTGAGCTTCCAACAATGGCCGCTCTCTCTCTCCTCATCTTCTCCCTCATCTCCACCTCCCTCTCCTCTCTCTCTCCCTCTCTCGCCACCACCTCAATCTCAGCCATGTCCCGAGATCAGATCGCCTGCACAATGTGCTCCTCCTGCGACAACCCCTGCCAGCCCATTCTCTCTCCTCCGCCTCCTTCGCCGCCGCTGCCGTCTCCTCCTCCGCCTTCCCCGCCCCCTCCCTCCACCCCAATCTGCCCCCCTCCACCCTCACCCCCCACCGGCGGCAGCGGCGGCGCATACTACTACTCCCCACCTCCACCGTCTCAATCATCTAACAATTACTACCCACCCCCTTCCGGCAACACCGGCGGCGGCTCGTACTACCCACCCACCAACCCCAACCCCAACCCCTCCGGCTACGGCACTCCGCCGCCGCCGAATCCGATTGTGCCTTACTTCCCCTACTACTACTACAACAGCCCGCCGGGAAACCCCAAAACCAACGATTACAATTCCGCCCAATCCAAAACCCCCTTCCGTTTCCTCTATCCTCTTCTAATTCTATCCTTTCTCTCTCTCTCTCTCTCCTTCTGTAATTCTTAATCATCAAAACCATATATACTGTAATCACCAACACCTCCCTTATAAAAAATCCAACTATTTTTACTCCTTTTTCTTCAATTTACAACTTTTCTCAGGTTGAACTAGAGAATTCTGCAGCATTGGGAAGAGGAACGGCGGCGGCGGCGGCGGCGGATTAATTCAGTGTAATTTGTGTTGAATATTTCCATAGCAATTTTAATTTCTTACTGCTGTTAAAATTCTTAGAATAAGGTAGTAGTAAAAAAATTTATAAAGAAAACGTGACGCTGTAGCTGCATTATTGTCCATAGAAAACCAGCAATAATTGTGTAATCTCCCACTGTTGACAGTATTTATCATCATAGCTTTATTGTACCAAAAAGTAGCTACCAACCAATTTCCCTTTCTTGTTTATTTTTTTCCAGTTTATGTTAAATTCTTCATTGCTGTATAATGTGTGCATGTGCTAAAAGCTTACTGAATTTCCCATATTAGTAGCAAAGTACTCCTTTCGTTCCTCGCAAGTGACGAAACGTATCTTTTTGTACATGAGATTTAAGAAATGAGAAACGGTGAGCTTGTGCACTAAATTGAATTGGAAATTGCATGTGTAAAAATTGGTATAATTTTTATCCAATATCTTGCGAGAGACGGGGTGAGTACCTTCTTATGAGAGACGGAAGGTGTACATGAATGTAAACTTTTTTTAGTATTTAGGTAAGTTGAAAAATGCAAAATTGGAGCATGGGGATTTGGGAGGAAGAGGAAGAGGAAGAGGAAGGTGTGGTGGTGGTTGGAAACATAAGCAATGGTGAAGAGTCATTAAATGGCAGTATTTTTGAGATTGAGATTCGTTTTCAACTTTGCTTTCTCTATGTGCTGCTGCACATGATGCATATGCAAATGCAATCTCTTTTGTTTTTTCATCAATTTTTTTATGCATTTTATTTTCCCCTATCTGGAAATGTGATGGGTTTTGTTTTTTATAACTAATAATATGTATACGTAAAATAGGAGTAAAGTCCAATATCCAGTATTAGCCGGTGTCACGGGAAATGGGGAGTCCAAAAAATTGACCGACATTAGTATATACGTGATGGTATGGGCCCTATCATAATTTTGACTAATTACTTGAAACCTTTTTACTTGGGCCAGCCCATTCAATTGATGAAAGGTATATATAATTCCACCGACATGGATCCGTTTGAATCGACTCTCATTTGGAATTATAATCTACTTTTTCCGTCGAGACCTTAAGGAGAGGAATTGTTTAGGATGTTAACCGATCAAGTTCCGAATTTTGTTTAGATCTTTAATCTAATTTGATTTTAAATAGAAATTTGTATCAAGTACTATAATTTTACACAAAATTGGTAAGTTTGAAGAATGAACGAACAAGTTACGATAAATTTGAGTTTTCTTGTAATTTAAATTATATTAAAATGTGTGTAGGTGTTATGTCTTTGAATCTTTCATAATTATGCTTAATTCTTTCTGAAAAAATAAAGATATTGCCTTGAACGAAAAGGATTCAAAAAGGAACAAGTATCGTCTAAAATAGGATCGGAACAAGTATCATTTTAAATAGGACCGAGGAAGTATGTATGTTTAGTTCAGTTACATTCTTATTTCCCTACTTATGCAAGTGGATAAATTCAAGTTCACCGGTATTCCAAATTTCCCGGGTAATCACAATCTACTCTTAAAATATATACTATAACACTAATTTAAACTATGAAAACAAATCAAGTATTCGAACTCCATTTATTCAAAATATTTCACAATTTCTCAAAACTAAACACTACCAATCTTCGCCGCGAAGCTGCCGGAGAACTCTACCGTGAGGGGAATCCGGATCGCCTCTCATCGCGTTCATCCTAAATATCTCCGTCGCCCTCCGCAGCGCCTCCTCCGCCGTGTCCAGCTGCTCCGGCCGCCACACGCAGTACCCCATGTTCCCGTCGTATCCAACCGTCTCATTCGTGGCCGTCCCGTCCGTCGCCTGATTCATCGGCTTCCTCGTGTCGCAGACCTCGATCTCCGACAGCGGCGACGCCTTGTGCGTCTCGAAGTACTCCTTGTTGTCCCTCCCCTGCTCCCCCCTCTGCGTCTTCATGTCGATCTCGTCCTCCTCCGCCGGCCACGGGCTGCCGTCGATCCCCGCGCAGCTCACGTCATCGAGCCTCACGGCGGCGGAGCTCCGCCGCCGCCTCTGCTGGCCGATCGGATCCGTCCCCGGCCCCACGCCGCTGTGCTCGATCTTCGGAGCCGCGTCGGTCGGGGATTTCGGAGGATTATACGATTCGTCGGCTTTGCTCGTCGGCTCGTGCCTCGGCGGGCGGCGCCGCTTCTCGTCCTCCATCGCGTCGGTTGGATAAACATCCTTAAAATTAACGATTCAATTAGATTTAATTTAACGGAAAGGAAAAAATGACTGATAAAAAAGGAGACGTGCATGTGTTAGAGATCGACTTACTTCTTCATCGACGGCGTGCACGGCTGGATCGGCGGTTCTGCCGGAGGTGGTGGCGCAGCCGCGAATCCACCGCGCCGGGAAGAGAGTGCGGCTGAGTTTGGAGGCGGTGAGTGAAAACCTCGATTGCATTTTTTTCTTCTTCGGAATATTGTGTTGAAATTGAGTCAAATTCCACGTGATTTATATTTCTACTACAGGATGACTGTTTAAGGTTTAATTTGATGACGAGTGTCGGATTGTGTACACGTGGCATTTATTTGAAGCAAGTGCCCAGAGTCCAGAGCCTTCGTGTCCATTCTACAATGGCTTTTTTTCTAAAAACCCGGATTAGGAGGTAAGACTAGAAGAAATAAGAACATTCACAACCTTTATGCTTACATTATTAATTTACATAATCTTACTTTAATTGATATGACGTTAGTGGAATATAGTATTTACTTTTAAATTATTTTCTTGAGTATAATTTATTATAGAAATGGGATGAATATTAGTTTAGTACTACCCCGTCCCGCAAAAGACGTTACATTTCTTTTTGTCAATTTCTGACACGTTTTTTCACGCTTCTTGATGAAGTGTTTTAAAATAGATTTTTGAAGAATTTTTTCTTTTGTGGGATAATACAACTATCATAGTATCTCGTAAAATAAAAAATTCTTCAAAAATCTATTTTAAAACGCATCATCAAGAAGCGTGGAAAAACGTGCCATAAATTGACAAAAAGAAATGTAACGTCTTTGGCGGGACGGAGGGAGTAGTTAGTATTACTCCCTCCGGTCTTTTACAGTTGAGTCGAAACTTTTCGACCCGGGAATTAAGAAGAGTTGTTTAGTACTTTAAGTATATTTGGTAATTGAGAAGAGAATGTGATTATGTTTATAATTACTAAGTACTGTATTTTATTTTAATTAATATAAAAAATGTTTTTTATTAATTAATATTTTTTTAATTTTTCAGTTTATTTTAAATTAATTTAAAATTTTCTGGATTTTTTTTTATTAAATTATTGTTGATGTTTAAAATTAAAATAAAAAACTTTTCTGGATTTTTTTTTTATAAAATTAAAACTTTTCTGGATTTATTTTAAATTAATTTAAAAATTTCTGGATTTTTTTTATAAAATTATTGTTGATGTTTAAAATTAAAATAAAAAAAAAATTCTGGATTTTTTTTAAATAAAATTAAAACTTTTCTGGATTTATTTTAAATTAATTTAAAATTTTTTGGATTTTTTTTTATAAAATTATTGTTGATGTTAAAATTAAAATAAAAAATTTTTCTGGATTTTTTTTTTATAATAAAATTAAAACTTTTCTGGATTTATTTTAAATTAATTTAAAATTATTTTGAGAGAGACGGCAATGACGATAATGGAGAAATTGAGAAATTGGGACGTAATTAGTATGTTAATTAAGTAAAATAAGGGATACAATTAGTTGTGTGTTTAATACTTAATTTTTACCCAAAAAGGAAACGACTCAACTAGGAAATACCGGCCCAATCGGGAAAGTGACTCAACTGTAAAAGACCGGAGGGAGTACTAGTTAATTAAATGCGCCTCTATTATTATGCCCCAAAAGGGAATACTCCTATAGAAAACTGAATAATGAAGCCAATTTGCTTACAGCCCAGGAACGTGACCCATCAAAATCAAAAAAAATCCATGATAATACAAATTTTGGGCGCCGAACAAAATAATTGAAATTGATTTGGGCGGTGAGGAATTATATTTCGGGCACACATTATTTAATGAAAAGAAACACTCTTTTCCTTCTCACGAATTTATTTCCATATAACTAGATATTCATCCATATATTATTAACAAAATAAGGCCTCATTCTTTGTAAAAAAAGGGGCCCGGATTTTCCTATAAATATGTATGCGTATCCTTTTCCACCTGTGTATGATTTTTTCCCCTTTTTCTCTCCTCTTTTTTTTCTTTGACTATGTAAATAACTTGTTTCCCAATATTATTTACAGTATATTTTATGATTCAACACGTGGTATTGTAATTAAACAATCTTGAGCTATATTTTCATGCAAAATTCCAGTTACAAAACGCTCAAAATATTTAAAAATGGCAAAACTAGAATTATTTTTGAGCATGAATAGGGAAATTAATTCGAAACTTGAAAAAATAAATGGGAAGTTGGTATGAATTTATAACAAAGGATCTATCACGTTGGGCGCAGTAAATTCGAAAAAATATTGCTACCTTTTTTTCCCACTTTCCAATAACACATTGACTAAACCACTACTACCAACAAATACCACTATTCATTACGCATAGATACTACTCCCTCCGTCCCATCCGATTTGGCCCGTTTTCCAAATCGGGGTGTTCCGGCCTACTTGGCCTATTTCCTTTTTGGGACCAACATTACACTTTCACTTTTTTAGTTTAATACTTTTAAATTGTTAAGAATTAATTTGATTGGCTAGTTTTAATTTTCCTTTATTGGGAACACAAATTCAAGGTTATTAATTAATGTAATTTACTCTTTCTTAAAAAGTGTGCCCAAACGAAATGGTCCAAATCGGTCGGGACGGAGGGAGTAGAAAACAAAAGGAATTTAAAAAATTAAATAAAAACCCAGCAAATTTACACTAGTCAAGAACCAAAATTAATCTAAGCTATTAAACTACTAATACTATTACTAGTGGGGAAAAAACATGACTAAATCAATCACTGTTAGTCATTAGCCTCATTACATTAATTAAACACCAATCCCATTACCCAAAAAAATTTAACTAAAAAGAAAACCCTAATTTTCTCACCCTAAACTACCATTACATTAGGTTAGTACAACTACAACTCTCCAGTTTTTTTTTTCTAGAAAATCACGGTACAACCAGGGAAGCAGGAGGTACCACTACTCCGGCTAAGCGTAAACAGATCCCCAGGAGAGAGCCATCAACAGAATCGCCGCCCTCTCCTCCTCCCTCAACTTGCTCATCAGCTTCCCCGATCTCTGCAACACTACCTCGTTTTTAAATCGCATTTTCAGAATCTCTCTAACCTCGTCGCTCCGTACGCCGCTCGTTCGCTGCTTCTTCTTCTTGTTCGTCTTCCCCGATTCCAACCCCAACAGCTGCCTCCGCTTTTTGTTGTATTTTATTCCGCAGGCATTGCACAGTGACTTCAACAAACAAACGCGCCGTTTAGCCGGAGAGATAAACAAAATCATAATCATAATCATAAATTAATTAGAGAACGAAAAAAACAAATTCCGGTAGCTACCTTGGGTCCAGCTGGACCGCCGCGCCAGAGAGGAGTCCTCGTAGTGTGACAGTCGCTGCAGCTCTTCAACGGCGAAACGCCGCCGTTTCTCTGCTCGAAATCCGCCTTCTGAAATGAAAAATGTTAAAACACTTGTCGATTTGATCATGGAAGAGAGAGAGAGGGAGAAGCTGTATGTGATCGCTTGATTCCTCACCTTATCCACTTTCAGATCCATGCGATCGGAGTACGAACTGACTGCTGAAAAAACTCAGAAGCAGTAATTTAGGAGGGAAAAGGCTTATGCAGAGAGCGGCATGATCATCGCATGGAGAAGAAGAAGAAAAGAAATTGAAAAAAAGAAATGGGTGAGGGAGGGTTTTAATTTAAATAGGAGGAAGAAAATTATAGAGATTTTTGGCGGAGGGTTTAGGGTGAAAGAGATGGGCCGAGTGTGTGTACTGTGTGTGGGCTGAAGCTGAGCTAATCTTTTTATATCTCTAGGCAGAAAATGTTGGAAATGCCAGCGATACACGAAACCCTAGCTTACTCTCGGTTTACGTGGAATGACTTTAATGCCCCTGGAGAAGATTTCAAATTTTGAATTGCACTGGGATTCATCTGGGCCGTTGGTTTTGTACTACTGCCTGATTTTGTTGTGACTTGTGAGTGGATAAAATCAGTAATACTATTGTGTTTTTCCTTTTATAGTTTGATTTTGATGGTGATTATAAATACTCACTTAAAAAAAAAAAAAATTGTAGTTTATTAATTTTAATTTGTGATTGACAAAAAGGTTAAGAGGGCTTAATTTTCCACACACACAAAAATATGTTTTAAGAGGACTGGTATTAGTAGTATGATTGTGTAAGCAAAAGTACATAATGTTATGAAGAGACAAAAGTCAAACATAGATTGCCTTTTTTGGAAGTGTAATATACGGTCTTGCAATTGAAAGTTGTTAGTTTGACTCCATCAATTTATTTCACTCAAGAGTTCATGGCGGAGCTAGATTTTGAAGGTAAGCATGCGACACTATATTTTCGCAGATAGAGATTAAATTTTAGCCCCGGCTAGAGTTAATCTTACATCTCGACGGTTAATCAACATAATAATGTTGGAACAAATAGCTTAAATACAACTACATACTTGTATGGTACAGCTCAAGAATTCAAAATGGCCCTTAAAAAAAAAGAAAGAGGATAAAAGACAAAAGAAGAAAGCGAACAAAGAGTAATTTGGATTAGGTGATTATGTTAGGATGCAGAAGCAGCTAAATATAAGAATCTGCTGCAGCTATTTGTACTATGTAATCGAATATTTTTTGGATGCTCTATCAACTGCTTTGACCTTATAATACTAATTCATTATACTAATATTAATCCACTATCTTAAAATAACACATGGTGCTTGGGAAAACTCAAACTTTAAACATTCTACATATACTATGGTATATTTTCTTTATAAAAGTTTATTAAGTGAGGAGTCTGAGGACAAATATAACCATGTTATTAATTTGCAAGAGAACTGTAATATTTGGATTTTGGGGCGTCGTTTAGTTGCTGGGATAGAGCAAGTATGATTTACCGGTGTCGTTTATGGGGGAATCTCTCACAGTTGGGTTATTTCAAGCAAAATAAAAATATTTAAGTAACATGTTCATTTTCAATAAGGAAAAAAAATTACCAGCTATATTACTTTGATAATAGCCTCATTCTAACAGTATGAACGAGCCCATTATCAACGAAACCACGAAACTGAAAGTTCGCGGTCGTATTAAGGGCCTGTTTGGCTAAGCTTATTTCAAAATGCTTATAAGACGTAAGTGCTTATAAGATGTTTAAGAGCTTATAAGATGTATGAGGGTAGGAGCTTATAAGTTGTTGAAGTGTTTGGATAAAAGAGCTTATAAGCTTGAAGAGATAATAAAAAAAATTAAAAAAAAATTAAAATAAATAAAATTTTTTAAATCATAATGTTGTAACATAAAATGAAAGTGTATATAATATAAATATAAAAATAAAATAGAATTATAGTGGTAAATAAGCAAAATTAAAAAAAATAAGATGGAGTGGAGGAGCTTATTTTTTGGAGAGCTTATAAGCACTTTTTGCTTATTTTTGCATCTATAAGCTCTTAAGGAGCTTATTTTGCTAAACACATTTAGAGTGCTTATAAGCAGTCAAACAATTTATAAGCAGTCAAACATCTTATAAGCTGGAGTAGCTTATAAGCTTAGTCAAACACCATCTAACTGAATGAAGAGAAGTGAAGAGGTAGAAGTATTAAAATGATTTGACAGTGGCAGAATAATTCTAGTCAACCTTGCTCCAAGAGTCAATGCAGCTGTGTTCGGATTATTATTATTATTATTATTATTATTATTATTATTATTATTATTATTATTATTATTATTATTATTATTATTATTATTATTAATTAAAAAAATGAGTCAATTTAAAATGTTAAAACCTGCATGTTCGCTTAACCCAAGAATCTAAGGGGGGCCAGTACCAAAAAGGCCAAATGAAAGGTACAAGTAACACCAGCCTCGCTGAGATTCTGATGCAGAAGCATTTATTTATGCATAAGAATCTGCTGCAGTATTGCTTGTACCTTCAAATTGGATACCGATTTTATCCGATTTGAGAGAAGCAATCGCAAAATTGATTTTATGGATGCTCGATCAACAAATTGACTTGAGACACAATCGCATAAACAGGATTTCTAGATCTGCTAAGCAGTACGAAAGCAAGAAAAATCGAGACGAGAGAAGGGCAAAGATAATACCTGCTGAAAGTGTCGATCACTGAAGCGGAATGAGCTCAACAAGATTTCGGATCGAAATGGCTTGATACAAAAATTCAGTCATCTCAATGTGTTTGCTCTCAGCAGTGTATTTCCTGCATCTGCTAAAACCTAGTACTAGCAAACACAGGACAATCAATGTAAAAAACGGACTCGATTTCAAGTTTATTTACGCTAGCGGGGATGGAAAGTGTTTTCCATATAATATACATAACTCTCATGCTATATCATTTAATTGACAAGGTACGAAAGGAAAAAGATGACTCCGAGTTTCCGAATAGTTCTTTGCAGGGAAAACTTGGCGATGACGGTCTTGACTCCGTCAAACTGACTCCTTAGAGGCTAAAAAACACCATGGACTTTGTTTCTCTTCAACAATTGACATTACCATAAGTTAAAAACACACAGATCGACGACAGCCCACCAGACTTCAGACAAAACTCAACAGGACACTCAATCAAGATCCTCAAGAACTTCCTGTAAATATCAACTATTCTGATGTCACTATTGTTACACATAAATCAGCCGGGAAGGCACCAAACCTATACAGTGAGTCTTAACAATAAATGAATCTAGAGATGAAAAAATTAATTTACCTTCAACCGAATTTAAAGCCACCAGTTGGAACAGGTAAGTCAGCACCTCCAAAGTTGAAGCCAGTTGGTGCAGCATCTCCAGACATGACCTGTTCATCATCTTCTTCCAACCAATATGTTTCGAGAATTTTCACCGACTTCTCGTAGATTTCATTGTTATCGTGACTTTGAAGATTTTCAATCTTCTCTAGACCTTCTGCATCATCAATCATCTGAGCAAAGGCATTCACATCTCCAGTGTTACCTTGGTTCTTCTCAGCTTCTCCAACCTTCAGAATATTCTCGAGGCCTTCTAGGCAGACTGTGACAATTCTTGGATCAGGGCAAAGTAGTAGATCGCACAGTGGCTTTATGCACCCTGAACTAACCAAAAACCTGTCAAAGTTGGATAAATACATAAGCCTCAGATTTCAAAAAACGAAACAAACATTAAAGAGACTGATATTTTTATTACTTGATCTGGTCATGAGTTCCACCAGAAGTAGCATTTGAAATAGCCCAGGCTGCCTCTTTCTTTATCTCAAATTCAGCACTTTGGAGTAGAGCAAGGAGAGGGGGAATGAGATTTGCAGCAATTACAGCCTAAACATTCACATGAAAATCCTCAGAAAATTCAGCTTTAAACTCAAACAGACAAAAGCATTACAACGACCCATCAGGAAAACGTAGCAGCCACGCAGAAGCATTAAGTAATTGGCATCGCAGAATACATTTACTGTTATATTCACATTGCCCCAGTAGGAATGCTGGTAGCGATGGGAGTTATAGAAAATTCACTTTATCCAAGTTTGGGTACCTGGATCTGATCCCTATTTCCCGCAGTGATGTTTGAGATAGTCCAACAAGCTTCTTTCTTGATACTTTTCTTATAATTTTGTGTCAACAAGTTAACCAGGCAAGGAAGGGCCCCCTTTTCAATGATGACCTGGGAAAATTGCAAAGAGTTAAGTTTCTGTGAATCGGGAGAGAAACTTAAAACAAAATACAGGCATTCGGCACTGGTCCAAAAGCATATACTATTATGATATCAAGCTTAGTCAAAATATCAAATTATCCTTGAAAGTAAAAGTGCATATTATGGCAAAGGTTGTAATGGTCCGTCAAATACCAATTATTCATCAGAGACTACATAAAGACTTCCTGACAGTAAGATCCATGTTTGACGATAATCAAATGATTGAAAATGAGAAGCAGGATCTGTAAAGCTACAAGAGATCAATAATAGAAGTTGATGTCTTATGGCATGCCAATGCATCCCAATGGTACAATAGACCGTGTATTCCAGATATAAAGAGTAGTGGACGAAAGACATGTAGATGTATTATACATAGAGGTCATTTTCCAACCATAGATTAACACATTCCTACTATGAACCTTCTGTTAGAAAATAAACAGTTTCAATAACTCCATCTACATACCTGAGTCTGGAGATCATCACCAGTTACAATATTGCCAACGGTTCGCAGGGCCGGTATCAAAACAGATGGTGAGGGGTGTCTGAAAAACGCAAGAAAAGAATAAACAAAAGGATTAATTTAATCACCAACAGGGTGACAAGCTAATTAACAAAGGATATAACTAAGACCAAGAAAGAATATAACCACCTTAAAGAAAAGTATTACACACTCTAGCACTTACAGTAAAAGCTCAACAAGACGAGGACAAACGCCAGACTCAATCACGGCTTGGATTTTCTCATTGACACCATCAGATAAGTAAGAAAGTGCCCAGCATGCATCTGTAAGCACCTCTTCATCATTTATATGTATTAGATGTGCAAGTGCAGGGAGGGCAGCCTTGACCTGCTCAAGGATTTTAACATGAGAAGTTATAAAGCAAAAGAGATTGGCATTATTGAATAAAAGAGGTAAAACAAACTAAAACACGCTATTAAAGACAAACCTGTTCAAACTGAGGCTGTGGCTTTCCTCGACAAAAGTTCGACAGGGTCCATGTTGCATTACGTAACATGGAGAGCTTTGAATGGTCGGAAAATTGTAATAATAATGGCATCAAAGCCCCATAACCAAGAACGAGATCACGGCATTTCGGGGAGTCACCAGCAACATTCCCCAAAGCCCAAACTGCCTGCATAGAAATTTTAAGTGTCAAAATAAAAAATGATCCAAAATACCCAGTTGAAAAGATAGTGCTCGGCCATGTCACTGGCAATACAAACAGAAGATTTGAAATACAGATATATCTCTTATGCATACCTGCTCACGAACATCATCACTAGGAGAAGTAAGAAGTCTCACAAATATCGGGACAGCACCATGCTCAATCACAACCTTGGTGTTGTCAGATGTTCCGGAAGCAATATTTGTGAGGGCCCATGCCGCCTCAAACTACAAACAGGAACAAGACATCAATCATTACAAGACTAGAGATCATAGCACGTCTACTTCAAAGCAACAAAAAGACAACCATCCAAATTATACCTGAAGTTGGGGATAATCATCTCTTGCAAGAAACTCCACAAATCTAGGAACAATTCCAGACTGTATTACTTCTTCAATTGGCGGGTTTCGCTCTAACGTACATAATTACCATGACAAACCAATTAAATTAGATGGAAAAAAGACGTGCGTATCTAATAAAAGTGAAAATCTGAATCACTAAAACATTAACCTTATACATTTACCTATTGAAAGAAGTTTACGGAACTGTGTTGTGGATTCTAGTTGCTGTGGACCATCATTAGACAAAACACCAGCAATCATCGTTGGAAGACTTTCTAACTGAAAAGGCACAGCATGCAAACACATCTAATTTACAATCCAATAACATCAAAAGGAGCTGTGCAAAGTCTCCATAGACCCTATTGATGCAATGATTCCTTAGAATTAGACATGGAGCTAAAAACTATAGCATGCTAAACATAGCTAATATAGCTCAGACATTTAATTATCTCTAAGAGTATTCGCAGCTCTGCATTAAAGACCTCCAAATATAAAAGCTCGGCATATTCTTAGCTTTTGCAAGCCTGCGTTCTTCACGAGCACGGCATTTTTCACAAGCAAGGGGACTTTCAGCTCTGTCTGCTTAAATTTTCCTATACAAACCAATTGCTAGGCATGCTCGCCTCTCTCGTTCCTCACGATTCATGAATTTGCCCATACAAATTAATTTGAAGAATGAAAAATGACGAGAAGGATGTTGTTTCGTAGGGTAAAAGTGCAGAAGAACTTGAGTTAAAGTTGGAATGGAAAATGGAAGAAACGACAGTATGTATAGATAAAACTAACTGAATTAGAGAAAACAAAACACAAAATCCGCCGCCAATGACCGGATGACACATGTGCCGCGAGACCTTCTCATTCCGGCAGTCCCGTTTGAGACCGCCGCGGTTGCCGCAGCTCTATACTGCAGCGCGGCCGCCGCTGCGAACACTTACCAGTAGCAAATATCAATACACACGATTCCAAACAGTACTACATCATAAATCTAACACAAACAAGGCGAGCAGATTCAGCCATCAATCCATTTCGATCAGATCCAAACTCAACTTCCAATTATAGCGAAAGGCAATCGTACAGTAACTGTTACCTTCTTATCGAGCTGAGGAACGATGACTGTAGACTGTAACTGCTGAGGCTGAAGCCCCTCCCGCCTCTTCTTCAGCAAATTCTCCTCCCTTCTATTCTTCCGGATCTCCACCATGTTGTCCTCCCGCCGCCGCCGCCCCTCCTCCGCGTCCACCGCCACCTTGTACCGGCTCCGCCGCACCTCCGTCCTCGCGTTCGGCCTCAGCGACATCGTTGCGTAGATCAAAACAGAAGAGAATCGGAAATTCACGAAATCGTCGATATCGCGCAATAATTGAGAGCTTCTTTCGTGTCAGGTGAGAAATGGAGTGTGGAAGAATATTTTTGGATACGGACGAAAAGCTTCAGAATTAGGAGAATTTCTTTTCAGCTGTGGAGAGAGAGAGAGAAAGTCACTGTGAATTTCTTTACCCGGAGAATTGATAATGGGCCGAAAAATTATAGC
The DNA here is from genome assembly GCA_029379335.1 of Thymus mandschuricus. Lineage (NCBI taxonomy): Eukaryota > Viridiplantae > Streptophyta > Magnoliopsida > Lamiales > Lamiaceae > Thymus > Thymus mandschuricus. The sequence continues at coordinate 317,404 of CM057071.1, forward strand.
GGTTCCAACCACCCTTTTGTACATAACTGGGCTCTTCTTTCGCTTTTTTCACAAGGGTAATTCTATCCACAGCCCCCAAATTACTCCCCACAGCCCCCTTCTTTTAAAAAAATGATAAATATTATGGAATTTACGAATTTATCCTTTATCCCCTTAATTATGTTAGATATTCTACATCGCACAGCCACCGTAAACAGAGAGATGCAAACTTGAAATGAAGAACGAAATTGTACAACCCCAAATAAGAGAACGTACCGTTTAACACGAAACTTAGAAAATGGAGAAAACGACTAAGACTATATATGGTCATTAATTATTGTAGACGACGCTATGAGTGAGGAGGTTATCAACGCGAAGAATTTCAGTAGCGGATTGCATGGGAGGGATGGAGAGACGACATATTTCATGTTTTAACATTTCAAGTTTATCTCCTTTTCTGCGTTCATTTATTGGGTGGTGGGGAAAGATCTCGGCTTTGGTGGAGGGAAGCGAGGGTAGATGGTTTTGGGAGAGGGTGAAACATTGCCTAGGCGATGGTAGCAATGTATTCTTCTGGATCGATATATGGTTTGGTGATAAAGCGAAGAGAGTTTTTCGAGATGGTATCAATTATGTGAAATTAAAGAAGAGGGCTACGGTGACGGAGATGGGGTTGTAGCTATTGGTTGTATTTGGAGGGGGTATGCGCCACTTAAGGCTCAAGTAACGGCGCGGACGTGAAGGCTAGTTTGGAACCGATTACTGACTACGGACAACATTAGTGATAGAATGGCGCTTGGTTTCAGCTGCAACACGGAGTTGGGAGTTGGCTGAGCCGCTGAGACATGCGGTCTCATTTGCCGCACGTACTGAATGCTCTTTGTTCTTTCAAAACTATTGATTTTAATTCTTATAATTAGGATTGCACAGTAATTCACATATGCAATGATGGTCATTTGTAGTACATGGCTGCTTCTTGTATCAAATATTGAATGCAATTGAAACGGGGGCTGTACTGTAGGATTTATTGCGTAGTTATCAACTATCATGGTTAATGGGCCAAAGGATAAATTAGTAAAGTCATATTTAAATTAATAAAAAAAATTAAGTTGGGGCTGTGAGGAGTAATCTGGGGGCTGTGGATAGAATTACCCTTTTCACAATATTGCCACTCATTTAGCGTAACGGGCCGACTGGGCTTTTCCATGGAAGAAGATAACGCAAAACGGCAGAGTATTGCAGTGAAGAAGAAAATGGAGAAATTATCCAGTGTGGCAAGGACTCTTGAGCCATCTCCTATCCAACAGTTATCTTACCTTGCTCAACGATGCAACGCCATCAACCTCGCCGAGGGATTTCCCGATTTCGCCGCTCCTTCCCATGTCAAAAACGCCGCCGTTTCAGCTATCGACTCCGACTTCAATCAGTACAGGTTCGTTCAATCATTTCATCGTTCCAATTTCATCAATGCCGTAACCATACTCTATAATTCTACTTCACTTCATGAATTTGTTTCCGAAATTGAAGTATGATGTTTTGCATTTCTGGCTTTATTTTGATTGAAGTCACGTTCAAGGAATTTGTGATGAGGTGGCTGGAAAGATGAAGGAAATGCATGGATTGAGCATCGATCCTCTTACAGATATTGTGATTTGCTGTGGGCAGTCGGAGGCCTTTGCTGCAGCAATTTTTGCAGGTATACTTTCCGTACTTTAATTTCTTGTTCTTAACTTCAATTCTGTGCATTTTCGTGCAGATTATGCTTTTGTTTGATGTAATTTTTCGTAAAAATTTTATCTTCAGTTATTGATCGAGGCGATGAGGTTATACTATTCGATCCGTCGTACGAAACTTACGACACTTGTATTAAGCTTGCTGGAGGAGTACCAGTAAGCTGATTCAGTCACACATTTCTTCCTCTAATGGTTTCTGTTGTGTGTGTGTGTGTGTTTGTGTGTGTGAGAGAGAGAGAAATTAGAGATGGTTTTGTTATAGCTAGTGAGGAATGGCAGGTTTATGTAGGCCTTGATCCACCTTATTGGACATTGGATCCAGATAAACTAGAGAGAGCCTTTACCGGCAAGACGAAGGCGTTAGTTTTGAACAGGTTCGGCTGTTGGTAGCGAAATTTAAGGTTGAATTTTGATGTTGTCTGCTAATCTCGAACTCACGATTTATTGATAAAATTGATCATTGATTGTTCTAAATAGTAGATGGATGAACTCTTCTTCTCTCTGTATTGCTGCAGCCCTCACAATCCTACTGGAAAAGTTTTCACCAGGGATGAGCTTGAGCTTATTTCTGATGCGTGCACGAGATGGGATATTCTTGCTGTAACTGACGAGGTATGTGAAAGATTTGCTCGAGGTTAGATTGGTGATTTTTCATTCTGTTGGTGAAGTTAAATGGTGTGGGTTTATAATTCACAATTGATGATAATAGGAAGTTGAGAAACTCTGTTTTCACTTTCTTATTTCACCGATGCCTCGATTTTCAGGTGTATGAGCATATAACCTATGACAATCGAAGTCACGTATCACTTGCTTCGCTTCCCAAAATGCAGTCGTGTACAATCATCACTTCTTCCTTGTCAAAGACTTACAGTGTTACTGGTACTCTTTCTTGAGTACTGCACACAAAAAGTTCTTTAATATAGACTTCTTCAGAGTAAAAAAAAATGTGATATAACATTCCGAAACGAACATTTATAGGGTGGAGAGTCGGATGGGCGATTGCTCCTCCTTTGATCGCCTCTGCAATCAGAAACATTCATATCAGAATCACAGATTCTGCTCCTGCACCTTTTCAGGAAGCTGCTTTAGCTGCTTTGAGAAGCCCTCCTTCATATTTCAAACAATTGAGAACTGTGAGATTTTGACAATGCAATGTTTGGAATGAATTTAGGTTGACTAAAATAATGGGAAATCCTCTCTTTTGCAGGACTATGAGGCGAAAAGAGATTGCATCTTCGACTTGCTGGCTAAGGTTGGGTTTGTTACACTCCTTAAACCTCAGGGCTCGTTTTTCGTCTTTGCAGAGCTCCCTGAGAGCTGCTCTCTTTCTGATGTGAGTTCGGATCCATAACCTTCATAATGGAAAGGTTTCGGATACAATTGTTTTGAGATTGTTTGAATGTTTATGAAATTGCAGATTGAATTTGTGGAGGAGCTAATAAAGCAAGCAGGGGTCGTAGCAGTGCCGGGAGCAGGATTCTTCCATGGCTCTTGCAGCCATAGATACATCAGATTTGCATTCTGCAAATCTAACGAAACACTGTCTGCTGCTTCCGCGAAGATCAACAGAGTTGTGGACGATAAGGGGCGTCTCAAGATATTCGACGATGCCAAGCTTCGAGTTTCGATGTAGACATGCGAGGTTGATGATGAAATCGAATATGTTCTCTGTTGTATGTGATCGCATTTGTGGATCTTGAGCTATTCTTGTGTGTTGTGGAAGTGTGAAATGCAGTTCATAGATTCAACTCTCATAGTTTGGTTTTGTATTTCCATAAGTTTTATTATTAATGAAAGCAAGTTATGATTTTAGTCATTACTTATGTCAATTATGTCAAGATAAATACATTTTCAATCAATTGTTATAATCATAGTGATTTTTGAAAATGTTTTTAACAAATGATGAAAGGAGTCCGAACTGAGCTACCAGTTGTCGTGTTTTTGTTGGTTCTGTGTATCGTAAAATTCAAAGGAGTCCGAACTGAGTTTACCAATTGCCGTGTTTTTATTTGTTCTGTTTGTGTTTAAACCGGTGACCTATCAAGTCACAGGCTAAGCCCTCAACCATTGAGTCACCCTAATGGTAATATTATTCAATTATGAGTACAACAATTCAATAATTAATCACATTTTCAACTTATTACAATGAATACTAAACTAGTAATAAAACTATAACAAAATCAAAAAAAACTACTATATATAAATATTGGACTATAATCATAAGTTTATGTATTATAATAATTGTAGGTATAAAAAGAATCATTGAAAAAATCACGGTGAGATGAGAGGTGACCGGAGGGATTGGCCGGCAGGCGAGGGGGGTTGGACAAGGGTTGAGGGTCGTCGGAGTAAGAGCTTTAGGGTGGAGGGAAACGGAGCTCCCATAACATTCTTCTTCAGGAATTTCCCTGAACTTGCCCCAATGGAGGAGCTGGAGAGGAGGTTTGCTGCGGTTGGGAGGGTAGAGGACATTTACATCCCCGCAAAAAAAGACAAGATGGGTAGGAGCTTTGGCTTCGTCAGATTCAAGGGTGGGGGGGATGAGGAGAAGATGTTAGATAGACTGAATAATGTTTGGATCGGTTCGTATATCATTAGAGCTTTCATACCGAGGTTCGTGAGGTCAAAAGGGAAGAGCATGTTGTCGGAAGGGAAATCGGACAGGAAGACGGAAGGGAGAGGAGAGGATAGGAAGATAGGCAGAGCTCCCATTATCAATCAAGGGAGAACTTATGCTGAGGCGATCCGGGGGCAGTTCGGAGGTGGGTCGTGAATGATGAAAAAGGGGGATATTCCAGAGCTCGAAAGAAGAAACAAAATGGTTGGGCGAGGCGGTGACAGGGTGCTTAAAGGGTGAATTCTCGTGGAGGGAACATGGGGGGGAGCTACGAGAAGAATGCGCCGGGAAACTCAAACTTACGGATATGGGAAACAATCTCATTCTAATCCAGCGAAAGGATGGAGGAGCAGCTTCAGAGGCGATCAAGGGTTACGATGAGTGGTGCAACTTCAATTCTGGCTCGAATGGTGGAGACCCTGGTCTCAAACAGATGTCAATCAGAACAGAACGATTTGGACAAAATGGATTGGAGTGCCCCTCCATGCTTGGAACGGTAGATTCTTTGGGCTAGGATGTGCCAGTTTTGGGAGGTTTGTGGAGATGCATGAAGCGTTCGTTAGGGTCTCAACGGGTCTAAACCGGATTGATAGATTAATGAAATGCGTGATCGATGGTGCAAGTTTCTCGATAAGAGTGGAAGAGATTAGCTGTTCGGAGTTAATCGAAGATCTGTTTGCAGCGGAGGAGAACGACTCGGATTCAGAATCGTTCGATAACAGAAACGAATAATGATGTTGGGTATGACTTTCAAATTGAAGCGGGAACCAAAGCAGCGGATGGGGATAGGGTGAGCAACTTAGATGCATCAATAATTAATGGGGTTAATGGGCTGGGCCTTAGTGGTGGGGTGAAATTAGATGGGCCTGAAGATAAGTTGGGGCATACTTCAGAGAGTGGTTTTAAGAACCTAGTCAGCGAAAACCGTTTAGATGGGGGTTTGACTTTGAGCTTTAACAATGTCGGAAAGGGAATCGGTAGATAAGGAGGGTGGGTTGCCGGGGGAAGGACGAGAGACAAAAGTGAGTGGGGAGGAGGAGATGGAGGTAGTGAATTCTTACTCCAATAATAAGAGGGCGGTGCGATTGAAAAGGAAAATAATGAAGAAACTGTTTTTTCATAGAGACTGGGATGACTTTGCGAAATCTATGTCCCCAGGATAGGTAGGGTCGTCGCGGGAAATGGGTAGAGGAAGGAGAGGAGGTAAGGGGAGAGGGAGAGGGAGAGGGAGAGGGAGAGGGGGGGAGATTAAGGGCCCAAGGATGTTCGGTGAAAGTCAACACGCCGGGGAGGCTAGCAGGACGGTAGGCGGAGAGGCTTTACAAGTTGAAGGAGGACCTCGAGATGGATTGTGTAGCCTAGGGGAGGAAGAAATAAGTTTGGAATGAAGATCGGTTCATTCAATATCCGAGGGCTAGGTAGCACAGTGAAAAAAGATGAGGTCTTCTCTTTCTTCACCAAATATGATCTCGATATTTGCTGCATTCAGGAAATGAAGGTTGAGAATTTTACAGAGTGTAAAATTTCTATGGAAATATCTGGTGTTTACGTATGGAATTGGAGAAATGAAAAATTCATTCAAAATCCTCAATTCTCACTGTTACATACAACGGCTATTTATATGAACTAAGGAAGAAGAAGCTTGAACAGTAAGCAAACCTATCAGAATAGATCTATGCCGTACACGTCAGCACGATCTAACGACTAGGATTTAAACTACTTAACTAAAGAAATAACTAATAAGAAAACGACACGTAAGCATAAAGCCACGTCATTATTAACTTCCAGCAACGACTCCTTCACCATCTTCTCCATTCTTCACACGCTTTTCACCATTCTTCCCCTGCACGAGCTCACCATTCTTACACCCCCCCGCAAGAGGAGAGTGGTGGAGATCCGCCACACTCATCTTGGACAGCAACAAACGGAAACGCGGCAAGGGAAGGGCCTTTGTAAAGAGATCAGCCAACTGTTTAGAAGAAGAAAGATGATGTAGACTAATGAACCCAGCTAGGTACTGCTCACGAACGATATGACAATCAACCTCAAGATGTTTAGTTCGTTCGTGAAACACTGGATTCCTGGTTATGTGAAGCGCAGCTTGATTATCACAATACAAGGCAATGGGAGTAGGAATTTGAACCTTGAAATCCTCAAGCAGATAAGAGATATACTTCAACTCTCTCACTGTAAAACCCAGAGCTCGATATTCTGCTTCTGCAGTAGATGAAGCAACCGTTGTTTGCTTTTTGCACCGCCAAGAAACAAGACAACCTCCAAAGAAAATACAATACCCTGTGAGAGAGCGTCGAGTATCTGGGCAAGCAGCATAATCTGCATCACAAAACGCTTGCAAGCATGGAGCTCCAACAACTGGATAAAAAATCCCCAAAGATGGGCAACCCTTCAAATATTTAACAACATGGAGCGCCGCATCCATGTGGGCTTTGGCAGGGGTAGACACATATTGACTCAGTTGTTGGACTGCATATGAAATGTCAGGACGAGTGAGATTTAAGTACAAGAGGCGGCCAACCAATTTTCTATACGATTCTGGATGTGTAAGAAGTGTATCTGCAGCTCGCCTTAGATGTATCCCTGGAGGTAGAGGTGTAGACACAGAAGCACAGCCTGACAGTCCAACAGTTGAAATCAAATCCAAGATATACTTTCGTTGATTGAGGGCAATACCTGAAGATCCACGAGCAATCTCCATCCCCAGAAAATAGTGAGCCTCTCCCAAATCCTTGATGGTGAATGCATTGTGCAGAACAGACTTGATATCTTGGATAAGAGCCTCTGATTTGCTGCAGATGAGTACATCATCAACATACACCAACAAGCATATGTACTCATCTCCAGCACCTTTGTAGAATAGACAATGGTCATGAGCTGACTGAAGAAACCCCTGTGTGAAGAGAATTCTGCAGAATTCATGATTCCATTCCCTTGATGCCTGTTTAAGCCCATATAAGCTCTTGACCAATTTACATACCTCACCAGATTTTGCCTCTGTAAATCCCTTTGGTGGCTCCATGTAAATGTCTTCATGTAAAAACCCATGCAAGAAAGCATTATTCACATCAATTTGTTGGATATGCCAATTAGAAAGAGCAGCCACAGCAAAAAGAAGCCTCACAGTTACTAGTTTAGCAACGGGTGAAAACACTTCCTCATAATCTATCCCATACTCTTGATCATACCCTTTAGCAACAAGCCTAGCTTTATATCTTTCCACTTCACCATTAGGCTTGAGCTTGAGCTTATATACCCACTTACTGCCTATAGTTCTCTTACCAGGTGGTAAATGCACCAACTCCCATGTCTTGTTCTCCTTTAAAGCCTGCAGTTCAGCTTGCATAGCCTCAACCCACTGTGGTATATTGCTTGCTTCTTTGTATGTAGTAGGCTCAGGTGTGGTTGTAACATTGAATAAAAAACCCAAATATTGTTCACTAATGGAAGGTGAAACAATAAAGGGAAAAGTAGGTGGTGAAGAAGCACCTGCTGGAAATGGTGGAAGAGTATCAGTATGAATACTTCCCACAAAATCCTGCATCCAAGTAGGATCCTTCCTTGATCTAGTGCTTCTTCTAAGTGGTAGATTCTCCTCCACTGGCTCAAGAGGTGGATCAGGTACTGCAGTACCCTGTCCTTGATCACCAGTGGTAGGTGGTAGGTGAGAATCATCAACCATCTGCATCTCCACATCTTCAAGTTGAACTGAATCATCTCCAAACTGTACCATAGGCAATTTAGTAGTATCTGCAGTAGCAGTAGTAACTTGTGGATCAGCAAATGGAAATACATCATCAACAAATCTCACATCCCTTGATGTGAGCAACTTCTGTGTAGACAGATCATATAGTAAATATCCCTTATGAGAGGAATCAAAGCCCAGAAATATACATCTATTAGCTCTATGATCAAACTTACTCTTATGTGGTGCTAAGTTGACAGCAAAAGCAAGGCAGCCAAAAGGCCTTAGTATAGATAGATCTGCCTCCATGCTGAACAACAACTCATATGGTGTTTTCCACTCCAACACTTGGCTAGGAACTCTGTTAATAAGCCATGTAGTTGTGAGAATAGAATAGGGCCAGAATTTCAAAGGTAAGGTGCTTTGAAACATCAATGCTCTTGCAGAATTTAAGAGCATCCTGTGTCTTCTCTCCACAATGCCATTCTGTTGTGGTGTGTGTGGACAAGATCTCTGATGTAGCATCCCTAAATCATCCAACACTTCCCTGACTTGCCTATTGACAAACTCTGAACCATTATCAGTTCTGAGTATCTTGATCTCTTTTCCAAATTGAGTCTGTACCATCCTAAAGTACTTCTTCAGTATGTAACACACTTGATCCTTTGACCTCATTAGATAGGTCCATATGGCCCTGCTGTGATCCTCCACTATGGTTAAAACATACCTTGCATTATCCACATTATCTTCACCATAGGGTCCCCACACATCAGCATGAATCATCTCAAATAATGAATCTGTTCTCTGATTCAGAATAGGAAACTCATTCCTACTTTGTTTTGCCAGCATACACACTTCACAATTTTCTATACTAGCAACTGCTTCATCAGTAAACAAGCCTTTAAACTCCTTCATATGTTTCATTGCAGTTAGAGAAGGGTGTCCTAAAAAGATATGCCACTTTTGCAGAGTCATATCTCTAGGATTAAATAGATGACAGAAATGGTTTTCTATGGCAGTCTCCATTATGTAAAGATCACTAACCATCTTTCCAATCCCTATCACTTCATCACTCCCCTGTTTCTGTATAATACATCTATTAGGCAAGAACACACACTTTGCTGAAGAATCCTTTACTAACCGAGCAACAGACAACAAGTTATGGGTAAAATCAGGGACTAACATCACATCTGTGAGATATATGTCCTTATTGACTCTTACAGTACCCCCACAATATACTTCCTTGGCAGAACCATCAGGCAATCTTACAAGTAGAGGAGTCTCATACTTAAAAGTAGACACCATCAAGTCTACATCACAGCATACATGTGAACTAGCACCAGAATCAATTATCCAAACACTCCTATCCATGCTAGATAACACACTGAAAGCATAACGTACATCAAAAGGAGTTTGATGTACCTCAGTTTGATGCACCATATTAACATCAGTAGTGGCTTGAGGTCCCTGTCCCTTTGGTGTAAGCTGTGAGATGTACTTTGCAACTTCTGATTGAATCAACTTTCCAATATCTGTGCCTTCATTCTGCATCATTCTGCCTCCATCAGATCTGGACCTAGTATCTTCATCATCTTCCACATAATTCACCCTTGCCCCTTTGTTCTCCTTCAGTTTCTTATACCACTCAGGGTATCCATGTAGCTTAAAACACTCACTTGCCTCATGACCAGTAGCTTGGCAGTGTGTGCACCTCAATTTTGCTCTCTCTTCCTTACTTCTTCTCTGCCCTGGATTGTAACCTCTGTTTCCAGAACCATTTCCTTGATTTTGTCTTCCCACATTCATCACAACTCTGTGATCTGAAGCTCCAGTGTCCTCTAACAGATCCATTTGGTCCTCAACTTGAACTACCATTCCATAAGCCTGCTCCACTGAAGGTAGTGGTTCAAGCATCATGATCTGTCTCCTTGTTTGCTCATAGATCTCATTCAATCCTACCAAAAACTGCACTAGTTTTTGGTGTTCCTCACGAATCACATAATCATTTTCTGCATCACAACTACAAGCAATAGGTGGCAGCAATAGATCCAATTCATTCCACAGATTAGTCAAGTTGCTGTAGTATGCAAATACACTCTGATTTCCTTGTTTGTATTGCATTATTTCTCTCTGTAACTTGTATGTTTTAGGTCCATTACTCCTACCAAAACGATGCATCAACGCACTCCATAATTTTTCACTAGTTTCGTAATGTGAAAATGCATTCACTATCTCCTTCGAAATAGAATTGATGATCCATTGTGCAATCATGTAATCTGTTTTGATCCAGTCATTATAATACTCCTTATCCTCATCAGGCTCAGTAAACACTCCATCAATGAAGGCTAACTTACTACGAGCACCCAAACCACGTCTAATCGACCTTGACCACTGTAAGAAGTTAGTACCTGTCAATGGCGAAGCTACCAGCTGCATTCCAGGATGATCTGACGGCTGTAGCTTCAAAAACTCATCTATCTTCTTCTGCGACAGCTCCGGTACCACCGGATCTGGACCAGCACCATCGGAAGATTCCGAATCCTTTCCATTCCGCTTCACACCATTGGATTGCTGCTGCGAATTGGACGATTCTCCCTGCATCACTTGAGAGTAACTCTTCCTTCTGCTTCTAGCCATGAGAATCGAAACTCAGGCTCTAGATACCATGTAAAATTTCTATGGAAATATCTGGTGTTTACGTATGGAATTGGAGAAATGAAAAATTCATTCAAAATCCTCAATTCTCACTGTTACATACAACGGCTATTTATATGAACTAAGGAAGAAGAAGCTTGAACAGTAAGCAAACCTATCAGAATAGATCTATGCCGTACACGTCAGCACGATCTAACGACTAGGATTTAAACTACTTAACTAAAGAAATAACTAATAAGAAAACGACACGTAAGCATAAAGCCACGTCATTATTAACTTCCAGCAACGACTCCTTCACCATCTTCTCCATTCTTCACACGCTTTTCACCATTCTTCCCCTGCACGAGCTCACCATTCTTACACAGAGTCGGAAGGCATGACGATTTGGAAGAAGGTAGGGGTTAGGTGGGCGGCAGAAGGGTCGGTTGGTAGGTCTGGGGGTGTTCTCACTTTTGGGGATGAGAGAAAATTTGGTTGCACTAGCAGTTGGGGTCTAGATGGTGGTGTGGTGATCAACGGGAGATGGAGGGCTACTGGTGAGGATTATTGCGTGATTAACATCTACGCCCCGTGTAATCGCGTGCCAAAGCTCAACTGTGGGAAAGATTGTCGCTGGTTGTGGAGCAGAATGCAGATGTGCTTGTGTGCTTAATTGGTGATTTCAACTCCACTTTGTTTGAGGGGGAAAGGGTGGGTTCGGGGTGGGCTTCTTCGGGTAGGGAGAGGAGGGAGTTTGAGGAGTTCATCGAGGGGGCCAAGTTACACGATGTGAATCTCCAAGGGAGAAAATTCACGTGGTACAAGAGTGGTGGGGGATGCAAAAGCAGGATCGATAGGGCACTGATTAATGACAAGTGGGCTGCAAAGTGGGTTGAGTCTGAACTCCGGGGTCTCCCTCGCTCGGTTTCGGACCACTGCGCTCTTATTCTCAGTACTCGAAGCTCAGATTGGGGTCCGAGACCTTTTAGATTTTTGGACGCATGGAGGAGCGATCCGAGTTTTAAGGAGTTGGTGGCAGAGTCGTGGGGGAGGGAAGGGATTGAGGGATGGGGTTGCTTTGTTTTCAAAGAAAAGTTGAAAAGATTAAAAGGAGAGTTAAAGGAATGGAATAGAAACAATTTTGGTCTCATTGATCATAAAATTGATGAAATTAGAGCAGAAATCCATGACTTGGATCTGAAAGATGAGGGTGAGGGTTGTCGGTTCAAGAAACTGTTAGGAGAAGCGAGCTACAAGCCTTGTTGATCTTAAAACTGACTAATAAAAAGAGTCTATTGGCGCAAAAGGCGAAATTGAGATGGATTAAAGAAGGAGATGTCAATAGCAAAGTTTTTCATGGGGCTATTAACCGTAGGAGATGTAGAAACAGTTTAACCGGGTTAGAGATTGACGGAGAGTGGGTAGAAGAGCCGAAAAGAATTAAAGAGGTGATCAAATCACATTTTTGTAATCAATTCAAAAGAAGAGGAGGTAGGGTGGCCGTGCTTCCGGAATTTTTGATTGAGTCGAGGTTGGAGCCGAGTGATGCAGATTTCTTAGAAAAGGAATTCTCGGAGCTGGAGGTCAAAGAGGCCGTGTGGGATTGTGATAACTCGAAGAGCCCAGGGCCCGACGGCTTCAATCTCGGGTTCTTCAAAGAATGCTGGAACATTGTGAAAGCTGATTTAATGAGGGTGATGTCTGAATTTTTCGCCAACGGGAAACTTGCTAAAGGAAGCAACTCTTCATACATAGTGTTGATACCGAAAAAAGAAGGGAGTTGTGGGCTTAATCAACTCCGTCCAGTTTCTCTGATTGGTAGCTTGTACAAAATCATAGCAAAAGTCCTTGCTAGGAGACTCAAATCAGTTGTGGGGCAGGTCATCGGGGTCACGCAGTCGGCCTTCATCAAAGGTCGAAATATCTTAGATGGAGCAGTGATTTTGAATGAAGTCATCAACGATGCGAAGAGTACAAAAAAAGAGGTTGATCTTAAAATTGGACTTGCTAAAGCCTTTGACACAGTCGATTGGAGTTACTTACTTCATATGCTTAATAACATGAACTTTCCAGCAAGATGGGTGAGGTGGATTGAAGAATGTATCTCTACGGCTTCCGTCAACGTACTTGTCAACGGCAGTCCGTCGGGGGAATTTCGTATGGAAAGGGGGATTCGCCAAGGCGATCCGTTGTCTCCGTTCTTATTTCTCATCGCCGCAGAAGGTCTTAATGCGCTTTTTAAAAGAGCAATGAGAGATGGAGTGGTTAAGGGGGCACTAGTTGGTCGAGATAACACTGATGTATCCCTTCTCCAATATGCGGATGACACCATATTCATACTTGAAGGTTGAGTGGAAAATGTGAGGGAAGTCAAGCGGTTGCTAGGGACATTCGAGGCTATTTCTGGTCTGGCAGTTAATTTTGAAAAAAGCAGCGCTTACGGCATCAACATTGACAATGATAAAATGGATCGGCTGACGGAGGAGTTGGGATGCAGGTTGGGGGAGTGGCCAATTCCCTATCTTGGGTTGAAGGTGGGAGGGCGTTGCAATGGAGGTTCGAGCTGGGGAGAGGTGGTGGATAGGGTGAAAAAAAGACTGAAAAAATGGGATTCCAAGTTGATCTCGCTTGCTGGTCGGGTGACAATTATCAGATCGGTACTTACTTCAATCCCTCTGTATACTCTTTCGTTCCTTAAAATGCCTAAAAAAGTGGAGAAGGAGCTTCGTAGCATTCAATGCAATTTCTTATGGGGCGGAAATGAGTTATGTAAGAAAGTAGTGTGGGTAAAGTGGGATGAGTTATGTAAACCAAAAGCAGAGGGAGGGCTTGGGATTAAGGACCTTCTCTTGTTCAATAAAGCTTTATTAAGCAAATGGATTTGGAGATTCCATAATGAACATGGAGGGTTGTGGGTTAAGGTGATCAAGTCGAGATATGGAGAGATAGAGCGTGATAGGGGAGGAGGTGGCAGAATTGAGAGAGGGAGGAAGTGCAAGGGGTGGTGGAAAATGGTGGTTGAAGGGGTGGAAGGGAGGGATGGCCAATGGTTTTGGAGAAATATGAAACAGGAGCTAGGCAATGGATTGACAACGAGCTTCTGGGAAGGCTTGTGGACTGGAGGTCTCCCTTTGAAAGAGAATTTTTAATAGACTATATCATCTTAGTACGCAGAAGAAAGAGAGCGTGGGAGAAATGGGAAAATGGGATGGAGGGAGTTGGTGCTGGGATTTGAAATGGAGGCGACAACTTAGGGAGGTGGAAAAGAATTGGGAAACAGAGCTGTTGAATCTGCTTCAGCGCTTCTCCCTCAAGGAGAATTCGCAAGACAAGTGGAAGTGGCATGGATCATCAAATGGAGAGTACTCGGTGAAAGAAGCGTATAAGGATTTAGAAAAGGGACTGAGAAGTGCGAACAACAATCGACCGACGCAGGCCGATTACTTGAGCATGTGGAAATCACACGCACCTTTCAAAGCTCAAGTTACATCATGGCGGGCAATCAAAAATCGGCTCCCAACCATGGACAACATGCTAAAAGAAACATCCTTGGCCATGCAAATTCTATGTGCTGCTGTTGTCAAGTGAATCAGGAAACAACTTCTCACCTGCTTTTGGAATGTGCAAGAATTAATTCCCTTTGGCGTAGAATCGTAGATTGGGTTGGAGTCAGTTGGGTGGAACCTCATGGTATGGCAACTCACTTTTAATATTTCTCAAAAATTCTTGGTAGAGGAAGAAATGAAAGGAGATTAAGTGGCTTGTGGTGTTGCGTTGTTTGGATTGTTTGGAGCTGGCGCAATAAGGTAATCTTCGAAGGGAAGGATTGGGATTTTGGAAGAATCGAGGAAGAAATTAAATGTCGATTTTGGACGTGGTGTTTAGTCAAAGGCGATGCAGAAGCCTCAACTACATTTAGAGATTGGGTGGATAATAATTTAGTTATGTTGTGGAATGTAACCTAATCCTCTTTATTTGGTACTTCTTGTACCATTTAAATTAATAAATTCTTTTCCTGATAAAAAAAAAAAAATAAGTTTATGTATTTCATTTCTTTTTTTCTTTTGTTTTGTTTATGAGAAGCTTTATCTCAGGTCAAACCGTCGCTTGAATTTTGACTCCACCTTCAAATTTTCTCAACAGCTAAAAATTGGGCAGTACGGAATGGCTTCGACTACGGTGATATGCGACGCCGGCGGCGACCGTACGCCGCTTCTCCACGACTCTCCTCCGGAGCATTCCGGCGCCGTAGAGGCGGAGTATCCTAATCCGCCGCCGCCGCTGAAGAGTTCAAGCGATCCTAAACAGCGCCTCGTATCGCTAGACGTTTTCCGAGGACTCACTGTTGCGGTAAGCCTCCTGCAGAAGTATGTTGTCTATGATTTGGAGAAATTTTACCATTAGTTTGTGAATTTTGATGAATACTTTTTGCAGCTGATGATATTGGTTGATGATGCTGGAGGAGCATTTCCGTCGATAAACCATTCGCCGTGGTTCGGAGTGACCCTCGCCGACTTTGTTATGCCGTTTTTTCTCTTTGGAGTTGGTGTTTCCGTCAGTCTCGTGTTTAAGGTATCAACCAATTTTGCAATTACAGCTGCCTGCGATAATCAGTTTAGGCGTAGTTATCAATTGCTCAATGAATTGCTTTCAGTTTAAGATAGTATTCAAATTTGATAACTCAGTTGAAAGTAGCAGTGATTCGTGAATCTCTGATGTAGAAAGTAGAAAACAAAGTAGAAGCCACGAAGAGAGTGATGTTAAGATCGATCAAGCTCTTCCTACTGGGAGTGATCCTTCAAGGTAGAATTTAACAACTCTTGTTTGATTGTCGAGTTCCTCGGTTTTCCATGTTATCTTGATCCTTCAAGATCGATCAAGCTCTTTCTATTAGGCAGTTTTTACAATCATTAGTTTGCTACTCCTCTCAGCAGGTGGTATTAATTTTCATTTGCCTTTTAATATACTCTTCGACATATGCTGTATGCTTAGGTGGTTATTTTCACGGCCGTGGTGATTTAACTTATGGAATTGATGTGGAGAAAATACGAGTAATGGGTGTGCTACAGGTATCATGACTGGCATCATTCTTCACTGATATGGTGATTATTGTAACCTTGATAGCTCTGCTTCTCGTATCATTCATCATGTATATAAGTTTTACTACTTCTTAGGTTTATCATCACCTTTTGAACTCTCTATTCTAGAGGATTGCGATTGGATATCTGCTGGCTTCAGCTTTGGAGATTTGGCTTGTAAACAATACTGTTGTTAATTCAACACTCACGTTCATGAAGAGATACTCTTTTCAGATGTGAGTATAAGCTCTCAGTTTTTGGAATACTGTTTTTGGAGTAACGAAATCATGATCTCTTAATATTAAAGGACTCTTGACAATTACTTAATCACTGGGAGTTTAGATGATGTTGCATAGGACAGCTCGATGAACATAGAAACATGAACGTTTAAATTAAAATTGAAGTGCAAGCTAGAATTTATCTATTTGGACAGATTAGAGAAATTCTTCGTATACAGGATTAATAACCCTTTTTTCTTATCACATGAAGAGGCAGTAATCTTCCCATATCACATAACTATCATAACCTTTCTCTTACCACATATCATAGCAGTAATTTTTCTTGTATATGTATCCTTGTAGTTGATCTAATCTGATATATTCTCTTGTGTAGTGTGGCTGGAATTTTAGTTGGTGTAGTATACATGGTTCTGCTGTATGGTCTCTATGTTCCAGACTGGAACTTCGACGCATCAAATGTCAGCATGACCCTGCCACCCCTACTTAAAGACAATTCAGAAACTGTGAGTTAAAGTGCAGATTCTTGTGGAGCATTTCAATGGGAAAGATATTTGATCTATCTGTCTAAAAGTATTAAAATGGCTTTCCTTATGACTTGCCTATATTTGTAAGTACTCTACTCAGTTGTAGATCATGTCCTTCACATTTCAAGGTCCACTGTGGAATAAGGGGCAGTCTTGAACCTCCTTGTAATGCAGTTGGCTTCATCGATCGAGTCATTCTCGGTGAAAACCATTTGTATCAGCGTCCTGTATATAGAAGAACCAAGGTTGCTATTTGAATCATTCATTCTCTGTGTTAATGCTTCCTCTAGACATTATTTTTTCAGCATAACTCTAACCATTTACTAAAACTTGCCCATTCTTTTACAGGAATGCAGTGTCAATTCACCAGATTCTGGTCCTCCACCACCAAATTCCCCTGCATGGTGCCTTGCTCCATTTGATCCAGAGGGAATTTTAAGGTTAGAGATCTATGTATTTTTTGCATCCTCAATAAAGTATGTCCTTTCGAATAAACTCTATTTTCCATCACGAAGTATAAGTCTGTCTTCAATAGTGAAGACGCGAGAGTTTAAATGAGACATTTTTGTATTTGGTTTTCAAACTTTTATTGTTATTCTTTTGGTTAAGTTTCTGGTTATAGATAGTTGCAAATTTGGTTTTGTTAAACTGCTCATTTTCATTTCAATTGATGAATCTAGCTCTCTGATGGCTGCTATTACGTGTCTAATTGGGTTGCATTTCGGGCACATTCTTTTGCATTGTAAGGTAATATACTTGTTCTTCTTCCTCGTAAAGGTGGATGCATGCCCATCAATAGCTTGTTCTTCATCATACACTTTCCATGTTCTTTCTCGCAGGATCATAAGCAGAGAATAATTTTCTGGTTTATATCATCTCTCCCTCTCCTTATCTTGGGCTACCTTTTAATCATCATAGGTACATCGGTTTCTTTGTCCCCCCTCAAAATATTATTCATTTTACACTTCCTACTTCCTATAACATTCATCATGCTCCTAACAACTTGCTACAATATATTCTTCGACACTTCAGGCGTTCCTCTCTCTAAACCACTATACACATTAAGCTACATGTTTGTCACAGCAGGAGCATCTGGTCTTCTCTTGACCGCTATCTATTTCCTAGTGAGTTCCTTCTGTTTCATATTCTGCTTTTCATCTTCCACGTCTCCGTTATCTAACATTCACGTAAAACCTACGATGCAGGTAGACACGAGATGCATTAAGAAGCCGACTCTAATACTTCAGTGGATGGGAATGAATGCACTGATCGTCTATGCTCTGGCTGCTTGCAACATCTTCCCAGCTGCTGTCCAAGGTTTCTACTGGCGCTCGCCCGAAAACAACCTGGTACAGTTTTTTGCCTTCATACTATATAACAAGATAACCGTTTCTCCACTTCACTTGCTTTCATATCCGTAAAATTCACATTTCTTCGTAGGTGGACTTCTCGGAAAGGCTACTGCAATCGCTCTTGCATTCGGAGATGTGGGGTACGTTGGTCTTCGTTTTGCTCGAAATCTTATTTTGGGGTTCGGTTGCCGGTTTTCTCCACTCGAAACGCATATATGTAAGATTGTGAACTTGTTTGTATTCTATGTACATCTGCAAACTTATGAGATGTTGTGATTATTTCACATCTAAAAAATTAAAATTAAAACAAAGAAATGTAAAGGGAGAGACAAGTCGATGCGATCGAGGCTGGCAATGCATGATGAAAAATAAGTAGCTTTAGCAATAAACACTAAACAAAAACAAAAGTGTGATTGTCTGAATAAAGTGGGAAACATGTGTCATCGAGTGCACCAATTTCCCAATCTCAAACACGCCCACATCGCTATTTTTTATCATTACAAAAGTTACAAATCCAGCTATACCTTCTGCGCACTCTGTTCAGGTGCTTTTTTTTTTTTTTTTTTTTTTTTTTTAATAAATAAAAAACCATAATTAAAATTAATCTGTGCTATAAATCTATTTTAAATAAGAAATATTAGTCCCATTATCAATATTTTCAGGCCAAATTTAAAAAGAGTAGTGTTTTTTAACGTGAATTAAATTTCTTACGTATGTAGCCCGGGAACTATTCTATTGTACAAAAAAAACAGTACTTATTGAAAACCCTAATTAATAAATCAATACTCTCTCCCTCCTTAGATTCAGCAGAGAATATTAGCACGTACCTTACCCCTCTCTCTCTCTCTCTCTCTCTCTCTCTCTCTCTCTACAATTCTGTTCGCCATTGTTGTAACAACATGGAAGAAGGCGGCAGGCCGAGTTTCCGATCTAGCGGCGGAGAGAGGAGGATGGAAATAGTGAGCGGAAGAGGTTACTACTCCGCCTACAACACCAACCAGCTCCACCCGACGAGTTTTCCCCCCGAGTTGCCACCGGTTCACATGGAGGCGGCTCGTCCGAGTCAAGCAGCGGCGGCGGCGGCGAAGCCGTGGGGATTCGGCGACCCGGAGATGAAGCGGCGGAAGCGGATAGCTAAGTACAAAGTGTACACCGTGGAAGGTAGGGTCAAAGCTTCAATCAGAAACGGCCTTCGCTGGATTAAGAATAAATGCTCCGAAATCATCCATGGCTACTGATTTTTTTTTTTTTTTTTTCCTTTTATTATTTACAGTTTTTGATGTGATTTGAATCCATTTGTATTGTTAACCAAGGATTTTTCAGTTGATTTATCTATGATTCATAGTATTTTATTTGTTCTTCTTCCCTTTTTTTTCTTTGTGAAACTCATAATTAACTATGTAAAATGAACTAAAATTCATGTATATTTTGATCGGTTCGGATCCTCATTATTTATTTCATTTGTAGATAATCGACACTACGAATGCAATAGTGATATCATACATGTAGACGCTAAACAATAGAGGATCTCATTCGAAATTTGACACGATATGTCGAGTAAATTTTTTATATATTCGTACATCAAAGTTAGAGCAAAACTAACAATAGAGGATCTCATTCGAAATTTGACACGATATGTCGAGTAAATTTTTTATATATTCGTACATCAAAGTTAGAGCAAAACTTACTGTATGGTTAAAATTATTAATCTGACTTATTAATTCAGATTAATAAGTTTAACCATATTGTAAAATCAAGCATGTATATTATCCAGCGTATAAATGTCAGGCATAAATCTTTTTTTTCTTGCATGCTTGTCGGAAAAAATGGGGACTAAGAGTGAGCTAGGCTCCAGATATATGATATCGAAATATTCCTCTTCTCTATGTCGTAGTTATACATCCTTCGTCCCGTTTCTAATGAACCCGTCTCGACTTGACGGAGGAACGATAATAAGGAAGAGAATAGCTAAAACATTACATCAATGAACAAACACAGAGGCAGAGCATGAATATATAATCTAGAATTCTCATTGATTGAATAAATGTATGTGAGAATTCGTGTATATATAAAAATATATATGTATACGAGTTCATGCATACTACATAATGTGAAAATACAAATAGTAGTGAATTTTTGTCCATTAGGCCAAAACACGCACGTGCCTAACCGCAAATCTGGAGCGTGTTATATTTTCGCCCCGTGAACTATTTATTATTTTATTTTATTTATTTTATTTTTATTTTTTGAGGGCTAAATTAATAAAGTATACTTAATTTCTACTTAACAATTTTGTCCCATGGCATACCATCTGCAACACCAAGCACACACACATGTTTATATAAATACTCACTCCATCCCTTTAAAGACGATACGTTGCATCGTTTTGAAAGGGACGGAGGGAGTATGCATGTAAGTAGTGTGTGTGGGGATATTGTTGATGCTTAAACTCCCCTATTTTGGCGGTGGATCGAGTTCTGGTGCTGAATCTGCTTGTAGAACTGGGCGATGAACTCCTCGGCCTTCACGTCGATCATCTCGTCTCCGGTGATGGCGTCGAAGACCTCGTCGGGATCCCTCTCCGACTCCGCGATCTCCTCCTCGCCGTCGCACAGGTCCCGGAGGTTCGGCGCCGACGCGTACCGGCTCATGGTGCCGCACGAGGACGCCGACGACGACGCCGGCGACGTCCAGTGGTCGCTCCCCGGCGACATCATGTGCACCGGCGACGCCGGCGCCTCCTGCCCGTGCATCGGCCGGATCGATCCGACCATCTTCTTCCAGTCGCCGCCGCCGCCGCCGCTCTTTTCCTTCTTCGCCGCAGCCTCCTTCTCGTCGGTGCTCTTCCTCAGCATGTAAAGCGCCGCCCTGAAGATCCCGAAGGCGCCGCTCTTCTTCTTCCTCTGCTGGTTCTTCTCCGCCTTCATCGGTGGAAGGACGGCGGCGGCTTCCGCCTTTGCAACGACGTCGTATTCTGTGTTGAATCCCGTCATTTTTTATTTATTTTATTTTATTTATTAAGGTACCGGGCTGTGTGTGTTTTGAATATATATAAGTATGTATATATAGGTGTTTTACACACACAGTAATCGGATCGGGTCGGGTCGGGTTTAGATTTTTGTGTGCTTTTTTCGCCTTAGTCTCTCCCTGCTATGCAGGGTAGAGATGTATTGACGAAAAAAGCTTATGGGATGGCTTCTTACGCTGCATCCCGAGGGGTATATATAGTCGGGATCCCGGTGGTGCGTAATTACTTGACTGCCCATGGTCTCGGCCGATGAAGTCCGCAAGAAGCGGGGGCAAATGTGGGAAGTTTAATTCGAGCGGAGGGAAGTGATTTTCGCGGGAATGGTGGCGCGAGAGTGAAGCCGAGTTTGAATTTCCACCGCACAAAAAAAGGACTGGTCGTCCTTAATTATCTTTATTTATAATTATTAATTAATGCATGTGAAATATTTATTTTTGTAAAAATTGAAACAAAAGTAAATTAGGCCGATAATAAGCTTTTTCTCATGTATTGTTGGGCCCATAAATTTGGGCTTTAGACAATCGGTAATTAAATAACCGGCCCACAATAAACCTTTCTCATGTATTATTGGGCCCAATCATTTGGGCTTTCATTTCACATGTATTTGGGCCCAATAATTTGGGCTTTTATTAGTCTCCTATGCCTAGTATTTTAATTTTATTTAATTCTCATGTATTACGACTCCGTCTCTTTCTAGATAACTCATTTTATATTCATATGTGAGATATAAAATAATAAAAGTCGTTATTTAGGAAGAGACGGGAGGGATATATATTAGAAGGAAAGAAAACATTTATGGACAATAAGTATGAAACATTTTTCATGCACCTTAAAATACTAAATAATCAAAAGAGTATGCCATAATATGAATATAAAGTTATCATTGAAAAATATGCTACTCCCTTTGTCCAAGTTCAGTTGTTTTGTTTTATTTCGGTAGGAAATTTTAGATACAGTGTTAAAAGTGAGAAGTAAGACATTAAATGTGAAAATTAATCATTTCAATTTTACTGTAAAAAGGATAATTCATATGGAACAATTCGATTAGAAAAACGAGACAATTCACATAGGAATGCAGTTGGTCTTGAACAGAATATTGTTTTGAATTTGGCCGCCATATTCCTAAAAAAGTAGGAATAAGGGTGGTATATACATGTGTGAATTAGTATGTCAGGTAACAAATTAAATAATTTAGAAAAGAAATGTTGAGTAAAGTAGTAGTTTGGAGCAAAACCCTAAAGCAGAAAACATGTGATATGATCTCACTCTCTCTCTCTCCCCTACTACACCACTGCTTTTTTCTATAAAGTTTCTAGCAATCATAATATGCTAATTTGCCACATGCATTGTATGAGCCGACTTCAAACGAAACAAAGATTGTGGAGCCGGTGTTTAAGATAACGAACGAGTCTTCAATCTGATTTCTCTTTTGGAGATCTTACGGGATTTTTGTATACTTTTCAGTACTTCGGATACTTCTTTCTTCTCGAATATAAATATTGAATTCCATGCATGAGAAATGTTCACTAAAAGTAGTACTTAATAGTGAAATCATAATCTATCCTCATCTAAATGTTGATGATTTTCCAACATAAATTTTCCATTACAACACAAGTTGTACTTGTAAAAGTACAATGTTTGATGTTAGATGGGACCCAATACAAGAGAGAAAATAATGGGCAAAATTTGTCAGCACCATTGAGAGTAGCAATCTCATCAATTTTCAATTTTGTTGCAAAATTCAACCAATCACAAAGTATAGGTAGTTTCCTCTTGGATTCCATTGGCTTCAGCCAGTTCACTTCACACGGGTTTTCTGTTGTTTTCTTTTCTTTTTATTTTCTTCATATAATCTCATGATAATTCAATACTTATTTTATTTTCATAGAATTTGAAACCCTTTCCCCATTTATCACACTGTCTTTTTCATCAATACAGTGGGCTAAAAATGCAACATAAAGATAAGGAACTTCTATTTTTTTTATTTTTTTTAGCATAATTGTTAACTTCGTTATTTTTCATCGAAATGTAACAGATGATTTCATCCTTCATCCTTTAGTATACTCCCATAAACTTGTCTAAGAAGATTTAAATGATTAAAGAAAGAGGGAAAAAGAATGTTAGAGTAATTGTGATTACATGAAAACACGTTCTATGATTGGTGCACCACATTTTCTGCTAAATTTCCTTTGACTATGGAGGTCTTCCCTTTTTTTCATTTATTAATCTCAAAATTTTGGAAGTATTGTAGATTAAGAATCAAGATTTATTTTATATACTTCCTCAAACGCAACTACTTTGTTCTTTGCCAGTTAACTTCATAGATGTTTTTGTAATATATTATTACATATATCATCATTTAGTTTTTTATTTTTGAAACAAATAATACACTACTAATTATTGTAAAAACAAATTATATTAGGGACGAAATTAAAATAAGTTACCACTCCCTCCGTCTTATTCATATAAGGATGGTTGACTATATCGAGCATCGAGTCGTAACGAGTAAGAAAAGAATGATTATTGCAAATGAGGATTAATTAATTAAGATTTTAGAGGCAGTAAATTAATTCGAAGCTGCGTTTACTTTGCCAAGTCTTCTCCCATTATTTCAGGGTTTTTTCCCGCAGAATGAGAGCTCAGAAAGCAACCTCACAGCCGTAATCCATGAAAAACTGTGTGCTTTTTGGGCCCACCTCCCCAATCATTTGCTCCATTTCTATCTTTTTTTCCGTTGTTCCTCTTTTGCAAGATGAGACGTTTCTTTTTTAACACGAGATTTAACAAATTGTAGGTTTGTGAGTTAAAGTGGAAAGTATGTGTACAAAATGTGTTTTCATTTAGTAATTTTTTAGCTAAGGAAACGTATCATCTTTCTGGGAACGGAAGAAGTAATGTTGAGAGATTTTACATAGGATTATTGTAAGAAAATATTTGGATCTCATAAAAAGAAGAGCTTAATTACGAACCTCAATTATACTTGATCACAAAATAACACAATATTAAAGAGCTTGATTGAATTGAATAAAAGTAAAAACATAATCACAAAAAAGAAAGTGTGTTCAAGAAACTTGGTGATACACATTTTATGATTTAAATAAAACTAGCCAGCTTTCATTCAGAAATCAATAGCTTGAATTGCAATTAAAAGAAAATGAGAATGGTGTGAACAAAGTAGAGTATTACAACTTCAACTATTTCTACTATACAATTTACCTCTAATTCCTCACTATTTACCACATAATTTCAAGTTTTCAACTATTACTTCCATTGCAATTCTTGCTCTAATTTATTGTAAATAGAATGTTCTATATATCATTTGAACTCATCTTAAATAGATTGGGCAAAGCCGCAAAGGCACGATTCGCATTGAAATAACTTATTTGCACATCTTCAGTAATACGATTGCATGTACAGCTGGCGTAACGTCACAAAAAGAAACCTTAACAACCAATCAACTCATGATTATTGCATGCATCAATTCCTTATTCCATCTCATTACTTCTATTCTATTTCAAAAAAAAAAAAAAAAAAAAAAAAAAAAAAAAAAAAAAAAAAAAAACCTCAAACTCAATAATAGTAAAAATAAAATCTGACAAGAGACAACCATGCAAAGCGAAATTTCCACCGCCCACAAAAAACCCAAAATCCTTGCGAAATTACACATTTACCCCACCAGCCGTGAAACCTCTGTCCCCCCTTACCGCGTAACCTTAACCACCAGCAAATCTTCCACCCCCTATATAAACCCCTCACTCCTTCCCCCCCTTCCAATCACACCCTGCAATTTCAAAAAACAACATCAACAAAAATTCTTCAATCTCTCTCTCTCTCTCTCTCTCTCTAAAACTACAATACATACATGCAGAAAAGGACAGCTAAAATGTCGAAAAGGACCTCGATCGTGGCACGGAGGGCGTGGGAGGTCCTCCGCGCGCTAATGTGCGCCAGGAAGGGGGAGCTGTGCCGGAACAGGGCGGCGCTCACCTTCAACAGCCTCCATAAACTGGTGCGGAAGCTGATCCACCACCACTCCGCCGGCGAGTCGCGGGGGGCGCTGCTGTACGGCGATCACGAGTTCTCCTTCCAGAGCACGCCGGTGGTGCACGTGAGGATGCACCGGCCGCCGCCGGCGATCCGGTTCAGGATGCCGCAGATCCCCTGCATCCGGCCGCCGCAGGTGGACGGCGGCGCCTGGGATGAGGATGAGGAGGATGACGTGATGTGGCGGGAGAATGCGAGCGGCGTGTGCTATTTGAAGGCGGCGGAGGCGGAGGAGGAGGAGATGAGTGAGGATAGTGAGGAGGGGATCGATGAGAGGGCGGAGGAGTTCATAGCGAAGTTCTATGAGGAAATGAAGATGCAGAGACAGATATCGTACGTGTGAGGCGGCGGATTTGGGGAATTTTTCGCGTCGTCGTCGATCGGAATTTCTGTGCATATTTATACTCCGTTTTGATCTTTTTCCGGTTTGGTAATTTTGTTTCAAACCCTACAATTTTGGCGAGAAAAGAATAATACAATGTGTTTGTTTGGTAAATTCGAATACACAGCACCGTTGCAAAAGATGGATTCTCAGCTTAATTAACTGCATTTCGATTGAAAGAAATACGAACACCAACTCGAAAACAGAAATGATCCATTCAAATACTTTCAACATTTATCAGTGGCATTCAAAAATCTCGTACTTCTTACAACATCATTTGAAACATGTTCTTCGTATCGTCACCTTTATTAAAATTTTTAAATAAAACTACGAGGATGACATTTCATACTATTAATGAATAAAATATATAAATACATAACCTAATCTGTCTAAAAAAATTAAACATTATCAATGCCACATCATCTGTGAAACAACATTAAAAGTGCTGACGGTGGATCCCCTAAAAATTATGGGAGTGTCTACAAAAAGATTAAAAAGAAAAAGAAAAGTTACCTGTCCCAACATTTCAAAGTTAAAATTCCAAGTAGTTTCCAACAATTAATCAATCATATGAATTATTTCTATAAATTAAGTCCTCAAAGGAATCTTCGGTGCCCTTTCTCGTTGCCAGT
This sequence comes from Thymus mandschuricus, assembly GCA_029379335.1. Taxonomy (NCBI): domain Eukaryota; kingdom Viridiplantae; phylum Streptophyta; class Magnoliopsida; order Lamiales; family Lamiaceae; genus Thymus; species Thymus mandschuricus. The sequence goes on from CM057071.1 coordinate 343,346, forward strand.
TTTTTCATACAAACCACGTAAAGATTGCATACAAAAGCAAAGTTAGAGAGCGAAGAAAAGGAAAGGAGGGAGAGAAACTGTGACTAAAAAGCCTGCACAGTTACACAATCCGTTCAAAAGCATGATGAATTAATCAATCATACACTTTATGATTATTTTTTTGTCATTAGACATAAATAAAGTTGAAAACCTTTTGTCTCGGAGTACAACCGCATAAGCCCAGGGTACAAACTACAGCTAGCGAACTTGCAAAAATTACCCAGGGGGGAACGTTCAATTACCAGAAATACATAAATATAATTACAATTGGCATCGATGAAATGAAATGATGCCCACGCTCGTATATAAACTGAAGGAAATGAAAAAAAAATAAGACAAACTAAACTTCAACCAGGCAACTTGTATTGTCCTCTAACGTATTCCAGCTGTAGACGTCGAGCTTTCTGCTTCCAACGATTATACGAACTAAATTAGCAATTCATAAACATTAGTAAACTAGAGGTTTATGGCAGGTTATTGAATTAAACTGTAACTGGAGGATTTCAAGCTAAAGCTGTACAACATCGATACTCGTACAATTACAATACCTTTTAATTCAGTACCTCCTCTCCAAGAGGCAGAAGCAATCCTACAAGCTCCCGTTCCGAGGATTTTGAAGATATGGTTCTAACTGGCCAATAGCGGCCAATATGAAACCTAAATACAGAAATTCAGTGGAATTCATGAGGAATCTGCACATTATTTATACATGCATAATATAAAATACTAGAGTCGCAAAGAGTTGTTATGGCACATACTTCATGCAAAAAGAAGAAAAGAAAACAAATGCTGTTCAGGCCCCGGAAAGGCAGTATATGATCAAGAATCGATGCCTCAATTAGTTAAAAGAATCTCAGAAGGACTACTCATATATCTACATAGAAGTTTTATAAGATTCACAGCTCTACTACCTAAGAATAGTGGAGAAGGTTTCCCGGGGCGTGACTTGAATTCTGGATGGAACTGAGCCCCAACATAAAAGGGGTGGTCCTTGAGCTCCAAAATCTACATAAGAGGACAGATTTGAAGAAAAATAAGGATCAAAATATATCAGATGATGAACACACTCCAGGCAAAAATCAAACAAATTACGATAACTATTATTTCTAGAAAATACTGGCAATAGCAGGAGCTGACCTCCATTCTTTTTCCGGTTTCATCCTTCCCAACAAATTTTAGGCCAGATTTTTCCAAGGTATCGACCATTTCAGGGTTCACCTCATATCTGTGCCTGTGCCTTTCATCAACATGGTCCGAGTTATGGTACCTGTTCAAAAACAAGAGTCAGAAAATTGTATGCATGAAAATTGCCCTCACTGCTAATTGCCTCCAGACCGAGGGACTATCAGGTAAAGTTTTTATAAATCACTTAGTAGGGACTTGGTGTATAATTTACTCTGGGAAGCAAAACTGAAATAATTAATAGGAAAACTTAATTACTACAAACTTATACCCAGGCATATCAAATCAATCAGTTCCCAGAACACCATTCTGGTAATAAGAACTAGTAATTGATAGCATAATGAATTAGCAGACACAAAATCTTAGACATCTTTGTGTCACATATTTGCAATTTAGGGGAGAGTAAAATGGTTCAGTAGTTACAGCTTTGCGGTCAAGCAGTCCGGGGTCTGAAAAAGTGTTCTTCGACTACCAAGTCTCATTGTGCTTCCCATGTGAGTTTTTGAACCCTAGCAACAATCAACACTCATTAATTAAGAGAGTGTGTCAAACTGGGATAAACTATTAAATGAGAATGAAAACTACCTCTGGCATAAATATGACAACAGGATTTGGGGTCTCATCATCAAACTCGGAGCTGTTTGCCCTATCCAAGCCCAAGACCTGTACAGCATGTTATGGAATGATTCCCATTTTTACGCAATATGGTCATAAGAAATGCATATAGATAAGTAAGATAGTCTTACATTTCTCGCGATCTCAATAACGGATATCTGCATGCCCAAGCAAATCCCAAGATATGGAACTCTATTCTCTCTCGCATATTTTGCAGCCAATAGCATGCCTTTGACACCCCGATCTCCAAACCCGCCAGGAACCAAGACACATGCAGCATTCTAAAGTGCAGATAGCTTCATTATTACTTTATGAGAATGATTACCGATATGTTTTAAAGGTAAAGAAAAATAAACCTCTGATATACCAGGAATTATAATGCATTCAATTCCTTTTGACATAATCGCATAATTTAACATGAAAAAAAATATAGTATATATTAGTGTTTACCTTAAGAGTTCTCCATGCAGTTGCATGAGCTTCTGGCATCTGTATTGAAACAAAAATAAGCCATGACATGTAAGACAAATGGCTCTTGTATCAAATTATGATAACGTAAATTATTATCAAATGAAAACATCAAACATCCATACAGAATCATCTTCAAGATCTGAAGCTGCAATCCAATCAATTGCCGGCTTCAATGAACAGGCAATACAAGCATGCAAAAGGGCCTGCCAATAAAACAAGAGAAGTAAATATTAGATGCAAAATTAAGATGCATTTAAGATAGTACACTATTTTATCAAATTAGCATGAGATGGAAAAAATCACAACTCTGCTAAAGGAGCCATGCTTCAAAAAAGCATCAGTACAAAAGAAACAAAAGATTATGATGCAAATGGAAACGGAATAGATGACCAGATAAATCACTGGGCAGTAATCACTTCATTGAGAGAGATGGAGAAGGTGATAGAGGAGGGGCCCACCTTTACCACAGATAAGTAAGAATCTGACATTCCAACATATTTCCCCACCATGGCGATTCTCACCTGTAATAGCACTGAGATTCTTAGTTTCAATTTCCAAAAGGAACATGAATAGAATATAATAATGGAGTATGTAACTAACAGAGTTTGTGAGATTGTCAAAAGTTTCAGCTCTTTCAGTCCATTCTTGTAAGTTGGGAGGATTGGCAACACTGCAACAGATGATCAACACCATGTCATGAAAAGCACCCATTCATGTTATATCTTACTTATGCAACTCTTTTTTCCAGAATTTCCAGAGTCAAAACTAAAACTCGTTTCACACATAGAGATCTAAGACCAACAAATAACTATCTCAACAACTTTGTCCTACTAGACCAAGACAGGCATGTGATTATCAAAGAAAGATTAAAGAAAAACTCACCTTAGCAGCTCCAGATGTCTTAGAATTGCATCGTGTGCATTCTGATTCTGGAAAGAGGAATATTCTAAGAAGATCAAGACCTGACTAGAGCATAACAGTGGGAGTCTATGTTTCTACATTACTCACCCGAAGCAATAGAGGGATGTGCCAAATATTTGGAACATCGTGGACATTGAGTATATTGGCAACCTGGAAGTGTCATCATAATTCATAGAAAAACATTAAGCATCTAATGCATATTACATAGTACAGTACGCAATTGCAAGAAACTTACAGGGACATGGCAAAATTGTGACAATTTCTGCCTTGTATTCTCCAACAGAGGCTGCAACATAACACAATAACCAAATGAAGTTCTAGTAACAGCCAAACAAGAGCATAAAACCCTTTCAGAAATGACCCATTACATTGAAGAGAGAATGCTTAACCATATATTTAGGAGGAGGTCTTATGTCTAGATTCCCTCACGGGTCAAGTTCTAGTAAGACAGTACCCATAACTTGATCTAGACAACAAGAAATTCAAAATATGCTACCAGAAATGGATAGCTAAAGATGAAAACAGCTATTCCACATGAATATTGTACCTCTGCAGAGCGGCAAGCCAGAAAATGAGGGGTCAAGCCTAACGCCCTCAGCTCGCGTACACTATGCTGGGTGGGCTTAGTTTTCTGCATACATTGGCACGCATGAGAACAGACTTTAACTTCAAAAAATGCATCTAGATACAACGAAATCTAGAAGTACAATATCAAAAAAAGCATCAAGTATTACTTGTTCGCCAACAACTCCAAGAACAGGAATAAGGCTGACATGAATCAGACAGAAATTGTTTTGTCCTAAACAAAACAACCAAAAACTAGTCAATGCACAATGGTAGGATTACAGACCTATAACACATAAGGCAAGAGAAAGAAATACAGTTTTATTAACTATAAGAAGGAACCCAGTATGAAATCATCCTGCTCTGTTAAGGAAGCAATTTATGCAATCTTACCCACAGAGAAGAGCAGCTGTCGTAGAGCTTCAATGAACGGCATCGACTCAATATCACCTAGAGAAGGAACAACAGGATTACTAATAGATCAAATTACATAGAAATAATATAATCATATCAACTGAACTGTTTACCTACAGTGCCACCCAATTCTATAACACAAACATCAGCAGGATCTTCTTTCCCATCTACAGGAATAAGAGATACTGATTCAATCCAATCCTTAATAGCTTCAGTAATGTGTGGCACCACCTGGACTCAATCCAGAATACAAAACAAAGCACAATGAATAAGAACTAACATAACCCTTTCTTTCCAAACCAAAATAATACTTAAAAATAAGCACAACCTGAACTGTCTTCCCAAGATAATCCCCTTTCCGCTCCTTTTCAAGGACAGACTGAAAATGAACACAAAATTAATGCCTCGAGAAATAAACAGATAATCATGCCTGGGAACCTAGGGTCAAGAATACCTGATATATCTTTCCTGTAGTGATATTGTTATCTCTAGTTAGTCTGACATCTAAGAACCTTTCATAATTACCTAAATCAAGATCCACCTACAAAAAAATTGTCACAAACAAATGTAAACGAATGAAATAGTAGCTCTGGATAAAGTTGCATATAGACTAATATGCGAATTAATATGCGTCTTAAAAGAAACAAATTCTGATTCAACCTGAATTGAAAGGGTTTCTAATTGTTATAAGAGACAAACAGTGAGTGCATAACAAGTTTAACACAAGAGTAATGCTGATACTTTTAGTTGGCAAGGTTGGGGATACCTCTCCTCCATCATCGAGAACAAAAACCTCTCCATGCTCGAAGGGCGACATTGTACCAGCATCTGTATTCAAGTAGGGATCTGCCAGCATATAAAGAAGATAAGTAAGCTTCACCACATAATGGATGCAGCAACATCCATATTACAAAAAACATTCTCAAATACGACCAGATACTGTACAGAATAAACTAAAACAAATATTAGAAGGAAAGGAACTGTAAAGCCGGAACTAATTTCATCAACACATAGTTCCGAAATTGGCACAAAATCTTTAAATGCATATCAAGAGATAATGAGCAACCCAGATCACATGCATCTAGCTAAACAAACTCCAATAAAAGAAACAAAAAACAGTTTCCAAATGAGACGAAGGATTTGTATAATAACAATCTACTTAATTATGAGAAGCATATCAAGCATATTAACCCTGATAAACAAATTTCAGATTAGATTACATGTCAATAAACCAATCTAAATGATCGATCCATTCGAAATTTAGAGCACCAAACATGCAATGAAATCTGAGAGAACCAGAGCTAGCTACCGTGTTAACCAAATCGGAATCAAATTCCTTACACCCCCTTAACATACCAACCATCACTTCCACAAACTCTCAAAATCAAAAACCAACATCAAACAATAAAAATTGACTTCACAACAAACAACAGCCTCATGCAATTACGTCCAGGAATCATTCATTCATCAATATACTCATAATCCCATTCTCACAATCCACTACCCCCATTACAGCAGCAAAACTGGAAACACACAGTAATAATCAACAAACAAAACCACAATCAACCGTTACCTCAAACAGGAAAAAACAACCAAACATACCAATTTTAATGGAGGTGACGCGCAGGCCGCACGCTTTCAGCACGACGCCGATGCTGCTGGCGGTCACGCCCTTCCCGAGGCCGCTCACCACTCCTCCGGTCACCAACACGTACTTCATTCTCAGCCTTCTCTCTCCCTATCAATCGCAGCAACAACAACAGAAAAAAGCGGCAAAAACCGAATAACAAAGGATTATCGCGCGACGTCGAAATCCGAGCGGGAAGAGAGGAAAAGCTCTTGACTCAGATGAATTATGAAAGGAATCTTCGCTGTGTCAAACTGCAGTCGCTATCCCCTGTTTCCACACAACGGCTTTCAGTTGGCAGTGACGAGGGTTTGAGGCTCCTTTACATAAATATAGCTCGTAAAAAAAAATTGAAAAAAAGAGAGAGAGAGAGAGAGAGAGAGAGAGAGTGGCTAAAGCCCTAATACCTAAAACCTTCCGAGAAGACGAAAATGGCAAAATGTGAAAAAAGCAAAATTCGTTGGAAAAATGTGGATTGAATCGGTGGCCCATTCGAATGGGCCTTGTTTTGGTAGAATTTCCACGTACGGCGTATTTGGCATCTAATTCCATTAATAATGTGCTTCATGTCGGCTTTATTTTTATTTTTTATTTGACGATGTCGGTATATTGTATGCGTGGAAATTATATAATCGATAATTAATCGAGTATTTTTTGTTTAAGCTAACAAAAACTGTGTTTATAAACTAATTAAAAGTGTTTATACTCATTGTAAGTATAGTTAAGGACTTTATATGTCACGCTTGATGAGCACTGTTATTGTCGTCAAATTAGTCGTGAGCATGTTAGTTACGTCTGCGATTGCGATGGTAGGGAAGGGTTATTGGATAACTATTTATAAACAAACTAACTTGTTGGACTAACCAAAGAGTTGGGGAATATGTCACCATAATAGTGAAATTTCAACAGCTGATATAGGCGAATGAACACATGCCATGCACGATTCATTCATTTAATTGAAAAAGTGGCTTTTGTTGTTAACCGATTAAGAACAATGTACCACGTAATAGTGAGCCTCGAATGTGTCATCGAGAAAAATATCGAAGGAATATTTGATCCTTAATCTCAAACGCAATACGAACAGTTCGATATTATGGTCTTCCTAAATTGAATCATTGTATGAGGCTTAAAGTCTTATTCCACATAGGGAAAAGATAAATTTTATCCAATTTAATATACCGTAGACCTTAATTCCAATTAAGTTTCTCACAAGCAACTAATTAGATTCGAGTTAAGTAGTTACTCAGAAGACTATACCAATCACATAACTCATCAAATTTTAACTTAATTAGATAGATTGTTGCGATATCTATTATGAATACTGAATAGTATAGTAAAATAAAGCAATCAGAACTAAAAATAAGAGGCAAAGTATATACTCCCTCCGTCCTCCATTTAGTGACGGAGGGAGTTTGGGCACGCGTTTTTTCGCATTTTATGGTATAATAATAAATTAATGTGTTAAAGTGTTAAAGTTGAATAATTGTGGGTCCATTTGAATTGTTTAATAGTATTAAAATGTTAAAATAATAAAAAGTAGATGTATAAAGTGTTAAAGTGTTAAAGTGATTGTGGGGTCTACGTCCAAAAATGGAAATTGTCAGTAAATGGAGGACGTCCCAATATAGTATTAACGTCACTAAATGGAGGACGGAGGGAGTATATAAAATTAAACTGTGAATGTAAATTCATTTCAGTATATTAATAGTATAAAAAGAATACGAGTGATCAATTATTCATGCATGTCTTACTCCATAAGCACGCCTTGACGATGACACCTTGCCAAATACAAAGGCAAAGATATGGATAAGATTAGAATCTTGATTTTTTTAATAATCATACGAGTTCACGAACTAATTAACTAATAACAGCTACTTTTTAACCTTTTTGGAAGAACAGTAAGGTTTAGATTAGAATGCTGTCTTTCCGAATAAGATGAAAGCTAACCAACAACAAATTGACATGTGTAAAGTCTAATTAATTAAAAAAATTTAATGTTAAAACTATTTTCAAATAAATTGTTTTTTCCCCCTAAAAAAAAGGTAAATATATTAGCATGATAATGGACTCCCAGTGGCCCAATGGTAATATTGGGCCGAATCGTGGGGTTTGGAGTCCAGTTTTATATGTCCATTGGGCCTATAAAATAGGTAATCATTAATGAGAACTAGCTTTATAATCCAAACAAAATAATATTCCTATCAAGAAATTCCAAAAAATTGAGCATTAAATTAAAAAAATAATGAGATATATTAAAATAAATTTTACTGTTGTAGAAAATAATATTTATTTGGTGTTTCTACTATTTTTTTACACAAATTATAGCAATTTTCAAATAATTTGTTGAGTAGTTTGTGATTCTCATATATTTGTTAATAATAGTAATAAATATTTGTGATTATTGGTGGAGTTAGCAGTGGAGTGGGGGAAACGTGGCTATGTAGAAATGGGCCTAGGAAGTTGTAAGGAAGTGCACAGAAGTCACGTGCCGCCACATCTTCACTGCTATGGTCGGCTCCAATTTTAACCCACTACCCTTTAAATTTAAAATATTTTATTGTAAAAAAAAATTAATCCAATTTTACCCACTAGTAAAAATCCATGTTTAGTAGAATTGGGAAATAATCTTTGACTAAACACAATAAATAGTTTGTTGTTCACCTAAAATAATTACACCAAAGCATCAAACCTTTGAGCAAAAGTCTAATAAGATTACCTAATTTTAGATAAAATTTTACCCAAAATTGGTGTCACTATTTTTTTTTTCCATTTAGCTTATTTTAGGAGATTTTTTTAATGAAAATATATGTATGTACAAATCTAGCTATATATTTCTCTAAATAGAAAACAAAACTTTACCCGATGGATTATGTCTGCATGTAGTAAAGAATAACCATCAAGTCACGTGTCGTTTAATTAGGGGTACAAATTTAGAAATCATAGTAGAATTAGTAATAATTGTAGGGGTGAAATTCGAAATGTTATAAAAGAAGAGGGAGTTGAAAGTAAATATGAAAAAGTAAATAGTAATAAAGGGGATTTAAAAACCCAGACAAAGGACACAGGAAGATGGCAGTGCCCCTCCTCCTCGCGCACAGCGCTCTCTGCACCTGCGTACAATAATTGCGTGTCCAACAAGATTAGTCAGTCTCTCTTTCAGAATCCCCATTTCCCCATGCTCCCTTTCCCTCTTCTCCTCTTCCTCTCTATCTCTCTTCTTTCTCTCTCCAATAATGCTCCTCTCTCGCCCTTCCTCCGCCGCTGACCCGCCGCGCTTCAGCGAGGACCTCGACAGCTCCTGCTCGACTCCTTTCGTCAGCGCGCCGTCGAGCCCCGGCCATGCGCCGCCTTCCGGCTACTTCTACAGCGCGCCGGCGAGCCCCATGCATTTCATGCTCTCCGGTGAGAAGGCGAGCAAGTCGTCGAAGGCGGAGTACGAGCCGGTGTTCCTCTCGTCGGATTCCGGTTCGTTTGAGTTTGAGTTTTCGTCTAGGTTCTCGCCGACCGGGTTGACCAACGGCTCGATGACGTCGGCGGACGAGCTGTTCTTCAACGGTCAGATCCGGCCGATGAAACAGTCGTCATCGTCGTCGCATTTGCAGAGGCAGCGGGGGAGCGGTGCGCCGTTTTTGGATCTGTGCATTGATGGATCTGCGAGTGCGAGGGGGAGAGATCTGAAGGGGCGCGGTGCGAAGTATTCACACCGGAAGGCTAGATCCATGTCGCCTCTGCGCATGACGGCAGAGTACGAGTGGCAGAGCTTCAGCGAAGCCGCCGGAGATCGGGAGAGCGAGGCAAAGGAGGTTGAATCGAGTGAAACGACGCCTTCCTGCTCTGCGTCGTCGTCGCGGTCGTCGTCATTGGGGAGGAATTCGAAGAAATGGATATTTCTCAAGGATCTTCTGCACCGGAGCAAGAGCGAGGGGAGAGCGAACAGCAAGGAGAGGTTCTGGTCAAATATTTCGTTCACTCCGGCGAAAGAGAGGAAGAAACCGACCTCTTCGCCGGCGCTCTCGCCGTCTTCCTCCAGAGACGAGAAGAAACTCAAAGGCGAGAAGAAGAAAGGAGCCAAAGCTCCGGCAGTCGGAAAACCGGCCAACGGCGTATGGCGGCGGCGCGTGCCTCCATCGGCACACGAGCTGCATTATACGGCTCGGCGAGCGCAGGCGGAGGAAATGAAGAAGAAGACGTTTCTACCATACCGGCAGGGTCTGCTAGGCTGCCTAGGGTTCAGCTCCAAGAGCTACGGCGCTTTCAGCGGATTCACCAGAAATCTGAATCCGATTTCGTCCAGGTGAAATCGAACTTAGTTTCAAACTAATGCTATTTTCAAATGTTTGAATTCTGGAAAATTTAATGTATAGTACGTTTATCTGTTTAAATTTCTTATTCCACTGGGAGAAACGGAGATCGATCTCTTTCATTCTCGGAAGATGCTCATTGATTTGGAACTGAAACACTTTTACTCTCGTGATTTAGTTTCAATTTCTCCCATGGCTGTATTGGAAATTGCTTCTGTTCATCGAAGCGAAGCTGTAATTTTCGATTTCATTCTATATTTGCTGCTTGTGTGCAAGGAAGTAGGATAATCAAGTTGTTATCAGAGCAGATTTTTCCATTTCTTGATGTAGAATTTCATACTACTACTTGATTAATTAAACATTTAATGAAGAAATACACGATCTAAAATCAGCATACTGTGCATCTCGATCAAAATACATAGTCTAGAATATAACTACTACTCCATGTGAAGCACCTGTCTATTGATTGTTAAAAACTGACTGTTGCATTTAAGCCTTCACAGTTGAACCCCTAAATTGATTGAGCTCAACCGGTGGCCGATCACATTGTTTCCCTCCCTCGACTTTTATTAATGAAACGACTCAAATTCGATTAAATTATCTGATAATAATAATCCCTGAAAAGAGAAATTCGTTTCAAAAGTCACGACTCTGTACTTTTTGGACTCTCTCTCTTTTAGCTTTGGGCTTAATTATCGGAAAAAGTACACTTTCATGCTCAAATCATACTGTACTAAACTTTATTTAATTTTAAGGGTGATGCTATTCGGCCTGTGGCCTGCCATAATTTAACTTTTTAAATTTTTTTAAGTATCAAATAATTTATATTTTTTTGTCAAACTTTTTTATATCATAAAAAACTCAAAAAGTGATGTTCCGTTTTTTTTTACGTATTTTTTAAAATTAACCCTTTAATTATTTGATATTTTTTACTATTTTAAAGAATTTTTTACCTTTTTATTTAGAAAAAAAGTGAAAATATGTATTTTTTGTGGAAAAAATATTTTTAAATTAAAATATAAAAGTAATAAACTATAGTTATCATTTACCATTTTTAAAATTACTTATATTATGAAAAAGATCGTTGTGTGGCCGGCCACATTATGGTCAAATAGCTTTATTGTAATTTTAAACACCTCTCAAAAATAATATCACAAAATAGAAAAATTCAACCTAACTAAAAAAAATACATTATTCCATTGATGAAATATTGAAATGACGTTTTAATTTTTAAATAAACCTACTGGTCAAACCTCTTAATAAAATAGTACGAAGTATGTGATTAATAATAAACAACTAATTAAATAGTACTCTCTCCGTCCCACTTCAGTAGTCCTCAATACTATTTTCGTCCGTCCCACTTCACTTGTGCTCTTTCCTTAATGGCAAAAATTAACCCTTACTTTTGATGTGGACCCTATATTTTTTCAAATTTAACACTAAGCATAAAATCTCATGCCGAAAAGAAAGAGGACTACTGAAGTGGGACGGAGGGAGTAATAGATTAATTAATAGAAAATTGTAAGGCTATTTTAATCGAAGTCGTCGTGGGCCACGATCTGATTTAAAAGAATCATTAGTGGCCGCCTCATGCCACCCTTTTGGCCCGAATACGACCCGATCCACTTTACATACGAAGCTCCGATCCTAACCGGAACAGGATCCGACAAATTTCGGAAAAATAAATATATATTTTTTTTTAATGATAACTTTAATCAGTCAAAATCCAAATTCCCGGAACAGTTGAAAAAGTAAACGAATTGATCATCGAACACTTTTACTTTTGTTGCATTTTTTAATCAATTTCTTCGTTGTTATTTTCGCCGAGAATTTCCAGTTTTGTCGCAGTGCTGCAATTAATTTTGAACGCTGTTGTTGTATTCTGGATGTAATGAAGTGACAGGAGTGGGTGGACCGGATTTATTATTTTGAGAAATGGGGCCGGAAGGTAGCGCCGCCGCTTCACCGTCGTCTTCTTCGCCGGCGGCGAGCTCCAAACGATGTAGAGATCCCGAGGATGAGGTTTACGTCGATAATCTCAATTCTCACAAGCGGTATCTTAGCGAGGTGTGAATTTCTCTCCATATTTCGTGGTTTCACTCTCTCTCTCTCTCTCTCTCTCTCTCCCTCTCCCCTCAGTCGTTTTTTTTGGCTCTGGAATTTGAATCGTATGTAGAAATGAGGAAGATATGGAGCTATTTGCGTGTTTACAGCTGCAGTAAATAGTTTGGGGAAGAATTTGCGTCTTCGTTTGAGACGATTGAATTGTGAAAAGCTATTTGCTCTCATACATTATGTGATTATGCACTATTTTAGATTACAGTTCAAATCGTTGTGTGAGTAGAGTTGCTGAGAGTGTGAACATTTGATGTTTGAAAATGGAACTGCATTTGATGTTTCACCTCTTACTTGGAGTGCGTGTTCATATATGGTTGGGGGTTCTTGAGCTGTAATATTGTGTGAATTTGTTGTTTTAGCTCTGCACACTTTACAATTAGAGCTGGTTCTTGCAGATCATGGCTTCAAGCTTGAATGGGCTTACAGTCGGAGATACACTGCCCGACAATCTAATGGATTCTCCGGTGAGATCGGACACAATGATGCACTATCTTAGGTGAGTATGGTTTCATCTCTTCTACAAAAGTGTTTTGGCAATCATACGTGTTTTATCGGGGCAATTGTGTGGGAGAGTCTCATGAGTGCGAGTTAGAAACATGAAATGTGGCATCCTAGCGAACGGAGATTTTGCCATGAGAAAGAGATTCATAGTTAGTAATAGCATACAGCTATAGCAACCATATAGATGAAAGACGTTGATGCCTTTAACTTAATTTTACTCATTCGTGCGACTGAGTTGTCTACGTGAGCAACGAGTAAAAAACATGCTAACTCGGGCTTGTCCCTGATGAGAGAAGTTTCTCATGATCTAGGAAAGTGGGGGCAACAGTTGGATTATCAATATCGTTTTTGAAGAGTTTGAAACAATATCTGGTCTATTTAGTGTAGCTTTACCTTGTTATATGATGATTTATTGCTGATGCCTGATGCTACTGGTTTCCGTTTATGTTCCATGAATGGTATATCGTGCTTGAAAGTTGATTATCTTAATCATTTCTTATTTCAGGGATGAAGCATCTATACAGTACTCACCCATGTCTGAAGATTCAGACGACTCGAGATTCTACGAGAGTTCAACAAACACCTGTTCTTCGCAGCCCGAGAGTGCTCCCACTAGCCCAGTATCTCCTTATAGGTGTCAAAAGCCTCTAAGCGGACTCATGTCAAATCCCGCGACCACTTCATATCCTTCCCATGGATCCGTGGTTCCTTCTTCCTCTTCACCGCAGCCTCATAAGCGCGGTTCTGATACTGAGGGCCGGTTCCCTTCATCTCCTAGTGACATATGCCACTCAGCTGACTTGAGAAGGGCTGCTCTTTTGCGTTCTGTCCAAATGAGGACGCAGCCTTTAGGTGCGTCACAGTTTGATATGCAGCTTGGTTTAGGACAGGAATCTGGGAGCAATGTTGAGGTTGAGGAAAGGCCGTGTTCTTACTTGAAGATCGATGATGACGAGAGGGGATTTCCTATTAGTGAATCTGCATCGTTGAGTATGACAGAGAGTGAAGAGAGGAAGAAACCTTGCAGGGTGTTGGGTGTGGATATGAAAGAGGAGGAGTCTGTTGATTCTGTTGCCGAATGAGAGGATCTTTCATATAAGCTGATCTATGGAAAGCAGAGAAGGAAAACCAGTGAGAGAGAATGTATCTGCAGCTTCTGCAGATTCAAAATTTCTCGACTCCGTTTCTTGATCTCGTCGTTTCTGGATTAACACATTTACCGTATCTATTGGGATTGAATTCCATGTAAAGTGATTGGAGATGCATCTTTTTGGCCAAGTGCAGATGTGCCTATACATTCTCCAATCTGTTATTGGCTTCGAAAATTATGTTCGGTATATAGATATGTTGATGGCGTTTTGCTACTCAAGATGTATACACCTACATTAACATCGTTTCATCTTTTCTCCTTTCCTTGTAATTTTTTTCAGTTTGGTTCCACAAAACCTCATGTTTCCTTTCTTTATCACAAATTCCATGCAAATTGCGTACACTCATAAAATATCTTTTGCATATAATTCTAGCAAAAGAAATCTACATTAGGAACCACTCCACACGTAGCTACATGATAGTCTCTTTCGATCGAAACAACACGATAATCTTGCACATCGAATCTGAAGACCAAAACTTCGTACTACTGTCCAATATGATTTTATTTGAGATAATCCGCAGCAGCTATGAGAGGTTGACATATGGTATTGAATTTGCCACTCTCATCTCTAGCCTTATTGATTCAGGGTAGGTGGTAAGTCTTTCACGTACATTATACCTGCATTTAAGTACTCTAGATCATTCAAAATTATCCTTTTCGTTGCAAGCTCCGCAGATAGCATGGAGAAGTGATCGGCAATCTGGTCATTCAACTTGCGTCTAGCTTCCTTCTCTGAGCTGTCTTTCGATGAATTAGGTATGTCACTGAGCACGGAAGCAGACCAGTGGTTTTGGTCGAATACTGCCAAAATTGAGAAAGTATTGAGATAAAACCCTATGACACGAGGAAAAATGGTATGGGAAAAATAAACTTTTGATACTTGAGAAATTAAAGGTTTAAGGTTTGGAGCAAGCAAAAGGCATGAAATAGAGGATTTGGAAATGAGAAAGCGATCAGATATTTCAAAGGATGGATTGCACGAAGATAGGAAGAAAAGACGAGTTTGAAGGCATGCTTACTTTTTAACTATGTCGAGATGGCAATCGTGGTTCTGGACATTAAAGAAGGCATCTACACCATTCTTGCTTGTCCTAGACAATCCAACTAATTCACCAGTTGACTTGCATATCGAGTGTACTGCAGAATCAGCAGTGGTTTCCTTTATGTTCTTGATCCTCACTGCAACTAGATCTACAGCACCGAGAGGAGTAACTGAAAATACCCGATTTCCCACTTTGACTTTACCAGCCAAAGCTGCTCTCCTGCTTGAGTCTGTATCCTTCAGAAACATTGAATAAAAGCCCTCAGTAAACGAAGTGATGTTGAAGTGAAGTGCCCAAAACTTTTAATAAAATTACCTCAAACTCAATGTTACAACACTCAAATTTCTCGGATGTAGTCATGAAAGAAGCACCAGAAACCTTTCCAAGTACTGAAATTGCTTCAATGAGCTTCGGCAGACCAGCTTCAGAAGGTGTATTCTTAAGATCTTGGCAAATCAACAGAGGGACGAGACCTGGTAGGTGAAGCTGCAGAAGCTTTACTAGCGACTCCAAACAAATACTTTGGGTTTCGGCATGTAATCAGAAGAAAGAGACTTATCAGCAGATTCTGATTCTTGAATATTGGAACGAGGGTGGGTAAATGAAGTTGGAGTATTCCTGCCCAGGGCAGTAATCAACCCCCCTGATGACTCAGAATCTGAAGGAAGGGGATTGCTTGCTAATTCCCTTGTATGGGAATGGATTTTCTGCGAAAGAAAATAAAGACACAAAATTCAACTTCGGAAAAAATCATTAATATAAAAAAGAAGACAAAATGACGACAAATGCTTAAAAAGCAAGCTCAGAGAAGTTTTAAAAAGCTACCATGTTGCGAATGGATACAATTTATAGAAGCAAGATCAACATAAACAAAACATATGCAAGGATTTTCTACATGAATACAGCAATATTTTTCTGAGCATAACATAATGAATCACAAAAGCAGAATATCACATAATAAACATGAAATCGAAGATTTAACGTTTGGGCCAAAATCTTTAGCTAACCCATTTAACAGAGATCACAAAAGAGAATTTCATCTCCGATGTGATTTTAGGTTTCAACACTCAACATGGCAATAAGTCAACATTTGTCATGTGAATCTAAGATCCTGAAACAAAGCCTTTTGATCAAATCAAGCAAACATATTGGCAGTGACGGATATTTGAAGAAAATACTAGGAAATTTTGACTGTTGGCATCTTAAATCCTTGAGATAATTAACATATGTTGCTTTATAGCTTGCGGGGAAAAAGCTTACAACACAGAGGTAAAATTCAGACAAACAATCAGGGATCAGACAAAACGCTGGTAAGTGCCATCCAAACAAATGAAGCTTCCCTAATCCTTTCTCAGCCTAAATGTGATTCAGTTGATTAATGTTGGTTTGTAGTTCAGTGAATGATACATGGAAAAGCTGAACTTAATGCATATATTGAAAAGTTCTAAGTACTTTATATTCATGAATAACAATAATCCAGGACCAAGAGAAGCAACAGCTAAAATACTTCTATCTAAAAAGTTGTGCATACCTACTGAAAGTTCCATTTACCCCGCCCGAGACTCAATGCATCTATTGCTAATAACTCTAGGATCTTACAGGCCTCAGTTACTAATTTAAGGAAGCTCTATTAGAAAAATTATATTCACTACAAAGCCACAAGAAACTTCCAGTAAATATTCAGCAGTTACCTTTGAAAAAGTCCTCCAGCTTGCAGCTTTTCCTTGCTATTATAGGCCCCATCTTTTGTGGTTGCTCCTCGAAAATCAACTGCAGAAGTTGCGATGCTAAGTGCCACTTGATTGGCTTTGGTCTCAAAAGGCTCAGAAACAGATCTCTTTGGTGGCAGGGACTAATGGAGTTTATGCCTGAAATTGTGTTGCAAGGCCACAGTCGAGCTTCTGATCGGTTTCCTGATGATATGAATGACCAGATAATGCTTTCTAACTCGTCAAGTAAACATATTCTCCAATTAGAGTATTCATCACATCACTGCTACTGTCATCATCCCAGGCAGGCTCCCGAAGAAACAGCTGAAGCATGTCTGCAATGCAAAATTATACAAACTTACCTCAAATTTGCTACAAAAGAAATAATCCCCCTTACTAATCCAGAAAACAGATGCAAGACGTTAATCAAACACTAATCAAGTAAAAGGGCACAATCATAATAGTGGAATTGTTAGGAACAGAAAACTTCTGCTCTCTAACAGGAATGTAATCCAACAAGACAAATTTTAATTCATAAACGAGTGATGAAAAACGGTAGCATCCATGCTTTAGAGCAGAAGGTCTCTAAGCATAAAATTCAACTCACTCACAGAAAAACAACTAGCTAAACCTAATTCACTTCCTGAGGAGCAAACAACCATGAGAAAAGATTCTAATAAACATCTCCAACTTCAAGAGGGAAAAATCCCAACCCTACAAACTCCACCATGATTACCACAACTATCCCATCAATAATAGCAGTTAGTATATTATGTGCACAAACCACACACACAAGTGCTGGTTGATGATAGTTAAAAGTGCTGGTTCTGTTTCCTTTTCCCGAAGGAGGAGTCAAGGTTACACAAACCTAGGAGTTTCTACAGTTGTAAGAACAAACCTGATGCTCTGTAAAACAGCAGCCTAATAACACACTGCAATATCACAGACATATGCCTTGCCTTAGAGCTGTGGGAATTAAGTTAGAAACCAGCAATAAATAACTACTACACATGTGAGACTGCAAGTACCTTAAGCATAACAGGCAGAACACTTGTAAATACCAGCTACAGCAGCCCACCTAGACAGATTGAATAGTATAAAAGGCAGACATGATCATATATTCATATCTAACGTCATCTAAAGTTCGTACATTCAATATATCACTACAAATAAGAAACATAAACTCGAGATCACATAACATGAACACGATCAGATCGAAAAACTTCTCCACGCTCGAAAATGAGATCTCGGCACACATACAGGACCTAGGGTTAGGATAGGAGAGAGAGGGGAAAACACGAAAATAATAAACTGAATTTCCATTGCATAAATCCACTTCATTACAAATGAGGTACAAAGAAAAAAGACAAAAAAAAAAAAAAAAAAGCCAGCGGATGATGTGGATTGACGTCGATGAGGAATGTGGATTACACAATTATATGCTCACGGGTGCGAATCATTTCGCGGATTGCCTTGCGTTCGGCCTTCTTCCTCTTAGTATAGGCCTCCCTTTCCTTTTCTTCTGATATAACATTCTTAGTAGCTTTCCACAGGATAAACTCGAAGGGATTTTTGAAAAAAAGCACGACCGTATCGCAGAAATCAATGATGTTTATTGGATAGTTATACATCATGTATTCCATAGTGGCATATGTGAAGAAAATAAGGGCGGGAATGTACCGAATGCAAGCAGAGCAGGCCCGGCCCTGAGGGTGGGCCAACCTGGGCGACGGCCCAGGGCCCACCATTGTTTGGGGCCCCAAATTTCGAATACCTTTATATAGCTTTTTGGTTAGGAAAATTTATAAATAAATTGTTGGCTTAACCGGTTAATTAATCCTTATATTAAACTTGTTGATGACTTGTGTTACAATCCCTTTTGATACATTAATTTTGGCTTAACCAGTTAATCCTTATATTAAACTTGTAGATGACTTGTGTTCAAATCCCTTTTGGCTAGATTAACCGGTTAATCCTTGTATTAAACTTGTAGATGACTTGTGTTCAAAGCCAATAAAACGGTTAATCCTTGTATAAAACTTGTAGACGACTTGTGTTCAAATTCTTTTGGCTTAACCGGTATCCTTGTATTAATCTTGTAGATGACTTATGTTCAAATCCAATTTGGCTTAACCGGTTAATCCTTGTATTAAACTTGTAGATGATTTGTGTACAAATCCATTTGGATACATTAATTTTGGCTTAACCGGTTAATCCTTGTATTAAACTTGCAGATGACTTTTGTTCAAATCCCCTTTGTCTTAATTAGTTAATCTTTGTCTTAACCGGTTAATCATTGTATTAAACTTGTAGATGACTTGTGTTCAAATCCCTTTGGCTTAACCGGTTAATCTTAACCGGTTAATCCTTGTATTAAACTTGTAGGTGACTTGTGTTCAAAGCCTAAAACCCGGTTAATCCTTGTATTAAACTTGTAGATGACTTGTGTTCAAATCCATTTTGACTTAACATGGTCCACTTTGGTAGCAGTGGGGTCAGCTTTCGCGTATTCCGCGAGTTGGTTCAGGGCATACGATGCTGCTACGATTCGGAATGTAATCGGCCAGGTAGGAGCAGTCTCTGCAATGGCGGAGGTAGGAGCAGTCTCTGCCATGGCGGACGAGCAGGGAGATCGATAGAGAGGGAGTAAAGGAATGGCAGACTAGTGGAGAGATTGAGAGAGAGGGAGGAAGGGAGAGTGAGCGAGAGTATGGTCGCCCGATGGAAGAGACTGGAAGAAGACTAGAAGTGTCGTAGTGCAGTGGCACTGGCTGGAGTATAAACAGGCCCGGTCCTGGGCCTAGGCGAGGAGTGCACCGCCTAGGGCCCAGGCCAAAATGGGGCCCCAAATTTAATTTTTCGGTATTATTTAGGTGATAAAAAATTAGAGTCAGGGTGAGATTTTCACACAAGAAACTTGTACTCCCTCCGTCCTTAAATAAGTGTCCCGAGCCGCCAAAAATTTTGTCCCTAAATAAGTGTCCTATCACATTTTTCCAAGCAAAAATTACACAAAACTACCAAAATTACCCTTTCTTGAAAATCTAAAAGTGGGATAAAGACAAAAATAAATAAATAAATAATCAAGGATTTTAAGGGCATAAGTGTCAATTTACCCTTCTCCTTGGTTTGCACAAAATGGCGGCTCGGGACACTTATTTAAGGACGGAGGGAGTAACTATTATCCCCTGCTTCGGAGGAATGCACTCGCCGCCACGTGTAAATTATTATGTTTTCTACAAAGGGTGTTTTCGTCCAACCCCATGTATCATTTTCTTTAAATTTTAATTTTAAAGATTAATTACTGCAAGGTTTTTGTGACTTTTTTAGGTGGGTCCCAGATATGATTAGTTATTTGATTTATTTGTAAGGCATTGCTTTCAACATTATTATTAACTAGATTTTACACCCGTGCGATGCACGACATCGACAAATAAAATTTAGTGATGAAATAATTATTTGATTTCAACTATCGATCAAATTATTCATATGTAAATCTTCCCCCATCATTTCAGCTCATATTTTACTTGAGTTCATTATGGATACAATTGAAAATTAATTAAATTGCTTGATTTTTGAAAATTAAAGATAAACACTAGAGGCTCGTTTGGTAGGTTAGATAGGATAAGACGAGATAAGATAATATTATCATGGGTTTATCTTGAGAGGTGAGATAAGGCTAGATAAAATTTATGTTGTTTTACTGTTCATCTGGGATAATATTTATCACATGAGGGAGGCATGATAATTATACAAAAGGCTACAGTAAAATTTATCCCGGGCCGGGATTTTATCCCGGGCCGACGAGATAACGTATCTCGTCTACCAAACAACCGGATAACGCGAGATAACTTATCTTATCCCACGTTATCTAACCTACCAAACGAACACAAGGCTTAACAATCTGATGAGCATAATCGATCAGTTTTTGCCCTCTTGTCAATACAACAATTTTTACACTACTTTGACTGGGGACGATTTGTATATATCCTCAATCTTCTTGTAGTAGATTTTAAAATATAACTACTCGCGAATAGAAATTGAGGCGGATGCGCCTTTAATCTGTCGATATAGAATACTATATTTAAAAAAGGGAAATTGTCCTTCAAAAACACAAACGAAGAAGAAGAAGAAGTTACCATAAACAATAAATTGTAACTTTTATATTAGATTTACTAGTTATTTTCACCCGTGCGATGCACGGGATAAACTGAAACATTTTTTTAAAATTACAGATTTTTTAAATTTATTTAATAGTTGTATATTGTTGCCAAGTTTTAGATTTTTAAATTTATTTAATATATATTTTGCTATGATATTTATCATAACTTTCAAAAGATGATGTTCAAGTCTTGTGATATTCATCTCTGCAGAATTGCACAATCTCAAATAGATAAACTTAAGGTGCATTTTAATTTTGGAAATATTTTGATTATGCCGTATAGCTTTTTTGAATTGCCTCAAACTTCCTTATGTATCAAGAATATCCCAACAATATAAAACAATAATTTTTTTGTAATTTATGTCAAATATTTATTATGTAAAAAAGAAAGCAATAATCATAAAATTTCATAAAGAAAATCATTTATTTATAAAAAAAGGAGATTCTTTATAGCTTTACTAAATTAAAAGGCAAGAAATTAGTCATATATCGTTGTATATCTATATATTAATAATTGTAGAAATAAATTAGGTAATGTGTAATACATGCTGAGCAAATGATATTCACAATGTTGATAGCAATTTTATAAATTCATCTAAAATCTTATTCATAAACGGAGCCACATCCTTAAATTTGGACAAAAAATATATAAAAAAAGTTGCAGTATAAATGTTTTAGTTGCAGTATTCTACATTGTATAGGCATAGAATTTTACATAAATAGAAATAATTTAATTAGATGTTATGATTTATATTTTTGTAACGTCAAATTTATTTGCTTATTAAAGAATATTAAATAAAGTTATGGTATACTATTTATAACATTATTATTTTCAAAATTTTATACACATCAGCTGTTATTATTATTATATAATATTAATAATAATTATTGTTGGTATAAATGCATGTAATTAATAAATTGCACTTTCTATATAGCCACATTACCACTATTATTAAATGTTTTTCTTCCAATTCTTGACCAATATCTAACATAACGTATGCCTCCTCTGTCATATGTAAAATCTTTCCGGCTACATTTCCGACACTGTTTGGTGGGGCACTGCTCTGAACTTGATGTCATACTTCGTTGCATCTCACGTATTTACATAGACAACCTTTTTACATGATTTGAATACACAACTCATATCGGAAATTATCGAAAATATTGAATCTTCTAATCAAGACTATACATCGCATGAACTTATAGATTCGTGATAAAATTCATATAAAATCTAATAAGGTTTCAATACGTGTAAAATGCCTTCATGATCCGACGTAACATTCTTCTTCCTCCACCGTGAACAAATACCAAGTATGTTTTTTGTTAGCAATTTTCTAAATTTACAGGCACAAAACCATATTAAATTAGGAATTGATTTTGTAACATTTTTATTAATTATTTCAATAAATGTTATTAACACACAGTTATTATATAGTATTCATACGAATGTTTCCCTAATACAAAATATTGAGAAAAATGAAAATATGAATGACTAAAATTGTATTATCATATTGGTTGTAATTTTTAAAATTTGAGAAACAATATAAAAGTATTTAATTTTATTAATTTTGGATCTAAAATTTTTACAATTAATTTTTACCATATGTTAAAATTCGATTTGTACTCATTACACCTCGTGTTTATTATTTGTACTTACATATTGAATAGTAATTTGATAATTAAAATTTTAATTTGTAAAAGAATTAACTTTAAGTTTAGTGATTTTTTTTCCTAATAATGTGTGAATTGTTAACACAATTTAAGTACATTTAACTAAAATAAATTATATTTACATATTACTTCATTAATATTAATGAATGCATGTAATAAATGAACTGAAATTTCTAAAAGTAACTACAGGCTTACTATTATATATTGTATAGATTTTATGAATCAATACCTATTGACCATAATATATTATTGTATGTCAATATCATAAATTCCGAAATGTGATGTTCAAGTCTTGTGATATTAAACTCTGCGGAACTACACAATGTCAAATAGATAAATTTAATGTATATTCATTAATTACATGACCTACCGATTTAATGTACAAAAAAGGGTTGTTTATAATAAACAATTTGACAACCATCTAAGTGTTATACATTTCAATATACACTATGTACAATTTACCTAATTAAAAGGCAATGTAATACATTATATTGAGTGAAAGATATTACAATGTTGATAGCAATCTAATAAATTCATCTAAAATCTTATTCATAAAAGAAGCCACATCCTTAAATTTGGACAAAAAATGTACTAAAGGATACTAAAATGGTTGCAGTATTAGTTATTTAGTTGTGGTATTCTACATTATATAGGCACATAATTTTATATAAATAGAAAGAATTTAATTATATGCCATGATTTATTCTTTTTTAACATCAAATTTATTTGCTTATTAAAGAATAATAAATGCAATTATGATATAATATTTATAATATTATTATTTTCAAATTTTTATATACATCAATATACATAGGCCATTATTATATGATATTAATAATAATTATTGTTGGCATAAATGCTACTAATAAATGAACTAAAATTTCTATAAATAATCACGGGACTACTATTATATAATACTAGTTATTTCCACCCGCGCGACGCACTGGATAGACCGAAATATTTTTTAGAAATTACATTTTTTTTTTTTAAATTTATTTAATACTAGTATATTGTTGGCAAGTTTTAAAATTTTAAATTCGTTTACTATATTTTTTGCTATGATATTTTATTGGTTATGATTATATTTCACTGATAATGTAATTGGATATGAAGGGATTAGTGATATTTTATGAATTAATACCTATTGAACATATTTTATTATTGTATGTCTATATCATAACTTTCAAAATGTGATATTAAGTTTTGTGATATTCAATTCTGCAGAATTGCACAATCTCAAATAGATAAATTTAAGGTGCCATTTAATTTTGGGAATATTTTGATTATATCGTATACATTTTTTGAATTGACTCAAACTTCCTTATGTATCAAGTATATCCCAACAATATAAAATAATAATTTATTGTAGTTTATGTCAAATATTTATTATGCAAAAAAAAAAAAAGCAATAATCATAAAATTTCATAAAGAAAATCATTTATTAAAAGAGGGGGGGGGGGGGGGGGGGGGGGGGGGGGGATTCCTTATAGCTTTGCTAAATTAAAAGGCAAGAATTTAGTCATATATCGTTGTATATCTAACTATTAATAATTGTGAAAATAAATTAGGCAATTTGTAATACATATTGAGCAAAAGATATTCACAATATTGATATCAATCTTACAAATTTATCTAAAACCTTATTCATAAACGGAGTCACATCCTTAAAATTGGACAAAAAATATACTGAAGGGTACAAAAATAGTTGCAATGTGAATGATTTAGTTGTGATATTCTACATTACATAGGCACAAAATTTTATATAAATAGAATAGGTCTATAGATATTCAAGAATTATTAAAATCAAGAATTCCTGAGAGTTACAACGATTAACTTGATAACCATATTTAGAATGATAATATTAATAACTCTATAAATAAAAATCTATACACAATTAATGAATAAATTATTACTACTATATAATATAAAGAGGCAAAAAAGAAAATACCCATTTTGACTTTGTAAAATCAATTTTAGGTATGAAATATAGTTTACAATAAAAATACCCATATTTTGGTATGGTGGACAATAATACCCTTACTTTTAGTACATGGCCACTCCCCCCTCCTCTTTCTTCTCCCTACACGTGTTTCCTCATTCCTTTTTCTTTTTCTTTTTCTTTCTTTTTTTTTTTTTTCTTTTTCTGTTTTATTTATTTATTAATTAATTATTAAATTATTTATTTATAATATTTTTTTTTTTGTTTTTTTTCCAGAAAATTTCAGTTTTTTTTTTTTTTTTTTTTTTTAATTTTTAATTTTTAATTTTTTCAATTTTTTACCCTTTTTTTGTATATTTCGATAAGTACAAGTACACAGTAAATTTAGGTTTTTTTGGTACTGTGTACCGGTACATGGTAAACCAAATAATACTTCTTATAGTACTGTTTACTGGAAGTAGTAAACGAATAATATCAAATTGTACCTATATTACGAAGTACGTTCATGTTGTTTTAGTATCGTTTACCAGTATTGTAACATACAAATTATTTGTACTTGGCATAAGGAGCTGTCCACTTTTCTGGCTTTTCAAACTCGATATCCACAGGAGTCGAAGCTAGAGCTTCTTCTAGAACGTCGGCTTCAAAGCTATCTTGCAGAACTCGGTCTAGTCTTAACTTCATGTACCTACACACATACGAATCATCAATCAGAATAAGACTTATAATTTTATATTTTATTCAAGTTTTGCACGTCTGGTTTTCTGAATGCCATGAACCATACAAAAATGCACAAATGGCTATCACTGAGGCAAGACAACGAGTCCACGAAACAAACAAAATGTAGTGAAAGACGATACAGTTTCAGATAGCAATGCATCAAATAGCAACGAGACTATGAAACACAATGCATCGAAAGCAAAGCAACAGGTTGCAACGAAAGCAAAGCAACGAGCCTATGAAAGCAGAGCAACAGGATGCAATTTTGGGCAGTCATCCTAACTAATATCGACACACTAGTTTCAGCAGGCAATGCATAAATCAACATAATACAAAAACAACAAGTCTATCAATCAGCAACCATTACATCAATCACTGAAATCCGAAAACAACGAATCTAAGAAACACAGTGCATCAAAAGCATAGCAACAAGACGCATTTTCAGACAGCCATCCTAATCTCGACACACTAGTTACAGAAAGCAATGCATCAATCACTGTAATCCAAGAAACAACAAGTCAATCCAATCAGCAACCAATAATCTACCCCTGAAATCCGAAAAACAACGAGTCCACGAAAACACATTGCAGCAAAAGCAATGCAACAAGATGCACTTTCATACAACAACATAAATCTCAATAACGAAACTAAAATCAACGAGCAACGCATCAACGGATAAAAACCGCGATACATACGTGATCCAAGGGCCATTGGTGGAAACAAGAGCAACAACAAGCCTCTTGAGCCTCTTGGTAATGTTAGGGAACTTATCCAAGAACTTGGGCTCAATCACAAGCCAGAAATCCTGCTCCATGTTTCTCTCTCCAAAAAGCCGAAGGCGCTCCGACATCAGCTCCTGGAAATGCTCCTCCTCATCCAGCATAAACTTGGCATTCGCCACAACAAAGTGGTAGCTCTTCCTCCCACCTCCTCCCCCTTCCTCCTACTCTCCCTCAAAATAAAACCAAAAAATCAAGATCAGCCCACATGCAAAAACCGCAAAAAACTCAAAGCCCACATCAAAAAGCCGAAACGCAAGACTCACAACAATATGAATCAAAGCATGTTCTTCAACGAACAAAGCATATAGCATTACAGAAAACACACACACATTGCTGAAGCAAATAAGCATCACATATCGATAACCCCTTTCTATAAAGGCAAGGAGCAACGAAAACAAGCTCAAGCTCAATTAACATGAAAAATAGCAAAAATGAGATGAATTTTTACGAATCGGACGATGATGAATAACCTGAACTTGGTAGTCCCGAGAGTTATAGCCTAATTCCCTCTTCCCCTCCGAACCAATGGCTGTAAAAACAGAGAGAAAAACAATTAAAATGGCCACAAATAATACATCTCATATTATATTTATATTTCAATAAGTACAAGTACATAGTACATTTATATTTTTTAGTACTATGTACCGGTACGTGGTAAACCAATAATACATCTTATAGTACTGTTTACTGGAAGTTAAACGAATAATCTCATATTGTACCTATATTACGAAGTACGTTCATGTTGTTTTAGTATTATTTACCGGTAATTGGTAAACGAATAACATCAAATTGTAACTATATGCAACTTAGAAACAAGAATATAAACTCCAACTATTATTCTAACAAACTCGTTGTTTGGTTGAGCTGTTTCGCCATTGAAATGAAATTATGAAGATCTTAGCCTTCTTCAGAGGTACGACCAGCCATATATGCATGAGCAATATCAATTGGTGAAGCACTAACTCCACCTTGAGCTTGCACCATTTTTAATTTAAATTAAAATGAATCATGATTATGTCATGAGTATGTTTTTTTCTTTTTTGAAGGAGGATATGAAGGCAAAGGCTTAATAATCTGGAATGTTGGGGCCCGTTTGATAGTCAAGTTAGGATAAGGGAAGATAGGATAAAAATAGTATTGAGTGTTAAGGTTAAAATGAAACAAGGGCTTAATACTCTGTTTGGTAGACTATACACAAACCCTAGTTAATATTATGGAGAGTGTTTGGTACACAATATTATTCACAAGATAAAATATGGAAATTACAAAAATATCCTTTGCTCAAGCTTTTCCTCCGCTGCGTCTGTTCTAAGTTGCAGGCTTATCTCCTCTTCTCCTTTGTGAAGATCTTGTAGAAATTTATCTCAAATAATATTTAATTAGTTTTTAGAAAAAGAAAAATGAGAAAAAAGGAATAAATATGCTCAATCATATTCTAATCCATTGGTTTGAGCTCAGCGCTCAGGAAATGGAACCCCAATTTTCATTCGCACCCAAACCCTTCTTATCTCCTTCTTCAATCTCCAATAATTTCTTCAATTCTTCTCTACCAATTCGCGATTCGCGGTTTCCGCTTGCTTTCGGTGCAGGATTATGAAGGAATTCGCCCCCAATTCGCGGAAAATCAGGCTCTCGTACTCCGATCCGGACGCCACCGACTCGTCGTCGGACGAATCGCCGCCTCCGGAGGGGAGATCGAAGCGGATCGTTCACGAGCTGGTGCTCCCGAAGGAGAAGGTTTTCCGCCGGGGTGCGAAGGCACCGGAGTTCTATACGAAGGGATCTCGGAAGGACTGCGGTGATGGATTGGGGAATTTGAATCCGGAGAGGAATTTCGTCGGCGTGCGGCGGAGGAAGTGGGGGAAGTACGCGGCGGAGATTAGAGATCCACGCCAGAAGAAGCGGATTTGGCTGTGGATTTGAGGGTAGATGTGGCAAAAAATTATTTAAGATTTTACTGTTCAACTTGTTATATTCCTAACCCACCTATTTTGGTGGGTTGAGTTAACATGATATAATAGTGATATAGTATCGGGCCTGTGTTTAAACACGGGCCTCAGACGGGCCTCAGTTTTTACTAAATTGCTACCAAACATAGGAAAAGGTCAGCTTAATATTAACTAACTTGAGTTATCCGTGCTATCAAACGGGGCCTTGATGTTGAAACTAACATGAATCATGATTATGTCATGCCTTCAACTAACCAAGATCACCACAAATTTGCAATTTCTCTCAGACATGCGCAGAGATGCAATAGATCACATACCTGGAGTGGGAGCAATGAAGCCTACAGACCTAATGTCCTACCTCCAAGCTGACGATATACACACGGTGGTGCATCGGGTGATCTACAGGGCTTTCGAGGACGTGAAGAAGGCCGATGTAATAATCTGCAACACGGTACAAGAGCTCGAGTTCAACACACTCTCAGCCCTCAACATAAAGCAGCCTACCTACGCCTGAAACTATTACTAATGTCGTAAAGAGGATGAAAGTGAAGCACACTACCAGCACAACTATTGAATATATAATTATCTGATGCAAATCATATTCATAATGCTATCACATATATTGTGCAGCGTCTCGAGCAAACACAAATTCATGGTTAATGCTATGAATAATATATGAAACTGCAATGCTGAAACACCTTTGACGAAGATTTCCACTCCAAAACTGAACACACAACCGGAAATATTTTCACTCCAATCAATCAAAATCACTCCAGTTCCTCTTAAAAAAATTCAAGCATCTGCGCACAATTTATAGCCTCAAACGACTAATTCTCAATCCAAAACCCCAATCCCCAAATCACACATCCAAAACCCCAAATCCAGAGAAATTCATTCAACAATCACACACACGATTCAAAATCAACAATCGAATCCAAAAATGGTAAAATACCTGTAGTTACGCTGCCGTATTCTACAAGAGGTCGGGTACCAGCGTTGCCAAGACGAAGAGTAGAAGCGCACGGGTACCTGAGCTGGCTTGAGTCCGGCGCCGACCAATCCGCGGCGGAGGAAGCACGTCGACGACGCCGACTCCATCGATCTTTTCACGTGTGTGTGATTGAGAGAGAGAGAGAGAGAGAGAGAGAGAGAGAGAGAGAGAGAGGGAGAGGAGAAACGGTTGCTTAGAGCCAACGACTGCTTAACTCAGCTTTAATTCAGAAGTACGCTTTTATCTTCTTCCACTGCGTAAGCTTCGCATCTTCTTGCTGCAACAATTACTGTCGGGAGCGAAGTGGAGAAATTATTAAATTAAATGTTAAGTTATTAATCTACTCCGAGAGTAGATGAACGTGGTATATTGATATGCTCAAATTCGAATTCTGGTGAGCGAGATATAATATATCAAAGTGTGGTTGTTGGTGGAGTAAATACAAGATGTATTAATCTTGTACTCCCTCTGTCCCATTCATAAAGGGATAAGTTCTATTTTCGTCCGTCCCACTCATATCGGGATATTACCTTAAATAGCAAAATTTTAACCCACTAAAATCCATTCACACTACTTTATCCACCACTATCACTCTCGTCTTAATTTTCGTGCTAGGAAAAAATTATCCCTTTAAGAGTGGGAGGGAGGGAGTATTAACTTTTGTCCCACATTGATTAAATGTCATTAATTAATCTTGTTTAAAACTAATTAAACAAGGGATCTAAGTATCAAGTGGGCCAAGTAGTAAAGAGGTTGGGCTCACGCGCGCACACACACACGCACGCGCCACCACCGTCCGTCTGGCTCGGGCTCGGGGCCGGGGCCGTGGCCGTGGCCGTGGATCTTGGCAATTGGTCCTTCGGGTGGTCCGTTGGGCTGTTGGGCAGATTCAAAAATTTTAACTTGTAGGAGTTACAGTCCACCGCCATAATGGGTTGTCGAAACAGCCAGAAACCGCCAAATGGGCCTTGATGGCTCATCAATTCCTCCCGGTGCAGTAGCCTATAAATAGAGGCGTCTAATGCATTCAGAAAACACACAGTAAACGAGCATCTCTTTGCATTCTTCTCTCTTTCTGCATTCCATTTTCGAGTTCTGCGCTTGTTCCGAGAGCACTACCGGGGCGTAAAGCTTCTTGCGGGGAGAGTTCTGCTCGACTCGACTTTACCAGTTCTTTTTTTAATATTATTGTTGTCTTGTTATTATTTAATAAATTTGTTCTAGTGTTCAGTTTGCATTTATAATTCTGCTTCGATCGTGTACTCCATTTCTAACAGTAATGCACATAAATCAGCTTTGTTTTTTATACTAATTCGAAGGAGAAACAAACACCTACCAATACCAAAGTAGCGCACATATGTAACAAAATTTTCACGATACCTATAAAGGTGAAGGGAGGCGTTAATCAACTCTGTTTCACTGCCCAAAATTAATTAAATGGCCGAAATTCACCGTTAGTTAGGTACGACTTTTTGGAAGTACTTATTTCATGCATCAAATATAAATAAATAAAAAGCAATTTTCACGTAAAAATTGCAACAAAATTTTCATGCCATTCAAAGTTGGTGTCGTAAAGAAACGGTTGCACAGCTGTGCGGTTGATAATTATTTAGGTGAACAATTTGTTTTCTTTTTGTAGCGATAATTATGCTAAATTCAAACGTGAATTGTTTTTTGCAAATACTTCCAATATATCCTTAAACGTATATTCTGCAATTACGCAACACTGCAATATTGACGTTTGGACGTCTTCATCTTTTTAGCTAATCTTGAAGCTTTGTAACGATGAATTTTTAAAATCAGAGATCATACGTACGCTACTTACTATACGAGTATGCTTTGTATAATCTTAGGTGAGTATGGCTCATTTCTTCTGTACAAGTGCTTTTGCTATCATACATGTTTTATGGGGAATTTGTGTGGGAGAGTCTCATGAGTGCGAGCTAGAAACATGAAATATGGCATCATAGTGTACGGAGATTGACATGACTCGTGAGAAAGAGCTCCATAGTAATAGTATAGAGTTATAGCAACTATATACATGAAAGATGTTGAATTATTTTACTCATACGCGCGACTGAGTTGTGTACTTAAGCAACGAGTAAAAATCATGCTAACTCGGGCTTGTACCCAATGAGAGAAGTTTCTCATGATATAGCAAGGTAGGGGCAACATATCGCCCAAGAAGAGTTTGAAACACTATCTGGTCTATTTAGTGTAGCTCCACCTTGTTATATGGTGATTTATTGCTGAGGCCACAAGCCCAGTATCTCCTTATAGGTGCCAAAAGCCTCTAAGCGGATTCATGTCGAATCCTGCGACCACTTCATATCCATCCCATGGATCCATGGTTTCTTCTTCATCTTCACCACAGCCTCATAAGCGTGGTTCTGATACTGAGGGCCGGTTCCCTTCATCTCCTAGTGACATATGCCACTCAGCTGACTTGAGAAGGGCTGCTCTTTTGCGTTCTGTCCAAATGAGGACGCAGCCTTTAGGCGCGTCCCAGTTTGAGATGCAGCTTGGTTTAGGACAGGAATCCGGGAGCAATGCTGAAGTTGAGGAAAGGCCGTGTTCTTACTTGAAGATCGATGATGACGAGAGGGGATTTCCTATTAGTGAATCTGCACCGTTGAGTATGACAGAGAGCGAAGAGAGGAAGAAACCTTGCAGGGTACTGGGTGTGGATATGAAAGAGGAGTCGTCTGTTGATTCTGTTGCCGAATGAGAGAGTCTTTCATATAAGCTGATCTATGGAAAGCAGAGAAGGCAAAACCAGTGAGAGAGAATGTCTCTGCAGCTTCTGCTGATTCGAAAGTTTCTCGACTCCGTTTCTTGATCTCATCACTTCCGGATTAACACATTTACTGTATTTTCTGGGATTGAATTCCATGTAAAGTGATTGAAGATGCATCTTTTTGGCCAAGTGCAGATCTTTCTGTACATGCTCCGATCCGTTATCGGCTTCAAAGATTACGTTCGGCTTCCATGTATCGGCTTTAAATTAAAATATGAAATTAATAAATTATTGTTATCATTTACAATTTTTAAAATTACATTGTGTGGCCGGCCACATTATGGCCAAATAACATTATTGATATAGATATGTTGATAGTGTTTTGCTACTCAAGATGTATACACTTACATTAACATCGTTTGATTCGATACACCCTTTTTCTCGTTATCATTTTGCAGTTTGGTTATATCATTGTTTTTTTGAAATCTACATTAGGAACAACCACTACACATGAGTAACTACACGTCCTCGTGTCGTCTATAATTGTAATCTACTAATCTCTATCGATCAAGACGACACGATAATCTTGCACATCAAATCTTAAGACCAAAACATCGTACTACTGTCCAATATGATCTTATTCGAGATAATTCGCAGCAGCTATGAGAGGTTGACATATGGTATTGAATTTGCCACTCTCATCTCTAGCCTTATTAGTTCAGTGTAGGTGGTAAGTCTTTCACACACATTATACCTCCATATAAGTACTCTAGATCATTCAAAATTATCCTTTTCGTTGTGAGCTCCTCAGCTAGCATGGAGAAGTGATCGACAATCTGGTCATTCAGCTTCCGTCTAGCTTCCTTCTCTGATCTGTCTTTCGATGAATTAGGTAGGTCAGTGACCACGGAAGCAGACCAGTGGTTTTGGTCGAATACTGTGTTGTTCAACCTACAAGCCGAAATTGAGAAAGGATTGAGATAAAGCCCCATGACACGAGGAAAAATGTACTGGAAAATAAACTTATGAAACTCGAGAAATTAAAGGTTTAAGGTATGGAGCAAGCAAAAGGCGTGATATAGAGGATTTGGAAATGAGAAAACGATCAGATATTTCAAAAGGATGGATTTCACGAAGATAGAAGAAGAGTCGAGTTTGAAGGCGTGCTTACTTTTTAACTATGTCGAGATGGCAGTCATGGTTCTGGACATTAAAGAAGGCATCCACACCGTTCTTGCTTGTCCTAGACAATCCAACTAATTCACCAGTTGACTTGCAAATCGAGTGTACTGCAGAATCAGCAGTGGTTTCCTTTATGTTCTTGATCCTCACTGCAACTAGATCTACCCCACCACCGAGAGGAGTAACTGTAAATACCCGATTTCCCACTTTCACTTTACCAGCCAAAGCTGCTCTCCTGCTTGAATCCGCATCCTTCAGAAACATTGAATAAAAGCCCTCAGTAAACGAAATGATGTAGAAGTGAAGGACCCAAAACTTTTAATAAAATTACCTCAAACTCAATGTTACAACACTTTAATTTCTCGGATGTAGTCACGAAAGAAGCACCAGAAACCTTTCCGAATACTGAAATTGCTTCAATGAGCTCTGGCAGACCAACTTCAGAAGGTATGTTCTTAAAAGAAACAGAGAGTGGATATTTAGTTTCGGAAACAGAGGGACGAGGCCTGGTAGGTGAAGCTGCTGGAGGTTTAGATCTTGGCAATTCAACAGAGGGACGAGACCTGGTAGGTGAAGCTGCTGGAGGTTTAGATCTTGGCAAATCAACAGAGGGACTAGACCTGGTAGCTGAAGCTGCAGAAGCTTTACTAGCGACTCCAAACAAATACTTTGGGTTCGGCATGTAATCAGAAGAAAGAGACTTATTAGCAGATTCTGATTCTTGAATATTGGAACGAGGGAGGGTAAATGAAGTTGGAGTATTCCTGCCCAGGGCAGTAATCAATCCCCCTGATGACTCAGAATCTGGAGGAAGGGGCTTGCTTGCTAATTCCCTTGAATGGGAATGGGCTTTCTGCGAAGGAAAATAAAGACACAAAATCTAACTTCAGAAAAAATCATTAATATAAAAAAGAAGACAGAATGACGACAAAATGCTTAAAAAGCAAGCTGAAAAAAGTTTTATAAAGCTACCATGTGGTTGAGAATGGATTCAATTTATAAAAGCAAGATCAACATAAACAAAAAATATGCAAGGGTGGCAGTAAAACATACTGGAACACGATCACGTTTTTCAGTAACCAACTTCAGTTGCTTGGCAAAGCAGTCTGCTGTTCCTGGTCCCAATTCTGAGAAGGCGTCATCCTTCAAAGCAGAAGAATGAACATCTCAAGTCAGAAATGATACAGGAAGGATAACATAGCATTACTGCAGAAATATGAGGATACACCCATGTGGAGTGTGGACACCTATAGAGCATACAAAAAAAGCATCAAGTTTCTTATAACCAGTTCAATTTCCTTAGCAGAGCATTCTGGTGCTACCAATGTGGTTGAGAAAGGATACATTTGTATACAAGCAAGATCAACATAAACATATACGCAAAACATAAGCAGAAAAAAATATGTAAGGGCAGTAGTAAGACATACTGGAATATTGTCAAGTTTTTCAGCACCCAATTTCAGTTTCTTGGCAAAGCAGTCTGATGTTCCTGGTCCCAATTCTGAGAAGGCATCATCCTTCAAAACAGAATAATGAACATCTCACTTAAGAACTGATACGGAAAAGATTAAATAACATATAATTGCAGAAAGAAGAGGAAACACCCATACAGACACCTATAGAGCATACCGAAAAAGCATCAGGTTTCGCAGAATCCAGTTCAGTTTCCTTAGCAGAGCATTCTGGCGTTACAGTATCCAACTCCGAGAAATAATCATCATCCTTCACAGGATAAGGATGAGCAGCTCAAGTTAGAAAGGAAATAAGATCCATCAGTGACATATTGCAAATACTAAGAGGAAATGCCACTACTGTTATCAGTAAATCATACCTTAATATCATCAAGTTTCGCGGTAGCTAATTTAATTCTCTCTTGAAACCGTTCCGAGTCTTGTGGACCCAATTCTGAGAAATCGTCGTCCTCAACGGCTGAAGAGTGAATAGCCATATTCCAGCTTTTAGATGCTCGGTTATGGAAGCTGGTAGAACGAGATGCAACTATTAGCTATAATTTCAACTGATTGCATCTTCACTGATAACAACCATTGCTTCATGCTATCATTTCTAAGTTTTTGTAACAAGAACATGCCGCTACACCCGATACTTAGCCATAAATCCATATCCTCTATAGACACAGCTAAACACAGACTGCTACAATCTGAATGAACCATTTACCAAAATTCAGCAACAAACTCCAAATATCACCTTTCAATGTTCATCGCCACAACACTAGATCTCTCAACAACATGAACATACCAAAAGCACATGCGATTAACCATTGATTCTGAGTAATTAACACGATGAATCATTGAACAAAACACACGTTTGAATAATCCAACACTAAAACACAAATCACGTCAGCTGCGAAGCTCCAGCTACTAAACTAGCACAGTTTTACCTGCAGCCAGTTTGGCCATGGCGTCGGTCGGAAATGGTGAATACCGATCTCGATGAACCCGAGCTCCGAGTATTCATCCAACATTTACCTACGAAATGGGGAAAAACAGAACACCAATTTCAGAGTCGCACGAACTGCCGGATAAATGACCATCATTAGAGATTTGAATAGCAAGTTTACTAGCAGAAATCAAATGAACGGAAGCCGATAGTCTCCTCATCCCGTCGTCGGAAGAGCGCAGCCGTGCCGGGAAGAGGGAGGCGCCGCCGCGCGGTGGTGGGGTTTAAGCAACCGGTTCTGAAATGAATCAAATGTAAAAAATGACCCGAATATTTTGTTCGGTAATATCCGATTTCGACCCGGTTTTCTAATTGGGCCCTTGGGTCACTACTTTGAGCGTATTGGGCCCACTGAAATTGGGCCAACAGAATGAAGCAACCGGCCCGTAATTTGAAGTCAACCGTCAACGGTTCGACCGTTTCTAAAAAAATAACCGTTTCTCCGCCGATTCAATCGAACCGGGCTCTAAAGTCTTGGACCAAACTACACGAGTTGTGTACGTGGCGATTTATAATTGGCCCAAATAAGTGGAAGAGCGCTCTGATTGGCTAGTTCCCCCAATACCACGTTTCATACTGAAAGAAATCCTTCGTCTACCTCTCGGGGCTTTTCCCCTGCGAAAAACAAAAAAAAAATCATATTCCTCCGCGTTTCAGCTCATCTCCCTCACTCGTTCGGAGAGATTTGGTGCACGATTCGTTGCCTACACGAGCATTCGCTCGAATTCGACGACTGATTTCAGTGATTCCAGAAATCAGCTAATTTCTGCAAGCAGTTTGTGTCATTGGCGTGAAGATCCGGTTGGAAGACCTAGCTTTTCCGCTGCGTAATTTTGATTTCTTTCTGTGCCTGCCGTCATGGCGCATCGGAGATCAAAATTATTGCTATTTTTCTGCTTTGCTTCGTGCTGGCTGATCGCCATTGCAGCGTAAGTGTTGGGAGTTTCGATTTTCTGTTATGATTAGATTGCAAGTTCAGATTCTGATTTGCTTTCGTGTTAGAGTGTTTACTGATTCTTGCATCTCTAACAGTAAGAGCTACTACGATGTTCTCCAAGTTCCAAAGGGCGCATCGGATGATCAAATAAAGCGTGCGTATCGGAAGCTCGCATTGAAGTATCACCCGGATAAAAATCAAGGAAACGAGGAGGCGAACAAGAGATTCGCGGAAATTAATAATGGTATTGCGCTTTTTTCCCTTACGATTTTCTTGTTATTTTGGTATATTGTGTTAGTTGGACAAGCTATCAGCAATCTGCATTGATGGGTTTAATTGGAGGATTGTGAGTGATGTGAATTGTCGATTTTGTAGCTTATGAAGTATTGTCTGATGGCGAAAAGAGAGGTATTTATGATAGATACGGCGAGGAAGGTCTAAAGCAGCATGCAGCTAGTGGCGGCAGAGGAGGAGGGGGCGGTGTGAATATTCAAGATATCTTTAGCTCGTAAGTGCTTACTTATTTCTGTTAATTTATGCATTTTGAACACCTTAATGCCGTCAATTGTAGCCGTAGTGATCCTATAGTGTTCAATTAGATCATGAGGAAATCTTTGCAGCTTTTGTTTTGTATACATTGCAAATTCTATTGCTTTCTTGCCAATGAGTCCAGCATTTGAAGGTGCCTGACAAATCAATTAAAGTTAGTTATCCATTATTTTCCTTTTATTTAGATTAAGTTTGAGATGGCACATATTTGCTTGTCTGATCAAATATAGACATGCTATACAGATTTGTCCCCATCAGCGTGTGTGATGTTTTGTGAGAGAAGCACTTAAGAACTTGCAAAGTTAAAACTTAAACCTTAATAGAAACTGGTGCTAATGCCGTTTGATATATGAAGCTTTCTCTCTGGTCTACTGTTTCTCGATCTTGATTGTTTAAAAGATACTTATCCATTTGTTACAGTCTGATTGTCATGAATCCTTTTTGAAACCGAGCATCATCATTCTACGAAAGAAATGATCACTTTGGATTGAAAGTCCCAAAAGAATTTGCTTTTAGTCATTAAGCATTGACATCGATGAATTCCGTTCTATCATACAATACTTTCTAAAGGGATTTAATGTTCATTTGAGCAATGATGTGTTATTTTCCAACTTTACGTGATTGTGTGGACTTGCTTCTGTATTCTCTTATGTTAAGGATTTGCCATGAAGTGTTTTCTGAATGAAACTGTTCCGTATTTGACTATTAAGCTAGCATCTTGTATTTTTTATGCTTTCTGTTTGGGTTGATAATTGATCAATCGTGTTAAACTTATTGTGAAATTAATATTTTTTTCATGATTCTGTGAGATTCTTTTCTGATAAAGAAATATATTTCAGTTTTTTCGGTGGAGGTCCCATGGAAGAGGAAGAGAGGGTTGTCAAAGGTGATGATGTCATTGTTGATTTGGATGCCACACTTGAAGACCTGTATATGGGGGGTACTTTGAAGGTACTGAATTATGAAACAATAATGCACAAATAGACCTTCATTCGAGCTTTGCTTGGCAATTCATGAAGTAACTATGATTGAAATGCCTGTAAATTTGCTTATAATGTGGTATTTCTCAGTTCAACTGGCCAATTTGTTTTCTCCTTTCGATCATATTTTTGAGTTAATAGAGATAAACGTTTGGTTCGACCAGGTTGAATATGCCTTATCATGTTTGCTATTTGATTCATGGTGGACCTTTTGGTTTGGCGCATCATCTTTGGCATGAACTGTGGTGTGATTATAAAATGAAGATTATTCATTTTGGACCCTCATAAAATTTCATGGCTGCTTATAATTGAATATTGGGAATATGTAATCTATCAGGCCTGGAGGGTGAAAAACGTTATAAAACCAGCTCCTGGAAAGAGGCGCTGTAACTGTAGAAATGAGGTTTATCACAAGCAAATTGGCCCTGGAATGTTTCAGCAGATGACAGAGCAGGTATGTCATTTGCAATGAGAAAGTGCGCTACATCGTTTAACACGAAGATCTTACTCAAGCAAAGCTGTCTTTTGTTGATTTTCCAGGTATGTGAGCAGTGCCCAAATGTGAAGTATGAAAGGGAGGGCGATTTTATCACAGTGGATATAGAGAAAGGAATGCAGGATGGACAAGTAAGCTTTCTTTCGTTCCTTCTTCATCTCCCTTTTATATTGCTTCTCAGATTTCTAGTGAAACTCCAACATGCTTCTGCAATATGGAGGATTTCCCTTAGTCATATGCTGACCGGCTTTTACCTGATGAATTGTTCATCTTCCTTCCTACCACAAATAAGCAATTGAGTTGCCTTTGTAGAGTCCACGACTATGGTTGGTGACCTAAGTTCAGCTTGTAGTCAATATGCATACAACATGAACATGTGCTTTCCTTCTTAAACTTCTTTAGTATAATGACCGGGAACCTTAATGATGTTTTTTTGTTGCTAAGTTAGTCAACTAAAGCAAGAACGTTTTTGCACCGATGCAAACAAAATTATGTAGTAATCAAGGTTTATGGTGAGGTGGTTTTCATACTGTTCTTTATTTATCTTACAGGAAGTGCTATTTTATGAAGAAGGTGAGCCAATAGTTGATGGTGAACCTGGAGATCTTAAGGTATGTTTCCATATCCTCGAGTTCTTTGTAATTACTGTAAATCTGTTTATGCTTGATTTCAATTTAATTTTGTATCTTATTGGTGCAGTTTCGCATACGAACTGCACCTCACGACCGCTTCAGAAGGGAAGGCAACGATCTTCATACAACAGTCACTATTACGCTGGTAACCTTTTCTAGACAATTTGAACTCTTTACTTGACGATTGTCCATTCTGAAGGATAACTATTGATGTCATTTTATCTCCCCTTTTCTCAGGTTCAAGCTCTTGTTGGTTTCGAGAAGACCATCAAGCACCTAGACGAGCATTTAGTAGACATCAGCTCCAAGGTGAGTAAACTTTCTTTAAAATGCAATTTCACACTTATTATCCATTGCTTCATATAAGATCAAAAGATCGCTCCATTTCGATTCTCAAGTGGAGAACTAATGAGATTATCTAAATTTCTCATTTCCATCAGGTCATAACAAAACCGAAGCAAGTGAGGAAGTTCAAAGGCGAAGGCATGCCGTTACATTTCAATAACAAGAAGGGCGATCTATACGTCGCATTTGAGGTTCTTTTCCCGACCTCATTGACCGAGGACCAGAAGACAAAGATCAAGGAAATACTAGTCTAGCTTATTAGATTCGATATTGTAGCGTGATCGAAAGAATTTTTATTCACTCCGTTTTACTCTTCACAATTTTGTTCAAGTTGTAGATCCTTTGTGAAGAGAGAGAGAGATGTAACCATTCTGGGCTTGTCCGATTCTTTCTTCCTCCTACTTAGTTCGATTTTGAACCACTTGATGAAACCCATAATTGTTATTGAAAACTTTAATTAGGTTTTACAACAGTACTTGTAATTATATAACCACTTGATAAG
Source organism: Thymus mandschuricus (assembly GCA_029379335.1). Classification (NCBI taxonomy): domain Eukaryota; kingdom Viridiplantae; phylum Streptophyta; class Magnoliopsida; order Lamiales; family Lamiaceae; genus Thymus; species Thymus mandschuricus. Next base: position 383,032 of record CM057071.1, read on the forward strand.
ATAAATACATGATATTGATATCAAACTCGAGCACGATTAAACCAAAGTACTTAATGTTACTACTACTACTACTACTAATTAACTGCAGAAAAAGTTGAATTCCAACGGAGGAGTGGAGAAATTGGTCGAGAGGATCTTCGACATGATGAACATGTGGGCGGCATCAGTATAGTGTATCCCGTCCCAACTGACGTGACGGGCTACCAACGGGCACACGGTCTTCTCCTGCTTATTCCGGCACGCCGTGAATGGATCTCCAAAACCTACACGTTAACATAAAATCAGTTGAATTCACGAAGAAAAAAAGAGAAAGGGAAAGAAATGAAAATTTCCCATAGATGGTCGCATTCACGACCAAGTCCAGCTTGATAGAGTAGAGGTCGACGAAGACGACGGTGGCATCACTCAACGTCGACCTCAGCTCCTCGCACATCGTCTTTATCCCCGCGTTCAGCTTCATCGCCAACTCATTCTCCCTCGCGATATAGCCGAACTCGTCGAGGGGCTTGGACGCGTTCTTCTTCACGACGCTGTTGGGCAAGCATCCTAACGGGCCTGTGCTGTGGACCCAAAACTTTCTACCGCCCAAAGAGTATAGTCTAAAAAAAAAGATTAAAAATAAATGAAGCAATTAGATTTTAATCTAAAACAAAGTTCTAGGAAAAAAAAAAAAAAAAAAGGGTAAATTTGAAACAAAGTGTACACACATAACCTGTATGGCAGCCTTTATCTTCGAGATTGTGGTCGGAAAAGCCATAGTAGCTTATCGTAGGGGAATGTGTCGAAGTTGCCATCGACATCGTTTTGCCCGATTTCAAACAAGTACAACACGTCATCTCTGAAGTGCGCTACACCTTGCACCAATAAACGAAGACATACAGAAAGAAGCAATGAAAGGGAGAGCTAGAGTAAAGTGAAGTCAATTGATAAGATGAGGTGATGGAAAGATTATAGAAGAAACCAAACTGCTTCACTTGAACTTCAACTTCAAGCCTATTCAAAGCTCTCGGCATATCATCTCGGAAAATGTCCGAGCTGGCGAGGGCAAAATTTACGCTGTTGGAGTACTCCTACTCCAACAACGGCGAGAATAGCTTGAAAAACGGGGATAAGTAATTGGCTCCCAAGCTCTCACCCACGTAAACACATAACAAATCAAAGAGGGAGAGTAACAAATCAATAAGAGAGAGTTATATACATAAAAGGTCAATCACTAGCCGTCCGTTGCACATCCGACTAGTGGGCTTGTTGAAAAAGACTCGCCCATATGGCAGTTGAGGAACGGTGGACGAGACAACAGAGAAAGCTCCGGTATCCGAGTTGGAGTTGCCAAACACGTAAAGAAACGGCACTTTACGACACAGCGACTCCGCATGGATGGACATACACAGAAGAAGAATAAGAAGAGCGCTAGTGAAGATCGGAGAGTAAGACATTTTTTTTTTCCTTTTGAATTCCATTGCTTAATTCTTTGGATCGGACAAGAATTTTGTGCAAAGCCTGAGAGGAGAGGATAATAAGTAAGAAGAGAGATAATTGATATGGCCAATATATATATAGAGGGGAATGGTGGCTGAGTCAATGCGTAACCTCTTGTGATGGAGTTGGAGTCTCCGAATGCATACAGAAATGGTGTTTTACGACACATCAGACGCCCCATCAACATCACCATGGACGAACACACACGTCTTAGCTATTCAATATTTTTCACTACGAAATAGGTTACACCAAATACACAAAATATTATAACATACTATACGATGAGACAATTAGATCGAGTTTGGTACTAAAATAATATATTGACGTGTTTGATCATGACATATGTTATCAAATAATATCTAATAATTATATTAATGGTTCAAGATGATATGTTTTTAAACGAATCTAAAAAAAAATAGAAATTTGCACGTCTTTTGCAAGTGCATTTTACCGGTCCTCAAATATTAAAATTTTACACGTTTTGCATGTGTTTAAGAAATGCATTTAACTAGTTCCTCAAAAGTTAGAAATTTGCACGTTGTTTTTGCATGGTACACTTGCATGTTATTTAGATTCTAAAAATTAGAAATTTGCACGTTGTTTTTGCACGATACACTTTCTCTTAACTATTTCTTGCTCAAGACAAAATTTATCAAATGTATAAATTATAAATAATTAAATGTATATAAAACTTGAAGCGTAATAAAATAACTTCGAATAGCTCCATTAATTGATAATGACAATTACTTCAAAAAATTAGAAATTCTATAATGGATCAAGATGATATGCTAATAAATGAAAAAAATAAAAATAAAAATTGCACGTGTTTTGCACTATATATTAACATCAATAAATATTTTCTAACAAAACATAACATGATATGTTTATAAATGGAAAAAAAAAAAATTGCACGTGTTTTGCACTATATATTAGCATCAACAAAAAATTTTCTAACAAACATAACATCTTAGTTATTCAATACTTCTCATTAAAAAAGTATTACAATTTTTTACTACAAATTGTGATACAAGATGAATCAGTTGTAGAAAAAACTGAAAGACAGAGGAGGGGTAGAGGAGTCGTCGGAAACAATCTTGGTTGCGACCAACATGTTGGCCGCCTCCGTATAATGCACGCCTTCCCAGCTAATCAACTTCCTCCCTTCCGCCTCCGTGCACACCGTCTTTGCCTGGTTATCCACGCATTATGAGAGCGTATACAATAACACAAATCTTACTTGAAAAAAACAGGGGAAAATGAAAAAATAAAAATGGAGGCGATCACTCACCGAATGAGGCGGCGTTGACGATCAAGTCCAATTTAATACACATAGGCGTAGACAATCACGGCGTCGGTCATCTCCCTCCGGAGTCCTCACACATCCTCTTGATCCCGGTGTTGAGGGTGTCTGTTGCCTCGTTCCTCTCGGCCAGGCAGCCGTAGGCATCAACCGGAATCGAGTTGTTCCTCTTTGCCATGTTGCGAGGCAGACAGCCGATGGGCCCCGTGTTGTGCACCCAAAAGTTTCTCCCGCCCAAAGCATAGATGGTCTATGAAAGAAAGAAGCCATTTCAGAACAAAAACAATCAATTGATTAATTATTCATGTACGTAATAATTTAATTAGTTACCCGAATGGCCTCCTTGATGTTGACGACGACAAAAGGGAGCAAGTTGAGGAGTCGGTCAAAGGGTCGCGAATAGATGTTCCCGTCAATGTCGTTTGGCCAATGTCGAGCAAGTAGAGAGCGCGGCCGAATTGGTGGGCGCCTATTTCCAAAATGGATAAACATACATGTCAAATTCTTGTTGTTTTAAAAAAAAAAAACGAAATTAATTAGCTTCAACAGTACTTACTCATGAGGTCGGAGCTGAGGGAGAAATTATGGAAGAAGGAGAACTGCGCAATATGGATGCTCAAAGTGTAAGGATCATTCGGATTTTTTCGCCGGAGGGTCTCGGAGCCGGCGAGGGTGAAATTCACGCCGTTGAGGTAGTACGACGATGACGAGAAGAGCTTAAAAAACGGAGATAAGTAATTGGTCCCCAAACACTCACCTACATAAACACATAACAAATCAATAAGAGAGAGAGTTATGTACATATAAGGTCAATCACTAGTCGTACGTCGCAAATCCGACCAGTGAGCTTGTTGAAAAAGACTCGCCCCTCCGGCAGTTGAGGAACGGTGGCTGAGACAACGGAGAAAGCTCCGGTATCTGAGCTGGAGTCGCCAAACACGTACAGAAATGGTGCTTTACAACACAGCGTCTCCGCGTGGATGGACATGCACAGAACAAGAAGAAGAAGAGCGCTAGTGAAGATCGGAGAGTAAGACATTTTTTTTTTCCTTTTTTTTTTTCCTTTGCTTAATTCTTTGGATCGGACAAGAATTTTGTGCAGAGGCTGAGAGGAGAGGATAATAAGTAAGAAGAGAGATGATTGGTATGACCAATATATATATAGAGTGGAATGGTGGCTGAGTCGATGCGTAACCTCTTGTGACGGAGTTGGAGTCTCCGAACACGTACATAAATGGTGTTTTACGACACATCAGACGCCGCATCAACATCACCATGGACGAACACACACATCTTAGCTATTCAATATTTTTCACTACGAAATAGGTTGCACCAAATACACAAAATATTATAACATACTATACGATGTGACAATTAGATCGAGTTTGGTACTAAAATAATATATTGACGTGTCTGATCATGACATGTGTTATCAAATAATATCTAATAATTATATTAATGGTTCAAGATGATATGCTTTTAAACGAATCTTAAAAAATTAGAAATTTGCATGTCTTTATTGCACGTGCATTTTACCGGTCCTCAAAAATTAAAATTTTACACATGTATTGCATGTGTTTAAAAAATGCATTTAGCTAGTTCCTCAAAAGTTAGAAATTTGCACGTGTTATGCACGTGCATTTTACCGGTCCTCAAAAAATTAAAAATTTACAAATGTTTTGCATGTGTTTAAAAAATGCATTTAACTAGTTCCTCAAAAGTTAGAAATTTACACGTGTTTGCACTTGCATTTTACCGGTCCTCAAAAATTAAAAATTTACACATGTTTTTGCATGTGTTTAAAAAGTGCATTTAACTAGTTTCTCGAACTACTAAATTAAGTACCACTACTACTACTAATTAATTGTAAAAAATTTTGAATTCGAATGGAGGAGTGGAGAAATTGGTCGAGAGGATCTTCGACTTGACGAACATGTTGGCGGCCTCGGTATAGTGTGCCCCGTCCCAACTGATGTGGCGGGCTCCCAACGGGCACACGGTCTTCTCCTGCTGATTTTGGCACGCCGTGAATGGATCTCCACAACCTACACATTAACACAAAATCAGTTGAATTCACGAAGAAAAAATGAGAAGGGAAAGAAAGGAACATTTACTATAGGTGGTCGCATTCACGACCAAGTCCAGCTTGATAGAGTAGAGGTCGACGAAGACAATGGTGGCATCACTCAACGTCGAGCTCAGCTCCTCACACATCGTCTTCATCCCCGCATTCAGCTTCATCGCCAACTCATTTTCCCTCGCGATACAACCGAACTCGTCGAGGGGCTTGGACACTTCTTCTTCTTCGCTAACGGGCCTGTGTTGTGGACCCAAAAACTTTCTGCCGCCCAAAGAATAGATTTTAATCTAAAACAAAGTTTGAAAAAAAAAAAATTAATAATTCTACAATGGATCAGGATGATATGTTTATAAATGAAAAAAAAAAATAGAAATTTGCACGTGTTTTGCACTATATATTAACATCAATAAATATTTTCTAACAAAACATAACATGATATGTTTATAAATGAAAAAAAAAATAAAAAAAATAGAAATTTGCACGTGTTTTGCACTATATATTAGCATCAACAAATATTTTTATAACAAAAAATAACATCTTAGTTATTCAATACTTCTCATTAAAAAAGTATTACAAATTTTTACTACAAATTGTGATACAAGATGAATCAGTTGTAGAAAAAGTTGAAAGACAGAGGAGGGGTAGAGAAGTCGTCGGAGACAATCTTGGCTGCGACCAACATGTTGGCCGCCTCCGTATAATGCACGCCTTCCCAGCTAATCAACTTCCTCCCTTCCGCCTCCGTGCACACCGTCTTTGCCTGGTTATCCACGCATTGTGAGAGCGCATTCTCGAACCCTGCTCATATGTAGTATATTCAATAACATAAATCTTACCTCAAAAAACATGGGGAAAATGAAAAAAATAAAAAATGGAGGCAATCACTCACCGAATGAGGTGGCGTTGACAATCAAGTCCAATTTAATGCTGAACACATCGGCATAGACAATCACAGCGTCGTCCATCTCCCTCCGGAGGACCTCAAACATCTTCGTAATCTCGATGTTGAGGGTGTCTGCCGCCTCGTTCCTCTCGGCCAGGCAGCCGTAGGCGTCAATCGGAATTGAGCTGTTCCTTTTTGCCACGTTGCGGGACAGGCAGTCGATGGGCCCCATGTTGTGCACCCAAAAGTTCCTCCCGCCCAAAGCATAGACGGTTTATGAAAAAAGAAGTCATTTCAGAACAAAAACAATCAATTGATTAATTAATCATGTACGTAATAATTTAATTAGTTACCTAAATGGCCTCCTTGATGTTGGCGACGACGAAAGGGAGCAAGTCGAGGAGTCGATCGAAGGGTCGCGAATAGATGTTCCTGTCGATGTCGTTTTGGCCAATGTCGAGCAAGTAGAGAGTGCGTCCGAATTGGTGGGCGCCTATTTCCAAAATGGTTAAACATACATGTCAAATTCTTGTCTTTTTTTTGTTTTTTGTTTTTTTAATATAAAAAAAAATGAAATTAATTAGCTTCAACAATACTTACTCATGAGGTCGGAGCTGAGGGAGAAATTATGGAAGAAGGAGAACTGCGCAATCTAGCTGCTCAAAGTGTAAGGATCATCCAGATTGTTTCGCAGGAGGGTCTCGGAGCCGGCGAGGGCGAAATTCACGCCGTTGGGGTAGTCCGACGACGATGAGAAGAGCTTAAAAAACGGGGATAAGTAATTAGTCTCCAAGCACTCACCTACATAAACACATAACAAATCAATAAGAGAGAGAATTATGTACATATAAGGTCAATCACTAGCCGTCCGTCGCAAATCCGACCAGTGAGCTTGTTGAAAAAGACTCGCCCCTCCAGCAGTTGAGGAACGATGGCTGGGACAACGGAGCCATCCTCGGTATCTAAGTTGGAGTAGCCAAACACGAGAAATGGTGCTTTACAACACAGTTACGCTGCATCAACGTCACCATGGACGGGCATGCACATCTTTGCTATTAGATTGAGTTTGATACTTAAAAGATATTGACATATATGAGCATTAGCATATGTTATCACATAATATTCAATAATTCTATTAATGGTTCAGGACGATATGTTTATAAATGAAACGAAAAAAAAATATAGAAATTTGCACTTGTTTTGACCTAAGAAAATGCTTTTGATCCAATTAATCTTGCCATATACAACCTGAATTTTGTTTTAGTAACTTAATCCAATACTAACTATTTTGATAAAAAGATAGTACTAAATTAGCTTCTTTTTCTTAAATTGATATATACTTCTATCATGGTAAAAGTTTTGGGTAGCTTATTTTATTTCAACAGACATAACGAGATACTAATGTAGGCGATAATGAATTTGTTACTGATTTTGGTAGTCTAATTCTATTTTACATGTTGTATACGAAAAATATACATCTATTATTATTGTATTATCATATTTTTCATTTTTAAATCGTGTAACATATTAATATCGCAACGCATAGCGCGGGTACAAAACTAGTTATATTAAACCATAAAGGCCCAACGTTAAACACTGGATCGGGCTGAAAATTATATTGCGATGTATTATAACAAACTGAATCAAATTAGATGGTCCAAAAAATCAAAATGGGCCAAATGTTTCATACACAATCCAATCCAGCTTGAGAGTCAGATGGCCCTATTTATTTATGGGTATTTCCTTAAATTATGGGTACTAGGGCTGGGCTTCTGCTAAAGATAAGCCAGAGATAGGTAATCCATTTGAAAGGGGCCGGGCCGGGCCCGTTGACACCTCTACTGAGTCATTTCTGTGAAAAAGTTGATAAACTTTAATTAAATACCGAAAAATATTCCTTCAAAATGAAAATTAGCAGCATGGGCCTGTCAATTATGCAAATTATATTTGACCAGAATGAATCCTAAATTATGCATTCTGAAGAAGAAGAAAAAAATGGGAGTCGTAGCTCAAGGCCTTTAAAGCCCAATGGGCTAAGCCCATTTTCTGAATGGGCCGGGCTTTCAAGCCCAAATATATCTTCACCCGACGCCGTTTGGGTTTGAAAATTGTCAGCTTTTGGGCCATTTTGGATTTACCTAAGTGAAGGAAGGCTTAGTTTGCAATGTAAGAGAGAGAGAGAGAGAGAGGGAATTAACTTTGTGGGTGAAAAATGCATGCCTTTCTCACAATAAGTTCAAATGTGATCTTCCCACCAAAAGACCGGGAAACAAATTCACACGTAAAATACATTTTAAAACTCATTAAATGAGACTGAGGGATAAATGGATATCACATTTCGAATTGGTCGCTTAAAAGAGAACAATAACACACTCATTAAAAGAAAATCAAAAAAATTTCCACATTTTTTCTAATGCATTTCTTGGGGGGTTTTTTTTTTTGGATTTTTTTCAACACAATAATATACTTTCGATAGTTTGTGTATAAAACTCGATTCCAAAGCATCAACACGATAAACGTAATTCGATAGTTCCCACCCCAGCTGAGGCCCGTGTAGTTCAAAGCCCGCTCTCAGTCTGGGTCTAAATAAATAGGAGCCCATTTGTAAGGGATTCAAATAATACTCATTTTTGGACCTAGCTAAAGCCCGTGTAGTACAAAATCGGCTCCGGGGGTCTGGATTTTAATAAATTTCTCCTAGTCAAATGGGTTGAGCTTTAGGTGAAAGGAAATAAAACAGAGGAACAATTAACTAACAGTGTATTATTTTTCATGAAATGAAACCAAACGAGAAGAGGATGATAAAATCTAATGCAGTATACAACATACAAATGAGGATTTACCATAACTATTAATATAGAATTCAACAAAGGAAAAGTAGCCAACTACAACATACTAGTACTATAGTACTTCTATATCACAGTAAGCGTACGTAACCAACTCATACATATAATCAACAATCAATTGCAAAAAAAATCGAAATCAAGAATTTCAACGCGTTCCTCTTGGCGACGCTGTCGGGGAGGCAACCCGATGGGCCCGTGCCGTGAATCCAGAATTTCCTACCGCCCAAGCCGTAGACGGTCTGAAAAGGAAAGGAAAATTTATAAGAAAAGGCGGCTGCTGCTGCTGCCATAGCAAAAACTATTGAAAACTAACCTTGATAGCGGCCTTGATTTTCGAGGTGATGATCGGGATCTGCGCGAGCAGCCTGTCGAACGGCTTCAGGTCGAAGTTGCCGGCGATGTCGTTCTGTCCTATGTCGAATAGGTACAAGGCATCGTCGCCGAACTGCGCTTCGCCTTCAACAAACCAAACAACAAGAAGGAATTGAAAGAGCGTTAGTGTGTGTGTGTGAGAGAGAGAGAGAGAATTGAGATATTATTATTCCTTACTCATGTAACCGCGGGCAATGGAGAGATTGTAGTAGTGCTGGAATTGGTTTATCTGAACTTCAAGGCGGATGGGAACCTTGATTCCAGTCTGGAGAGTGTCGGAGCCGGCGAGGGCGAAGTTGACTCCGTCGGAGAAGTCAGTGGAGAAGACCTCCAAGTAAGGGGTCAAGAATTTGGTGCCCAAGCTCTCACCTGCACAAATCAATGAATGAATTATTAAAATAGATACTAGTACTAAAAACAGAGGAAATGTAGAGTATAATGTTACATAGAAGGTCAATGATGAGACGGCCGTCGCACTTCCGGCCGGTGGGCTGCTGGAAGAAGAGCCTTCCCTCGGGAAACCGGAGAGGCTCGCCAAACACAACCGAGGCGCCCCCGTGTCAGTGTTCGAATCTCTGAATGCGAAGATTATTGGCGTTTTGCGGCAAGAGGCAGAGGCGGAGGGTGTGTTGATCCACACACACAAAATAACAGAAAGGAGAGAAAGAACTTCTGAAGAAGCATACGCCATTTTCTTTTCTTTGCAAAATAAATGTGGAGCAGAGAGAGTAAATGAGAAGGTAAGTAGATCGTTTGATGCTTGAGGAGGGTGTATATATAGGGGGGAGAGAGAGAGAGAGAGAGAGAGAGAGAGATTTATACATTTGTTGTGTGTGAACTTGCATGCATGCTTCCACCAATACTTATACTACTGTACATGCATTTGATTCTATTTTTTTATAAGAAAATATTTAATGCATGCTGTGCTACAGACATCCATTAGTATGCAACTTACCTTTTCTTTTTCTATTTTTGCTATCGAAGGTTTATTAGCTAGCTAGGTTAATTGTGATTTCGATTTTTAACTGCCATCTCCACCTAGCTAGGGAAGAGGCATTTAATTTCTTATTTTTAACTAAACTATTTCAAATTCCAAATCTTGACTACAAAGGTTATAATTAATTAGGAACGATAAGGAACAAACCAACTTCCAAGATCGAATATAAATAGTTAATGAACTTTATTCATTATTCACCTGCATTTTCGATCTCCATTGTAGAGAGAGAGAGATTAAGAAGAGTAGGTATAATTTATACAAATTAAAGGGCACCGGTGCATATGCATTGCCCATATTCATCGGCTGGCTGAAGATCGGTGAGATAATCGCAGCGGGGGCCACATTTCATATCTTTACCCTCCTCCTTTGATTTATTCTTATTTTTTTTACTTTTATTATTAGTAGTCGTCGTCGTAGTAGTATTTTCTCTATCTAAACCGCGACAATCCCATTCTTCTAAATCAGCATTCCATACGTTGTAGCAATCATAGTCATTGCAATCCTGATCGGTCTTACATGTTGATCCTGCGCCACACAAAAAATTACAATCAATTAATTACACACTAAATCGATGATTAACGCGAAACAAATCTCAAGTAATTAAATTGGTTTTTTTATAGCATAACTTATTAGTAGCATACTATGGTTAATGGAGTTAATTACCGTAATCGCCGGTATACAATCGTCGCATGTCGGAACAAGTGCAGAAGCCGTTCCAACACGACGAATTAGGTCCTTGCATGCACCATCTGTCCTTGCAATCTCCATCGGAGTTACATTTTTGCGATGATATTTTTACTGAAATATTATTATCCAAATTAATCAAAACTAATTTAAATAATACTACTAATATTTAAAATATTTTAACATAAAAGATAGCTAGAAATAAATTAAAGCACGTGATAAAGAATTGAATGGATGCTAACCAACTGTGATTAGCAATAAGATGAGCACGAAATTCGACTTTAGAGAAGCCATGATATTTGTTTAATTTGCATATGTTTTTATACATACAAGTGTTTTTGTAGTAGTGTATACATATTCATCCAATCAATCTTCTTAATCACGACCTTTTTTCGCTATATATTTTGTACTTTACTACGGATTATCTTTCTTTATACGAAAAGGTAAGTTTAAAACGGATATGATTCCTACCTAGTTTGAAAACATCTATATAAGTCAAAGAAGGAGATTTAAGAATAATGAACCAATATTCTACTAATCTTTAAATATGGAATTTCTACATGTTCTTTTTCCAAGCCTCAATCAAACATTTCGTCAAACACCAATTTAGTAGTGTAAGTAATCAATTAATGTAGCCAGCTGCATGCATTTTTTCTTCATTTAGAGAGAGAGAGAGAGTGTTGCATAAAAATGGGAAGTGGCAATGTTAATGCCAAAAATCAGAAGTATCAATACAAACAACCAGAATCAGTTGCCACAAGCAACCTAAACAACCTCATTGCTGAATTTATTTGTGATGTTCCGTAATTGAGAATAATAATATTCAAATAAGTAAATCTAAATCCCATCTCTCTCTCATACTATTTATTTATTTCTGTGTATTTCCTTAAATTGTGGAAACTATCGAATTACGTTTATCATGTTGATGCTTTGGAATCGAGTTCTATACACAAACTATCGAAATAAATTATTGTTTTGTTGAAAAAATTCCAAAACCCCCAAGAAATGCATTAAAAAAATGTGGAAATATATTTGATTTTTTTTTTTTTTTTAAATGAGTTTGTTCTCATTCTCTTTTAAGCGTCCAATTCAAAAATGATATCCCCATCTCATTTAAAATGAGTTTTAAAATGTACTTTTATGTGTTAATTTGTTTTCCGATATTTTAGTGCGAAGATCACATTTGAACTTATTGTGAGAAAGACATGCATTTTTCACCAACAAAGTCAATCCCCCCTTATGTCGGGCCTTCCAATTCAATCCGGCCCGTCATATATATATATAATACATTGCAAAATAAGTCTTCCTTCACTTAAGTAAATCCAAAATGACCCAATTTTTAAACCCAAACGACGTCGGATGAATATATATTGGGCTTAGAAGCCCGGCCCAGTCAGAAAATGGGCTTAGCCCATTGGGCTTTAAAGGCCTTGAGGGAGCTATGACTCCCATATATTTTTCCCTCTTCAGAATGTATAATTTAGGAGTAGATATTTTAATTACGTTGTATTCTATTTTTGGGATTTATTTTGGTCAATATAATTTGCATTATTGACACCTTATTCCCAACTTTATATGCTTGTCCAAATTCTTTTATTCAAATCCCAAAATACTCACGTCGCGAAAAGGGACAGGAAAAAAAAAAAAAAAGGAGAAAAATAATAGTTATTGGAAAAATAATGAAAAAAGAAAAGGGACGTTCATAAGTAGAATGAACCATTAATACAAATCTTCGTTGAATCAATTTTCTTAATTGAAATCTTTTCTCGCCATATATATATATATCAATAAAGATGAGTTTAACCTTTATATAAAATGAGGAAAGTTTAAAACGTGATAAAATTCATACTCGACACATCGATCTATATATATATCAACGATCAACGATAGATCAAAACAACTATAGATATTCAACATGGCTTCTCTAAAGTCCACTTTCATGGCCATCTTCTTCCTAATTACCGTTGGTTAGTATCCACACCCCTTCTCATTGTATTACTTTTTATGTAAAACTCATTCCTAACATATTAATTAGTATACATGTATAGTTTCGGCAACAATCACGACGTCGCCGCCATCGAAAAAATGCAAGTACGACCATGATTGCAAGCAGGTAAAATGCAGCGGGCCCGGACGTTTGTTCCCGGTATGCGGGGGCGGCATATGCAATTGTTTCCGTAAGTACGTAGGACATAGTACATACCGTGACCCGTCAGATTAAGAATATATTGATTTATATTAGATATTCCGAATAACAACTTCGTTGGATGCAGAAAATGGTGGATATGAAGATAGGCCATGCGACCCCGTCCACGATAGTTGCTTGGCCGATTATAACTCGACATGCTCCATCATCACATCCTCGTGCGAGTGCATCGAGATCCCTCATCCTAATAATAAGAATAATGCTAAAAATGATGTATTATCAAATAAAATGATGGAAAGGGAAGGCGGTGTTGAGAATAGGAATGACAAGTGCGACATCGTAAGTTGTAATTTCGAGTGCGTTTTTGATCCCGATTTGAACGCGGCATTTGGCATACCCGCAGGTTGCATGTGCAACCCGCTCCCTTTTTAACCTTACTTTATTACTCTACAATCATGTAATTTCTATATATTAATACAATAAATAAATCTATTAACCCCGGTCTATTTTATCTATACCTATATACGCTTCTGTCGTAATTAATTTCCACGTCATCACAATTTTCAATTGCAAAATTTGAAGTCCATAATATGTAAACAAACCACAATACATGGCCCTTTCGATTAATTTATATATTGAGCCCAAATTCAACATAAAACTGTTGGTCCAAATTCATTTTACTAAAAAGCCCAATATTTAAGTACCATAACGTGAATGTATAATTATGAGAGACACAAAAAACTATAACACACCAATGAACAAGTTCATTCAACTTAATCACATTACATAGGATTTTGATTCTAATTTACATAGGATTTTGACTCGTAGAAGAAATGAAGGAGGGGGGTAGGCGCCACGGGCGTCGAGCTGTTCCTCTTGGCCACGTTACGGGGCAGGCAGCCGACGTGCCCATGTTGCGTACCCAGAAGTTCCTCCGGCTCAAGGCATACGCGGTATTTGAAAAGAGAAAGAAGAAATCATCAAATAATCATAATCAAGCAATTTATGTACGGTTTCTTTATTTTCATTTTTTCGTGCGATGATCACTTTTAACTTATAAAATAGTTATATCATAATATGACACGTCATGGCCCATGCTGTCACAACAATTCATCTGTTTTATATATAACGTGGCATTAGCATTACACATGAATAATATCCCTCCGTCTCGCCCAAGACGATACGTTTCATTTTACCAATTTCTGGCACGTTTTTCCACGCTTCTTGATGATGTGTTTTAAAATTGATTTTTGAAGAATATTTTCTTTTGCGGGATAATACAACTATCATAGTATCCCGTAAAAGAAAAAATTCTTCAAAAAATCTATTTTAAAATACATCGTCAAGAAGCGTGAAAACATGTCAGAAATTGACAAAATGAAACGTATCGTCTTAGACGGGACGGAGGGAGTACTATAAACAACGTCAGATCAAGAGATGAGCCCTTTAAAATGTATTTGGACATGGGCCCAATTGAATAAGCAGCATACTTATGTCGCCACCGGATTCGGCCCTTTAGGCCCATTGGGATGTGGATCCAATAGAATTACGTATCGCCACCATACAAGTTTATACTAGTAGAGTAGAGTAGTATTTTGAGAAAGAAATACTCCCTCCGTCCATAATTTAGTTGACTAAAATAGTGGCACAGAGCTTAACGTATTTCGATAATGTATATATAATAAATTAAACTATTAAAGTGGTAAAAGGTAGAATTATAATTAAAGTGTTAAAGTGATTGCGGGCCTATGTCACAATATCAAAAAGTTCAGTAAATCGTGAATGTCTTTATATAATAACTGTGTGAGGAAATAATGGACGGAGAGAGTAAAATTAATACGTTGAGATACTACTAATTTTGTTCCATTTCATTTAACTTATTTCGTTCAATTATAGATCGTATCAAATGAGGAGTAATAAACATAATACAATCTATATACACCTTGAGATTAGGTTTTATATCAACTTTACATGCTTGTCAAAATTCTTCTATCTAAATCTCAAAATATCCATGTCGTGAAAAGGGGAAAAAAAGAAAGAGAGAGAAAGAAAGAATAGTTATTGGAAATATAAGGAAAAAGGAAAAGGGACGCTCTTAAGTAGAATGAATCATTAATACAAATCTTCGTTGAATCAATTTTATTATTTGAAATCTTTTCTCGCCATATATATATCGATAAAGATGAGACTAACCTTTATATAGAATTAATGAGGAAAGTTTAAAACGTGATAAAATTCATATTCGACACATCGATCTATATATATATCAACAATCAACAATAGATCAAAACAACTATAGATATTCAACATGGCTTCTCTAAAGTCCAATTTCATGGCCATCTTCTTCCTAATTGCCGTTGGTTAGCATCCACACCCCTTCTCATTATAGTTACTTTTTATGTAAAACTCATTCCTAACATATTAATTAATATACATGTATAGTTTCGGCAACAATTACAACTTTGCCGCCGTCGAAAAAATGCAACTCCAACCAGGATTGCAAGAAGGTAAAATGCAGCGGCGCTGAGCCTTTGTACCCTTTGTACCCGGTATGCATGGGCAACGTCTGCACTTGTTTCAGTAAGTACATATAGTAGTACATATACAATCGAGACCCACGTGGTTAAAACATAAAAATCATATATTCCCGATACGATAACTTGATCTGTTGGGTGCAGAATCGAAGTATCAAAGGCCATGCGACACCACCAATGATTGTTTGTCGACGTATAATTTCTCATGCTCCGTCGACTCCACACTTTGCGAGTGCACCGAGATAAATCACAATAGTGCGAAATATTTATCGAGTAAAATGATGGAAAGAAAAGGTGATATGCAAAGTGAGATTAAAAACGCCGAATGTGTCATCAAAAGTTGTGAGTTCTCGTGCGTTCGTTTCACCGATTGGCTTCCAGACTTCACTGTTACAGGAGGTTGCATGTGCGATGAGATCTATTTTTAACTTTTACTTATTTACTACTATACTTATATATACAATAAATTAATTAATTGATTAACCCTGATACGTCCATTTTATATATACGCTTACTTTTGTCGTAATTAATTTCCACACCATTACAATTGATGTGTTTCTTCAATTAAATTCCGATTAATTAATTAAAACACGAGTATATATGTTTTGATTCTTTTTATTAGTAGTAGGAGTAGGAGTCCTATTTTTCTTTTTGAAAACCATTAAGTTGGTCCAAATTATTAAGTTGGGAAACAGACAAAAAACCATAACACACTACTTCAAGAAAAAGTTCATTCAACTGAATTACACCCCCTTTCTTCCTCAACAGCTGAGCTAATAATAATAATAATAATAATAATAATAATTTAGTTGCAGAAGAAATTAAACGGCAGAGGCGGAGTAGAGAAATTGCCGGAGATAATTTTGGCGGCGACCAACGCGTTGGCCGCCTCCGTGTAATGAACGCCGTCCCAGCTTATCAAAGTCTTCTCCTCCGGCTCCGCGCACACCGTCGTTTTATTTGGGTCGGTGTCTCTGTCCACGCACCGTGAGAACGGGTTCTCGAACCCTGCTCATCACCACCTCCATCAGAAACAAAGTTGAAATATACATATATATACACTGAAATTGAGGGGATCGATCCCTTACCATAGGAAGTGGCGTTGGCGATCAAGTCCAGCTTGATGCTGAACACGTCCACATAGACGATGACCGCGTCGGCCATCTCCAGTCGGAGCTTCTGGCACATCCTCTTCAGCCCGGCGTTGAAGGTAGCTGCGGCCTCGTTCCTCGCGGCCACGCAGCCGTAGGCGTCCACGGGCGCCGAGCTGCTCCTATTGGCGACATTGCGGGGCAGGCAGCCGACAGGCCCCGTGTTGTGTACCCAGAAATTCCTCCCGCCCGAGGCATACACCGTCTATGAAAAAGAGAAGAAGAAATCATCAACTCAGTTAATTGTAATCAAAACGAACAGAGCTAGAAGTAATTTTATTTTGTTACCTGAATAGCCTTCTTGATGTTGGAGACTACTTCCGGGACCAGGCTGTCGATGGGGCGAACGTCGATGTATCTGTCGATGTCGTTCTGGCCGATGTCGACGAGGTAGAGCGCCCGGCTGAACCGGTCCGCACCTACAAGTTGAAGCAAAAAGGTGCAATTAAATTCCTTAAAACAAAAACAGAGGAATTGATCTTCATTCGAGAACTGCAAACTTACTTATTAGATTGCAGCGGAGGGAGATGTTGCGGAAGAGAGAGAACTCCGCAATCTCATTTCGCAGACTACCGGGATTCGCATCTGACCGTATGGTGGCGGCGCCGGCGATGGCAAAATTGGCGCCGTTGGAGTAGTCCGGCGAGAAGATCTTGAAATACGGGGTTAGGTAATTAACCCCCAAACTCTCACCTATAGCAAAAAAAAACGACTGAAATTAGTAAATTGAGTGGATAATTAGTTAATTACAGAGGAAGAGGAAGAGAGGGCGGTCGAAGTTACAGAAAAAGTCGATGATGAGACGGCCGTCGCATGCGCGGCCGGAGGGCTGGTGAAAGAACGTGCGGCCTTCCGGGAAGTCGGGAATAGTTCCGTAGATGACTATGTTGTTCCCGGTGTCGCTGTTGGAGTCGCCGAAGGCGAACAGAAGGGGATCTGTTTGTAGGCAAGGGGAAGGGGAAGGAAAAGCAACAGAAACAGAAGCAAAAAGGAAGAAGGCAAGGAGGATCGTAGAAGCCATTCTCTCTCTCTCTCTCTTAGATTGAAAATTGAAACAGCAAAAGTGAAATGATGGTTGTTGCTCGCCCCCATGCATGTATTTATAGACTTACATAGTTACATGTGCGCTCTAGAATAAACCAACCTTTTCTTTTAAGTTATTTTGTCTACCTTTAAAATATTTGATAAAATATATATTCAAGCTCCCACTCGAACCGGGCTCATAAAAAAACTCGAATTTTATTTTAATTCTACCTATCTAGTACTTGTCACTAGCTCGATGACTTTTTTAAGCATGGATTTAGTTCGATTATTAACAAATTCGAGTAACTCTCGAGTAATTCGGCTCATTTACGGACATAGAGAGAGAGAGAGATAATTTGGTATCAGTCTAATCAAGAGGGTAAAAATGGAGATAACTAGTGAGCTAGATAAGGCTTCAAATCCTTTCCATCCTCTTGTAAATTTATTATTAATTTTGCAAATTAATGCAGCCGTCCATAGCCCGTCTCCGACGTCGGAAAGATGAGCATTCGCCAGACCGGTGACTGAGTCGAACTTTCTCCATTTTTTTTTTTCCCGATGGGTCGATAATTTCGCATTTTGATTAATTCTTCGAGTATCAATTACGGCAATAATTGGAGTATATTCTGGAATTTTGAATGTATAACATTGGGTTGTTAAGTATAGGAATTACTTGGATCAATATCTACTGGATTTTTCAAATTTTACTTATACAAACTAATAAAAATATAGTATTTATAACAATTAAATATCACCATTAATTTTTAAGCCCCCCAAATTAATTCTTTTTAGCCTACTCCAATTTGTATTAATTTGATTATTAACAAATTCGATGACTTTTATGAGCATGGATTTAGTTCGATTATTAACACATTCGAGTAACTCTCGAGTAATTCGACTCATTTACGGACATAGATAGAGGAGAGATATAATTTGGTATCAGTCTAATCAAGAGGGTAGCAATGTGTTATGGAAAAGGCAATGGAATTTAAACTCAAGATTGAAATGTGAACTAACCAAAGAAAATGCACATGTTCTCTATTCTAAAAGCAGAGGAATTCAACATCACTAACTCAATTTGCTCAATCATTGACTCAAGGGCTTCAGACAATTTAGGAAAAACGAATCTTGAATTAATATTTCAAGAACCAGTTAGGAAAGTTCATTAAATTTTGAAAATAGTGCTCATTTCCACCAACTTTAACTCTGCAACACTCTATTTTTATCATGCATCCCATTCATTCCTTTAAAAATTTTGGGTTATGATGTGCAAAAAAGAGCATTGCATATTTTATCGGACGGCCCGAAAAGTGAAACAGCGTGTAATTAAATAGGCCGGAGGGAGAATATATTAGTAGGCATACCAAATGTTCGAAGAATTGCCTCAAGAGATGCCCACCACGTGTTTGATAAAAATTCTCGGAGAGGCTAATATTGATTAGGCTTAAGATATGATCAGTTTAATATAATCATTAATTCATTGATTTTTTGAATTGCATTATTTACACTTTTTTGGATCACACGTAAGGCCCATGCTACTCTATTACTATCGATTATACTTCATACCGAATATCTCCCTCTCTCTCTCACAAATTGAACAAATTCACCTCTCTCCCTAAATAAAGTTGTGGTTAACTGGCAATTAATGTGAAGTGATTCGTTGTGTGTAGGTGTAATTAATGTTTTTGCCATTAACTTTTTGATCAGTAAAAAAGTTTTGAATCTCATTTTTTACATGCATTCAACTCTCTTTCTCTCTCTCTCTCTCTACAGATTTTTTACATACATTCAACTCTCTCTCTCTCTCTCTAGAAGGCTAAATTCTTCGAAATATATCTTGGTAAGGAAAAGTGCTGTGAATTAAAAAATGGAATTTGATTTTCAAAGAGTGAACATGTCCTGTGCTCTGACAGAGAAATGTCGCCTTCAATAACTCCATTTGCTCATACATTGAATCATGAGCTTCAATAATTTTAGGAAAAAATGAGTGGTGAATTAATATTTCAAGAACAAGTTGGGAAGAAAAAAAAATACAGTACTATTCTCGTCATAAATTAATGGCAGCAATTGTGACTACACATCTTTTCTTGAGCACATGTTTTAATATAATATGTCATATTAATAAAATGATATAGTGATTTTTGATGGATTAGGAGGGAAAAAAAATAGTTCTTATCATATTGTAACCGCCCGAAAAGTGAAAAGTGAAGCCGTGTGTAATAATTAAATGTTCGAAGAAATGCCTAAGTGTGCGAACGATATTCAACAAATCACCCACCATGTGTTTGATAAAAATCTCATTAGAACTAAATATGCACATTCATTTTTATTTATTTTTTTCTTTTTTTTTGAAATGCACTATTCGTCCATTCACGCATTTTCCCATCACAAGCAAGGCCCATGCTACTTTGTTACCATCGTAATAGCTCCTCTCTCTCTCTCTCTCTCTCTCTCTCTCTCTCTCTTCTCTCTCTCTCTCTCACTCAATCAACGAAGGAAAAATGTACACTCTTGAACAAATCCTTCTCTCTCTACCTAATTAAAGTTAAATTGAATTGAAGGCATAATTGCTGTTTTTGTCATTTAACTTTTTTATTGGTCAAAAAGCTTTAAATCCTATTTTCATGCAACAATTAATTCACTATGCAAGAGCTGTGTTCAAAAATCGGAGGAATGTCACATTCAATAACTCCATTTGCTCATGCATTGAATCATGGGGTTCAATAATTGTAGGGAAAATGAGTCGTGAATTGATATTTCATTATGTAATCTCTTTCTTTCCCAAAATAATATTAACAAAAATACAAAATATATTCTCTCCATGAATTTATGGCAGCAACTACACATCTTTTCTTGGGCACATGTTTTAATAATATGTTATAGTAAAATGATATAATGATTTTTGATTTGTTAGGAGAAAATAATAATGTGCATGCTATATTGAAACGGCCCCGAAAAGTGAAGCCGTGTGTAATTAAATGAAACGGAGGGAGGAGTATCAAATGTTCGAAGAATTGCCTCACTTAAGTGTGCGAATGATATTCAAGAGAACACCCACCATGTGTTTGATAAAAATCTCAGAAGAACTACATCAATTCATTGATTTTTGAAATGCACTATTCACACTTTTTCCCATCACAAGCAAGGCCCATGCTATTCTGTTACAATCGATTACTTAAATACATTACCAAATTACCCTTCTCTCTCTCTCTCGATCAACAAAGGAACAATGCACTCTTTTGAAAAGAATCCTTATCTCTCTCCATAGCTAGTCAAAGTTAAGTTGAATTGCAGGCATAATTACTCCTTTTGCCATTAACATTTTAATCGGTCAAAAACTTTTGAATCTCATTTCCATGCAACATTTATTACGTAACGGAAACGTGATCACTGTACCACATCATTATAATTTAATCTGACAAATAAAACTTTCGATTGAATAAACATTACACATGTTGTCAATCAAGAAATTTTTGTACGATTTTATTTTGATTTTTTCGTTCGATGAAAATCTTTAGCTTTTAAGATAGCTATATCATAAAATGACATGTCACAACCCATGCGGTCACAATGATTTTTTGCACTCACGCCCATTAAAATAAAAAAATAAAATAATAATAAAATAAAATAAAAATAAAAGTCTTTTTTTCGGGCCGTTCGATTCACCCTTTTCGAATACTATATGTAAACCACGTCGGATAAAGAATTGAGCCCTTTAAATTGTATTTGGACATGGGCCTAAGCGGCATACGTCTGTCAACACCCGATTGAGCCCATTAGGCCCATTGGGTCCTCGAGCCTGGGCTATGGATCCACTAGAATTACTTATAGCCGCCATAGTAGAGTAGTATTTTGAAAAGTCCGATTTAAGATATACACTATTCCCTCCGTCCATAATTTAGTAGACTAAAATTACATATATTACTTTAATTATATTAAAGTGTTAAAATGTTAAAAGGTAGACTGATAATTAAAATCAAGTAAATCGTGAACGTTTTAATATAGTAATAGTGTCGGTAAATATTAAACGGAGAGCGTAATATTAATATGTACTACTTATTCCACTCTATTCCATTTAGCTTGTTCTGTTAAATATAATAGATCGTGTCAAAAGAGGCGGTATAAACATAATATAATCTATATACACCTTGAGATTAGGCTTCATATTCACAACTTTACATGCTCGTCCAAATTCGTTTATTCAAACCAACATTGCGAAAAGGGAAGGAAAAAAGAAAAAGGATGTTCATAAGTAGAATGAGTCATTAATACTACAAATCTTCGTTGCAATTTTTCTATTCGAGATATTTTTACGCCATATATATATCGCGATAAAGATGAGATTAACCTTTATATAGAATGAGGAAAGTTTAAAACGTGATAAAATTCATATTTGACACATTGACATGTATATATTCATCAAAAGTAAAAGATAAATCAAAGCAATACATTCAACATGGCTTCTCTACAACCCAATTTCGTGCCCATCTTCTTCCTAATTACCGTTGGTTAGCTTAGAGAGAGAGATTTATGATGATAGGATTAGGGTAGTTGCATTTTGTATTCCAATTTCTTCATTTGTTGTGTGTATGAACTTGCATGCATGCTTCCACCAATATTAATACTGTACATGCATTTGATTCTATTTTCTTATAAGAAAATATTTAATGACATGATGTGCTACATATATCCATCTCTACTCTACCTAGCTAGGGAAGTGGTATTTAATTTCTTATTTTCAAATTCCTAGTCTTGACGACGAAGGTTAATTAGGAATGATAAGAAGATAAGAAGGAACGAACCCACTTTCCAAAATTGAAACTTGATTTCGTTCACGATGTAATCAATCCCTTCAAACTTAAGCATTTATATGTCTTCCATGTACTTTCTTACTTCAAAGATATTTTCAGATTAATTAAGTCACGTTTCAATTTAGTAGCGTAATTATCCAATTCGAAATGTGATATCCATATATCCCTCCGTCTCATTTAAAATGAGTTTTAAAATGTACTTTTATGTGTTAATTTGTTTCCCGATCTTTTGGTGTGCGAAGATCACATTTGAACTTATTGTGAGAAAGGCATGCATTTTTCACCCACAAAGTTAATCCCCCCTCTCTCTCTCTCATTATGTCGGGCCTTTCGATTCAATTCAGCCCGTCATCATACGTTGCAAACTAAGCCTTCCTTCACTTAAGTAAATCCAAAATGACCCAATTTTCAAACCCAAACGACGTCGGATGGAGATATATTTGGGCTTGAAAGCCCGGCCCAGTCAGAAAATGGGCTTAGCCCATTGGGCTTCAAATTCCCATTTTCTTTTCCTTCTTCAGAATGCATAATTTAGGAGTAGATATTTTAATTGCTTTGTATTTAATTTTTGGGATTTATTTTGGTGAATATAATTTGCATTATTGACACCTTTTTCCCATAACTCGAAAAAGCCCATGCTACTAATTTTACTTTTTCAAGGAATGTTTCAATTTTTTCACAGAAATGTGTTGATCTTTAGGTGAGATCAAGAAATAAAACAGAGGAAGAAGAAATAGGAATTTCTGCAATAATTTAGCAGATGAGAGAGAGAGAGAGAGAGAGAGAGAGAGAGAGAGAGAGAGAGAGAGAGAGAGAGAGTTGGTAACTTGGTATAGTAACTCTAAGAATTGAGAGAGTACGTCGGTATGGGCCGTTTCGTTGAATAATTAGGTCAAAAAGTGTGTGAATAATGCAATTTCATTTCAGAAACGAATGAAACCATCAACATGCATGCATGGGTTTTGAACGTCCACTTCACTACCTAACATTCGATCATGGGCTTCGATTTAGTAAGAAATAAGAGGTGGATAGTTCAACAATTAAAGATAGTGAATGATTAATTTGTTTAGGGAAATTAAGTACTTGATTTCAAAGGCTATAGTGAACTTTAGCAATTCGTCGAGCACATGGCGTGCATCGTCTTATTTAATTCATTGCATATTTTAATAATTAAATCATTAATAATCCATTCATTTTTTCACCATGTGGTTTGTTTACAATCACCATCTTCTTCGATTAAATCATTGATGAAATTACGGTAACATTTATATTAATCCATATATACAAACATGATTATAAGTAGAAAGGATCGATCTTCTCACTTGAAAAAGAATCGTCTTTTACCATATTTGATTAAGGTCGATCTTTTGTTACGGTAAAAATATTTAAATTCGAATTTCATTAATATTATATTTATCGGTATAAATAACTACGGGCGACCAATCATAAGCTATCGATCAAAATGGCTTCTCATAAATCTAATTTCATGGTTGTGTTATTCCTAATTAGTGCCGGTTAGCATCCCTAATCCCTTCTCTCTTGTGTGTTAATTAGTGTTATATTTCTTAATTCTTCTGTCTTATAATTATCATAGTATATCAACTTTTTTTGTAGCAAAAGTTTTGTCACAAAATTGTACGTCCGATCAAGAATGCAACAGTAAATGCAACGAAGGCACTCCCGTATGTTGGGGCGGCGTTTGCACTTGTCTCGAAACGAAAGAATCGTTTACCGGCGATTATCGTAATTAACCTACTTCATTCAATTTAATTATTTATAAAATAACACACACATATGAATATATTCCAATTTTGCACAGAAACGCCGTGCAAGACGACCGCGGATTGTACGAAATAAGAGTGTTTCACGAGAGTTTATGATAAGGAGCATTGCAATTGTTTCGCGGGCGGCCCGAGTAATTCGTCGAAGCTGGACTTTTACGAAGAAGTATGCAAAAGAAAATGTGTGCCGAAATGTGATTACGACGAATTTGATCTTCTCCAAGGCATAGCAACTGGGTTTTGCATCTGCGAGGTCAATTATTTCCGTCCCGTTCCGTCCCCGTCGCCGTGACCACTGTACCACATCATTATAATTCAATCTAATAAATAAAATTTTCGATTGAATGAACAATTTTTCTACCGTATAAATGACGTGGCATTCGCGTTACACATGATGACATGAATAATATACTTTCGAATACTAGTATAAACGATGTCGGATCAAGAATTAAGGCCTTTTAAATTGTATATGGACATTGGACTGGGCCGATTGGGCCCATTGGGCTCTCGATGCCTTGAGCTATGGATCCAATGGAATTGGGTTGAGTTTTAGATGAGAGGAAATAAAATAGAGGAAGAAGAATTATAAATTTCTGCAATAATTTAGCAGAGGGGAGAGAGAGATTTGGTAACTTGGTTTCATATTCCCAACTTTACATGCTTGTCCAAATTCTTCTACCCAAATCCCAAAATACCCATGTCACGAAAAGGGGAAAAAAGAAAAAGAGAGAGAAAGAATAGTTATTGGAAAAATAAAGGAAAAAAGAAAAGGGACGCTCATAAGTAGAATGAATCATTAATACAAATCTTCGTTGAATCAATTTTCTTATTTGAAATCTTTTCTCGCCATATATATATCTCGATAAAGATGAGATTAACCTTTATATAGAATGAGGAAAGTTTAAAACGTGATAAAATTCATATTCGACACATCGATCTATATATATATCAACGATCAACGATAGATCAAAACTATAGATATTCAACATGGCTTCTCTAAAGTCCAATTTCATGGTCGTCTTCTTCCTAATTGTCGTTGGTTAGCATCCACACCCCTTCTCATTATAGTTACTTTTTATGTAAAACTCATTCCTAACACATTAATTAATATACATGTATAGTATCGGCAACAATAACAACGCGCCCGCCGTCGAAAAAATGCAACTCCAACCAGGATTGCAAGCACGTAAAATGCAGCGGCGCTGAGCGTTTGTACCCGGTATGCATGGACAACGTCTGCACTTGTTTCGGTAAGTACATATACAATCGAGACCCACGTGGTTAAACATAAAAATCATATATTCCCGATACGATAACTCGATCTGTTGGGTGCAGAATCGAAGTATGAAAGGCCATGCGACACCACCAATGATTGTCTGTCGACGTATAATATCTCATGCTCCGTCGACTCCACATATTGCGAGTGCACCGAGATGTATCACAATAATGCATCGAGTAAAATGATGGAAAGAAAAGGTGATATACAAAGTGAGATTAGAAACGCCAAATGTATCATCAAAAGTTGTAAGTTCATGTGCATTCGTTACAACGATTTGCTCATAGACTACAGCGTTACAGGAGGTTGCCTATGCCAGGAGATCTATGTTTAACTTTTACACTTATTTACTACTATACTTATATATACAATAAATAAATTAATTGATTAACCCTGATACGTTCATTTTATATATACTCTTGATTTTGTCGTAATTAATTTCCACACCATTACAATTGATGTGTTTCTTGAATCAAATTCCGATTAATTAATTGATTAAAACACGAGTATGTTTTGTTTCCTTTTATTAGTAGTTGGAGTAGGAGTCCTATTTTTCATTTTGAGAACCGTTAATTAAGTTGGTCCAAATTATTTTAACTAAAGCCCAAGATGAGAGAGTGTTGGGAAACGGACAAAAAGAACATATAAGAAACTACTTCAAAATAAAGTTCATTCAACCTAATTACATCCCCTTCTTCAACAACAGAGCTAATAATAATAATAATAATAATAACAATAATAAAAACTTGTAGTCCATAATATGTAAACAGGCCACAATACATGGCCCATATATTGAGCCCAATTGACTCGCATTTTAGGCCCGATGAATTTATGAAGGAATTTCATATTCAAAATGAAACCGTTGGTCCAAATTCATTTTTACTAAAAAGCTCAATATTCAAGTAGCATAACGTGAATGTATAATTATGAGAGATAGTTGGGAAATGGACAAAAAACCTAATGAACAAGTTCATTCAACTTAATCACATTACATAGGATTTTGATTCTAATTTACAAGCACCTAACAATAACAACAATAATAAATTAGTCGTAGAAGAAATGAAGGAGGGGGGTAGGCGTCCACGGGTGTCGAGCTGTTCCTCTTGGCCACGTTACGGGGCAAGCAGGCGACGGCCCATGTTGTGTACCTAGAAGTTCCTCCGGCTCAAGGCATACGCAGTCTTTGAAAAGAGAAGAAGAAATCATCAGTTAATCGTAATCAAGCAATTTATGTACGATTTCTTTATTTTTCATTTTTTCGTGTGATGAAAATTTTTAACTTATAAAATAGTTATATCATAATATGACACGTCATGACCCATGTTGTCACAACAATTTATCTGTTTTATAAATGACGTGGCATTAGCGTTACACATGGATAATACTGCCTCCCCATTTAATTTTCGGGCCGTTCAATTCATCACATTTGAATGCCATAAACGACGTCGGATCAAGAATCGAGCCCTTTAAATTAGTGTTAGGACATGGGCCCAATTAAATAAGCAGCAGACTTATGTCGCCACTAGATTGGGCCTAATAGGCCCATTGGGCCATCGAGGCCTTCGGATGTGGATCTAATAGAATTACGTATCGCCGCCATACAAGTTTACACTCCTAGAGTAGAGTAGCATTTTGAGAACTCCGAGTTAATAAATACTCCCTTGGTCCATAATTTAGTGGGCTAAAATTGTGGCATGGAGTTTAGCGTATTTTAATAATGTACATGTAATAAATTAAAGTATTAAAGTGTTAAATTAAAGTGGAAAAATGTGGGCTCGTATAATATTTTTAAATAGAGTTAAAACAGCAAAATGTTAAAGTGATTGCAGGCATGTCTCAAAATGGAAAAGTTCAATAAATCGTGAATATCTTTATATAATAATAGTGTGTCAGTAAATAATGGACGAAGAGAGTAAATTTAATATGTTGAGTACTACTAATTCCGTTCCATTTTATTTAACTTATTTCAATCAATAATAGATTGTGTAAAATGAGGCGGAATTAACGTAATATAATCTATATACACCTTGTGATTAGGTTTCATATTCACAACTTTACATGCTCATCCAAATTCTTTTATTCAAATCCCAGAAAACCTCACATCACAAAAGGGACAAAATAATTAAAGAAGAAGAAGAAAAAAGTTAATAGAAAAATCTCTTGGGTAAGGAAAAAATAAAAGGGACGTTCATAAGTAGAATAAATCATTAAAACAAATCTTTGTTGAATTAATTTTCTTATTTGAAATAATTTCTCACCGTATATATATCTCGATAAAGATGAGATTAACCTTTCTATAGAATGAGGAAAGTTTAAAACGTGATAAAATTTGTGTTCGACACATCGACATGTATATATACATCAAAAGTAAAGATAATCAAAGCTATATAGATATTAAACATGGCTTCTTTAAAGTCCAATTTCACGGCCATCTTCTTCCTAATTACCGTTGGTTAGCATTCACATCCCTTCTCATTATCTCGTTTTTTAAATATAAAACTCCTAAATTCCTAACATTTTAATATTATACAGTTTCGGCAACAATAACAACGTCGCCACCGTCGAAAAAATGTAAATCTAACCAGGATTGTAAGCATGTAAAATGCAGCGGCGGCAAGCACTTGTTCCCGATATGTTGGATCGGCGACGTCTGCGCTTGTTATGGTAAGTACATAGTACATTTACAATCGAGACCTACTAGATTAAAAATCAATCATATCTATTAGTTTATATTATATATTCCCGACGATAACTCGATCTGTTGGGTGCAGAATCGAAGTATGAAAGGCCATGCGACACCACCAATGACTGTCTGTCGAAGTATAATATCTCATGCTCCGTCGACTCCACATATTGCGAGTGCACCGAGATTTATCACAATAATGCGAAATATTTATCGAGTAAAATGATGGAAAGAAAAGGCGATATGCAAAGTGAGATTAAAAACGACAACTGTGTCATCAAAAGTTGTGAGTTCATGTGCGTTCGTTACAACGATTTGAACATAGAGTATAGCTATACGGGAGGTTGCATGTGCCAAGAGCTCTATGCTTAGCTTTTATATATTACTATACCTTATCATCATATATATACATGTAATGTAATTTCTCTCTATAGTACATATACAATAAATAAATAAATTGATTAAACCCCCTATCTCAATTCAATACGTATATATATATGCTTCGGTCGTAATTAGTTTCCCTCGATCGTCACAATTTTCAATTGATGCTTTATAGGAAAAGAGTTTCTTGAATCAAATTTGACATATGCATGTAAACAAACCACGTGGCCCTTTGTAGTAAAGGCCCGATTGATTAATTAATTAATTAAAAAAAGTTCATTCAACTTAAATTACATCCCCTTCCTTCCTCAACAGCAACACCAACAACAAACAATAATAGTTCTAAATTAGTTGCAGAAGAAATTGAAAGGTAGAGGCGGCGTAGAGAAGTTGCCGGAGATAATCTTGGCGGCGACCAACGTGTTGGCCGCCTCCGTATAATGAACACCGTCCCAGCTTATCAAAGTCTTCTCCTCCGGCTCCGCACACGCCGTTTTATTCACGCACTGTGAAAACGGGTTCTGGAACCCTGCTCATCACCACATGCTCATGCTCCATCAAAACCAAATTAACGAGAAAAAATAAAAAATAAAAAATAAATGAAATTGAAAGGATCGATCACTCACCATAGGAGGCGGCGTTGGCGATCAAGTCCAGCTTGATGCTGAACACGTCCACATAGACGATGACCGCGTCTGCCTTCTCCGACCGGAGCTCCTCGCACATCGTCTTCAGCCCGGCGTTGAAGGTAGTCGCTGCCTCGTTCCTCGCGGCCACACAGCCGTAGGCATCCAAGGGCGCCGAGCTGTTCCTACCCTTCACGATGTTTCGGGGTAGGCAACCGACGGGCCCCGTGTTGTGTACCCAGAAATTCCTCCCGCCCAAGGCATACACCGTCTATGAAAAAGAAAAGAAGAAATCATCAGTTAATCGTAATCAAAACGAACAGAGCTAGAAGTAATTTTATTTTATTTTGTTACCTGAATAGCCCCCTTTATGTTGGAGACTACTTGAGGGAGCAGGCTGTCGATGGGGAGATTGTCGATGTTGCCGTCGATGTCGTTCTGGCCGATGTCGACGAGGTAGAGCGCCCGGCTGAACCGGTCCGCACCTACAAGTTGAAGCAAAAAGGTGCAATTAAATTCCTTAAAACAAAAACAGAGGAATTGATCTTCATTCAAGAACTGAACTGCAAACTTACTTATTAGATTGTAGCGGAGGGAGATGTTGCGGAAGAGAGAGAATTCCGCGATCTGATTTCTCAGACTAGTGGGATTCTCAGTTCCCCGTATGGTGGCGGAGCCGGCGATGGCAAAGTTGGCGCCGTTGGAGAAGTCCGGCGAGAAGAGCTCGACATATGGGGTTAGGTAATTAATCCCCAAACTCTCACCTACAGCACACAAAAGAAACGAAATTAGTAAATTGAGTGGAAAACTAGTTACAGAGGAAGAGGAAGAGAGGCGGTCGAGCTTACAAAAGAAGTCGATGATGAGGCGGCCGTCGCATGCGCGGCCGGAGGGCCGGTGAAAGAACGTGCGGCCTTCCGGGAAGTCGGGAATGTTTCCATAGACGACTATGGAGCCTCCGGTGTCGCTGTTGGAGTCGCCGAAGGCGAACAGAAGGGGAGCCTCGTCAAGAAGGTGAGTGGGAGAAGAAGCAGTGGCGGCGGTGGCACAAACGAATAGAGTAATGATTAAACTACAAAGACCCATTTTCTTAACCATCTTTTTTTTTTTTCAGCTCAAATTCAAAGGCTCAAGAAGAAGAAGAAGGAGCAGGTTAAAGGCAGGGAAAATTTCTGTTCATTACTCATGTATATGTATCAGTGTATATATAGACAGGTTTGCAGTGCCCCCAAACGACGTCGCTCAATTAAGTAAATCCCTTTTTCCTTTTTCTTTTTTATTCTCTCTCCATTTTTGCCTTCTTGTTATTTTACATGTATGTTTTAAATGATGTTTTTTTTTTTAATATTAAAATATTTAATTATTTTGCAGTATATTTTAATTGAAGTTTTTAATTAATCATTATAATTAAGATTAATAATTCCATATTTTGAAAAGGGCAAACAATTCCAAAAATAACTTAATTGAGAATATATAAAATACTAGGTAATGAAATCATATCAAACATTAATATGAGTGAAAATCAATTGAAACATAAATACTTATAACAAAATCAAAATTAATTTTCTTTTTCTTTTTCATTTTTGAAACAATAACTAGTGAGCTAGATAAGGCTTCAAATCCTTTTCATCTTCTTGTAAATTTATTATTAATTTTGCAAATTAATGTAGCCGTCCATAGCCCGTCTCCGACGTCGGAAAGATGGGCATTGGCCAGACCGGTGACTGAGTCGAACTTTCTCCATTTTTTTTAATTTTTTTTTTTCCGATGGGTCGAGAATTTTGCATTTTGATTAATTCTTCGAGTATCAATTACGGCAATAATTGGAGTATATTCTGGAATTTTGAATGTATAACATTGGGTTGTTAAGTATAGGAATTATTTGGATCAAATATCTACTGGATTTTTCAAATTTTACTTATATAAACTAATAAAAAATTAGTATTTATAACAATTAAATATCACCGTTATTTTTTAAGCCCCCAAAATTAATTCTTTTTAGCCTACTCCAATTTGTTTTAATTCGATTATTAACAAATTCGATGACTTTTATGAGCATGGATTTAGTTCGATTATTAACACATTCGAGTAACTCTCGAGTAATTCGACTCATTTACGGACATAGATAGAGGAGAGATATAATTTGGTATCAGTTTTATCAAGAGGGTAGCAATGTGTTATGGAAAAGGCAATGGAATTTAAACTCAAGATTGAAATGTGAACGAACCAAAGAAAATGCACATGTTCTCTGTTCTAAAATCAGAGGAATTCAACATCACTAACTCAATTTGCTCAATCATAGACTCAAGGGCTACAGACAATTTAGGAAAAAAGAATCTTGAATTAATATTTCAAGAACAAGTTAGGAAAGTTCATTAAATTTTGAAAATAGAGCTTATTTCCACCAACTTTAACTCTGCAACACTCTATTTTGTTATGCATCCCATTCTTTCCTCTAAAAAAATATGGGTTATGATGTGCAAAAAAGAGCATTCCATATTTTATCAAGATGGCCCGAAAAGTGACAAAGTTTATAATTAAATAAGTAGGACGGAGGGAGAATATATTAGTAGGCATACCAAATGTTCGAAGAATTGCCTCAAGAGACGCCCACCACGTGTTTGATAAAAATTCTCGGAGAGGCTAATATTGATTAGGCTTAAGATTTGATCAGTTTAATATAATCATTAATTCATTGATTTTTTGAATTGCATTATTTACACTTTTTCCCATCACACATAAGGCCCATGCTACTCTATTAGTACTATCAATTATACTTCATACCGAATAATTTCTCTCTCTCTCTCTCACTCTCACACTCAAACACACATACACACTCAATCATCCAAGAAAAAAATGCACTCTTGAACAAATTCATCTCTCTCTCTAACTAAAGTTGTGGCAAACAAGCAATTAATGCGAAGTGATGGGTTGTTTGTAGGTATAATTACCGTTTTTGTCATTAACTTTTTGATCGGTCAAAAAGTTTTGAATCCCTTTTTCATGTACAATTAGCTACGCAAGAGTTGGTCTACACTACTCTCTCTCTGTCTCCAAAGATTTTGTACATGCATTCAACTCTCTCTCTCTTTGGAAGGCTAAATTCTCCAAAGATTTCTTCAGAAGGAAAAGTGTTGTGAATAAAAAAATGGAATTTAATTTTCAAAGAGTGAACATGTTCTATGTTCTGAATTAGAGGAATATATATCCCTTTCACTAACTCCATTTGCTGAAGCATTGAATCGCAGGCTTCAATAATTTTATGAAAAAAATGAGTGGTGAATTAATATTTCAAGAACAAGTTGGGGAAATTCATTTGAATTTTGAATTTAATGCTAATTTTAACCAACTCTTCACCCTTTTTCATCATGCAATCTCTTTCTTTCCTTGAAAACAAAAAATACTATTCTCGTCATGAATTAATGGCAGCAATTGTGACTACACATCTTTTCTTGGGCACATGTTTTAGTAATAATAAACTGATATAGTGATTTTTAATGGATTAGGAGGAAGAGAAAATAGTGTTCTTATGATATTGAAACGCCCCGAAAAGTGAAATCGTGTGTAATTAAATGAAACGGAAGGAGGAGTATATAATTAGGTGCGCTAAATGTTCGAAGAAATGACTCAATTAAGTGTGCTAACAGTATTCAACAAATCACCCACCATGTGTTTGACAAAAATCTCATGAGAACTAAATATGCACATTCATTGATTTTTTTTAAAATGCATTATTTGTCCATTCACGCATTTTCCCAACACGAGCAAGGCCCATGCTACTCTGTTACCATCGTAATAACTCCTCTCTCTCTCTCTCAATCAACGAAGGATAAATGTACTCTCTTGAACAAATCCTTCTCTCTCTACCTAATTAAAGTTATATTGAATTGAAGGCATAATTACTCTTTTTGTCATTTAACTTTTTTATTGGTCAAAAAGCTTTAAATCCTATTTTCATGCAACAATTAATTCACTATGCAAGAGCTGTGTTCAAAAATCGGAGGAATGTCACATTCAATAACTCCATTTGCTCATGCACTGAATCATGGGGTTCAATAATTGTAGGGAAAATGAGTCGTGAATTGATATTTCATTATGTAATCTCTTTCTTTCCCAAAATAATATTAACAAAAATACAGAATATATTCTCTCCATGAATTTATGGCAGCAACTACTTGCAACAAGTGTGACTACACATCTTTTCTTGGGCACATGTTTTAATAATATGTTACAATAAAATGATAATGTGCATATTATATTGGAACGGCCAGAAAAGTGAAGTCGTGTGTAATTAAATGGAACGAAAGGAGGAGTATATAAGTAGGCACGCCATATGTTCGAAGAATTGCCTCAGTTAAGTGTGCGAATACATTAATTCATTGATTTTTTGAAATGCACTATTATATTCACACTTTCTCCCATCACAAGCAAGGCCCATGCTATTCAGTTACAATCGATTGCCTAAATACATTACCAAATTACCCTTCTCTCTCTCTCACTCAATCAACAAAGGAAAAATGCACTCTTTTAAAAAGAATCCTTATCTCTCTCCCTAGCTAGTCAAAGTTAAGTTGAATTGCAGGCATGATTACTCTTTTTGCCATTAACATTTTAATCGGTCAAGAACTTTTAAATCCCATTTTCATGCAACATTTATTACGTAAGAGTTGTTCTACACTCCTGCTTCTACCATCTCTCTCCCTCTACACATTAATTTGCACATTCACCCAACTCTCTCTCTCCCTACACACTCCTAGCTACTTGTAAAGAGAAAATTAATGTCTGAAGTGAGCTTTTTTAGCAACAATAAAAGCAGCGAAGGCACTCCCGTATGTTGGAGCGACATTTGCACTTGTCTCGAAGAGAAAGAAACGTTTACTGGCGATTATCGTAATTAACCTACTTCAATCAATTTAATTATTTATAAAAGAACACACACATATGTATGTATTTCAATTTTGCATAAAAATGTCGTGCGAGACGACCGCGGATTGTGCGAAATACGAGTGTTTCACGAGAGTTTATGATTATTTCCCTCCCTTTCTGTCCCCATCGTAACATTGTACCACATCGTTATAATTTAATCTAACAAATAAAACTTTCGATTGAATAAACATTACGTATGTTGTCAATCAAGAAATTTATGAACGATTTTATCTCAATTTTTATTTTGATTTTTTCGTTCGATGAAAATCTTTAGCTTTTAAAATAGCTATATCATAAAATGACACGTCACAATGATTTTTTGCACTCACACCCATTTTTTTTTTTTTTTTAAAAAACGTATTTTTTTTCGGGCCGATCGATTCGCCCTTTTCGAATAGTATATATAAACGACGTCGGATAAAGAATTGGGCCCTTCAAATTGTATTTGGACATGGGCCTAGCGGCATACGTCTGTCAACACCGGATTGAACCCATTAGGCCCATTGGGCCCTCAAAGCCTGTGCTGTGGATCCACTAGAATTACTTATAGCCGCCATAGTAGAGTAGTATTTTGAAAAGTCCGATTTAAGAAATACAGTATTCCCTCCGTCCATAATTTAATAGACTAAAATTACATATATTAATTTAATTATATTAAAGTGTTAAAATGTTAAAAGGTAGACTGATAATTAAAATCAAGTAAATCGTGAACTTTTTAATATAGTAATAGTGTCGGTAAATAATAAACGGAGAGCGTAATATTAATATGTACTACTTATTCCACTCTATTCCATTTAGCTTCAACTGTTCAATATAATAGATCGTGTCAAAAGAGGTGGTATAAACATAATATAATCTATTATACACCTTGAGATTAGGCTTCATATTCACAACTTTACATGCTCGTCCAAATTCGTTTATTCAAACCAACATTGCGAAAAGGGAAGGAAAAAAGAAAAAGGATGTTCATAAGTAGAATGAGTCATTAATACTACAAATCTTCGTTGAATCAATTTTCCTATTCGAGATATTTTTTCGCCATATATATATCGCAATAAAGATGAGATTAAATGAGGAAAGTTTAAAACGTGATAAAATTCATATTCGACACATGACATGTATATATTCATCAAAAGTAAAAGATAAATCAAAGCAATACATTCAACATGGCTTCTCTACAACCCAATTTCGTGGCCAACTTCTTCCTAATTACCGTTGGTTAGCTTAGAGAGAGATTTATGATGATAGGATTAGGGTAGTTGGATTTTGTATTCCAATTTCTTCCAATTTCTTCATTTGTTGTGTGTATGAACTTGCATGCATGCTTCCACCAATATTAATACTGTACATGCATTTGATTCTATTTTCTTATAAGAAAATATTTAATGACATTCTGTGCTACATATATCCATCTCTACCTAGCTAGGGAAGAGGTATTTAATGACGAAGGTTAATTAGGAATGATAAGAAGATAAGAAGGAACGAACCCACTTTCCAAAATTGAAACTTGTTTTCGTTCACGATGTAATCAATCCCTTCAAACTTAAGCATTTATATGTCTTCCATGTACTTTCTTACTTCAAAGATATTTTCAGATTAATTAAGTCATGTTTCAATTTAGTAGCGTAAGTATCCAATTCGAAATGTGATATCCATATATCCCTCCGTCTCATTTAAAATGAATTTTAAAATGTACTTTTATGTGTTAATTTGTATCCCAATCTTTTGGTGCGAAGATCACATTTGAACTTATTGTGAGAAAGGCATGCATTTTTCACCCACAAAGTTAATCCCCCCTCTCTCTCTCACATTATGTCGGGCCTTCCGATTCAATTCAACCCGCCATCATACATTGCAAACTAAGCCTTCCTTCACTTAGGTAAATCCAAAAAGCTGACAATTTTCAAACCCAAACGACGTCGGATGGAGATATATATGGGCTTGAAAGCCCGGCCCAGTCAGAAAATGGGCTTAACCCATTGGGCTTCAAATTCCCATTTTCTTTTCCTTCTTCAGAATGCATAATTTAGGAGTAGATATTTTAATTACGTTGTATTTAATTTTTGGGATTTATTTTGGTGAATATAATTTGCATTATTGACACCTTTTTCCCATAACTCGAAAAGGCCCATGCTACTAATTTTACTTTTTCAAGAATATTTCAATTTTTTCACAGAAATGGGTTGAGCTTTAGGTGAGATCAAGAAATAAAACAGAGGAAGAAGAAATAGGAATTTCTGCAATAATTTAGCAGATGAGAGAGAGAGAGAGAGAGAGAGAGAGAGAGAGAGAGAGAGAGAGAGAGAGAGAGAGTTGGTAACTTGGTAGAGTAACTCTAAGAATTGAGAGAGTACGTAGGTATGGGTCGTTTCGTTGAATAATTAGGTCAAAAAGTGTGTGAATAATGCAATTTCATTTCAGAAACGAATGAAACCATCAACATGCATGCATGGGTTTTGAACGTCCACTTCACTACCTAACATTCGATCATGGGCTTCGATTTTAGTAAGAAATAAGAGGTGGATAGTTCAACAATTAAAGATAGTGAATGATTAATTTGTTTAGGGAAATAAGTACTTGATTTCAAAGGCTATAGTGAACTTTAGCAATTCGTCGAGCACATGGCGTGCATCGTTTTATATTTTAATAATTAAATCATTAATAATCCATTCATTTTTTTCACTATGTGGTTTGTTTACAATCACCATCTTCTTCGATTAAATCATTGATGAAATTACGGTAACATTTATATTAATCCATATATACATGACTATAAGTAGAAAGGATCGATCTTCTCACTTGAAAAAGAATCGTCTTTTACCATGTTTGATTAAGGTCGATCTTTTATTACGGTAAAAATATTTAAATTCAAATTTCATTAATATTATATTTATCGGTATAAATAACTACGGGCGACCAATCATAAGCTATCGATCAAAATGGCTTCTAATAAATCTAATTTCATGGTTGTGTTATTCCTAATTAGTGCCGGTTAGCATCCCTAATCCCTTCTCTCTTGTGTGTTAATTAGTGTTATATTTCTTAATTCTTCTGTCTTATAATTATCCACTACAACAAAATTCAGCTATTAGGACCTTTTTAATAGGACACACACTAAAAGAGTGTCCTATTTTCCTTCTAATAGGACACTCACTATTGTGTCCTAAAAATAGTGTTGTCATAGAGGATTGAACCCTTAACCATTTACCAAGTCATTTAATATTTATATAATTGATATTAAAAAGAAAATAATTATTAATATTATTATATTTTTTTTTATTAAATCGCAAACCATCAATTAAGTATTACCAACTTAATTTGAGTATTTCCAATTTAATATTACTCACTTCCTCAAACACGTTTGCAACGCCTCTCTCTCTCTCTCTCTCTCTCTCTCTCTCTCATCACAGTCATCTGCCACCTCTCCCCCCGCCACCGCCCTCTCTCTCTCTCTCTCTCTCGCTCTCGCTCTCGCTCGCAAACAATCGATTAAACGTTCGACGAAGGTGAAATCGAGTTCGAGTTCAGCTCAATAACCTGCGGAACTTTTGCTTTGGGATAAATTGGGGGATTAGCGAATTTTTGCAATTCTTCGACGATTTGGGGGTAAGTTTCCTAAAATGAATTTCTCACAACAATTGTCAATTTTCGAGATAATATGTTCGAGCTTTGATTTTAAGCTTGAATTCGTTTCATTCCCTTCTTCGTTTATGTGGATTCAATTTAGAGTTCTGTCTAAAAGAGCTGAGTGACTGGCTTTCACAGTTTTGGTACCTTATAAGGTCAGTTTATCTTGAACATCAATGTATCTAGTTGATTGATTGTATGAGATTTGTACTCTCTGAGTTTTGTAATGTGATGTTGATGATCAATTTGTGGGCTAGAAACTAACTAAAATGTATAGATAATCTATGAGGCAGGGGTAATCTATATGTTTTCATTCTCGAATGCTCTTCCCTGAAAATAGTGTGAAGCTTTGAATCACGGTAGTTATCTTTATCGAGAACTCGTTATGTTTTGTTCATCATCAGTGCCTGATATTTGATCATATTATGGAGTTGAGGTTGAAGTTTCTTGTATTTGGGTTGGTGTGTGTGAGTAAAGTAGCCTGACGACCATAGTCTCATCTGTAGTTTCTTTTATGTTCTCTGGTGGTTCAATTATTCTGCGTTTGTTTGAAAGAAAATAAGCTATATGGTTCACTTATTTTGGCCAACTCATCATACATTACATTCATGTTTGGTGACAATGATAAATGTGCCTAGAGGGCCAGTAGTGATGATAAGTTGGCCTTGGTTCTCTCCTTTTGTCTTTGAGAATTTTTTTTTTTGAGTTCCTTCTAGTATTTAACAGTTGTACTACTGCTGCAAATGGAGTCATGTTTAGTTTTTTGTCGATTTTCAGAACTGTAACTGAAAAACAGCGTGCTATTCTCGAAGAATTTGAGAAGGAACATATGGAAGAAAACAGCTCATCTGCTGCAGGCAATTGGTAAGTCCTGCTTGCAAATTTCTAGGTATATATACTGACCAGAGGAATATGAGCTCTTGAATAAGAGGATATTATCCAAGTTAGGTCTGCTCAAAGAGTTATCCTATATAGAAGAACACAAGATGATCATACTATGCGATAGTTGAGAATAGCGATGCATAAGAAATAACTCATGTAACATAATTATTTTATCTTAAATCATGCCAAATTGAACCCATTTTGAGTAAGGTATCTGATTAACTTGCAAAAGAGAATGGAAAATGTGCTGTATCAGGGTAGTCTTGTCTTCATACGTCGTTACAATTTTAATCTGTTTGATTCGACTTGTATCAGAGTAGAGTAAGTAAAAGGTCTGAAACAAATACTTTTGCTTGGTAATACACTCTCATACTAGTTTTAAGGGGTTAGACTGGACGATGACATTCTAACGTGTTCGAATTGAATTTTATATTAGTCCTTTTCTCACTAATGCTGAGGTGTAAATATAATTTTTCTCAGCAAGCTGATGGTTAAACCTACACTTGCTGCGAATCCTGATGGATCAGTACATTAGTTCAAAAACTGAATATTTATGATTTAGTTTATAGGATTATCTTGACGTGTTTGAGCATGCTTTTCATGCAGGAGCCTGTTAGTCATGTGGATCAAATGGTTTTAGATCTAGCACTTGTTGCTCCTGTTATTGCCGTAGCATCACCTTCTGCCCTTCGGTAAAACTTTGTGTACTCCTTTTATCAACCTTTTGAATAATTTTCGTTTATGCAGCTTCTTGTAGAACCAATGAAATGATCCCTTTTTATATAATGGAGTGCCACTAATAGATCTCTATGAGAATGCGTTTACCTATTTGCCTTATGTATATGTGATTTGAACCTTTGGACATTTACACTCTCTAAACTCTTCTAAATTTGAAGTTTTCTTAGAATTAATTACTCTTGTATTGCTCTGCACCCCGATCTGTTTTTTTGCTTTCTTTGAAAGCAGTCTAAACTTTACTCAATTACTCATGTTTTCAAATTTCTTGCAGATTTTATTGAATCTTCATATCAGTCACAGGTACTCAACATACCAATCTCATTTCTTCTATTAAGGAACTTCTTCGTGGGGCTGTAGGTAGTAGAAGAACCCCATTTTGCAGTTTCGTGTTGATATATAGTGACCACTTGATAATTGGTAACTCATGCATCTCTGTTTTACTGCAGCCATCACCAAAATTTCATAGATTGTGCTAAGAATGATAATGCTGGTTACTTTAGCATGCGATCCTTTTAGGATGTTTAGTCTTTCCTTTAGGTGATCATGGAGCAGGGTGGCTTATGTGTAGAGTTCTTGAGTTTCTGAGACTGTTTTGTTTTGTTCATAATTCATATGATATGAAATTTTTGGTGTCGATAATGAAAAACTGTTTTCAATGATTGCATGGTAATGGATGTTTGTTTATTTGAATTTTTGAAGGTACTTCTTGAGGAAGCTTAATTAGAAGGTGAAGAAGAGAAACAGGCAACTCCACATGAGGAATGAAGTGTAGAAGAATTATTTTTAACCATGTTGCCAACATTTGACACAAGTATTATGGCATTGGATCACTTGTTATCTTTGTGTATTGAATTTTATTGGAGCAATAAGATCTTTTGCATGCTCATTGTTGGTTTTCACATTTTTGCTAGCAATTTAATTTTATATATAAAAACGGGCAGGTGAAATATATCATTATAATATGGTAAATGTGTAAATATCAATTGTTTATCTAATAGGACACTCATGAGCATCCTAAAATAATCTACACAAAATAGGACACTCGCAAGAGTCCCATTTGACATATTGTGACTAGCGAATATAGGACACATTAAGTATGTGTCCTAAGCAAAGGAGTGTCCTATTACAATGGATAATAGGACATTCATGAGTATCCTATATTAAGAATTTTGTTGTAGTGATCATAGTATATTAACTTTTTTTTGTAGCCAAAGTTTTGTCACAAAATTGTACGTCCGATCAAGACTGCATGCAACAGTAAATGCAACGAAGGCACTCCCGTATGTTGGGGCGGCGTTTGCACTTGTCTCGAAACGAAAAAATCGTTTACATCGTAATTAACCTACTTCATTCAATTCAATTATTTATAAAAGAACACACACATATGTATATATTTCAATTTTGCACAGAAGCGCCGTGCGAGACGACCGCGGATTGTACGAAATACGAGTGTTTCACGAGAGTTTTTGATAAGGAGCATTGCAATTGTTTCGCGGGCGCGGGCGGCCCGAGTAATTCGTCGAAGCTGGACTTTTACGAAGAAGTATGCAAAAGAAAATGTGTGCCGAAATGTCAGTTCGACGACTTTGATATTCTCCAAGGCATATCAACTGGGTTTTGCATCTGCTAGGTCAATTATTGGTTTGATTTCCCATCGCCGTGACCACTGTACCACATCATTATAATTTAATCTAATAAATAAAAATTTTCGATTGAACGAACAATTTATCTGCTGTATAAACGACGTGGCATTCGCGTTACACATGAATAATACTTCCCCGTTATCGATTCATCACTTTCAAATACTACTACAAACGATGTTGGATTAAGAATTGAACCCTTTTAATTTGTATTTGGACATCGGACTGGGCCCATTGGGCTCTTGAGGCCTTGAGCTATGGATCCAATGGAATTGGGTTGAGTTTTAAATAAAACAGAGGAAGAAGAAATATGAATTTCAAGAGAGAGAGAGTAATTAATCATGCAGTTTGTACACAGTGAACTCGATCAAAATAAAACCATAACATAACATGAGATAATAACCACTAAATTATCACTTGCACAAAAAGTTGAAAGGGAGAGGAGGGGTAGAAAAGTCGCCGGAGGCAATCTTGGCCGCGACAAACATGTTGGCCGCCTCCGTGTAATGCACGCCGTCCTAGCTAATCAACTTCCTCCCTTCCGCCTCCCTGCACACCGTCTTTGCCTCGGTATCCACGCACTTTGAGAATGCATTCTCGAACCCTGCTCATATATATATATATATATATATATATATATATATATATATATATATATAATGGAGTATTTAATAGCACAAATTAATCTTACCTCATAAAAACAGAAGGAAAATGAAAAAATAAAATGAAAAAATAAAAATTGAGGCGATCACTCAAATCTTGTATCCAAAAGGAATTAGGATATTTGATCTAAGATGTCAGGAGTACAATATATTAGTAACTAAATAATAAACCATATTTTTGTAGGAATTAATATTGTTTTTTTTAATTCTTATGAGAATACATTGATGGCCCAATTGCTATAAAGAGCCCATATTTTTTTGGTGGCCCAATAAATATAACTCCTAACATATTTTATGAGAATTAAAAAAATAAGCAAAAAATAAAATACTACAAGATTCAAAACTCAATGTTTTAATTCACATTAAGAGTTAGAAAAAAACAGTGTTACATATAAAAAACTGGATATAAACAGCCTTAAATAGTTTAAGAGGAAAAAAACTGCATCTAGTCTATTTATACATTACAAGACTTGAGCAAATATGAATCAATAGATGGATCACTTCTTTGATTTCGAGGTTCGTTTCTTCGAGCCCCGGTTACTCTTCGCCTCTCTTTTTCGGGTGCAGTCGTGGCAGAACCAGTCTTCCTCCGGCACCTCATCAAGAGGAGGGTCAAGGCAGTCGATGTGGGTACCAATGCCACAGCCAACCGTACCGTTTTCATCACCACACATGAGCATCTCGTCTCCTCTATCCTGCTTTCCACACACTTGACACTCCACGCTGTTGTCTTCGGGGGTCTTGGGATCCTCGACACTTTCCTCCACGCGATTTATCATGTTCTCGAGTGACCTTTTGGCCCATGCATGAGTGTTGTACTGTACATGTCTGTCGAGGGAAAAGCCAGGTTTGCAGACGTACTCCACCAAATAATCGGCTGAAATGCAGGGTATTTCGTTCTGCAGAAAGTCCTGCACCCATAAGTCTACGCGTGGCATGCCAGGACTAACAATGGCGAAATCGACTCCTGAATTGAGAAACCGTGTGTAAGGAGGCGAAGTTGCTAATATGGTCCCGTCTCCAGCCTTAACCACACGCTTCAACGTATCCTAATGATTGTAAACATATATTAGTCCAAGACTGAAAATGATAAAAGTAACGATTTCGAGCCAAGACAAATGATACCTACTCTTATAAATTTGCCATTCAGTAGAAGATTACACGAACATTTATGTCAGTGCATTCGATACTACACTGATGCATGAAATAAGAACATTGGGCTTTGTTTTTCATTATGGCAATTGCACACATTCATCTATAAGTGGGATTAATTTAGCAGTTTAAATGGATATGTTTAATTATTAGATAAGAACCACAGGCAAATTGAATATGGTGAAGAGAGCATACCAGTGGAGGAGCAATGCATTCTCCATATATGATTATACGCATTCCATAAAACGCACCATGACCGGTTCTCTCTCTTAGCAAGCGCCATTTTCTTGGAGCTTCTAAGTTGATGGCTCCATCTTCGGTCAAACATTTTTTATGCCATTCATATGGTTCTTCAGACACCAATCTTCCCGCTTCGGTGCTAGCAGTTAAGTAATCAGTTTTCAGAATCCAACTGCAAAATTCAAGTTATGCATCTAGTGAGATACTGCTTTAGTCACAAAAGAATTTGGTATAAACATGTGAACTAGGAATACCTTCCGGATGCAGCAGCTGCGAAAAATTTCTCAGTTCTACGTATTGGATCTGGAACAATGAAATGTGTTGCTTGATACGACCAACTATGAGAGTCTCTGCACACTTTGCCTCTTAAACGCTTTATAACCTGCTGGAACTCCTTTCGTTGAAGCCTATGCCCACTCAATATAAAGCATGCAGGTTCAATCTTTGTATTTTGGTCATCCGTGCTGACATTTAGAGGCTTCTTAAGTCTATGAGAAGTAGACTTTGTAGCTGCTCCCTTATCACTGCTTGCACTTGGCTGCTCATTTGTAACAGGTTCGTTTTCCTTCTCCACATCATCTGATCTCTTTAATTTCTTGGATGGTCTTTTGCTGGTTTTACCAGCCATTATCAACGTTCCTTTGTTGCTCGAGATACTCTTCGTCTCATCTTTGGCCTCTTCTGTAGGATCGTTGGACTTATTTTTCTTGGACTTAGCCAAAGGACGTTTCTTATTCCCTGTAACCTTTTCCTCCGCAACATTGTCTGTTGATTTTGATTCTGGCACCTCTGGTTTCTGGGTAGGAACAGACTTCTTAGGTTCAGTGTTCTTCTTAACCTTGGTGTTTGCCCCCTTTTTCGTTTTTGTGGTTTTTTCACTGGGTTCCTTCCTTGTGGGAGTTGCTTTTTCCAAATGAGGTTCTTCAACTTCCACAGAATTCTTAGCCCCCTCATCGAAATCATTCGGCTCT
This sequence comes from Thymus mandschuricus, assembly GCA_029379335.1. Lineage (NCBI taxonomy): Eukaryota > Viridiplantae > Streptophyta > Magnoliopsida > Lamiales > Lamiaceae > Thymus > Thymus mandschuricus. The sequence continues at coordinate 426,923 of CM057071.1, forward strand.
TCACATTCTGGAGCTTCAGTTTCATCATCTACTGGAATATCTTCATTTGCTCTTGGAGAAACAGCCACAGATTCCTCAGCAGTAGGAGCATTGTTAGTGTCTTCAGTGGCTACTGCTTGATTTGAACGACCTGAGAACTCACTCTGCAATAAGGAAGAAAGATATCCTTTGTTTCTTGTAGTTTTCCCTTTACAAATACTTGGTTTTGTACCCAACGTCTTCCTAGCAGGCATCTTTTTCTTCAGTGGATTTGACTTGGTGGCAACGAGATCTTCCTTCGAAGAGTTCACATCTGCCTGAACAGCCGATTTCTCTATTCCAGCACTTGTACTCGGAAATGGAGGTTCAATATCTGGTGGATCGCTTGGATGTGTCCCTTCTCCAGCAGTGCCGGATTTCAAACTCTGTTTTTTAGGTCTTCCTCGAGAACGCTTAGGTGCTTGACCATTGCACTCTTGCATATCCTCTCTCAGAGCAGAAATGACTGGAGCTTCTTTAGAGGCCGGTGCTATTTCCTCATTTAAAAGTCTGTTAATATTTGTGGGAGGAGATTTATCAACAGCTGATTGATGTGAACCATGGGCCAACGATCCAGAAACTAGCTCTTCGGATGCTTTTGTTGCCGTTGATGTCTTCCTAGAACGGCTTAGTTTCTTCGTACTAGGGGTATTGCTGCGAGAAAAAGTCAATTTCTTCGTACTGGGGGTATTGCTTGTTTGTTCCTCGTTCAGGTGCAACGAGGCTCTTCCTAAAGGTGTCTTTATTCCAGCTGATCCAATTTCATCTTCTTCCCTCTCTGAAAGCATGTTGATAGCACCAACGCCTTCCCTCAAACAGCTAATAGCATTAGTGTGATCATCAATAGCCTTTTGATGCGAAGCAGGAACTGAAGATCCCGAACCCAGCACGTCTGTTGCTTTTGTATCCAATCCACTGCCCCTTAATATCTTTGGAGAACGGCTTAGCTTTGATGATTTTAAACCACCACGTGAAAGACTCATTTTCTTTTTACTAGGCGAACTGTACGTTTCTTCCTCATCGAGGTTTAACAAGGCTCCCTTTAAGGGAGTCTTTACTCCATCTGAACCAGTTCCGTCTTGAATTTTCTCTGATGGGATGAGAAAACCAGTGTCTTCCCTCAAAGAGTTATTGCCTTTATTCGGAGACATCTCAAAGGCCAAACGACATGAACCATCAGTTGAAGGCCTGGAAACCAGCATTTCCATTGGTTTTGAAGCCGATCCACTTTTGATTAGTGGATTTGGAGAATGGCTTAAAACTGGTGACCTCGAACTACCACGAGGAACGGTTTGTCTCTTCGAGCTTCCCTTAGATGGTGATCTGATGCCACGAGAATCAGTCCCATATAGATCTATCTTTTTCGGTGTGTTGAAACCTCCAGAAAGTCCACTTTTACTTACGTTTGATAAAGGACTACCGGATTTATGCTCGATTCTTTCTGGCCTCAGAGGGAGACTGGACTTCATACTCTTGCTACTTAAGCCACCATCAATGATGTTCTTAGTGCTTCCGGGTGCTGAAGCAACGACCTGCTCGAATTTCTCAGAGATTTCTGCAGCATCAGGCAAGTTTGCGGGTGCCTCAGAGGATATTTTAGCAGGACTCCTGGCACAGGAAGAGTTCGACAAATCACGAGAACATGACGCTTTCTGAAATCCAGTCTCTTTTCTAGGAGTTGCCTTGTCTTTGCTGGTACATCCAACATTTGAAAAACTTTCAAATGCAGTGATATAAGCAGTGTTTCTGGAAGTCCCTATCTGTCCGGGTGACTGATGGAAACTCTTACTCCCAAGTCGTGTATTTAGAGGACTGACGATGTTTTTATTCTTCAGATCGAGTGCAGCCATATCTTCTGTCTCGTCTTCCGAATCTTTAGCTACAACCTCCATCTCCAACTCATATCCACTGTGTCAAAGGGATAATGCTACAAAGTTATTAGCTCATGATAAGTGAAATGACAACTAAATTGATTCAGTGGAAAACCTTGCTCCCTCACCTCTTAGCATAATCATCTTCTGGTAGCAGCTCCCAAGCCTTCAAACTGGAAATAACAAAAGAGAAATCAGAGATCGACGTGGGCTGACATCTCTAATAATAAAATAATCGAATCCGTATCATACTTATCAATGACGAATGATGACATATCAAACATGGACCTACCAATCTTGCAGCCAACGATGGTTGACTAGCTTCATAGTATTCATCTTCATGGCAAGCTCGTATTTCTCTCCTGTCACAGAACACATAGTACTATACATGAATAAATCAGACAGAGTCCTACACTGAGCAAGTACATATGCCCACGAGAGAATGTAAAATAACAATCAAAAGTATTCAAGAACTATTAGTGGATTCACCAAGTAAAAATTAGTAGTTAGTGATAGTTAAAGGAGGAGTCAAGGTTACACAAAGACAAAACAACCGCATACAGCAACGAGCTTCTAATTGAATAGTGCACTAAAAGTCCAAACTATGCCATCACATGGTACCGACTAGAGTTCAACCTTAAACACGCGATATATAAAATGCTAACGACAAAACAGTCACATCTAACGAATATCCAAACTACAAAAACAGGAGTCCAACTGTCCAACACATGCATGTATAATCGTACAAGATAAAAGCGAGTACAGTTTGTTGAATCTCATAACCCATAGCTACAAATCAGAAATAGATTACAGAACTAACCCTGAAACTTGTAGCATATCAGATGAGTAACCTCGGTTGCCTTCAATGGCTTTGAAAAGGTTGCCCCCATCAAGGCAACCATATTCTGCAAAGGAGTTACGGTAAAATGAGACAACAAGCATTGACAGAAGTTAAAAGGGTAGGCACTTTTGTGCTTATGTTTGTAAAGCAGAAGGCATAGAGTTATTGTAAGAACCATTATATCCTCTCGATCAAGTCCCTGGTATCCAGTCAAGCAAATGATCAAGGATTCGGCACCTGGAATCCCATTCAGATCTCTTACAGGACGATACAGGACCTGTGAGGAGTCATAATAGAATCAATACCCTAAAAAGCTGAAAGCTTACGAAATATTAATACAGAATAGAAGGCAAGTCTCGAAGAGTCTTTAGAATTAAAAGTGGACAGCAATGCACACAAAATCAAATTCTTTCAACACGAGTAAAAAACAAGAACAAGAACAATGAAACTTTAAAGGCTTGCATCTCTGAAAGGTGATTCTAGCATGCAGTTAGAAACTCTTTCAACTTTGTCCACTGTAAACTACAAGCACCAATAGGGTATACAAGAGAAACTCACGGAGGAGGCCGGATCGACTGGCGCTCCCACATCATAACTGTGATCGACCCAAAATCCGGTCACCAATATCTTGCCATCTCTTCGTGCAGCAACACATATGGGATCATCCTGCATCACAAACAAGCAAACATCAATAACTCAAATGTTTCCATACAATCGGAGCTTGTGGAATCAAAATCAAGAAGTTCGAAACGAAAACACTCTTCCATATTAAATAAAAGCACATCAAATTTGAATTCAGAGATTCAACTAAGCATCACACTGCGCCAACAAAAAAACAAATAACTGAGCCAAAACCCAAAACTACACAAATCGAAGCAATTTCTTCAAAATTCGAAAATGCCCGATTTCTGAAAATGGATATTATACTCACATATACAATCTTATCAACAATCACGTGATTACAATCTGGCCCATAATTTACAACATCAACTCCCCCTCCTTCCAAAAGCTTCGACCGCACCTGCAATAAAAAAAGGAATTCACAGAATTAAATCAAAAGCTCCGCTCTTTCAACGAACACCCAGAAACATTCAAGTAAACCAACTCTACAAACAGAACTCCTCCATTAAAACGGCACCTCCTCTTCTCTATCTGGATCGAAACCGTAGAGAACGAATCGAACTCCGTCAAAGGCAGTCGAGACGTCGTCGTACTCCGAAATTTGCTTGCCCTCCAGCATTCTTCTTCAAATCGGTGCCGCTCGAATTGCACGCACTGCAGGGGGAAATTAGAGTAGAAGCTTGTCGCGGAAGGAGGAGATGGAGAGCTCACTGGAGGGTAAAATGGGGATTTCCGAGATGGAATAGCGATTAATTTTCATTTTTGATTTTGGTGCAGTGGCGGGAGCTCAAAATCTAGGCGGTCAACTACAGTCTACACGTGTCGTTTTGGTAACTGGGCCGAATCATTGACTGATTTGGGCTTCGAAAAGAAATAAAGTTTTATTGGGCTTTGAATTAGGCCCAATGAGGGTGCAGATTAAACAGACTCTATTTATTTTGGGGTATTTTATCCATAGCCACAAATTTTTTATTATATTTAATAAAAGAATATTGTTGATGCATATTTTTACGGATAAGCCACCGTAGTTTTCAAATATAAATAAATAGGATAAAACTCTAGATAAAGTTTATATGCAAAATTCTACTTTTGTTGATGCAAATAACATGTCTCACATTGAAAATATAAAGTGAGTGAACCTCATATAAAGGGGAGCATCATTTCATTAGTATGAAGTCTTTTGGGAAGGAGCCCAAGAACAAAATCATGGGGTCTCGGCCGAAAGCGGAATGCTCTGATCAATGAGGCTACGATAAATCATTCAACGGTTACATATGCATGCCTGATCTTCTCGTTGACCGGCGCATGCTGCCGAAGAATGTCGGTCTTCATCCATCAATCTGTGTTAAACTGTTTAAGCGGTCAAAATCTATCATTTTCGAATAGATCTATATATGCATGCTCCGATTAACGGGGCTCTGTGTTGTGCGGAAGCGTTCAAAAATAAAGCAAAAATTCATACACGAGAAACACAAAGATTTACGTGGTGCGGCAATGCCTACGTCAACGGGAGAGCAGCACAATATTATTTCTGGAACGGAGAAATTTACAAAGCACTCAAATTTCTCACACAGGATCACCTCACAAATACACCTCACACTTTCTAATCACTCGGGATTTATAAGCTTTACGGAGGAGTTAATGTAACTGATATTAAGCTTATGATAGGATAATTTTTGAATGAAGCTAAGTCGGTATTTATAAAAAAGTTGCCGACTTGCATGGCCAAAAAGTTGCCGACTTGCATGCAAACATTGAATGAAGTCAAAAAAAAAATTCTTTGCCGACTCAACTTCTTTTGCCGACTCTTCTTCTAGAATCAACACAATTTCTCTTGAATTGTGTTGCTTCTTCTAGAAGTGGGATTCCTTTGGATTAAGTTCACAAGTCTTGTATAAAAGAAGAAGGAAAGCCAGAACTCTTCTTAGCTCATATCTAGAGTAGAACCAGGACTAAGTAGACCAGCTCACCCTTTGGTTTTAGTTACACGAGTCTTAGATAAAGGGCAAGAGGGAAACCAAGAATTAAGAGCTCTAGTTACCAAATGGATAGCTGTGACGTTTTTCACTGTGACTCTTTTTCGTATAGAAAGATCCATTAACAACTGCCAGACTCGACGTTTTCCTCTTTCGTTATAGCCATACAAGACTTGGAAAAAGCTTGACTTAGTGAGCTAAGCGGAGCACATCGACTGCCTAGAGCGCCAACAAGCAGGCGTCCGTTTGCGTCTGCTGTCAGTAGGTTTTTTGATCGCGGCATTCTCTCTGAAAGATAGATAGTGAATGGAATTATGGAACTCTCTCCCAGAGCTGCAGAACTAACGACAAATGTGAACAGTCAACAAATGAAATAGAAAGGCAATGTCTTAGTCGAAGAGTCTTTATCCGCTGTAGATCAATGGGCTATAGTGAAATGGCAGAGGAAAAGAGCGGAACAGTCAATAGTCAATTCAGAAATGAAAATGCCAGACCACTGGACCACCTATGAGCTCCTCAAGGAGCATGTTAAGCATGGTCATCAATACAGGTTTTGACGGACCGTAGATTTAGTGGGAGCCAAAGCCCAAAAGAGCTAGTGCTTGGGGGGTGAAATCCGAATCAAGGGGCCGAAGAGGGAATGTTGTCCGAGAAGTAACAGGTCAAAAGACAAGAACAGTCTTTCTTTCATAGCCCTCGAACTTGGGGTTCAGTGTGCTGTTGCTTCGTCTCGTTCCAATCCAACCCGCAGCTAAAGGAGAGTTGAGTTCACGAGCCACTTTTTCAACAATCTCCACCTTGGCGAACTTCCAGATTTGTGTGCCCTCCTTCGGTATGCCTCAAGCGCTACAAATGTTGATCAAGTCCAAGCAGTATTGGAACTTGATCCCTGAAACCACCTTCGTGAGCATGTCTGCAGGATTCTCTGCATACTGATTTTCTGAAGTAGAATATCCCCTTCTTCTACAATCTCTCGAACAAAGTGGTACCGAACGTCGATATGTTTGGTCCTCGCATGGTGTACTTGGTTCTTTGCTAGACATATAGCACTCTGACTGTCACAGAAAATCTTGATTTTTTCCTGTGCGATTCCCAAGTCTTTCACCAAATTGTGCAACCAAATGCCTTCCTTGAATGCTTCCGTGATCGCCATATACTCTGTCTCTGTTGTAGACAAAGCCACTGTGGCCTGTAGCGTGGATCTCCAACTCACTGGTCCTCCTGCCATGGTGAACACATAACCAGTAGTTGATCGACGCTTATCAAGATCACCAGCATAATCCGAATCAACATATCCGACTAGATGATTATCAACAGTCTCGTTCTTCTGGAATTTCAGGCCAATATCTACAGTACCCTGGATATACCGTAGAATCCACTTAACTGCATGCCAATGGTCTTTACCAGGATTGTGCATGTACCGGCTTACCATGCTAACAGCATGAGAGATGTCAGGTCTTGTGCACACCATTGCATACATCAGAGCTCCTACAACATTTGCATATGGAACTGATTCCATTTGTCTCCTCTCAGCATCCGTATTAGGAGACAACGATGCACTTAGCTTGAAATGTGGAGCTAGCGGAGTACTTACAGGTTTTGTATTCTCATTAATACCAAACCTCTTAAGCACCGCCTTCAGATACTGAGTCTGCATGAGGCAGACTGTGCCCTTTTGCTTGTCTCTCTTGATCTCCATGCCAAGAATCTTCTTAGCCTCTCCAAGATCTTTCATTTCGAACTCTGAGCTCAGTTGAGCCTTCAGCCTGTCGATTTCTACTTTGCTCTTAGATGCTATCAACATGTCATCAACATATAAGAGTAGATAGATGAAGATACCATCTTGGAGTTTCTTCTGGTAGACACAATGATCATACTGACTGCGTGAATACCTCTGTTTCTTCATGAAGCCGTCAAACCGCTTGTACCACTATCTCGGTGACTGCTTCAGACCATAGGGTGGCTTTGTAAGCTTGCAAACCAAGCTTTTACTGGGAACTTTAAATCCATCTGGCTGTGACATATAGATTTCCTCGTCCAAAGTCCCATGAAGGAATGCAGTCTTGACGTCAAGTTGGGCTAACTCGAGGTCAAACTGTGCCACCAAAGCTAGTAACAGGCGAATAGACGAATGCTTTACAACAGGTGAGAAGACATTGTAATCTATTCCCTCCTTCTGAGCATAGCCTTTAGCTACCAATCTAGCTTTGAATCTGATCTTGCCTGATGCACCTTCCTTCTTTGCAAAGACCCATTTGCAGCCAATCGCCTTCTTTCCCTTTGGAAGTGGAACCAACTCCCAAGTACTATTCTGGTGAAGCGATTGCATTTCTTCATCCATTGCCTTCTTCCAACTATCACTTTCCATACTGTGAACAGCTTCCGTATAGTTGTATGGAATGTCTGGTTCGGTAATTGGAAGAGCATACGCTACAATATCAGTGTACGTACCGAGCAGGTTTCCGGATATTCCTCTTCGGTCTTCTTGCAGCGATGGATTCTGTTTGCTGTTCTTCAGATGCTGAATCTGGTCTCTCCATTTCAATGGAGTCGTCGGAGTCTGATTTAGGATGATCATCATTCTGAACTTGCTGTTTTGGAGTTTCTGAGATTTCAAACTCCACCTGCTGGGAAGAACTAGGATTTTTGTTCTCATTTTCCGACGTTGTCTGTTTCAGCATTACAGACTCATCAAAGGTAACGTCACGACTTAAGACGATCTTCTTTGACTCAGGGTTCCAAAGACGGAATGCCTTAACTCCTTCACTAAAGCCCAAAAACACAGCTTTCTCGGCTCTAGGTTCCAACTTTGACTGCTTTATGTGGAAATATGCCGGACACCCGAATATTCACAGAGAATCATAATTAGAAACGGGCTGTCCGGACCACACCTCCTTTGGAGTTTTTCCGTCTAGTGCTGAAGCTGGCAGTCTATTGACAACATGAGTAGCATATGACAGAGCTTCTGCCCAAAATGCCTACTCAATCCAGACTGGGATAGCATGCAACGAACCTTATCGATCAGAGTCCGGTTCATGCGTTCTGCAACACCATTCTGCTGTGGCGTGCTTGGTACGGTAAAATGTCTGGCTATCCCTTCACTCTGGCAGATTTTCATGAATGGATCTGACTTGTATTCACCACCATTATCTGATCTTAGCCTCTTGATTTTTCTTCCTATCTGGGTTTCAACCATCTTCTTCCAGTTCAAGAAGATATCTAGAACTTCATCCTTATGCTTCATAGGATATACCCAGACATATCTCGAGAAATCATCTATAAATGTTACGAACCAACGTTTACCTCCTAACAAAGCATTCTGAGAAGGTCCCCAAACGTCGGTGTGCACATAGTCTAGTGTACCCTTGGTACTGTGGATGCCAGTGCTGAACTTGACCCTTGTTTGCTTGCCCATCACACAATGCTCACAAAAGTCAACCTTCCCACTCTTGGCTCCTTTAAGTAGACCACGATCCACAAGATTTTGCAAAGCCTTCTCACCGGTATGGCCTAAGCGCGCGTGCCATAACCGTGATGTGTAAGGTGAACCGCCATCGGCGCTACTGGAGATGTTTGCTCTCCCAGAGACTGTGTGTTCTTCCAAAAAATATAGATTTCTATCTCGAGTACCTTTCATGGCTAAGGATGCACCGCGTACAACTTTCAGAACTCCTCCTTCCATGGTCACCTTATAACCACTGGATTCAAGAGCTCCCAGAGAGATCAAGTTCTTCTTCAGCTCAGGAACATATCTGACCTCGGTAAGTCGTCTGGTTGTACCGTCATGCATCTTCAGGCGTATTGACCCTATGCCTTTTGTTTGACAGGCATTGTCGTTACCCATTAAAACAAGTCCTCCATCCAACTCCTCAAAGCTTGAGAACCACTGGCGATTCGGGCACATGTGATATGAACATCCAGAATCGAGGATTCACCTACCGGATGGATCATTTGACAATGAAGCTGAAAATGCAGAACTTTCTTCATCATCTTGTGCCGTATTAGCGTCAGACTTGCCCTTGTTTGGGCAATTTTTCTTCCAGTGCCCTTTTTGGTGGCAAAAGGCGCACTCATCTTTCGCAAGATTTCTCTTCGATGGATCTCCTTTCTGCTTCGAGCCAGATTTGCCCTTTCTTTTGGCAAATCTTTTATTGTTGTTATTGCCACCAGACACCGTTAGTGCTCCTGTAGCGGTGTTCCTATGATCCTGCTGGTCCCTCTTCCGGTATTCATTGTTTACCAAAGCATTGGAAACATCCATGAATTTGACATCATCTTTACCGTACAACAATGTCGTGGTCAAGTGATCATAGTCCTCTGGCAATGAGTTCAACAACAATAACGCCATATCCTCATCTTGTATTTCAACATCCAGGTTCTGCAGATCGGCAATAATTTTGTTGAAATTGTCTAGATGCTGGATCATTGGCGTTCCTCTTTTATACTGAAAACGAAAAAGCTTCTTTTTCAGATAGAGCCGGTTCTCTATGTTTTTCGTCATGTACTTGTCCTCCAATTTCTTCCAGAGACTTATTGCCGAAGTCTCCTTCATGACAAAATACTTCTGCTCCTTTGATAAGCAGAGCCGGATCGTGCCACAAGCTTGTCGGTTGATGAAATCCCAATCTTCATCTGTCACGTCCTTGGGTTTCGATTCCAAGGCTATATGCGATCCCTCACGGAATAAGAGATCCTTGACTTCACATTGCCACATGCCAAAGTTATTGGTGCCGTCAATTTCTCCACCTCGAACTTTGCATTGGACAACATGGTTCTTTTGATTGAACCACTTGTGGGAGCATCTTGCTTAATTCCTCGGTTTTTTTGGAAGCCATTCGGCAAACGAAACTGCTACAGTTGCGTCCGGGACGGCCAACTTAGCCAGAAACTGAGTCCAAATTTAGCAAGAACAGGTGAAAAATGAATCAATTTGACCCAAAATTCACTTCAGGACCAAACTTGGGCTTATTGGACCTAAAGCCCAATCCAACTTTAAGGAAATAATTGATTTCCTTAAACCACTCTTCAGCGGCTCAGCCAAGCTTTTGTAAGAAATTACAGAACTTGGATAAATAATAATAGCTGCCCCAGATCTTCTGCCGGTCACTTCGACGGAGCTACGAATGTCGGAATCACGCACCGGTTAGTGTTTCAGACTCCCGGCGACGAGAGCTACCTTGTCGTGTATGAAAGAATCGCCGACGGTTACTTTAATTTAATTTGAACAGTAGCCTCGCTCTGATACCAGTTTGTTGTGCGGAAGCGTTCAAAAATAATGCAAAAATTCATACACGAGAAACACAGAGATTTACGTGGTTCGGCAATGCCTACGTCCACGGGAGAGCAGCACAATATTATTTCTGGAACGGAGAAATTTACAAAGCACTCAAATTTCTCACACAGGATCACCTCACAAATACACCTCACACTTTCTAATCACTCTGGATTTATCACCTAGCAATGTTTTTCGTATATCTCTCCTTATTGTAATGTTTCCCAGTCCATTTACTTGATTTCTTTTTAGAAGCCCAAATAAGCCAATGATTCGGCCCAATTACCAAAACGACCAGAGTAGTTGGCCGCCTACGTTCATAAGTGGTGGAACCGTTACAATAACAAATGTGTTCTAGCATATTGTAGTGTCTTTTTGTTGCTGGGAGAAGGAAATGGCCTTTTTTTGTTTTCCCCAAATTTCCATGCTTGGTTCTAACACTTTGTGGTAGCGAAAGTTGAAATGTTTGATTCATTTATTATAGGAAAACACTAGGTGTATTTTTGTATGATTCAACAAATTGTTGGTTGTGACTGTTTCATTGTGTATAATGATGAACACTTCTTGGTGCTTTGTATGCGGTTGTTTTTTCGTAACCTCCCCCCCCCCCCCTCTTTTCTCTCGTAGGCATATGTAGTTTAACTCTGACTAATTTATTCACATACAATACCGAGTATACGTGTTCTGTGACAGGAGGGAAATAATCTGAGCTTGCCATGAAGATCAATACCCTGAACCATGTTGGCTGCAAGATTGGTAGGTCCAAGTTGGATATATCATCGATCATTCATCGGTGATACGTATTTTGTTGCAATAAGTGCTCATAAAGTGTGCCTTCTAGTTCAAAAGGGCATGATGAGTTGTCTGACATGGCCGATTTCGATCCGAACGTTTCCCGCGAGAAAACTACGCCACCGACGTCATAATAAATTTTATATTAAAAAAAAATTAAGTAAAAAAAATCTTCTACCTCACTAAAGAAACACCAAACAATTATATTGGTGGAGGGGATGTGAAATAATTTTTGGAAACACCACAGTTGTAAAAAATCGGCTTTTCGGCTAATTAAGGGCTGCAAGCCTCATCTTAAATGGGCCTAATGTCAGGCCTACTTTATACTTCCTGTCAATCTCTAATAAAAAAAATTGCCCATTACAAATAAATTATGGATTAATCCCAAGGGATCCTTTATTCATATTCCCGTATATTAATCGTGTACCGAATGTTAATTTTTATTATTTTTATATATTTTCTTTCAATAATTTTGACGTATTATGATTCGAGATAATTTTATAATAATTTATAGGGTTCGCTCATCCATTTTAGGGTTTATAATTATTTTTTAGTATTTAATTGCAATTTTATTAAGTAAAAAAGGTTGATAAATCGAAAAATAGGGAATATAATTTTTTAAAATTCTAATTTTTTTGTCATAAATTATTATTATTTTTTTTTAATTTTGTTATAGTATTTCTAAATGGGGACAGAGGATCCATCCGCATAAATTGTTGACTCTAATATTTTTTCTAAAATCCGAAAACTTTTCATGGCATATTATACATTATTAACATATTAATTCGAATATCTTTAAGTATAATGCATTATTAACATGCTGATAATTAATTTAAACATTAATTTGTAAAATTATGAAAATTTAGAAAAATAATTAAGAAAATCACACGGTTGCGTCACGTAGGATTGAGATCCATAATGCTATTTCATAATAATAATAATAATAATAATAATAATAATAATAATAATAATAATAATAATAATAATAATAATAATAATAATAATAATAATATATTGATATTGATATTGATATTGATATTGATGTTGATTTGATATAGAAAAGGAAAAGAAGATAGCTATAGGATTAGGAGATATGAAGATTACATTGATCATCATCGTCATCATCATCATCTATATATAGTCGTTCAATTCAATTTGCGCAAACACACTATACTATTACTATAGGCCCAATAATAATCATGGATTACGATAACACCCAAACCCTCCAATCTCTCCATCTTCATATTCCTGAAGAAATCATGGAAGAAATAATGTACAGACTTCCGGTAAAATCACTGATGAGATTCAAGTCGGTCTCGAAATCATGGCGTAGTTTAATCGACAGCGACCGGTTCATCAAGAACCACTACCGAATTAACTCAACGAGTTTGGCGCACCACAGAGTAATCTTCAACTGGCCATGCTGGGGGGTGAAACAGTGCTCTTTGCAATCGATATTGAATCGAGCATGTACTCGTCCCTTCCATTTGGATAAAGAGATGGATAATGATGAACTGATAACCCGCTATTCTTTGGTGATCGGGTGCTGCAAGGGCCTGCTCTGCCTCGTCTTTGCCGGTGTATATACCCTGTGGAACCCCGCCACTAATGTCTCGTTCTGTCTACCCGATATACCCCAGGTTGAGCTTTCTCTAGATCTCCGCGTATGCGAGAAGCATGGCTTTGGTTGGGACGAGACGAGCGATGCGTACAAGGTGTTTGCGTTGTCATCGGATGATCACAACGAGGGAACAGTAGTAGCTAGGGTTTATAGCTCGAAGACAAATTCATGGAAGACCCTTGTCGGCGGCCATGGTTCCCTCTCCACGTACAATTATACTGGGATGTACGCATGTGGAAGCTTTCACTGGGTAATGGCAGGTTGTGAAGAAATCGAGTGTTTCGAGTTGAAGAGCGAGGCGTTCAGAAAGATGGAGATGCCATCAAGTTTTGAGGTAAAATATAAGGGATATGAGGGGTTGAGATTGGGAGAGGTAAGGGGATGCCTGAGCGTGATGCGTGAACGCATGATAGGAGGCGTTGTGGATTTGTGGGTTATGAAGAATGAATCGTGGCAGAAACTCAACACCTTCACTTGTTCTTCTGCTTACGAACCGGGCTTTGTCAGAGACCCCGACGGAAAGATGATGATGTTGCTATTATTTGAAAAGAGTTTCTGGGCTTGTTATGGAGGAGTACCAGCGGTGAAGAAGCTCGACAGGATTACCAGAGATGGTTGTTGTCGTTCCTTCGTTAAAGGGTTTTTAAATTATTGCATGGGATTTTTACAAAGTGATTTCTACCAAACGTATTTATACGTTGAAACTTTAGTCTTGCCACTTCCTCACGATTTTATTTTTCTTTCCTAAAGCTTACATTAATAAATTAATTAATTGCAAGTTTTTTTCTTGTTTGCGCTTCTTCGTATTTCTAATTAATAACAACTTAAGATTTCAATCCTAGTATTTATTTCACATATGTGAAATTTAATTTTAAAAAAAATGTCTATATCAAATTACAATTCCATGAACAAAGTTACATGTGGCATCACGTATGATTTTTTTTTTTTTGTCAATATTTTTCTAAATTCTCATAATTTCGCCGATTAAATTAATCAAATCATCTTGCAATTAGAATTCTTCACCGTCTATGAAAAATAATTAAATATATTAAAATTTTATATATATCTTTAATCCTCAATATTTGTATATATATTCTATCAGCACTTAAGATAGGATGAGATTAATTGAAATTTAAAAATAAAAATAAAAATTAATCATTAAAAATTGTTGAGAAAAGAAGAATCGCCCGATCGTATATTGATTAGTGGCCCTTTCCTAATTTTAGGGTGCCATGCAGATTCACTCAACTATATGCAGATCAACTCTCTCTCTCTCCCTCCCTCCTATTGCCGTGATATGTATTGAATAATTAATGCATGCATCTCCAAATACTATAGGATTCCTTTACTAACAAAACTCTACAATGCTACTCTATAAAATGAAAGTTCCCTTTTTAGAGGAATGCTCCATATCCACCGTCGTAATTTTTAATATGCCTATGACTGACGTGACAATGATTTATTTAAGAAATAAATGTAATTAATATATTTTATAAAAATAATCTATACCAAAAAAATTAAACCCTACCCAAAAAAAAACTAAATCCTAATGGAAAAATTATTTACGTGGCAATGTCCCGTCAGCGATGAGCATTCTTAATGTACCCACAGTGGGTAGGGGAGCATTTTCCTCGTTTTATATATATATATAGGTACGCCTTTTCTTTTCTTTTTTTATTTTTTTATAATTATTTGACGGTCCTTTTTCTTTTATTTTTATTTACCCTTATAATCAATATAATAGCAAAATCGATCATGATCCTACGTGGCATCACGTATGAATTTCTTAATTTTTTTTTTTTTTTAATTCTGATGGCTTGGAGTTAAAAATCAATATTTAATGTAATTATTTTATAATAAGGACTCTTAAATATATATATACAATATAATTTTTTTTAGTATATCTCTAACCCTCATTACCAATTTAAATAAATCTCTAATATCAAATATTATATAAATCGAATTTTTGTGAATTCATGTTAATCATAATTCAACATATAATATTATATTTTGTACATGTGTTTATTGAATTTTATAATCCAATTAATTTAATGTATTACATTATCAAAATGTCTATATTCTATTTTAGTATATTCAAGTTTGTCCATGGTATGAGAATTAATAGCATAACTTTCATATTTTTATTTACAAAATTATCAAATAAATATTTTAATTGGTAAAAATTTCTGTCTCACATCCATTTTGTATAAAAACTCAATTGCAAAGAACCTTTATAAATATATCTAATCAAATCTTTAAAATATTATTTTCCTTCAAATTTTCCGCTAATTAAAAGGTGGCTTAATATATTTTAGAATTTTCTTTTATACTTTGCTTAAAATAACATTATAAAATGATTTATGTCGAATTATAACGGGATAAATATACACATCATTAAAATATTACTTTCTTAATATATTTTTTATTATTATCACAAGTAACGGGTAGATTGAAATAATTAATATAGATAATTATGTATTTTATATTTAAAATATATTTAAAATCACAAAACAAATTAAATCCCGTCGATTTTCGACGGGCACTACACTAGTTTGGTTCTTTATTTGATAATTTTAGGGCTGCAAACGAGCCGAGCTACTCGGGACTTACTCGGTGCTCGATTCGGTAAAAGCTCGTTCGAGCTCGAACTCGTTAACAAACGAGCCGAGCTTCGAGCCCGAATTCGAGCTCGGTTAACTTAACGAGCCGAACTCGAGCAGTAAGGTGTTCGGCTCGTTTTGCTCGCGAACGTGTTCGGCTCGTATATTAATCGAACATGTTCGCGAGCCTGCTCGCGAACTCTTAATCGAACCTCTAATCGAGCCTGTAAACGAGCTTTAGCATTTATGTGTAAAATTAATTGTAGGTAAGAGAATTTGAATTATTGTCAAATGTTCTTTTTGGATTATGTTTTATATTTTGGATGAATTTCATTTGATGGATTTTTATTTGATGAAATTCATTTTAATTTAAGTTCATTTGAAGTGTTAAAAGAAAATATTAAATATGTTTATATCATGTCTTTTAAACGAGCTCGGACTCGAGCTTTTCACGAGCCAAATTCGAGCCCAAGTCCGAACCGAGCACGAGCCGAACTCGAGCCGAATTCGAGCTCAAATTTTTTAACCCGAGCCGAGCCCGAGCCCGGATTTAAAGCTCGAATCGAACTCGAACCCGAGCCCGAGCCTGTCAAATACTAAACGAGCCGAACCCGAGCAGACCAATACTCGATCAGGTTCGGCTCGTTTGCAGCCCTAGATAATTTGTTGGTTAATCATCTTTTTACTGTAATTAAATAAGCTGTTTTCTGTTGTCAAAGAACAACAATCAAGTACTACATGTTTTTCCTTTTGTTTTCAATTTTCCAAATGTCCATCATGTTGTAATTATGTTTGCTTTTAATTTATTTTTTTTTCATCGATTACCAGGATGCTAAAATTATAAGCTTTCATCAAAGTAAAGAAATATCTTATATCAAGATGTAATGAATAAAGAAATGTGTTTTATTTTTATTTTTTTTATTATTATTATTATTTTTTAATCACGGAGAACACACTTATAATAGCGAAAATGATGAGTACAATACCTTTTTTTTTTTTTTTTATCCTTTTTTCTTTTTTCTCTATAGTTGAAGGATTCCATTCCAATAAACACATACTCCCAAATTTTATGTAGCAATGTGCACCAAATGTCAATTTCTACTAAGTTTATGTTTTTTATTTCAATTATTTTAAAATAGTATTTATGACTTAAAATAATTTTACAATTATTTTTCTAAGGTTAACTCATCTATTTAGGGTTTATGATGATGTTTATTAAAATTTATCCTTTTATAATAACAAAATAAATTATCAACTTCCTAAATTTTCATGATTGTGACTTATTATTTCATTAATTTTATTTACATGTTGTCATACCACATCGATTTTTTTAGAATAAGACTTGGCACACTCATTAACATTTTGTCTCAAATTTCAAGTTGATTGAGGACTAACGAGTAAAAATCAGAATTTTATTTTCTATTAGTTGATTTTATAATTATATTTAGGCGTAGTAATTTATTTATTTTTTATTTTATTTTATTTTTTTCACATTTTCTAGCGGATGCAAATCAAGTACGATCTGTTTAAGAAATATTAATTTCTATTGACCGCTTTTTTCTATCAAATAGACCCGTTTGGCGATTGCTTTAGATATAAAATAAAGTGAATACAAATTTCTAACAAAATATTAGAACAACTTTCTAACAAAAAATGTTACTCCTCATTGTCTTATTATTTTTAGAATCATAAGCACCCATGAAACACTACCCTTATCTAGGGATGCAAACATTTCTGGTTCGATTCGTACTTAATGTTCAAATAGGTTCAATTCGATATTCACAAATATTTGTTAGATATATGTTATTAATAATGTAATTACACGTACGCATTATATAAGATGAGAAACGCTCCCCTACCCACCGTTGACACTTTTAATGTATCCATCGATGATGTGGCAGTGCTAGGGTTTCCTTTTTGTATGATTCAACAAATTGTTGGTTGTGACTGTTTCATTGTGTATAATGATGAACACTTCTTGGTGCTTTGTATATGCGGTTGTTTTTTCGTAACCTCCCCCCCCCCTCCCCCTCTTTTCTCTCGTAGGCATATGTAGTTTAACTCTGACTAATTTATTCACATACAATACCGAGTATACGTGTTCTGTGACAGGAGGGAAATAATCTGAGCTTGCCATAAAGATCAATACCCTGAACCAAGTTGGCTGCAAGATTGGTAGGTCCAAGTTGGATATATCATCGATCATTCATCGGTGATACGTATTTTGTTGCAATAAGTGCTCATAAAGTGTGCCTTCTAGTTCAAAAGGGCATGATGAGTTGTCTGACATGGCCGATTTCGATCCGAACGTATCCGGCGAGAAAACTACGCCACCGACGTCATAATAAATTTTATATTAAAAAAAATTAAGTAAAAAAAATCTTCTACCTCACTAAAGAAACACCAAACAATTATATTGGTGGAGGGGATGTGAAATAATTTTTGGAAACACCACAGTTGTAAAAAATCGGCTTTTCGGCTAATTAAGGGCTGCAAGCCTCATCTTAAATGGGCCTGATGTCAGGCCTACTTTATACTTCCTGTCAATCTCTAATAAAAAAAATTGCCCATTACAAATAAATTATGGATTAATCCCAAGGGATCCTTTATTCATATTCCCGTATATTAATCGTGTACCGAATGTTAATTTTTATTATTTTTATATATTTTCTTTCAATAATTTTGACGTATTATGATTCGAGATAATTTTATAATAATTTATAGGGTTGGCTCATCCATTTTAGGGTTTATAATTATTTTTTAGCATTTAATTGCAATTTTATTAAGTAAAAAAGGTTGATAAATCGAAAAATAGGGTATATAATTTTTTTAAATTCTAATTTTTTTGTCATAAATTAATTTTTTTTTTTTTAATTTTGTTATAGTATTTCTAAATGGGGACAGAGGATCCATCCGCATAAATTGTTGACTCTAATATTTTTTCTAAAATCCGAAAACTTTTCATGGCATATTATACATTATTAACATATTAATTTGAATATCTTTAAGTATAATGCATTATTAAGATGCTGATAATTAATTTAAACATTAATTTGTAAAATTATGAAAATTTAGAAAAATAATTAAGAAAATCACACGGTTGCGTCACGTAGGATTGAGATCCATAATGCTATTTCATAATAATAATAATAATAATAATAATAATAATAATAATAATAATAATATATTGATATTGATATTGATATTGATGTTGATTTGATATAGAAAAGGAAAAGAAGATAGCTATAGGATTAGGAGATATGAAGATTACATTGATCATCATCGTCTATATATAGTCGATCGTTCAATTCAATTTGCGCAAACACACTATACTATTACTATAGGCCCAATAATAATCATGGTTTACGATAACACCCAAACCCTCCAATCTCTCCATCTTGATATTCCTGAAGAAATCATCGAAGAAATAATGTACAGACTTCCGGTAAAATCACTGATGAGATTCAAGTCGGTCTCGAAATCATGGCGTACTTTAATCGACAGCGACCGGTTCATCAAGAACCACTACCGAAACTCAACGGCGAACACGAGTTTGGCGCACCACAGAGTAATCTTCAACGGGAGATTCATGGGGATGAAGCACTGCTCTCTGCAATCGATGTTGAAACGACCACGTATCGGTCCCTCCCCTTTCGATGAAGAGATGTATAAGAAACTACCGATGACCGGCCATGCTTGGTTAGTCGGTTGCTGCAACGGCCTGTTCTGCCTTGTCAACAACTTGGGTAGATATTTCCTGTGGAACCCTGCCACTAAAATCTTCTTCCAACTACCCGATATACCCCGGGTTGACATTTCTCTCCGCTTACCCTTGAAGCGTGGCTTTGGTTTGGATGAGAGTAGCGGTGCGTACAAAGTGTTTTCATTATCATCGGATCGCAACAAGGGAGTAGTGGTAGCTAGGGTTTATAGCTCGAAGACGAATACATGGACGACCCCTGTCGACCACGGTTCCTTCTCCGCGACCCGTATTGGGGGGGTGTACGCATGTGGATGTCTTCACTGGGAAACGACAAGTTGTGACGGTATTGAGTGTTTCGACTTGAAGAGCGAGGCATTCAGAAAGATGGAGATGCCTCCAGACAGAGACAAATATAGTCGGATGTATCGCGGGTTGAGATTGGGAGAGGTAAAGGGATGGTTGAGCGTGATGCGTGAACGCACGACAAGATGCGTGGTGGATTTGTGGGTTATGAAGGAGCACGGGGTGAATGAATCATGGTCGAAACTCATCAGCTTCAATTTTTCTACCTACGACAAACGAGGCTTTTTCAGAGACCCGATTAATGGAAAGATGTTGATAATATCGGGACAGAGTTTCTGGGTTTGTGATGATGGAGGAGTGAAGATTAGGAAAGATAATTATTATGAGAGGTGGCGTTCCTTCGTTAAAGGGTTTGGGTTTACAGGTTGCTGGAATTCCTGCATTCAATCTTTAGAATTTGATTTATACCAAACGTATTTGTACGTTGAAACTTTAGTCTCGCCACTTCCTCATCATTAAACGAATTCCCTTTCTTTCTTTCTTTCTCATAGGTTCTTTTAATTTTCTTGTTTTTGTTAGTTTATTTATGTATAAACGAACCTAATTAGTCAGTCACATGCCCTACTGAAAGCTAATTACGAAATAGAAAGCCATGCATGTCTTTAAAACAAAATTGAATTCTTGAAAGTGAGTAAGAAACAAGAACAAGTAGAATGAAACTGCAACTTTGTACTCTGCCCAATATACTTGATATAAAGTATAAACAACAAACAAACACCAATCAAAATACAAGGTCGACTAGTTTTGGTGATTGGGCCGAACATTGACTGATTTGGGCTTCTAAAAACTGATTGGGCGGAAGGCCAACCTGGAACTTTCTAGAAGTCGAATGCAGAAATTGCACCTCAAATTTTGAGAGAGACTCAGAAATGGCGAATCTGAAGAGGAGAGAGGAGAGGTCCCCTCCCCTCACTTCATTCACTCGCCGAGTTAGTTACAGAGTTTAATACTCCCTCAATCCATCCTTCATTCTCCCTCACTTTTCACTCCCTCCCTCCTTCAATTTCCCTCACCCCCCACTCCTCCCGACGAAATGGAAGAAATGGAAGCTGCCGTCGCCGCCCCTCCCGTCCCTCCCGTCCCTCCCGTCGCCGCCCCACCCTGGTCAGCTACATTCCGACAGAGTTTCATACTCCCCCAATCCATCCGTCATTCTCCCTCACTTTTCACTCCCTCCCTCCTTCAATTTCCCTCACCCCCCACTCCTCCCGACGAAATGGAAGAAATGGAAGCTGCCGTCGCCGCCTCTCCCGTCGCCGCCCCTCCCGTCGCCGCCCCAACCTGGTCAGCTTCATTCCGGATTGTGGCGGCGACCTACGCTCTGTTGCAGTTCACTGATACAGCGAAGACCAACCCTGTCGTCATGAATGTTAATAGGATCCTTCTGGTAATCGCTATCATACTTGCCTGCATTTATGCCAGAGTGTATGACTATTTCAAACGTGGACTGGAAGTCTATCAGAAGTGGAGGTGTTTGACGTGGGCGGAGGTATTCTGGGCTATTGCACTTGCAATCGCGATCTGCGGCGGCTTTGCCTTCATCATCATCGGCTGGGCCTCAGCGCCGCTGGTCGCCGCCGCGCCGCCGGTCGCCGCCGCTCCGTGGATCGCCAAGACAAGACGCGTTGGATATCTGCCTGGTTTGCTATTTTTTCTATACGCCATTTTCGAATACATTAACTATAATTATCCAATTAATCACCTCGATTTTTGGCAATCAACTTACCGTTTGCTTACAAATCCTATCGGAGTTATCTGCTGGAAGGCTAATGCTAATCGTACAGCTGAGCAAAACGAGATGAAATCGTATATTGACCGTAAGCAACTTGAAGATAATGATATCGAGGCGGTGGCAACTCACTTCCAGAAAGAGTAGTCGATGTTATGGAAGCCATCAGGGTGCTTGTTTAGATTTTTGAGGACTTGCTTCTTAAAATCCACATTTCATTTCATTCACCTTTTGCTTATTTGTTTTTTTTTTTTTTTTTTGTTGTTGTTGTTTTTGTTTCTTCCTTGTAATCAAGTGGAGTAAGTGAGAAAATTAAATGAAAGTATTTTTAGGAATTTTGTTTTTTGTCTTTCGTCTTTCTATTATCGCCTTGCCGCTCTTCGTCGATTTCCTGGTATTTTTTTTTATTCAGATTCCCGGTATGATTTTGTGCATCCGAGATTTCATTTTCGAGCGTAGAGAAACATTTTATACGATTTATTGTTAGATCGATCTCATTAGATGGTTTTCCTTAGAAAGCAATGCGTATACTCATGGTAGCTCTCGATGCTGTTGGTTAAATAACTATTCTCTTCATGCCTTCTCATTTCCATGATTGGTAAAACAAAGTGTCTGCCTTAAGCTCTGTTTATTTCTCCTAGTCTGGTTTGCTTTACGAGATTGCAGTAAGCTTTGTCGCTGTTGGTCTCCTTACGTTGTCCGTTTACGAAGAAATTTCAACAAACTTCTGCCACTGATGCTACTAGCCTAGAACTAACTCCTTCAGTGCTAAACTGGTACTTTTTACTTCAATTCATGGCGATTTACATTACCAATTCCCCTCATTACCTGATCCTTATGTATTTACAGGTGTTTATTTATGCACATTCAATTGAGTAGGGCTGTATTTTTGTCCCTTTACATGAAATGGAGGTGTCAGCCTCAACACTGTAGCATTCCTAGGTAAGGTCTAATGCCTCTTAACTATTTTAGTGTGTAGCTTTGAACATTGGAGTTTTATGTAATGGGGATTCTTGTGTGAATGATTGCAGGTTCGATGCGACCAAAATGCTTAAGTTGATTCGAGGGAAGAGGTTGGTTTTTGTACTCGATAGGAACCAATGGGAGTTGATGCTTTGTTTGTTGATGGGAGGTGTGAAGGACCCAAAGAAGGTATATGAGGCTCGAGGGAGGAAGATCACGAAAGATAGGGGGAATTATTGTTTCGAGTTTGAGGTAACTTTGATGATTAGAGCATTTTAGACTTCTCAATGTGATGATTGTGTGTGCTTGAAATTTTTGCAGGATTACAAATGTACGGTTGAGTTTAATGTGTCCCATTATCTAGTTCATGAGAGTAAGGCGAGAATCGGGAAGAAGAAGGGGCAGACATTGCGGATTGATGCCATTGATAAAGGAGAGGGGCTGATATTCTAGTATTCAACACTGCACATTGGTGGAATCATCAGAAAACTAAGGCTGGGTAAGCCTCACTTCAAACTGCAAAACATTGTCGATAGGAACGCATATATTGAACTTTGTAGGGTCGATTCTTGAAAGTTTCGATGCATTAAGTATGCTGCTGATTGTGTTCTATATAAACTCTTATGGCCTTTGTAACATATACACACACAGTTACAATCTCAAGATATGGTTCTCTCTATATGACGGTGTTCTTGGTTACGGAACATTCTCTTGCATCTCTTATGTTTTTTTAATGCCAACATGTTCTTTGTAACACATCATGCACACACACAAAACCTAAATATATGGTTTTCCTCGACTTTTTTCAGCTAATCTGCTTGATAATGATCAAATTTTATTGCAACTCTCATGTAATTCAATGACAGGATTAACTACTACCAAGAAGGCAACCAGCTTCATCCTATCTCGACGTTACAACAGCCTTCAGACGAGCACTATTAACATGGGCATCGTGGGTTGATAAGAACATAAATTCCCACAAAACTATATTCTTCGGAAGCCCTGCTCCTGCTCATTTAAGGTCAAATCACAATTTTCAACTTTTCCTGGCATAAAGTTCAACAATCATTCGTCGTATTGGAGGCCAATGGGACAACAAAGAAGCATTCTGGCCCATAAATGAGACGTTCACCTCTATTTACCCTGAGAAGAATCTGATAATGGAGGAGGTGTTGAGGCAGATGAAGACTCCGGTTACTTTTCTGAATATAACCCGTTTATCGGATTATAGACCGGATGCTCATCCATCGATATCTGGAATGAATTAATATAGGTGGCCCCTCGTTGGCCTGGGAGGGATCAATGCCGGGACGAGTGACTTTCGCTGAAACAGGACGGGAGTCGTTGAAACGGTTTAGCCGGTTATATAGTCGCTTCCGAGCACATGCATCTGCTGGTGGTGGTGCTGTTTCCTGCGAGATTATTGATATTGGGAGCCTTTAGTTTGATCAAATTCAGTTGAGATTGAAAAGCAAAGCAAACTGTTGATGATGATTGTTCACAATGAGTTTGTGAGGATAGTGTGGGTAGATGATTCTTTATTCTTTTTTTTTGCCATGGAATCTTCTTGTGTATGCCTGGGTTTGCAGTGAGGATGAGTGCTGACTTTGGGTGGAGAAAGAAAATTAATTAGACCTGTTATTAATGAAACATATATATGGCTATAAATTATTTTCTTGAAATAGATAACTGACTCAACTCTTTTGGATATAAGAATTAAAACAAGCTTTATTAACTGTTTTTGATAGTTATTATGTATGTTGATTAGATTCGAATATTGAGCTATTTATTTCCATTGTTGCAAATACAAGGGAAACTCATAGAGGAGGAGGAGGTCGACTAGTTTTGGTAATTGGGCCGAACATTGACTGATTTGGGCTTTTAAAAACTGATTTGGGCTTGTTTTGAGGAAGGCCAACCTGGAACTTTCTAGAAGTGGTAGTAGCCAGTTGAACACGCAGAAATTGCACCTCAAATTTTGAGAGACTCAGAAATAGATAGTTACACTTACGGTGGTTGAGTGTGTCAAATCAGTGGAAGAAAAGAAGATGGCGTGGCTGACTAGATTTCTCACGGCGGTGGCGTTTCTGGCGATCGGCGTAGTTTTCTCGCCGGAAACCTTCGGATCCAAATCGGACGGCCAGAATTCGCAGCTGCTCGTCTCCTCGCTTAAATTGGCTCACCTTCTCTGCTTCTCCACCGCCTGGGGCGCCGCTCTCTGGGTTACCTTCATCGGTGGCATCATCATGTTCAAGTAATTACTATCTTTCTTCTTTTTTTTTTTTTGTTTGGTCGTTCCTTGCTTTCATTTTTGTCCACTTATTGAATTAGCAAACACGAATGGATTTCGTAGGTAATTAATTATAGGATATAGCAGCTCAATTTACGGTATTGTTTTAGAAATTTTCACTGCTACGATTAGGTTAAGAATGCATCTTCATAGGATTTTTCTCTATGGCTCCAGTCTGTTCATATTAACTGGTAAATGTGATTAATTTGATGGTTGATGATGGGACGAGGGTGAAGGCCGATGTTGATGCTTTAGTAGTGAGATATGTTGATTAATGCTGTTGAAATGAATTATTGAGCTCAAATTTGGCTGTATCTTTTGAAGGAATCTGCCTAGGCATCAGTTTGGGAACTTGCAAAGCAAGATGTTCCCAGCATACTTTACCATGGTGGGAGTGTGCTGTGCAGTCGCAGTAGGGTCGTTCGGATACTTGCACCCATGGAAGGCATCGGGTTCGACTGAAAAGTACCAGCTCGGGTTCCTCATTGCTGCCTTTGCTTTCAATCTGAGCAATCTCGTTATCTTCACACCAATGACCATCGAGGTACAAACATTTAGCTTTTATCAATGCAAGAATTGAAGTGTCGAACTTGATTGATCCCTTTGAATATTGGGATTCTGTTGATGTTTTAAGTTTTTCTTGTTGCTTTGTGTCATGATTTCAAGTGTGTTTTAGCATATTGTAGTGTGTTTTTGTTGCCGGGAGGAGAAGGAAATGGCCTTTCTTGTTTTCCCCAATTTTCCATGCTTGGTTCTAACACTTTGTGGTAGAGAAAGTTGAAATGTTCGATTCATTCATTATAGAAAAACACTAGGTGTCATTCTGGTGTTATACTGTCTCGCATCTGCTTTTAGTTTAGCAAGCAGCATGTAACCTGATTTCCTTTTGGATGCAAGCAGATGATGAAGCAAAGGCACAAGATCGAGAGAGAAGTAAACATCGGGGATGAAGTTGGGTGGACGAAGAACCAAGAAGTCGCAAAGAAAAACCCAAAGCTTGCTGCCATGAACAAGAAATTCGGGATGATTCATGGTTTGTCATCTCTTGCTAACATCTTCTCCTTTGGCAGCCTTGCCATGCACTCCTGGTATTTAGCCGGTAAACTCGATCTGTAAATTTCTTGCATACTGCTTACACTATGTTGGCTGTATTCACATGTTGTAAAACATGAAACTGTCCTTTACCCCTTCCCAAGAAAATAGCAGCATGTATTTCAGTACTAAACATTGAAAATAATGCAATCCCATTCCTCTAGTTTGGGAAATTGTTTCATCAGATGCTGGTCTCCTGTTTTTTCGTTAATGTTCACCCGACTCGTGCTTGCTCGTTTCTTATAGCTGTAGCCCCTACTTATACACAACTAGTGCATTGTTGATGATGACTTCAATGCTATGTTTTGATGAACTAGTGTAGGATATTGATGTTTATTTATGTACATTCAATTGAGTAGGGCTGTATTTTTTTACTGGGAAATTGACTATGGATGATTATAATTTATGTAGATCTCTCCTCCCTTGATGGGCCATGGCTCAAAGTTAATGGATATTCAATTATTGGGCTGAATTCATCAAATAGCCCATATTTCAAACTTTTAATAACTTAGTAATTATCTTTTGGTTTTGTGCAAATTTTCAGCAAAAATTGCCACATGTTAATCCTGGATAAGGGTGTTGGTTCATTTATAATTTGAAATCTACCTTTTCAAAAATTCTAATAATTTCGTTGTTTTATTTCTGATGTGGAAATGACTTGTCAAGTTGTGCTAGATATTGAAAAAGAGTTGAACCGGTTTTTGTTGTTATTAAGGATCTGTTTGCTTTGTTGGATGGATAGGCACTAAGGATTCGGCCATTTTAGACTTGGGACCCTTATCACCAAACACGCCTTTACAAAATTACAAAAACCAGAAGCCTTTTCTAGGCTACTTGTTTGGCATGTTGAAATTGGAAAGGCCTTCTTAAAATTGGGCAAACTAAACTCATGGGAATTTTCTTGGTAAGTTTTGGGTTTGGAGTGTAATTTCAACCCAAAACTATGGGCCAAATGCAATTTCATACTCCCTCTGTCTCAAGATTCGTGACACGTTTATTTTTAACATTTGTGGCAAGCGTTTTCGAGAGTCTTGATGATGAGTTTCAAAATATCTTTTTAAGGAAAATTTTCTTTTACGGGATACTACAAGTATCAAGGTATCCCGTAGAAGAAAAAATTTCTTAAAAAGATATTTTGAAACCCATCATTAAGACACTCGAAAACGCTTGTCACAAATGCTGAAAATAAACGTGTCACGAATCTTGAGCCAGAGGGAGTATAAACTTTTGCCAAGAAATTCTAACATATGTGATGGTTTTTCACCTTTATTACGGAAATACTTTTCCCGTCTCATTTTTAAAAATGTTAAGTTTCATTCTCATTTAAGCTCATCACGAGCTATTTGCGACAATGGCGATAAATAACTCAATATCGAATTTACTCAACATATATAATAATTTATACCCACTATTATCAAAGTTGTCTTAATTTTCGTGTCCGGAAAGTTGAGTCATTTATCAATGGGACTTCCATAGTCAAACTACATCGTAAAGAAATTCATTTACCAATATTTCCGACACGTGTAATGCACGTGGATCACTTTTGTTTAAAATCAAATAAAAAACGAGATATAGTAGTCGTATCGGATCTGGGGAGAAGGAGAAACAAACACCTACCAAAGTAGAGCACAATACATATGTAACAAAATTTTCACGCTACCTATAAAGGTTAAGGGAGGCGCTAATCAAATCATTTTCATTGCCCAAAATTAAATGGCCGAAATTTACCGTTAGTTAGGTACGACTTTCTTGGAAGTACTTATTTCATGCATCAATTAAATAAATAAAATAAAAGCAATTTTCACGTAAAAATTGCAACAACATTTTCATGCCATTCAAAGTTGGTGTCGTAAAGAAACGGTTGCACAGCTGTGCGGTTCTAAATTATTTAGGTGAACAAAACAATTTGTTTTCTTTTTGTTTGTGTTTTGTAGCGATAATTATGCTAAATTCAAACGTGAATTGTTTCTCGCAAATACTGCCAATATATCCTTAAAACGTGTATTCTGCAATTACGCAACGCAACGATACCGACATTTGAAATCACGATCTTTGAACGTCGTCGATTTCTTTAGCTGGTTTTGAAGCTTTGTAACGATGATTTTTAAAAATCGAAGATCGTATACAACTAATTGAGCAAATGCACAATGAAGGGAGAAAACATATCAAATTAACTCAATAAAATTCGTGCACAACGGATTTAGATTTAATCAGAAGCAAGTAAATGTAGTAATTAATAATTTATATATATATTTCATTAATTGATTTCTTCTCCAACGAGATTCTTGCCTCCATTTCCATGGCAAAAAACGAATAAAGAATCATCTACCTCACTATTGTGAACAATCATCATCAACAGTTTGCTTTCCTTTTCAACCTCAACTGAATTTCATCAAACTAAAGGCTCCCAGTATCAACAATCTTGCTGGAAACAGCACCACCACCAGCAGATGCATGTGCTGGGAAGCGACTAACCGGCTGAACCGTTTCAACGACTCCCGTCCCGTGTCGATGGCTCCGGCGAAGGTCACCCGTCCCTGCCCGAGCAAGCTGCCTGAGCCTGGTCGTGTGACGATGATCCCGGCATTGATCCCGCCCGGGGCAAGGAGGGGCCACCATGATTTCCTTCGCCTCTCTCTCCTTGCCTTTCTTATCCGTTTGAGCTCGAGCTGGATGACGTTTCGGACTGATTTGTAGTAGGAGTTCATGTCATGGTCACGTTGGATCGAGCCTCCGGATCCGTAGGCGGATCGGTCGCTCAGGATCTCGAGGGGGTGAGGGGAGTTTAGGAATATGGTTTGAGCGGCTCGGATTTGCTTCTCTGCCATGTCGGCATCCTCGTCTCGACATGTCAGCAAGTAGAGGCCGCTTCCTGAGGGGAGGAGCTCATGGCTCGGGGAGAATTTGTCGTCCGGTTGGAGAATCAGGAAGTCTCCCATCGGGGCATATAACAACTTCTGTTGACGGCGAGAGCACCAAATTAGTTAAAGTTATTCTGTTGATTTGCAATGAAACATTTCTATGGATTAAAGTTAAGTTTAGTACCTGTTTGTTAAGGCACGAGAGATTGCGGAAGTTCCCATTCACAGCCTTGAGGAATTCGGCGACGTGGTTGGGATAGTTGCACGAGAATGCTCGAGGCACGATGTCCCGGTGCATTGTGATGGACTTTACATGATTGCGGGGCAGCCTGAGATCGCGGAGGAGGCGATCCCCACCACACATGATCGATGGTGATCCGAAAGTTATGACAGGAAGTAGAGAAGAACGAGGGGCTTCACCCCTTATGAGCAGCATGAGATTTACGAGTAAAGAAAGACTGCCACCCAGAGAGTGCCCTGTGAAGCGAATTTTTGCACGTTCACCGTGAGTTTTGAGATGCTCGTGGATTTCGGGCAGCATTTGCTCGTAGATCCCCTTTGCAGCCTCGTATATACCTCTGTGAACAAGAACGTCGAGACCCTATAGAGACAAGATGCATCAGATTTCCTTTTCATCGAACATAATTAAAGATTTGCTACGAAACACTTTATCAGAGATTGCATATACATTTATCGGTAAACTTGAAACAATATGGAAAATATCAAAGCCAACAACTTGAAAAGTTGAAATTATACAAGAATTTCACAATGTAGTGTATGGATGATTACCTCAAACTGAATAGGCTCGAACAATAGATTTGCTTGCCACGAAGCCAACGAATCCGACCCCTATAAGATAATAGAATTCGAGAATTCCACTTAGAAACATACTAAAAAAACAAACTGTTAAAAAACACAATGTGGATAAACTAAGGGCAGCACTATAATGTCTACCTGAATGACAAAGAATCTTGTGGCGTTTTGATCATCATCGCAAACAAACCACTCACACGGTGAGTATTTGGTCGACTTGAGATCATCGGCCACAGCCTGCTTCACTTCCTCTTTTGCAGCCACAACTGCAGTAACTGAGTCCGTGGTTGCCATCAACGAGGCCATGTCCTGATTCGACATTTCAACAATTCCCTCCTCTTCCTCAGCCGAACCATCATCATTCAACGACGATTTCAACAATCTAAGCCGGAGAATGCTTCTGGTGTGATAATGCAAATAGGAAGCTGCAGAAGCTGCAATTTGATAAGCAGCCGAAGGTCTTATTCCATTAAACTTCGTCTCACCAGCTTCTTCATTCTCTGTTACACGTAATTCGAGATTCTGAGCTTCAGCTGCAGTTTTGCCTCCCGCCTCTATCTCTTCAGCAGAGACCTTCTCTCTCTCTACCTTCAAAGCTCGTTCTTTCTTCTCCAACGAAGAAGTAACGAGCCTTAATCCATGGTGTCTTAGCAGATGCCCTGGCTGCAAATACCATTTCATCGAAGCTAATCAGCAGAAATTCACTATTCTTTGAATCAAAGAAAATAGACGAAAGCATCAGCTCGAATTGAATCAAACAGAACACAATGCTTCAAAATTTCAGAAATTCCCAGAATCAAACAGCAACATCCATGAAAAAATTGAACAATGGAATCATAAATTCTATCAAATTCCACAGCCCTAAACCCTTAACAGGAAAAGCTTCGAGATTTACCCCAAGACAGAAGATCAATACTCTGCATCTGAAATTATCATCTAATTCAAAAAGAAATGCGCAATAATCATAAAATTGGATCGCCATTTTTGCATATGAATCGAGCAAAAGAAAAATCATACCTTAATTTGTGAAATCGAATAAGCCAAGCTCCCCAAATAAGACATCTGCGCATAAAATCTAGCTTCAGCCAGAGGCACCTTCCGCAGCAATTTTGAGAAGGATTGCTTATCGAATTCGATCCTCTCGTCGTCGTCGCCGTCGCTGTCGCAAACATCGCATCCTTCATCGTCGCCGCCGCAATTTTTGCCACCTTCTTCCAATTTTACCCCCAGCTCCTCAACCAGATCGCCGTGCTTCTCCTCCTCTTTCCACAGAGATCTCACATGCATAATCTTCAATACCCAATTCCCATTTTCCCTCTCACTCTCCCTGACGGCAGCCTTCTCCTCCACCAAAACGGCGTCGTCGACCGAGATCGCCGGCTCGTAGCGGCTTTTCCCGCCGGGCCACAGAGATCTGAGCGGGTGCCGGAAAGTGAAACCCCAAGGCGAGCTCTTCGGCTGCGCCGCCGCCGACACCGACGGCCTGTCGCTGAGGCGGACATCCCCATTCCCGGCAGCGGCGGCGATCGGCGGCGCCGCCATCGCGTGGATCCCTGCCTTAAACCACAAAGCATCCATTGCGCGTTCCGATTACAGCAGAATACGTGTGTGTATGAATTTATACACAGAGGTGGTGCGGCGGAGAGGGAGGCGGAAAATGATAACGTCAGCCACAATCTTTGAATTTGTGATTAGAGAAAGAGAAGTGATTTCTTCTCGAAAAGCTTCGATTTTTTTATTCAATTTCAGCTGGGAAAATTAAATAAACAGACGACCAAACTCCTTCAAAACCTTTTCCCTTTGCCTCCCTCTCTCTCCCTTCTCTCTCTCTCCACTCTCGAGCTTATATATTGATTTCTTTAATGCCAGCCTGCAACTACGAGAACGAGAACTCCTCTTTTCGTGGAAATTAACATTAAAAATAAAATGAATATATGGAAAAATGTTAATCAAACGACGTCGTGGGCTCTACTTGTGTTTCCAATAATTCATATATTAATCTTTTTTACTCTCTTTTTAGTTGTATTTAATTTTGTTTCAGTGTGTATACAATCGAAAATATTATTTATTTAATTGAATAAATCGATAGTGATATTAATTTGTAATCGTCTGATTTTTTTTATTATTTATTTTGGCACTGCGAAAACGGGCTGAAACTAATTGGGCCCGGCCCAATACAAGATTTGAAACGTGTCGGCCAAAAGTAGTGGGCCCCGCGTGACGTGTCGGTAAAGTCTTCTTGGCCCTGAATTTGTCGTGTTAGGTTGCCGGTAAGGGCACCTGCACCGCACGTGGCCTGCTTGCCCAATTTTTATTGGATTTTATCATTTTTTTAATTTATGATAAATTAGAGATTCTAACCTAATCAAGAACAATTAATCTTGTTAATTATTAAAGGCAAATTACATTATAATTGCATTGTGTAGTGACCCCCTTTCGCTGTACGGCAATAATACGAATATAATTAGACTTGTGATTTGAAAAATGTGGCATTACCGAAATTTAAATTCGAAACATTTGGTCTCGACACTTAAGTCTCTTCTAATAAGCCAAAACCCACCTCATGTAACAAATTTTTCGTGAGGCAAAATATACATAATATTCGTGAAACTAACGTCAATTGAGAGAAAAATTCACACGCAATTAAATGACAGCTACTAATTTTTAAAAAAATGGAAATTAATATTTGTGATTGCTTATATAATTTGAGTTTATGTGTATTTTAAATCAACCAAAAAATACTCCCTCCTATTTTTAATAAGTGTCATTTTAGATTTTTCATTATTTGTTTAATATATGTCGTTCTATTAATTTTTTTACAATATTGCCCTTTGTCTTCATTTAATCTTCCATGCATTTATGAAGAGTGAGATAGAAGTAGTTCACAACTTAATCAAGAAAATAAAGAGTTAATAAGCATTATTAAGGTTAATTTAGGCAAAAAAATTATTCCTTAATATGTGTGAAAATGTCTAAAATGACACTTATTAAAAATAGGAGGGAGTATCATTTTACAAGTCTAACGTGATGGGCCATGAAATAATTACTTGGCCCACAAGCTTAAACGCTAATAATATTATTTTATTTTATAATATTATATTTTTATGTGGTTATATTATTTTAAAATTATGCTTCCAATTAATTATTCCATTTGTGCATAATATATTGATTGGGTCCTAATTATATTATAGAAGGACTAACAATAAATAACATAAATTAAGACCATTACCTCGTAAAAAATGAACCCATCAAAATAAAATGAATTAATTTAGGTTCGTCTAATTTAATACAATAAAACTCAATTAGGACACTTTAATAAATATCATTAATCGTTTCTACATATATAAAATACTAACCAAAAATAAAAAATTAATTACCTCCTATTATTAGATATCCTAGCTATTATAACCTATAGTTCTACATGCCAAAAGTTTTGAAATTAGGCCTTTAACTACACATCAAGGTTTAATTAATATATTAGTACTAATTTTCGACTTTTGTTTCGCACCACATATTTATTTAGGCTCCGTTTTTCTTATTGATTATTTGTTTCTGTAATTAATTGAGGATGACAATTTTGGAATATATCTTCAATAAATTAAGTGAAAAATTAATTCTGTAGTCATGAATGATTGCACAGTCAATATTTTGTATTTCTTCTAAAAAAAAATATTTTGTATTTTTCACAAAAAAAAAAGTGTATTATGTTATTTTTATTGAATAAAAAATTAAGATTTCACAAAAAAATACTGATAAATATTAAAAACAAAAATCATTTCAGCATGAATTTTCAGTATTTATTTAGGAATGGATTTTTCACTTATTTAAAAATAAATTGCTATTTTCATATTCCGAATTAGTGATTTTCAAAACAAAAAACAAATTAGTGGATAATCTAATTAAACTCATTATATTTTTCTTGACCCAAATTCATAAATTGAGCCCCATTAGGAAAATTGGGCTTCTTAAATTGGGCCCAAAATAAGTTACAACCACAATCATGTCCAAAGGCAAACACTTCAACATTTTCAAACTAAAACAAACTAGCGATCAAGAACAGAAGAAGCTAAAGTCTACCGGCGGGGTGGAGAAGTTGCCGGAGAGAATCCTCGACGCAACGAACCTATTCGCCGCCTCCGTGAAATAAGTTCCGTCCCAGCTCACGCACCTCGCTCCCTCCTCGGCGGTGCACACCGTCCCCGCCTCCCTATCATAGCACGCCGTGAACGGATCACCGAATCCTGCTCATCAAGCCATAAAAATAGTCTGATCAACCAAAAAAAATGTTTTAATTTGCTATTTAATGGTACAATTTATCTTGAGCCCTTACCGTAATCGGCGGAGCGAACGATCAAGTCCAGCTTGATGGCGTACACATCGACATAGACGATGGTGGCGCCGTCCATCTCCGACCTGAGGTCGCTACACAGCCTCTCCACCGCCGTGTTCAGCTCGACGGCGGCTTCGTTTGCCTTGGCTATGCAGCCGTCGGCGTCGAGGGCCTCCGAGGCGTTCCGGTTGGCGACGTTCTTGGGGAAACAGCCGACCGGTCCGGTGTTGTGGATCCAAAAGTTTCGGCCACCGAGGCCGTAGATCGTCTTTAGAAAGAAAGAACATAAAGTATTAAAAAAAAATTGGAAAATGTGAAAATTTACAGATGAATCAATGGCTACATTATTTACCTGAATGGCTCCCTTTAGCTTGGAGACTATGGTAGTGATGTTGGAGGGGAGTTGATCGGAAGGGAGGTTCTTTATGTCCCGATCGACGTCGTTTTGGCCGATATCGAACAGATACAAAGCGTTCTCTCCGAATTTCTCCTCGGCTACAAAAAAGATTAAAGAATAAGAGATCAAATTGGAGAGAGAGAGACAGAGAGCAGTTATAACTTATACGTGAATTGTTCGAAAAACTTACACATGAGGCCGCGGGAAATGGACAGGTTGTAGAAGAGACGGAACGACGCAATCTGAGCCTCGAGCTTGAAGGGGATGCCGTCACTGACCTCGGAAATCTTGGAGCCGTTTGTGGCGAAATTGACGCCGTTAGAGAAGTCCGGCGATAGAAGCGGGAAGTAGTGGTCGAGGTATTTCGTCCATAAACTCTCGCCTGCTCATGATCATGAACACACAACTAGCTATCAGTCACAGAGAGAGAGATGGAGAGAGGGAGAGAGATGGAGAGAGGGAGAGAGGGAGCACGTACACAAGAAGTCGAGAACCAGCCGGCCGTCGCACATGCGGCCAGTCGGGTCGGGGAAGAAGGCCCGGCCCTCCGGAAATTCGATGGGCATGCCACGGAGAACGGCGCCGCCGCCGGTGTCGCTGTTCCCGTCCCCGAAGTTGAAGAGGGTTGGCCGATAGCGGCACGGTGCACCTCCGGTGGCCGTCACTAAGCTAAGAAGAAACAGAGCAATAACCAAGCACAAAATTCTCGCTCCTGACATCTCTCTTTGCTCTCTTTTTTTTCTTTCTTTCTCTCTCTTGGCGAGGAAGAAGAGAAGTTGTAAACTGTAAAAGTAGGAGTGTAGAGAGAGAGAGAGAGTTGGGTGAATGTGTTAATGGTATAGAGGGAGAGAGATGGTAGATGTAGAAGTGTAGAGCAGTGCTCTTACGTAATGAATTGTTGCATAAAAATGGGAATTCAAAACTTTTTGACCAGTCAAAATGTTAATGGCAAAAAATTCAACTTTAGTTAGGGAGCGAGAGAAGGATGAATTTGTTCAAGGGAGTGCTTTTTTTTTTTTTCGTTGATTTATTTGGTATATTTAAGTAATGGATTGTAACAGAGTATGCATGGGCCTTGCTTGTGATTGGAAAAGGTGTGAATATTTCAAAAAATGAATGAATTAATGTACGTAGTTCCGTGAGATTTTTATCAAACACGTGGTGGGTGTTCTCTTGAATATCATTCGCACACTTAACTGAGGCAATTCTTCGAACAGTTGATACTCCTCCATCCGTTTCATTTAATTACATGCGGCTTTACTTTTCGGGTTGTTTCAATGTAGCATGCACATTATTACTAAAACATGTGCTCAAGAAAAGATGTGTAGTCACACTTGTTGCAAGTAGTTGCTGCCATAAATTCACGGAGAGAATATATTCTGTATTTTTATTATTATTATTTTAGGAAAGAAAGAGATTACATAATGAAATATCAATTCACACATTTTCTCTAAAATTATTGAAGCCCATGATTCAATGCATGAGCAAATGGAGCTAGTGAAGACGACATTGCTCTGATTTCAGAATACAGTACATGTGCATTTTCATCAGTTCGTTCACATTTCACTCTTTGAATATGAATTTCATTTTGAAATTCACAGCCCTTTTACCTTATCTTGAGAATTGAATGCATCTACAAAATCTTGAGAGAGAGAGAGAGATAGTGTGGAACAGCTCTTGGGTATGGGTAGTAAATTGTCGCATTAAAAAAGTTAAGTGACAAAAAGAGTAATTATGCCTTCAATCAATTTAACTTTAATTAGGGAGGGAGAGAAGAATTTGTTCAAGAGAATACAAATTTCCTTCGTTGGTTTAGTGAGAGAGAGAAGAGAGAGAAGTTATTAAGATGGTAACAGAGTAGCATGAGCCTTGTTTGTGATGAGAAAATGCGTGAATAGAAGAATGGTGCTTTTAAAAAAAAAAATGAATAAATGCGCATATTTAGTTCTCATGAGATTTTTATCAAACACATGGTGGGTGATTTGTTGAATATCGTGCACGCACTTAATTGAGGCATTTCTTCGAACATTTGATATTCCTCCCTCCGTTCCATTTAATTACACACGGCTTCATTTTTCGGGCCGTTTAATATGGCATGCACATCATTAATAAAACATGGAGAGAAAATATTTTGTATTTTTATTATTATTATTTTAGGAAAGAAAGAGATTACATAATGTAACATCAATTCACTACTCATTTTCCCTACAATTATTGAAGCCCATGATTCATGAGCAAATGGAGTTATTGAATGCGACAATCCTCCGATTTTTGAACACAACTCTTGCGTAGTGAATTAATTGTTGCATGAAAATAGGATTTAAAGCTTCTTGAACAATAAAAAAGTTATATGACAAAAATAGTAATTATGCATTCGATTCAATTTAACTTTAATTAGGGAGGGAGAGAAGGATTTGTTCAAGATAGTACATTATTCCTTAGTTGATTGAGTGAGAGAGAGGAGAGAGAGAGAGAGGGAGAGGAGTTATTATTATGGTAACAGAGTAGCATGGGCTTTTGCTTGTGATGGGAAAAAGTGTGAATAATGCATTTCAAAAGATGAATGAATTAATGTAGTTCTAGTGAGATTTTTATCAAACACGTGGTGGGTGTTCTCTTGAATATCATTCGCACACTTAAGTGAGGCAATTCTTCGAACATTTGATACTCCTCCCTCCGTTCCATTTAGTTACACACGACTTTACTTTTCGGGGCCGTTTCAATATAGCACGCACATTATTATTTTCTCCTAACCCATCAAAAATCATTACATCATTTTACTACTATAATGAAATATATTTTGTATTTTTAATATTATTATTTTAGGAAAGAAAGAGATTACATAATGAAATATCAATTCACTACTCATTTTCCCTACAATTATTGAAGCTCATGATTCAATGCATGAGCAAATGAAGTTAGTGAATGTGACATTCCTCCAATTTTTTAACACAACTCTTGCGTAGTGAATTAATTGTTGCATGAAAATAGGATTTAAAGCTTTTTGACCAATAAAAAAGTCAAATGACAAAAAAAGAAATTATGCATTCAATTCAATTAAACTTTAATTAGGGAGGGAGAGAATGAGTTGTTCAAGAGAGTACGTTGATTGAGTTAGAGAGAGAAGAGAGAGAGGAGTTATTACGATGGTAACAGAGTCGCATGGGCCTTGCTTGTGATGAGAAAATGCATGAATGGACGAATAATGCATTTTTTTTAGAAATGAATGAATGTGCATTTTTAGCGCGCCTAATTATATACTCCTCCCTCTGTTCCATTTAGTTACCCATGATTTCATTTTTCGGGGCGTTTCAATATGATAAGAACACTATTTTCTTTTCCTCCTAATCCATCAAAAATCACTATATCAGTTTATTATTATTCAAACATGATAAAAATCACTATTTTCGTTTCAATAAAGTTGGTGAAAATAAGCAGATTTTAATGAACTTTCCTAACTTTATCTTGAAATATTAATTCAAGATTCTTTTTTCCTAAATTATTTGAAGCCCTTGAGTCAATGATTGAGCAAATTGAGTTAGTGATGTTGAATTCCTCTGCTTTTAGAACAGAGAACATGTGCATTCTCTTTGGTTCTCACATTTCAATCTTGAGTTTAAATTCCATTGCCTTTTCCATAACACATTGATACCCTCTTGATTAGACTGATACCAAATAATTCCTCTCTCTCTCTATGTCCGTAAATGAGCCGAATTACTCGGGAGCTACTCGAATGTGTTAATAATCGAACTAAATCCATGCTCATAAAAGTCATCGAATTTGTTAATAATCGAATTAACACAAATTGGAGTAGGCTAAAAAGAATTAATTTTGGGGGCTTAAAAATTAATGGTGATATTTAAATGTTATAAATACTAATTTTTTATTAGTTTATATAAGTAAAATTTGAAAAACCCAGTAGATATTTGATCCAAAATTCCAGAATATACTCAAATTATTGCCGTAATTGATACTCGAAGAATTAATCAAAATGCAAACTTACCAACCCATCAGAAAAAAAAAAAATTAAAAAAAATTAAAAAGAAAAATTAATAATAAATTTACAAGAGGATGAGAAGGATTTGAAGCCTTATCTAGCTCACTAGTTATTGTTTAAAAAATGAAAAAGAAAAAAAAAAATATTATAAAATATGACACGTGGCAAGATCGGGTTAGAGTTTGGCATCGGAAATCTTCTTGCTTTTAACCTTCTTCTTGCTTTTAACCTTATCTATATATACATTGATACATATACGAGTAATGAACAGAAATCCTTCTTCCTCTTGCCTTTAACCTTCTTCTTCTTCTTGAGCCTTTGAATTTGAGCTGAAAAAAAAAAAAGATGGTTAAGAAAATGGGTCTTTGTAGTTTAATCATTACTCTATTCGTTTGTGCCACCGCCGCCACTGCTTCTTCTCCCACTCACCTTCTTGACGAGGCTCCCCTTCTGTTCGCCTTCGGCGACTCCAACAGCGACACCGGAGGCTCCATAGTCGTCTATGGAAACATTCCCGACTTCCCGGAAGGCCGCACGTTCTTTCACCGGCCCTCCGGCCGCGCATGCGACGGCCGCCTCATCATCGACTTCTTTTGTAAGCTCGACCGCCTCTCTTCCTCTTCCTCTGTAACTAGTTTTCCACTCAATTTACTAATTTCGTTTCTTTTGTGTGCTGTAGGTGAGAGTTTGGGGATTAATTACCTAACCCCATATGTCGAGCTCTTCTCGCCGGACTTCTCCAACGGCGCCAACTTTGCCATCGCCGGCTCCGCCACCATACGGGGAACTG
The DNA here is from genome assembly GCA_029379335.1 of Thymus mandschuricus. Taxonomy (NCBI): domain Eukaryota; kingdom Viridiplantae; phylum Streptophyta; class Magnoliopsida; order Lamiales; family Lamiaceae; genus Thymus; species Thymus mandschuricus. The sequence goes on from CM057071.1 coordinate 465,863, forward strand.
AGAATCCCTCTAGTCTGAGAAATCAGATCGCGGAATTCTCTCTCTTCCGCAACATCTCCCTCCGCTACAATCTAATAAGTAAGTTTGCAGTTCAGTTCTTGAATGAAGATCAATTCCTCTGTTTTTGTTTTAAGGAATTTAATTGCACCTTTTTGCTTCAACTTGTAGGTGCGGACCGGTTCAGCCGGGCGCTCTACCTCGTCGACATCGGCCAGAACGACATCGACGGCAACATCGACAATCTCCCCATCGACAGCCTGCTCCCGCAAGTAGTCTCCAACATAAAGGGGGCTATTCAGGTAACAAAATAAAATAAAATTACTTCTAGCTCTGTTCGTTTTTATTACGATTAACTGATGATTTCTTCTTTTCTTTTTCATAGACGGTGTATGCCTTGGGCGGGAGGAATTTCTGGGTACACAACACGGGGCCCGTCGGTTGCCTACCCCGAAACATCGTGAAGGGTAGGAACAGCTCGGCGCCCTTGGATGCCTACGGCTGTGTGGCCGCGAGGAACGAGGCAGCGACTACCTTCAACGCCGGGCTGAAGACGATGTGCGAGGAGCTCCGGTCGGAGAAGGCAGACGCGGTCATCGTCTATGTGGACGTGTTCAGCATCAAGCTGGACTTGATCGCCAACGCCACTTCCTATGGTAAGGGATTGATCCCTTCGATTTCAGTGTCTTATATATATAGTAATAAATGTATGTATATTTCGAGTTTTTTTTTAATGGAGATGGTGATGAGCAGGGTTCAAGAATCCGTTTTCACAGTGCGTGAATAAAATGAATAAAACGGTGTGCGTGGAGCCGGAGGAGAAGATGTTGATAAGCTGGGACGGCGTTCATTACACGGAGGCGGCCAACGCGTTGGTCGCCACCAAAATTATCTCCGGCGATTTCTCTACTCCGCCTCTGCCTTTCAATTTCTTTTGCAACTAATTTAGAACTATTATTACTATTATTATTATTATTAGCTCTGCTGTTGAGGAAGAAAGGGGATGTAATTTAGTTGAATGAACTTTTTTTTTAAAGTAGTGTGTTATGGCTTTTTGTCCGTTTCCCAACACTCTCTCATCTTGGGCTTTAGTTAAAATAATTTGGACCAATTTAATGGTTTTCAAAGAAAAGGGGATTTTAAACACAGCCCAATAATTTCTATTCATAGCCTCCTAATTAAATAGTAAAAAATAACAAGTCATCGTAAAGTTACTGTTATAACCTTAAATAATCCATAGTCCCACTCTTTATATATATAGGCCCCAAAACATGAAAACCTCCGCTCAAAAAAACTTGAAGGTGAGCGTACAACGACGAGAGCGGAATAGATGCAAAGAAAGAAGAATTTTCTGCTTTCTCAATCTAGTATTCATTCCTCCGACCTTCATTCATGGTGGCGAAGAGCATATATACTTAATTTCTTGAGTAATATCCATGCTGCATTGGATGGAAAGACAAGTTAATTTGAAATATGTTAAGAGACAACCGTAGTAGTTAGATTAATGGTTTTGGTGAATACAATTTGCATCTCATATTGCAAGTTAATAAAGATACTTCACCCTCGATTTGCTGTGTAAATACAGAGGTTGTGAAGAAGAAATTTGAATAGAATTTGATATTAGGGGCTATGGTTTATTAAGGTTATAATATTAACTTACAATAATTTTTTACTCGGTATATATTTAGGGGGCTATGAAGAGGAAAAACTTGGCTATGTTTAAAATCCCCCAAAGAAAAATAGGACTCCTACTCCTACTACTAATCAAAAGAAACAAAACATAAATACTTGTGTTTTAATTAATTAATCGGAATTTAATTCAAGAAACACATCAATTGTAATGGTGTGGAAATTAATTGCGACAAAAGCAAGCGTATATATATATAAAATGAACGTATCAAGGTTAATCAATTAATTTATTTATTGTATATATAAGTATAGTAGTAAATAAGTAAAAGTTAAACAAAGATCTCCAAGCACTGGCAACCTCCCGTAAAACGGTAGTCTACTAGGGGCAAATCGTTCTCGTGAAGGCACACGAACACACAACTCCCGATATTGCACTTGGCGTTTCTAATCTCACTTGGCATATCACCTTTTCTTTCCATCGTTTTACTCGATAAATATTTCGCATTATTATTAGGGTGATACATCTCGTTGCAGCTGCAATATGTGGAGTCGACGGAGCATGAGATATTATACGTCGACAGACAATCATTGGTGGTATCGCATGGCCTTTCATACTTCGAATCTGCAACCAACAGATCGAGTTATCATCGGGATTCGGGAATATATGATTTTTATGTTTTCACCACGTGGGTCTCGATTGTATATGTACTACTGTATGTACTTACCTAAACAAGTGCAGACGTTGCTGATGCATACCGGGTACAAACGCTCGGCGCCGCTGCATTTTACGTGCTTGCAATCCTGGTTGGAGTTGCATTTTTTCGACGGCGGGCGCGTTGTTATTGTTGCCGATACTATACATGTATATTAATTAATGTGTTAGGAATGAGTTTTACATAAAAAGTAACTATAGAGAAGGGGTGTGGATACTAACCAACGGCAATTAGGAAGAAGATGGCCATGAAATTGGACTTTAGAGAAGCCATGTTGAATATCTATAGTTGTTTTGATCTATCGTTGATCGTTGATATATATATATATATATATAGATCGATGTGTCGAATATGAATTTTATCACGTTTTAAACTTTCCTCATTCTATATAAAGGTTAGTCTCATCTTTATCGAGATATATATATGGCGAGAAAAGATTTCAAATAAGAAAATTGATTCAACGAAGATTTGTATTAATAGTTCATTTTCATTCTACTTATGAACGTCCCTTTTCTTTTTCCTTATTTATGTGAACAAATTGATAATGCCGAAAATATTCTTTCAAAAAGTAAAATTAGCAGCATGGGCCTTTTCGAGTTAAGGGAAAAAGGTGTCAATAATGCAAATTATATTGACCAAAATAAATCCCAAAAATTAAATACAACGTAATTAAAATATCTACTTCTAAATTATGCATTTTGAAGAGGAAAAATAAAAATAAAAAATGGGAGTCATAGCTCAAGGCCTTTAAAGCCCAATGGGCTAAGCCCATTTTCCGACTGGGCCGGGCTTTCAAGCCCAAATATATCTTCATCCGACGTCGTTTGGGCTTGAAAATTGTCAGCTTTTGGGATTTACCTAAGTGAAGGAAGGCTTAGTTTGCAATGCATTGTGACGGGTTGAATTGAATCGGAAGGCCCGACATAGTGTGTGTGTGTGTGTGTGTGTGTGTGTGTGAGAGAGAGAGAGAGAGGGGATTAACTTCGTGGGTGAAAGATGCATGTCTTTCTCATAATAAGTTCAAATGTGATCTTCTCACAAAAAAAATTGGGAAACAAATTAACACACAAAATAAATTTTAAAACTCATTTTAAATGAGACGGAGGGATATATGGATATCACATTTCGAATTGGACATTTCGAATTGGATACTTACGCTACTAAGTTGAAACGTGACTTAATTAATCTTAAAATATCTTTGAAGTAAGAAAATACATGGAAGACATACAAATGCTTAAGTTTGAAGGGATTGATTACATCGTGAACGAAATCGAGTTTCAATTTTGGAAAGTGGGTTCGTTCCTTCTTATCTACTTATCGTTCCTAATTTACCTCTTCCCTAGCTAGGTAGGGATGGCAATGAATAATCATAATCACAAGCTTAGCTAGCTAATTAACATTCGCTAGCAAAAATAGAAAATGAAAAGATAAGTTGCAATGGATATCTGTAGCACAGCATGTCATTCTATATTTTCTTATAAGAAAATAGAATCAAATGCATGTACAGTATTGGTGGAGGCATGCCTGCAAATTCATACACACAACAAATGTAGAAATCGGAATGCAAAATCCAACTACCCTAATCCTATTATCATAAATCTCTCTCTCTCTCTAAAAAAAAATAAAAAAAAAAAAAAAAAAGAAGAAGAAACGGTTTTAATTTCCGGCCGCCGATGATCGGGATTTATCGCCGTCCCAGATTTATTTTAGCTGTAAAATTGGCGCATAAAAAAATTCAGATTTTTGGGCTTTGGCCTTCATTTTTGGAATGTGGGGCTTCTATAAATCACATCGGAGTAAGCTAAAAAGAATTAATTTTGGGGCTTAAAAAATTAATGGTGATATTTAATTGTTATTAATTTTTTTTTATTAGTTTATATAAGTAAAACACTCAAGTCTTGTAATGTATAAATAGACTAGATGCAGTTTTTTTACTCTTAAACTATTTAAGGCTGTTTGTATCCAGTTTTTTATATGTAACACTGTTTTTTCTATCTTTTAATGTGAATTAAAACATTGAGTTTTGAATCATGTATTTGATTTTTTTTTTCATAAAATATGTTAGGAGTGATATTTATTGGGCCAAAAAAAATATGGGCTCTTTATAGCAATTGGGCCATCAATTTTATTCTCATAAGAGGAAAAAAAATATTAATTTCCTACAAAAATACATGGTTTATTATTTAATTACTAATTATATTGTACTCCGTCTAGGGCTGCAAACGAGCCGAACCTGATCGAGTATTGGTCTGCTCGGGTTCGGCTCGTTTAGTATTTGACAGGCTCGGGCTCGGGTTCGAGTTCGATTCGAGCTTAAAATCCGGGCTCGAGCTCGGCTCGGGTTAAAAAATTTGAGCTCGAATTCGGCTCGAGTTCGGCTCGTGCTCGGTTCGGACTTGGGCTCGAATTTGGCTCGTGAAAAGCTCGAGTCCGAGCTCGTTTAAAAGACATGATATAAACATATTTAATATTTTCATTTAACACTTCAAATGAACTTAAATTAAAATGAATTTCATCAAATAAATATCCATCAAATGAAATTCATCCAAAATATAAAACATAATCCAAAAAGAACATTTGACAATAATTCAAATTCTCTTACCTACAATTAATTTTACACATAAATGCTAAAGCTCGTTTAAAGGCTCGATTAGAGGCTCGATTAGAGGTTCGATTAAGAGTTCGCGAGCAGGCTCGCGAACATGTTCGATTAATATACGAGCCGAACACGTTCGCGAGCAAAACGAGCCGAACACCTTACTGCTCGAGTTCGGCTCGTTAAGTTAACCGAGCTCGAATTCGGGCTCGAAGCTCGGCTCGTTTGTTAACGAGTTCGAGCTCGAACGAGCTTTTACCGAATCGAGCACCGAATAAGTCCCGAGTAGCTCGGCTCGTTTGCAGCCCTAACTCCGTCTGTCCAAGATCAATTATTCTAATTCCTTTTGAACATAAAATTTTTGACGCGTAAATGTTAATTGATATAGGATAGCTCGATTAGGAAACATGCACGAAAATCTATCAAACTCCAATGAAGTTGTTGTGTAAGTGTAATGGGAAACTCAAACTAGTTTAAAACTCTAAGAATAATAAAATCAATGTGTCAGAAAATCCATTGAATTCTTCAAACTAGAGACTTTCAAAAACCCTTATTATTAAATTACTACTATTATTTAATTAATTAAATTCACACAAAAAACTTAGATGTGAAAGCATATTTCTTCCACTACCTCTCTGTATTCTGTACAGTTAGTAATATTTTATGAAAATTGAAAAAAAATAATAATAATAATAATAATAAACACGCACAGCACACACTGAAACTGCCTTAAAACACGCACCTACGAATTCATAGATTTGTAGGGTTAGCTGTTTAATTTTCATAACATGATACAGCTACTCAAGCATGAATAAATCAGCCTATTCGTACGGATTATTTTACAAAAATTCTCCAATAATTTCAATTAATATTTGCTCTAACGTGAACGTACTACTAGCTAATTTATGAAATTTTTGTATGTATCCCTCCGTATTCTCCTAATCGACCAAATTTAATAAAATAGTCACTTAGAAGAGACGGAGAGATCACTTAAAAAAAGACGGAGGTAATAATCAATTAGATTAAAATGAGTTGATAATACATCAAATAATTTGGATTATTTAATAATTTTTTGAATAAAAGGGAGAGGCATTTTTAGTACTGTTTGCAGTTTCTATTTAAGCTTCCAAGTTCCAATACAAGAAGATGAAATTTGATTGGTTAATCTCAAAATATTATAAAATAATTAAAATATTATTTTTACTGACGATTTCTGGAATTAATATTATCTTTTTGGACATCTATAACGGCTTTACCTTTTTATTTCCTCCAATATTATTTCACTAATGTATTTTTTAAATTTAATCTTGCATTTTTTGATAAAGAAAATTCAAAAGTTTGTCAGAAAATGTTGGAGATTATTGATTAATATTCCCAGTTGAGAGAAATATGTTAGTGCGATTTAGTATAGTTCAATTAAATATAAATTGTTTAGAATTATAATGCAATCAAGAAAATATGGGAACTAAGCAACTATGTTACTCCATCCATCCCAGTTCACTTTTGCTTCGTTTTTTTAATCGGTCAGTTAACACTGTATGTTTTTTAAGATAGAAAGAGCTAATCTTTACTTTTCATTTTTAGCATCACGTCTAAAATTTAGTGTCGAAATGAAATAAGTCAATTCATATGAAACAAGTCAAATTCAAAGTTTTCTTTAAATATAAACCATGCATATGTTTATAATTGTAAAATATACTAATGTATTAAAATATCTTCTTTTTTAATTAAAAAAAATAAAAAATCCTTGCTTGCAATAACAGTTCAAGTATATTTAATTTTCTTTTTAGAGGGATTGAATTTCTTTTTCTTTTATTTTCTTCTTTCTTTTCTTTTTCTTCTCTTTTTTAGTGTGTGTGTGTGGAAATTGGAATTGACGGATGCATATGATTCCTTACAGGTCACTTACCTTTAGGCCTGCACGTGACTCTTTTTTTCATTCACACTTTTATTTTCTTTCTTCTTTTTTTGCATTCCAAACTCTATGCACCAAGCATGAATATATTCCCTAATTATTGGATCATGTTGCTATTTTCTAATTCCTCCGCCACTTTATAATCGTTACGTTTTTCTTTTAGGTATACTTTACGGAAGATATCATGTTTTCCTTTTCATAACATCTATTAAGTGATAGATGAATTATTTTTTATATCTATAATTATTTAAATAATCGTATGCACAAAAAACTCAATTACTTTTATTTTTCAACATTTTTTTAAAAATCATAATTAGTGATGTGATAAATTCCATTGGTTTCAATTTAAAGAATTTAATAAAATTCCAAAAGTAGTACTCGAAAATTCTTGCATTCACACTCGAAGGGTGTCCTATACAAATTATTGTTAATATAAACGAATAATAATAATAATATTAAAATTTTATGACGAGAATATCTAAATTTACTCGTTGTACGAACCAATCGTCATCTACCGTCACTAATCGAACAAAAATTCGAATACCCAAACTATAAACTATACTAAATTAAATTAAATTGAAATTACAATAAAGTATTTTAGTCACATGGTTTGATAAAGGGGACAGAGTAATATGGCTATCTTTGGATTATTCTCACTAACACCACATTGTTGGGCAGTGGGGATTCATTGTTTTGTTGATTAATGTGGAACTAAATACTCCTCGTCTCACTTCATCGGGCTTCCTTTCATAATCGAAACTTCCAATTTCAATTGGTTTGTTTTAGGTCCAAGAAAAGCCACAAATATATTGCTAATAAGTATATTATATGTGTGGAAGTGGAAGTGCATGTATTTGCTAAAATAAAATAGAGGTTTTTATTTTATTTTAAAGATTTTTGATAAATTAGCATTTCAAAGTTAATCACTCACTCTCTACGAAAACCCACAAGGAAAAAGCCAGAGATTGTGAGAATATTTGTACGCCATTGATTTTGAGATTTGTAGCTTCCTAAGTCACTTGTGCTTTTGACTTAATTTTCTACTAATTTTTATTACTTGCAATTTCCACCTTTGCTTGGAAACAAAACCCTAGGCCAAGACTAAGAGCATTGCTTTTAAGAAATTGACCATGCCACAAACTCTACTCCTTTTGCATCTTCTAATAGTACATCATACAAAGAACAAACAATTTTACCAAAACCGAAATAATCGATACGCGAAATTACCTTACGTAAATCAACCAGCACGAGACGGAGACGATTCGTGATAATAGTGTAGTTTAATATATTTAAAATTATAAAAATTGTTAAAGAGGGCACATGGGAGAGCAAACACAATAATAAGGCCAATAAACCTTTTTCATGATTAAATTTGTTATATCCCTCGTGGCATAAATTATTACAACCTCTGATTTTGAGTGACGCATGCTTCAATCAACATTTTTTTTTTTTTTTTACCTTGGATGGAGTAGAAAAGGCCTTTTCGATGATGCCTGCCCACAGTAAAAAACTATTTTTTTACAGCAAAGGCAGCAGGAAAAAGACGAAGAAGGCCGTACCTGTGGCAGTGTGTCATAATTTACCTTTGGGTTGGTGGGGTAAGTAATTATTACCGGTAAAAGTTTGAATAGTCGAAAAAATACTCGTAACACCGTGTCTCATTTCAATTGTCTTGTATTTCTAATCGAGACGTGCTGCATAAAATGTCATAATTTACAAAATGAAAGGAATGAACCTTTAAATTTTAATACGGCCGTTTCGTTTTAAACATTACATATAATATTCGGTGTCGAAATGAAACGGGAGAATCGATCCGGAACGGAAAGAGTGACTAAAATAAAAATATCTGTATGGTTTCTTTTATTGAGTGCTGATAAGCCATTTTCGAAGTACTATTGTACATTATCCGCACCCAAAGGTCTTTTACCATGACTGTCAAAACCACTGCTGCATTGGCTGCTTGTACATTTCAATCATTTTTATTTTATTATTTTTTATATAATTTTTCAAGATTTTTGTAAATGGGTTTTGTCTTAGATTTGTAGCATCAATGATGATAATGATGCTTTGATGGTGGAGAATTTCGATTAATTTTTTTAATTTAATTTTGAGGTAATGATGTCGGTATATGACTGAATTTATGCACCAAGGGTCGTTGTTATTGGTATTATTTTTAATTTTTAATTTTTAATTATTTGGAGTAGAGCTAAAGATTGCATGGAATTTTCTCATTTTTTAACTTATTCAAAACTTTTTTTGGTGTTAGTTTTGTGTTTATATAAACAAGTTGATTATGAAGAATGATTAGTCAAAATAGAAGATTATATAATAAGTTAATGTACTTAAAATAGTTTTATAGAGAAGGTGCCTTTCTATTTTCTACCACTATTAGGGCAAGATTCTTGTGTACAAATACGTAGTGATTCATTTCTAGCTTATGATAAAAGAAGTTTTAAATTTATGTGGTCATGATGGATTTCACCTTTTTGTTAGAGTAATTTGAGTGAATCAAATAGTCCTATCTCTTGATAAGCAAGGACAAAATAACCCATCACTAGCAACATATGCTACCTATCTGATCGCCACGTACTATCTCCGTCTAGTTAATATTACTTCGACTGAATGTTATAATCGACTCATCGAACACCATGACACCAAATCAATCCAAAAATTAAAAGAGGTTTGATGAATGGAAAATCTAAGACATGACACCATAAGGGCATTCGCATCAGCATACACTTAAGAAGAGCGCACGCCACGTGGCGCTGACGTGGCAGCGCCACGTCAGCGTGCGTACATGTCTGGACAAACGGATGCTGATGCGGGCGTACACGTGGCGTACGGTGTACGCCCGCGTGTACGCCCAAGCATACACTCGTGTGCAGCAGGCGTACGCCACGTGGCGGGCTCCCATTGGGCCGTCATTGTTGACTTTTCTTTTTTCTTTTTTTTTTTCTTTTTTTTCCGATTACAGTTTGTGTTTCCTTTTTTTTTTTTTCCCTTTTTTTTCCCTTCTTTCCGATTGAACTAGCGAAAATTATTAGGAGAGGTGGGCGCAAACTTCACTCACCATAAGGATGCGACACGTGTCCCATTTTTATCGGCATTCAATAAAAAATTCAATAAACTTCGACCGGTGGTCCGGTTTTTTTATAACCTTTCCGTTAAATGAGTTTTTCCTCCGTCAAGTGATAATTTCTTATCGGTATACCTCGGCAAATCGATTAAAACTTTCAGATCTAAAAAAAATTGGCAACCCCCTCCATCTTCTTCTTCCTCGCACATCGGCCACCGCTTCACCACCATTGCGATTTCGTCAGCACCGTTATAGGGTGCCATACAGGTGGCGGAGTGCCGCCGTCGACGTCGTTTTCCCCTCTTCATCTCTTAGAGTCCAGTCCGTCGTTTTCTTGAATTTGATTAGGGTTTTGGTGTGATTTCGCTGCAGTTGAACTCCGGTAAAGTAATTGCAGTCGGACCTGGACTACTCGACAAAGCGGGGAATAAGATCCCGACCGCTGTTAAGGAAGGCGACACCGTTCTCTTGCCGGAATACGGCGGAACCCAAGTGAAATTGGGCGAAAAAGAGTGAGAATCTGCGATCAAAGCTGTATCTTTGTAGGATTTTGATATTGCGCATTTACATTTTGGACTGATATTGTTTGTTTCTGGTGATGCGAATGCAGGTATCATTTGTTCAGGGATGAGGATATACTGGGCACTTTGCACGATTGATGGGAGAGTTCGATTTCCTGCGAATTTCGATTGAGGTCTGATTGTGGGAGTATAGTTTGGTTTTTCTTCAAGAGTTCAGTTCTGTTTCAGATGTAGCTTAGTTCATTTGAGATGCTGCGTAATTGTTGCTACTGCCTAAAATCTATTGATTGATAATTGAAGGATTTCATTTCAATCTTGCTTCATTTTGGTTCCTCTCTCGATAATATGATGTTTAGTTGGATGAAAATGGATAGTCTTTGAAATCCTTGCACAGAAAGAACATGGAATTTCTGAATTAGTGGTGTTGGTAGTTAAGATTATTCATGCTATTGGTGGCTTTAGTGGCTTTAGAGCTTAATAAATTCACTTGACTATTGAGAACTACTAGACTACATGAAAACTCAAGTGGGCAAGTTTACTTTCTTTAACTTTTTATCATGGTATAGAAGCTTGTAATCAGATGAGACGGAGAGTACGAGAATTCTGTGAGAACTGAATGTATTAACAATTTAGGACACTTACTTGAACCTCACATATGCAAAGAAGAATCTGCTTGTATGATTGATGCATCTTTTCTTAACTTGAATTCTTTATAGTTAGGTTAATTGGTTTCTGTGATTATGAATGTGTGTCTAGCATTGGGAAAAGGAAGTGAGACTCCACGTGTAGTATATTTGATGATGGTAAGGATGTATACTAATTTATCAGAAATTAGTATAGACAAGATGAGTGAATCTTGGAGTTGTTTTGGATGTGTATTCATGGAGTTCTTGATTTTGACATTTATACTGAATATAATTAGTAAGATTGTTCATTTTTTTTCTGGGCACACATTAATCTCCAAGCTCATATTGCAGATCAAGAAGGAGATTAAAGAAATCATGATTGAATTGGAACTTAAGGTAATCTTCTTCTTCGAATCATATGCTAATTGCTTATTGAAAACATTAGATGATATAGATTGGTATAGTTAGTAGCACTAATAATAAAGTTTCTTTTTTGTTTAGCACACTGTAGTCAACTAAAATAACATGCATCGTTTGAGGATCTTATATAGTTGTTCTATAGTTCTATATTGTTTTTTATAGAGAATTGGTAAAAGCAGCTCTAAGAGTCGTCAAAGATCAGTTTTTAGAGATATGATCCTACTTGTCTTTAGTTAAGATTTGGGTTAAGCAGATTTCCTGATCTTTTTTATGTTTTCAGTAATTTGCCTGCAAGTTGTACTAAAGTGCTCGTTCGGCTGAGTTCACAACTGCTTACAATTTCTCTATTTGTCTTCTTTCCTTGATTTCAATTGGATGATGGATTGAGTTTTGCATGTTTATGTGTTCAAGTATTTTGACAGCTTCTTGGGTGCAAATGTTTTAAATAGATGTGGTGATTATGTGATTCCCGACTATGAAATCTTTGGTTGCTCAACCTACGTGTGGATCTATGAGCTATATTTGTGCGAGAATGAGCTCAAAGTTGTTATCTAGACTTGGTTTGTTACGTGATAATTGACCATGAGGTGCTCTAAACTTTGATTTTGCTATAGTGTTGAGTTTCAGTTTATTTATTTATTTCTTGGATTTCCCAACCCCTTCTCTTTCTTTCACTCTTACGATGAGCTAGTGCCTCCGAAAGAGCTTTCTAGAACTCAATTATTATAGTTAAAACAAATGGATCTGTCGAAGTTGTTGATATTCTTGTGAAGGTACTTGGTTGGTGGTATTGTTGTCTCTCTAAATTTGTTTTGAAACCAATGTCTTTCTCTATTTAAATGCAAGAAACACTTACTTTGATGGATATAGCAGTGCTCTTACAATGCGATTGTTTTCATTTTGTAGTGCTTGAGGTCCTCCTTTATCGAATATCAAGCAATTCCTATATTCGTATTAGTAAAGCTTCTCTAGTTTTTTAGTTATAACATTTTTTTATACTAATGATATTAGTTTTTATAATCTTCTAGTTTGTTGACCTCTTGGATTCTTTTATTTGTGCAGGCTGTGAAGAAAAAATTAAAGGAGAAGGACATAAACAATGAGAAATTAAAAAAAAAAAAAAAAAGGAGACAGATAATTCATAGATCATTATTCAAACTGACATGTTTTATACTATGATATTTGTGAAATATCACATTTTGTCTATTGTTTTAAGATTTTTGTTTAAACAGCAAAAAACTTGCTTCATTTTCCCACGATTTCTTATAGAATGTGAAAGGAGGATTTGGTTATCTTTTGTACACTTTTTGTTGCATTCAAAAAATATTATAGTTGTCTCATGTGTCTACATTATTCAAATTTCAAAGAGTTGAGAAAGAACCTTTCAAGGTAAGGAGAATTGATGAGGGCGATATTAACGGATTAGCAATATACCCGTATGTATTAAATGATTTGGATTTCCGAATTAACGATATTATTATGATAAATGAGTAAGTGGATGTTAGTGGAGCGATATATTGCGATATCAAAGCTCGAGAGATTAGGTGACAAGGACTATATTAACAGATTAGCAATATACCCGTACGTATTAAATGATCTGGATTTCTGAATAAACGATATTATTATGATAAACTATCTCGTAATGTTATCTTGTACACTCTCCCTTTATTGAATATATACATTAATTTTATTTTGACGATTTTTTAAATATAACAAATAATTCTCCATCTATATTCCATTCTAGTTGACACATTTTATTATTTTATACCTCACGCATAATCAACGACCGCGTCAACTGAAATGGGACGAATGAAATATATTTATATGTTATTTAAAGTTACATTACGGTCCACATTAAGTATTAAAGATGAACTATTAAGGGGTTTAATATTCTATAAATGAAGTGTTAATAAGTAGTTAGTTTTTGAATTATTAAACTTGGTGAACATATGATCAAATTCTGTCGGGCTAAATCCCACATGTAATTAGAGCGTGTCTTGAAGAGTGTACTCTACGTCTTGGCCCCTAATATGAAACCGAATTCCTTGTTCCCTGAATATAGCTCGAGATATAACATTGTTCAACGATTTACGGTTGTTTAGCCCCGGTAATCTACCGATGAAATGTCAAAAAGTCCGTTTTGAAATAGATATGATAATTCGATATTGTCATAGTCTTCCGTCGGTACATTGGGGATACCATCCAAGATGCCAACTCTGTAATAGTTATTGGAATGTATTGGTTGGTTTGATCAAATTGGACCGACGATACCACAGAGGCTTAGAATCATGTAAAGTATGAACAAAAGATATCATTGTTTGTATAATTATTATTAAAAGCTTAAAATAATATTTAACGGTACATATAATAATTAAATATTTTCAAGATAAATTTATAAACAGATTCAAAGCATATAAATTAAATTCTTAATATTCTAACAGACTTAGAAAAAAATGAAATTTTATTGCGTAGTTAATCATCCGTTTCGGCCACTGGAAAAGGATGACCGACGACGTTGTATATCTCGGCGGTCGGCCGTTTCCAACGACCGGAAAGCTCGGTCTGCTATTCCAAAAAATTTCATTTTTTTACGTATAGACTAAATGAGCTCCGATCAACAGAATTTCAATAATATTATTATGTTATATTTAATTTGATTAATTATGGTAGGTGTTTATAATCGTTGATGACGGTAAACACTTTCCGACGACTTTGGTGGGGAGGTTAGGGCCTCAAAGGCTCAAATATTCTAAAAATAATTTTATGTTTATTAGATTGCTATATTAACGATTCGTATTTAATTTAATCAAAATGATAAGTAAAGTTGAAATCGATTGTATAGATCAATTAAAGGAGCATAATTGATTGTCTAGCCAGCTCGAAACTAACTTGCTACCAATATGATTGAAATATAGTTGATTCTTTGATGAAAACCGCGAGATATTGTTTTTAGATTATTCAGTTAGCCATGGTGATCTAAATTCAATCATTGATTAGTGAAACTGAAATATGATATATTGATAAATTATAAAATAATTGATAGACCAATCAGCTCCAATCTAACTTGCTTCCAATATAATTGGAATATGATTACTTTTATGTTAGTCACGAGATTTTATTAGCGATTCGATTCGATTATCGATTAGTGGAATCATACTATAATAACATGATAAATTGGTGCAATTTTTAATTGACTAACCAATCAAATGGATGCTAAATTAATCAATCATGAGTTAACTTGAAATCTACTAGATTTATCCATAAGTGTAACTAATTAATTGTCTAATCAACTCCAAACTAATAGCTTGAGAAACACACTGGCTACAAATACTAATCAAATAGTAATGAAAAGTCATTTTCATCAATTCGGACATCAACCTAGTAGTAGACAAAAAAATTAGAATCGTGTACACGTATTGGCCTTGTGGTAGGAGGTTATATTTCGGAAAGTCAACAAAGTCAAAATTAGATAAAAGTCAATGCATTCTACACGATTGTTGACTTTCCACGATTTAAATTGATAAATGTCGTGTACCCTACTCATGAAAAGTCAAAATTAAGCCCCAAAAAGTCAAAATTTGATGATTAATTCTAAAAAATTTCGTATTTGATTTGATTTTTTCGTGTATCTCGAGTCCATTAAGTCATAGAAACATGTAATGACGTACGTTATGTCATAATACAAGTCAAAATTAAAGAAAACTTACGTAATTATAAAGTATAGAGTGAGTGTCACATATATTGTTTAACTACTACGGTTATGTTTGATCTCGAACTAACTTACGAACATAATGTTCTTACAAACGTATAATTTACGTAACATTATCGAATCATAAAATTGCACAATGTATGATAGTTACATTGAATGTTTGAATTGGATTGAATTTTTTATGTCAATTGAATGTTGTAATCGGTATTCGAAATAAATCAGGATTTTGGAAGTGGAACTTAGAAAATTGAGCAAAATTTGCCCAAATTTTCTGCATAGACACGGTTGATTTGGAGAATCAACCGTGTGTGACACGGTCAAATTCAAGAGTCAACCGTGTCTCCTCTCTTTGACAGTTGACTTTCGCAGACACTGTTGACTTTTGGGTTTGACCGTGTACCCTAAACTTGTACCCTAACCGTGTCAAAGTCAACTGGGAAAATTGGAAAGTCAACCTTCTAAAATTTTGCTAATTTTGATGTTAATATGTAAATTAATCATCCATTAAACATTAGTTATTAACGATACTTCAATTATATGCCCTTAACAACAACAACGAATCGAAACGAAATGAAACGAAGTTCGAATATTTAGATAATGAGGTAGGGGATCATATACATTGTAGAAGTGTTTCATCTTAAAAAGTCCCAATGCATTAGATAGATTAGATTACGCTATTTTAATCATTAAAACTCAATGTTTCCGCTATATTTGTTGTTTTTTTAATCAACTATGACATAAAATATTGAGTTCACACTTTAATTACGATTAAATAATGGATTATTGTACAAATTGTTGTTCGTGGCACGGTTGGTGTTCATGGAAACACTGTTTGACACGGTCAAACCCAAAAGTCAACCGTGTCTGAGAAAGTCAACTATCAAAGAGAGGAGACACGGTTGACTCTTGAATTTGACCGTGTCACACACGGTTGATTCTCCAAATCAACCGTGTCCAAAATTTTTGAATTGTTTTCAGGGAGCCGAAGTTTCAAACTCAAAATAAATTACCGCCATTCTTTGTTCATTTTCCCACCATTCTTTGTTCATTTTCACTTAAGTTTCGGCGGAACGAAATCGGCCATTCTTCGTGAAAAAAAACCCTCCCCTCCGCCTCACCTCTCTTTCACCTGCTAGCCCTCCCCCTCCCCCTCACCTTTCTTTCACCGGCGCCCTCCCCCTCCGCCTCACCTCTCTTTCCCCGGCCAGCCCTCCCCCTCCGCCTCACCTCTCTTTCCCCGGCGCCCTCCCCTCCGCCTCACCTCTCTCTCCCCGGCCCCCTCCCCCTCCGCCTCACCTCTCTTTCCCCGGCTCCCTCCCCTCCGCCTCACCTCTCTCTCCCCGGCGCCCTCCCCCTCCGCCTCACCTCTCTCTTTCCCCGTTTCGTGGCCCAGAACTGAACCTATTGGGGGAAAATTGAGAGCTACTCTTTCCCCGTTTCGTGGCTCCGTCGTCTCCTGGAGCTCGCCCCCTGCCTCTGTTCCGTCCTCTCTGAAGCAAAACGGCGGCGGAGATGGCGGTGACGAGGATAAAGCTGCTTGGGAACAAGAGAGAGGTGGTGATTAGGCAGATGAGGCGCGACATTGTTCTGCTTCTCGAGTCCGGTCAAGACGCCATTGCTTGCATCCGAGTAATTTCTTTACCTTTTTTCTGCATTTGCATTTAAATTATCAAGTTTTGTTTTTTTTAGCCGATTTTGGGGTTATTATGAACAATTTTTTTGCATACGAACCCTAGTTTGTGAAGAAATTATATTCAGTACATTTTAGGGTTATGAGCACTATGACTTGATTGCTATTTATTATGAACACTATGACTTGATTGCTATTTATTGATCCCCTTCCATTCTTCCATCCACATAGGCATATATGCTGAAAATTGTCGTGTCAAAGCATGAATACTGGTCGTCCTTGGCACCTCTTCCCTTGGAGATCGTTCTATCCGCTGGACAGAAGGCTAAAGAAGACAGCTGGGAGAAAGGCTAGTCATTTGTTACTGATTTCTAATTTCTGACCTTCCAAAGCAATCCAAGACAAGATTTGTAGGGTTCCTTGCTATGTATTGGGAAAGGTTTGTTGTTTTGATAATCACCTTATCATTACATGTGCCTGTGATTTATTATTTTGTTCTTGCTTTCAGGACCACTGTGGATGACAATTCAAATCGAATGAGAAAGGGTATGCTGCTTTCCATTATCCCTTTTGTATTTTGGGATGTGATTGCCAAAGTTTAATTATAGGATGCAAAATTTCATGAATCAAGTGTGCTCTACATTTTTTATGATTAGCAATTGAAAAAAAATACAAATATACTGTGATTTGGTTGCTTAGATAACTACTTATAAGTTATAGAAGGATTCGTTGTTCACTACTTACAAATGGTATGATTTTATATGCTGAATCTCTATTCATTTGTTTCCTTACAAATTCTGTTTGTTAGAAAGTGCTATTGATTATGGAAGATTGTTATTTAATTTATTATTTTTTTTTTTGGGAATTTTGTCTGTTAAGCAGGGCTGATTCTGCATACGCAAAGAGGAATTGGTGTATAGTTGGGAATTTGACTAGTTCTTGAGGCGAAAGATGATACCGAAAGTTGGGAGTTCTAGTTTGTTGGATGAGGGCAAAGATTCTAGTGTTAGGACCATCAACCAACCTCACAGGCCTTTCCCACTAAGATTACTTCAGTTTCTCTTGCTCCTGCTGGGATTAGGCATACCTGTCTCGTTTCTCAATATGTACGCGAGGCGACACCTGACCGATGATGTGATTCACCTCTAGATTTCAACCCTGTGTTGAAGAGCCATTGAGTATACAGAGCTGGATTAGGCCGCCTCCTTCGAACCTTTTGCACAGGATGAACGACTTTGAGCTTTTTTGGCGAGCTTCGTTTTCTGAGTTTCAGCCTTCGTCAGCATTTTTTGGCAGGCAAGTCCCAAGCCAGGTACCGATCTCATCTCCTAAGCCGTGCTTAGAGCTTTTTCGTTGTGGAGGTTTATATGTGAAATTTTAAGTATATGCATGAACTTCATTCACATATTATTCATTATTTGGTTAATGTTGTTCCTTTGTGAGCAAGAGGTCTATGTCTTGCTTGACAGTTTAGGTTTTGTTTATCCACAAATGAATTCTTTATCAAGTACACTAGTTAATTCACTAGTATATTAATATCATATATAGTTCGTTTCTACAAATGGTAAATTACGGGATTAAAAAATTGAAGCTGGGTAAAGTTTTTGGAGCTTTTGATGCGTAACTTATCCATTTCCTCCTCCAGTAAGTTTAATGGTGAATAAAGTAGTTCAAGCATTCCCTTCTCTCTAACTATATAGATTATGCCGTGTCAAGCTCATGTTTCCATGCTTAGAGGAGGTTGCGTATCTATTAATTTGTTTCCGCATTTATATCTTCTAGTCAAAGCTTAGGCCGTGATGCATTCCACTATTTCAACATGTTTAGTTGGTTTCGAACACGTGGTGTCTATCCTTCACAACTAAGGGTCAAAATTGACAACCAGTAATTTGCAGAAGCATTTCGTTTTATTCTTTGGAGTTGTATGTAACAACGGTTTTCATTGCAGAACAAATATCTACATCATGGCTATGGCTTCGGCTCACCGTATTACGGTGGATGGGGCTGGTCACCCTACTCATTTTCTCCCCGGGTCCGGGCGTTGCTGTAGGTGTCGGAGGCGGATTCGATCTTTTCCATCTTGCCATTGTTCTCGGGGCAGTTTCCGCATTTATCCGAAAATTCTTCCAATCAAGACAGCAAGACGACGACGATTACTCAAAACACGAAACCAAAGCAACTGATATGTTGTTTCTTAGTTGCAATAGTTTGTAACTCAGTGTTGTCACTTGTATATATGTGTACAAAAGTATTGGTTACTTCAACATAGCTCAAAATCATCAAATCCTTTCAAGCAAAAGCATTCATATATAGCTCGAAAAAACGACGAAAAAACTGGAGCGATATATATGTGATGACTAAACTCGAGAGATTATGTGACGAGGGCGATACTAATGGATTAGTGGTATGTTAGTAACTAGAAAATGAGTTGGACTTCCTAGTAAACATAACCATTATGCGAGTGAAGGTAGTGCAAATTTGTGGTGCGATGTAAACTGACGTCAAAAAACTTCAGAGGTTAGAAAATGAGTTGTGTTCCAATTAAGCGATATTATCACACTAAACTCGTATCTCTCTTGCTTCATTAGGCAGAGGCACAAGTTGCAAGCTTTATTTGCATCGAGGTCGATTTCTTGGGCTTTTCGATAAACGATTTCAGCAGCGGTATAGTTCATAAGCTGCATATACGCCCAACCTAAATTGCCCTGCATTGCAAGAGGCCAAGCATCGACTTAAGTTCGTGTAAATTACTCGAAACGCAAAACAGAAAACCTAAGTACGACCAGCAATCATATAGTAGTATAGTGAATTACCAGTATTCTGGAGGTCTCTTGCTTAGTGGTGACCTGAAACTTCTTCCCATGCGAACGAGCCGTTTTTGTAGGTTTTCCATTGAAGGCCTCGCCTTGACCGATCATCCGCAACTTCTGCTTCAGCAGCTCGATTTGATCATCTAGTTTCCCACATTTCTGCAAAACCGATCATTGATGTTACAAAAGAACACTCCTTTCTTCATTATTTCACATAAAGGATACACGTTGACGATTACCGTACCTTGTACAGATCAATAAGGACATTATCGAGCGACTCCTGGGCTTGTTTCGAGCATCGGTCTCTAAATGACTTTATAGCCTCAATGGCTTCTTCAACTCTATCCAGCTGCTTCATAACCACTGCCATGTCCTTGAGTGCACTGTCTACTCTGTCTCCGGCGTTTATCGCCTTCCAGAATAAGACGACGGCGCCTTCTAGATCCTTCTCAACCAGCTAGTAGCAAAGCAGTTAAACAGATCAGCAACTACAGAAACCGAAACAAACACAGAATCTTCAATTCCTAACACAGCAAAAGACCAAACCACTTAAGCTCAAACAATCACCAATCTAGTACTCTCTCTCTCTCTCTCTCTCTCTCTCTCTCTCTCTCTCAGCAAACAACTCTTACAGCATTGATTGAGTAATCATCACACGAATTTTACACCTAAAGAGAGCCAAATCTACTTCCAAAGTCCATAATCAGGTGAAAAGTTGCCTAATTTACACCTAAAAGAGCCAAAGTTTAGAGAATCTTGTATTATCTGTACTAATCTGAACTCTAACAATTTCGTCCACCCTCCAAAAGTGTGGTAGATCAATTGATACTCCTCTGTCGAAGTCGAGTCGTTTCATTATTTTATACCTCACAATATTTTCAAGAAACGACTCGATTTCGTTGCGATAGGGAAATCCAAGGCACATAAACAACTACAATGTTCTCAAAAAAAATTACTAATTACAGAGTGAGACCAAAATATGAACTGAAAAAACACAAAATATTCACAATCTTCCTCTTAGCTCATATCAACAAATGCAATCAATGGCTCCATATTCGAAAAAAAAAAAATACTAATATTAAAGAAAAATTACGAAAAATGCGAATTCACATACTTGAGAATACTTCGCTCTGACGTAAGGGCTATCGCCGGATGGGAGTTTATGAATCAAATGAATTCCTTCGAATTTCTCTGCTTTAATCGGACTGTTCTTCATCTCCTCCGTCGATCCTTTCCCCTCTACAAATTACCAGTTTTTGGGATTCTTTGTGTGAAATGGCGGCGGAGGGTAGAGAGGCGTGGTCTTCCCCGGTGGCTTTGCAATATCGCAGGCGACGACGGCGAACCGGAGCTAATTCCAAATTTAGGGTTACGTTGGTTGCTCACCTTCTCTCGACATTGAGCCTCTTTGAGGTGTCTGTCGGCTCTCACCTAATATAATGCAAAAAAATTGCAGAAAAAACAAAGATAACGGAGACAAAATGGAGAGTTAACGGAAATAGAAAAAACCGGATCGATGGAAAAAAAACCGTGCCGATAAAAATAATTTTCGGCCGATAAAAATGGGGTGAAATTTGCGCTCAACCCCCCTAATAGGCTTCCATTGAACTAGTGTTTTCTTTAATTTTCCTTTTTTTTCTTTTCTTTCCTTTTTTATATGTTTAATTAAGTATTCTTCCTCATTTTTTTTCCCATATTTCAATTTTAATTTAAAGATTATGGATTATAATTTTAACTAGTTAAGCTTTTATTAATTTTGACACGTCCATTTATTTAAAATTAGTGTAAACAAGTTGGTGATTAATTTCCATTTTAAAACAAATATGGATTAAAATCGAATTGATTAATTTTTTTAACAATTTTTCACCTTTTAATTGTTTTGTTTGTTATATTTTAAAATCTCTGTATTGTAATTTTTCAAATGTACAATAGAATTTTATTTATTAAAAAAACTCGTATTCGAACGACAAGAAAAATATTAAATCGAAATAAGAATTAACAAATAACTAACACTGTCCAGTCAGCATAGTCTAGTCAGCACATAAAATAAACAGCATACACCGTACTCCACTGCACTACTTTTCAGCATACGCCGTACTGTCCTTGTCAGCACACTTTTTAACCAGCATACGCCGTACTCTCGTATTCTCCCGTACTCCACTGCTAATGCTCTAATAATCAGCATTCAATCACCCAATCAAAGCATTCAAAAACAATCAATAATAGTTAATTGTGGGGCAATTAATTCAAATCAACTAATCAAGATCTATCTACACAAAGAGGGGGTATTATTGAATTAATTATGATACTTAATAATAAAAATAAAAATAAAAAAATGGTGGAATGTCAGGGTTTTTGGGGGGTTGTGTGATGGATAAGGCTGACAATTTATATTTAAAAGGGGGAAAAATAGAATAGTGTACACACACATACTAGGACATGAAATATAAGCCAAAATCACTTTACCAAAATGCAAATAGTAATAGTAATGGAATAGTATAGTATGCAATTATTCATGCACACCCCATTAATTTCCAACCTCCCCCATTTCAAGAAAATTATGATAGTATGAACTGTCACAGAAAATGACACACAACTAACAAAAAATCGAAATCATATGCAACAAACATTGAACAAAGTTATTATAGTAGTACTAAAAATTGAAATATTATATGTACATACACATAGATAATACTTAGTAATACGGAGTATGAAATTAAAATGGAAAGTAGTAGTAAATAGTAACAAAATTTTTAATCCTGGGAGGGGTAGTACTAGATGCTTCACGATTTGTACATTACCACCAGAATCTGATTCTCCCGCCGGTCTATTAACATTCAAAAGTACAACATATTATTCCCACCTTCCTTTTTTCCCGTTCTTTCTTTTTTTACTGCGATGATTTACCACCGGAATCAACAGCTCAACGCCTCGTACTTCACTGGGATCGGACGGTTGAAACCGGCCTGCGCAAGTAAGTTTCCGACAACGGCCAGATCCCGACAGAAGACGCCTTGGAAGACTGATGGTGGTGGAGTTTTGATGGTGGCCGAGGCCTTGCTGTCGTCCGTAGTCTCCTTGATTGCCTTTACTCCAGTGGAGGGTGGTGGTGGAGCTACTACCACTGCCATTGCCTTTTCTTCGGTGGAGGGCGGCGGAGGGGGCAGCTGCTGAACAGCTGCGGCCGCCGCTGCCGTCTTCTTCCTCTGCTTCTCAGCTGACTCTTCATCCAAGATTGTCGACATTACATTCGTATATCCCCTCTGAATCAATCTATACAGCAACAAAGATGACATTTTAGCACGATCTCGAACGGAGTCGACATCCTTCTCGTCAGCAAACTCGCATCTATCGATGAAACTAGATGACTTATCGGGCTTGTGTTTGAGCGTGAGGAGCAAATGAGCTCTCTCAAGCTCTGATCTCGAACAGCCTCTCCTTAATCCGATCAATGCGTAGTAATCGACGTTGCCCGTTTCTCCGGCCGCCACCCTTTGCTTCAGCTGCTGAATCTTCGCGGCCAGAGAGCACAATTTGCCGGGAATTTCTCTGTACTGAACGCTCTGCCTCTTCCAAACTGGGCCGGGCAGTTTTCGATCTCGAAGAATGGAGTTGTAGAGCAGCTTCAGGTGCTCCAAATCGTGGAGACTGTCGGGCAAGCATCGGATGGTCTCGAACAAACCAGCTCTAATGGTGAGGGAATCAATGCACGAGGTGTCGAGCGCGAGGGCGCGATTGCAATCGGCGATGGCTTCCGCGATCCGGCCAGCTGCTCGGAATGCTGCAGCACGATGAACGTAGCATTCGGAGAGGAACCCCTGTGGGGCACCGCGACGGCCGTCGAGGATCTTGGAGAAATGGCGGACGGCTTCGGCGTAGAGGCCGGCGTCTAGGGCGGCGATGGCAGCGGTCTTACGGCGGAGAAGGAGCTTGATGTGGGAGAGGAGGTGGGAGATGCTCTCCGACTCCGTCTTCGGCTGGGATTGAGTGAGGTTGTTGATCGTCTCGTCGACGGAGGATGGAACCTTGTTGAAGGAGAAAATGTCGTCGGAGAGGGAGATGCTCTCGCGGCGGAAGGCGGCGGTGGCGAGGCGCTTTCCGGTCTGGAGGAGAACCATGGCTTCCTCCATCAATCCGAGGTGGCAGCAGGCTTGACCCAGGACCGAGTACCTGTTCGACGAAATGAGTCAGTGAACTGAGTCGACTCAAACAACTCGATCGCGTGTTCGATGCAGAGGATTAATTAAATCTGGTGAAATTTCGTCGTTGGTGAAAGAAAAACTTCGAACAGAGAAATCGAAATTTGACTTTTCGATAGGAACATCGCGAATTAATTAAAAGCGGATTAGGTGAAATTTCATTAAATGCCAACAGTTTGCTTCGCGTAAAATTCAAGCATTCATAATTATTCAAAACATTAAACAATGAATAATTCAGAAACAGAGGGAGGAGGGAGGGGATGAGATGAGATGAGATTCGAGGAATTTACCTCCATTGCCCTTCCTTCTCCACGTTTTTACACAGCCCGGCCATCACCTTCTTCTTCAAATCGGAGACGGAGAAGCACTTGAACGCCGGCTCGTCGCCACTCACTGAGTCGCCGCCGGAGGAAAGGAGCTTGACTCGCTCTCGCGACAGCTGAGTCGACGAGTTATCCGACGATCCACACGACGACGAGTCGTCGGAGTTCGCCATTTTGAAGCTCGGGATATACTCCTGCAGCATATCCGCCACCTCCTTGAACCGCCGGAGATGCAGCAAGCACCGCGCCTTCAGCTCGAGCGCCGCCTCCATGCGCGGCGCCAGCGCGAGGGCCGCCTCGAGCAGCCCCAGCGCCGCCGCAATCTCGCTCTGCTCCTGCGTCGCAATCAGCATCCTCGCCTCCCTCACGTACCTCTCGACCATCTGCGGCCACATTTCAAACGATTAATCAGTACTTCCGCCACAAAATCAGCTCAACCAATAACGCAAAATCTACATAAACGAAATGAAATTCGCCGTACCTTTCTGTTGGTGAGCCACCAGTGCTTCCTCTCTCCGCCGGCGAAGGACGGAGATGTAACAGCCATGGATGGGTTGCAGTAATCGACCATCAAAAACTCTCTCTCCCCCCTCAAATGCGGACGGAAAACATATTACTATATGTCAATCCGAAATCTTCCCTCTCACGGCGAAGAGAGGGGATGTGAACCGGAGAGAAAATGAGAAGAGAGAGAGAGTGGGATGGGGGAGAGAGAGAAAGAGAGGAGTGAAGAGGAGAGATGAGGAGGAGAAGGGCTTTAAACAACAAATGCCAGCTTTGACCTGAGAGAAAGCTTTCATCCCTCTACTTCATCGCTGGCGATCAGATTCTCTCTCCTCTCTCTCTCTCCACTTTTAGAGCGAGAAAATTAAAATCATTTTGATTTTCTAATCCAATTTTATTCATGTTGAGATAAATCCGAATTTAATACATAATATTTGTCATAATTATAACATAGAATTTCAATTTCATAATATTAAATTAAAAAAATCCGTACTAGATAATCTAGTGTAACAAATTACATTAATTATACATTCCTATTCTTAGACCCAAAATTATACTAAAAAAAATTGATAATTTACACTTACCACCTAACTAAGAAGCCTAATTATGAGCTCTTTCCACAAAAAAATCAACATATTTTCACACAATTAACTCAAAATCTACCCAATAAAAGTATATAATTTAAATGCGGTTAGAGTACAATTCTAATAGTACAAGTAATTAAAATTAAAATTTATACTTGTCACATCGGTAAGTATTTAATAAAATTAAAATTTATTTATACTCTATTTATATTTGTTAGTTATTTAAATAAAAATTAGTTTTATAGTTTTCCAAGTTGGTATGAAACAAATAAAAATTGTTGGGTCAAATTCTGTTTGCGAAAATTGATCCTTTGACATTACACCCATATAAACAAGGGAAACGTGCTTAATCGTATTTTGACCGGCTAACGCCGGTTTACCGGAGATTATCGACCGGCTTTGCCCGTTTATCGATTAACTAATTTCTTTTAGTAAATTAAGTTAAAATTAATGCTTGAAAATTAGAGTTTAGTTTTTTAATAAGTGTCTCATTTTTCAATTTTATTATTGCTAATCGTATTAAAAATCGTTTTTCGATTGCATTATTTTATTGATTTTCTCTATTCGTATATAAAATTGTTGTGATATTTAATTATTTTTCCATGGATTATATTCTACCAAATTTCCTATAAGACAAAATAGCAAGAAAATAATTTAATTATTGAAAAATAGCTATCGAAGGGTAATATTAAATGAGACTTTCGAAGCCTTCTTTCGGTTGCTACCCTAATATTTCGCCACGTATGATTCCCATATATACACTCTAAATTATCCAATTTTTTGTGACATTTATCTATTTGTTTTTTTCCTTCCTAACTAAAGAATTTTTTTCTTTATAAATTCAATACATAATACTCCTGTGCCCCATATTAGTGTGAATATTTTTCATTTGTGATGTCTCCGTATTAATGTGATGGACTAAAATAAAAAAAAATCTTACCAAAATGTCCATTTTACGTTTAATATCCTAAAAAGGGTGGAACCATTACCAGTGGCAAAGCCATAAATTTCGAATGGGATGGGCTTAATCAGTGGGTGACATGGACAAGACGAGAGTTACTTAATTTTTAACACATTCGGCATGGACTTACGATGGAAATTTTCGATAGAAATCGACATATTAAAGAACTAGTTATAAAAAATTGAATTGGGGTGGGCTTTAGCCCACAGGGAGCTACACTTGGCTCCTTACTAACCATTACTACGCTAATACCTATTTTCATTTTTATCGACCATTTTCTTAAGACCTGCATCGTTTTCCTCTCTACGTTAATACGAGAGGCAGGGGCGAAACACCTTATACCTAATAAGAAGTACCAAATTTCATGAAATTTTAAAACAAAATATGATATGTATATATTGATGAGGGTTGAAGAAAAGAAAGTATTCCCCAATTCGTAAGCCACAAGATTCATGCCCTTTTACTTTTATTTGTGTATTTATTTTTGCAATCTCCTTTCCTTTATGATGGGTTCACTCTTTTTGATCCTTTGCTTTAGATTTCACCCAAATTGATTAATGAGTGCACATGAATTGTAGTGGATATAGATAATACTTTGATGGATGGATAGAAAGCCATATGGTCTTGTCTTAAATAAACCCTCCCCCCCCCCCCCCTCTCTCTCTCTCTAAAAATAAGCCTCATGATTTAATATACTACTACATGCCATGTTTATTTAATTTTTCTAGGTAGTTGTGCAAATATTCAAGAGCTTATCCCACCTATAATTTGAATAAAAACAACCATAGAATCATAACACATTCATCTAACGAGAAGTCAGATATTCGAAGTCAAAAGTACCCTACAGCAAACGACGTAAACAGGAGATTCTTTTAAAGATAAATAATTTTGTAATATTACATCCAAATTTCAAAATTTGTGACATTTTAATCAGATAATACCATATTTTTTTAATATTTATAAAATAAAAAAATGGAAAATAATTATGAAAAAAATAAATATATTGGGTTGGGCTTATTTAATAGTGTTGCTTTACAAATAAAGGAGGTTCCTAAAATTTTACAATCTCGTGGGCCGGGGCCCACAGCCCACTTGCCACATCACTAAATGCAAGGTTCCACGTGGCATAACCTGATAAGTGGTCCTACGCACTTCGCTTCAACTGGGCCCCATATCCATTATTGGATCCACTAGATGCTTAATTTTTATTCCTTTCTTATCCCTTTTAATTCTAACAACTTATCTTATTTTCCTTTTTTCACATCTTTTTTTTAATTTACTTTTGATAAGCTCTTGCTTAACTTGCAATCAATCGTCTGTATAAAATAACGAAACGATTCAAGCTCGTTGGGATCGATAAAGTATTGGTCTTATTATTATTGAGTTGATCATGAATTCATGATACATATTGAAGAAGCATATGATGGATATAATGTGCCAATCTTTCAACTCATATTCATTATTGGTTTACAATTGGAACTAATAATTTGAATAAGAGGAACAAAGCATGTGAATTACCTAAATGTTTAGCTTATAATAACTCCTCTTTCCCTTTTTAAAAAATGAGTTTCTATTTCATCATTTCAACATCATCACCCACATTTTTGTTCGCATATTATTATGTATTGAAAAAACGAAATTCTCCACCGTTATTGTGTACTGAAATGTATTATCTCTAAAATGACGGAGAGAGTAAATTACTATCTATAAGGTGTAAGTTGACTATTTTGCAACATTATTTTTTTGGCAACTAACTTGATTTGTAAAGCTAAGCCCATAAAATATAACTGCTGATAAAGTCTTTTGCCTTTAATTCATTGGAAGTCTATTTATTTAATTGTTGGGTGGAGTGAAGCCCATATTTAAGTTCATTAACTGCCTCTTTACTTTAAAGAAACTTCATCTAATGCTAATTTTTCATTAAGAAATAGAGTATCCAAAGCATTGTATGTAGATTTGCCCATTTATTTTACAATAAATTGCACATTTTTTTTGAAAGGGAAAAACTTTCGCTCAACCCTCATAAATCTTCTGAAACAAGATTACAAAGCCAATTAGGAAAAGTGTTTGTCCAACAAATTGGAGCAGAAATAGTTCCAGAAAAAGAAGCCAAACCGTGAGCAACCCGGTTAGCACTCCTACGAGCATGAGAAAATGAGGCCACCAAGCCTTGATCTCAACCCTCAATGATCTCCCGTATAGCGTCCCTTGGAAGAGCGGTGTCGGAATCTCTATTGTTAATGGCCTGCACTAGAATGAGAGAGTCACTAAATAATAAATTGCACATTTTAATACTTTTTCTAGCTCACAATTACTGACATCTAAACAATACACTCAAAACACTAATTACTTTCGTCTTAAATCACATGCAAAAAAAAGGGGTCGGTAATCGTTAGTCAGAGAAAGTAGTTTAAATGATACTCGGTATCCCAATATCAAAATTATCCAGTCTTTTTTGACTCATGAAAAATAAAAAATGATCCATATAGTGGTATTCTCTTTATCTCATTTTATTTCAACTGTATTATTTCATCCTTTATATATATTTATTCGACAAACGAGCTAAATGAAATAGATAGGCAGAAGTTATAGTTTTGGGCTATAGGATGGTCCAACCTACATTCTCCATTATTGCCACTCCAAAGACTAGACCAAAAATAAATACAGTATATCACTACATTACACATTTCTTTTTTTATTTTTTCTAAGTTCAATAATGAGAAATATTAGTTGAATTTTGGTGTCCCCTCCCCAACATCAGGGGGAAATTTGCCTTTAAAAAAAAGACAAATAAAGAGAGGGACCATATATAGCATTCAACATTATAGGCTTTCATACATTACAACCATTCCTTATATAAATTATTATTAGTATCTAAATGTTACAGCTAATATTTTCCTGTGGTTGTATCTATTTTTATTTATTTAAATGGAATAATCCAATTTCTAATGCTATCTAATCATCACCTGTATTTGCAGCCTACCCATATTGTATGGGCTCTAGGCTCCACCTATGCACTACTATTTCACTTATTTTTCATTTACTATTATAAGAGCATCTCAAACAGTTTCCCCTATTTTCCAGCAGCACTATCACTAAAATAGTGCGGAAACAGTAACTCATCTCCAACAGTTCGCACTAAAATACAGCAGAAAAGGAATATTCCAAAATATCCTTTTTCATTCATTTTTTTAATAAAATGTGAACATGATTTAAAAAAATGACAATGATATAAATTTTAACTCATTTAATTAAGATAAAATAAGTAGATATTGCAAATAATAAAAATTATCTTAATAAATTATAAAATTACTTCCGGTTGGAGCAACAACAAATTATGCGGAAACGAAGAAACACACAAAAAGGCAACGCTCACGGTTTTGATATGTTTCAGAATTTATTTCCCGGTGCCGGAGGAAGTGGAGATGGACTTTCGGATTATTAGGGGAAAAAATGTATCTTTAATTTTTTCAGTTTTATATTAACGTATGTTCTCATGCATGGTGTAGTTTGTTTTGTACTTTAATTTGGCAATGTTATGTAATTTTACGTTTTTCTTATTAATGCATTTTTGTTTTTATATTTTGTTTCATTAATTTATACAATCATTTTGTATATATATTTGCATCACACGTAAATTATACATAGAGTTTAAAAAGAAGAGAAAAATTAGTTAAATTATTACAAGTAACATACGATAAATTGTGAAAAGAACAAAAAAAAAATAATTAAAAAAATTTGATACACACAAAACAAATAAGCATATATCAAATTAAATTTTGAAAAGAAAAAAATAAAATTATTACTCATACAACAAAACAAACTAAATTGAAATACCACACCACAAATAAAAATCGCAAACAAACACGAGCACACAATGATGAACACAAAATTATAGTGCAGTGAATAGTGTTACTCTATATTTAGGGGAACACTGTTCATTGCACTATAATTTCGCTATTTTAGTGCGGACTGTTGGAGCAAAACTCTGCACTAAAATAGTGTTCAGCACTATTTTAGTGTTGCTCTTGGAGATGCTCTAACATCACTAAAATTGAATTATTACATATACTATATTTAAAAAAAAAAATGACAAGTGTAAGAAAATCATCTAGTTTGGTTTGAAAAAATTCCCTATACTACCATATACCACAATCATTGTGCTAGTTAGGTGTACTTTTTTTTTTAATTAGGGTTAGTTTGTGACAATAGTTTCTTGCTAATTATCTTGATTTATATTGATTTGTTTGTGAATATAATGAAAATAGAAGTAGACACATATTGGTGTATTGACTTAGTAGTAAGCAAAATATCAGGGCCGAGTGTTTCGAGTTCGAGTCTTTCATGTCACGACCTTTAAAATTTATATTATAAAGCTTTTAAAATAAAAGTAGACGCGAATAGATTATACAATAAATTATTATTGTAAAATGGATAGATAGAATAATTACTATCAAATCAATTGATTAACATGTTTAACTTTTTTTTTTTTAGTAATTTTATGCATAAAATAAAAGTAGGCTATTGATGTGGGTACAATTTCCATGTGTTTTATTCATGGTACATTTGCCCCCACACCATTTTGTGAAAATACAAAAAATACTATGTTAGGTAAAAATAAATTTAATAATAAAATAGACACATCATGAATTTATTTAGGTTAAAGTACAATAGAACACATGCAATGTTGGTCTCAAGAAATAAATTCTTTGAAATATGACAAATTCTTAATATTTACTATACTTCCATTGATGAGCTTGAAATAGGTAGTGGACTATAATTATTTTTTTCAATATAGTACATTTTTCTTTCTACTAATAACCACATTTATTTCTCATAAAAAAATAGATATTAATTCACAAAAATAAAATAAAATAAATGAATAAATTCATTGGATACTCCAATAATTTCAATGAAAATTTAAAGCTAGGAAGGTGTATTCGAATTGAGTATGAGTTGTCTCTTTTATTGGTTTACATAATTATGTTGTTACAAATAAATATAATATATACTTTTTTTTAATATAATTGAGTTGATGGCTAAGGTAATAATTCAAGAATTGAATTATTCAAATTCCTTGCATGCATAAATTAATTTGAATATAATTCAAGGTACAATATTTATTCCATATAACTATAACTAACTATCTAACCTAATATACTAGAGAATCAAGAACATTGGAAACCATATTCCAACTCCAATATAAATATTAAAAAAACACAAAGATACCATAGAAATTAAGTAATATTAATTCCAATCAACCAAATATAATCAATAAAAATACTAATTTTTTATTGAAAAAATATAAATATACAACACAAAGCCTCCATTCTCAAGACATGTTGGTGTAAAGGGGGGCAATTGTGTGTTGTGAATTCCTAAAGATTCTCTTATCCTAATCTCTTAACCATAATTAATTACAATTACCATAAATTATACTCCCTCTGTTTCTCTTAATTGTCTTAAATGTTCCGTTTCGGATCATATTTTAAATGTTTCTTTATCGTGCAATACTCTTTTTCCGTCTCAACGAATCGTAAGCGTCTCTATATCTTATTCCTTACGATATTCAAGGAACGCCTGTAGTTAAAATTAACAATTTTATATCTGAATTTAAGGTTATATAATACTCCTCCTGTTCCACTGATATAACGATAAATCTTTAATTGATAAAATTTTAATCCACTAAAACTTCATTCACGCTATTTTATCTACCACTAATATTAACGTTTAATTATCATATAAAAATTAATCTCCAAATAAACGAGACGAAAAGAGCAGTTTGTGTTTATAAAAAGAAAATACAGTAATAAAAATCGAGAATTTATGAAAAGAAAGGGAGGGAGTGGTAGTTATGCAATTTGGGAAAATTTGAAAATTTGGCGGCATGAATAATGAATTAAATAATTGTATGTGGATTAACGATGTTTAATTGCAGCCAATGAGAATGCGTGGGGCGTTTAATCCAAGGCCAAAAGTCTGAAGCATTTTGTGTGTGTGCAGAGAGAGTGGGTCGACGCACGTGCCGCCCATGTGCCGGAATCGTGCGAGCCACTCATATTGAAATAAAGCAACAGTGACAGCCTCATTTTGTGCTGCTCTCTCTCTCTCTCCCTCTATCTTTTTTGCTGGATTTTTCAAAAAGATCTTATCAATTCATGTGCTTATTTCTTTTATTAATATACTTTATTTGACAAAAAATATTACTACTAATTTATTTGAAACTTTTTGATAAGTTGATAAGAAAACATAAATCGTAAAGACCGCACAAATTGGCGTGGAAATCCAAATCAAGAGAAAGTTACGGGCCGACGAGAGAATTTCACTATCGTACAAAATAGGGCACAAAGCCACAAAGTGTTGTTTCTAATTAAACTTTAGAACAAGAACCGAAAATTCATGTCATTAATAACATCAGATTTGTTACAGAAATTAAAAAAGGTGGGAAAGAGAAGAAGCAGTGAATTTAGACTGAGGAATCCAAGTCAAACATAATTTTGAAGTGGGTTGACAATTTAAAACAGTGTTTTTGTTCAGTGTTTCTTGGAAATATTCAAATACTATTAATTCAATATCCCTTTGACTGCAAGCAAATTGTGATCTGTAGTCAAATGAAGCAATCATATAATTATGTGCATGTGCATGCATATCTACGTAAGTTAGAAACGTATCATCGTAAACGAGACGAAAGAATTAGCTGAAGGCATCGTAAGGACATGGAATGCATGAAATTACAGCAGTAACTTTAAATCTCAGATGTTAGATTAAAGTAGAGCTGTTGTTTTTATCCAATTTTAATCAGACACCAAATCTTGTGACAAATTCGTATTTACTCATTCGTACTTTGGTTGTAAACTTTAAATATATGCAGTTATTATGTTTTAAATATTTAAAAAAGCTTAATCTGTAGAAATTATCGAGCCCCACTCCAAAATGAAGCTTTCCTACAGTACACTAGCAGCCTTTCTCTACCTCTTCAGTACTGTTTTATTATTAAAGAGAAGGGTTATATAAAGTTACTGTAGCGACAGACTACGGTGGATGTGTAAATTCAATGTTCGTACTTCCTCGATCCCAAATTAATTGTTTTGTTTCGTTTCGTGATTTTAGGCCAATGTTAAGTTCATTTTTTCCATTTCAGAAATTGAAATAATTCATATGGACGACCCGATTAGTAAAATAAGACAATTGTAACGGTAAAAGAGTTCACATTAAAATTTTAAAGTTAATTCATTGCATTTTAATAAAATAAGACAATTAAAATGGGTCATAAGTGTTGATTAATTATTTAAAAACTGATTTAAAAAAAAAAAAACCTCAGCCAAAATATTTAAAGAACTAATGTGAAGGCCTTTTTAGCTATGGCTCATTCCTCAATTCACACAAAGGGTGCAAGCTTCATTCTATATTTTGATTTGGGCCTTACATATATTTGTAATATTAGGCCCATTCTAAGCACAATATTTGCAAATACTTTGTATCACAATACAGTATTTGTTGTTTTCTGGTTTCCTGAGTTTGATAATATTAATCCCTTATTCACTCTCGACCTCTCGTTCATTGTGTTCGACGAGTTGAGTGGAAAATTCACCACTTAACACAGTATCATTACTCCCGTCTTAATTCTCGCGTCGAAAAAAAAAAATCATTTCCCACTGAGTAATAAGAATTACTAAAAAATCCAAAAAATTTAATTTCCTGTTAATTAAATGCTTCAAAAAATAAATAGAAATCCAAATAAATAAGATCAACCTTCTTCATTTTCTTTTCCACCTAATCTAACCCCAACAAAGGCCAATCTTCATCAAATCCTATTCCCCCTTTACTCTCAATCAAATTCCTATTCTGGAATCTCTTTGAGATTCCTTACACCTCTAATCAAACACTAGTAGAATATTGAATACAAACAACCAAACACAATGCCTTTCTTCTACGCTTTGATCACGCCTAGCGCGTGCGCCTCGAGCGAGACGGAATGTCGAACGTCTCCGACGTGCAGCGCGTGCTCCCCCATCGGGATCCGTCGGATCCCGGCCTCGTCCACCACGCTAAGATACTTGCAAACGTGGATCCTGATTGGCACCCTCGCCACCCCGCCCGCGCCCACCCTCACCTTCTCGAACGCCACGAGCTGCTTGTGGGGGGCCCACCGCCCCCCGGGGGGGCTGGAGTACACGAGCACCGTGTGGGACCCGTCCCTCGACCCGACGTTCCTCACGTCCACACTGAAGCTGAGGGAAAGCCTAGAGCACCTAGCATGGGTGACCCTGACCGATTGGCTCGAGACGAAGGTGGTGTTGGAGTGGTGGCGCCCGTCCACGGGGATGGACACCATCTTGGGCGCATCGGCTACCGTGTGCACGAAGTTGGAGTACGAGAGGCCGTGGCCGAAGTGGTAGACGACGGGCCCCTTGTAGAATCGGTAGGTTCGTCCCGGGTAGTTTCTCGAAGGATTTGGCCTCATGTCCATGGTTGTCATGGGCAAGTTGTTGAGGTATTCTTGAGGGTACCATGTCATTGGAAGCTTTCCACCTACAATGCAATCAACATTTCAAATCAAACTCCCCCCCCAAAAAAATGAAAATCAACAATCAAATAACCTAAATTAGAATGTAACAGATGATAGTTGGTGTACTATACCAGGATTGTGAGCTCCAAACAGAACATCAGCAATGGCAGCGCCTCCCGCCTGGCCAGGATACCCGGCCCAAACGATAGCCCCGATTTTCGGATCATGAACCGCGAACGAGACATCGACTGGACCACCACTCATCAACACAAGGATGACTGGACCTTTGGAAGCAGCAGCCACCTTAGAGATGAGCTCTTGTTGGCGCCCGGGCAGCATAAGCCCTGCCCTATCTTTGAACTCCGCCTCGATGCTCTGGTCCAGCCCCATCACCATGATCGTCGCGTCTGCCCTTCGGGCAGCCTCGATGGCTCCATTAAACATCGAGTCGCTACTGCACGCCACGTCAGCGCACCCCGCCTGATGGATCGCCCTCGCGTACTTCCTTATCCCTTGCAACGGCGTCGTGTATCCACAAGCCACACCTTCAAAGTTTTAAAATGGAGATAATAAACATTACTACCTCCGTTCCGTTGATAACGAGCCCAAACACACGTACTAAACACACAAACCAACAAGTTGGATCTTGTTATTACCAGCATAATTGCCAATCATAGTGAGAGTAACATCAGAATTCGGGCCGACGACGGCTATAGGATGGTGTCGACGAGGCGAGAGAGGAAGAGCAGGGCCCGCGTTCTTGAGCAATACTATGCCTTGCCTAGCCGCCTCGACTGCCAGCTCTTGGTGCGAAGGCGTGCAGACGTCCCTCGGGCCGAGGTTCCCGTACGGATGTGACGAAGGCTCACCGTCGAACATCCCCAGCCTCATCTGCACCGCGATCGTATTGAACAACGCTTGATCAACCTCTGCTTCCTTCACTAGCCCCTTCCGCACCGCGTTCTCCGTGTGAACTCCCAAGAACGGCCCACAGTCCAAATCCAAACCTTAAACAACATCATCAAAAGTCAGAATCAAACTCATAAATCCCATGATCATGATCAAATCGAATGGTAGTTAGCTACCTGCTCTGATTGCATCAGCAGCCGCCTCTTCCGGAGTCGACGTGTAGTGCTGGTTGTCGTAGAACACGCCTACGGAGTCGCAATCGGAGACGATGTAGCCGTCGAGGCGCCACGCGCCTCGTATCGTTCCTCGA
Source organism: Thymus mandschuricus (assembly GCA_029379335.1). Classification (NCBI taxonomy): domain Eukaryota; kingdom Viridiplantae; phylum Streptophyta; class Magnoliopsida; order Lamiales; family Lamiaceae; genus Thymus; species Thymus mandschuricus. Next base: position 501,804 of record CM057071.1, read on the forward strand.
AGAAGCTTCGGATCGGCGCACGTCGGAACGCCATTGACTTGATTGTAAGAACACATCACACTCGCTACATTTCCTTCCTTCACGCAGCTTCTAAACGGAACATCAAACGTATCAACCATATCCTGCCTGCTCACCTGCAGATAGCAAAATCAACGGTCAAGAATCAGCCTTTATTGCTCACGTCCACCGTACTACCATGCGTAGCGAAGCAGGGGATGAAAGAAGACGACAGTTCCGTATAATTTTCCGTACCTTTGCATTGAAATGGAAGCGATCGACGCCGGCCCAGTTGTCGAGGTCGTAGGCCGTGTAATGCTTACAGCACGCCGCCACCTTGAGCCGGCCGCCGCCGTCATCCCCCTGCAGCCCCCTGACGTAGCTGGCGGCGTACTTGCCGGCAACCACCGGATCCTCGCCGGGAGTCTCTTGCCCCCGGCCCCACCGTGGGTCCCGCAGTATGTTGACGTTCGGGCTCCAGTACGTGAGCCCGCCCATCCCGCCGTTGTACATTGCTCGGGCCTCGTCGGAAACCACCTGCGGGCCGAACATGCCAGCGTGGCAAAAGGCGGTTACTTTATCAGTTAATTACTTGCTAATTGTTTTTTCTAATCGCACGCAAAGTTCCAAGAAGATATTATTATTATTATCAAACTTTTTTAATGGAGATTTCGAAAAGCGCAGAAATCTGTCGCAATAATTGAGTGAAGAGATAATGTAATGAAATAGTACTATTGCTCGATTATTTACTCTCCCAACTACTACAGAAATGCAAAAATTCAATGGAAAAATAGTGAAACGTTATTAAATTAATGGAGAATTATGTTTCTACTGATGAAGAAAAGTGGAAGATGATGCAATCGATATTCATAAATTTGGATAAGCCAAAAAACTGACACCGTAAAGTGAAAGAACAAAAGAGAAAGAAAGGAATAATTCTCTCAGAAATTCAAACAGTGATGCTTAATTCGTAGTTAATTAGAGTAATTAAAGGAATTATGGATTGGATTAACGAGTAATTAATCTTACTTTCCCAATCGCTTCCCACAGTGAAGCGTTGAAGGAGGCGGCGGCGTTGATGACCTGCGGGAAACTGGTGGCGCCGGGGAAATCGCCGCCGAATCTGGTGCCAGGGCCGACGTTGGAGACGCCGTGGAGCGCCTCCGACCACCACTCGTACCCCTTGATCCCCAGCCGCGGCACGGCGGCGGCATTGTTCCCGAGGAGCTTCACCTTCTCCGGCAGCGTCAGCCGCCCGATCAGATCCTTCACCCGCTCCTCCGCCCGCAGATCGGCGCGGCAGAACGGCAGCGTTTTGGTCGCGGCGTCCCTCGGATCGCAGGCGAACGGCTCCCGCGCTCCGGCCGCCGCCGCCGCCAGCAGGAGGAGGAGAACGGCGAGGAACGAAAGCGAAGAGATTATCATGGCTTTAATTTTTTGGTGTTGAAGGAATTGGATTGAATGTGGGGGAGATAGAGTGGAGTGGGATTATATAGATGGGGATTACGGCAGTGGTGAATGGGATTGGTGATGTTGAAGCAGTTTCGATGGATGGATGCCCATGACTTTGTTGGAGGGAGAGAGAGAGGAGAGAGAGGGAGGGAGAGAGGAGTGCAAGTTGCGAGGGACAAAAGTGGAATAAATTTTTTCAAATATTACTATTTTGGAGGTAAAAGATGCAAGTTGAGAAGATAGGATAAGCCACACGAGACTTATTTTTTAGGCAATAAAAGCTTTCTAGATGGAGATGAGGGAGTCATATAATTACTGTTCTAATTGATTAGGTGGGGTATGCTTCACAAAATTTTCAAGGAACAATGAAATGTGCATGTCGTTTCACATCGTTATTCTCTTATTCCTCCAAAAATCGAACGTATAACAATCGGTATTAAGCATGTGTGTATATATTGATAGGGTAATGAAAACTAGTGTGATTTGGATGCATTGGTCAATCAAACAATTGTAGGTTTGTTTCATGACTATCAAATAGGTAGACAATCACATAGTCATGTTGGTAGTTGTTTTGGAATTTCTCTCTTTCTATCAAACCTTGAATTTTGACCCTCATTCGTCCATTACTCTTTAGCATGCAAAAAAAGGAACTTTCTTCTCAAGTTGAACACTATTCTCGTCTCACTTCAGCTGTCTCATCATACGAAACAGATTAAACGGATCATAACATTTTAACACTAACGGGTGGGGTGGGGGGGGAGTGACATAGATTGTGCAAAACGATGCTTGCAAGCAACTTCCCACTATCATACCACACTATTATTAAATCTATGTCACACACATAGTAATGCTTCCGATGTGCTTGCCCCCTTCGCAAGTTGTACTAAATTTAATTCAACAATCCCACGTGGCAGCTCACCATTGGTCATGGGGTGGCAAAGTATTCAATATAGTATGTTCTGTTTCTTTTATTTGTATTTGTATGTTCGTATCTTTACGGAAAGTTGGAAAACAGACCCATATTTAATTCATCAATAAACAATTGTTCGTTTATTAATTACGTCACTGCGGGCCGAATATTCTGGGCCTATTTTAATCGGGCCGGCCTCTCCCATTCCATAATTGGGCCTGGGCCCGTAATTCATTTTCGGCCCAATATATTCATTACTTGATACTGGTACATGATTATTTATTGATTTTATGCTTTCCTAAAATCACATTTTATAATTTTTATTTTAATTACATGGTACTCTTTAGAAGAAAAATATCTAAAAGCATATAATAAATTTAACACTGAAGCAAAGTATTTAAGGGAAAAACACCAAATTTGTAAACGGACACGTGAGCCACAAATTCCAGGCAATTAATATCGCTCTCATCACTCCACCAAAAATTCTCTCTCTCTCTCTCTCTCTCTCTCCGCACACAAACACACGCACTCGAGGGGAAAACGCGAAAACTAGAACACACAAGAAGCACAAATTCGCCACTAAATTCCCACTCCAGATCTACCTCGAATCGCCTCGCCGGAAAACATGTTTCTGCTGGATTGGTTCTACGGAGTGTTGGCGTCGCTCGGATTGTGGCAGAAGGAGGCGAAGATCCTGTTCCTCGGCCTCGATAACGCCGGAAAGACCACGCTCCTTCATATGCTCAAGGACGAGGTGATTTCTCGTGTTTTAGCTTGCTTTATTTTCGATTCTGAGGGTGTTTGATTGGTGTCGTATTTCGTGGATTGACTGGATCTCGGTCGAATTGAATTGATTGGATTGGGGATTTTTGTGTTTTGCCGCAGAGATTAGTGCAGCATCAGCCGACGCAGTATCCGACGTCGGAGGAGCTGAGCATCGGAAAAATTAAGTTCAAAGCGTTCGATTTGGGTGGGCATCAGATCGCTCGAAGAGTGTGGAAGGATTATTACGCCAAGGTATATTCGATTTAACTGCTTCGTGTCGGTATATTTAGCTTGATTGTTATTTTTTCTTATGTGCTGATATGATTTGGGGGAAGCGGTTAGTTTCGCGGTGTGATTACTGATTTTGTTGTATGAGGAAGGAGAGTTGAGGTTGGATTGTGGATTGGATTGTTTTCCTGTGCAGTGTCTGAGTAATTTATTTGATAATATGGTTTATAGTTTGATTGAAAGGTTTGCGAATTCAGTAGTTGAAAGATAAAGTAGAAGGTGATTTTCTGGGTTCAGCACATTAGGAGGGGATGGCTTATTTTTAGCATTTGAAGCATGCTTGCACTGATCACAAGGAATATACGTGTGTCGATTCCTTCGTCGTTTTCATCTTGCTTGGCTTAGTTATGTAGCACGGACTATCTTATGGAACCTCACTGATTTCAATAAGGGCCAAGAGAGTGAATGGGTTGTTTTATTACTTTGAGACAATTGTTAGAAGAACAACTGAGCAAGGAATGGAATTCCCAACATAGAGATATATTCTGTAACAATCCAATTGTCTTTCTACCCCTCTTAGAGCTATCTACTCTTTTACACCGAGACCGTTAGATGACATATTAGACACATATTTAATGGTTTTAAAGTTGTATGTGAGATTGAAGATAATGTGATTTATCGACTCAATGGAATCAGATCTTGGTTTTTTATGTATGAAATTCTAGACCTATCAGCTGCTGGAGACCTCCTACTAATCTAGAAGCATGGAAGTTTGTATTTCAAGACATTTCTCTAGTGATATATCATAAACTTTTTTACTCCTCTATATATAAAAGGTCCCAAATATAGACTTCGTATCGCAATCCAGAGAATTGCTTACTGAGTGGTCAAATGGATTAGGATTCTAGCAAGCTCCTCCTAAGAATGCTACAATTTTGCATGCTTGTACAGGTTGATGCTGTTGTTTACCTGGTGGATGCATACGACAAAGAGAGATTTGCAGAATCCAAGAAGGAACTAGACGCGCTCCTCTCTGACGAAGCACTCGCCACTGTCCCGTTTCTCATACTGGGAAACAAAATTGATATACCTTATGCTGCATCAGAAGACGAACTGCGCTACCACCTGGGGCTAACCGGTGTAACAACCGGCAAGGGCAAAGTGAACCTTCAAGACTCCAACGTGCGCCCCCTTGAGGTGTTCATGTGCAGCATTGTGCGCAAAATGGGGTACGGCGATGGCTTCAAGTGGGTGTCTCAATACATAAATTAGGGTTAAGATGTTGGAAGAAAAACGGATAAAAGGTATGATGTCGATACCCCTGTCTTTCTCGACGAACCGGGAAGGAAAGAGGTCGAACTGGAAGGGAATGGTGGATTGATTTGTTTAAGTTTGTTAGTTGTTGAAACTTGTATGGCATGCTTTGAGTTTGTAAGTTAAGTAGTGGGACTTGATTGATCTCTGTATAATTCTCTCGTCTCTTATAAATTTGGAGGTCTTTGCTGCTTTTACATCGCCCATGGTCTCTTTTACTCATGTGTTTTGGTTTCTGTTTAATGTTTTTGTCTCATGTTTTTCTTTCATAGGTACCCCTCTCGTCTCGTTGATAATGAACTTGTTTATATTTATCGGAATGCGTCTATAATAACCAATCTCCCCCTTAATTACTTTCATCCTTCACCAAATCGAAGGCTATAGAACCTTTAACAAAACTAATTATCCTTTCCATCCAGTACGAGAGAGAGGACACGTGTCGCGAGCTTATGGTTGTTGGGTAAAGGGTAATTTTGTCCAGCCAATTATTTAGTTTAATTTCTTAAAATTTGTCCCGAGTCTCTCTCTCTCTCCATATACGCGCTCATGATGAAGCCCTCCCCCCATCCCCTCTCCCTCTCTCTCGATTTTCTCTTCTCTCGCTCTCGGCGGCGCCGCCGGCGCTTCTCTTTGCCGGCGGCGAACGCCACCGATCCTCTTCTCCTCTTACATTTCAACCTCTTCCATTTCTATCGCGCACGCACACTCGAATTAACCGTAGATCATACGAATCCCTGAATCACTCTCTCTCCGACTGATTTTTCAGTCGTCGGCGGCGGATCGCGTTTCGACCGGGCAGTCACCGGAGTTTCAGGCCGGAGCGGGGCTCCACCCTCTCCCTCGCGCACAGTCGTCGAACCCTAGCCCTAGCCCCAAAATTTCAGAGACTATCTCCTCTCTGCTTGTCGTTCGCCTTGGCGTCGACGATTCGAGTACCACCGAACGCGAAGCCGTTACTGCCTACTGATCCGCCGGAATCTTCGCCGTCGCCTCCATCTGAGGCCGTCACCCCCAAAACGGCCAGTGCCGCCACGGTAACAGAGTTCTACCCGCGCTAAAACCCTATCTATTCTAATCCTAACTCTCTGTCTGCCTCTCTTACTCGCAGGTCCTGGAATCTGGCGATGGGGATGCCGCGGCAGCCTCTGCCGGCGAGTTCATTGTCGCAGCCGTCGATTTTGACCAGGCTGCTACCGCAGGTAGTTCACCCAGGCAGTTCTCACCCTTTGTTCCTTTCCCTCTCTTTTTAATTCCATATGATCCGTGTTCTAAATTGCATGTTTTGATTTGATTGCATGTTTTGATTTGTATTGTACTCAATGGTTTTGATTCGTTGAGATTCTAGATTATTTCATTTCTTAATGTTAGCAATGTACAGTTGTCAACTAGGATTTACTCTTTTTCTCATGTGAGAGGTAGAATTCATTGTCGTTTATCTACTTTTATCCATATGGGGAGGCAAAAAACGTCTGTGCTTGGCTACAAACTTTATTTGTGCACAGCAGGGGGTTCTATTTTCTGTAAATGGGAGTTTTGGGCGTAAGTTTATATAGTTCTACTACACCGACATTAAATTTTGAAATATTGGCTATACTCAGTGGGTTTGGAGTTTGTTTATGGGTTTAGATTTAGCTATGATATCGTACCAGTCATGTTAAGTGAACTTAAATACGGTTCCCTACTATGAGTGATGTAGTGTTATTTTGCCTTACATTTCAAGAGTTTGTGCTAATATTGAAGATATGCTTCTTTAAATGAGATTATACTGATTTTCTGTATAGTCTGACATTAAATGACAAAGGATTTTTTGGCTTAACATATAATAGTGAACAGTTACTAAGCATCTTGGGACAGGATAAGTTTTCTTTAATGATTGTTGCATCATCCTATGTTGATGTAGGGTAAAAAAGTTGGTCTGTGCCTTTGAATCCCTGACAAGTATGTTTTCTTTTTACGTATTTTATTCACTGCGGTGATTATTCTATGCAAGACTTAATATAAAGAAGTCGAGCTTGATGGGGGTGAGAATTCTGGTGACAGATGGGAGATATTATTATCATACTTTATTTCACTCTCTTGGTTGAGATTCAATCTAATCCTACACCATTTATTTGCGGTAATTCACCTAAACTTCGACGTTTTTCACTAATCGGTGATTAACTTGTTGAGCTTAGTGATGACGACGTTGATAACAAGCTGGCATGCCTGTTTAATTGTCACTTCTGTCTTTTACGGGTACTCTTAAAGATCTGTTACCCTCCCATTTAGCCCTTGTACTCTATAGGAAATGGAGAGTTGAGTATAAAAAAAGCATGAATCATCGCTAATAGTCCTCTGCTGTTTTGGATGTTATCTCATTAATATCTTTATGGCTTCGAATTTTGAATAATGGGACTTTGCTTATGTTTGTTTGTAATCTTGTAGGAATCTAATGCTAACTTGGATGAAGTGGTAGCCCTGGCCGAAGAACTTCAGGTAACTTTACCTGGCTGAAATGTTGAATTATGATTCCGAGAATTATGTACTGGCTTTCAAAAGATGTCGAATAGTTAATGTAATGATTCCACCTTCTGTTTTATTCATTTTGGAGAGTTTTTTTTTTTTTTTTTTTTTTTTTTTTTTTTTTTACAAGAGAAGTACATGAACGAAAGTTGTATGCGTTTCATTATGCTCTTCGTTGACATTTTAAGTTGAATCTCCTCGATCTCCTCAAAAGCTGAATTGTTTTGGTAGAAGCTATGGCATTCTCTCACTTAACTTCTACTCTTTGTATGTTTGCATGTTTTTTATGTATGTAGACCTCCACTTATGCAACCATTTACAGAGTGAGGTTTGTGAATCTGGAGCTTTCTCGAAATAAGATTGCAGTGGGGCTAAGTGTTATCTCCATCTGTTATGAATATTATGTAAACGAAGATTTAATTGTTGTATTTTTGTCATTGGTTGCATTTCTGGATTAAATTGGTTCCTGCAGCTGAGCTACTTTTTGTCTGCCCATGTAAGTTATAAAAGTCATTTATTAGTTTAAAGGCTTATCTTACTCTATACTACTGATTTCAGTAACTATGTTACTGTACATGGGACTTGGGTGTAGCTGTGAGAGACGGGTAGATGGGTTGTTGATGTGGTTCTGGTTGATAGCGATAGAAACTATATCTTCTCTTTGATGAATTGTTTTTGTAGCTGTGTAGCCCTTGAATATATGAATGCTCTACTTTGCGAAAATTAGGTACCTAATATTGATGCCAAATCACAATTTCTGAACTTTGCATTTTTCAATTTCCACTGTGTTTTCATTCCACTTTAAACCCCAAGAGATCTTACGTTGATAAGATATCATTTTTTTCAGTTTAAGTTGTGGTTTTGGCTTCCTTTTGTGTTTGGTTTCTTATTTCTTCATTGTGATGGTGAATTTTGTTTTTCCTCATTCAAATGTGCACTTAGGTTTATAAAAGCTCTCCAATTTTGCGCCTACAGTATACTGATAGGCTCACCCTTAACCTCTTCTTATTTTTGTAATTTTGAGTGTGGGTTTTGATAAATCAGGTGACTAATCAGATGTAACTACAATTCTTCTTTTGTCCTGTGATATTATTTAGGGGGGACTTTGATCTGGATTACTCAAGTTTCACTTGCACGTTCCTTATAAAGGTTTTGGGTACCAGAACTCTTTATCATTTGTTGGTAAGTAAGTTTTCTATATGCCCTTGCTTTAATTAATAAGCAAATGATTGTGTTGTTCTCGTTGTAAATCTTTTCATATTTATTAAGTCGAATATCTATATCCTGTTTTGCCCACCAATCTTTAGTTGAACTGCTTTGACTAGAAGATTAGTTTTGAATATTTTTTTAATAAAGGTATCTGCAGTTCAAGGTATATATATTATAGTATTTGTTATCATTTGCACCATTCGTACAAAGAAGTGGTTGAGATCAATGTCCTCATATTTGTTATCATTTGCACCATTTTCAGGTACTTTAAAGCGATTATGGCCTAAAATTATGAGAAGATACTATGATGTTTTCAGTCTGAACTATGTAGTACAGTAAGGTAAAGAGAGCATAATCCGCATGTCTAGTGCACTTGAAGTTATCACATCCTGGAAAAGTTTCCTTTTACTCCCACAATTTCCTTTTATCTTATCCTTTATATACTCATAACATACTCTATATACCTTTCCAGCTAATCTCATAATTTTCAGCTTGTAATTTATGTTCCTTTTGCTATTAGTTTTTCAATTCATGCTCTGTTGCTCATGTCTTTGATTTATATTGATGTGAGTGATATTAGCATCTATGTATATGCATTGGATCACATCTGTTTGTAGCTAATTTTTGCTTATAGCGTTTGATTTAGCAATTTTAATTAACAAATCCTTCTTTTTCCCCACAAATATCTTGAGTACTTCGCTATGTGCACATAGGAACCATGCAAGAATTAGTTTCATATTAGTTCTGATGAATCCTTCATTTACCAGCAGGAGATTTAAAGCTTGAGCATTGAACCTTGTGAAAGTGAAGCTCTCACCACTTTTACAAAGATTAGAGGTATGTGATCATTTGCTTACTCTATATAGTCTATAGTTTCTCTTGTCCTACTTTTAAAATGAAAAAAGCCTGGTCTGTTTAGACCCCAATATTTTGCATTTTTTTCTGTGTAAATAAGTAACTGAGCACATGGCAAGGACATGTGACAAGTCCAATTGCAATCTACAAAGAGTAATTAGAAAATTAAAATGTGGATTCGTTTGAACTCATATCATTTATAAAAAAATACATTCTGTTATTTCTTTATAAATCATGATGGACTGTGCAAATACTTGCCCAATATACTACAGCTGCTGACGTATTCGTGCTGAATAACATTGTATTTAAAGTTGACAAAATTCATAGATAATGATATAAGTTAATCATTGTACAAGTGAGTTGGATTGCTCATCATTGTCAACATTAGTGGCAAATAAATTAGTTTTAGCGTTGTGTGTAATACTTGAAATTGGTTAATTGCATGAACTTTTTTTCTTTCTTCACCGAATAAGTATTCTCTTTTCCTGACATAATAAGGTGATGATATTTGACAGGCGGAGAGAGAGCACTGATTTTGAGGACCACTTCATGGATCTGAAATGCTGCCAAGATAATCAAGGTGCAGACTTCTTTTATTTTATTTTATGCATGGCTCTTTTCTGAAACTTCCATCTTATGCATAACTAATTTAAATTTGAACTTGTACTGAAAAACGTGGTGACCGTTCCTTCCTGTAGGATGGTTTGTCTATGAACTGGTTCGGAAGAGGTATGAAAGTTTCGACACAGAATTGGGAGCCCAGATCGAGGCTGGAAAGGCTGATTTCGATCAACTTGTAAAGAAGACTATCGAATGGGCAAAGTTAGTTCTGCTAAGCAGATATTAACCATGGAATTCAAGTTGCAGATTGCATTTTTCTTTCTGAATGTATCTGTATTTGCAACATATTTTGTAGGAGTTGGCGTAGATTATTATCCCTTTATTTTGTTTCTTATCCTTTCTAAATTATTTCTTGGTCTACTTTACTCTTTGTTGTGTATGCTTTCTAAGGGTTTCCATATATGCCTGATCCTTGGTTTGGTTTTTGTGGAAGACTAAAGTCCGTGGAGAAGTTTGGATGCTGCCTCTGAAATTATTTTGGTGAGTTCTTGATTTTCTTCTCTTTTATGTTCTTCTTCCCCCTTTTTTTGGGTCCGGTGTGGGGGTACCATTCATTGGTTGATTTCGTAATTTAATAATAACTTGCATCTTTTGTGTTTGTATGGTTGAGTATATGCTGGTGATGGGTGATTGCTTTTCTGTGTTGGTTATATTTATTGTTTCTTTTTATACACTTTTTGTGAAGTCTATCTTATTCTAGTTTTGGATTCTATTTGAACTTACTGTGGTGAAATTGAAGATTAAGAAAGCAAACGATTAGGCATGATATGCTAAATTTGATCGGTTTTTTAACCTTGTCGATCAATAGGAAATTCTCTTTTATTTTAGGCCCTCATAACCACTGGTGGAAAAAAAGTAAAATTTGAACTGGAACTTGATAGTCTGTTAATTAACTCATGTGCATTCTGTTTTTGTATCTAATTTTCTAACTGAGGATTAATGTGAAGTTGCAAACTTAGACAACATTACTTGATATGGGCCACATATGAAACATGCTTAGAATAAGAATGTGGTATGATTTTCTCTAGTTATTTTTGTTATGAGAAAATATGATTTGTAAATACTGTGGGAGTGTTCTTGCATGCTTGAATGTATGTACTGGAATCTGGGTCTCCACGTTTCGATTTTCATTGGCGTATGTGGAGATAAGGTAAACTTTGTTACTCTCTGCTTTTGGATCCTTCCCAACAATATAAGATAAGAAAACGATTTCTATTGCGTGGGTTTCGAATTTGTGCGGCGATGTCATGTTTCGTTGGTGCGGTGGATCAGCAAATATTGAGGCCAAATATGTCCATGATTTGCGAAGTTGAACTTCTTGTGTTTCATACAAAAGCGTGAAGTTTCAGATTTTAAAATTTTCGATATATCTAGGCAAACATAAGAACTGGCATTTTATGCATTCTCGTGCAACATTGTTGTAAACTAGTAAAAGATCAATGCTTTCTTATGAATATAATTAGAGCACAACAAAGAATTAAAAATTGTCGAACAAACATTGGCCTAAATACCGAACATTCAGAAAATGTAGATGTAACCCGAGAAACAGACCACTAAAAAATATTTTAGCACAACTAGCTATGAGCCCAACAAAGAAGGCCAGCCCCACGACGGACAATCAAATTAATGGGCCGTAATTGCCGTAAAATTTTATTTGTTGGGCCCATATTTTTTCATAATGGACCCAAAAGTTCTTACTCGGCCCAAAAAAATTCTTAATGGGCCGAACTTTTTATATATGGGCCCATAATTTTTCTTAGTGGGCCGAAAGACAACTTAGCCGGAATTATTATTTTTGGGCCCATAATTTTTCTTAATGGGCCGGATATATTAATTTTGGGCCCAATATTATTCTTAATGGGCCGTAATTTTTTTGTTATTGGGTCCGTATTTTATTAATGGGCCTAATCACTACTTAATGGGCCGAATGTTTTTGAAATTGGGCCAACATTTTTTCTTAGTGGGCCCTAATTTTTAATGTTGGGCCCATATATTTCTTAATGGACCGATCGAATTCTTAATGGGCCGTCATATTTTGTAATTGGGCCAATATTTTCTTAATTAACGGGCCGAACAAATTCTTAATGGGCCAACAATTTCTTAAAAGGGCCGTTTACATTATTGTAGGCGTACAAGTGATTATAACGACATGTCAATGACCCGTGTGGTCATTTAATTTGATGTTTAGCAAACCCCTTTGTATCTGAGATCATATTGTAATTGTAACTGTCGTGCCAAAATATCTGTAATTATTAATACACGCCTTTTCGAGAATTTAACATTACTTTTTCATTATTGTTTTTGAAAAGTACTAAAATGGGACTGTGTACACTATTTTTTCCCCAATCAAAATGATAGCTATCTTCACAAGATATAATGATTATTCGAGTTCCATAAATTTTAGAAGAAAGAATATTTAACACACATTTATTTTAATCGATTAGAGTGAGTCAAAAGTTCATACTTGGATAGTAAGAGTCCATTGTGCTCGAGCATATAAAACAACTATAATTAGAAATCAAATAGAAAGAATCTCAAATGACAAAGATGAACAACAAAAACTAAAAAGGAAAAAAAAAAAAAAAAAAAAAAAAGAAAAAGAAAAAAAAAGGGTAACTTTATGAATAAATAATCTTAGTCCAAAGAAAACACGTTATAATGCTGAAAATTTTGATAAATCTGTAACTTTACCCTCCTTTTAAAAAAAAATAGTCATTGAAAAAACCTAACATTACCAGAAAATATATACAGAGCATTACTTGGTAAAAATGTTTATTCAGAACGCAAGTTATCTCATTGCACACAAGCATATGCAAATACATCAACGAGAGACACATGATGCATAAGATCAAAAATCACGATGTAAGTGAAATCACGATGGTTGTCAATTAAAATTATCCAATAACAATTAAGCAGTAAAGTGAAGTGCTAACCCGTATCATTGACAGACTCTCTAAACAAAAGATGCAGGTCATAAGCACAGATTTCATACTCGAATGCAGCGTCCAAACATCTCCAAGGCATACATTTAAGGTAGTAAAGCAGAAGGAACAGAAGTGCACATCAAGGCAAAATAGACTGTAAAGGCATTCAGAGACATGCATTCTTCTTCAACTTACATATGCTGATGCACGAATCACAGATAAGGGTGAACATAGTTTTTCTTGTAGGCAATACCTTAGAATTAGGAGGCATTTTGAAAATAGATAAGCATGAGTCAACTCTTCATGAATTCTAAATTATTTAAACGAGGACTATTCAGGCCAAGGCAGATTATATTTTGATCATTAAAGTAATTAACAATCAAACGAGTTAGTTATAGCAGGCACCAAAAGAGTAAAGCAAGAAGGCTTCTCCAAAAAATATAAGTATTTATCATGAAAAACGCGTATAAAGCATATTGTAGCAGGAAATGAATATGAAAAGTATAAAAGCTGTTGAGGTAATCCAAAAAGAAGCACACTTGAGAGGTACATTATACATATACACTGGTGGTTTATTGATCTCTTGATGAGGAAAGAACGCATGCAATCTATCTGTAACAGATCTTAGTAAAAGTAAACTTCAAATCACTGAGAAACAATGAATTCCAATGCTTTTTTGCAAGTCATCATTAAGAACTAGTACGATAGAAACAAATTCCTAATAGATTCAAAACTAAGCATAGACACAGGAAGGTAGAAAGAACACAAGCACAATGGCACTTACTTTTAGGGTCCACTCCAACTAACTACTTTAGAATGACCAGCTCTTCATGCTAGCCTTGCGATTGTATAGGAAGAGGACTAAAACACTAACATGAGCACAAATAGCAAAAAATCACAAAGGACAGCTCGGTTGTCTTAAAACATGATGGAAACAAATAAAGTGGGAGCAGACATTAAAGAAAAAGTTGGAAAAATGTTTTTAATCTTCAATTTGTATATTATTTCCTCAATATGTATTAACAAGAGGAAGCAAATAAGGCTGTCATACTGTAAATGAAAATTTTTTGGCCTAAAATCATAGTTTTTCTTTTTGTGATCGAAATAAACTACTTCTGAAATAAATTTAGACCGTCATTACTATGACTATTAATCACATCATTGCCAAATAAAGCATAAAGTTTGCAGTTAGGTGAGGCATAAACATCAAATTAAACACCAAATCAAGACGCGCGCACACACACACACACACACACACAGAGAGAGAGAGAGAGAGAGAGAGAGAGAGAGAGAGAGAGAGAGAGAGAGAGAGAGAGAGAGAGAGAGGCATACATGATCTTTTCCAGGGAGATTTTGAGCTTTTGGGCAGTTTCATTCCTGTGTATACATTGATTAGTCACAACTCACAAGATGATAAATTTTACTATTAGCATAATTATTGTACAATCAAGATAGTCATTGGATGGGTTGAGAGCATATGGCAATTTTCTTGGTTGTATATAGAAAATTTGCATCGACGGCTAGTCAACTATGGTGGTTATACAACTACATACATGAATTCTTGCCCCTCTTAAGCAGAGTTTAACACAATTAAATTATAAAATAAACAGACATGCCAGCTTGTTATGAACGACGATATCACTAAGACTTCGAAGTTTAGGTGAATCACCGCTTACAATGGCGTAGGATTAGATTGATTATCTTTATTAAGTCTTGCATAGAGAGTAATCACTGCAGTGAATAAATACGTAAAAAGAAAACATACTAGTCAAGGATTCAAAGGCACAGGCCAAATTTTGTACCCTATAACATAGGATGATGCAAAAACCATTAAAGAAAACTTATCTTGTCCCAAGATGCTTAGTACTTGTTCACTTTTATATGTTAAGCCAATAAATCTTTTGCCATTTAATGTAGACTACAGAGAAAATCAGTATAATCTCATCTAAAGAAGCATACCTTCAATATTAGCACAAATTCTTTAGAAGTAAAGCAAAAGAACACTACCTCACTCATAGTAGGGCACCAAATTTAAGTTAACTTCGCATGACTAGTATGATATCATAGCTTAATCTAAAATCCATAAACAAACTCCAAACCCCACTGAGTATAGCCAATATTTCAAATTATCATGTTGGTGTAGTAGAACTATATAAACGCCCAAAACTCCCATCAAAAGAAAATAGAACCCCTGCTGTGTACAAACAAAATAAACTTTGTAGCCAAATACAGACGTTTTTTGAATCCCACATGGATACAAGTAGATAAATGAGAATGAATTCTAACTCTCACATGAAATAATCTAGAATCTCAACCAATCAAAACCACTGTGTGTACCAGTCAAAACATGCAATCTAGAACACGGATCATATAGAATTAAAATGAGAGGGAAAGGAAGAGCGTATTTGAAGGACCAAAGGGTGAGAACTGTCTGATAATAAGGGGAAACTACCTGCAGTAGCCGCCAGGTACAAATCGAAGGCGACGATGATGAACTTGTCAGCAGAGGCTGCAGCGGCGTCCTCATTGCCGGCTTCCAGGACCTGCGAGTAAGAGAGGCATGTGGTTAGATAGAGAGTTTAGATTAGAAGAAAAAAACATGTTGGAAACAAATAAAGTGGAAGCAGACATTATAGAAAAGTTGGACAGATGTTTCTAATCTTCAATTTGTTCATTATTTCCTCAATATGTTTTTACAAGAGGAAGCAAATAAGGCTGTCATACTGTAAATGGAATTTTTCTTGTCTAAAAATCATGGTTTTTCTTTTTGTGAATGAAATGGCTACTTATGAAATCAATTTAGACTGTCATTACTATGCATATTAATCACATTATTGCCAAATAAAGAATAAAGATTGCAGTTGGGTGAGGCATAAACATCAAATTAAACACCACATCAAGGCGGGCACGCGCGCGCGGAGAGAGAGAGAGAGAGAGAGAGAGAGAGAGAGAGAGAGAGAGAGAGAGGCCTACATGATCTTTTCCAGGGAGATTTTGAGCTTTTGGGCAGTTTTGTTCCTGTGGATACATGGATTAGTCACAACTCACAAGATAATAAATTTGACTATTAGCATAATTGTTGTATAATCAAGATAATCTTTGGAGGGGGTCGAGAGAATATGGCAATTTTCTTGATTGTATATAGAAAATTTGCATAGTCGGCTAGTCAACTATGGAGGTTATACAACTACATACATGAACTCTGACTCTCTTAAGCAGAGTTTAACACAATTAAATTTTAGATTAAACATGCATGCCAGCTTGTTATCAACGTCGTCATCACTAAGCTCAACAAGTTAATCACCAATTAGTGAAAAACGTCGAAGTTTAGGTGAATTACCTCAAATAAATGGTGTAGGATTAGATTGAATCTCAACCAAGAGAGTGAAATAAAGTATGATAATAATATCTCCCATCTGTCACTAGAATTCTCACCCTCATCAAGCTCGAATACTTTATATTAAGTCATGCATAGAATAATCACCGCAGTGAATAAAATACGTAAAAAGAAAATATACTTGTCAAGGATTCAAAGGCACAGACCAACTTTTTTACCCTATATCAACATAGGATGATGCAACAATCATTAAATAAAACTTATCCTGTCCCAAGATGCTTAGAAACTGTTCACTATTATATGTTAAGCCAAGAAATCTTTTGTCATTTAATGTCAGACTATACAGAAAATCAGTATAATCTCATTTAAAGAAGCATATCTTCAATATTAGCACAAACTCTTGAAAGGCAAATGCTTGTGTACAAACGTTTGTATACAAACGGTTCATCTGCACCATACACGTGTATACAGCTTATTTTTAACTAATTGCCCCCCTATTCTACAGTAGAAGGTATTGAAATGTCATTATGGTTTTCTGCAGAAAAGTGTAAAATTGGTCCCACAAATTTCCTACCCCCACCATCCAAATATAATATCGGATTTTAATTGAGATTAATCACCCTTTAGTTGATTTTCTCTTTTAAAGAAAAGAACAAAACGTTAGTCACTACAAGGAAAGTTTTAATTCAAATATCTACAGGGTAATTTTCTGCTAAATATATTTTTAAGGATGAAATATTTTCTTTAACATTAAATGCTGCATTCTAGTGGTAACACCCATCAATTAAAAAATCATTTCTATATTCATTACCCTTTTGGCCTTTTGTTTGTTCTAAAAAATTTCAAAAAATCATACATTACATTTAGTAGATTAATCTCCATAAAAAAAGGGTAAGCTTTAATTCATAAAATTTAGATAAAATATAAATTTATAAAATTTGCCTGTCACTAGGGGAACTAATTATAATTAATAATGGCATAATTTAATCATGCAATGAAAATATTTATCATTTCTGATCGATTAATAATTGAAATACAAAATATATACCGTAGTACTCCCTCTGTTTATTTTCATTTGACACCTTTATTTTCAGCACGATATTTAAGATATTCAAATTTATAATGTAAAGGTAGAGATAAATGAAGTGTTAATAGTATTAATATGAAAATAAGTAGGATATAAGAGAATAAAATGAGTGTTAATGTGGAATGTTGGACTAAAAATATAAATGAACTAGATGAAAATAAATGTCTTAATAAGAAAACATTGTTAAATCAAAGTAAAAGGAGAGATTAGTACAAAATTACAAATAATCAAAAAATAAAATATTAAGTAATGTTGGTGGTGGGGTAAAGGCGGTTCTGTGGGTCCCAATCTAACCAAAACCGGCAGAAAAGAATGGGTGGTTTCTTGTACTACTGTTGCATGAGGAGGCAAATTTCAAATGCCACGTGTAGGGCAGTTAAATGAGTTTGTATACAAACTTTAGCTTTTCGTTTGTACATAAGCCTCTCCCCTCTTGAAATGTAAAGCAAAATAACACTACATCACTCATAGTAGGGAACCATATTTAAGTTCACTTAACATGACTGGTACGATATCATAGCTAAATTAAAACCCCCATAAACAAACTCCAAACCCCACTGAGTATAGCCAATATTTCAAAATTTAATGTCGGTGTCGTAAAACTATATAAACTTACGCCTAAAACTCCCATTTACAGAAAATAGAACCCCCTGCTTTGCACAAATAAAGTTTGTAGCCAAATACAGACGTTTTTTGCCTCCCACTATGGATAAAAGTAGATAAACGACAATGAACTCTAAATCCTAGTTGTCCAATGTACATTGCTAACATTAAGAAATGAAATAATCTAGAATATCAACGAATCAAAACCATTGAGTATACAATACAAATCAAAACATGCAATTTAGAACACGGATCATATGGAATTAAAAGAGAGGGAAAGGAACAAAGGGTGAGAACTGCCTGGGGGAACTACCTGCGGTAGCCGCCTGGTTGAAATCGACGGCGGCGACAATGAACTCGTCGGGCAGAGGCTGCAGCGGCATCCTCATTGCCGCCTTCCAGGACCTGCGAGTAAGAGAGGCCAGAGAGTTAGGATTAGAATAGATAGGGTTTTAGCGCAAGTAGAACTCCGTTACCGTGGCCGCACTGGCTGTTTTGGGGGTGACGGCCTCAGATGGAGGCGACGGCGAAGATTCCGGCGGATCAGTAGGCACTAACGGCTTCGCGTTCGGTGGTACTCGAATCGTCGACGCCAAGGCGTACGACAAGCAGAGAGGAGATAGTCTCTGAAATTTTGGGGCTAGAGCTAGGGTTCGACGATTGTGCACGAGGGAGAGGGTGGAGCCCCGCTCCGGCCTGAAACTCCGGTGACTGCCCGGTCGAAACGCGATCCGGCGACGACGGCTAAAATATCAGTCGAGAGAGAGGGATTCAGGGATTCGTAGGATCTACGGTTAATTCGAGTGTGCGTGCGCGATAGAAATGGAGAGAAATTGAAATGCAAGGAGGAGAAGAGGATCGGTGGCGTTCGCCGCCGGCAAAGAGAAGCGCCGACGGCGCCGCCGAGAGCGAGAGAAGAGAAAATCGAGAGAGAGAAGGGGGGTGGGCGGAGGGCTTCATCATGAGCGCGTATACGGAGAGAGAGAGAGACTCGGAACAAATTTTAAGAAATTAATAACTAAATAATCGGCTGGACAAAATTACCCTTTGCGGGCCCAACACAAAATTACACGTGTTCTGCATCAAGAAGTGATTATGGGTTTATTATGAAGAGGAAGGAAAGTATAATTAAGTGATTAAGGGTTGATTACGAAAGTAATTAAGGGGGAGATTGGGTGTTAATCTTGGTTAAAGGAGAGGACACGTGTCGCGAGCTTATGGTTGTTTGTTTGGCACTAAAGTCACCTGGCGTCGACGTTACTTGGATTGGATTAACACAACCAAATTAATTAAAGAAGAAATTGGCTCCACTCACTCACTAAAAAACAATAATGAAAGCAAAAGAAAAAAATATCCATGGCTGCAAATCGCTACAAGTAGAAACCGAAGAGAGAGAGCGTATTGAGTCTATTGACTCCACTCAACCCAACTTCCACGCGTATACTCTCTCTCTCTCTCTCTCTCTCTCTCTCTCTCTCTCTCTCTCTCTCTCTCTCTCATCACTGCTATGCCTATATATGCACCACTGCATCCCTTACTTCATCTAAAAGCTCAAAATCCAACTCAACAAACGACGAACAACAGATCTCAACTCTAATTCATCAAAAGAAAGAAGTTCAGATCAATCAATTCAGAAAGTATGGGAAACACTACCTCTTGCTTCAGCGCGCAATCCACCACAGCAAAGCTCATCGATCTCAACCGCAAAGCAGTGCGCGTCGTCGCTCTCCCGGCGACCGCCGCCGATCTAATGTTCGAAGAGCCTGGCTACTTTATTTCGCCGGTTAGCGACCTCCGCCGCGATCGCCGATTCTCCGCCTTGAAAGCCGAGGAGCTTTTGGCCGGAGGCGGAGTCTATTTACTGATTCCGATCAGTAGAGTGAAGGCGAAGGCTTCGGAATCGGAAATGGCGGCTGTCGAGTCGCTTTGTGGATCGGGCGCAGCCAAACGACGTAGCTCCAAGGTTCTTCCGTTCGCAGCGGAGGTTTCCGGCGAAGGCTGTGATAATCCGGCGATGTTATTCGGAGAGGAAAGCTGTAATCAACAATTGAAATATCGAGTAGTGAAGCAGTGGAAACCTGCTTTGGAGCCTATTCGCGAGGGAAATGAAGATCTACTGCGTCTCTCATCACTTCGGTAGTTTAGCTCAATTTTTGAATTCGAATGGAGAATTCGACGATTCCTCTCTCTCTCTCTAAAAAAAAGGTTTTGGATTAATTTTTTTTGAATCCTCAACCTTCATGTGTAATATATATTCATTATTTTCATAGAACAGGATTGACTTGTAATTTGCACATATCTATATAATACTATTACTAAAGTAAAATACCCTTGCAAACTTTTCCCGCCTAAAACTTATTTTTCACTTTTTTTTTTTAATTTTTTTTATTTTATCCAAAATTTAATGTAGTCAACACACTTTAATTTTACATTTGTAATCCCATTGTAATAAATAATTATTAGGAGTATTATAGTTTGTTGATCTTATTTAATACATTTTTTTTAAACTAATTACATGAAATAATAGGTGACTTTCTAACTACAGTCTAATAGTCTAATGCATTTTTTTTTTTATCGTTAGTGGCTGCCTAAAACTTCTTTTTTCCTTTTTTTTTTTAAAAAAAAAAAAAATTAAATCTGTAAAGTATACTAAAGTATAGTATGATAGTTTCCCATTTCACTTTTCCGCTTAAATCTCTTCTCACTTGCATTTATTTATTTTGACGTCGATTAAAATTTTCAATTAAATAATTTTAGCATTGGAATTTATGAAAAATCGTGTGAAATTTATTGAGTCAATACTATTTATTCTCCAAACAATGAAATCATTAAAACACATTTTTACTTCCCATTAGTGTTGACCGATGCATGAAAATGCATTGTATATATTAACTATTAAACCAAGATGCAATTAATTCATATATATTTCTCGGTAGTGGGCGTTCAATATTTGTTTACATTGGTATTTACATTTTGATTGTCGAAAAACATTGCTTACTTCGTTCCTATAAATTCCATTTTGCAAGAATACAAATCATATTTGTTGATGCACATGCACGTCTCCAATGCATTTTGTTCTTCCTCATTAAACTGTTTTTTTTTCTTCCTCATATAAATAATGTTTGGTGTTACTATTTATATTATATGATTCGTGTTCTTACAATTGCAGTTAAATATTGGTAATATTATGCGACAATGCCATCGTTGAAATTTCAAGTTCAACTATTGCAAGCATTACAACATTTGGAAACAAATAAGTTAGTTTACTGGCAAACAATTCAACGCATGCGGAAACAAGTAAGTATTATCTTTTCTGCCTCAACTCTAACTTTAAAGTATAAACAATTCAATTTATGCAGCAAAAATCTTCATAAAGCTCAAACTTTTAACTGTATGTATATTTCCACTCCAATCCTTTTGGTGCCAGTACGCATAGTCCTTTGATATTGTTGAATGAATAAATAAAGACATTTCTGGGGATTTCTTGAAGGCAGAAGTAATGAACATAAAAAGAATAGTACTTTGCTTTTCATTTGACGGACCCAACAATTAATGTTGGTACATATAATTCTTCTAATAGAATAATTATGTACTTTTTATAAAAAAAATTATTTAACACTTACAAATATATTAAATCCCGTCGATTTTCGACGGGTACCAAACTAGTTGTTGTAAAATTCTTCTCGGAATAATTGAGAAAATGATTTTGTGAATTCTTATTTCTTATCTTGGGCCCATAACGTTTTGATGTTATTCTTTAGAGGCCCATTGGGCTCATTAGAGAGGGCCCACTGCCTCAAATTGGGCCTATGCATATTTCTAATTTGAATCAGTCCTCAATTCTTATCACAAGCATATTAAAAAAAATCACAAGAAACTGATTTAATATTAAAACTAACATTAATAAGGGCATCTACAATGGTTGGGCTCTTGTCCATGTGTCAAAAGATAGAGCCCAACTTTATTTTTGAGCACCATTGGAGAGCCCAAAATGAAGAGCTCGGGCTCTCCTGCAAGAGCCCGGGCTCTATGTTACTTGTGGGGCCACCATATGTGCATTACATTTTATTTTACATTTAATAATAATAATATTGATAAAAAGTGGGACTCAATAATGGTATTAAGAGCCCTAAATCTAGCCCATGATTGTGAAATATTTTAAGTTTAGAGCTCTTGTCCATGTGTCAATTTATAGAGCCCCATTTGAGGCTCTCCATTGTAGTTGCCCTAACTGACTTTGTAAAATGAAGTTATTAACCTTTTATTTTTCCATTGGATAATATTAGTTGAAAGGTAATACCGTTGAACGGTTCCTCACTTTAGATTGGTTTAGTTGGTAAGACTAAGCACTCTATTAGAATCTTTCATCCTTTATATTAATTCGGATCAAAATTTTCTACTTACTTCGTCCAAAGTTGACAACATATTTTATCTTTCACAAACTTTGCCCAATTATTTAATTTACTTTCCCTTTACGGAAATTCGGGAAATATGTCCAAAACGACACGACTCCAGAATTGTTCGATTAAAGTTTTGGAAAATTATTTTTCTTTAACTAAACTTCTTATATTAGTGAAGCTTGACTCTTGCTAGAATTTTGTACACTATATAACGACACCCTAACTAATTACACCAAAAGGAATGAAATTTCTCAATGCACACGATACATGCAAGGAATATTACTAATATAGTAAAGTAATATAAAGTTTAATGTGTATAGTAACATCTTACCTTAATTAAATTTATAATTATACACATTTAAGTTAGGATTCCATAATATATTTAATAGTTAATATTAATAATAATATTGCATTAAAACTTAATAAATAAAATAGAATAAAATCTAAGCCTCATTTCTTTTCTTCACATTGTGATTAGTTGTTACCAAGTCCACCATTAAACTCTATTCCCTATGTTGGAGCGGTTTAACAAACACCTCTCTCTCTCTCTCTCTCTCTCTCTCTCTCTCTAGAAATCTCAATGTATATAATGCAACAAAACGCATGCTTTTACTCCAACACTCTCCGCCATTAAAATCAATCAACCTCCAAAAAAATTAATCGAAATTAACAAACGCACGTCGATCGCCGCCGATGGGGAACTCCGCGCCCCAGCGCCAGCAGGGCGGCGCCGTCGGGAGAGTCATTCTCTCCGACGGCGGCGTCCTCACCTACTCCGAGCCGCTCACGGCGGCGGAGCTCATGCTGGAGCACCCGCAGCACGTGGTGGTCGAGTTCCAGCCGATCGCGACCGGACGGAAGCCGGCGCCGCTGCCGGCGGATCAGAAGCTCGAGATGAGGAAAACGTACCTCATGCTCCGGATCAGGAAGGGCAAGCCGCTCCAATTCTCGTCGGAGGAGGCTCGGAAAATCCTCGCCGGCACCAAATCCGCCCTAAAATCGAACGCGCTCGTCTCCTTCACCGGAATCCTGCCGCTCGTCGCGCGGATCCTCCCCGCCGCCGTCGGAGGCAAAAGCGCCGCCGCCGCGGAGAAGAAATTCGGTTCGGATGAGAGAGAGAGGGAGGCGGCGGAGGATCCGAAGCTCGATTGCTTCGCGGAGATTCTAGAAGGAAGGCCGGAGTTTCTGAGCAGGCAGATTTCGGGTAAGGGGTGGAAACCGAGTTTGGATCCGATTAGAGAGAAAGTTGTTAAGGCCAAAGTTCGTCACTGGATTATTCACTGATTTTTGTTTCCTTTTTTTTTATAGTTCAAAAAAAAAGGGGTCAAAATTCGTCGAATTTATTTATACAAAAAAATGTGGCGAAATATCAGAGTAATTAGGGATATGGTGTGGGAGATTTGGTGCTTTTAATTTGGGTTGATTTTAGTTAGTTAAAAAAATATGGATGTTATTAATTAGTGTGTGTGCTTGTTTAATTAGCTCCCATGCATTTTGCATGTGGATTTATATATATGCTTGTAATTACTATCTATTTATATTTGCAAATACTTCGATGTTATTTCCATTTCGAACGTCCATACAAAGTTGGTATTTTTCGTTTGAATACATTATTTCCGACCATATATCAACTTTATCAACTATATATTATATCGAACTCTCTGTGAACGTAGGAGTTTGTGATCTCTTGGACTTTGTCATAATCGAGTATATTTAGTTGATGAAAAAAAAAAATGACGTTTTTTAAGTT
Source organism: Thymus mandschuricus (assembly GCA_029379335.1). Lineage (NCBI taxonomy): Eukaryota > Viridiplantae > Streptophyta > Magnoliopsida > Lamiales > Lamiaceae > Thymus > Thymus mandschuricus. The sequence goes on from CM057071.1 coordinate 525,758, forward strand.
GAGTATGTATACAAGGAAAGCTCTAATTAAATCTAAATCCAACTTAGACAGCAAAAATAGAGATATAAAAGAAATTATAATTGAACGATTAAATTGGAATATAAATAAGTATTATTGCCCATTATTTGAAGGAATTAGGAAATCAATGTTCAAGAAATTTTAACTCTATAATTTTATAAAAAATGATATTAAAAAAAATGATGAGAAAAATTAGCTGGGCCAAGACTCGAACAAGGCTCAATTATTTCCAATATTCAATAATTTCAGCCCACTTATATAAAATCGTAACGAGTTTGCTTATTGGGCTGTGTTTTAGAAGGAAAAAAAATAAAAAACAAACTTGTCAAAAATCGATCTTACTATTTGTGCGTATGAAAGAAACGTGACGTTGTCTATGAAACGGGGGAATGTCGTTTAACGAACTATCAAGTGATATATGATACATAGGCTTAATCAACAACTCAAACATGCATTTTATATACAGAAGCAAACTACTAATATTCACTACTAAGATCATCATCTTATACACACAAAATATCTCAAGAACTCGATAATTTCGTCACTTCACCAACTAGACCATTCTCGAACGTTCCATCCTAGGCTGCCGTCTTCGGCCGCTTTATCACCACTAATGGACACTTAACATGCTTGGCACAGTAGTCACTCACACTTCCAAGAAGAGCCCTGCACCATAAACACACTCAGTCAATATAAACGAGAGAGAGAGTGTGAGATCTAGAGAGAGAGAGAAAGACCTCTTGAAGAAACCATAGTCATGGCTTCCCATGACAAGGATGTCTGCCTCAAGCTTGTCCACTGCTGCACATATCACATCCTTTGCATCTCCACTCCCTACTTTCTTCTCCACTTTCACCTATTCATATTAATTATTATAACAAATCAATTAATCAACTTTTTTCAAAATAATCAAATCTCTAAAAAAAAAGAGTTATATAGTAACAATACATACTTTAGTATTGGATTTATTGTAAACTGCCTCAGCCCTTTTCATAACTGAATTAGCCAACTCTTTACTCTGTTTCTCCATGGTTGCAATCACATCTCCGGCGAATATATACCCTAAAAAAATCGACACGATATGTAAGAGTTCGTGTACAAATAAATCCTGATGGACTAACGTGCAAAAATGCTTAGCATGCTTATTGTGATGTGTATCAAACTAAGATCGATGGTTCGGATCTAATCTTACCTGCGACGTCTAAAGAGGAGTAGGAAGGGAGGGGAGGCTTGATGTAGAGGAGGATTAAGGTGCTGTTTGGGTTGCTACTTTTGCCTGAGACTAGATTTGTGAGGCACCATGATAATGCATACATGCTTTCTTCACTTTCATCCACTGCCACCACTACTTTCCTCTCATCCACCATTGACATTCTCTCTCTCTCTCTCTCTCTCTCTCTCTCTAGATGGGAAGTTTGAGAAGTTTTCTTGATTTGATGAAGAGGGATGATGGAGGTTTGTATTATAAATAGAAGATTTGTTACTGCTTTGAGCTTGAGAGGTTTGTTACTCTGTGAGCTAACTGCTTCTTGTTTTGCAATAAAAAAATTGAGTTATGGTTTTTGACTTCCTATTTTTTTTTGTTTGTTTTGATTACGATATTATTTGATTAGTTGGGATATTTGATTTATTTTATTAGGAGAGCACATAGTTTATTTGATATTATGGAGAATAATTTAAAAAACAAAACAAAAGGGGAAAAAATGAATTTTGATATTACCTTCACAAATAAATACTATCTTAAATCTAGTAAAATGAATAATAATTTAATTTAAATTCTGTAACATTTCATTCATGAGGCCCACTAATATCATCTCAAGGGTCCATTCAATTAAATTCCATAGAAAAAAATTCCATTAATTAGTATAGATTAATTGCAAGTGGTTGGAACTTGGAAGTTAGAAGTTTTTGGAAATGGGGTTAACGTGTGTGTTGATCTGACGATATGAGTTAACATATAAAGGATCAAAGGTTTCGAGTGCAATCCGTATGCAGTATTATCTTTAAGTTTATCACTAATAACTTTTTTTAAAATTAAATAAGAAAATGGGTCAATTTTAGGGTCTATTTCAAAAATTCAATCACTAGTGTGACACTACTCTACACAAGTTGAGGGGCTCATAAATAAATAATTTGTCACTTACCAATAATTGACAAAACCCAATCCTAAATGAGAGGCTTTTGTAGCTTCAAAGGTATAGAGTTTGAAGGCCTTGTTGATAGAATTCCTTTTCTTTCTTTTTTTTCTTCCAAAAAAAGAAGATATTTTTCTTATTTTTGGAATTTTTTTAGAGATAAAGATGTTTAATTTTAACATGTATTAATAATATCATCGAAATATCTGATAGTAAAAAAAAAAAGAGCTTAAAATAATTAGAACTTATCATCAATCAATAAGAGTTTTATTCTTAAAAAGAAGATCATGCCATATTGAACGTATTCACGAACTTTTAAATTGAGCATGTATAACCTCAAGCTTTTCACGAGCAAAACTTCGAATAACTTAAAAACTACTACTAAATGGTTGTTAGTGACATTCTTTTTGTATGTTGGGCCACTAATATTGGGCCTCTATTAAAACCTAGGATTGGGCCTCAAATAATTAGTTCCTGAGTTATATCGATAGCCAACCTCCTTTTGGCCCGGCCCGTGATGAAAAATAAGTTTTATTTATTCGAAAAAATGAAGAAAAATACTACTTCCTCCATCTCATATAAGTAGTCCCATTTGGAATGGGCACAAAAGCCAATAAAGGAGGAAATGTGTGGCTGTAATTGATCCTGAAGAGAGAGAGTTAATTTTAGCCAAGTATTCTTTACCATTTTAAGAAATGGGACTAATAGATGAGACGGACGAAAATGGTAAATGAGACTACTTATATGAGATGGAGGTAGTAGAAGAAAAGAAGAGAATGATTTGTGAGGAAAGAAAAGAAGATAATGAAGTTTTGCATGATTGTAAATGGGTGGTGAGGTGAGACGTGTTGCGTTGATAGAATCTAGAAAACTGCCCAATCTAGATTGATCAATTTATAATCTATAAGATTATGAAGAGAGAGAAAGTGAAGAAGAGAAAACGAAGTTAGAGAGAGAGAGAGAGGAAGAAGAAGAAGAAACGATGATAAGAACAAGAGAGAGAGAGAGGATAAGTAGGAAATGCCAAATGCTCTTTGCCCACGCGTCCACTCTAACATTCTTATACGTTGCATGCCAATCCACATCCATTCATATAGTCTTAATATTATTCTATACAAGTCGAAGTGGGATTAAAATGCTAAATTTGGCGCCTAATCATTAATACATCAATTATATGATTTTAAAATAAAAGTGGATAAAAATGAAGCTAATATAATAGCTCATCGATCTGTTCCATTTCATTAGTCATATTAATTATTATAATATTCTCTATCTATTAGTCCTAAGCCCGTTAAATATGTTAATAATGGATCCAAAATATTTGTAACACCACAAAATATAATAAGTTGTACTAGTTTTATTCATGCGGAGTTGGGATATGGATTTGAGAACATAAATCGAGAATCGAAATGATACTTCATTCATCCACAATCTTTAAAATCTATTTGTTTTTCATTCGTTCCCAATTTCAAGGGTCCTTCTAAACACAGAAAGTACAAATACCTTTAAACGTCATTTTAACACGTCACCACAATATATATTTAAACTCGATGCCAACCTCTAAAGATCCTAAAAATCATAGACGCAGACGGTACCGTTTTATAACTTCGTATTCACACTGAAAACTTTCATTGAGAAACAATAATAATAAATAAACATCACATCCAGCAGAAAAACTAGAAGGGCCATGGATGAATGCAAGTTGCATAACTAACTTGTCATAAGTTGGAAAAATAGGATACTATACTAAACCAATTAATTAAATAAATACTCCCTCCGTTCCGCTCCATTTGGCCTATAGAGTGAATAGATGTGTGGTATAAAATAATAGAACAAGCCAAATGAAACGGAAACGGAGGGAGTAAATAATAGACGTGACCACATTCTCCTTTTTAGCTAGCTTTCAAGCATCAATTCCACCTATAGCGCCCTCCAACAACGCAACAACTATATCAACTCTTCATTTTCTATTTTTTATGTAATTACTACATTTTATTGTTATAAATTTTTCTTTAAAAAAATAAAGTATTTTCCAATAAAAATAAAATAAATACATTCATTTCAGGTTAGGAAGTGGGCCCACATAGGGTTGGGCCATCCAGTTGGGGCTGGGCGGTGAGAGCGCGTTTTCGAAGGGTGGGCCCACAAGTTTAAATTTCCGGTATAATTTTAGGAGCCGTTGATCATATCATCATACACCTCACGTTCAAACTCCAAACAATCAAAAAAAAAAAAAAAGCTAAAAATTCAAAGTAAGCTTTTTAAAATAATACAGTAATAATAATAACCCTAAAAAAACTAAAAGAAAAAAAATTACAAAAAGGGATGAAGAGGAATCAATAGCCTCTCATGTATTGATTCCTAATTTGGTTCAACTAATTTAGTTATGTCCAATCATTGCATTTATTGTTTTCTTTTTTCTCAATCAAATCATGTTTCTAGATCCAAAGTTGTTTGATCTACTTGAATTTTATTCATTTTCTTTGTTCTAGGTGCATAGTTTTTTGATCATGTATACTCCCTCCGTCCTATTATATTAGTCCCATTTCTTTCGGCACATGAACCAAGTGAGTGGAAAATGTGTGGGCAAGTATTCTTTGTCATTTTAGGAAATTGAACTAATAGATGAGACAAACTAAAATAACAAATGAGACTAATATAATTGGACGGGGGTAGTAGCTTAATTATGCTCGTCTACATAATATAATCGTTTGTCCAGTCGATAATCAACCACTTATACCAGACCAATATTCAGTAGACTTACGATAAACTAACGAGACGAAGATATATACTCCCCCATGTCTAATCCATTTCGCTGAATATGTATGATACGGATGAACGAGACAAAATTTCAAATCCAAAGTCATTTCATTACTCTAAAGTTGAAAAAAATAACGTTGGTCCCTTGAGATTTGGGCCTAATAGCCTTTACCCTTTTTTACCATAGAGCAACAATAAAAGAGGCCGAAGTAGTAATGGGCATTATTAACAATTACTAACATATACTTTTTTCCTTTATGTTCTTTAATTTTAGTAGCTTCGAAAATAAAATTAAAAAAAATAAAAAAAAAAATGAATTTTGAGAGATTATATTATAGGTGTTCCACAACTACGATTGACTTCTAGTAATTACATATAGGAGGAAACATTATTGCTTACCAACACATGCTTTATTTTATAGTAGCATTTTAATCTAGGGCTATTTATTTATTTCATTATAATCACAAATTAGATCATGTATACTTAAAAAAATAGACCTTGGTTAAATTATATTAAATCAAACATTTTTTTAATGCTACGAGGAAACTACTATGTTAATGAAGCTAAATTAGATCCAAATGCCAAATTATAATCCATAGTTTAATTAAATTATTAGGTAACAAGTTTGTCATATTTTATACATACATAAATTTGAGTGCTCCATTTGTATTCGACAGATTTATGCGAGAGAAATGATATGCCGCTTCCCTCTCCGTGAACACTTTTGTGAACACGTTTCGTCTTTTCACTTTAATATTACAGTGTTCCATAAAAATTTAACTTTTGCAGTATTTTAATCACTTACTTATGGCCATCTTGTTTTTATCAAATAATTTTTGTTACATTTACTTTTGTTTGGCATGTTTTAACCTAAATTTCGATGGGATATTTGTCGCAACAAGTACAAAATAAATAAATTTGCAGGCTTGATTAATACAACTCATATTATTCTACAAAATGTAAAATAAAAATAAAAATTGCAGGCTCAATATACATTCATTAAATGCCTAAAAGAGTCAAAGATTATTAGTGCCATTTATTACAATATTAGTTATAGAAATATTTCACGTTTATTATGAATCGTAATTATAAATGTCTAGCAAAATTTCCATCAATGCAATAACTATTACTATAAATTAATAAGGTCGTGTTTCGAATGATTCACACTCGAAACTTTCGATTTCTAATTTCACCCCTTTCTGCTAAGTTAAATGACACGTTTCATTTTCACATAGTGTACCTTTTAAGCACATTGAAGAAGAATATTTTCCACATGTATAGGTGCAACAAAAAATTACGTTAAGTAAAGAAATACAATATTCAATACACGTAACTTAAATAATTAAATTCATAGGAAAAAAATTGACCAAATTAGTCTATAATAATAATTGAAGTTTGACAAAATATTTTGATGAAATTGCAAGTAATTAATGAAGTCAAGGTTTCATTTCATGAGTTTGAAAAAGTCAAATTAATTCCGCGTCTAATTTAGTAATTTCAACAAATTAAAACCACACTTTCTTTTAATTAAAAGTTAAACCCCAAAATTTAAGGGCATAACCGAAATTTGACCCCTCCATATTTCCTTATTACATTATAAGTAGAGTCCCTTAGCTCTCAAGAGAAACAAGAGAGAGAGAGAGGGGGGTAGAGAGAGAAACGCAGTTTCCATTGAGAGTAACAGAAAAAACAGTCTGAAATAGAGAATTAATTACGATTTTTTTTCTCATTTTGAAGGGAAAAAAAATAAGGCATGGGAGAAATCTTGTTATCGATAGATGATTTGAGATTACCATCTTCATCTTTTTCGTCGTATTCTGGGGAGTTTATTTGCAGAATTTGCCATGAGGAAGAAGAATTTGAGAGCTGTAAGAATCTCGAGGCTCCTTGTTCTTGTTCTGGGACTGTAAAGGTATTTATTTCATCATTTCTATATGTGTATATGTGTGTGTATAACTGTGTGTATAAAGTATGGAGTACGTATTTTTCAAGAATTAGAGTGTTTGATCGATCATTGCTTCTACTGTTGTTGATTTTTGCAGTATGCACACAGAGATTGCGTGCAGAGATGGTGTGATGAGAAGGGGAACACGACTTGTGAAATTTGCTTACAGGTAGAGAGAGAGAGAGAGAGAGAGATGATGATGATGATCATATGAAACCAAGAATATTGCTAATACTCTTTTTTTTGTTTTTGTTTTTTAATTTTTCAGAAAATGAATATTTGGTTTCTAGAATTCGTGTTAGAGTCGTTTTCCTGTATGAGAAGTTTCTCAAATTCCTTTTTCTTTCTTCAATTTCAGTTTTTTCTTATTAAGTTTGGATTTTTCAAGATTGTCTGTTCTGGGAATTTCTTATTCTCTTTCTGTACTTCTCAATATCTATTAATTTCTCTTCTTTTTTCATATAAAAAATAATTTTTATATTATTATTTTACATATTTTTACAAAAAAATACATGCATGTATAGAGATACTGTGCGTGTGTGAGTTATCTAAATAATGTCTAAAAAGGCAAATAAAAAATGTCAAGGTCTCTATCTCACTTGAATTTCTTTCTTGGAGTATAAATAATTTAATTTATTCATAAATTTTGAATTAATTATTATTTGAGTGATTTCTTATTCTTACATTACAAGAATGGGACATGACCAATCGCCATATGTTTTTATCTACTTCCAAATTTCTTCTAATTTTCTAGTCCCCCACTTTCATTTTCAATTGAAAGAAAATGGGTTTGCGATCTTAATATTTTAATGGGAAAGGTAGATTTAAAATTTTGATTTCATTATTATTATCTTTTCTTAACGAAAGTGCCCTTTTTCTCTCTTTTATCAGAAATTTGAACCTGGGTACACTTCTCCACTAAAGAAAATACAGCTAATTGATGCAACAGTCACTATAAGGTACTCTCTCTCTAGAGATGATCGAATTGCATTTTGTGAAGATGAGAGCCAATCATATGATAAATAATTAATTTGTCCTGAATTTGAGGCCAATAATTCAAGATTTGTAACCATGTGTTTTGTCTTTGTTAGTGCCCTTAACTCGGTTTTTGGAAGGCAAAAAAAATGAAGATAAGCACACATCACTTACCTTTTATAATACTCCAATATAGTTTATCTTATCAAATTCTGATCACATTAAAAGTAGAGCTTATGCTATAAATAATGTAATAAAATAGATGCATGATGTCATATTATTACTGGATAAAGTAAAATAATGATTAAAATATTTGATTTTATTATAATAGGAGAAGTTTGGATGTGCCCAGAAATGAGGAGGAAGAAGGAGAAGAAAATGTTAATCTTGAAACAGAGTGTGATGAATCTGGTGCTGATAGAAGCGCTTCTTTCTGCAGATCATTAGCTCTTATTGTGAGTACCTTTTCTCCGTCCCAACGAAGTTCCACTCGTTTCTTGAATTCATGTCAGATATATAATAACGAAACGAATCAACTTACCCCTACTCTCTGAATTTGCAGTTCACAGCTCTGCTTCTAACAAGGCACCTGTTTGCTGTTTTAACTGGAGAAGCAGGGGCTTACCCCTTTTCACTTCTTACTGTAAGTTCCTCATTCTCTACCACAAAATGCAATAATTTTGCACACAAATTCAAAAAAAAAAAAAAAAAAAAACGAAAACGAATAAAAATATAACTTGATTTTCGATTGCAGATACTTATAGCTAAGGCAAGTGGTATACTATTTCCTATGTACATATTACTTCGAATTATAGCAGCACTACAAAGTAACATTAGACATCATTATCAGGTATTTTTCATCACTTTATTTCACCTCTTCTTAATCCATGATAAATGATTAAAGCTATTGATCGTCGACTTTTACTTACCTGTTGCAGAATGCTGATACTGGTACAAGCTCTGATGATGACGAAGATGAAGAAAGGCAGCTTACAAGAGTCGAGACTCTAGTTTAACCAGCTTCACCTATTCTTTAATCTTTAGCTTGTACCTTCTGTGTGTATTCTTCAATCTCCTTTTTTTCCCCTTTTCTTCCACTACAGAAACCAATCATGGTACAGAAAAACTATACAGAAACATAATTGAAGGAAAAAATGAAATGCGATGCAGCAATTCTCTCTTTATAGCCTTTTGCCAATCGTACGAAAATATGCGAGTCATTTACAAAACCATAGACGAACTTTACAACCTAGCAAAAAATATACGAATTGCTGAAATACCTCAGCAATTAATCTCAAGTAGCAAGTTTAATTAGAAGACTCAAGCTCAGAGCAAGTAAATGTAGGATTCTATCACCTGACATTGAATTATGCCGATCAAAAATTTTAGCCGTTTCCCCCCTCTTAATCTGAATGGGATAGAGAATCGTGGCCTACTACTACTGTTGTATTAGTAACCTTGCTCTAGATTGAAGGCTGGATAACAAGTCGACACTCTTACTTTCCATGGGAGTATGGTAGTCTGTAGTGGCTGCAATCTTTATCAAGTTTTCGATGATTACTGAAGCTTTGTCTCCCCAGCTATCACTGGATGATTCGGTACCTAATTTGTTGCCGTAGGTTCCTTCAAACTCCTTAGACATCGATGCGGCCTTATGTAGTACTTTATCAGGAAGTCCTGGAAATTATGGCAAAACATGATTAACATCACTGTTAACTTATCCTTTTCTTATATTTTTTTGGGTGTTGGAAGCTTCATTCTTGAAGTTTTGCAGTAGCTATTTGACATTTTATGTACCTGCTAAACGAGCAACGTTAACACCATAACTTTTAGGGCATGCACCGGGTGTTAATTTGTATAGGAAGACTACTTCCTCGAGGCCTTCAGCTCCTTTTTCAACTTGGCAAGCCATATGACAGAGGGAGACCTGTATGAATATTGAAAAAAAACAGAAAGATATGAAATCCATAAAGAACAAGTACTTTTATTAAGTAAGAGTGCTTTGTGCATAAATATAAACCAAGGTAGTTGCTATTGACAAAAACGAAACAATACATTTCGCGAGGAGTTTATTGTAAGGCTTTAGTTCTTTTATAAGCATTTAGCCTGATCAAGTATCAACTCGTAGGAGTATTTATTAATACTTGGCATACCTTTGGATCACTCTGGTAGTCAACGGCCAATCTATGATAATGTGTTGAGAACATTCCTCGACATTGCACTGTATGAACAAAATGTTCGAGCACCGATGCACTGGCAAAAAGAAAACCAAAAAAGTGCTTGTTTACAAAATCCAAGAATGAAAGCAGGCAGCTTATGTAGTCCTACTTAGTTATCTCATTTATTAAAACTTTGCTGCAAAAACATTAAGTTGCACTTACGCAATAGCTTGCCCATCTGATGTTGATGTTCCTCGTCCCAGCTCATCCAGTGCCACGAGTGAACTTCGGGTAGCTGAAGTCTACATTCATCATTGACGATATGTTACAGTACAAGATATCAAGCTAGTTACCTCTTCTTATCAAGATCGACTTACCAGCATGGATGCTGTTTCGAGAAGCTCAGTTAGAAATGTGCTCTGGCCGGCCATAATCTGATCTTTAGCACCCATTCGAACAAATATACGGTCAAAGGGATTCAAAGCAAAACTTTCTGCAGGCACATCAGCTCCTATCTGTGGAGAATCAAAGAGAAGCTGTTATTAATGAAAGCATAGCGACTTCATTCACCACATGAGAAAAGAGATCCAGAAACGAACCTGGGCCAAAATCACGGCCAAGCAAATTTGACGGAGAAGAGTAGATTTTCCACCCATGTTAGGACCGGTAAGGAGGATAAAGCTGGAGTCATTCGCTCCACCGAGTGTAACATCATTGGTAACAAAGGTGCCCTCTCCAAGGGTATCACTCCTTAAAACTGGATGCCCTAAGCTTTTAGCCTTGAGGAATGGCACTTCATCAGGATTTGATGAAGCTATAACTGGACGACAACTTCTCCCATCATAATAGTCACTCACAATTGATAAGCTGATTAATACATCGAGCTCTGCAAAGTAGCAACCAACTCTCAGGCATGAAATATATTCAAATTTGTTGTTCGAATCTTTAAGTGCTAGCAATCTCGTGAACTCCAGAAACACTGAAAAACTTCCAACTCCCCAGTGAGAACAATGCTATTACCTGCAACAGTAGAGATGAATTGCCTCCATTTGATGTGACTCTCACAAAATCGTTCTATTAACCTCTGAAGAATGCTCTTCAATTTCGACTCCTTCTCAGATTCAGCTTGTGAAAGCTCACCTAGTAAATCTTTTATCACTGGAGTCCAGTATCGGGAAAAGCCCTGTGAAATCAATTACTCAGAATAGTGAAAAAAAAGCCTGTTTCTGGAACAAGTAATCTACCAACCCCCTCAGGCCCATGACGTTTCATCAAGTTCCTCTGAGGGTAACACCATCTAAAGTGAAGAACTACATAGATACGAATGCACAACCAAACATTGCACTTTACCTTCTTTGATGATTGTAATTCATATTCCTCTGGAATCTCCTGTATCAAACTCTCAGGCACTTCCAAAAGGTATGCATCTTTTCCAATTGTTACATAACAAATCTGAAACAGTTTCGAGTTAAATAATATTATATGAGATGTTCAATAATCATAAACCAGGCTGATTTAAGAAATCTTACAGATGAATCTCCTAGTAATTTCTGCTGTTCCTTCAAATGTTTTCTGAGATTGGATTCAATGCCTTTCACTGCTTGGCATGCAGCATCATAATCGACATCAGCCCCTTCTCGAGGTAAGATGCGCCCTGATTTATATGCTTCCTCCCAATCAAAGGCATCCTTGAAATGCCTCAAAATAGAATTGACATCAGGAATCCCAGCACCTGGAACATGCAAAATATAAGTAGCTGATAATAAATGAGAGTTTAAACTAAAACTGTTTCAGCTATACCAGGAATTAATAGATGATGTAGTAGTCTAGACTCCACATTGTCTAAAATAGCACCAAGTGCAGAGCACGCATTGGTCATCATTTCACATCCACGCAGAACTGAAATAAACTCTTGGAGCAGTTTCTTAGACGCATCCTCGTAGAGGACAACTTTGTTTGCATTCCTGCCACTAGCTTCACTGTATTTACCCATAAATAAGAAAAGAATCAGCCAAAGGAGGAAGTACGGAAAAATTCATGGAAATCATTGAAACTGAAACGGTTTGTGATTTCACCTGCCAGCAAAGAGGCGTGCAAGCAAACGTTCCATATCAGGTAGTTTGGATAACTCTTTTCTGAATCTAAGCACATGAGGTTGATTAACTCCCTAAGATACAAAACATAACCATTATTAGAAAAGGCATTTAGAATTTTTAGTAATATGAGTTCCTGTCTCTCAACATTAGCTTAGACACACACAACAGATGAAAGATTCAGACGCATAAACCTATGTGGAGAGAGTTTGTCAAGAGTCAAAACTATACCCTGAGTCCTGCTATAGCATCCTGTCGCTCCTTAATCGACTCAAGATGATACAAAGGTCTGGCAACCCATGTTCTAAGCAGCCTTTTACCAAATGATGTGGCACAATGGTTTAATTGAGCATATAATGTCCTGCAAAGACAATAATGATGAGTGATAAGAAATATAAGACACCATCGAACACAATAATATTTGAAACAAGGAGAATGAGTTTAAATTACCCAGAAGGTTCTCCATTTCTGCTATTTTCAAATATCTCAAGATTTTCCAAGGCAGCAGCATCAAGAACCATGTATGGTTTTTGGCCGATTCCATCAAAACCAGAGCATGTAAGCAATTCAAATTTGGCAAATCTGAGGAGAGACTCATCAAGGAAAGCCTGCCTTAAGTAGAAAAGAGTAGCACCAAGTGCTGATAGTGCTTGACTCCCATTTTCGCCCTCGCTTATGAGTTTGGATAGCACTTCTGGTAGGCAGTTTCCACCACCATTTGTCATTGAAGACTCACTGGATTGCACAATTGTTTCATTTTCTGATGAATCATGAGAATGATCACCACGACGCTGATAAATGCTGGTAACTTCAGCTATGGTTTTCTCAGCATTCCAAAATTCAGAAAAAGGAACCAACTCGTTAACCAGGGGATTTCTTGTATGCCTGAATAATGCCTTCTCAGTCTCAGTACACAACAACTTAGCAGGTTTAACGATTTCTACTGGCCTTAACTCAGATAATAAACAGCATAGTGAACTGCAATCAGCATCATCCCTGAACTGGTAAAGGAACCATAAATCAATCCCACGAGATGGAACTAAACAGGTCTATTTCTGGAAATTTTACAAGAAACGTATATTGCAGAAAACCATAATAATATTAATATAGGCACATACAAAGATAGCAGGATAGCAGGATCTTTAAATGCTCACAGATCAAGTGTTTCAATCCTACCTGCCCTAGGAGAATCTTGCTTGTCGCAACATCAACCGCGCAGATACCAAATATGTGGACCCCTTGTTCGTTTGCTGTAATTTGGCAGCTTTCAGTCACTGCCATTACATATGACGCATCAGGGTTCGTCAAAAAAGTTTCTCCCTCTGTTAAAGTTCCTTTTGTCACAACAGCACATATCTCACGTCTCACAACCTGAAAGATCAGCAGTAGGAGTCAAACACCATGATACAATAAAGAAGTTGTCCTGAATCCCAGGGCTGATCTTATTTAGCAAGATCGAAAGAACAGTTCAATCAGTGACCTTATCCTTAGAGCCCTTTTCTTTTCGACGAAGATCAAGCTGTTCAGGTGTCTCCGTTTGCTCCACAACAAGAACTCGATAACCCTATTAAAGTTTAAACTTCAACATTAGAATAACTAAATTTGAGTAAGAAAAGATTGATACAGGAATCTTTTAATAATGCAAGATACCTTTCTGGCCAGCTTCTCTAAGTTGACCGAGAAGTTTTTCTCAGGAAATCCGCAGTGAGGTTGCTCTCCCTAACAGCACAAGCAACTATCAGTTAACAGCTCAAATTTAAGCAACGGTAAGTAATTGAAAGAGCACATCAACATCTTGAAATACAGATACTCCAAATCTTCACTAGTGCAATTGTATTATTAAGATTCTCTCTTTCTCATCTAATAATACTAGAATGACAACATACATAAACAACCAACAAAGTTTCAGTACCTTCATATACTGCAAACCAAGTTCTTTGGCTCCAACATGTGCATCCATTTCAAAAAGTTCATAAAACTTGCCCATCTGTTCCAAAAATAGAAAGACAATGATTGCAAACCTCACGAAAGCAATAGTTAACCCAAGTTAATTGCCCAGATTATAAATTTAAGATATCTCATATGAATTTGGCTATACCTTGAAAAAGAGAACTTTGTCCATATGCTTCGACTTAAACTCCCACCATTGCCGCTAAAATAAACGAAATTCATCAGATAACCAATTTGAAGATATTGACAGAGCTAAAACCAGTCTTATGAAGAAATCAAATACCTGGCCACCCGTCAAATTTTTTACAAAGTCTGGGGGCAAATACAAGGTTCTCGGGTCATACTTTTCATCTCCTGGACGCCTTCGATTGGCATCTCTACGGTCTCTGCTAAAGACAACCCACTCAAAATCGTTTCCAGTAAACTCAGCAAAAGCAAATGTATCAAGCAAATAAATGTTCACACCATTACTGGAGATTCTTCCATGAACAAAACTAATTTATCCCTAGTGCAAGGAAGATCAACTTATCCAACAACTTACAACTCAAGGAAGCGAAATTTCTCTGAATTACGTTTGGCAAATCTATCTGTCGCGTCTCCAACCGAAGGGCTATCTAGAAGGGATACCTTTGCACCTGCATTGGCAAAATCTAAAGTTTACCACATGTCACACAAGTATAACATTATAACACACATCATTGACATGAAATAATGTTTACAATTTTCACACAAACACTGCTCGCTAACAAATTGAGGAGATATCAACAATATGTATCATGTTTCCATTTCTACCAGATAAAAGCCATCAGGCTTACATTTATTATTCAATGCTGATACTGACAACCAAAATAACAAAACATAGCTCATAAAAACGGCACAAAAGAATAAGCTCCAGCAACCCGAATCAAGTATTACTGTTGCTACAAATAGAGAACGCTTAAATTTGTTTTGCTTACACAAGAAAATAGCTCACGATCATCACACACACACAGTGTTATTTAAGAGGGAAAGAACTCGTCACTTACTAAAAGAGCTAGATCCGGTACTAGGTTTGATCAGCTTCTCAGCACTGCCAGAAGAAGAAAGCTTAGAAATACTATTCTTCGACTCTCCACCATTCTTGCCCTTTTTACTAGCAGCACCTTCTCCTTCACCCACTTTCCGTTTCCTCGAGCTCGTGTTCTTCTTAACACTAGCTTTTCCACTTTCTTCTTCCTCAGCCTCCAGATCCAAATCCTCCAAACAGTCCTCATCCTCTAATATCCCATTCCCTGCCTTAACATCCCAGTCCTCATCGTCCGAATCATCTTCGAGTTCCTTGAGATCAACCTCATCCCCAGCATCATCATCCTCTTCTTCCTGTACCGAAAATCTCCTTAGCCTCCGAAGCTTCTTTTTCGCAGGCTCCTCAATCCACTCAATCTTTTCCACCGAAAGGTCCAACCTTTCCTCCTCAGCATCTTCATACTGAACCAAATGCTTCCCGGAAACCTCATCAAACGACTTCACCACACCTTCGTACCAAGACTTATCCAACGGCCAATAAACCTTGACCTTCCTGTCGACGACCTCCGCCCCGTACGATTTCTTCTCCGAGTTGGGTTTCTCAGCTGAAGAAGCTGACCCTAAATTCGGGCTGAAAACCAGGAGGGGTTTCTTCCGCTTGGACTGGAGAGACGAAGGAGTGATTGGGCTCGGGCTTAAACCCGGGCTCCCCCCTCTAGGGTTAGGGTTTAGCTTCGAAACTGCGGGCGACGGCGATTCCGAGGGAGAGGGAGACGATCCCGGCTGCTTCTTGACGAAGAATGACGTAATCTGACGCTGTGGATTGACCAACGGCGACCTGCCATTGCTCTTCTTAGACGAAGACATCCGAGTAAGAGTTTATGAAACAATACTCCTTTCAGCGGCTATACGCAATGAGGTTGAAAGAGGGAGAAAGTGGAGAATTCCAGTCGCCTAGAGAGAGAGGGAGGGAGGGAGGGAGGAAGGAAGAGAGAGAGATTTAGTAGCGGAAAAGCGGAGATGCGGATACCGAAGAGCAAAGAAGGGGAAAGGCGGGAAATAAAAATGGCGAAGCGCGTCAGTTGCCGAGTATTGGCGGGAATTAGCGCCGGAGGTGCCGAGCGGCGCGTGCATTCGACGTGCAAGAATTTTACCTGTTTGGAAATTTAAACTTTTTATTGGCAATTGTTAATGAAGAGGCTAAACGGGCCCAGATCGGGCTAGCCCATGATAGTTTATTGGGCTGGGCCAAGATGAATACCCATTAATATTTTTTGGCCCAAAATAATCTTAAACTTTTTAAAATTTTGGACTGAATTGGAATGTTATTTTTCTTCCATGTTAATTACTTTCTCATTTTATTTGACCTGGTTACTGAATATACATGAACAAAATGAAATGGAACAGACCGAAATGAAACAAGATTATCTTTGTTCGAAAGAAACCAAAAAACATTAATCAACCAAAAGAGGAAACAAGAAAAGGTTCAGAATTAGCTTTATAATAATAATTATCCAAATACAGTTAGAATACGTGGTCAGTTACAATCCTTAAGAAACAAGGGTATATATTGATGTCTCTGTATAACACTATGGCTATGTTCCTTTAACATGTTTCAGTGTAGCAGATAACAATGGTGTTTTCACCAACAAAAATTGGATCTGCGTGTTTCTTAAGAGAGTGAAACGGTAAAAGAATGCAGACCGTTTATAGATCTAAGATATCGGTGAACCACTTCGATAGGCGGTTCAACTTCCTCAGGATTTCCGGGTTTCTCGGAAAGTAGAGTTCAGCATTCTCTAGCATTACCTCAACATCGTGCTCCATAGCCTTCGTACTCCTGTAGTAGTCGTTTTCTATCCTCGACTTGATGGTCTCGGGAGATAATGGAACAGGAAACCTGAAACGTTTCCGTCATTAAGGAAGTGTTTGAAGGATTAGATGATCAAAAAGTTCAAAAAGGTAGATATGAAATATAACATGTACCTGTTTATGAAATCTGGCCTCTGTGCGGCTTCGTTTAATTTGATGATGCAATATTTATCCTGTAACATCAACAACAGATCCCAATAGATGTTTATTTTCCACACGGAATATCAGCGAGAAGAAAATTGAATGCAATGGAGGAGGTGAAAGGAAGAGACCTTGTCTTTACTAGCTTTTCGGAATAACTTAGAGAGAGAACTTAAAATCTTCTCTTTGCTTTCGAAGCAAATCCTAGGTGGTTCAGAAAACCTATCTGGATCGTGAAGTTCCCAGGGACAGTGACGATGGGGTTCAGCATTGTCATTTTTATACTTGACGTGATACCTTTCCCATGGGCTTCCAGGGAAATCGCTCGATTTATCTTTGATAGCAACAATCCGACCTTCCCACCAAGTACCCCCTTGTTCACTATCATCTCTCCACCATACAAGGCACTTATCTCTAGTTGCCCAGCTCCGGCCCACAGCTGCATCATACCGTGACCTTTCGACAATAAAATCTGGAAAGTCAAGTTCAGGAAGAAGCAGACTAAATTTTTGGCCAGCTACACTACAAGATGCATCCATGAATCTGAGTGTGATGTCACAACAACTCTCTCCAGAACCAGGACGTGGCATATACTTCAGTTCTTCGACTGCACAAATTTCGACAGCTCTAACTGCTTCTCGGTACCTCAGCCAAGGACCTTGCTGCGGTGCCCCACTAAGCTCAAGGTACTCTTGATGGCCCTGCAAATCATCAAAAGGCTATAGACATTAGTACATCTATTACTATGATAAGAGTGTGTATTCTTAGAAATTTTGATATACTTGTAATTTTCTGAATTTATATTCAAAGACAGTTTAATAATTTAATATACAATTTTATTTTTCATTTATATATTTTCTATACAGATAAGGATATCCTTCTGTATCAAAATTCTTCAAAATTTCCATCAATTCAGTCTGCTTTGGGTACATAAATTTTAGTAAATAAGACTCAAATTCAGCTCATATACCTGTCGCAAGTACACAACTTCATCCCCAAGCTGAGGGATGTAGCGATATCCTTCCTCCTGCTCCGATAACAGCAGCCAGTTAGCTTTCTTGGGCATATGAGGCTTGTTTTTCTCAACAAAAGAGCTTACGTCTCCCCTGTAGTAACCTTCTCTCTTGTTAATGGAGGATCTGGATCTTCCTGCGTGTTTCGAAGGGAAACGAAGAGAAATTTTCTTGGAGGATCTTTCTGCACTTCTTGATGTACCTGGTTGCAGATAGTCACTACCCGTCTCCAAGGTATGGCTAGCTTTCAAACTCAAAGATCTAGCTCTACGAGCTGAATCAGTTGCCAAATCCGGGGATTCATCTTCCACGTCTTCATAATGGGAGCTGACATTTATATTACTGTTGTAAAATCCATTACCATTTATATGAAGCTCAGGACTGTAGTTTGGTTCATCTGAACCATCGTCTGCCATTAATGCTCCTAAACCCGGTTCTTCCTCAACAGTTTTAGATGTTGATTCAACAGCCGCACCAGCAACACCATCTGAGCGAGTCTTTCCTTGAAGTCTGGAAGGAGAGTCCTCAGGAACTTTCTTTGATTTTATCTTTATTATAGTGAGTTTCTTTCTGGGTGTGTTTAGAGGTTCAGAAGTTTGTTTTGCATCAATTATGAGGCTACTAGATCCATGAAGATGAGAAGTGGATAAATCTGTTTCTTCAGCACCAAATTGCTTATCGAACACTTCAGAGTTGTTTTCGAATTGCAGGCATCCATTAGTTCTGTCATCATGCAGATTCATGGGCACGAGGTCTTCTAACAATGTTCCATTTGATGTGCCTGTTTCGAATTTTTCCCAACTCACCATGTTATCAGCCACCTCATTGTTAGCTTCTACTGCTTTTCCATTATCTTGGAGCTGCCTCTCATCACTTTCAAATTGCTCCTTATCTACCATAACAGCAGAAGATAAAGCTCGAGGCCTTGACACATCATCGAGCCCGTCTTCTTTGGCATTTTCTTCATAAGCTTTTGAAGTTGAAGATGCAATAGTAGCTTGATTCTCCAACTGGCCAGATGAGGTAGGCGGATTACGATGGAGAGAAAATTTAAATACCAACCTTTTCTTGTTTCCACCATTCATCTGGCTATCAGGACGGCTTAGACAAGGCTGGACTAATTCTTCAGACTTATTTGACGATGCCATGTATTCTTTCTGCACATTTTGTTCTTTTCTCTGGATAGATAAACCTTCCAAAGATGACTCGCTATCTGATGTCTCACCTACTGAGCCATATTCATCGTCTTCATCCGTAGTAGTTTCTGAAATCTGGGAAAAGTTATTGATGGCATTACGTGCAGCAACTCGCTGAGGTCTCGATGGCTTCGACTTGGAAGATTTTTTCTTGGAGGTCCTCTGAGAAATTTTAGATTTTTTATATCGTTTACTTCTGGATGAAGTACCCTCTTCTTCATCCGGAGTTCTCCTCTTAATACGTCTACCAGAGGCAGTTCTATGTTCAACCTGAGAATAAAGATGGAGCTCAGAGAAATAAGTAAAACATTCTAAAATATTGGTCTTTTGGTAAATCAAAACTTACTTCAACCAAAGATTTCTTCCTTTTTGATCGGCGCATACTATCTTTCGGGGTTCGTCTAATCTTGTCTTCTTCACTAAAAGCTGAATCACTAGAGTTGCTATCACTCGGACAGGTTTGCTCATCACTAAAATGCTCTTCGGTGACATTATACTCCGAGTCATTGTCATCATGTATGACATCAATTTCAGGTTCCCAGAACATAGCATCCACATAATCTGGCAGTGGTTCCAGTACTACATCCAAATCTGGTAAAGGTAGTATCTGGAACTCTTGGCCCATCCCAATATCTGTACCAACGGCAAATTTAATGGATGAAGGACGCCACTCGATTCCCAGGGCACCGAGCCGCCGTTGCTGATACGAACTTTGGTAAGGCTCTGGGTACGGAAGCATGCCTGTGATACCAGTTTGTAGGGTGTATTACCCACACCGCGCACATTAGCCTATTATATCTTAAATAGAAGTATTACAAACAAAAAGTAAGCAATAACAGAATCATGACATACTCGAATCACATAGGGGATCTTGAATATTCCTCATATACGGTACAAGTTGTGTCTCCTGCATCAGATCAAGCATACTTGAGATATTTCATAAACAAGAGGAATAAGATGTTTGAGACCATTCCATTCGATTGAACTAGTCATAAATAGCATCGCTCATCATATATTCGGAAATTGCCAACCACAAAGGTAGAACAACAATTTAACAAATGAGAAGATTTTCTGTCAGCTCATTTATATCGTAGAATAAGGAGGAGATACTGAAAAGGAATAACCTGATACGGTAATATGTCAAAGTTACTACAGTGTATACTTATTATGTAATCTCATTTCTATCTTCTCAAATTCCTTTAAATCTAGATGGATATGTGAAAGGGCTTCTATGAGTCTGTGTTGGGAGATATAGAGGGTTCATGAGCAGTGCTCTTTTCACTCTCGAGTGAAACAAGATTGCAAAGTTCATACATCAGGTCCAAATGACGAGGCCACTAAATCATTATCAGAGTTCAGGAAAGCAAATTAAATCATCAAAACTAAAAGTGATTTGAGAGAGAACTGGAGTGTAAATATGGAGCTGTAAAAGAACAAGAATTACACAAGAAAAACCATAATGATATCCTTAACCTGGTCGACAACATTGCCATGAGTGTCTTGAACAAGTGGTCGGTAGTCTCCAAGGAAGAACTGTCAAAAAAATTTATTAACATAGTCAGAATCATTGCATATGAGTCAACATAACCGACGATTCAACAAATAATACCTGATCATATTTTGCATCTTTTTGGGACTCTCCTTCACCAGTGTTAAGCAGATATATTTGACCTACATCATCAGAAAGCACGATTGATGTGCCATCCCTGGAGAAATACCAAGTTTATTAGCAAGCACAAAGCAATAAATTCATGCAACAGAAAGAGAAAATAAACATGGAAGGATAATCAATGATCATAAAATCATAACCCCACGTAAACCAATAGAGTTGGTACAGAAATATTTGTGTGACAATGTAGAGAAGCTATCATAATATGTAGCATACGGTTCTTCTTCTCATAGAGACCACATAGATAGGCATGCAGATAGAATTTAAGGCAGCCTTCATTACTCAAATGAAATGAAGAGACAAAAGGTTAGACTGGCTTACTGAGAAAACTTTCCATCAACCAACTTGAAGCGCCCACCAATCTCATACACTCGTATAGGAGTCCCCTCCCATATCTAGGAATACAACACAAAGGAAATATTAGAACAGACAAAAATAGTGTCAGAAAAATTCTGAAATAAAGGCATGATCAACTTACATCCCACAATATTGTTTTGCCATCATACCCAGCACTCATAGCAATTCTTGGATTAAAAGGATGCACATCCAAAACATAAGTCTGTCACATCCAACAGAAAAGTCAGCCAAAACTAAGGATGATTGCAATGCCACGGATGATTATTTTCAAATTCACGATGTCTCAAATTCTTAGGTTTTACTTAAGGATCAGCTTTACAATAAACTGAAAAAAGGATAAAAGTGCCTAAATGCATATTTGTGTGTGTTTTCTCAAAGATTAAAACATAAGCAGGCAACATGTTGATGAGCTGATGTGATTTGTAATCTTAAAGTTAGTTATACGTACAGATGCAGTATGGCCAGCCAAAGAGTGCACCAAGCTGCCATCACTAGCATTCCAGACACATATTCTGTTATCTGCATAAGAATTTCAGAATATAATGCTTCCAACCAAGAAAGTGAAATATTCTTTCTAAAACGTTAAATGAGTAGAAAAGCAAAAAAAGATGAAAAAAATATACGAGAATAACAGAGACAGAGAAAGGAGATGCTGACAAATATCTGAAACTCCAAACAGGGGCTATACAGAAAGATATGGGCAATCGAAGAAAAGATAATCATAATGAAACAGAATACCCATAATTGCAGCAAGTACAAAACGATTATCCAGGCTCCACATGATCATATTTACCCCACGTGGAGTTGGAAGCAATCTCTGGCGCGGGCCTCCACGTGGAGGTTGGGGAGGCATAGGTGGAGGAGGAACTTTAAGATGGTATGCCCGGATCCAACGTCCAACTTTTCCCTATAACAAAAAAGATATTTTGTTGGAAGAATTAAACCAAACAAAATGTAAGGATGCAGTATCAGCAGCACTGCTGTGGACCTAATTACATTCATGTATTAAGCTTTAGAATTTTACAGGAGTAGAAGAACTAACATGAGATCTACGTGATCTAGGTACCCATATAATTGCACTCCCATCTCGAGAACAGGTGACAATGTTATCATGATTAGACCTGATACAAGGCTCAAAAAGTACAAGTCAAATACACATTATAATAACAACTAAGCTGCATTAGTGTCTAATATATACCAGCACAAAAGGTGAAGCAATAATAGTTCTTGCGGATATATATATTTAAATAAGAGGCGGACCAGGAATTTTTGAACTTTGGAATGCTATCCTCAACAAAGGTATCAGATGGTGAAGATCTTGAAGCCACAGCACAGCCACTGCATAAGAATGCAGCAGTTAGACCATGAAAATTTCCCGCATTGTAAAGTATTAACTTACTGACCTGAACTGGACATAATTGACATCATTCTCATGCCCAGCTAGTATGTCAATTTCATGACTAACTTGATCAGGATCGTCTGTACTGGTTTTACAAGCATTCCATACCTGCTTAAGAAGAAACTCTCACAACTTTTTCATATTGGCCTAGTACTAGTATGTTACTTTGAAATTTATCAACAAATATATCCTTATGGGTACAAGGTATTAATCTGTTTTCGACCATCTAAACATTACTATACAACTACACTCTAACATGGCACATACAAACTTGATCGTACCAAATAGAACAGACAAGAGGCAAACAAAAAAGTCAAGATTACTCACATAATAATGCTTATTTTATGAAGATAAGCGGGAAAAGTTGGCAGGATAGTATTTTTTCGTATTCACATCTATGTAATCAATACGTAGAATAAAGAGCGGATAATATTAGTACCCTTGCATAAGTATCAGAGCTCCCTGTAACAAAGACCGTCCCATTGGCATTGAATGCACAACACAATATTTGATGGCCTGGTAAAGCAGCACCCGATGATGTACTAGCTGGAGGCAAACTGCTCACTCCTACAACAAGTAGAATTATGTAAACCCGGTACAACTATAGATTATCATAAAGTATAGAATAAACAGAGTATCATCTAACCAGAAGGAGCATTTGTGGGCTTTGGGACATAAACACGAGGGCGAGACTGGGAGTATCTACCATCCCACACCCGACATGATCCGTCATCAGATGACCTATCAAGTCAGTAACTTAGTATATTAGATAAGCTGAGTTGTCAGTTCTAAGGTACAAGTTTTCTTTGTCAATGATCACATGACATATTATCTCCATCCACTCCGGCTTCAAAAGATATCTTATACTAACAGTATCATAATTAACTGCTATTATAAATATACTGTCAACACATGGTGTTTCACAGATAAGGAAACTACGCCTAACTAGAAAAGCATCTTATATTAAACACAAGATTCCATCAACACATGCAGTTTCCTTTCATGATCTATATTATACGAGATCTATTGAAGAGATGTGACACAATCATGAATACATGAAAATCTATTTGTACTCCTCAAAAAATAAAAAAACTGCAACAGTTTACATAAAGCTCTTAAAAAATGTGATTCAAAACTCTACAGGGATGATACAGATTACAGAATAATACAGAGATCAGTTTTAGAATGAGGCTCACGATAAGAGATGATAGGGGGTATTAGGCCTGGGACTAAAGGCAATTGCAGTAACAGCTCCAGTATGTCCACGAAGAACAGAAATAGGGTATCCATCAGGGAGACGCCACTGCATAATACAGTAGTTCAGCTTTTTAAAGTAGTAAGAGTAGATTGAAGTTGATTAAGAACCAAATCTTACAACTCTAATAGTGAAATCATTTGAAGCTGATGCCACTAACGCATTATTGGAACAGACGGACAAATCTGTAATGTCACCCTGGCAATAATCATAAGGGCATCAGTTAAGAAAGATACATTAGTATAGAAAAAAAAAACAAAATAGTCTTTATTTCAACTAACTTCATGTCCACGGCAACTAGCAAGGCACAATGCAGTCTCCATTGACCAAACCTTTACCAAACGATCATCCGACCCAGTAATCACATAGCGACCAGTGCGATCAAATATTGCTGCAGAATGGACAGAATGGAAAACAGTTCAGTAACAGAGCAAGATCACCGCAACTTCCAAAAAATAGAAGAGCAAGTCCATTTGCATAAGACATTAAGGACATTAAGGAACGGGGAACGGACAGACACACACACAGAACTAATCACCATTTCATATGAACAAGAAATAAACTCCACTAGTCTCACAGGATGGGGTGAAATGCTGCTAAAAAAAGAGAGAGAAAGTGTTTGACATCAATGCAACTGACACGCTTCAACAAGATTGTTAGCCAGCTGATAAGTCCATCTTGAAAAATGCTGTATGCGCATTCAAGTTCAAAAGTGAATGAGTACATACCACAATACACAGCATCCCTGTGTCCTCTTAACTTCTTTATGTTTTGCATCTTCGGCACCATAGATGATGGTTTAGCAATGGCATAGCATGCAACACGTATAGATGGAGCGCGGTGATGTTTTGAAAAGCCACCTCCAATTTCTCTCAAGCTAAGCCCTCGAACCTGATCAGCTTGCATATGAGGCCATCGCAGGAAAGGTGGTAAATTCTTCACTGACTTATTTACTTTATTTCTCTCACCTGCATAATATCTGAACACATCAGCAATGTATTCCAGGAAGCGAGTACATAATAATTTTTTCTTTTTATACAGTATTGACAGGCTCTTCAAAAGCTAATATACACACAGGCTTCACATGTTTCATGAGATAGACTTGAAGCAAGAATAGAAAACAGTACATATAGAAAATATTCTGTACATGAGATTTTGAAACCTAAGCCAACTGAGAAAGGGGAAAACCAACCTAATGCCAATATATTCCTAACAAGCTTCTTTTTAGGAATAGAAAAGGCTACATGCATTAATAAGAACAATGAGCACAGTTATAAGAAGCATGCCTTTGTTATTACTTATATGACAACATGAGTACCCCAGTGAATCACCAAGTCAGTTTTCCCATGAATTGCAAATTCATTTTATCGATATTTAACATCTAATAGTTCCAAAAGTAGTTCAATTTCTTCTAAATCACCAAATCATTAGAAAATTGGATCGGAAAGCGTTCCGGTCTGTATCAACATATTATGTGTCATTGACCATGGAAAAAAAACAAAAACAAAAAAAGAGCTCCAAATGCCCTTTTGCATTGCAGGGAAATGTACATAAGAGAAAACAAGGCCAAAGCATCAATTACATGACAACAAAGAGAAGGACTCGCTTCCAAGTAGGGTTGGCACATCTGCAGCACTTGGAGCATTTTTTCCAGGCATGCACCGTAATGGGGGAGATGTCATCAGCATCAGCTGTTTGAGCAGCTTAGCCAAGTGGTCCTTTTCTATGTGTGAGTACCTGGTATAAATGCAATTACCCCAAATCAATGAGAAAACTTGCTCGCAACATATCTTGAAATTTGAGCAACTAATCAAACCTATACAAGGAAGCATATATCGAAGATGAAAGTACTAGCAGAGGAATAACTGCTTCAAGTTTGTGCTCTAGAAGATCTCCAGCCTCTCCCATTCGCTACTAGCTAGTGATTTGACACAATGAAAACTTTTAAATCCTAATTAGCGTTTTTCAGGAACTGTATAAGTTCCTCGATCCATTTGAAGTCTAGTAATATCTCCAGTAGATTCTCCTTTTGATTAAGACAGACTGTTGTACATGCAGAAGTGTTTTTTCCCCTAGCCTCTTACATATAGGAGACATACTTGAACTTGGAGATATTCTACAATGGATTCTACCAT
Source organism: Thymus mandschuricus (assembly GCA_029379335.1). NCBI lineage: Eukaryota > Viridiplantae > Streptophyta > Magnoliopsida > Lamiales > Lamiaceae > Thymus > Thymus mandschuricus. Next base: position 551,835 of record CM057071.1, read on the forward strand.
ATTCAGACACAAAACCTTTTATTTGGCCTGTCTCTCATACTATGTTGAAGAAGCACCTCTCTTACGGGCTTATGCTGGTAAAGAGAAGTATCACTTAATATTGCTACATTCAGTATCTTTATCATAATCAACCAAATATGGAAACACAAAAGAATATTCAATTTTCTTAGATTGACTTCCATTACCCAAACTATCAGAGGAACTCCCAAAATGGAAACAGAGTTTAGAAGAAGATGGATATCAAACTATACTTACCTTCCAATCAAGTTCTCGTAATTCAACGGAAACGATTTCCCCTCATTGTTTTCATCCCTGCGGGCTGAATCATCTCTTGAATAACAAGCATGGTATCTTCTAGGTAAGAGCTCATGTTCCAGAAGTTCCTCATGAAGTTGCCCGAATGTTTTTTGGCACGGACCAGATGATAGAAAATGCATGATCAGAAAATAAATTTCGCGGGGGTCGACATCAACATCCATTGAAGCAACACAACCTGCAGCTACCTCGTGATCTTTTATCTGAGGTTTAGCATGTACTTTACTTGGCAAACTAACTGTACCCACATTCATAGAAGGTGGATTGCTAATACATGTATATTTCCTACAATCCATGTTCTACATAAAACCTGAAGCATAGTTAGAAATTTCATCAGAATTTTCCGTTCAGAGACTAGTCTTGCTAAACAAACCACTTGAAATGACAATTCATATACTCATGTGACATGCTTTTAAGCTAAATGACAATGACAACAAGCAAATCAAAGACAGTTGAAAAGGCTAATGTCTAAGATGAATATCCCGAACAATCAGCAACTTAACAAGTCTCACGACATGACCATAAACCTGAAGCTCAGTGGTCATAAATCCAGTCAGACTTTTCATATGTCATTTATTTAGTATGATTCATCGCTGGATTGAATGCTTTACAGGTTACGCCACAGACTTAGATATCACTAAGTCATGATGTGATGAGGACATTAGTTATTTCAGACCAACTAAAGTTCTTTATAAAGATGAAAGGAGAGGCTCTTTCAAAGTCAAACAATACAAGCACTCGTAACAATTATTATTTGGTCCTCCCAAGTCATTGTTCATTAAAATTGTGTTTTCCTAACTTAAAAACTGAGTCAAGCAAGTCAGCAATCAGGGTATCACTGATGTGAAGTATCTTTTATACCATTAACTGAAATTCCAGATCACACAAGTATTGAACACAGCAGGCATGCAGCATATCAGAATAAAGTGAAGCTGTTCTGGCTGCGTAAACATGCACAATCTTATATTTGCAAACTCGGGTATAAGAACAGGTATGGAGCTGTAACTTGTCAAGCCTAACTTGATTGCTAAGGCCCAAGCATCAGCCCAATGCATGGGAATCTAGCTTAAATCTGCCTAAACTGCTTTGCTTCGAATTAGAATCTGAGGACTCCAGCTAAACTAGAACTAGCCTCGTTGATAACAAACCATTTCACAATCGAAGTTTAAATTAAAATACACCTAGCTCCTCACTCATCAAAGTGTTCTAATCAAAGAACCAATTAGATGGAGATTGTAGGAAAAACAAAGAGGCTCAAGCAACACCCTCATAATTCGTTTAAAACTGATATCAAAGGATACTCATCAACCGGAACTCAATCATTCAATTAAACAGTGTATAGTTTTGCGGCGACAGATGAACACCAATCCTAACAATTGCACAATAAAACGGTGAGAGGGAGAAAAAATCGTCTCACGTATAGCAATAAGCTCCTCCGAAGTAGAATACGGCCGGTAATTTGCTCCGAGCATCCTCACTCAACGATCGACGACGCCGCTGCGCCTAAAATATGAAGCTGCGGTTGAAAAAAATCAAAAGGCTGGTTGACTAGATTCGGTATTCTGCGAGCGCAAAACCTAACAAACTTTGCTGGTGTTAGGAGGCGGCGGCGGCGGATGAATCCTTCGGCCGGAGTACGGCGGCGGCGGCGACGGCGGCGGCGCGATGCTCTGAGTAAAGGTATATTTACCGGTAGACTGGGTGGCTGTTTCTCCGAATTGAAATTGAAGCCGAATTCGATTTTTGTTTTTTCGTTTTTAATTTTCCTTTTTTCGCTTTTTCTTTTTGTGCTGTCCAATAAAAGAAGGACACGTGGAATTAAGGGAAAACAAAATATTCATACTAAATATTGTATGGTTTTTTGAGCGGGTAAAAATATAGTTATTGTACTTATTATTTCGGAAATTGGTTTTGGGTTTTTTTAAGAATTTAAATCAAATTATTAAATATAAAATTATTTTCAATAATTTTGGGTGATTATTTTATTAAAATTTTATGGAAATTTGGATTTTATAAATCGAACATGATCGTTCCATTTCATGTTTCAAAAACCTTAAAATTATTTAAAAAACATAACTTCTTGTATAAGATTCAAGCAATTTATTAATTATTGTAAATTAATTATTCATCATTTTTCATAAATATATTTGGTCCATTTGGACGAAAAAATAATATGGCCTTTTTCTCTAAATAAAGCCCATTTTTTATTTAAATATTTTGTAGATTATTGTAAAAATTGAGTCCATAGTATTGGGCCGAGCGTAAAATTCGGCCCGGAGTTATTCGGGCCAAGGCCCATCCCAAATTGCAAATATGAAATTATTGAAATATGTGGATTTGTCAAAATAAATATATAAATAAAGTGAATGTATAGAACTTTATTAATGATAAGATAGATTAATAGTTTTTCTTTAGCTAATATTTGCTACATCTATAATATATTAAAACAAAACGAAAATAGCGGGGTTTTTTTTCCCGTAATTTTCGGTCAGTTTTTCCATTCCGTTTTTTTCCCTTCCATTTATCACATGCACGAATCAAGATGGAGCAAGCAGTTTTTCAGTTCGCATCAGTTTCAATAAAAACAAATTCATTCTTCAAATGAAATGCGCAACCCAAAAGAAATCCAAATACCTCTTCCCTAAATCCCATTTTTTCAAAAATCCAAATTTGATCGGTCTTTCTGTCAGATTTTGCGGAATACGAAACCCAAAAGAGATTGAAGAAGAGAGACAACGGAGAAACAAAATTTTCAATCAAAAAGAAATTGACGGACAAATTCTACAATAATCTTTCAGGTACAGTAAGATAACCTTTCTCCTCTTTTTTTTCTTATCGAATCATTTTGTAACGAAACATTGAGATTGTGTTATGTGTTTGTGTTCTCAAATCGAGATGTTTTGAGGAGGTTTGGGATGAATGATTCTGAGAGGTTTTAAGAACTTATGAACTGATTTAATTTTTGTGGAAAATATTGATAAAGTTGCCTTCCTTTTGCTTAATTGCTTCTATTAGACTTTTGTAATGAAATTGGATTTGATTTAAGCTACCTTAGCCCACTATATATTTACGTCTTTGTTTATGCTTCCGCACTTCAACATTCTCATGAACATGTTCCTTATCATTTGAGTCATGATCGAAATGTTGGATTTTGCAAGTATATGTTCTTTAGAGAAGAATGTTGAATCCAATGCGAGAAGTCAAGCTGGTACTCAATATCTTTGTTAGAGAGAGTGGAGATTGACTCATGAGAGCTGCTAAGGTAACATGAACATTGTGCTCTCGCTGTCATTCTGATTTGTTTGTTGTCATAATGTTTACATATGAACGCCTGTTTTTTTACTGTTAGGGTTATGTTGCGGAAATTCCATTTCGAGTTTCGGTTTTGATTGAATGTTTGTCTTTATTGTTATAGGAGCATGAGCAATTCGATAAGATCAATAAGGAAGCATATGAATGGATGAAGAAGGAGATAACTAAAGACATTGCTCAGATCAAGGTATAGGCATCGTGTTCCTACTAACGATAGTGTGAGATTGCAATTATGTGTAGTCTAAAAGCATGCTGGAAAGCTAAGATTGATTTTTAGACATTATATCATACTCAATACGCTTTCAGTGGAATTTTAAATAAGATATGAGCTTTTAAGTTTCTGTGTATATGTTGATGTCAAATACTTAAAGACATATAACTTCTGATATCTTAGCATGCAAACGACATTCCAGTACTTTCGTGCTACTTATTTTGATATTTGCTTCTAGGGTGCTGCCGTTTTTTCACCTTTTCATGATTGCGGTACTTTTATTTACAATATCAAAAATTGTTTTGTGAATGCAGAGAACCTTCTTTCGATAATCATTTTGTCATAAAGCATTCTCTCATTTCTATCGCTGAGCTAAGAAACATTAACATTTTGCAGGTAGAAAAGATGAAGAAGATAGCCATGCTTAAGGCAAAAGAGTAGAAGAAAAGAGTTGAATCGGGAGGTAAAAAATTAAGGAAGCAATCACACTCTTATAGTACTTCTTTGGACATTTGGGCTATTGGAAGTGGAATTGCTATAAAGCCATGCATCTTCACCAGTTGGCATAGTGTTGATTGTGGATTTCCAAATATATATTCAAGTTGCTTTAAAGACATTCATTTGATCATTGTAGTTGTAGTTGTTACTACTGCATGATTTGGTGTTATATATATATATTTTTCCCGGTTTTCTTTGTATATCAAGATCTTGAATCATGACCATGTTTTTTAACTTTCAGCTTGCAACTGGTGTCGATTGTCGAAAAATTGCAGGAGCTACACTCTTCGTAATACAGAAAATGAATAAAGAGGGTAAAATGTGAGGAGTCCTGTAAGTTTTGCGAACGAATTAGAGCTACCCATGTTATTTTAGATGAGGAGCATTGAGCATCTATATTTGTGATCATAGCATCAGATGCAAAATCACAATTGAATAATATAGGAGATGCATCAATTTGAAGAAGAACAATCATCATTTTGGTGTTAGAGAGTTTGCTGTGATACAGGAAAATAATATAAATGAATATAAATAAATAAAATGATCCCTTATGTATTCTTTAAATCTCTTCTTTAGGTCATTACTTTGAACTATATTTCATTAATTTCTTCCATTTAAAAATATATTTGGAGATTTTGTTTTGTTTGAGTTGGTTGATGTTATAATTCTGAATAATTTATTTCTTTCTTTTCTATCTCATTGTTTATTTCAATGTGTGGGTTAACTTATTGGGTATTTTTAAAATTTTAAAGAAATTATATGGTATTTATTCAACCAATCTTTATAAAGTATTAATACACTATACAAAAAATAAATATGTGGCGTTCCTCAATAATTGTAGCTGCTTATGAAATCAAAGGTATTATCCTCTACCTGCAACTTCTGAAATTATATATATATCTACAAACAATTATATAAATATTCAATATTTATTTTTTATTAGTAAATTGTTGATATGTTATTCAATACAAGTGATTCACGCAAACTTTATGGTTTAGTACAATTTTTCAAAATCTACTACTCCCTCCGTCCCACTTATATAGGGATAGTACAAAAAGGCAATCAACTATTCTTATATGAGTGGGACGGAGGGAGTATATTTTATGGCTCTGTGTCAATTATGTCGCGCATCGCGCGGGTACAAAACTAGTTACTATTCATTTAAAGCAATTTGCCTAAAAAATTCAAACACCGGCCACTAGTTTTCTAACCCTAAATTATAAATATCATCCTACATTTTCTTTAGGGAATATAAAGATCGAGACTGTTAATCGCGTACATTAACTTTCTATTATGAATCTAATACACACACGCATTATCTTATTTACGAAACGTGATTAGATGATTTTTTGAATAAGGTAAATACTGCTAATACTTACGACCTCATCATTTCGAAGTTGAGTATGTTTTGAGAGATATGATTAACTTAATAATTGACGAATTTCGGAATAGGGCACGAAATTGTATACGATTATAGTAATCCAATATTGTTCATATAGTATCATGTTTGAAATCAAATATCAAATCACAAGATAAAATACAAATTTATCACGAAAACTCTATAATACTACCTCCATCTCACTAAATTAGCCCCATGTTGAACAGTAACTTTTTTCGGCACGCGTTTCCACTGAAACCTAGTACGGGTTTTACGATATAATATTAAAATATTATTTCTTTTACGGGATACTACGAGTGTCGGGCTATCCCATAAAAGAAATAATATTTCAAAATTATATCGTAAAACCCGTACTAGGTTTCGGTGAAAACGCGTGCCGAAAAAATCAAAACATCCAATGGGGCTAATTTAATGAGATAGAGGTAGTATTCTCCTAATTTGCAATTCTACGAAGTAAATACGAGACTATATTTCATATCGGATCAAAATAATCGACCCACCCAACCTAGTCAAAACAAATTACTAACAATTAGTACCATAATGCTAATTCAACAATGTTCCAATTCAACAAGTTCAACAAACAAACAGCTAAAAAATTTAAATCATCAAATATTTAACGATGTACCAATGAATAATGAATTTACTATGAAATCAAAATCAAAAAAAGAAAAAAGAAAAAAACTAATTTTGTTTGGTAAAAAGGAAAAATAAAATAAAAAATACAGGCAAAAACCAAGAAATAAACACGGAATATTAGGAGCGAAGATTCCTAGAATCCAAACCAATGGGCGCCCCCCTCTTTGCTTAGCTGTCCCCCACCATTTACACCGGCGCACTTTCTATTTAATTATTGATTAATTTAATCCTTTTCCCAACCCCCAACCCTCTCCTCCCCACCTATAAATACCCCCCTCTTTTCTCCTGTTAAACCTTCTTTCGACCATTTTCGACAACCCCCTATAAGGTCAGTCTCTCTCTCTCTCTACTTTTTTTTTTTTTTTTTTTTCCATTTCCGTTCCGTTTATTTTATTCATTTCTGCCTTGTTTTTTTTTTTTTTTTCTTCAAGTTTTGTTTATTTGCTTTGTTTATTTCTGTATTGTTGTTGATGATTGATTAGTTTGTTTCAACTGTTCTTCGTTCGTACGTTTGTTGATTGATTGTGTGATGTGTGTTCTTATGATTTCTCGTTGGAATTTGCAGATTTTTGCAGCTGATTGAATTCCCCCTCTGAAATTAGATCTAAGATTTGTTTATTTGTTCATTCAATTCATAAATTTAGGGGTGGAATTAAGTAATTGGATCTCAAAACCTAGCTTCCATGTTTCCGATCCCTCCCTTTTTATGACGTGCGCCGTCCTTATGCGAAGAATCCGAATCCTCCACTCCTTCTCAGTAGTCTTCCTCTACTGGTTCTACGTCTTTTCATGAACTAGCCCTTTCGACTCAACCCGAAACCCTAACTTCGTTCGTTTACGATAGAATTACGCTTCCCAGTTAGATAAAGATCCATTCTTTCAATCAATTTCGGAAAAACCCCATCCAATTTAAGCAAAAAACCCGATCTTCTCCTTATCTCGAGGAAAGAAATGTCGTCGAAGAACCAACCAACGAGCCCCGGCTCCGACGTGGACGAGAGGAAGAGGAAGAGGAAGCTGTCTAACCGTGAATCCGCGAGAAGGTCACGGGTCCGGAAGCAGCAGCATCTCGATGAACTGATCGGGCAGGAGCAGAAGCTGGTGGAGGAGAACAAGAAGCTGAGGGAGATGATCGATGGCGCCTCCCAGCTCTACCTCGGCTTCGCCTCCGACAACAACGTGTTAAGGGCTCAGCTTGCCGAGCTGACTGACCGCCTCAGGTCCCTGAACTCCGTGCTCCAAATCGCGTCCGAGGTGAGCGGGCTCGCCTTCGACATCCCGGACATTCCGGAAACTCTCCTGGAGCCATGGCAGCTCCCCTGCCCTGTTCAGCCAATAGCTGCCTCGGCTGATCTGTTCCAGTACTGATGGATTCGATTCGAGAACGGTGGATCGTTTTCGATCGATGTAGCTTCTACCATAGTTGGCTTGTGTTCTACTGTTGTTAATAATGGTTATGGGGTGTGATTAGTCAAGGGTTTTGCAGTATTGTCAAAATATTACTACTACTATTATGCTAAGCTTTCTTTTCTGTGTTAGAATCAAGATTTTTGTTCTTTCTTTTTCTAGTTTCTTGTGTTTGGATTGGATCTCTTGTAGTGATGTGATAGGGTTCTTGATTGGTGGTTGTTTTTTGTGGTATAAATAAATATCTCATTTGTATCAACAACTTTTACTCCACTTGCTTCAGTGGAATGTTTGGGAATGAATATTTATTTGCTTTTTGATGTTATTTATTGATTCTTGTTCACTTTAATGTATGCTACAATTAAAGTTTGAATGTCACTTCAAACAACCTAATTCTTGTTCAACGCAATTGAAAAAAGTTTGTTGAACTAATGAATACAACAATCAAGATCAACATACATTGAAAATCCCATTTAAACCACTTGGGATGCCTATCGAAAACGAAAACGATCTTATGTTTACGTATACTCTATCAAGAATCGAACTTTTAAACGTTTTTATTGCCTTTCTATCAAGAGTCGGACTTTTAAACGTTTTTATTGCCTTTCTATCAAGAGTCGAACTATCAAACATTTTTATCACCTTATATATGCGTGTATTCAAGAGACACGTCAATTTCAAGAAATAACCTATTATTAATATTTTATATTTACGTATCTTTAAGAAATACGTCAAGTAGAAAGAAACGGAACGGAAACATCTTCAAGAAATACGTCAAACAGAAAGAAACGAAACGAAGGGAGAACGAGAACATCTTCAAGAAATACGCCAAATAGAAAGAAACGAAACGAAGGGAGAACAAGAACATCTTCAAAAAATACGCCAAACAGAAAGAAACGAAACGAAACGAAGGGAGAGGGAGGGAGGATGGTTAATGGTCCTTAGAGAATATTAATTGCTCTAATATCCCTATCAACAACCAATTCATTTTCAATATATAACCGTGTGTATAATCCCCAATCAACAACCATATAACAAAGTGTAAACGACTACTAACACCGAATCATCTACCGACACGTGTCCATATCAAAAGCCTTAATAATAACATTAAAACAAAGCCACATTAATTCCAAACATTAACAATAATAGTAATAATAATTAATTATCGTAAGTACGGCACTCGTCGGTCTCGGGGTTGTCCTTACAGTAGGTCTCCAAGGGGTCGGCCTCCTTCTGCTTGTCCCTGGCGTGGCTCGCCGCCGCGCTCAGCTCCTCCACCTCGTCCCACGCCGCCGCGCACTCGCCGCTCACGGCGTCGCCGGTGCAAGCCTCCTCCGCCTTCTTGATGCTCTCCTCCACCTTCCCCGTCAGCTTGTCCGGCGCCGCTGACGCGGTCATCCTCCTCAGCGGTGCGGCGGCGCTCCGCCTCCACGGGGCGTTCAGCTGCGCGAATCCGGCGGCGGACCTCGGCGAGGAGTCCGACGCCCTGGCGAACACCTTCACGGCGGCGAAGTTCACTCCTGAAACTGCAGCCATTTTTATTTAAATTTTCTTCGGGAAAAAAAAAAAAATTGATGGTGGTATTGTGGTGGTTTGTGTTAAGATAAATAGTTGGGGAATGTGGTGAATTGTGGATAGAAATTCTTATCATTTTTGCCGCCAATCGATGCCCTCCACGTGGCAACCATGCAAGATATTTGCGAGCGAAGATCTTTTTCTTTTATTCTTCTTTTTTTTCTGGTCTTTTATTTGTGTGTAATATTTCTTTTTCGTTTTTTAAATTAAAAAGAAAATGTGGAAAATAAAGAGGTTATTAGCGTAATTGGGCTTTTTACTACTCCCTCCGTCCTCTATTTAGTGACGTTAATACTATATTGGGACGTCCTCCATTTACTGACAATTTCCATTTTTGGACGTAGACCCCACAATCACTTTAACACTTTAACACTTTATTCATCTACTTTTTATTATTTTAACATTTTAATACTATTAAACAATTCAAATGGACCCACAATTATTTCACTTTAACACTTTAACACATTAATTTATTATTATACCATAAAATGCGAAAAAAACGCTTGCCCAAACTCCCTCCGTCACTAAATGGAGGACGGAGGGAGTATTTGGTTCCATACGTGTGATGAGTAGTATCAAGCTTGGATTCTTTTAGGTAATTCTATACACAGCCCCCATATTACTGCACACAGCCCCCTATTTATTTTTTAAATAATATTAATAAAAAATGTACAATAATACCCCTCAAATCCTTTGTCTCTTTCCCTCCCTCTTCTCCTACACAGCCGTAACAGCCCCCTCTTTCCTCTCTCTCTCCTCTTTGATTTTCCTCCATTGCCGATGCACAACCCCTCTTTTCTATCTCTTTCTCCTTGTTTAGTTCTCACACAACGTAGCCAGCAATGACATCGACAATTGTTTTTCTCACTACGATGGTTTTGGTTTGATTACATGAATAAGAATTATTTACGTTGGGTTCGTTGGCGGTGGTGAAGGGATTGTTAAACTCTTTTCAAGTAAAAATTAAGTTATCGATGAAACAATTGACGGCAGTTTCGGAATGACAAAGCTAGTGAGGCAGCCATAATTGGAAATGTAAAAAGAAAGTAGAGGTAAATCAGGTAATTGATGAATTGCAAATTCATAGACTTCAAATTTTAGAATTTGAATTAATTTTCACGGGCGCATTCGATGGATCATGGTGATGATGGTTGTTGTTGCTGTAGACGGCCGTTGAAGAAGTAAAGAAGGGAAGGAGAGGGAGAATACAGTGGTGTGACTATGAGAGAAATAGCGTCTGGGAAAGAAAAAGAAGATAGAAAGAAAAGAAATGGTGGCTGTGTTTCATGGGGGCTGTAGGGACAAAACTGTAATTTTCATATATTTCTTTTTATTTAATTAAAATGGGGGCCGTGGGGAGAAAAATGGGGGCTGTGGATAGAATTACCCATTCTTTTTCTTGATCGGCCCATCATGCCATGTTGGGATGTAGAGCATTTTTTTTACGTGGGGTAGTCCGACGGAACGAGGTTCGTTTTTCTATGGTTTCAACTTGATACGAGATTTTATCAGACTTATAATAATGAACAGGATTAGGATTAGCATATGTGTTTGTTCTAGTTACAATCATATACAGTCACACAAAAATATACTACCTCCATCTCACTAAATTAGCCTCATTTGCTTTATTGACTTTTTCGGTACGCGTTTCCACCGAAACCTAGTATGAGAATTAAAATATAATTTCGAAGTATTTTTTTGTTTACGGGATACTATGAGTGTCGATGTATCCCGTAAACGAAAAAATACTTCGAAATTATATTTTAAAACTCGTACTAGGTTTCGGTGGAAAGGCGTGCCGAAAAAGTCAATAAAATAAATGTGGCTAATTTAGTGAGATGGAGGTAGTAGGAGATTGTAAGTATTTCCTTTATTTTTAAAAATATCTTGGAGCTCCTCAAATTCAACAACAATGTCTAATTGCTCCCCACCATCTAATCCCGGCCGCGCGTAGCCATCACGCCCCGCCGTGGAACGAGATTCCCCGATAGCTAAAGGCACTACGCAACTGTGCTTTCCTTTAACGCCATTATTATTTCTTTCATTTTTTTAACCGTCTTCAGCGCTAACATGCGCCTTCAGAAAGTCTATCACCGTTTCTCTCTCCTCCATTTCCCCAAACAGCCCCTCATCCTCTCCCACTCTCCCCACTCCGTCTCCCTCACACCGCCCCATCGCCCTCCGTTCCGGCTGATCAAGCCTTTCTCGTCGAGTGCCGCAGCTGCCGGAAGAGCGAGAGCGATGCCAGTCCGCTGCGTCGCCGCCGTCCGAGGCGCCGAGGGCGACGCCGGCTCCAACGGCGCTGCTCGTGCTGCGTCCGCCGCGGCCGACCGTGAAGGTAGCTCACGAACTGCGCCTACGCCGCTTTTTGAATTGATTTGATTTGATTGCTGGTAGTTGAGCTATCCGATTCTCAGTGATTTTACAGTTTCGGCTGAAATTTGCTTTGAATTAACTGACTTAGAAATCGAAGTATAGCAGCTCGTGGTATTGGTTTCTTTGTTGCTATACTGGTTTCCTGTTTTCCTCTTGGTTTTTGTTTTACTTTTATGCTAGGGTCGTTGCTTATTATGGAAATCTGAATTTCTGGAGGTCTATGTATAAGTATCCTTGCAATTTTAGCATATATCACCATTATGATTGTGCAGCTATTGATCATAACTAAATTTCTCAAAGCAAACTGAATCAGTAATCTATGATCATAGTCTCAAATCCTTGCCAATCTTTGATATAAGTCCTTTCCGAATTGGCTGCGTGATGTATATAGTCTACGTATAATTAATGAATTATGAATCCTGAAAGTTGCTTGGATCATACATGGAGACATGTAGTACCACATCGATACTTGTGATTTCTGCAGTCAAGCTCAATTATCTCCATCATCTCATTTTTGGCATTGTTGCAGATTCATCATTGGGAAATGGGTATCGCCTCCCTCCACCAGAGATACAAGACATTGTTGATGCTCCACCCCTTCCAACAATATCATTCTCCCCTCATCGGGATAAAATACTATTCCTCAAGAGGAGATCATTGCCTCCCTTGGCAGAGTTGGCAAGACCGGAGGAGAAACTTGCTGGTGTTCGCATTGATGGGAAATGCAACTCAAGAAGTAGAATGTGGGTAACAACCCATTTCTTAGACTTTTTAGTCATTGTCAATTTTTCATAAACCACGTGTTGATGGTTTTATATTTGAATGTTTTATCGCTCTAACTAGAAAATTGCGTGACATTCATTTCCAGGTCATACTATACAGGTATTGGGATTTTCCAGATACTGAATGATGGTACTCTGGGTCCTGAAAGAGAAGTACATGGTCTCCCAAGTGGTGCTAAGATTAACTTTATCCAATGGTAAGCCAAATTGTTCTTAGAAATGTGCTACATGCACTTTGCTGTTATTTTTGATGCAGCACACGAGAATCGATTGGTACCACACACTAAAGTTTACCAACAGTTTTTCATGTCAGATGTATGAAAAGTTTAATTACTCCCTGTTCTTTGCCCCTTTTCATTTAATAAAGAATCACAACAATCAAGTATAGTTATCTTTCTGCAAAATTTTTATCATCCTTAACTCTTAACTCACTTCTTTTCTTGTTCTAATAAGGTCACATGATGGTAGCCATCTTGCCTTCAGTGTTAGAGTCGATGAGGTATATGCCTCCAATTCTAGTCTTCCATTATAGCCTGTGATCATGGTGTGCGTTGTACATCTTGCTGTTGGAATTCTTTCTTTTCCTACCCATATAGTTATTCTTTAAACTTACTGATTGCTGAAATAATATTTATTTATTCCAAAAACTCATCTCCTCCTTCCGCTTGCCTTGTATCTTATGATAGATATTCTCTATACGAATGCTGTTTCCCTTACAACCAATCTCTTAACAGGAGGATGGAAGCAGTAGCAAGCTGAGAGTATGGGTAGCTGACATTGAAACCGGAGAAGCTAGGCCTCTTTTCCAGACACCGGATATTTTTCTTAATGCAGTTTTTGATAAGTATGCTCCATAACTTTAGATAGCGTTTGGATTTTATAGTTAAGTTTCTTATGTATATTTTTTCTTCACCTTTTCAAATCTCTTTCATTTTTCATGCTCAGCTTTGTGTGGGTAAATAACTCAACCCTGTTGGTCTGTACAATCCCTCTGTCTCGGGGAGATCCTCCAAAGAAACCTATTGTTCCTCCAGGTCCTAAGATCCAATCCAATGAAAAGAAGGATATAATTCAAGCAAGAACACATCAAGATCTTCTCAAAGATGAATATGATGAAATACTATTTGATTACTACGCAACTTCTCAGCTGGTTTTGGTATCTCTTGATGGAACAGTGAAGCCAGTTGGACCTCCAGCTATATATACATCCTTGGACCCATCACCAGATGAGAAGTATATTATGATTTATTCGATGCACAGACCATATTCTTATATTGTACCCTGTGGGAGATTCCCCCGAAAGGTTGATCTATGGACAGCTGACGGCAACTTCGTAAGGGAAATTTGTGATTTACCCCTGGCTGAGGATATTCCCATCACACATAATAGTGTTCGAAGAGGAAAGCGCTCAATCCAGTGGAGAGCAGATAAGCCATCGACACTTGTCTGGTATGCTATTTACAGTTCCTGCATCTATATTGCTTGAATTGGAAGAATGAATTCGCAACTCGGAAGAATTTTGATGTTGGATTTGTGAATGCTCAGAGATCAATAAAGAACTTTAAATCTGTTCTTTCTAATGAAAGAAATTGATCTTTCAGTATGATTAACATTGATATCAAATCACGTAATAGTATTTTAGATTGAACATGTGTTACAAATGCATACAGGTCATATGCAATCACTTTGCGCTTTATATTGCAACATTTATTACTTTTTTACTGCCTTCTCCTATGGGCTTTAGGTAACTTTTAAGGGAAATCTGTGTGCTGATTGATCACATGTGATGTTCAGTTTATTAACTCCTAACTTTTACTTTTTGGTGGTGAATAAGGGTTGAGACGCAGGATGGTGGTGATGCCAAAATTGAGGTCTCTCCACGTGATATAGTTTACACAGAACCTGCTGAGCCAATTGAAAATGACCAGCCAGTTGTTTTGCATAAACTTGATACTCGCTATGGGTATGATTTTTATATGGCTTTAGTCCGCATATCTTCGGTTTTCAAATATGATTTTTCACATAAGTATTTTTTTTTTTAATTTTATTTGCTTTCATAAGGTAGCCTACTCAGATAGCTGATTTTCAGATTCTCTGACCCTTTTACCACAATGTAGTCATCGAACTATCTTTTACCCTATATCACTTGACCTGACGTCGTCCCTTACTATTTCTGAACCCCTTGTGTTTTCAGAGGGATCTCTTGGTGTGATGACTCGCTTGCACTAGTTTATGAATCTTGGTATAAAACACGGAGGATAAAGACCTGGATTATTTCACCCGATATTGAGGGTGCAACTCCACGCATTCTCTTTGATAGATCTTCCGAAGATGTTTATTCAGATCCTGGTTCTCCCATGCAGCGGAGAACACCTTCAGGCACTTATGTGATTGCAAAGATCAGTAAGGGAGGTGACGAGGGCACGTATGTTCTATTAAATGGAAGTGGTGCCACTCCACAAGGGAATGTACCATTTGTAGATTTATTTGACATGTGAGTTTCATAGTATATCTTTTTCTAGCTATCTATTCTATTCATCAATATAATGATATAATATCTGACTCAAAAGAGTTTCAGAAATACAGGCTATAAAGAACGAATATGGGAGAGTGACAAGGAAAAATATTATGAGTCTGTTGTTGCTCTGATGTCCGATCAGCATGAAGGCGACATACCTCTTAATCGATTAAAACTTTTAACTTCAAAAGAATCCAAGACTGAAAACACACAGTATTACCTACTGAGTTGGCCGGAAAAGAAAGCGTGTCAAATCACAAATTTCCCACACCCTTACCCTCAGCTGTCTTCACTAAAGAAAGAGATGATTAGGTATCAAAGGAAGGATGGTGTTCAACTTACTGCTACATTATATCTCCCCCCTGATTATGATCCTGCGAGGGATGGACCACTTCCGTGCTTAATGTGGTCTTATCCTGGCGAGTTTAAAAGCAAAGATGCAGCTAGTCAAGTGCGTGGTTCTCCAAATGAGTTTGCTGGCATTGGTTCAACATCTCCCCTACTGTGGCTAGCAAGAAGGTACACTTCTTCTCACTTTCTTAGGATTGTATCTTTAAAGTATTGTTTATTGTCATAAGCTACTTATCAATTTTCAGTTTCTGCCGAACTCATGATCACTTAAAATCCTGCAGGTTTGCTATCTTATCAGGTCCGACGATTCCTATTATTGGAGAGGGTAATGCAGAGGCAAATGATAGGTATTGTGATAAATGATCTATTTTACTTTTGGATGGACAAGATCTGCTGTTGTTATATTATTCATTAATATACTTGTTCCCTTCTTCAGCTACGTAGAGCAACTCGTTGCAAGTGCGGAGGCTGCAGTTGAGGAAGTTGTTCGCCGTGGTGTAAGTTTTGCCACTTCTAATTTTCACAAAAAGCAGTTTCTACAGATAACTGATAATTCTATGGATATCGTGTTCTCCAGGTGGCTCATCCAAACAAAATTGCTGTTGGTGGTCACTCATATGGGGCTTTCATGACTGCAAATCTACTTGCTCATGCACCTCATCTCTTCTCTTGTGGAATTGCCCGCTCTGGAGCATACAACAGAACACTTACACCCTTCGGGTTTCAGGTACAGATATAGTTGCTGCAGATTAATTTATGCACCATGAACTTGGTTCTTAAATTGCTGTCTAGTCTCCAGTCTGCATTTTCTTATCGAATATCTCAATTTTGCAGAATGAGGATAGGACTCTTTGGGAGGCTGTTAGCACCTACGTCGAAATGAGCCCATTCATATCGGCTAATAAAATCAAGAAGCCTATCCTACTCGTCCATGGAGAAGAAGATAACAATTCAGGAACCTTAACAATGCAGGTTTGGGACCTATCCTTTTCTCTTCTCCGTGTGTAATGTTTTTCCTTACAATTTGTAGCTTATGTTACGACTTGTAAACATGATACAGTCAGATCGATTCTTCAACGCATTGAAAGGACATGGTGCACTTTGCCGCCTCGTGATTCTCCCCTTCGAGAGCCATGGATATTCAGCTCGAGAGAGTGTGATGCATGTTCTCTGGGAAACTGACAGGTGGCTGCAAAATTACTGTGTGGCCAATGCTAGCGAAGAAACTAACAACGCCTCCGAAGAAAATGCAAGCAAAGGCACAGCGGAGGCAGAAGCCAAAGCTGTCGGAGCAGCTGGAGGAGTTGCTGAGGAGCCAGATCACGAGCCCGATACAATTCAAATCATGCGCAAGTCTTCATTGTGGTAATCCTCCTCTCTCCAAGTAATGAAATTTCAAAAAAAAAAAAATGCTTTCCATTTTTATCTCAAGAGAAGGATCATGGTTAAACTTTTAACGAGCCTTTCACCCTCGATGAATGTACTTTTGTTGCAGATATTAATCACGACTCGAAATGGATAAACCTCGAGCTCGGTGAAGGCTACAGCCTACAGTTGATATAGCATCACTGATTCACCTAAGCTAAAACATGGCTCAATGATTTAGTGTGCAGTGATGTGATTATGATTTTATGAGCAGATTAATTAATTATTGGAGGGGAATAATTGAATTGAATTGATCCTATAATATAATTCATCCCTTTGGTGTTATGTATTTGTAAACTTCTTATGTAACTTTAAGAATCTTCTCTCTCTCTCTATTAGGCCGAGTGTTCTTGTATTATGTCTTGTACTCGGTATTAATAATGCCTTGTCTATAAGGCCTTGTATTGAAGGACTCTGATATTCAAGAGACGTGTCGTCTTGAACGAGACCGAGGAAGTCAATCTTTGAATTCATTAGTCAATTATCCAGAGCAAGAAAAAGAGCGCAAAGCTTAGGCTATCGTAGTATTGGGATATGCGATCAAATAAACAACATGCTATTCACGCACACTTCTAGTGTTGCCTTGTACACAATAGAAAAACAATAATGGCATTGCATTGGTTGCCCATCATGCACCCACTTTGTCTAACTACAAACAATAATTTAATTATTGGATGGTATTAATTGAGTAGAAAAGTACACTAGATCTGAGATATTTCGCCTATCATCATAAAAATTGAAGCTCTCATGAGATTATGGAATACGAGAAACAAACGCTCTCGTACCATTCGTCCCACTTCACTAGTTGTAGTCCCGTTGGAATACTTTTCAAACACTAAGTTATAAAATCAAAGCCCACGCAATAGGAAAAAATAGGAAAGAGACCCTAAAAAGTCTTTACGTGGCATTAAAGTCCAAACGAATACAGCCACCATTTTGGAATCCCCAACACACACACACACTCTCTCTCTCTCTCTCTAAAAAGAAAAGGAAAAATATAAAATAAATTTGACTGCTCTTCTCTTGTCTTCTCGTCTCGTTCGAGTTTCTATTTATAAATAAACCTCTCCTCTCCACACTACACAACTGAGAACCCAACTACTCTCTCTCTCCCTCTCATGGCGTTCTCTCCCTGCTCCCGCGGATTCCTTCTCCTCCTCTTCCTCCTCTCCGCCGTCCCCGTCGCCTACATCATCCACTCCGAGACGTCGGACCGGGCGGCGCACGTCTACGCCTACCGCAGCAAATCCTGGCTCCGCGAGTGCGCCAAGTGGGACGATCTCAACAACCGCTTCGTCGTCTCCTTCTTCGAGGGCGGCGTCGGGGTGCTGCCGGTGAAGGAGGACGGCGCAGTCCTCGAGGAGGTTACGGTAGTCGGAGACGGCGGCCTCGGGAAGAACGCGTCGCTCGGGATCGTGATTGACCGGCCGAGGAACCGGCTGCTGGTGGCGATCGCCGATGCGATGGGGAACAGGTACAGCGCGCTCGCGGCCTACGATTTGACCTCCTGGAATCGGCTGTTCCTCACTCAGCTCGCTGGTCCAGGTGATTCACTTTCTCTCTCCTCGAGTAGTTACTGCTAACTATAGATTTCTCAGCTGCAAGCAGATGAATGTGAAATTATGCTCCTTAGAATTTAGAAAACGTTTCCGAATTTGAAATTATAGGTAGGTGAGTGATTCATTGTGAATTTATGAAGGTTGGAGTGATAGGTGGAAAAGAACTGTGTAGGAAACAAGTAGGTGTTGGTATTTTTGTGTAAGTTTAGATGTTACATGCGTTTGCTTGTAATTCAAGGCTGGGACAGAATCACGCAGTAGCACCGGATTTTACACAAAACGATTGGAATCCTTTACCAAATTGAGCTACAGTTGCAGTTTACTGCTAGAAATTCTTACTATAATCTGGCTGAACTCTTATGAATTGAAAAGGAGAGAGAGAGAGAGAGAGGGAGATACATGTTTGATAGTATTCCATTGAATACTCTGTGTTCTTTATGCCAGTATTAGCTATTGCTTGTACGTAATCACACATTGTTTTTCTTAACCACTAATGATGTAAATGAAGCACACATAATTACATATTGCATCGGAACTACGATATGAAAAAACGAAGATTTCTTTATGCGTTGTGGGGAAACTGCAATTACTGCTATCAATTGCCACTCTGAAATTTGGTGGAGTTTATTACAATTGATTGAGGTGATAAAATCAGTTATGTAAAGTTCCAGTTCATACTCTAGTTATTAGCCATTGTGATTAATTGTCATCTGCATATTTGTTGTATGTAAGTATATAGTTAAAAAAGAAAAGCAATAAAGGCCAGATTAGAGGATGTTTAAGGAAGAGGAACATTTGTCCATTCTTGCAACTTTTGAATTGTCGGCTGCTATCTCTATGTTACTGAATAAAGTGATTGCTCATAGACAAGAAAGGTGCAAATAGGGCCCTCATTGTACTTACAAGTTACAGCTAACTAAGCGGTCTTCAACTCATTAATTTATTGCTCATGACCTGCGTTCATCAACTTCTACCGGCATTTGGTTTAGGTAGCTGGGGTTTCTCTCCCGATTTCAAGAATTAAGTACACAGCTTATGATGTCGATGCAAGAGTCGAAAAATAGTTTGAAGCTTTATATTTCTATAAACTTACTTGCTCTGTGATGATATCTCAATGTGGTCTTCAATATTTTGCTAGCTAACATCGGTTTTTGAAGATGGGATCTTTGCAGTGGTAGCAATTTGAACTATACCTTTTGTTTTCTTCTTCTTTCTAAATGCGAAAGAATATGAAAAGGTAGATGTATTAATGGTCTATTGTTGTTTTATCTTTTGAATGTGCAGGGAATGAGAAATCATTCGCAGATGATGTAGCTGTAGATGCAGAGGGGAATGCATACGTAACCGATGCAAAAGGCAGCAAGATATGGAAGGTCGGAGTAGACGGAGAATACCTTTACACAATCAATAGCGCTCTCTTTGCCCAAAGGGAGTGGTACTACCTAGTTGGTCTCAACGGAATCGTATACCATCCAAACGGATACTTACTGGTCGTCCACACCTTTTCCGGTAACCTCTTCAAAGTCGAGATAGGAAAGGGAAAAGGAGACCAAGTCAAGCAAGTCAAGATAACCGAGGGCTCTTTGATGTTCGGAGATGGATTGGAGCTCGTTTCCCCCACGAAACTCGTGGCTGCAGGTACCGCCATAAAAATGGTAGAGAGCACCGACGACTGGGCAACTGCCCGAATAGTAGGGAAGTCGAAGGGCATAGGGCATCGTCTGGTGACAGCAGCCACGGTGAAGGACGGTAAGGTTTACTTGAATCACTTGTTTGGCTTGGGGTACCCTAATAGGAAACATGTGCTCGTTGAGGCCATTTTTTCTTGATAGATGACTCTGTATCTTGAGAAAGAAAGTGGTGTTTATTTCTGTGTGTGTGTGTGTATGTGTGTGTGTGTGTTTGAAGTTCAAGGATAAAGAGATGTATGTGTATCATTGCATGCATATATAAAAACGGCTGCATTTTTCTTTAAAGCAAGTTTTTTTTTTTCCTTCATTGAATTAATTTTTAATTTTTTATTTTTTTTTATGATATAACAAGATAACAACAATTCAGCTACTTCGGAGTATTTTCCTTTTTTAATGTATTGACTTTATATTTAATTTTAGGAATCATTTGCTGCATTTTTGGGCATGACGTAAACTTATTAACAAGAAATGATTTGATTATAGTAATAGTGGAATGTAACGTACCCACATGCTACGCTAATTGGAATCAATTTGGTACGTGAATTTAATATGATTATTCCACTAATTTTGTAAAATTTATGAACAAAAATCAACACAATAATTTGGATTGCCCCACTACCTTTCATGTCTGTATGTAATGTAATTAGCCAATAATTGTGATATGCTATGCACAATCAAATGAAGTAAGTAGTACTATATTTTCTTGGAAATACCCAGAAACCTACAATATATAAATACTTGCTCAAAAAGTATTTTAATTTAATACAGAAGTTACAGAACGGCTAAGATTTTGGATTTAAACGAGGAATTATCATAATAAAATAGATTAAAACCTGTACATTCAAAAATTAAAAAAAATCTTAATTGTACCATAATTTTATTTTTTTAGAAGAAATAAAAAAATGTTACACTAAAAAGGAGAGAGGTGTGTTTAGAGTTAGGACACGTCAATGGTTTACAGCTAGAGGGCACGACGCCATTTTCATTGCTCCATTCTCTCTCTCTCTCTCTCTCTCTCTCTCTCTCTAAACAAATTGAAAACTACCTTCTTCTTTCTTTAATCACTTTCTTAGGAAATGCAGAGGGATTTTGACGATTATGGCGGAATTTCAACTCTTACCACGAATAATACTAATAAAACCAATATTCTCTCCTCTCTCTCTCTCATAGCTGTTCTGTTAGCATGAACAATACTTGAATAAAATACTGAATTCCTCCATTTCAGTGCTTCTCGACAACACAATACCGAACCCTTAACAACTACTCCTCCATTTCTTGACTTCGATTCCCTCACACACACACACTACACACACTAGCAAAGGCAAGGCGATGGAGAAGCAAAAGAGTTTCTCGGTGAAACCCATCAAATTCCTGGTCTCCTCCTTCACTCTCTCCTTCTCCATAGCCTTCGTCATCTTCTGCTTCACCTGGGTTTTCAAATCCGCCCCTCTTATCCACCTCCGCCCCTCAAATCTCGCCGTGCAGAGCCCCAAAGGATTCAGCAACACTTCCTCGCTCAAAAATTCAATCCTCGTGGAAGAAAATCTCGTCGGCGGTGGAAATTCCTCTGCTCGAACTGCTGCTGACGTGGCAGATACAGAGGGTTTCGATGGAGAAGGTGAAGTTTCAGCTGCAGAGAGAGAGAGTAAAGGTAGTTTGTTGCTTGCAAATTCTAGTTTTACACCTTTACTTAATGCTTCGAATGGTACTGAACCGAACATGGGCGCTGCGAGTGTTGAAAATCTCGATGAGAGAGTTCAAGAATCGAATGGGAATGATTCTAGTGAGGGAGAGAGAGAGGAACATGGCTCAATCCGAAGTAGTGTTGAGGATAAGAGTAGAGTAGGCTGTGATGTTACTATAGGGAATTGGGTTTTTGATGAGAGGTACCCTTTGTACACAAATGCTACATGTCCCTTCATAGATGAAGGTTTTGGTTGTGAGAGTAATGGAAGGTTGGATAGAGATTACATGAAATGGAGGTGGCAGCCTCGAGATTGTAGCATTCCTAGGTAAGGATTAATGCCTCTGGTAATAACTATTTTAGTGTGTAGCTTTGAAGATTGGAGTGTTATGTGATGGAGATTCTTGTGTGGATGATTGTAGGTTCGATGCGACCAAGATGCTCGAGTTGATTCGAGGGAAGAGGTTGGTTTTTGTTGGCGATTCGCTCAATAGGAACCAATGGGAGTCGATGCTTTGTTTGTTGATGGGAGGTGTGAAGGACCCGAAGAAGGTGTATGAGGCTCGAGGGAGGAAGATCACGAAAGAAAGGGGGAATTATTGTTTCAAGTTTGAGGTAGCTTTGATGATCGGAGCCTTTTAGACTTCTTGATGTGATGATTGTGTTTGTGTGTGTTTGTGTTCTATAGTTGAAGGGGTTGTTACTTGTCTTGAAATTTTTGCAGGATTACAAATGTACGGTGGAGTTTTACGTGTCCCATTATCTAGTTCATGAGAGTAAGGCGAGAATCGGGAAGAAGAAAGGGCAGACGTTGCGGATTGATGCCATGGATAAAGGGTCATCGAGATGGAGAGGGGCTGGTATTCTGGTATTCAATACTGCACACTGGTGGAATCATCAGAAAACTAAGGCTGGGTAAGCCTCTCACTCCAAACTGCAACAAATTGTCGATAGGAACGCATATATTGAACTTTGCAGGGTCGATTCTTGAATGTTTTGACG
This sequence comes from Thymus mandschuricus, assembly GCA_029379335.1. Classification (NCBI taxonomy): domain Eukaryota; kingdom Viridiplantae; phylum Streptophyta; class Magnoliopsida; order Lamiales; family Lamiaceae; genus Thymus; species Thymus mandschuricus. The sequence goes on from CM057071.1 coordinate 574,576, forward strand.
CATTTAATATGCTGCATCGTGTTCTATGTCAATTCTTATGGCCTTTGTTGTTACAATCTCAAGGTGTTCTTGGTTATGGGCCATCTTCTTGCATCTCGTATGTTATTTTCATGCCAATGTGTTCTCCGTAACACATTCTTGCGCACACACAACACCTAAATATATGGTTTTCTTCGTGTTATGTACCATTCTCTCGACTTTTTTCACCTAATCTGCTTGATAGCGATCAATTTTGTTGCCTCTCTCGTGGAACTAAATGACAGGAATAACTACTACCAAGAAGGCAACCAGCTTCATCCTCATCTCGACGTTACAACAGCCTTCAAACGAGCCCTACTAACATGGGCATCGTGGGTCGATAAGAACATAAATCCCCACAAAACTCAGATATTCTTCAGAAGCTCTGCTCCTGCCCATTTCAGGTTAGCAAAAACCAAAGCAAACCATCACAATTTTCAACTTTTATCATCATCAAATTCCAACGATCATTCATCGTGTTTTCTCCAACAGTGGAGGCCAATGGGACAACGGAGGCCACTGCAAAGAAGCATTCCGGCCCATAAACGAGACGTTCATCTCCGTCTACCCGGAGAAGAATCTGATAATGGAGGAGGTTTTGGGGCAGATGAAGACTCCGGTTACTTTTCTGAATATAACCCGTTTATCGGATTATAGACCGGATGCTCATCCCTCGATATACGGAAGGAAAGCCATAAACCCAGGCGTTCAAGATTGCAGCCATTGGTGCCTACCTGGTGTTCCAGATATCTGGAATGAATTAATGTACCATCATTTGCTGTCAAGAAACAAGGCCATTTCATAGACTATAGATCAATCACTTTCTTTCTTTTTTTGTTAGTAATTGTACAGCCAGCATAGTTGCTGAATTTTGTTTTATTTTTTTTACTAACGTCTAATTCTATAAGTTTGCATTCTCTTTTATGCGAAAGAGAGAAAAGAGAAAATTATACTATAAATTCCACCCCTTTTCTCACATTTTCTCACATTTTCTCAATTAGGGAGGATTTTACTCGAGATAATATTTATCAACACCAAATTGGAGAGATAATATTTTCTCTCCATTGTAGTGCAAATGAATGGGAAAAAATAGAAAGGTGAGAAAAGGGGTGTTATTTATTTATAGTGTGATTTTCTCTTTTCTTTCCTTTTCTTTCGCATCAAAGAGAACGCAACCTAAATATATAATTTATGATACTTACAATCTTAACTCTCTCTCTCTTACTAACTAATTTTGGCTAATTTCTAATTCTGGAAAATTAACTACTACAACCATATTTGTTTAATAAGTAGTACTCCATCATTGGGGAATATTTGCTTTGTTGTGTAAGTCCGTCGTGTTATTTTATTAATAATTAGTATTTTAATTGCATAAGTATCACCGATTATATTTACAAATATGCCACCGAAAAATGGGGTTTGGGTCCGAATATGGAAATAGTCAACGAACTTTGGTTGGCGTTAGTTTAAAAGCAAACATCATTAACAAGTAGCAATTTTGATATAATTAAATCTGTGTAGAGTTTTCTACTTAGAAATGTTTTCCAGCAACTTACATTTATGGCTGTAATAATATGAAGAGAGAGAGAGAGAGAGAGAGAGAGAGAGAGAGAGAGAGAGAGAGAGTATGTCTCGTCAACCTGATTGGTGCTTCTTAGCTCGACCGTGATGAAGCGGTTCGCCGTCTCTCTTTGAAGAGCCGGGCTTCCGGGCCCAGGCTGGTGCTTCGTCTGGACCATATCGATAATCGTAGAAGATCTCTTCACCGGATTGGATATGCTCGTTTGCATAGATTCCAACTCGGTGATCGCCAGCTACCAGCATTACCTGTATGTACGTGTACGGTTCAGGGAAATCGAAATGAGTGTTGTCGAAGAAGAAAATCAGTGAGAGATGAATAACCTTTGCATAGCAGTTTGGATTTGATGAGTGGTTTGCGAATTTCAACTTGTCTCCCTTGCGGTACGCATCAAGGACGTACTGAAACAAGAACAACTCCTTAAAATGTCGGTACTCATAACTCGAGAGACATATAGGTATGCTGAAATTTGAACCAAAGATATCTCGGCCTACTGCCACATCATGTCACGAAGATCCGACTTACCTTATCATTCAAGTCAAAGAGGAACGAAGAATTTGCACGATCATATATCTTTCCACGCTTATCTGCTTCTTGATGGGAGATCAACTCACCCGTATATTCTCCAAGATAATCATTTTTATTGACAGAATTCTGAAATTACGAATCCCAATGTAACCATCACACAGTTGCGTTCATAATAGAAGGCTACAGATATTTTATACCTTAATAAATGCTCCCCAACCAGCAACTTCCGAATTCGACAAGAGGATCTATCAACGAAAAAGCCAAGTGGTTTTCTAGTGAGTGCATTACTTGAGAAGAAGGATAGTAATTTGAAGATCCAAAAACAGTTACCCTTTGCTGTTGTCTCAGAAGGAGCTTCATGTTGCCACACTGGCTGTCACCTCGTCTCGGTGGTTCTCCCAATGAACCGTCACCACAGCTGCACGAAATTGGGAATTATTGGCAACAAAGTGTGCATCAAAATATAAGATATTCAACTTGAAGGCAGCCAAAGTTGAACCTAAGGAAGTATAATGTCTGAGGAATATGAAAATCAGAAGTAAACAAGTATGCATCATGATGTTCGTGTCCATGATGATTGAATAGACGGTGATGCGGAAAATAATCAGTCTCAGAAAAATATCGGTTCAAATAACCAGTTTCACAAACAAACTTGCTAAGAACTTGTGAGTTATCATTTCCTCATAATTTTGGCTCTATACAGTAAATTTTGAACGTGAAGGTATCAGTATTCAGTTGTAGTCATTTCCTACGAGAGAATAAATTATTTGTTAGCATTAATGCATTTTTCACTTTTAATCGCCTAGAGACAGCAGTTTGAGATAAAAAGCTGTAAAACCTCGATACCTAACCCAACAATTCCGGCAAACATCTGGATCACATTCACGTCCAGCTGCAAAGCAGGGACATTGCCGGCTTTTGCATTGACTTTTAGCACAATGGCATCCTCTAAACCGATTTTTGCAGCTCTTAGAGCACCTGAAACAAAGCTTAATGAATAAACAGCTTCTGTAAAAGAATAAAATGAGGAAACCACACAGCACCAATCAAAGACCTAATTCAGCATGACACTTTTCATGCTTGCTATTCTCAGCAACAATATGTTAGCTCAGTGAGGACCTACTTGTGGTCAACATGATTCTTTTCATATATCAATGATAATTCGAAACGCTCTACATCGTATCAAACTGATGCCAAAAAGGCAATCGTCACCATAAATCCTGAGCATATTACTAGATATGCTGAATATCGTGAGTGAAATTTATATGGAAGTATAAGTACCCGCAGTATTTCTCACAACAAGTTCCAGTTTGTAGGCAAGGACACTGCTTTCCACATGTTGGCTGGCAACCACATGGAGTATATTGCTTATATGGCTCGTCTTTTCCATCTATCATCCTTCTCCACAGGGACGGATGGCCAGCAGACTTCCAAGAAGACTTAACCTTGCGCACTCTGCCCTTTTTACGACATATTCTTGATTTGGCAGGCATATCTGACACCTATATCAACAGTTAGTGCAATTATACATGCAAAGTTCTATCTAGAAATTGAAATAAACCCACTTAGTTGTAGGCAAAGTTTAAGAAAAGGCTACAAACCATAGGATCCATGTCATCTCTCCTAATATCTTCAAAATACGAGTTCAGCATCGCTAAGGATCCACGAGACATCCCAGCTCCATCACCATACATGTAACTGAAAACTTCTTTGCAGGTTCTCAAACCAGGGAGCAAATTCCGGGCTATAAAACAGCTATAGAACATGATATTTGTATTAGCTCGACAAGGTGAAGAATAGCAATATGGCTAGAAGTACAGAAGAACATGTATACCAACTTTGTGATTAGATGCATATAAGAACTCACAGAAGTACAGAGAGAAATACTAAAGATGCGATGCACCCATATAATACATTCTACATTCATGACAGCAATCCCTTATTCTATCCCGAAATTGGACAGTGACTAACCTGATATACTTTAAATCCCAATTTTGGCAGGGAATTAAGCAAACTTTTAAAACTAAAACATGTTACAGTTGGCATCTTGAAACAATCTTATGATTTTTACATTAACATCCATCCTTGTGCTACTATGCTAGTTGGAAGTATATTTGATTTAACTAAAAATCTTTTGTGGAATAAGATTATCCAACTATGAAAATAATTTTGATCATGAAGTTGAGGTTCACGTACCTATTTCTTCCAAATATTTCTAATCCCTTCCGGTACAAGTCTTTCTCAAAAGGTTTCCAGTTGCTCCAACCATGCGAAGCTGTGACTGAACTTCCAATAGGCTTATATGTCTGCTTCAGAGGGAGTTCGGTGAAATCTTTTTCTCTATCCAAGGCAGATTTTTTTATGTTATCACCAGTACCACTCTGGGGGCAATTAATATAACTTAGATCATGCCTGCTTAAAACATGCACTGAACTAGAGGTAGAACTCTCAAGTTTATATTTGTGGGATCCCACTGCTTCAGGGACCTGGTCCACCAGAGTTGAGCCTTCTTGAACCATCGGATCTGGATCAGCCAATTCAAACTTCTTACTGGATGAACTTGGTAAGTCATTGGAAGTCACTTTTGATGCTTTAACTGAAGAATTTGAGGATTCAAGTAGCGCAGCCTTTTGTTGGCTTTCCAGATGATCTTCTATCATGGAAATATGTTTTTCTCGTGAGATGATCTACAAGTATTTCACAAACAAGATAAGAAAGCAACAACTGCATCATTTATTACCTTGCTCATTAACAGTTGGAGACAAGGGGAGTCTGCCTTCCTGACTGGATGCAGTATGAGCGTCCAACATATCTACTTCTGATTCTGAATGCTTTGGCTTGTCTTTGGAACAATTTGACTATAAGAACAGGAATTTTTTTTTCCACGACAACATTAAGAAGTTATCAACTTTGAAATCTCTCATCATTTGGTGTGGTGGTAAGTGCAGCAATGATATCACACAGAAGAATAAGCCTTAGAATCGGAAAACATCAGATTTAAAAAACTGAAGTCGGTTTCTCTGAAACACTTGGAGTTCTCTTAGCATGTACTTACAAAACATTTCTCCCACAATCCTACCATGTTATGCATCTATGACCACTATTAAAGACAAAATCCTTGAACTTAACAGGTTCTGATACTGCTTCTTTTTTAATTTCGAGTAACTTATTGCATAAATTGCACCAAGATGGGAAAAAATGGGAGAGGCAAGTCTTATAATTCATATGTTGGAAGATAGCCAATAATACTGGAGATTCTTCGACAATACCTGAAGATAACATTGATCTCCACATGGCTTCAAGTCCTCCTCTGTGTCAAATTGATAAAATTGCTTTTCGTCCTGCCAACCATAACTTATTCATCATCATCATCATCATATGAGAGATATGTCGAGAACTGAAAAAAACTAGCACAATTTTTTGCTTACAGGATACAATAGAGCTTGTGAGCAACCATGTAAACGGCAGTCAAACACCTGTAACAAAGAAGAGGTAACATACGCATGTAATAAAGAAAGTGCAAAGTGAGACTCACAAGCTAATTAAGACCCATGTATACTTGCAAATAATTTTGTTCTAAAATTATGCCTAGTTACACTGTACCACCTGAATTACACCATTACCAACTTATATATTGTTTATGAAGGGCCTGTAAATTATGCTACACTATGTTATTCACACACTACCACAGAGAGGTTAACTTTGGCGGATTGGTCCATTGAGATCCTCTACGTGCATGCCACATGATACTTTCATGGGTATTTCCGTAATTTTTTAGAGGAATGACATAATTTTCACATGCCATCTATGTGAGAGGAACCCTATGATATACTAGACAGCAGCAACCATTTGATGGCGTAGAGTAAAAAATGACTTCAGATGGAAACGTATAATAGAAGTTGACAAAAATGTGAAACCGGACATGCTTATGATGGAAAACTATTATTATCTCTTAGCATTTAAGAGGTCTGAAATTTCCATTGACAACGTAGAGAGCAACTCAAATAATAATGTAGCTTCCTGATACACTTGCAACAAAAAAGCTTGAACTCACAAGTCAAGACCACATACCAGACAACGGCGGCAAAATAGATTATCAAAAGAATCTAAAGCAGCGCTGAGGCTGTGGTCCAAGTATATATTATCTTCAGATCTATCTTCTTTTGAAGATTTCTTCTCTGTGTCCATCTGCTGATCTGTTTCAATTAGCATCGTGCAACGTTCCTGCACATCACAGGAACGAATTCATCCACATGATCAAAAGGACAGAATCGAGTATTATAATTTTTAATTAGACTAATGTCTCCCAAGAAACAAAAAATAAGCAAAAGAACATCCTATCATTATTAAGAAAGTTATATTTTTTTCTCCTATCAAATTCTTGAAGAGTTGTATAGAGAAGTTACTTGGATTTCCTTAGAGGATCCACCAACAAACTGGGTCAGCACATCAAGAACTTCGTTCCCTGTCCCATACTCTAGAAAGGCCACACTGGAATACCAAAATAAGTATACCATAACTCATGAGTACTTAAAGAATGTAAACATGTACACGCCAATTAAAAACAAGTAAAAAGTGAAATAAACCTAAATTTCCAACCAATCACAGACAGGTCACGGGGCAACAATTTTGATAAATTAATAGGGCCTTAGCATTTCAATAACACTACGGAAACCTAGTTTAGTCAAATTTGAAAACTAAACCACAGCACATTTATCATATATATTCAACTCTTGCCGATTCAGGTAAAACGAATAGAAAGGTCAAGATTTACAATCACCGATATGACATCAATGATTTAAGTCCCATTGAGGGCAACAAAGCCAACATGAGAAACTAGAAGAGGTAAGGAAATATGAAAATAAGACATAACAGTGTCCAAATTCTAGTGTATCAAAGCACTACACCCATATTACGAACTGACCGCATAAGACGATCCTCCCCTTCAGAAAATTCACGTTTCTCACCATCCAATTGCACCAGATCTTCTTCACTGTCACTACATATTAGTGCCTCGCTGCCATGCTGATCATAGTAAATGCGTCTGCGCCCTAGGACCGACTGATCATCAGCCATTCGCTGATTTCTGTGCTGTGTAAAGGAAACATGAGTAAATAATAGCAAGGTTGAACCCTCGCTTCATGGAATAACAATCTCCATTCCGGGTTCGCAAAGGCTCTGAGATTTAAGTTGGAAAAAATGCTCAAAGCTACGCTGTTAATACAAGAAAAACGAAGTGTAGCTGAAAAGTAATATCTGTAACCAAGCCATAATTCAACTTGCATGTAATTGTCTGTAAGTATTGATTCTCTGGGTTCATATTCATTAAGGAACACATACTTAAACAAGTTTGGTCACTCACGACTCTTAACGGTGTGGCACAGGTTGATCAGATTTCTTAGTAATCAGACTAACTTACCTTTGGACGAAACACCAACACATTCAAGCATTTACAATAGAATACACCAAGTCCCCCAATCAAAAATTGCAAGAAACTAATAGCAATCAATCCCTTCAGATATGATTAACGAATCATTTCATATCAAGGAATGATATCACCATTCCATGATTCTTAGCATAAAACTTAATAAAATATCAAGCCCTTTAATCTCACTTGGCCATATAAGAGAAGATCTATACATTCAAACAGAGAAGAGAAGAAAAGAACAAAGTAAATTATGACAGGCATTATATAAGAGGAAGAGTAATACTAATGATTTTGGTACCTATCCAAGAAAATCCACGTAGTATAGGGAGGTATCCTGTCAACAAGAGGGAGTTTGGCTGTAGTAGAAAACACAATTTCTTCACTTTTATCATCATCTCTTTCTTCAGATCCTTGAAGAAGCCCACTTATTTTGCAGAGTGGATAGTTCATTCTCAAGGAAAGGAGATTGCCAGAACTACTACTTGCAGTACTTGTCGAATCAGCCCGAGATGCAGCCAAATCTTCAAGGCGGGAGACATAAGATTGAATGTTTTTTCTATTGTTTTCAAGTTTTTCCTGCAAGGAACAGTGGCCTTAAAGAAGAGTAAATAATCTTCCATGACAGGCAGTTGATAAATCGACATAATTCACTCAGGATATCTACATTATACGAAGTGCAATGGCCATCACAAAATAAATACAGCAATCGGACAGAGAGGGATCGACAGAAAGTGAAATAAGCAGGTAAAACTTACTCCAACTGAAACAACTCTTTCAGTCTGGATTTGTCTTTTCATCTGTGTGAGTTTCGCAGCCAAGCTTGCTACAGAATCAATCCCCTCTTCCCCGTGAAGTTTCTACCAACCGATGAGCAAAAACCATCAAACGACCAAGCGTAAACGAAATCATTCAACACAAACACGTTACAAAAGACAAAAATTCCTCTCCTGATTCCCTTCCACTCAAACACTCAAACAGAGGAAACAATCAAAACTACTCATCGCATCAATCCATTTCCTAAACCGCTCCTCAGGAAAAATAGCATCAAAGCAAAACAAACAGTATCAACACCCTATATTTCATCAAATAAGAAAACGCTCACAATCTCCATCACCTTCCTAGCAAAGCTGAGTTCTAGTTTCAATCGCACCTCAACTACGAGCTAGCAAAAGCAAGCATAAATCGAACATCTCAATCGCACGGTATACCAAATTCAATTAGGGAAGAAATCCAACACAAACAAACTACCGTATGATCACCATACCATGAAGCGATGATCGTTCTCAACCAAAATTCGCCACAAAAAAATTCAGCAAATCAACAAACAAACACAAATTCATCACTCAAAAATGAGAGAGAAAATCTCACCCTGAACTTAGCCTTCGACACCATGACTCCGTTCCACGGTCGATTTTCTTCTTAGAGCGAGAAACAGAGAGCGCGAGGAGGAGTGAGAGAGAGAGAGACATGGAAAAAGGATGAAATGGCGAGCGAACTCCGTTATAAGTACAACAGTTTTATACGGCGCGGTGTACTGCACCGGATCGATACCAACCCTCCGATCGACTACGGCGTTAACTTGACGCTGAATCTACGGCCCGATGTTCTTAAACAAGGCCTGCCAACGAGGAATGGTGCAGTTCGAAGCAGGGGATAATAACCTTTCTAAACCGGGGAAAAATTTTCTTCGTTATAACTTTTTTGCTATATATGCGTGTCCTTGGATAACTTTTGTCATAAAAAGGCTGTGGAAATTTCCCTTTTTCAACTCTCACACTTTTATTGCCTTTATTTAATTTTTATGGTTGAATTTTTACAAATATCTCCCATTAATAGTAATATTATAATTAAAATAATAATAATAATTTTTAATCTGGGCCCATGTCTAAAAGCCCATTTAGAAATTCGGCCCACCAATTGAAATTTTAACCGCTGCTTTTCGGCCCATGAGGGCAACCCGGCAACAATTCGGGCCGGGTCAGTCTTTTATTACCGGGATCCGAAGTACACGCGCCCAACCGCTTACTAACGTGCCACGTGTTACGTAGGTGTGCCACGTGTCTGCTACGTGGCAGTGTTCATGCAGCGTGCACCGCCAGTACTTAACGAAACCAGCTCTCTCTCTCTCTCTAAACTCGCAGAAAAAAGCACCGATCCGAACTCAGTAAGAAAGAGAAGGAGAACGAGTCGAGATGGAAGGAGTGAACGTGTCAACTCACCCGGAGATCCCCGGCGAGCCGACTCAGACGTCGACGTCCCTCCTCGAGAAGGCCACCGCCACCATCCAAGGCTTCGGCCCCATCAACAAAATCCACCAGCACCTCTGCGCGTAATTGTTTCGGTTTCGGTTTCGATTTCGATTTCTAATTACTCGAATTAATCTGCGAGTATTTTGTATGATTAATTAATTCGCATGCAGTTTCCATTTCTACGGGCACGACATGAGCCGGCAGGTGGAGGCGCACCACTTCTGCGCCCACCAGAACGAGGAGTTCCGGCAGTGCCTCATCTACGACCGCCCCGGGGAGGACGGTCGCCTCATCGGCCTCGAGTACATCGTCTCCGAGGCGCTCTTCCTCACGCTCCCGGACGACGAGAAGCGCTTCTGGCACTCGCACGAGTACGAGGTCAAGAGCGGCGTCCTCTTCATGCCGGGCGTGCCGGGCCCCGTCCAGCGACAGGACCTCGACAAGGTCGCCAAGACCTACGGCAAGGTCATCCACTTCTGGCAGGTCGACCGGGGTGACGCCTTGCCCCTCGGGATACCGCAGGTCATGATGGCGCTCACCCGGGACGGCCAGCTCTACGACAACCTCGCCAAGGGTGCGTGCATGTTACGAATTTCATGTCAGACTGTCTGAACGGTCAAATTTAACCAATTTCGTCTCTGTTATGTCGTCAATTTAACGATTTTTGGTGATTATATTCATGTCAGACTGTCTGAACGATCAAAACTAATAATTTTTGTCTAAATGTCTAACTATGTTTGCATGAGCCACCAATTAATTTAACAATTTTGGGATTGTTTTGCTTCTAATTAGATGTTGAGAGACGGTACAAAGTTTCGTTTGCGAAGGAGAGGGAGAATCGGGAGCACATCAAGGGGCCGAGTAACGGGATACACCCGCTGGCGAACGGAGGCGGGCAAGGGCTGCAGACGGTGCTTAGGGAGGTCGATTGCAAGGCACCGCAGTCGACGGCTAGAGTCTTTGTTTGAAAGGGGGGAAGAGATCGTTGGTTTGGCTGTGTGTATTGTATAATCTATGATGTAATGCGTAGAGAATAATATATATTTAGTACTTGTAAGTGAATAGATACATTATATATTATTATGAAAGAGTAGTAACAAATGATCGAATATATATGTTATTTGCTGAAATAATTATATTCTGAATGAAGTAATAATAAATAATTTGTAATAAGTGGAATATGTCAAATTGTCTGTAATTAATAAATAAGTAATTAGTTTCGCTTTCCTATTTCTAAGATATAAATAACTTAATTTCAATCTAAACCTTTACTTTAACTTTAATTTTTAATATTGTCTTGAGAAGAAAGTAACATAATACCCTTACTTTAACTTTTTAATATATGTTTGTTGGCATAATGGTTATATTATTTTTGAATGAATTATTAAGGTACGATGTTTACGCCTGAAGATAATACATTTTTCGTGTGACGACGACGACCTCTCCTATTATACCTTTAAATGTATTACAAAACTAGCAACTCTAAGTATATACCCGTAGTAAATTAAATGTTTCTCATATTATGAAATTCTAATAAGAAATGATGCTCCTTTTATTCGATTTCGATCGCTTTGCATGTTACATATACGTGAGATATAACATACGATCGAAATGATTATTATTAATTTTATACAACAAACCGAAAGGTACGTGAAGGTAAATTACAAGGAAATAATTACATCTCATAATATTACTACTATAATGGAAGGGACTTTGCCGTTGACCGGCGGAAGAGCTTTTTCGCCACCCACGACAAACCTTTGACCACCCTTACTCCGCCCACTGCCGCCGTCGAACCATACAACAGCCACCCCACAACATCCACCACATCCACCTCCGTCCCCATCGCCATGACCTCCTCAACCTCTCTCCTCAACCTCCACCACCACAGACACCCGAACGCCGCCGCGGCCACAACCTCCTCCGCCCAGCAGCTTATAACCCCCTCCTCGGAGAAGGCGAAACCCGCCTCGTCCACCGCTGGCTTCACCACCTTCCTCCGCCATAGCGCCACCATCTCATGCAACCCCAGCGCCAAAACCAGGCTCCTGAAACTCCCAACTCTCCGATCACCGCCGCCGCCGCTCCAATCTCTCTCCTCGACGCAGTGAACCCACAATCTCAGACAAACTTGGACGGAGAGCACCCACACCACCGCACCGTACAAACGACACCGCACGCTCACGAGCCAGACGCAACCGCCGCCGCCGCCGAACCTCAGCATGAGAGCGGCGGCGAGCACGAGGAAGGCGAGAAACGACGTCGTTTTCAAGAAAACACAGACCGTGATCGACAGATTCTCATCATCAAGATCCGGCCGGTGCCTCGCGGCGACATGCGGGCGAAGAGGAGGAGCCAGAGCGGCGGGATAAGGCTGAGGGAGGTGGCCGGAAAGATCCTCACGAGGCACTCGGCGGCGCCGCCGCGTTGCATGGCCGGCCGGATTTCCTGCACGGGTTTCATTTGTGGAAGCTTATGGTAACCCTTGATTGCGAAATGCTGCTTTTAAATTGCTTCGGAATTTAATTTTCATTTAATTAAAGACTATATACTAAAATTGTAATTGTAAAAAGCGCGATAAAACTTTAATTATAAGTTTAATACATGTTGGTGGCACGATGTTTATACTACCTCCGTCTCGCTAAATTAGCCACGTTTGCCGAATCGGTCCGTCTCATCTAATAGCCACATTTCCATATAAGGAAAGAAATTAGCCCTTAATGGCCCATCACTTCTCAAAAATCAGGGCCTAATCCCATTTTTAATTACTCCAAAACCGGCCTAATTTTTTGGAGCCCAAAATAAAAAAAAAAAAAAAAAAAAAAAAAAAAAAAAAAAAAAAAAAAGGGAAGCCCATTTTAGGGGTCAAACCCTAAAAACGGATGCCTCCCTCATTTGTGCCTCATTCTTCATCCGCCACTCTCTCGAACTCTCTCGACTTCCCCTCTTCTCCTCTCTGCGAAAACCCTAGATCTGATCGGAAATCTCCCCTCTCCTCTCGTGTTCTCTCTCCCCTCCATCTCCCTCGACTCGTCGATGGTGGGAGCTAAGCTTCACATCCATTCGGATGAAGAAATCTTCCCGGAAAACCCCTCCCCTCACTCCCCGCCGCCTCCTCCCGCGGTGAGAAACCATCAAACCCGTCGTCGCCGCCGTAATAGCCCCCTACCCACCCCCAAATCTGACCCCCTTAGGGGTATGCGTCGCCCCCGCGCTCGCCGGGAAAGGGGGCGAAGCTGTCGGAGGTCGAAGAGCGCTTCCCGGTCTCTTCGACGCCGTCCCCCACTCCGACCCGAGAAACCCTTGATTTTGGGGGAGGTTTAGGCTCTGCAGCGGCGCCGCCCGTCCCAGTTGCTCCCCCGCCGGCGATGCCCGTCCCAGTTGCTCCTCCGCCGCTGTTCTTGGACCCGAAGAGTAGGAGACGCCTCCCCAGATCTTTAATCCTGTTCAGACGCCTCCCATCTTCGGCGAACAAGCACGGTGGAGTTGTTAATGCTTGCAAGATTAGACTCAAATTTGATCTTTGTAAATTTTCCTCTAGCAACTGGCACTTGCTCTGGCTACATGTGAGATTTTGTCCCCACAATATATTCTAATTGTACTCATGCTTCAAGTAATGGTATATGATTTGTGTATTCTTCTTTGTATAGGATGGATCACCTGAGCAGCTTGATGAATATGAGGTATTCCTAGTTGCAGTTCTGATAATTAGGAAAGTGCTTTTGTTGCTATGTTTTGTAGTTTTTCTCTTTGATCGTGTTTGGCCTTGCAGGATATGTGGGATCTTACCCCAGATACTGATTTACCGAAAGAGTTACCCGATGACTACACGTGCGAAACTGCTTTGGCAGATCTCATTGTAATAACGCTATTTAATTTTCTTCTATGATCAATTAAATGATCATTTGCTAAAGATTAATCTCTTTGTCAGGATAACTCCTTACAAGCTCTATGGTCTAATGCTGAAGGAGAAAAAAGTATAAGGAGGTATGCAACTGAAGAATAACTTCTGTACGTTTCCTTCTGTCCACATAGATGATTTGATCTGCAATTTATATTTCCTTCTGAGTTCAGTTTTGTTGATTGTTTGAGGCCTGCTTTCATTTTTTTTAGCCGTATAGTTGGCACGAGATAATGGTAGTATGCGTGTGGTTAGGGAAAATATGATCAGATTATAACAGAACTGCAGTTGTCTTTTACTCCAAATAGAGTTGGTTGCTTCTGTTTTTTTGGGAAGTGTTTTAAGAGTGTTTGCAATCTGTAAATGAGTGTTTGTTGTTATGCAATCTGCAAATGATGTATATGTAGGGATGATTAGATAGGAGGGAAATTTGAATGAAAAAATTCCCCCAATTCGAATTTGGCACTAAGAACTCTTCTGATTTTTCAATGTATTTTTTAGCATGAACAGTTTAATGAATGAACAGTAGCTCCGCTACAATAAATTTTGCACAGTAATTTTCCAGCTTAATCACTTCCTAATTGTGCAGTTAAAACCCCTGATTTTTTTTTACGTTGGTACGTGTGCCGTTTCGAAACGCGGCTAATTTAGCGAGACGGATGTAGTATTATTTTAAATAAATATGTAATTCGCCACATTTTTCGATCTTTACGTATATATATTATACGAACTATTAATAGTAAAGACATAATACTATAGTAATATTGCATTATATATTTCCTTTTTTTTTTCTTTCCTTATATATTGTATATAATAATGAAATGGCTCGACTTTTTTTGGGACAGAAAAGTAATATACTCCTCCGTACCGGTCGACTTGGTCACATTCAAATGACGAATGTGGCCAAGTCAGCTGGGACAGAGGGAGTACTGTATTACGCTTGAGAACACAAATTATAACCTCCAAAGTCAAAATATCTATATTCAATATTTTTATGTGAAATTTTTAAGTTAGCAATTAACTCAACTGATTACGAATGGCAATAACGATGCTAGGGATGGCAACGGGGCGGGGCGGGGCGGGGTCGGGTACCCGACCCCCATACCCGCCTCCAAAAAATCCCCCCGAACCCGCCTCGAACCCGATTACATCAATGCGGGTACGGGGGCGGACCCGCCTCCAAAAATCCCCCCGAACCCGCCTCGAAACCCGATTACATCAATGCGGGTACGGGGGCAGACCCGGCGGGAGAAGGATACCCGTCGGGTACCCGATTACAAATTTTTTATTTAAAAAATTGTTTTTTTTAATAAAAATTAATTTAATGTTAAAATTAATTTATAATTAAAAAATAGTTAATTAATTAATATAATATTCCAAAATTAATTATTTTTTTACTAAAGATTAATAACAAAATATTAAATTTATTAAAATTTTAAATATAATTTAAAATTATTAACATTTAATTTACTATCGGGGTGGGGACCCTCAAACCCGCCCCGGCCCCGAACAAATTCTCATCATGAAGATTTGGCGCCGGCAAAGTGCGGTGCCTCACGGCGGAGATGCGGGAAAAGAGGAGGAGCCATAGCGGCGGGATAAGGCTCAGGAAGGTGGACGGAAAGATCCTCATGAGGCACTCGCCGGCGGCGGCGCCGCCACGTTGCATGGCCGGCCGAGTTTCTTGTTCAGGTTTCATCTTATGTTAATCCTTGATTGCGAAATACTGCTTTAAATAGGTCCTAATTTAATTTTACTTTAATTAAAAATGATAATCCAAAACTTTTAATTATAAATTTTTGCACGGTGTTTATATTATTTATAATAAATATTTAATTCGCCACATTTTCCGTTCTCAGGTATCCTAAC
Organism: Thymus mandschuricus; assembly: GCA_029379335.1. NCBI lineage: Eukaryota > Viridiplantae > Streptophyta > Magnoliopsida > Lamiales > Lamiaceae > Thymus > Thymus mandschuricus. The sequence continues at coordinate 590,148 of CM057071.1, forward strand.
AATACTATTGTATTATATTAATATTAAGACATTATACTATAGGAATGTTGCATTACATGTCATTTAATTTAGAAATAAAATCGAGTCATTTCTGATATACTCGTATATAATAATGAAACGATTCAAATTTTTTTTGTCAAAAAGTAATATATATAGTGTTTGAGAATACAAATTATAACCTTAAATCGTATATTCAATGTTTTAATGTGACATTTTGACGGTACGTTTTAATTAGGACTAATCACCTAACTTTTAAAATAATTTTTTGTGATCTTAATTTGCAAATTAATTTTTGACGTTAATTTAATTAAACCACATAATTGCAAAGAAGTTGGGGATTTATTCCTTTTATCATTCATCGTCAACAATGATTCTCCATTTTTTGTTTCGTGGTAACATAAACTCCCGATATTTTAATTGATGGGAAACGTCTTACCAAATACCAACGATATATTCATTTGTTCGTTAGCCTTTTTTGTATGTTTATACTAATTCTTCATTTTTATTTCGTGGTGTTGCGGCTTCTTAATTGAAGGGAAAACGTTTTATCAGATCATTAATTGGTCTGTTAATTAGTTTTTTTTTTTTTTTTTTTTGTGTGTGTGTTATATTGTCTTTGTTTTAATTAGTTGTGTTAATTATTTTATTTTGACTACACGTGGATATGGTTTCTTTGCATTGCATACACATTAATTAATTAATTAAATCAACAATTATGGAACAATAAAATATAATAAAACAAATAAAAAATTACTAAAAAAGAATCTCACACCGCCGTTTCAATCGAATCCCAACTCTTATCGACGGCGGCTCCGATCTTCTCGTTGACTGGCGCATGCCGCCGGAGAATCTTGGTCATTAGCCACAACAAACCTTTGACCACCCTAGCGCCGCCTACCGCCGCCATGAAACCACAAGACAACCACCCTAATACATCCACCACCTCCATATCCTTCCTCACCGCCACCATCACCTCCACTTCTCCCCTCAACCTCAGCCACCACAGGCAACCAAACGCCGCCGCCAACGCCACCCTCTCCACCACCCTGGTACCCTCCGACTCCGAGAACTCCCCGAAAACCGCCTCGTCGTCGACAACCGGTTTCACCACACTCCGCCGCCAGTAAACCACCATCTCATGCAACCCCAGCGCCAAAACCACACTTCTCACGAGCGAAACCGGACCCCAACCTCCGCCGCCGCCGCCGGCGGCGTCCGCGACGCAGTGAGCCCACAGGCTCAGGCAAACCTGCACCAACGAGAGCCAGATCACTGCACCATGCAAACGACGTCGTTCGCCGACAAGCCAAGCGCTTCTATCTCCGGCGAAGCCTCGCACGAGGGCGGCGGCGGCGGCGGCGAATATGACGGAGATAAGAACCACCGTCGTGACAGAGTGCAACAAGAAAATGTAGATGACGTAGGAATCCTCATAATTAGTCGGCGCCCACGGGTGGCGCCGAGCGGCGGCGATGCGGGCGAAGAGGAGGAGCCAGAGCGGCGGGAGGAGGCTGAGGGCGGTGGTGGAGAAGATCCTGAAAAACCCTCTCGCGGCGCCGCCGCCGCGTTGCATGGCCGGACGGTGGGTTCTTGGATAATCAATTTCCATTTGCAATGGATTGAATTAGTTGATTGTGAAATAGTAGTAATAATTGGTTTAAATTGAAGAGAGGAATTGGTTAATTAATTTGCATAATTGGCATCACGATGTTTTAATTAATTAATTAATTATGTTGAATAAATGAAATAAAATAAAATTTGAAAGAGTATAGTCTGTAATCATGTTACTAATTAATAAAATTAAATATTAGGGTTTCTGATTGATTTGATCGCGTCGCACATGGATTTAATTACTCTATTTGCGCCATTTCCCAGCCATTACTCAATTATTTATTTCTCATTCAATAAATATATATATTGTGGATTTTGCTTCTCAAATTTGCATCAAGCTCTTAATGTCTCAACTACTGATTATCACGTTAAATTGAAGTAAGAAAACATAGCCGAATCAAGAGAATTGCACAACCCGTGCATGCTTGATGGGCATCGTAGGAACGAAAACGACGCCGTTCGGTGGTGAAAAAAGTAGGGTTTCTTTCCGATAAGACCTTGCGCCGGAGCTTCGACGAGACGGAGAGTGGAGGAACGTGGTGGCGAGACTTTTATAAGCGGCGGCATCGCCCCATTTTATAACCTGGGGTGTTTCCTCATGAGACGCCATCGATGTTTTTTGATTGCTAACGAACTATATTCAAAGCGACAGTCCATTCAAAATGTTTCGTTTCTTTTTATTAATCATTTCTTAATATGAGAAAAATAAGATATAGAATTAATCATCATATATTTTAAATCGTTTGCAATTTGCACCTATCTCCTCGGAAAAGTTAATTAAATTAATAATCAAATACTATATTAATTGAGTAAACTTACCTCAACCGTAATTAAAGCTTATGTATGTTTAATTATTCATTCTACTTGTATTTAATATATTTCACCATTTCCCAGAACATGATATACACATTTATAATCATTTAATCTACTAAGAAGACTTAAGTTTTTTTTTTTTTTTTTTTTTTTTTTTTTTTTTTTTTTTTTTTTTTAAGATGAAGAAAAAGACTTAATCCGAATTAGTGAGTTTGAATATGAAAATAATTGGATATTAATATTATAAATGAAGGATCAAATATAATAATGCTATTTTTTTTTAAAAAAAAAGCTCCCTAAAAGAAAAATTATAAATACAGCTTTAATTAACTACATAATTTCAATAATTAAAAAAACATATTATATAAATTATGTCAATGGAATCATAGCAATATAATTTTCTCTGCACCTACATAATAAGATGATAAATTAAAATTTCTATATTATTCAGAATCACGTTCTAAATTCATTTTCCCACATAAATTAATGTAACAAATCAGATTTTGTCAAAGAATCTTAACCGGAGAGAGAGAGAGAGAGAGAGAGAGAGAATCTAGACTACAATGGCTTAAACGGAAATGTTGACGGCGGCGTTGACCCCTCCCTTCTTCTTCCAACGGCGACACCTCAGAATCAACGTCGCCGCCCACACGAAACCTTTAATCACCCTAACGCCGCCAACCGCCGCCGTCAAATAATAAATCAGCCACCCTAAAGCATCCGCCGCCTCCAGCTCCGCCCCAACCCACGTCCACTCCACCAGCGCTTCCACCTCACCCCTCAGCCTCCTCCACCACAGGTTAGCGAACGCCGCCGCCAGCACCGCCTCCTCCACCCATCCAAACCCCTCTCTGAAATCCCCGTCCACCGTCCCATCCACCACCGGCGCCACCGCGCTCCGCCGCCAGAACAGCGTCACCCCATGCAGCCCCAGCACGAAAACCGCCCTCCTCAGCAAAACCATATTCCCGGCGGCGAAGCCGCCCACCTCCACGTCGGCGCCGCCGTGGATGCCTAAACTCAGGCAAACTTGCACCGCCGTGATCAGCACCCAAGACGCGACGAAACGGCGATGTTCGCTCGTCGCGAACGCCGCCTTATCGCCGTTTAAGGCTCGTACGAGAGCTCCGATGGCGACGACGAATACGACGAGACTGAGAACCAAAGTTGTTTTGCTTTGCAAGAAAACCGCCTTCAAGAAGGGAATCTCTTGATCATCGCCGCCGTACATGGCGGTGAACGAGAGGTACCGGGCGGCGGAGAGGCGGGCGAGGAGGAGGTAGGAGAGGGGGAGGAGGAGGCTGAGGAAGGAAATGGCAAGAATCCTGCCACCTTCCTTCACGGCGGCGCCGCCGCGCCGGAGCTTCTCCATTTTGAAATAAAGGGATGGGATTAGTCAAAATTAATTGCTTTGGATCAAGAGAATGTGATATGAAATTATTTTATAAGAATTAATTAATTCTTCTCTCTATCTCATTTCGATTGACACGTTCGTTTAATATATATAAATGTGAGGTATAAAATAAGGTAACGAGTCAAATAGAATGAGACGAAGGGAATATAAATCAAGAAATGTGAAGATGGAAAGCTGTCCATAGCGTTGAATAATTGAATTAAATTAAATTTAATGAAATTGTTTATAATTAAAAGAGGATTTCATGGGATTATATGAAGGCAATCTCTATTTAATTATTGGCCTAATTAATCAATTTATGGGCCCTTTGCTTTAATTTAAAGGGTGGCGTTTACTTTAATTAATTATAAGCATTAAACTAAGCTTGATTAATTAAGTATTTAATTTAATTTATGAAAGTACAAGATGCAATTGAGGAATATTTAATCATGGTTGAGATTTTTGCTAATTATTTAATAGGATATGAATCCAACCTGGCACGTTTCATAATTTCAATCCCATTGCGATTTAATTAAGAGACATTTTAAAAGATAATTAATTAATTGGTAGAAATTAAAACCCCACATTATTATACTTGCAAAATGCCAAAAATTATGTGCACAACTTCTCAAATAGGTTATCCATCCACCCCATGCTAGTGGGGGTGGGGGCTTCAAATAGAGGTATATATATATATATATATGACATGTTTACATATACTCTTTCCGTCTCATTTCATTAGTCTTGTTTATTTTCAATATGCAATTTTATATATACGTATTGAAAGTAAAAAGTCTACATTGCAAACATGACTAATGAAATCGTACGAAGGAAGAGAGGACGTGTGGGATGAGTCTGATTGGGGAAGGTGGGTGGGGTGGGAAAAGTAATATTCTGAGTGTGAGTGTGGGCATGTGTGTGTGTGGATGTAGTGTGTTGATCTTTATATATGTATTTATTGAGTGAGGAAAAAAAGGAAAAGAGAGATAGCAACTTGTGGGTTTTTCCCATCTCTCCCTCTCTCTCTCATCAAGAGTGAGATTCTTGATTCATCTCCCCCCTCTCTTTATCACTTCTGCTCCTCCATATCCAAAGCAAAATATCTTGTTTCTGTGATCAGGCTTCCATCTCCCATGTAGGCTGAAGATCACAAGAAATCCAGAGAGAGAGAGAGGGAACATGCAAGAAAGTGATGATCAGAGCCTTTCAGCAGCAGATCATCCACATGCAAACAAGAAAAGGTAAAGTGACATATATATTTGTATACATATATGTCAAAATCAGTTATGAAGTGAGAAGAATTTGAAGGGGGGTCTGTCTGAGTTTTTTTTTGCAGGAAGATGAGAGAGAGAGTTGTGGTTGCTGTGAAAATAGAGGGGAATGTTAAGAAACAACAAAGAAATGAAGGCCCTCCTTCTGATCCTTGGTCTTGGAGAAAATATGGCCAAAAACCCATTAAAGGATCTCCTTATCCAAGGTTCTCTCTCTCTCTCTCTAGATCTCTCTCTCTCTCTCTCTCTCTCTCTCAACTAAGAAGATTAATGGAGTGGAGATGGTGCAACAATGCATGCAGGGGGTACTACAGGTGCAGCACATCAAAGGGGTGCTCAGCAAAGAAGCAAGTAGAGAGATGCAAAACAGATTCCTCGATGCTCATCATCACCTACACTTCTTCCCACAACCACCCTCTCTCTCAGTCTCCACCCACCACCAACTCGCGACTCACTGAGTCCCGGCGCCCCAAGATTCCGAGTCAAGAACAAGAGACCCAGCCGCCGTCGAACCCCTTTGAGGAAATACATCAAACACCTGAGGCGCAGCCGCTGAAGATGGAGGAGGAGAACGACTTCTACGACGAGCTGGAGGAACTGCCCACTTCTTCTTTCTTCACGGCTTTCATGAAAACCAGTCTCTGCTGCAAGGAAAGAATCGCATCTCTCTGAATCTTGTGCGCTTTTAGGTGAAGTGTGTGTAGATATTTTGTATATAATATGTATATATGTATGTATTAATGTATGTAGATGTGAAGAACACTAAATACTCTCCATATGTACCTCTACCGGGGTAGTTTGGCGCAATTTTCTGCCCAAGTTTTACACGTGTGCGCCCCTTATCCGAATCATGTTTCTTCGTCTCGTCTCTCGTTTCGTCTGTCATAATTATGCACTATTGGCTCGACACGAACACGAATTTTCGTAAAACGTTAAACACTAGGCCTGGATTAGCGTACAGATAAGGCTAAGTAGTGAATTCATGCAGTGTGATTAGTACTTAATTATTTCTTTTATGGGAAACTGAATCTCACTCCGAGTGGAGTATTATTTATTTATTTGGATTTTATACCGAATTACATTTACCAACAAAAATAAAGGATCAGTATTTATTTATTTGGATTTTATACCGAATTAAATTATTGAAGATAAAACTAAATATTTATTTACCATTTTTTTTAAAAAATATGTCAAGATTCAATTACTTAATTCATACAAAATTATTTTCTGGGAACATATTTTGTAAAAAGAGATGAGAATAGGAGTAGAAGCATTGAGCACACGAGCTAAGGAGTTCAATTGAACTATCCTTTCAATGTTACTGTAAGCGTAACAGACAATATATATATTTATATATAAATCAAAAAATCGTATCGAGTTCGAGGCCTTATGTTTACGGGGCGCCTGCTTCAATCGCCTCACGGTTAACAGCCTTGTAGCATTGTAGGCTGCAAAGAGGGAGCTTCGACTTTGAATCGCGATACTTGTAAGCATTCGTACACAACGGGCCTGCACATTTCTCCCTCGGAGGAGGGTAGCTACAATCGAGAGATTATGATCATGAAATTTCACAGAAAGGGGTCTCTGTAGCTATGAAGAGAAATGAAAGAAAGAAAACTATTCATACCTGAGAGAGTTGGATTCAAAAAATCTGGGCAAGCCCAGGTCTTGAGGGAATGTAACAGTCGTTCCGGTAGGACCCATGACTGTCCTAATGGTGTTTGATGTGAGCATTTGAGCGTTCGTTGCCTTCCCCTTTTTCGATTTGTAGAACAGCAGAAGTAGTCATGTTAGATTTTCCATTAGCAGACTTGAGATAACAATGTTAGGGAGGTTGGTTGACATTTCATAAGATTAGAACATATGAAAGATTGCAAGATATTCGATTCATCAAAGTATTCAATTCATAAAAGATCCCCTTGTAAGATGGTTTGAAAGAAAATACCTGTGCCAATTCTTCTTGGCGCTTCTTCATCTTCTCCTCTCGTTTCTTCCTACTGGAATCTTGACCGAGTATTTTCCTGATCGCTTCTGCCTACATTTTTGAAAATGACTAGATTATTTTCCACATCTTACATTAAGGATAAAATAATCAGTTTGAGCTAGGTAGTGCGTAAGAAGAAGTTAACCTCAGATTCACGAGCTGCTTTCTCGTTCTGCACTTTACGCCTTTGAGCAGCCTCTGCCTTCTTCAATTGTTGCTCTACTTCTGTTAATTTCTCCTTTTGTTCTGAATCATACAAATCATAGCAAAGATAAAATCAAACACCCGATTCTAAGAAGAGACCCAAAAAGTTCAAGAGGGTAAAAAAAGAAGGGATTATTTTATACTGACTTCGAGGTGCGGCAGGCGGGAGCCCGTTTGGGAACTCAACTTGACTTGCACCAGACGCTGGGGCATCTTTGCTTAGAAGGGCTCGTTGCCGAGTAGTCAAAGCTATTTCCCTTTTGTTATCTATTGGTAACTCTGCCAAATCCCTCTTTTGTTTCTTCTTCTTCTTCCCATCAGCATCACCATCAGAGGAAAGTTCTTCTTCCACTTCATAATCCGTGTCTCGTTTCCTTGGATCCCGTCTTCCAACATCATCCGTAATTTCAACCTTCACCCCCTTCTGCGATTTTCTGGTCGAATGTGACTCCAAATCCTTATATCCAGACATCTTTGAACTCTTTAGTTTCTCTAGGTACCTTATCTCAGCATCTTCGTCATCTTCATCAAATTCCCCATCCAAAACTCGTTTCTTGGGAATCCTTCGGCTCTTACGAACTGAATCTGATTTTTCTCCCTGTCTCTCCTGTGAATTTTTTGTAGACGTCTTCCCCATCTCCTCCTTCCCGAAACTGAAACTGTTTTTCGAGAAATCTTTCCACGGGTGCCCTTGCAAGTTGCCTTTCTTATTCACAGGCGGAGAAGGGTATTCATCAGAACTTTCCTGAAATGAGAACATGCCAAAGATGGAGTCAGACATATAGTGAATATGTTAAATCACAATCAGCAAAATATTAATGGGATATTTGTTTACCAAAAGAAGTACTAAATTCCCTTAAATGAACGAGCCTCGTATTTCCTTTTGTTACAGCACATACTTATTCCTAAAATGCAGTACAATTCTTTTCTTCATCAGAATGATCGAGATAGTTATAATTAGAGGCTACAAGGAAAAATGCAACCAAGAACAATCGTCTAACTACTTCACTATTTTCAATACGCACAACTAGAACATGAAACAGCCAAAAGATAGTTTCTACGAAGAAATTATATTAGCTGCTGCCAGTGCAGATCAAGTCTAGAATTCAACATTATGATGCAACGGCTTCTGATATCCATCAAGTTCATAAGATCACTGTAAAAGTAAGTAGATTTCAGCAACCTCTTAAGAACAAAAGTAACTTATTTTCTCTTTGTAGGTGCATAAACAATATAATTTATATAACTATTCAGCAACTAAATTCAAGCCAATTAAGAAACAGAGAAAATATGTATACGCTAAAAAATTGGTAGATAATAATGATTAAAGCAGCAATGTTGACAACCTGTGGGATCACCAGCCTCGCTCGTGGCCTAGCATTATCAGAGGAGTGAGTAGCCTTGATGGAAGAACCACTACCCGATTCACCATTAGAGCTAGATTTAGTCTGAAGTGTACGTGTCACGCCTCCAACCTTCAACTTGACTTTCTTCGGTCTATTCTCACTTCCTCCTCCATCACATGAACCATTACTCACAATCCCATTTGATCCACCAACAGGTAAGGACCTCGACACACATTGACTCAAGTTGAACATTTTCCCTCCAGAATTTCCATCGCCAATATTTTCATCACTCGAGACCTTGCTCGTATCATCTGAAGCTGGTGCCACCGAAACAGGAGATTGTTCAGCTTCAGGTCTAGGCCGACGGGAGGTTAGGCTTCTCTTCTTTTTTATAGAAGCCCCCATAGCATCGAGTGGTTGGCCCCTAGTTTGATCCATTTTAACGAGATTCTTGATTCCAGTGGCAACAGCTGTGCACGCTTTGAAGAAGATTCAGACTGGCATAGCATATACAACACCTCAGCTCATTATGGCCTCTGCAAAAACACCAACAGCTTAACCATTAGGATAGATGAACACCCGAGCTCTTACACCATATTCTGTAATCAAGCACAAGAGTGAATGAATACATGGTTTTAACTTTTAAGTACATGGTAAGGATGCATGAAACAAGGAAGAAGGCAATGGCATTGCCTTGACATGGTTCGTTTTACCACAATAAACATTGATGCAAACACACGAGGACAACAAAATAATGGAGAACGTATCAATGACTAAACGGAAACATCAACACCGAACCAATAAGTCAAGCCAAATTCAGACCAGAACACTCAAGGCAATCACTTCTAGACATGCTCATTACATACAAAAATAGATGCAGTCAAGCAAAATCCTTAATAAATAAACAACTATAACACAACAATCGCTAGGTACACTTAAGTCGATGCAACCGTTTTATGCATAAACACGAAAACAAGCTTAACGAATACAAATGCAGTAATAGCCAATTCGAAATCTCAATTTCGGTTAAACACAATTCATCAGCACGAAAATTCAAAAGCCCAAACACAATCAAATCAACCAGCACACAACTATCAACACATTCACTCCACAACCCCATAAACCACGCAGAAACCCAACCCCAAACCCAACCAAACACAAATCCCCCCACATTGACAGATCGCCACACACACATCCACCAAAAACAGCTCAAACAGCAACAAAAATTCAACAATTCCCAAAATTGAACCCGCACAATCGAAACCCACGCAGAATGTCCGAAGAAAAGACGAACAATCAAGTAAAAACAAATTACCCAGCGAGAATCCACGCAGAAGTGAAGAGACGACGAGAGCCCGACGGCGACGCGATTGAGGGAAAACGAGATAATGGGCGCGCGTATCGTAGAGAGAGAAGGGGAAGGGGGAAAAGGGCGTGTTTGGGTGTTTGCGCTAGGGTTAGGAGAGGATAGAGAGAGAGAGGGAGAGGGGCGAGGGCGTTGTTGTTGATATGGGTTACTATAGTAGAAGTAGTAGTAAACAAGACTCCCAATTTCTTCTCCATTTTTTTCACACCTGTTTGTGTGTGTGGTGTGTGTGTGTGAAATTTTTGTGGGTGTTTGTTTTTGGGGTGGGGGATATGTTCCGACTCGGTTCCCCGGCTCAGTAAGGTCCTGGCGAGTTGACTCGGCCCTCCTCTCCCCCCCCATATTTGCTTCTCTCTCTCTCTCTTCCCTTTTATTTTTCCCTCTCTTCTCTTCAACAAAGTTATGTTATGCTGCAACTACATGCGCAGGATAAGCCCCCTGCGCACCCCGGCTCATTTTAGCGCGATGCACGTGGATTATTTACTTTTTATTTTTAAATTTAAATTTAATGACCTCTGCATCTTTGTAATTTTTTGTTTTGAATATTTTGCCGCGAATTTAAGTGGTTATTATTATTTTTTTTTTTTCTATTGATTTCAAATTCTTTTATTGCATTTAATTCAAATTTGTTATTACTATTTGATTAATCTTATCATTTATTTAAGAAAAGCCTAAATAAATTTATACTGAAAATTGACGGAAAAAATACGAGTTTTGAATAACTTCGGTTTATACTAGTATGTCAAGATAATGTGAGTCAAGGGAGTGTATATAGTTATGATTCGATTTTTACTAGACTATATGAGATTTTAAAAACCTTTTAAGACATTGAAAACATTTGACAAAACAAGATAGATTGCAAGATTAATACTCCAATCTAAGCTCTAGCATTTACAAATTTCATATTATAATCAACCTATAGCCCTTTTATATTGTAATCTTAAATGATGATTAGCATTGAGATAGTAAACACTACTATTAGGACTATTTGTAGGTCAAAAGAGTGTATGTTGATTATCAATCGAATGGTATCATCTGTATTAACTAAAGCTATCAAAATGAGCCTAGTCCGACTGACGGTGTCGGTGGGTCTGTGTTGGCCCGAGTTGTGCATCATGAAATAGGCTCGATCAAATGTCGAACCGAAGCTTCCCAAAAGTATAAAAAGTTTGATAAGCTCGACCATGTTCGGAAATTTTATCTCTAATCGGGCCGACCCAGACATTACGGGCAAAAGCCCATTGGATTTGGGCCGCACTGGCCCAACCTATTAAATTGACAGCTATGGTTCCAATAAAATTATAAAGTTTTATTTTAGTTAATTTTTTATAAAGTTTATTTTAGTTCTTATTAATTGGATCGGTAATCCTTTTATATATTATAGCAAAGCGGATTCGGAGTCCCACGTTAATTCACGTGCCTACGTGGCGCTTCATATGCTCTCCGTTTCTATTTATCTTAAAATTCAATTTATTTATTAAAAAATATTATTCTAAGTATTATATATCTTTAGTACTACAATTATCTTTAATACTATTATTCATACATGAATAAATTTAATATATACAATTTACATAATTTATAATCAATTTTCATCTTAAATTATTTTATTAGCATTAGATTAGAACTCCGTCAACGTCATAATCATATTTTATAATAAAATATAATAATAATTACTATTTCAGATACAATATGGAGTAAAAAATATATAATAGAATCCTCCTATTAATTATTCTATAGTTATCTTTAATGATACCCTATTCATACATATATAGATCTACTATCTTATATATACTCTCTTTACATTCTCAAACACAAAAACACACATAAACCTTCATCAACTCTCATACAATTCACAGCTTTCCTATTATCAAGTTTCTTGCATCCATATATTAATATTATTATGATGGTTATTATAATTGTAGAGAATGATATACATTAATCGGCAATGTTTTATGTAATTGACAATGTTTTATGTCACAACTATGTGAGATTCTTTTATTTGTCATTCATCGTGAAGGTCTATTTGTTTTATTATATTATTATATATTTATTTTAAATTTTGATAGTTATCTTATATTATAATATTTGTTTATAAATACAGAATGTGGTTTCCAATAATGGGATCATCGGTCTGAAAAAAGTCAACAAAAAAGCAAGGAACAAAACCGTTGTTGTAAAAATCTTACGATTGTTGAGTCAGAAAGATCGCAATGGTCAAGATGGACTTGAAATGGTTTTAATTGACGATAACGGTAAATTTTTACAACATATTTATATTTACTTGTGTAAGACATATATTTTACTTATTACTACCTCCATCCCGTTTAAGTTGGGACGTTTCAAAATCGCACAAGAGCCAAGGAAAATGGGATAAACACTACAAGAAAAAAGTTCATACATAACTCAAAATTTGCGTTATCTATGTGCAAAAGGAAACTGTTAAGTATACTGGTGTTATAAAAAGTCTCACTCATACATAACGGTTATGTACCGTTATCTATGTGAGTTTTTCATAACGGTTCAAAATTTAATACATAACACTCATTTACCGTTATGTATAGTTACTTTTGATAACGCTTCGCAACCGTTATTAATTTTTAATACAACCGTTATGTATTGTAACTTTTGATAACGGTTTGCAACCGTTATTAATTTATAATCAACCGTTATAATATGGTAAGTAAAGATTACGGTTTTGTAGTCATACATTACGGTTTCAAAGTGTTATCTTTTGTAGTTTTTTCATAACGATTTTATAGCGTTATTATTTGTTGTGATGTACCGTTATTAATTATTCTTATACATAATTAGAGTTTAATTTAATTTAAATTATTAGTAACTACTCACATTATTTTTTAATTAAAATTAATTTAGGCTAAATAAGTGTGATGTAGATGGTGATGTAATGTTAAATTATTTTCTTTTATGGAAACAGGTCTAATAAATGAGACGTCCCGAAATGGAATACGTCCCAACTTAAACGGGATGGAGGTAATATTATGTTTGCTTACATATTTAACCTAAAGTAGCAATATAAAGTGATTCATATCGAATATTAACGGGCGGCTTAACTTATTTTGATGTAACGACATTTTATTTTTATTACAAACTCTCTTTGACAAGAAGGGTGCATCATCATGCTCCTATGAAATATTGACACGTCGAATGAACTTTGCAATGACATGAGGATGATAGTAACAAAACTTGGAGATCGTGTGATAGAAGCAAATCTGCTTTCAGGTTTAGTTAGTTTTTTAAAGAGATTATTTTAAGGGCATATGTTGATAACAATTTTCTTTAAGTATTGTCACGACATCCATGTACATATTAAGTATGTCAACAATTGTTAGTTGTACATCAGCATTTGTCTAAGTTTATATATTTTGAGGAGAATAACCCTAATAATAAGTAACGGGCGGATTGACATTTAGACTACATATAAATGTTAGATAAGACTACTTTATATTGACATTTTGTTTTATTACAATAAACAACGGGCTACGGGAGACTTTCTATCTTTGACATTTTTTGTTTATTAAAATAAACAACAGACGGCTTGACGAGATACAAATGGACATATCATCAAAATATTCCCCTTTAAACCTATTTTCTTATAGCTTTGTAGAGGAGCCGAACATATTATTTTGGTCTGGATTTCTTATATAATTTTCATATTGTTTATTTACTTTTAATATTTTTGTATTACTTTTAAATATATTTTTTATATTTCACGAGAAACTTGGGTTTGTCGTTTTCTGCACCAAATTGAGTTATAAGTCTTTAAACGTTGATAATATGAATCGTCATTGAATTAGTTTTTCATCATTCTTAAATTCTTTTTATTGTTTGTAAGTACTTAAAAATCGAAAATCGTAGTATAAAATATTTTTAAATAAACCTCACTGATAAAATATCTAAATGTTAAAAAAAATTAGCCCGCGTCGATTTCATAATACTAACAAAACACATAATAATATTCCCTCCGTCTCTTCCTAAGTGACCCCTTTGCTTTTTGACTTTTTCGGCACGCATTTCCACCGAGACGTAGTACGGGTTTTACGATATAATTTTGAAATATTATTTCTTTTACGGGATACTACGACACTCTCGTAGTATCCCGTAAAAGAAATAATATTTCAAAATTATATCGTAAAACCCGTACTACGTCTCGGTGGAAATGCGTGCCGAAAAAGTCAAAAAGCAAAGGGGTCACTTAGGAAGAGACGGAGGGAGTATATAAAGCATTCAGTGAAATGCTTACTAATCATTGAATAATAATACAAAATAAATACTAATTATATTTGCATAATTGCATGTAGATTCTATTATTTTCTCTATTATATGGAATCGTAATTGATATATATGGAATTGTAATTGTTATTGTTATTTTATTATAAATAAATAAACAAATAAATAATTAATTAATTAAAATCTAATCATTTATGAATAGAATAATATTTAAAATAACTATTAAAGATATAATAATATTATTATAAATTAATAATGATAATTATAGATAATTATATAATATTTTTTATTTTAAATAAAATGAAGTTTTAGATAAATAGGAACGGAGAGCATAGGAAGTGCCACATATGCATGTGAATGAATAAAAAAAATGTCAATTGTTTCGTTACAAAATGTGTATGTGAGACTCTCTTTGACATTTTTTATTTAAAATAAACAACGGGCGCTTAACTTATTTTGACGTAACAACATTTTATTTATACTACAATAAACAACGGACTAGCTAAAAGTAGCAATATAAAGTGATTCATATGGAATATTGACGTTAACATTGATTATCATTATGTGAGACTCTCTTTAACATGATTTTTTTTTTTTTTTAAATTTATTGAATTAGACAACGGTCGCTTCACTTATTTTGGTTCGGTTTAGATGTTAGTTTGGTTCGGTTTTGTTTGTTTTTTCGATTATAATTAATATTTACAAATATATGTATTTTAGATAAACAAGAATGACGGATGTAGAAATTGACACGTATGCATGTCGATAAACGTGGTGGTTCACAACGGGCATCTTAACTTATTTTGATATAACGACATTTATTTTTTTAAAATAAATAACGAGTGACTTGACATATTTTCATATTTTTCATTTTGTTTTATTAAAAAAAAAACAGGCGACTTGACATATTTTAATAATTTCATTTATATTTTTTCTTAGAATAACGTTATAAAGTGATTCGTATCGAATTTTTACGAGAAACAAATGCATCTTTCATCAAAATATTCCCTTTTAAACTATATTTCTTACAAACACGAGTAACGGACAACTTTATGTAATTATGTATTCTTCTACTAATTTAATTTAAAAATTATATGTAATTACGCTAATACTTATATGATAAGCATAGATTGTAGTATACAATATAAAACTATAAGAAAGATATTGTGAGATTGAAATATATCATAGTAATTTAAATAATTAACATTCACAAATATATGTAATTTAGATAAATAAGAATGACGGATGTAGGAATAGACACGTATGCATGTCGATCAACGTGGTGGATCAAAACGTGCATCTTAACTTATTTTGATGTAACGAGATTTTCTTTTTATTAAAATAAACAATGGGTGGTTGACATATTTTACTATTTTTCATTTATTTTTACTTAATAATAACGTTATGAAGTGATTGGTATCAAATTTCGATGGGATACAAATGCACCCTTCATCAAAAGATTTCCTTTTAAACCAATTGTCTTATAAACACGAGTAACGAAAGACTTTACATTGACATTTTATTTTTATTACAATAAACAACGGATTACGTGGGACTCTCTTCGACATTTTCTATTTATTAAAATAAATAACGGGCGAATTAACTTATTTTGATATAAATGTCATTTTTTTTAATTACAAACTCTCTTTGACAAGAAGGGTGCTCTAACGTAGAGTTTATACCTATCAAAATCGGTC
The DNA here is from genome assembly GCA_029379335.1 of Thymus mandschuricus. Classification (NCBI taxonomy): domain Eukaryota; kingdom Viridiplantae; phylum Streptophyta; class Magnoliopsida; order Lamiales; family Lamiaceae; genus Thymus; species Thymus mandschuricus. Next base: position 606,084 of record CM057071.1, read on the forward strand.
TTCAACCATGAGCGGTTTTATGTCGCAATATCTGGTCATGCTACGGTTTTATGAATCGACGTTGAATTGGTTCTTCATACTTATTATTCTTAAATTCTTCTTATTGTTTATAAGTACATAAAAATCGAGAATCATAGTCAAATATTTTAAAATAAATTTCACTGATAAAATATCTAAACGTTCAAAATAATTAGCACCCGTCGATTTTCGACGGGCAGTAAACTAGTTAAAAAATAAAACACTGTAATATATTGGAAAATAATGCGAATTATGCTTCTTTTTTTTTTTTTATAATAGCTTATTTTAGTTCTTAATTTCCATGCTATAATTAGCATTCGCAGATTTCCCCCAAAAAACCGAATTCTAGGGTTTAATAATTTATCCAAAGCAATGTCGAAGCGGAAGTTCGGATTCGAAGGTTTCGGCATCAATCGCCAAGCTACGTACAACTTCGAGAGCTCCGAGCAGCCTCAGCGCCTCTACGTTCCCCCTTCCTCCCGCGGCGGCGCCGTCGGCGGCGACGAAGATGACGACATCGACAATATCGACTACGCCGACGATCGTGAAGCTGCGGACGAGGATGTTACGAACAACAACAACGGCGGAGCGGCTGATGACGACGAAGTGGATCCTCTCGACGCTTTTATGGAAGGGTTGCAGGAGGAGATGAAGGCGGCGCCGCCGCCTAAGGCGAAGGACAAGCTGGATAAATACAAGGACGACGTCGAAGACGATCCGATGGAGAGTTTCGTGATGGCGAAGAAGGATTTGGGGTTGCAGCTGGCTGCGGATGCGCTGCACGCTGGTTACAATTCGGATGAGGAGGTTTATGCTGCGGCGAAGGCGGTGGATGCGGGGATGCTGGATTATGATTCTGATGACAATCCTGTTGTCCTTGACAAGAAGAAAATTGAGCCGATTGCTGCTCTTGATCATAGCTCAATTGATTACGAGCCTTTCAATAAGGATTTCTACGACGAAAAGCCTTCAATATCAGGTAATTGGAGTTCACCTTGAATTGTATTGCTTCTCGCCTATTGCTCTGATCTCAGATGATAATAATGTTCGTATATTTGGGAGAGGGAGGAGGGTGTATTTCAGTTTCAGTTGCTTTACAGATTTTGAGTTCACTGGGAATTCATTCAATTAAACTGTTGTTAGTAAGAGTATGTAGCTTGTAAAAGACGAGGGATGCTATTCTACTTTTTCACTGGGTTGAAGATACCTGCTGTAAAATTTCAGTATGTCTAGCAAGTTCCAATCCTGAACTTATTAGTTGTTACTTCCAACGTTTTAATTACTGCGGTCTGATATTGGCAATACTTGAGTCGGAGGCGTTGTATTATAATCTGGGACGGCTTAGAGTTCATGTTGATATGTATTGGTGATAGCTTGAAATACCTTTGTAGCTTTACTCAAATAAATCCACAGGAATAAGTAGTATTGTACTTCCACAGTAAATGATAAGCCTCTAGTCTTTTGGGTGTTTTGATTTTAAATTTTATTAAAAGCATTTGGTTGATTAACTTCTCAGGCATGAGTGATCAAGATGTTGCGGAATACATGAAGAGCTTGGCTATCCGTGTTTCTGGTTTTGACGTACCTCGGCCAGTTAAGACTTTTGAAGATTGTGGATTTTCTGCAGAGCTAATGAAAGCCATAGCGAAACAAGCATATGAAAAACCTACTCCAATACAATGCCAAGCTTTGCCTATTGTGCTTTCTGGAAGAGACATAATTGGAATAGCAAAAACCGGTTCAGGAAAGACCGCTGCGTTTGTGCTTCCTATGATTGTCCATATTATGGATCAACCTGAACTTGCTAAAGAAGAAGGTCCCATTGGAGTGATATGCGCACCTACTAGAGAACTGGCTCATCAAATATATTTGGAAGCTAAGAAATTTTCCAAATCTTGTGGTATTCGTGTGTCAGCAGTTTATGGTGGGATGTCCAAGCTCGATCAATTCAAGGAACTAAAGGCAGGATGCGAGATAGTTGTGGCCACTCCAGGGAGATTGATAGACATGATAAAAATGAAGGCATTGACAATGTCGAGGGCAACCTATTTAGTACTTGATGAGGCCGATCGAATGTTTGATCTTGGTTTCGAGCCTCAGATCAGGTCGATTGTGGGTCAAATAAGGCCAGATCGTCAGACATTACTCTTTTCAGCAACAATGCCTCGGAAAGTTGAAAAGCTTGCAAGGGAGATTCTCTCTGATCCTGTAAGAGTAACAGTAGGAGAGGTGGGAATGGCCAATGAGGATATTACTCAAATTGTCCATGTGATTCCATCAGATGCGGAGAAGTTGCCATGGCTTCTGGAGAAGCTTCCTGGAATGATAGATGAAGGGGATGTTCTGGTCTTCGCTTCGAAGAAGGCAGCAGTTGATGAAGTTGAAGCGCAACTGCTTCAGAGAGGTCTTAAGGTAGCAGCACTTCATGGTGACAAGGATCAGTCATCTCGTATGGAGATATTGCAGAAGTTCAAGTCTGGAATATACCACGTACTCGTGGCAACTGATGTAGCTGCTCGAGGTCTTGATATCAAGTCAATTAAGTCTGTTGTCAACTTTGACATAGCCAAAGACATGGACATGCATGTGCACCGCATTGGAAGAACTGGTCGTGCTGGAGACAAAGATGGAACTGCATACACCCTCATTACGCAGAAGGAGGCAAGATTTGCTGGTGAATTAGTTAACAGCTTGGTTGCTGCTGGTCAAAATGTGCCCCCCGAGCTCATGGATCTTGCTATGAAGGTAGCTCAAATGTTTATTTTTTGCTTTTTCCTATAATTCTTTTATTAGTTACATTTTAAAACTAGAACAAGAAGAGGGCATCGCTTGTCACCATAATGGCTTGCATGTGTGCATTACTCTTGTTCCTTTATGCTCGTGTTTGCTGTTCACCTGAACATTATTGCATATGTTTAATTGATGTCTCCTTTTTACGGTTATTAGGATGGGCGGTACAGATCAAAACGCGATGCACGAAAAGGAGGTATGAGGATCCGTTACTATGAAATGCTCATTATTATTCTTGTTGTTCCAACAGTTAACCTAACCATGTCTTGTTGCATCTCATACCGTGTTACTGTAGTAATTGATTGAATGCATGTAAACCTGCATTCATTTTTCAAATTAAGGCTCTAACAGTCGATCCTACGCATGCAGGTGGTAAAAGAGCCAAAGGAAGAGGAGGGGGAGGAGGCGGAGGTGGCGGTGGCAGAGGAGTTCGTGGCGTGGACTTCGGTTTGGGGATCGGGTATTCTGCAGAACCGAAAGCAGTACCAAATCCAACACCTAGTCGTTCTGCTACAGTTAATTCACTGAAAACAGGGGTGATGGCACAATTCAGAAACAACTTCGTCGCTGCATCATCGAGTTCCCCGAACCAATTCGCACAGAGCAGTTCAATGTCACAACCCAATAATCGAAAGGTTTTAGCTGGCTTCGTATCTGGTGGCACTATTGGGGGTGACATGCCCCCTACAAAAGTAAACATTGCGACACCTGCAACACCTGCGATACCTGCACCAAGTACTACCCCTAACTCCACAGACATTAGAAGACAGTCGCATTCTGAAAGGTGACTTTTGTTTTTAACTCTGGAGCCGAATGATGCCTTTCTATTTTGCGTTCATATATCATTTTTTGTTGCAAAACTGACCTCTTCCTATCTTATGTTGCTATCAGGGATAAAACTAGAGAGAGACGGAGGCCCTCTGGCTGGGATCGTTAGTGCACGAAGCGTGATTTTCTTGTTTAAAAGAACAGTTTATGTTCCATCCGGTGATGACCTGTTGTATTGCCTGTAAGTGCATTCCGTTTTAAGCTTTCCTTTCGATACAGTGTATTCTTGAGGTTTCGTATATGGGAGGTTTGTTTGCAAATTATCCATGAACTCCACCACGTGTATCATCGTTAATTACAGATAAATTATGGTCGTTTCAACAGGCCACAACATGCCCCGGCATGCCACCAATCTATTTCGGGTGCCAGAAATATTACTTCACGATATAATTGTTAAGGATCTTAATCGAATTCTTAATCGAAGTCTCTTTGAATAACATTCAGAACTTTGTATAGTTTCTTGTTGAATGAATGATCAATTTGATTTGATATTGCGAGTGTATGCTCAATTACATGTGGTTTAAGTTCCCTTGTGTATATGAAGTCGGCGCGAGACTAAGCCTTTGGGCATTTTGAAACGTCGACGGTGCTGTTAACCTCCTTCCGTCGTATAGCTTTTGGGCATATCTGAAGGCACGGCTCCTTGAGTGCAGCATCCTCTTCTGTTGGGGGAGGGTTAATCCCAAATTTGAACTGTCAAAACAGTTCACACTACTTCAGTTATATTGCTCCAATTTTCGAATTCGAATTCGAATAATTCTGTTGATTGAAGAGAGTATATTACCTGACAGCTATAGTCGTTGAAATTAGGCTCCATTACTAAAGGAACGCCCATGCACTCCTTAAAAAACGCCTATGATACACAGCAGAGATGAGGGAGGTCACAAATTTTCAAATTCTACGAATCGATGCAAAATACTCCTTCCGTCCCCGGCCTACTAGCCTTTAATATGAACCTTGGAGGGATTGTTACAAACCTGTGTAGGTAGCTTACAAGTATTGATGCACACACCTACACATTTGCTCTCCTCCAAGTACTTGCATTTCTCCACAAATACCTACAAAAGTCGAACTCGCCTCAACAAAAGGAAACGGAATTAAAGCAACGATATAATGCTAAGCAAGGACTAAAAGCTTCACCCCACTAGGCCATGAGGATCCATCGGGTATCTCGACAGAGTTAACAGTACACGTCCCCATAAGCCATTGGCACAAAATTGCAGTCACTCTTGCTTGCAGAAACACCAGCAGAAATCAACCTTCTTGTTACTTTACCTTAAGATTGCATAAAATGAGTTCCGTTTGAGTTTGGAGCATAAGGTTGTCGAAACGCTTACCAACCATCACAGAGGCGACTTTGCCTCCGGCAAGGGGAGAAATAAGCCTTTTGTAGAGCTCTAATAACCACGGAGGAAACAGTGCTCTTAATACCCGCACCTACACACAAAAAAAATCGCCTCATCATTAGTTATAGAATGTGAATTCTGGAAAAACCGATAATACAAATGTACTTCCCATTTCAGTCTCTTGCTCAAGGTACACCATGAAAAGATTGAGTTGAAAAAAATGAACCGATCAAATGCTACTAAAACACGAAACATCATCATCTATCCATCATATATGAAAGAAAAAAAATGTAGCTCATATGTTGCAGACAGGTCGAGTATAACTTCTCTAGATGGAAGAATTTTGAGTCGAAATCGAAAACACTGCATCAAAGATAGCGCACTTCATATCATTCCTAGAACTGCATATCTCAACAGTAACATAGATTCAATATTCATGTCTGCATCAATAAACATGAAACGTGCATTGCTTCCACAGAGATGCATAAACTGTTATAGAGAAGAACGAGGGAATAAACAAAAGTCGATACCGCGGCTTCCGTAGCTTCGGAGTTGGATCTGCCAACCATCATCCTATGAGCAACATCAATCAATCCATCATATCCAGGTTTTTCAGAGTCCCATCCAATCTCCTGCCAAAAGGAATCACTCATTTGACCTTGCTAACAGGAATCATAACTTACGATCATAGATGCAACAATCTCAATAAATGTAAAAATTCGTTATAATTCAAAACTCCAAAAAGCAAATTGTTCATTTCTTCAATAATCACTTAATCAGAGAAACTAGAGGAGGAGGAGCTTGTTTCACCTGAACCATTTTACTGCGGAAAACCTTCAAAAACACATCATCAATCATCCCCGGCGAATACTCTTTCCTCGAAGCCTTCAACTCAACTGCTTCCACCTGCAGAAAACAATCCACCATACACGAATTCGGAAAAAACACCAACAAATTCACAAAAAAAAAAAAAAAAAAAGGAGCTGATACTAACAGAATTCGATCGGGTAGAGAAGCGAGAAACTCGATCAGCTCGTCTAATTTTAATGGAACGAAGAGGAGTGAAGGAGACGAGGGGACGGTGGCCGATAAACGCCATAGCCGGAAAAAAAGCTCGCTCCCCACCTCCGATATGTAAATGGAGCAGAATCAAAAACGTGGGGGAAGAATTTGATAGGCGAAAAATTACGCTCGAGCCCCAAAACTTTCAACAAATTGCAATTTGGCCCCAATCAACATTAAAGTCGCGTTTTGTCGATAGCAACTTTAATCGTTCTTCGTTTTCTATGATTTAACGGTTAAACCCTAACCAGAGGCTAAACCCTTGGACTTTGGAACAGCTGAGGAAATTCAGTGAAGAGTGGCGTAGAAGGGGGTAATCGATCACGATGAATCTCGGCCGTCGATTGGCCGCCGCGGCGCCGGCGTTGATCAGGAGGCTCTCCACGGAGGTGAAAGCGGCGCCGCCGGCCAACCGCCTGTACCGGAGGTTGTCTGCTCTGGGCGCCAAGGCTGGGATGGTGTCGAGCACGATTAACGAGTACATCCGCGAGGGCAAAACCGTCACCAAACCTGAGCTCGAGAGGTGCGTCACCGAGCTCCGCAAATACAAACGCCATCGCAACGCTCTCGAGGTGCGCTGATTTGTGTGTGTGTGTGTGTGCGATTCTGGTGTTCGTCTTCGATTTCGTATCGTTGTTGATTGTGGAAAATTGAGGTGATGTAGATGTAAGATTGGCGCTAGGTTAATTGAGAAATGTCCATGGAAGAGTTAGGATGCTTTAACGAATCTTTTCGAGCTTTTTTCATTTTTGGAGTTATGAAATCTGCAGAATTCTGTGTGTGTAGCTTAGAATTTGAGGAAGATAGCTTTGAATTCAAACAATAAAGGTTAGAGGTGAAGTTGTTTGTAGGAATGCATATGGAAGTATTGTAAATTTATGTAAACTGAATATGAGCAGTAGATACTCAAGCTTAGGAACTAATGCACTAGTGCTGTGGCCCGATTTTCGCCTCAAGCAAGAGTGTAACACCTCGTTTCGTGTGCATTAGATTATTTCTTGTTCTGTGGAATAAGGTGGGATGGAAATTCATTGCTTTACTATGTTGTATCCAGATAATGGAGTGGATGGAGTTTCAGAAGTTCAACTTCAAGCATGCTAATTATGCGGTTCGTTTGGATCTGACTGCGAAAGTGAAGGGTATAGCTGCAGCCGAAGATTATTTCAACAGCCTCCCTCCAGAGAAAAAGGTCCATTGCGTTTATGGTGCGCTCCTAAACTGCTATTGTGGTGCGTTGATGACTGAGAAGGCGTTGGAAGTTCTTGATACGATGATTCAAGGGAAGATGATGTCCAGATCATTACCCTATAACAATCTTATGTCCATGTACAGTAGGATGGGGCAGTTTGAGAAGGTGCTCGCCTTGGGCGAAGAAATGAAGAAGGAGAACGTTGAACCAGACACGTGTACTTACAACTTACTGATGAACAGCTACGGACAACTGAATGATATTGAGGGAGCCGAAAGGGTTTTTGAAGAGATGAATCGGGAACACGGCAAGTTGTGTAATTGGACTTCGTATAGTAACCTGGCGAATATCTACATCCTCGCTGGACACCGAGAAAAGGCTAAATTGGCTCTGCAACGTGCAGAGAAGGAAATGGATTCGAAAGACCGCGAGGCGTATCATTACTTGATAAGTTTATATGCTGGGGCGTCTGATCTCGATCAAGTCCTCCGTATTTGGAACTTATTGAAGTCGAACATGGAAGTTATGACGAATAGAAGCTACCTAATCATGATTGAGGCTCTGGGGAGACTAGGCGACATAAAAAAGATGACAAAATTCTTCAAAGAATGGGAGTCGCAATGCACCAGCTACGACGCTAAGTTGCCAATGGCAGTTATCCGCGATTACTTGACTCACGACATGATTGAAGAAGCCGAGAAAGTTCTGGAAGTTGCGATGAGCAAATCGAACGGACCTTTCTTCAACGCCTGGGACCAAATAATGAAGTACTATTTGGACAAGAATCAGATTAAACGAGCTTTGAAGATCCTGGAAACGGCTACGAACGATAGTAAGTGGCGACCCAAATTCGTCACGGACAGATTCGTCGACTATTTCAAGAAACAGAGCGACGTAGACAGTGCAGAGGAGTTTTATAAGCTGATGAAGAGGATAAACTGCGTCGACAGCCGCGTGTACGAGGCGCTGCTCGAGACTTACGAAGCTTCCGGAAAAACTGCACACGAGATGCGCTCGAGGATCGAAGCAGACGGAGTCGAAATAAGCGGCGAGATCGAGCGTTTGCTGGCGAGTGTGTGCCCGGAGTAATAATACGAATTTTCTAGTGTAAAACATCGTATGTGAACTTCAATTCAGATATATTCGACTCGAAATTAGTTTATTTATTTTTCGATGATTTTATTACAAAAGTTTGGAGTATTCATTTTCTGTTGCTAAGTGAAGAGTTGGAATCTCTTTGTTATGAAAGTATGGGCAAATTAGTCATTTCGCTCGGCTGGAATTGGCTTAACGAAAGCTTCACTGAAGAAAAAATTATGATCATTCATACGAAGCGAGGCGAGTATAGTGAGACGGGCTGAGTAATATTTACGAAAATTATTAAACGAGCTCGTTATAAATGAGACGGAAAAAGTATATATAGTTAACAACGTCATAACAGCGATTTCTCGTGGTTCTACTTCTGCTGTGAATAAACCCCCAAATCTAAAACCCTCTCTCTCTCCCAATAGAACCAGTTATGGCGAATCCCAGCCATCGAGCTTCAAGCGCAGCTTCTTTGTTGCTACGAGTCATCTCCTTGAAGCAGCGGGCTCCAACGGCGGCGCCGAAGCCGCAGAAATCACCCCTACCGCCGCGTTCTTCGTTGCCACGAATCCTCTCCTCGAAGCACCGGGATCCAACGGCGGCGCCGGAGCCGCAAAATTCACCACCACCGCCGCAGAAATCACCGCCGCCGCCGCGTTCTTCGTTGCCACGAATCCTCTCCTCGAAGCACCGGGATCCAACGGCGGCGCCGGAGCCGCAAAATTCACCGCCACCGCCGCAGAAATCACCGCCGCCGCCGCGTTCTTCGTTGCCACGAATCCTCTCCTCGAAGCACCAGGCTCCAACGGCGGCGCCGGAGCCGCAGCAATCACCGCCACAGCCGCAGAAATCACCTCCACCGCCGCGTTCTTCGTTGCCACGAATCCTCTCCTCGAAGCACCGGGCTCCAACGGCGGCGCCGAAGCCGCAGCAATCACCGTCACAGCCGCAGAAATCACCGCCACCGCCGCGTTCTTCGTTGCCACGAATCCTCTCCTCGAAGCACCGGGCTCCAACGGCGGCGCCGAAGCCGCAGCAATCACCGCCACCGCCGAAGCCAAAGTCGAAGCCGAAGTGGCAGCAATCACCGCCACCGCCACTGCCGCCGCAGCGGGTAGAGAACCCGTTGTACCGGATATTGGCCGCAGTGGACGATACCGACGGAGCCGTGAAGAACGCCATAAATGAGTACAATAAGGGGAAAGCCGTCAGCAAAGTTGAGCTGGAGAAATACTTGACGGATTTCCGCAGATTCAAACGCTACCACCACGCTCTCGAGGTGCGCTCATTTCTTCTATCATTCCTTTACTTTTTAGGCGATATTTCTTCCATTGATATACAGAGAGAATTCTCGTTGCTATTTACTGGTTGAATTTCATTAGATTCATTCATCTGTAGAGAGTTTTTGTTGCTTCACTGGTATTTTGTGTTTGCAGATGATATTAATTTAGACCAAAACTAGCTCAATTAACTAGATGCTTGTACTGAGATTTGATTTGAAGTTGGACTGTTGATTTTGATACTCTACATGTTGAAGATGAAAGAATGACGATGCTCCTGTCATGTTATGAAGTTTACTGCCATGATTTGTTTTTGGTTCGAATCGATTTTGTCTACGAAGAAATGAAGAATTATGCCGAGTGTTTAAGTAAAGAGATGTGGTTTATCTCGAATGTCTTAGTACTACTTCAGCATCATCGCCTGAACTAATGAAATGCGTCTATTCTTTCCGTTCTGCTTTAGATATAAATGTTGTTTCCAAGTGGGATGATTTCTCTTGTGCATCGCACGTCCAGGTTGGGGAGTGGATGCAGTCTGAGAAGTTCAGTTTTACAAGGACGGGCCATGCGAGCTATCTTGATGCGATTGCCAAAATAAAGGGGATAGCTGCTGCTGAGAATTACTTCAACGCGCTCCCTCCGTCTGACAGGGTGAATTGCACGTACGGAGTACTTTTAAGGTGCTATTGTGATGAGAAGATGAGTGATAAGGCATTAGATCTCTTCGGTAAAATGCTTAAAGAGAAGGTAATAACCACGCCTTGGCCTTTCAACCATCTTATAAATATGCACATACAATTAGGGCAGCCGGAAAAGGCGATTCAATTGGGAAAAGAATTGTGGAAGGCGAAAATTCAGCCTAACACGTCTACATACAACATGTTGATCAATGGCCATTCGCTTTTGGACGATTACAAGGGAATGGAAAGAGTTCTTACGAAGATGAAATCAAAGAAGCTATGTGACTGGACAACGTACAGTCACTTGGCACATATCTACCTCCGAGCCAATGACCTTGAAAAGGCAAGGTTGGCCTTGGTAGATCTCGAGAAAATGTGTGTGAACGTACAAGAGGGCTACCAATTCTTGATTAGCTTCTACGCACGAATGTCCGATGCCGATAATGTTCGTCGTGTTTGGCAGTCTCTTAAATCTTCTCAGCCTGTAACATGGGACAGAAGCTACTTAGTCATGCTCCGATCCCTCGATAAACTTGATGACGTGGAAGGGATGAAGGAATGCTTCAAGGAATGGGAGGCGGTTTCTTCGGTTTGGGATATTAGGCCGGCCAACACAGTCATCAGTGCTTATTTGAGACGCGATATGCTCGAAGAAGCAGAGTTAGTTCTAAACAGCTTGCCGAATAAATCAGGTAGATCAGGTCCTTTCTTCTATGCATGGGAACAGTTCATGCTCTTCTACCTGGAAAAGCGCGACCTAAGAAAAGCTATGGAGTTCGTGGAAACGGCCGCATCAAGAGCCCGTAACAGAAAATGGGAGCCTAGTAAAGAAGCCGTCGATGGATTCTTGAAGTACTTTGAGGCAGAGAGCGACATGAGCGGTGCCGAGGAATTCTACAAGCTGATGAAGAGGATGAAGTGTGTCGACACACGTCTGCACGAGTCGTTGCTGTGGACTTACGTGACTGCAGGACGAAAAATGGGGGACGCGCGCGGGAGGATCGAGAGGGACGGAGTTGAGAAAAGCAGTGAACTCGACGACTTCATTGCGAGAGTTACCGAATGAAGATTTTTCCTCAGAACTACCACAACGGTAATGTGATTCTGATTTACAATACAAGTAAAATTTACTATGAAATGAAGAATTATTTTAGTCCTCTCTATTTATGATTAGTATTCACATAAAGTTATTTTCATAAACTTTGTAACATGAATTAAGTAATAGGATGTGGACAATCAGTAACTGATATATTCGAGTACTCATTTCGTCCGAGTTCGACGATGTTTCGGCCGTCGTATACGAAACACGACCAGTGTAATTAAAATTTTCGATCTGAAGGTACCGATTTCAGGTAGGTAGATTTATAGAGCAATCATAAACAAGGAAAGAAGGAAAAGAGCGGCTTCATGACCATCTCTGTAGCACTGCAAATGAAACTTGTATACAAAAGAACCCCGAAAATTCGAAAGTATAAAATGCTAAGAAGGCATTGTACAAATCATCGATCAAACGAACGTTGAAGGCGAGGAACGAAAGCTCAGTTTGTTTAAGAGGATATAAAAGTGATTAGGCTACAGGAGCAGAAAATTACTCAAATCATAAGATAGTTCCTTTGATTATCAAATGGTTTCCTTATCCTATGCTATCACAAAAATAAACTACCTCTTTCCTTATATGCTCTGTTTCAAGGTCACTTCTGTGATCCCTATTGGTGCCTTCGGGCGATAGTGCTCGTCTGTGTCAGCCTCTTCGATTTCCTAATATTTGATCAGATTGAGATGCAGCTAAACTCAACAACCTCTTCGATTTTATGGGAAAATAAGCAAGTGTAAAGTAACAAAAAGGAGGCATTCACTTTCGGATATGAATTATGTTTCTAATCACCAAAAGAAGAATGTAGGACAGGTACCTGGACAACGTCTTCACCCTTTATAACGCGTCCGAAAACATTGATTTTCTCATTTAGATCAGGGATTGGTGCTGTTGTAATAAAAAGGTCGAATCCACCACTATCGGGTTTCGTCTTGTGAGTGCCCAGCATAAAGGCTTCATGCTTGAGACTATAAAAGCACAAGAAATTAGTAGATGTGGTTTCTAAGAATCTGTCGACATTGGGAGAGCTCATGAGATAAGGCAGACCTTGTATCGAGTTGATTGTAATGCTTTCCACGAGAAGTCCAATCTTCAGTAGTCTCGGGTCTATTGACATCACCTCCTTGAATTACAAAGTTCTTTATTACCCGGTTGAAGAGCATTCCTTTGAAGCGGCCATTATGGCTGCAAATTACATTAAATAATGAACCGTGGAAATTGGCAATTGTGAGGCAGAAAATGTAGACCGAGGGATCAGCAAATGAGGCAGATGGTTCTTAACTTCTTATAAACGCAAGTGTAGGAAAAATAACAGTAGCAGGGTACATTCATAGGTATTAATTAGTCAAGTAAATCGGCAGGGAACATACCATGCCTGAACAAATTCATAGACGACTTCAGGAGAGCCTTCCTTGTAGAGTTCCACAGTAATTGAGCCTTTTGAGGTGTTTATTACCTGTTAGCAAATGTGGCAGCATATTTCAGGAAAGACAAAGAAAGCAAAGGGACATAAGAAATGATATCGACAGAAAACGATTTTCAGCTATGAAACTGTAAAGTGTATAATACTAATGAGAAATAATTCACAAAAATCATAGTACTATATTATGAAGATATTCAATGTAATGATCCAATCATTTTAGGGATATAAGCCACTGATCATTCAATCCATTAATCTAAAAAGGAATCGAGAAACTTACAGCATATTTGGGGACATCAACTTTCTTTGAATCGTCAAATGAACTACCATGCTGCAAAATAGACAAATAAGATTTCAAAAGAGAAAATGAGAAGTAACTAAAAGAAGCATATGATATGGGAATGAAGTTTGTATTATGCTTTCACATCAGGAAAAGTTAAAGATTAATATTAAGACCGTGTTATCCAGCACATCCAGAAACTTTCAAAGTAAACTTAGTATTAGTGCAGAAATCAATTAGCATCAATAGTACCTCTACACTTGAGAATGCATCATCTACGGGGTATTGTGACCTGAGGTAGAAAATGAACGAGGTAAGAGACACTATAATGAATTTAAAAACTATATTAAAAACCTTAATGCCGAGTAGAATGAATTAGATATATATGGATCACAAAAATCTTCAAACTACTAGTCAAGCACCTGCTCCCAGAACATTCTCAAATCAGTTACCTCATCAATGCCGATTGGTATATCTCGGTCCAAACAGAAGCATGTCTTTACGGAATTAACTCGACATATCAATCATACAACAAAATTCATAACAGGCCACATGTACAAATGTGAATGCCACAGCACAATTCATAAATCACGCAGACGTAATTACCAAAAACGAAGCCTATTTTCGTAACTACAAGCACCGAACGAATTCTACCTAGTTCAGAGAACAAACTATAATCAAAGTAACAGATACTCTTCGATTAACATAATCTCCCAACATTCATCCTATTCACCAAGCAATCGTAATTAGGTTACCAAAAAGCAAACCATGATAACAGAGAACATACATCAGACCACAAAAAACTTTGAAAACTGAAAAAATAAAAGGAATAGACAGAACAACTACCCCCGAGTCCAGTGTCTGTAGGAAGCGAAAAGAAAAAACGCCATGACAACGACAATCAGTCCATAAACTGCAATCGTAACAACACTGACTCGATTTGGCCCCTTCTTCTTCTTACTCTGTTGTAAGAGAGCTTGAGGCTTGATCCTCGCCATTACAATCGTACACAAACTTCAAATCTCAAGCTCTACACAACAAAATCACGCATCAACCACCGAATTCCAGCAGCACACTAACAAAACCTCCGATTCAACGCTAGCGTTACTTCAGCACCACATCGGAAACACCGCAATCAAAAATCCACATGAAATATATCAAATACTCCGAACAGATAGAAAGTTCGAAAACATCTAAAACCTCAAAGTTCCACGAGTAAATACACGAGCTAACACCAGTCGAAATTTGGAGAAATGAACACAAAAAATCATTAATCAGAAACGAGAAAGCGATTAAACAAAATCCAAAACGAGAAAATACCTGATCCTGATCTACGCACGCTAGGGCGACGAATCGATACACAAAATTCTGCAAAAATCTCCGAACAAAACTATCGGCGAATTCCGCCGTCGAAGAAGGAGAATTCGCGACTACCTTAAATCCTAGTTCAAAATTTTCGTTCGTTTCCACTGTAGAAGAAGAAGAAAATGTATAGTTGAGATAAATTAGAGAAATTCGAAAATGCTGGAATGGATTTGTACAGTATTTTTTTATATATATATACGGGCCAGCTAATTATAAATTTATTTATTATTTATAATTTCTGAAAACAGCTAATCGCCTGCTAAAACGACGCCGTATGGTTGAGGGTTCTACTCGTAGGAGTAAAATTCCACGTTTTTCACCTAATTCTCACTTAAACCTTTTATGAATTGTTTGAAATTTTAAAAAATCAAAGAAAGAATGTTGACTTGAATTGTAGTACTTGTTGGAAAATAAATTAGCAAAAATTAGCAAATCTTAACCATCATCCACATTTATGTTGTCACAATTATACTATATATTCGACAGACGAGCCAAATATGATTAAAACGGAAGGAATATATCTAGAAAATATTTTATATATGATTTTTCTGGCATCATAACTGTTTTTGGGGTGTTTTGAGTGTCCAGAATTTTAAGAAAATTCAAATAAATCGTATTTTGTTTTCAAGAAAATTGCATATTCTTCACAATATTCAATTACTACTACTATTTCTGTTTACAAGAATTGCAAAACTCATTCTCAAGGAAATTTGTAACAGCTACAAAAATAATTATTACAAACTATAGACCAAACACCAATCTCAATCAAGAATTCATCCATGGAAACAAGACTAAGAAGTGAAAAAAAGGAAAAAATACAGCCCAAGTGAAAAAAGAATGGCTACCACTACTCTAGTGGAATGAATGGTGTGTGTGTGTGTGTGTGTGTAGAGAGAGAGAGAGGGAGGGAGAGAAACCAAAAAAGGAGTGCCCGGTATTTGAGGCTCAACCTAAAGATTTTCCATGGGGATGAAGTTTGCAGTCCTGGTAGTTCTAAGAAGCCGATGCCCCACGATTACGGAGAGGCAGAGGGCTATGACTGAGAATAGAAGAGAGAATGTCGTTGCAAAATCCCACGAGCTGCTTCGGCCTGTGTTACTGAGTTCGGAATTACCTGCTGATACAAAATCGAGCAGAATCCAATCACAGCTAATTGAGTAATGAGCAGATCCATGCCATGGTTTGCCTTCCTCCGGGTACCAGAATGCAGCTGAAATTTTGCTTGATTTACCGATGGTGAATTGAGCATCCTGTTTCAGCCATTAAAGAATGTTACGAAGAGAATAAGATCAGGGCAGAAACATGAAGAAATATAGTAGTTCATTAATTGAATAGGCGGTAGGTGATGCTTGGCTGAAATGTTGGCACATTCCTCTTGCTATATTTTGATCAACAAACTGAAGGTGTCGACGTAATGTAGGGAAAGGGGCATTATTATATATTCTCTTAGTTTTAGTGTACCTGCTGGAGAGAATCCATAGTTCTTAGGGGTCTTGAGAATTCAAAATAGTACGTTCCCTTTTGGCCCCTCGATGCATAAGGGCTGTCCTCCTTTACGAATCCTGTTACATAAAGATAGTTTTAACATTTTCCAGTACATATGGAATTGATATATGCCAAAAGAAGAAGTGATCAAGTAAACTTCATAACTTTTCAAAATTCAGATAAATCAGAAATCCATGCATACTTGTATGCAATTCTACACGTATGTGTACTTGTGGAAAAAACAAGCAATTATTGCAGTTGTGTGTTATAACCAACATACGGCGTAACTGAAATCCAAGTAGTGAATAAACATTTGTGGTTAGCTTACCCGAGTGGTCTGTCAAGCTACTGTGCCACCATGATCCTTGCCAGTCATTTTGTGCAGTGGTGTCGTTTCCTAATATAAATGGAATAGAACAAATCAATAATTACAAAGGCGAAGAAATTCTGTACATATGCAAAATCCAGACAGTCCATAAACAACGAATTCAAATTTGATCATTTTAATTGAGGATTGTCGTAGGAGTTTTACTTTATTAATGATGCCACTCTGTTCTAGGAAAGTATATTAATTTGCAAGTTCGTGATTTTTTTGTTTCTGATTAACTGGAAAAAAGATATGTTAAAAATGACCAAGCCACGTCAATAGAAAAGGGAAGGGCAAAAAGGAGTAATTGGAGAATCGAAGTTCAGAAAAAATATCGATGGCGCACAATTGCATTCTTTAGTCAACTCAAACCACATATATAGATGATTTGCATCAATGGAAAATGTCCCTTAATGAGTTACAATCTAAATTCTTGGTGCAGTTTTGTAATCACAACCCCCATAACTGTGAAAACGTGAGTACAAATACCTGTAGGGCCGAGTCCATCAAGATATCTACAATGTGGGTTCCACGCATAAACATCAATCAGATGACCAAACCTGTTAGTTGAGACCAAAACATCATCATACAAATGTTAAAAGTATTTGTAACTGAAAAGCTCAAATATGAACGGGCGTGTGTGTGTTTAAGTTACCTGTCACCTCCATATCCTTGTCTGCTATCCACTGGATTTTTCCCATAGAGTCTTCCAGGAATAGCATTTCCAAGTGAGAAGTGCACAATATCAACTTCATGCCCTCGACAAGTCTTGTTCGTACAAGTAGTTGTTTCTTCCTCACAGCCACCCATCTTACAGTAGATAGAGTTGTCAGCTTAAGAGACTGAAAGATTAAAAATAGGATTGCTAAACAAGAATCAAAACTGTTGAAAAATCAGAATAGACTTACTCTATGATAGGTTGCATTTTCACCAATCTGAAACATTAGTGCAACAGATGCGCATTGAGTACCGTCTCTACATGAGACCAAAACGAGCAAGATGGAGTTAAAATTGACATTTACCAAATAAACCACCAATCATAAGGTCCCAACCGAAATAAAATCAGACAATTGAGTAAAAACTCAAACTACCTTAAAACAAAAGGAGCAATCCCTATAAAGAGCTTTTACCCTTTCATGAAAATAGATTGCATTGAGTAAAAGCTCAAACTACCTTAAAATGAAAGGAGCAATCCCTACAACGAGCTTTTACCCTTTCATGAAAAATAGATTCCATAATGCTCAGTGATTTCAAGGTTTCACAGACTGCCACAAATAAAACCCTCACTCTAATAGACAAGAGCTCATTCGAAACACAAATTCATCGGCCTTTCCAACTAAAATGGCATCGTAATTACATCAAGCTAAACGTGTAAGGAGGAGAATGGTTTGTTTGCATGCATTACAACACAATGATTCGGACAAACACATATATCAAAGATCAATTACGAGAATCTATGAACTGATCTAAGAACTCATGATTCACAAACATAAGTAAATCATCTAAGAAAACACCAATTGACTAACATAACCAAACAAAACTGAACTGTTCTTCATCATCAAATCAACTCAAAACCCCCAAAATCAAACCAAAACTCACACGCAACTGAGCAAACAAGAGAATGTCCAACAAAATTCCAGAGATCATACCCTTGAGTGTAAGCATAATCTCCATCAATTTGCACCATAAAATACGCCTCGTTCCCATCATGCACTGCCTAGGATCGAACAAAGCACACACAAATCAATAATTCCAACACCTCAAAACTAGTTCTAACATCAACAAAAAACAGAGAGAGAGGAATTCCGAGCTGAGTTGACACAACACCTTGAGAGTCAATTTCCCAGCATTGTACTCTTTGTCAGCATCCGGGTCGAGAGCGGGCAATAGGGCGAAATCCGAGCCGGAAACGCCGCCCCAATCGTCAACCCTCCCATCGACGGTGATGACTCCGGGTCGGAATTCGGAGCGGATTTGGATCCCGGGGTCCGAATCGCAGTGCCATTCTCCAGACTCCTGGTGCGAGCTGACCCGGGCCGGGCCCAGCAATAATGCCGCGATGAGGAGAAGCCCGAGAGCTCGAGCCCGAAGAAGCATCGCGACGGAGGAAGAATAATCGGAGGGGGGGAAATGGCGTTTTGGACTGATGCTGAGTGGAGATGTTGGTTAGCAATTGGCTTCTATGGCGGTTTGTTTATTGCACCTGCTTAGGCCGTGTTTGGTTGAATTTTCCAAATTATACATTTCTCGGTCAAATTCTCGAGTCAAGCCGAGCTGAGTAGTGAGTAGTGACGTGCTTTAGATCGGCTAGTTTAAATATTTGTCTGCTTGAGTACGAGTACGACTCGAGCCATAATACACTATAGCAATATACGAGCTCGACAAATATTTAGTAAAAACGTATTCGAGCTCGAGCTTGAACTCATCTTGTGAAAAAACTCGAGTTTCATTGAATTCTACTCGAGCTTGAACTCATCTTGCGACAAATATTTTTAAGCATGTTTACCTGCAATTGATTTCACGTAATATGCTAAAGCTCGATAATGGGTTTGCAAACAGTGATATGAAGCTAGCTAACAAGCTCGATTGATTATAAACGATCCAAACATGTTTTTAAACGGATCGAGCCGAGTATCTTGGTGATTGAGCTCGGCTCAACAATTTTATCGATCTCGAATTCGAGATCGAGCTCGGCTCGATTGTCAACGAACTTGATTCAATAAAAGACGCAAGTTGTTGTCACGGATTCAAATATTACTTCAAAGAATGAAGAGGGAACGATTTACCAAAAAATCAATGAACATTCATATAATATTCACACAAAATATGCCTTCAAAACCCCTTCAAAACCCAATGATTTTGCTCGGAGAAATCCACTACAACAAACAATGCCCTCAAAAATCATAATTTCACACATACAAGTATAAGAAACACTATTCGATAAGAAAGATTTCCTCCCCGAATTCAAACGAATGAATCCCCATGCAAAAAAATAAAGAGAGAGACTCAACGACCATTCTTAGCTACGGAGAGCAAGAAAGCCTGGTCGCTTTTCTCGCTCTCCCCTTCGTTTTCACCTCCAAGGCTCAAGGTCATCCTATGCATAGCAACCGCATCGTCTTGATCATTTTTGTCGCTCCTTCGTTCCTCGGATTCCGATCTTCGGGCCTGGCCCACGGCTCCGCTCCCCTCGTACGCCTCCTGGAGCTGGAGTGCCATCTCCAGACTCCAGAGGACATCGCCCATGGACGGGCGGTCGATGCCCTGGTCGGACAAACACTTCGTCGCTACCTCCAAAAACTTTTTGAGACAATCAGGACTAATGATCTCTTTCAAATCGGGATCGATGATGTCTTCGATGGTCCCATTATTCACACTCTTGACCGCCCAGTCTGCCAGGCTTACCTGCTCCTGGGGCAAACTCGGGCACAGGGCTGGCCTGGCACACAGGGCTTCGAATAGTACCACCCCGAATGAGTACACGTCTGACTTGTCAGTTAGTTGTTGCCTCCTGAAGTACTCGGGATCCAAATACCCGAAGCTGCCCTTGACAACTGTGCTAACGTGGCCTTTGTCCATGGTCGGCCCGGTCTTCGACAGACCGAAGTCGGAGACCTTGGCGACCCACTTGTCGTCGAGGAGGATATTGGTGGACTTGACATCCCGATGGATGATCGTGTACTTGGCCCCCGTGTGGAGGTAGTGAAGCCCGCGGGCGGACCCGATGCATATCTGCAGCCGATCCTTCCATGGCAAAGTTACCTCATTGCCCCTATAAAGATGCTCCCTCAACGTCCCCCGCCCCATGTAATCATAGACCAATATCATCTCCCCCTTGTCCTCGCAAAACCCGATCAACGACACGAGATGCCGGTGCCGGAGCCTCGACAGCATCTCGATCTCCGTCTGGAACTCGTTCACCCCTTGGTCGGAAGACGGGTTCGACCGCTTGATCGCGACCTTGGTGGTGCCACCGTCTATCACGCCTTTGTAGACCTTTCCAAACCCGCCGACGCCAATGACATTGGCGTCAGCGAAGTTGTCTGTGGCGCTCGTAATCTCCGCTAGGCTGAAGTAGCGGCAGTTGGCGGCCGCGTCGGTTGATATGGTCACCAGGTTCTTTCCCAAGTCCGATGTTTTGGTCGTGTCGGAGTTGGAATTCAAGGAAACCGGCAACCAACTCTCCTTCGAATCCCCGTTAGCCGCCCCTCTCTTCGCCTTACGCCTGCAGCAGGCGATGATGAAGACGATGGCGATTATAACGGACATGATCGCAGCAGCGACGACGACTCCGATGACCCAAGGTTTAATGGTCCTTTTGAAGGCCTTGGGGGCCATCTTGTGACCTTCGAGGTACTTCCTCATCAAGTCCGACATAACCGGGTTCGGACCGGCCAGGTTGTGGTTCTCGCCGAGCTTGAAAATCTCGAGTCCGTTGAGAAGGAGGTCCATGTATTCGGGCCTCGTGACATTAGTGGGACGAAGGGTGATCCACATCTCCTGGTCGTGGTCGTGGTCGTGGTCCGTGTTAACACGAACAATGAAGTCTCGTACGAGGGGCGAGGCGACCGCGTTGGTCAGACCAAACAGGTCGACATCGTGGGCCGCGGTCTGGTTGTTTATGTACACATTGAACACGCGCTGGTTGACTCGGGTCATCTCCGAGTCGCACCAGTGGAACCGGACGACATAGGTGAAGCCGCTGTCGACCTTGAAGATCCAGGTCAGGTCGGCGACCTTGTTGACGTCTACGAACTTTCCGAGGGATCGGAAGGTTCTGTAGACGTCCAAGGGCGCCGTGTAGTGGGGGAGCCTCTTGTAGGAGACGGTGACGTTGGGCGAGGCCATGACGGCGACGCCGCGGCCGGCGCCGTAGATGTAGACGCTGTCGTCGTACCACGTCCGCATGAGGCCGCCGGAGTCGTTCGTCGGCGGGATGAATTGCCCGCCGACGTTCAGACGGTACAGAAGCTCCGTGCTTAAGCCCTTGATGGAGACGGTGGCCGCCTCGGCGCCGACGATCGGCGTCGGCTGGGTGAAGAGTTCCGGCGAGGCGATCACCTCGACCCCGTTGACGAAGGCGAACGAGCCGGCGGCGGGGCGGATCGTGACGTCGATCGTCGGCGACCCCGGCGGCGCGAGGAAGTACTCCTTCACGATGTACGACTGCGAGAGCGCCTGCGCCGTCAAGTGGGCGCTGAAGTTGCTGAGGAGGACCATATCTCCGACGGAGACGGAGAAGTAGGAGGCGGCGATGTCGAACTTCTGATACGCCGACGGGTAGAAATGGAGGCGGAGGAGCGTCCGAGAGGCCGAATCTCCGACCGGGAATCTGTACGTAGATTCCGACTGAAAAATCCTCGCCGACATGTACGGAACATCCGACGGCAACGAAGGATCCTGTATCTCCGCCTTAACGGCGGTGGACTTCTCCCCGCCGGCAACCAAATACTTTCCATCCGGCTCCCATCTCCGCCCCTCCGCGTCCGTGCCGCCGGTGTCCGGCCCACACGTCAACACCAGCGGCGGCGGCGGCGCGGCGGAAGCCGCATGGGATGAATCCAACAACAGAATTAATAAGGTTGAGAAGATGGAGAGGAGATGAGGAATCTTGAATCTCATTTGAAAGGTGGAAGGAATAATAATAAAGAAAGAAATAGAAATTGCATATGCAGGAAATTCAAGAGGGCCTGGAGAATTTCTCACGAACTATTTCTTTCTTTATTAATTCCTTCTGTGTTTTTTTTTTTACATGGTCTCCATCATGTACGAATTTTGGGGGGAGAAAACGAAAATCTAAAAGGAAAAAAAGATGGTGACTGTAGGGTTCTAACTCTTACTATTACTATCTTTTCCTTTTTCTTGATTTTTTGAATTTTTTTTTAGTTTTTTACTATTTTTTTAAATGTGTTTTGTTTAATTTTCGTGTGGTTTTTGGGTTAGGGTGTGTTTGCATCCATGAATGAGGTGCGGCAATGGCGGTGGACCGAAGGAAGAAGGGTGGAAGTTGGCGCAGCTTTGACATGATGAAATCAGTAAACACGTACTCCTTCTATCCAACCGAACGAGTTATATAGTTATTGATTTTTTTTAATGGTTTTATTGGATGTTTTATTTTGGAGCTTTAGGTGGTTTTGTAGTTAATTTGTACGATTTGTAAACATATACTCCTTCCGTTCCATCGAATATGTTTTCTCTGCCATATTTTTACCGTTCTATTTATTCATCGATCATAAGTTTATTTTCCTCGATATCGATCATATTCGTGTTCATTTTGACGAGAAACGAACACAAATGTTAGAAAATGATGAAATTTTGGAGTAGGGGATGCACAGGCAAAAAAATTCATCAAAGAGAACACAAATAGGAACGAAAAATCGGTGTAAATTTCTCTTTTTCGACAAGATGAAACAACCAAGTACGAATAAAAATATCTATATACATATAAATTTTTTGTATTATTCTCGAAAATCTATGGATTTTTTCAATTTACACGGTGTTAAATTCAATCTAAAAACTCTCATGAAAATACTTTTTCTGATTAAAAAAAATTAACATTTCAAGAAAAAATAAAATAAAAATACGAAATTTTATTGAAACGCGCGTGGAATTCACTAACGGGCCGAGCGAGTGAGAGAGAATCCATAATTATAGGACCAAATCCAAACTAAAAATATTTTCGGTGAAAATAACGATGTCCGAATGCTAAAACAAGCAACTGAATCTTCCCTCAGGTTATATAAAAAAAATGGCGAAAATAGAAAAAAATAAACAAAAAAAATAAAAATAAATGAAAACGACCTTTTCAATCACTGATTTCACGAGTGTAATCTCTAGCTGACTCTCTCTCTCTCTCTCTCTATCTAAACAAACAGTCAACAAAGGGGAGAGGGGGAGAAAAAGACCCAATCTTTTTATCTACTTTCAGATGCAACAATGGCCTCCTCTACTCCCCCCGCGCACTGTACACTCACCACCGCCAAAACCTACCAGAACCACCACCTCCACCACCACACCCACCGCCCCCGCAACCAGACCCCCTCCTACCAGAACCACCCCCGCCGCCCCCCTCACTTCTCCCTAAACAACCACTCCTCCTCCCATGCCGCCGCCGCCGCCCCCCGCCCTCCTCCGCCCGCCTTCGGTAGGCACTGCTTCCCTCTCCTCGGCGCCGATTTCTCCGGCCGCCGCTCCACCAAGACGGTCTCCAAATTCCACGCCGACCGCCCTAGGTCAAAGGCCACCATCCGCCACTCCGCCGCCGCGGAGGAGGTCCTCCAGCTGGCCATCGGCTGCGGCGGCGAGGTGAGTTACATCGATAATCTGTTACTTTCTTTCCAGCCGAGGCTGCACGCTTCCGATGATTATGTATTCTTGTTGAGGGAGCTGAGCGATAGAGGGGATTTGATGAATGCTATGAGATGTTTCGAATTCGCCCTTAGTTTCGAAAAACGAAGAACTGATAAGGGGAAACTAGCTACCTCCATGATTAGTACCTTAGGTAGGTTTGGGAAAACTGATTTAGCTAAGAAAGTGTTTGAGGATGCTGTGAATGAGGGCTATGGTAACACCATTTTCGCTTACTCTGCTTTAATCGGGGCTTATGCGAAGAGCGGCCGCCTGGATGAGGCGATTGGGGTGTTTAGGAGGATGAAAGACTTAGGCTTGAAGCCGAATACCATCACTTATAACTCTTTAATTGATGCTTGTGGTAAAGGAGGTGCGGATTACACGAGGGCCTCGGAGATTTTCAACGATATGTTGGAGAATGGGGTTTCACCGGATAGAGTCACCTACAATTCTCTGCTTGCTGTGTGTAGTGGTGCGGGGTTGTGGGAAGAAGCTAGGAGTTTGTTCGATGAGATGGTGCATAGAGGCCTCGAGCAAGATATTTATACGTATAATACCCTCTTGGATGTAGCGTGTAGCGGAGGGAATGTAGATGCAGCTTTTGGTATCATGGCTGAGATGACTTCGAAGAATGTATTTCCGAATGAGGTGACTTATAGCACTATGATCCGTGGTTGTGCCAAGGCGGGGCATCTGGATCGAGCGCTGAGTTTGTTTAATGAAATGAAATCTGCTGGTGTGAAGTTGGATAGAGTGGCTTACAACACGTTGCTTGTTAGTTATGCGGATCTTGGGAGATTCGACGAGGCATTTGCAGTCGGGAAGGAGATGGAGAGTATGGGCATCAAGAAGGATGTAGTGACGTACAATACGCTTTTGGATAGGTTCGGAAAGCAAGGGATGTATGATAAGGTGAAGGAGCTCTTTGCGGAGATGAAGCACCAGAATCTGTACCCTAACTTGCTAACTTACTCGGCCCTCATCAGCGTTTACTGTGAGGGAGGGCTGTACAAAGAGGCGATGGAGGCCTATAAGGGATTTAAGCAACAGGGACTGAAGGCAGACGTCGTGTTCTACAGCAAGTTGATACATGCTTCGGGTGAGAGGGGGTTGGTGGAGTTGGCCGCTTTGCTGGTCGATGAAATGATGAGGGATGGGATCCAGCCGAATGTTGTCACCTATAATTCGATTATCAATGCATTTGGGCAGTCTGAAAGTTTTGATTGCCTACAGCCACTGATGGAATCCTCAAATCTTCAGATTTGTGGTGATGGGAAGACGGCAGATAAGGAAGAGGATCAGATCATTGAAGTTTTCAGGGAGCTGGCTTGCGGGAAATCGAGAAATGGGAAGCTTGATCAGAGGAAAACAAAGGATTTTCGATATGTTTTGGGTGTTTTTCGAGAAATGCATGAGATGAAAATCAAGCCTAATGTTGTTACCTTCTCTGCAGTCCTTAATGCTTGCAGGTATACTGCACTTATCTTTTCGTTATCTGCTATACCGCGTTTCATTTGTTTCTCGTAATCCATATAAAACTGCACATCTTACGTTTTGCTTTTAATAATCTGTGTTGAGTTCTAAACATTATTCCGATTTAGAGGAAGAGTAGAAAGTATAAACCATCAATTTTTCAAATTCTGTACTTGTGTGCTTACAGCCGATGCAACTCGTTTGAGGAAGCTTCGTTGCTTCTGGAGGAATTACGCCCTTTCGACAATCAAGTTTATGGAGTGGCTCATGGACTCCTAATGGGCCAAGATCAGTACACTTGGTCGCAAGCTTTATCACTCTTCGATGATATGAAGAGGATGGATTCTTCGACTGCTTCTGGTTTTTACAATGCTTTGACTGACATGCTCTGGCACTTTGGCCAGGTAACGTATTTCTTTCGTGAAATACTATGAATACTCGGAAAAATATATGATGTTACGAGCAACTGCGTATTCTGCCAATACTATTATTGTTGACTGTCTGAAGATACTTAGAGTGGCTCTCCTCCATCGATTTCATGCTCGAACTTTGAATGTGCAACTTTGAATTTGATGAGAGGAAGAATAGTAGGCATTTGATGTGCAGAACTGAACTTGTAGCGCTTGATACCCTTTATTCGTGTTTCTTTTGCTGAGTGTCGATTTATTCGGAATCAGTTCTTGAAACGTGTTTAGCTTATGTGAACTCGGGAGTTCTGCTCACCCCCTGTTCCCCCTTTTCCAGAAACTAGGCGCTCAGCGCGTGGCACTCGAAGCCAAACGCAGAGAAGTGTGGGAAAACATATGGACCGAATCCTGCCTCGATCTCCATCTCATGTCCTCAGGCGCAGCACGAGCTATGGTCCATGCCTGGCTACTCAACATCCGCTCCATCGTCTTCGAAGGCCACGAGCTTCCCAAGTTGCTATGGTTTGCCTTTCACTTACTCCACAATTCACCACATTCTTCGTTCTTCGTCTTTCCTTCTATTCTACCGACACTAACCTCTCTCTCTCTCTCTCTCTCTCTCTCTCTCTACAGTATACTAACTGGATGGGGCAAGCACAGCAAAGTAGTCGGGGCAGCCCCCCTCAAGCGTGCAATCGAGGCCCTCCTGAAAAGCATAGGTGCCCCGTTTGAAGTGGAAAAGTGCAACATCGGGAGGTTCACATCAAGGGGGTCGGTTGTGGCCGCGTGGCTGAGAGAATCAGGCACGTTGGAAGTGCTGGTCCTTCGAGACGACATAATTCCTGCACCACCCGGCAGCTCAGGTACTCGGTTCGATCACTTACAACCTGTGCTATTGTAGTAGCTGATGATGATGCTGACAACTTCAAAGATTTGTATGCATTCTGTGTAACATAGCAATTGCCACAAACCTCTCTCTCTCTCACTAACTCATGCGCGCTGATGTGCATAATTTTGAGGTTTTGGATATGGAATAGTGTAGAGAGAGAGAGAGGTTGTGAGTTGTGTTTGAAATCTTGATGTATAATTGCTACAATTGTCATTGTTTGTGTATAAAAAGACTCCACTCTTCTCTACCTTTAGCCCATTGGGCTCTACTTGGGCCCGGCCCGATTCGCTTAGATTGGACTGTATAGTTTGTAATGGCTTTTGGGCTGGGCCGTGATTTCATTGGGCCGGCCCGTAAACTGCGACGGCTTTACTCTTGGACTAATATCATTGGGCCTTTATCTTGACAAGAAAAAACCTTAAAATTTTATTAATTTTAATTGGTTTTAAACGGTATAATATCCTACCCCGTCCCGTCTAATGAGTCTGTTAAAATGATAAAAAGATGTAGTCTTCTGTTCCTTCCGTCTCATTTTAATAGTTATGTTTTATGAATGAATGTAAGGTATAGAATAATGAAACGGGATTGATTCAATATAATTTTCAATGTCGATATAGCTATCATTGTAGGAGAATTAATTACTCCAAAGAAATCAATGACGGTGCTGAGTTTCGGTGGGCCCGGGGAAGACTCCCTTTTTGTAATAATGCATAAATAATTTATTATTATTATTATTATTATTATTATTATTATTATTATTATTTAGGTTCAAAACAGTGGATATGAACCATGCAATAAATCATAATTAATGAGATGTAATATTCAAAAGTGTGATAAAATCTCATGTGGAGACCAATTCCAAGTAATAAATGTGAGAGCGAAATATAATTAACTAAGCAAACCTACCATATTTAATTAAGGTAACATAAAAGTCGTAGGGACAGAGAAGAAGATGGGATGATAATACCCGCCTCATTATTTTACACTCACATAGATTCATCAAACGTGTCATCTTAAATGAGAAGGAACGAGAGATAAAGGTGGTTGAGAGTTGGGATTGCAATAACTTGAAATCTGGAGCGGCACATGGTATAGAATGTGTGTAAGGTCAAGGGAAGTTTGACAATGTATGTAATATTATAAAGGCTGTTTATTGTTGTGTCTCTCCCAACTGCATGCATTTATGAATCTAATCTCCCGCTCGATTTCTATAAATAGAGTCGAGGGTTTTTGATCGGAGGAATATCACAGCCACGATCCATCGTTGTTTCTCTCTCTCTTTTCTTTCATTATGGGGAAGCATTTTAGGAATGGTGGGGTGTTTGTTGTGCTCTTGTTGCTGGGGTTGTTTGTGTTGCAGATCGCCGATGGTCGGAGGCTCGAGAAAGAGACGTTCGGAGGCGGCGGACTTGGTGGTGGGGGTGGGTTTGGTGGGGGTGCTGGAGGTGGTGGAGGACTCGGTGGTGGTGCTGGTGGTGGTACGGGTGGTGGATTTGGTGGAGGTGCTGGCGGTGGAGCCGGTGGAGGTCTAGGGGGTGGTGCTGGTGGTGGTACAGGTGGTGGATTTGGAGGTGGCAAGGGAGGAGGGTTTGGTGGAGGTGTTGGAGGTGGAGGTGGTGCGGGTGGAGGACTTGGAGGAGGTGCCGGTGGTGGAAAGGGTGGAGGGTTTGGTGGAGGTGCAGGAGGCGGCAAGGGTGGAGGGTTTGGCGGAGGAGCGGGAGGTGGAGCCGGTGGAGGTGTTGGGGGTGGTTCTGGTGGTGGATTTGGAGGCGGAGCTGGAGGAGGCAAGGGTGGAGGATTTGGCGGAGGCGCTGGAGGCGGTAAGGGAGGAGGGTTTGGCGGAGGAGCGGGAGGTGGAACCGGTGGAGGAGTTGGGGGTGGTTCTGGTGGTGGATTTGGAGGAGGAGCCGGAGGAGGCAAGGGTGGAGGATTCGGCGGAGGTGCTGGAGGTGGAGGTGGAAAGGGTGGAGGATTTGGAGGAGGCTCAGGCGGTGGAGCCGGTGGAGGAGTTGGGGGCGGTTCTGGTGGCGGATTCGGAGGGGGTGCCGGAGGCGGCAAGGGTGGAGGATTCGGCGGAGGTGCAGGAGGAGGAGCCGGTGGAGGAGTTGGAGGTGGTTCTGGTGGTGGATTTGGAGGAGGAGCCGGAGGCGGTAAGGGTGGAGGATTCGGTGGAGGCGTAGGAGGTGGAGCCGGTGGTGGTGCCGGTGGAGGATTTGGAGGTGGCAAAGGTGGTGGTATTGGGGGTGGATCTGGAGGAGGGTTTGGAGGTGGCTCCGGTGGTGGTGCAGGAGGAGGATTCGGTGGTGGTGCCGGAAGCGGCGGTGGATTTGGCGGAGGAGCCGGAGGTGGTGGAGGTTTTGGAGGAGGGAATTAGTTCGCATTGTTAAATATAATTAAAGAGAGGACAAAATTACGTCCAACTAAACTCATATATGAGAGTGTACGTGCATGCATGAAATCAAATGCTCTATTAATTCTATTATAATATTAATGTAAGATGCAATACTTCTTTCTTAAATTAATGAAATGGAATAACCCCATATCAATTATATTAGTATATCATCTTCTCCTTAATTATTTTGGCTTGAGATTTCTTAGATTATACTCCTATGCATATATACTAGTGTGGGACATTTACTCATAATTATAAACTCATAAAGAGAAAAACGGTATAAACTCGTTCATCGTCAAATTGCAGACGTAAAAGAAGTACGTAAATTTACATTTTATTTTCCGGACACAATTATACTTTATACATACTATTTAATAACAAAAATAATAAAATTTTAGCAATTTTCACTATGAAATTCCTAAATTGTATAGAATAAAAACACTCAAATACTTCACTAAAAAAAAACTAAAACACTATTTAAATACAATTGCGTGTTAATTTAAAAAATAGTGGAGCCCGGGTTGCCCACTAGTTAGGTATAATTAATGAGAGAAATATAATTACACAAACCTAACCAAATTAATTAAAACAAAACAAATACTACAGCGTTTCGCTTTTTCAATCGGATTGTTTGGTTTCATATAACTTGTTTCGTTGCCTATACTCGAAAGAATTAACCCTTAATCTTTATGAAACCCTTACTGTTAACTTTTAGCACTCGTTTGAATTTTCGTATCGAAAAGAAATGAGATAATTGATTTGGGACGAAAGGAGTAATTAAAGGGGAAAGGAAATTAAGGTGGTTGAGAGATTGGGCAGATGATGGAATTCGGCAAGGCCAATTAGAGTTCAGCAATCCACGTCATATCACCCTAAAAATTAAAAAAAGCATGTGCATCTGTCTCTACGTAACTGCATGCATGTCCGAAACTTTCTATAAATAGAACCCAAGTTTTAACCTTGAAGAATCACACCAGTTCTTCAACTTTCTACATCTCTTTCGATTCTTTCCAATCCTTAATTTCTTTTTTTTTTAAATAAGAAATTAAATAAATTAATGATGTGTGAAGAAGAAATTAGAAGAAAAGTTTTGTTAGACGCTTCTTGTTTTTTGGCACGAGATTCTTCACGTCGACAATATTGACTCTCTCTCTCGAATAATAAAATAATTGATGTCTTATTTGGATTTTTTGCATTGCCGTAATTGATATCTTTAGATCATAACTTTGTGGGCAAAAGTGGGATGGGATTCGGAAAAATAATGGACTTATTCTTGAGAGAGAGAGAGAGAGGGAAAAGAGAAAAAGCAATATGTCTTTTGCGATCGGACCCAAAAGGTGGAATAATATTCGAGAATTAAATAATTTTGGCATACCCAAGTGCAATAATACAAGTTATGCCAAAAAAAAAAAAAATTGAAATAAAGATCAAGGAAGAGTCAAGACATCGTTATTTCAGGTCTAAATTATGTACTACTACTACTAAATAAGATTCAATTTCAAAACTATTAAATAATTGGCGAAGAAAGGGATACTTTTTGTAAAGCGATATATAAACAAAATGTTTCTCACTGCCAGGAGGACGATACAACCATGGGCCGATATAATTCGTACACGTAGTTAAATGTATGAGGAGGCAACAATGTTTGCCTACGTCATGAACGCGTGTAGCCAGATATAACACGTGTATGGCTGATGACGGGAATGCACGTGTTTTGAGTTGTGTCTTCCTCTTTCAAATAGCTTCAACATCTCTCTTAGGAAAATTTTGTAGAAATGAGATGAGAACTTTGCCCTATATAAATTAGGTATAATAGTGGCTAGAGTGAAGAAAAGCTACTATATCATTTTCATTTGTTAGTTTTCAAGTAATATTCCATCATGTGCCATATAATTTTTGGAATAATTTATAGGAAATTCAAGTTGTGTAGGTATATACCAAAAAGAGAAGAAGAAATATACCACTTGGAAAAAGATATATGTACAACAAGTTGATCAACATGCATGATACTACCTATATACTTTCTCCGTTCCATTTCGGTTGACGTGTTTCATTATTTTATACCTCACATATATCCAATAAACGTATCAACTGGAGTGGGACGGAGGGAATATAAGCAAGAGCATATATGTAACAGCTTTTGTAGAAGAATATTTCATAGATAATGACTAAAGATGATGAAGAAATCGAAAGATTCTACTCCTTTCTCCGGAATTTTATATGTATGGTCAATTTTTATATTCAGACGACGAATGTTTAACAAGCCAAGTGAAACGGGATCGAGGCTGGTCGAGCTTGTGCACTTAAATTGCATCTTTTCTTGGGGTGATTCTATCCACAGCCCCCGTTTTTCTCCCTACAGCCCCCGTTTTGGTTAATTTACGAATTTACCCTTGCACCCCCCTCTCCCTAATCTTGCCACATCTCACTCTCACCACAACCCCGTCTTTCTGTCTCGCTCCCATCCTCAATTTTCCGGTGACATTGATACCGCTGCCGTCCACCACCACGGATTCATTTGTCTCTAATACATTTCCCCAATTTTATTTTTCTTAAATTTCGGCAACCACAACCTTACCAACTAGGCTGTGCAGCCACCGCCACCGCCACCAAATTCCTTTATATTCCTTTAACATCCAAATTCCAACCAACAAAACTTAACTACTCTTCCGTCACCGCTGCCGAGCCCTACTTCTCCAGAATTTGTCTTCGAGGTAGCGCGTGAAGATGGACGCACCGAAAGTGAGGTCGACGAATTTAAGAAGAGTGCCACCAGCAACGATTTCGCAAGCCGCCGCCGGATCGCCTCCATGCCTGCAAGGTGCTCGACGGAAGCTCTCCATACTCCACGACCAAGCAAAGAGGGGAGAAAAAGACAGAGAGAATCTTACTTGCTAGAAACGATAATTTTTCGACGAAATTGATTCGGAAATTGATGGAAGTAATTGATCGGAGGAAGCAAAAAGTATCTGCTCTTTGATTGATGAATTGAAGGAGATGAGTTGAAATTCTGTGTGTTAATTTCAATATAGAAAGGTGAAGAGTAGTAGCTACGGTGCTTGTAATGAAGAAAACGAATAGGGGATTTGTGGAACCTTTGTCTTCTAACTCTACGGTTCGATTGCAGAGGAAAAATTATGCTTGCCGTAGCCCGTAGGCGGTTGTGAGAGAGACGGTTGTGAGAGAGACGAGAAAGAGTAGCCCGTAAGAGATTGATCATTATGCTTGCCGTAGCCCATAGGCGGTTGTGAGAGTCTGAGAGAGATGAGAAAGAGGAGGGCCTGCGCATGACAATATTGGTAGGGGTATAACTGTATTTAAATAAATTGGGGGCTTTAAAGAGTAAAATGGGGGCTGTGTATATAATTACCCCTTTTCTTGAATTGGATTAGGCCCATATAACCAAGTGTCTAAACTAAATAATGGGTTCTATAAATTAAACAAAATACGTTACAAGTTAAAGTAGTTGGGCTAAAAGGGGCTTAATAACAACATATGCATTGATTTTCTAGGCCTACCTAATTAGGCCCAAATTATTAAAAATAAATCAATCTTTTATTATTTTCAAACTAAGGTCCAACGTCAATTAATTTTTAAATAAATAAATAAATAACAAACAGAAGAGGAAATGGTCAATTTGTTATTATTATTTGTTTCCATTTATGAATATCGATAAATTTCATAAAAAATTATAAAATAAAGTTTGATTAGTAACTAGTGAGCAACTATCCAAATTAATTAATATAATAAAACAAATAGTTGCATGAATTGTTGACGTATTATTCCAGAAATCACTCTAACCGTCTATCTCATTACTCGTATTTCCTTTTTCTTTTTTATAAGCTTTTTAACAATGGAAATCGTCACAGAAATCGACAGGCCAGCACACGCACACTCGTAAATTCTTTTCTTAATAACTAAGTAACATATATAATTGAGTTCTTCAACTATATAATAATACAAGTGTATTGAACAAAAAATCAATTTTATCTGTGTACACTAATTAAGTTGCACAAAGTACTACTCCCCTCTCTCTCTCTCTCAACCGACGTTATTTTTCCAACAAGAATAACCAAACCACTTCACTCAAATATTTAATATGTGTTGCATTTATGTATCCTTTGATATTTTCTGATATTTATGCACAATATCTTTTTCCGATCACTCGTGATATTTATGCACAATTCTATTCTCCTCGTACTTTTAAAAGTTAATTACGATAACTGTAAAATACACACTTTAATGCACACGATATCAACCGAAACTCATAACTCAATTTAACGTTCACTAATTTTTAAAATATTAAAACTCATAGCGAAAGATTACGACATAAATGATTAAGGTGACTATATTCACAAAATTTGGAGCTCCGACATAGCCAAGAAAACGAAGCCAATATTTATAATTTGATTTGAAGTCGTTATTCTTTTCAACGGTTCATATTTCATACTATTTGAAATACATTATATACAAAGCAAAATGGATTTTTTTTTTCTTTTTTCTAATTCTTTTATTTGAAAACAAAATTAATTTAGAAGTCTCGAGCAATTTCCTCAACTGCACTCCACCACCATAAACACTCTGCAACTTTATAAAAACTCCATTAGAGAGAGAGAGAGAGAGAGAGAGAGAGAGAGAGAGAGTCTTTATCCATGGATGCCTCTTCTTCCATTTTCAGATGGTATAAAGCACTGAAGAAAGAAGGATAGATAGAATAAACCGCCCCTTTTCCTTTCATATTCTATTTCCCCCCCTTTTCTTCAAACCTTCATCTCTATATATACCTCTCCCTCCCCTCTCTCTCCCCCATTCATATTCATTCCCCCAAAAAAAAACAGTCTTCTCTCTCAAGCAGCTAGCTCTCTCTCTCTCTCTCTCTCTAAACTTAACACAAGTCTCTGTTTTCTTCCCCTGTTTTCCAACTCTCCGATGGCGCCACCGAACGATCCGGCCAACTCGATCTACGCCGCACTGAAGCCGACGAAGAAGGACACCGCCTTCGACCTCGTCGGAGGGAAGCTCACTGTTAAGAATGTCCCCTTACTGTCTGAGATACCGGCGAATGTCACTTTCCGGAGCTTCTCCGACGTGGTGCAGTCGTCCAACGCGCCGCCGGCGATCTACGACCGGGCGGTGTCCCTCGCCGACAAGGGGGGGTTCCTGGGTTTCAGCCAGAAGGCGGCCTCCGACCGGCTGACGACGTCGATCGGGAAGTTCAAGAACCGGGACTTCGTCAGCATCTTCCGGTTCAAGACATGGTGGTCGACTCAGTGGGTCGGCAACTCGGGCTCCGACATCCAGATGGAGACTCAGTGGGTCATGCTCGACGTGCCGGAGATCAAGTCGTACGCCGTCATCATCCCCATCGTCGACGGCAGCTTCCGCTCCGCCCTCCACCCGGGCAGCGACGGCCACGCCCTCATCACCGCCGAGAGCGGCTCCTCCGCCGTGAGGGCCTCAGCCCTCGGCGCCGTCGCCTACCTCCACGTCTCCGACAACCCCTACACCCTCATGAAGGACGCCTACACCGCCGTCCGCGTCCACCTCGACACCTTCCGCCTCATCGAGGAGAAGTCGCCGCCGCCGCTCGTCAACAAGTTCGGGTGGTGCACGTGGGACGCCTTCTACCTAACCGTCGAGCCCGCCGGAATCTGGCACGGCGTCAAGGAGTTCGCCGACGGCGGACTCTCCCCGCGGTTCCTCATCATCGACGACGGATGGCAGAGCATCAACGTCGACGGTGAGGACCCACACGAGGACGCGAAGAATCTCGTCCTCGGTGGGACCCAGATGACCGCCCGCCTCCACCGGTTCGAGGAATGCGAAAAGTTCCAGAAGTACAAAGGGGGCTCAATGGTGGGGCCCAACGCCCCACCATTCAACCCCAAGAAGCCTAAGATGTTAATCAACAAGGCCATCGAACTAGAGATGGCCGAAAAGGCCCGCGACAAGGCCATCCAGGCCGGAGTCACGGACCTTTCAAAATTCGAGGCACAAATCGAAAAACACAAAACGGAGCTCGACAACATGTTCGGAGGCGACGATGAGAAGAACTCCTCGTCTTCGTCTGGCAAGAGCTGTTCTGGCTGCTCTTGTAAGACGGAGAATTCGGGGATGAAGGCCTTCACCAAGGACTTGAGGACTAATTTCAAGGGATTGGACGATATCTACGTGTGGCACGCGTTGGCCGGCGCATGGGGCGGCGTTCGCCCCGGGGCCACTCCCCTTAAGGCCAAGATCGTGCCGGCCAAGCTATCTCCCGGGCTCGACGGGACCATGACTGATCTTGCGGTGGTCAAGATCATCGAGGGCTCAATCGGGCTCGTGGACCCCAACCAGGCCGACGATTTCTACGACGCGATGCACTCTTACCTTGCCAAAGTCGGGATCACCGGAGTCAAAGTGGACGTCATCCACGTAAGCACACAACACTCAACCTTTACTTTCCGTACTTTCACCTAACTATGTCAGACTGTCTGAATGGTCAAATTAATCGATGGTTTCGAATATCTATTCCCATGTAGACACTTGAATATGTTAGTGAAGACTATGGAGGCAGAGTCGAACTAGCCAAGGCTTATTACAAGGGTTTGTCCAAATCTCTCAACAAGAACTTCAATGGAACCGGCCTCATTTCAAGCATGCAACAATGCAACGACTTCTTCTTCCTCGGAACTGAGCAAATCTCCATGGGAAGAGTCGGTAATAACCTAACCTAACCTAACCTTACCTTATCCAATTACAAATGTACACGTGGCGGCGACGGAACTCGAGCTGAAATTTCTCTGTGTGATGGAACAGGGGATGATTTCTGGTTCCAAGACCCGAACGGCGACCCGATGGGAGTTTATTGGCTGCAGGGGGTGCACATGATCCACTGTGCCTACAACAGTATGTGGATGGGGCAGTTCATCCAACCGGATTGGGACATGTTTCAATCCGACCATTGTTGCGCCAAGTTCCACGCCGGTTCGAGGGCGATCTGCGGTGGCCCGGTTTACGTGAGCGATTCTTTGGGCGGCCACGACTTTGATCTCCTCAAGAAGCTTGTTTTCCCGGACGGTACGATCCCTAAGTGCACGCATTTCGCCCTCCCGACTAGAGATTGCCTCTTCAAGAACCCCCTCTTTGATAGCAAATCCCTCCTCAAGATTTGGAACTTCAACAAGGTGTGTAATCGGATTGTCTGGTTCAACCGGTTTAATCAGTTATGGTTCTGGTTCGGTTTTTAAAATATTGGTTTATTATGTCATATACTGATGGCCGGTTTTGAAAATGTTATGCAGTATGGAGGCGTGATCGGGGCCTTCAACTGCCAGGGCGCCGGGTGGGACCCGAAGGAGCAGAGGATCAAGGGCTACTCCGAATGCTACAAGCCGCTCACCGGCTCTGTCCACGTCTCGAACCTCGAGTGGGACCAAAAGCCCGAGGCTGCAAGCCTCGGGGAAGCCGAGGAGTACGCCGTCTACCTAACCGAGTCCGAGAAGATCGTCGTGACCACCCCGGAATCCGACCCCATCTCGGTGACCCTCCAGCCGTCCACGTTCGAGATCTTCAGCTTCGTCCCGATCAAGAAACTTGGAGACGGGGCCAAGTTCGCACCCATAGGGCTTACAAATATGTTCAACGCCGGGGGCTCGATCCAGGGGCTCGTGTACGACGCCTCGGTGGCGAAGGTCGAGGTCAAGGGCGATGGCACGTTCCTGGCGTACTCGAGCGTCGCCCCGAAGAAGGCCTTTGTGAATGGGGTGGAGGAAGTGTTCCAGTGGAGTGGGAATGGGAAGGTGCAAGTTAGCATTGGATGGTATGAAGAGTGTGGAGGAATTTCTAATGTTACTTTTGTTTATTAAATCTTGAATCAATTGCTATTTTGATTTTGAGGTTTGATAAAATTTGATGATGATGATGCCTATGGTAAGAAAAGTGTGACTGCCTGTGGTCTAATATAAACAGGCTAAGAAATTAATTAATTATGATATGTTTTTGGGTTTTTTTTTTTTTTTTTTAATTTTATTTTGTAACTTTGTTGTTGATTTTGGTTTTGTTTTTGTATAAATAATGTCCCATTTGACAAGGCTAAGAGTTTGCCTATGAATGGAAGGGATGTTCGTGTCTCTGCTATGAAAGAATTGCCTTTGCAGTTTGATCTTAATTTTCCTAATTCAAGAATCGATATTTTGGATCTTGCTATCGAGATTGATGTATCGAGAAAGTATGTAAATTTACCGTTTAAATCTTTTTAATTGTTCGTTTTTTTGAACATTGACCTTAGTATCATCAATTTAGGATAATACGATATCTATTACAAAAAACGAAGAGACAAAATTTATATTTCATTGTCAAACCCGTCAATTAGCATGTCCATTAATTTTTATTTTTTTTAAAGGCCTCAAATAAAATTGGCCTAAAAAAATATAAGGCCTAAAGGTTTAAATTATAGGAGGCCCACTAAAAATATCGCTCAGTATTCGATTTCTCTTGTCTTCTTTCCTTTTCTTTTTGCATACGTACTATACATTTTGTATGAAATTTTGGTAAAATAAGTTAAGTGATGTTCCGATGAAGAAAACTAAGAGGCTCAAATTTTAATTTACACAGGACCTCGATATTAGTTGAGACGGGCTTATTCGAGACATCGTTATCCACGTGAAATATTCAAATGTAGCATGCAAGTAAGTAGACACGTAGGGGTGGTTGGATTACCCAAGAATATTAGGGGGAAATGGGGATTAAATTAATTAGTTGATATTAATGGAGTATTATAATAATCAAAGTCTTAATCAAAATTACGGCTACTACCACTGTCCTCCAACAATCCAACTAGAATCTTCGTTTACCATATGCCACGTGTCGGGCCCATTTTCCAATGTAGGTGTACGTATTACGTATTTTCGTATTTTTCTTGCTAATTTAAATGTACTACCTAAATTAAGAAATTGGGCCGATTTGGATGGATCACTTCGCTTTCAAGGACTTATTGTTATTGTTTGACAAATTAAGCCCGATAAATTTATCTTTTGATATAGTCCGAACTTGATAATTTTAAGTATTGAATTAATTTTGATACGGAAAAAATCAAACGTCTTTCATTGTCGTTTTCGATCGGAAGTGGTATTTTACTTTTGAATACTATAGAAATACTATAGAAAGTATCTTTTAATCCTTTGTCAAGTCGTTAATTGACTAGAAATATCAAGAAATTGATTTATAAGGCTGAGTTATCGAACGTTTGAAAGGCTAAATCTATGTGTAAAACAAATTTATTGAGCTAAATTTATTATTATTATCATTATTTTTATTATTAAATGTGTCAACTATAATAGTGAATTGTTTCTTAAGAAATTAAGTGTCGTTTTTAGAATTGGTGCTTGGTCCGTGGCAAAACGGACGCAAACCGAAATTTCGACGAGTGGAACAAAAACCCTCTTTGTGAGGTGTTGTTGCGTAGCTAACCTCTCCCTCTTGTATCTACTGGCATTTCTTATGCCTCTTTTCTTCTTCTGGTTTTAATCAATTTCCTTTCTTTGATTAAAAAAAAAAAAAAAAAAAAAAAAGAAGAAAGAAAGAAAGAATTCACGAGAAAACTTAAGAAAATTAAATTAGAAAACCATTATTTTTTTTATGTGGTCGGTTGGCTTGGGTTGCTTCCCTATTAAAGTAAATGAATATATTATGTTTATTATTAGTTAGATAAAATTTTAAATAAATATCTTTGGCTCATTTTGGTTTATCTTTACACTATTGATTCTAGAAACTATATATGCTTCAATTTTTGAAATTTAAAATTTTGTACCAATAAAAATTTGACTTGTATCGAAAAATAAATACAAGGTCGTTTCGATCAACCATAAAATTGTCACACACTATAAAATATAAAACATAGTCACATGAATTTGAGAACAATTTAATGAGGTGTTTCCAAAACAAGGAAACAATTAATTAAATGAGATCAAACTCAAAAAAATCAAATGTGTCAATGTCAAGTTTTGAAATAAGCCACGAATCTTAGATCTCATTTAAAACTATATCGATGAAATTCAACTAGTCATTTTCATTAAAATACTATTTTGTGTTGGAGCGTGAGTAGAATCGTTGATTTTCTTATGATATACGATAATCAGTTGAAAAAAACACGTTAGAGAAGAGATATGATCGCAGAGCGACGACACAATAGTCATGCATATACGAAATAAATAATAGGCAATAGTTTATCATAACATACATCGACTGATTTCGCAAAAAAAAAAAAAGAAAAAAAAGTAAACGATGTGTTACTAATTTTAACAACGTCGTTGAGAATCCATTATGTTTTATACGATGCATGACAACAAAGTCGGAGGGATAATGGTGCATTAAAGGGAGCATTTACGTCCTTCATGTGAATATCTTTGATCAATCCATTTCAGTTGAAGTGACAAAGAATTAAATCCAAAGTAACACTTGGAATAAAACATTTGGACTAAGCTTTAATTTGCAAAAATCTTGATTTCATTATCTCATAACTGTCGGCTAAAGCTTGATATTTACGTTCCAAGAAATAAGCGTTGATTTGATTTTTCCTCTCTCTCTCTCTCTCTCCCCTTTCGTAGGGATAAGATTTTTTTTTTTTTTTAATTCCTACACAATCTGGTCCTAAACCAGCCAACTGTACATACCTGCTCCTAGCAAATATTTATGTGTTGTTGGGTGATAATTAACTAACTTAACCGACTTCTTTTGACTCTGAACAAAACAAAAGTGTGAGTGACGATTTCCTTTTCTTTTTCCTTTTTTTTTAAAAAAAATTTATATGGTCCTTTTTCCTTAAAGGATAAGCCACTGATTTTTGCCTCAAATTTTGGAGCAATCTTGGGAGATTGAAAGATTTATTTTGTAGTACTTAACTATCAAGAAGATTTTAATCAAATCAACAGTACGAGAAATACCAGTCTCGAACGATTAAGACACAGACCACAGCTCATACAATTGACCACTTTCCCAATTAGAGATGTAAGATTCGACTTGGCGTCCACCTTCATCACGTACCAACTACAAAACCTACATGTAATCCAAGAATTATTAATTAATTATCCATTACTAAGATTTGATTACATCACCATGAAATAATCAAGAAAAAGAAAAAAGCACACTATTCAAGGATTCTTAATTAAACATTTTGACTAAAGTATATAATTTCATTACCTTTTCAACCCTTAAATTACTTTATATTATTCTCCACTCCCACATCCAACAAAAGTGAATCACAAAAATACTATCTACAATTTAAATAATACTTGATTAATGACAATCCATTTTGTCACGATCGACTTAATTGCGCGTCTAAATCTAATAAAAATATATTATCTACGATTTAAAAAACAAATTAATTAATTGAGCTTTTAATTAGGATGGAACAGGTGTGCGGTGGTCAAATATTTTTCGAGGAAATCAAGATTTAGATGAACCGATTATTTTGTCATTTTCTGGAATTTTTCCCTTTTACGAACTAAATAAATACCCCACCGACATGAAGGTGTACACGTGTCCGTTTCTCAGTGGCTGATGCGGCCGACCACGGTTTTTACTAGATTACGATTCAACGTCTAAGTCTTAACTGTCACTAACTACCATTAACGTAACATCGGTTTCAGTTTGAAAATTAAAAAATAATAATAATAATAATAATAATAATGCATAAATAAATAAATATATCACCGCCTCATTTATATTTTTTTATTTTAGAAAAAGCAAACATTATTCATTTTCTTTTTATAGAGTTTCTCAAAAATTATATTTAAAGGAAACTAAAATAGTAAAAAAATTGAGCCCAGTCCGTTTTTGAGGCCCACTTAAAATCAATGGGCCTGAATTATATTGGTATTGGGCCGACTTGGCCCATTAAGTAAAATAAATGGGCCTAATTTTTTTTATTTTGGGCCGACTTGACCCATTAAGTAAAAATGAATGGGCCTAATGTTATATTAATTCTTTTTTAACTGTACTTTTTAATTTAAGATAAATATTGCATATTATTTACATCAAAATTGCAATTTCGGATTTTTTATTTCATTTATTATTATTATTTTTTAATAAATACTAGTTATAATGAACGTAGAATTCTACAATCTAAAGGATTCATATAATATATATTGAAAATAGAATAACAATTCGAAAATATTGAAGTAAGAACAATGGCTCAAACCCTTGAATCAATATTGAACTCAGACAAACCACAACCTCGTCGGAAAACGAAGTTCGGAGAGATCGAAGAGATCGAAGATGCGGTCACGAGAGCGTTCTACAGTTTCAAGCATTTCGAGGTGGTGTCGTCGCGGCCGTCCGATCACCATTACTACGATGATGAATCTTCGATTTGCGGCCCAAATTTATATATGGTTTGTACGCGAATATAAAGAGGAACACAAGGGATTTACGTGGTTCGATCGGTATGATCTACGTCCACTTCTCCTATTTATAGATAAAACTCATGGCGGTTGCAGAGGTGGGATCGTGGAGGTGTGGGTGGTTT
Source organism: Thymus mandschuricus (assembly GCA_029379335.1). Taxonomy (NCBI): domain Eukaryota; kingdom Viridiplantae; phylum Streptophyta; class Magnoliopsida; order Lamiales; family Lamiaceae; genus Thymus; species Thymus mandschuricus. The sequence continues at coordinate 647,392 of CM057071.1, forward strand.
TCCCAGCTACGGTTTTTCCTCCATCAGCCCACGTTCTGGGTTTAGGGCTCAACTCCCTGGGCTTGTGCTTGGCGTGGACTGGGCTTGCCGATCTGGGCCTATTGGGCCTTCACCGATCTGGGCTTGTCTCTATGTTTTGGGCCTTTGGGCCTAGGGAGGTGGGTCATTTCCTATCACATCCCCCCCCCCCAAAAAAAGCGTGGGGTGATGGAGTGATGTTTTCTGCCGTTGGTGAGTAGTGGCTTGATTCGTAGTCCTTGGTTTTTGTGAGGTGGGTCGAACCGAACTTGCGTACCCCCTCTGATAATTGAGGAAGTCCGAATTGAACTGGCGTACCCCCTCTGAAGTGTGTGATGGAGGCCGAATGAACTGCCTTACCCCCCTTTTGTAGTGTGTGAGAGATAGCCGGACTGAACTGGCGTACCCCCTTTGAAGTGTGTGAGAGATCTCCGAACTGAACTGGCGTACCCCCTTTGAAGCGTGTGAGAGATCTCCGAACTGAAGTGGCGTACCCCCTTTGAAGCGTGTGAGAGATCTCCGAACTGAACTGGCGTACCCCCTTTGAAGCGTGTGAGAGATCTCAGAACTGAAGTGGCGTACCCCCTTTGAAGCGTGTAAGAGATCTCCGAACTGAAGTGGCGTACCCCTTTTGAAGCGTGTGAGAGATCTCCGAACTGAACTGGCGTACCCCCTTTGAAGCGTGTGAGAGATCGGAGGTCGGGGAATTCCGAGCTCGTTCCCGCCCAAACATAAAGTTGTCAGTCGCATTTAATGCGACGCTTGGGGTACCGATAAAGCCTCGATTGGACGGGGTTTGAAACGCCGTCGCATTGAAGGCGTATTCAATACGCGTTAATTTCTCCCCTTTAATGTCCTATGATTGAAAATAATTGCCCATTTCTTCTCACTTGCACAAAAGAAACCCTAATCTGCAAATCCTTTTCTCTGTTCATCTTCACCAACTCTACATTTCTCGGAATCTTCAAGAATTGAGAGTAAGTTATGTCTTCTTTAATGTCGATTTCTACTTCTTTGTCCAACTCATCTATCGGGGACGATCGTTCCCCCGCTTTTTCACATTCTCCGGCGGCGACGGAAGAAGTCGCCTCCGCTTCTTCGTCCAACTCTCTTCCGGTTAGTTTCCCGGAAGATAGACGTGCTTGCGTACGGTCCGACTGTAAGGAGCCGTACGGGCACGAAGTTGAGTTTTCCGAGTGTCCTCCCGGAGTAGCTGGGAGCGTGGGTTGTTTAGAATCCATCATTTCTACTTCCACTCTCTACGATATTGCTGTAAAATTCAAATTTCCCCCTTCTGTTCTTCTTCTCCGGCCGAATGCTTACGATAGGGCTTATCACCCTCCTCGCGGGTGTGTCACCGTGTACGAGGACCAGTTTAAGGCTGGTCTGCGTGTACAATTTCCGGCCATTTATGCCGATATTTACCGTGTTTTCGGTCTCTCTCCTGCCCAAATCACCCCGAATAGCATTAGCCAAATAACCGGGATGGGTATTGCTTGCTCTCGTTTGGGTATTCCCTATTCGATAGATACCCTTGGTGGGATGGTTTCTTTTAAGTCTATGACGGAAGGGTGGTACTACTCCTCATATCGGCAGAAGGGGTTCTCTGTCCAGGTGCCCTCGAAAGTGCAGGACTGGCAGAAGAAGTTTTTTTACTGCCAGTTCGAGGGTGCCACTGAGTTCGGGTGGCACTCCGGTCCCGTCGTACTGCTGCCGAAGCCAAAAAATTTCGGCAAGGTGGTAGGGCGTTTTGCCAGTTTGGGCATAATGCCGATGTCGCTTGCCGCTCTCAGGACGGCGGTACCGAGCCCCGATGAACCTTCCACTTCGGTGGATCCGGGGAGGGGTGAGGTCCCTTCCCCTTCAGTTTTATGTACTTTTTTTTTTTTTTTTTTTTTGACATCGGTACTAACGTTCTTTCTGCTTGCAGTGGATTTGGTGAGGGGTAAAAAGGTGGCCCCCCCGAAGAGGAAGGGTGATTCCGTTAGCTCCCCTTCCGGGCAGAAGAGGCAGGCGACCGAGTCTTCCGAACAGACTCGGCCCGGTATTCCTACTCCCCGATCTCGGGGTAATGTTGCTGTAGCCGCTGAGGAGGCTGACGCGGCGGCTGCGGGAAAGTTGGTTATGGGTTCGGCGTCGTCCGAACCCGAGCTGGCAATAACTGAAGTCCGCACTTCCGCCCCGGTATTCCCAGCGGTAAATTCAACTCTTTTCGATCTCAGTTTTTTTTTTTTTTTTTTTTTTTTTTTTTTTTTTTTTTTTTTACGACTGATGGATGTAGTCCCATGCAGGGTGTGGATCCTACTCTTGAGGAGTACGACCGTGTGAACGGCGCGGTCAGGAGTCTCCTCAAGGGATCGGTGGCGAAATACCACCGTATTTTGGAAAAAAACAAGATCTTGGCCAGTGATAAGGCCAAGATTTCAAAGGCGTTCGCCGAAGCTACAGCTCGGGAAGCCGCACTGCAGGAGCAGCTCGACCGTGTCTCTGCCGAGCTCAACGCCACCAAGGAGAAAGTGGCGAAGAGCGAGGAGGAGGCTGCAGCCGCCCGAGTTCGGGAGGCTGAGATTGCCGCCGCCCAGGGGGACCTCTTCCATGCCCTTGCTGAAAGAATAATATACAGCAAGGGTTTTGGTAAGTTGGTGTCTTCTCTGACCAAGACGATGGAGAAGCGGGCTGTGGCAGAGGTGCTAGATCGGGTGGCCGTCCACTTCCCCGAACTTGACAAGGGGAAGTTTGGGTATGAGCCGATCGAGGACGAAGAAGTGCTGCGCATATACTTTCGGCAGCTTTTGAAGAAGGCGTCTCCGTTCCCCGTTGTGGGGTATCTTGCGGAAGGGCAGGCCCTGCTGACGGCTGCCGATGTTGAAGCCTGTCAGTTCGACATGGATGCCGATTTTGAAGAACTCTGCAGTTCTTTCCGTGACGAGCTGGCAAGTCGCCCGCTGTCCCCAAATACTCCGCCCCCCGTAGTTGGAGAGGACTTGGAGAAAGAGGCTGACGCCGAGGTGCGGACCGAGAACACAACTGCCGAACCCACGGGCGGGGTCAGTTGAACCCTCCCCTCTTTTTTTGTTTTTTTCTTTGTGTTGATGTCCGTACTGAAGTTGTAAATGTAACCAATTCCGTCAATGAAATTTTCTTTTATCCATGCTTATCTTCTCTCTTACTTTCTGTAGAACGAATCCGAAACAGATAAGACTGCGCTGATAAATGAAATAAAGCGACTAAAAATCCTTATTGATCTTAAGGATGGTGAGATCGGTCGCCTCGACAAACTTTCTGAACACCTTCGAAATGAATTTGACGCCAAATATAACGCTTTGCAAATCAAGGCTGATTCCAATGAAGCTCGATATTTGCAATTAAAAGAAGATTACGCGGATGCCAAGAGGATTGCAGACGAGCACGCCGAATATGAAAGGGTTATACATGAGCTCGGTGGCAAGACGATATCCGAAGTCGAGGCTGATGCGTTCGAGGCTGTGCGGGGGGTTGTGCGGGAGATCAAGAATCGTGGTTCGGATTCATGGGAAGTTGCTGACTCTATATCCGAGCTGCGATATTTGACGAACTTATTCCTGTTGGTGCTATCTCGCCACGCAATAATGAAGAAGTGGCTTGACCGGTACCCCGACGTGCAACCTTCTAAACAACATGCCCCCCGGTTCCGCGCCCTGAGTCCTACCATACCTTCTCGTCTGGTTAAGGACCGGTTGGACATGCTGATGCCTGTTCAGAACCGCAGACCGATACCGAACCGAGGGGATGGGAATTACCGAGCTCCTATAGTCCCCCGAGGTCGGAGTTCTTCACGTTCCGCATCAAACCGAACTGGGGTGACAGGCGGTGGCGCTGGGCGCGGTGGTGGGCGCAGTTCGGGACAAAGCTCCCGAAAAAAGGAAGATGTAAATATTGATTTTTTGTTGAACCCGCCGACTAGCGGTTGGGCTAGTTATTTTAACTGTAGCAAGAGGCCAGAATGCATGACTTGTAAAATTCTGCAAAATAAGAAACATCTTTTTGGATTAAATCTATGTTAGTGTAATTGTTGGCTTTTTGCCTGTTTTGAATCTGCATTTCTGCTCTATTCATTTCCGAACTGACGCATAGGTCAAATTTGGATTTCCCGAAGTGGCTTGGGAGCCTAACTTCGGCTTCCGACGTGACTCTTGGGTCTTCCCTCGGTTCGGGATGACATATCGCCTATTATCCCCTGCCGAGGTGACACTTGGGTCTAGTCGGGTTCCTGTTCTGCCGACTATGTCGGTAGGGGTGGTCCCCTGGTTCGTACGATTTATTTTACTAACACTTGTCCTCGTCAGGATAGTGTTGGAGGTAGAGGCAACATGCATATAAGTGGAGTAATGCAATGTGGTGTGAACACAACAAAAGATAGAAATAAAATCTCAAACTTCATTACTGAAAATAGTTTTTGAAAGACAAGACCTGACTGAACATTGAACTGAACTGAATAAGACCGAACTGACAAAAGACTAAAATGACCGAGCTACTCTACATGATACTCCACATCTATGCATAATACCTTCAGATGGATTATATTCCAAGGTCGCTGTATGGGCTCCCCGGACAGAGTGGAAAGCCTATAGGCGCCTTTACCAAGGACCTCGTCTACTCGGTATGGGCCTTCCCATGTGGCCTCCAGCTTGCCGAGCTTACAAGCCTTGCTGACCTCATTGTTTCGGAGAACTAAGTCTCCTACGCAATACTGCCGATCTCGAACTCGCCGATTGTAATATCGGGCTATGAGTTGTTTGTATCGGGCCTCTCTTATGTAAGCTGTATCCCTTTTTTCTTCTAGCAGATCGAGGTCCGCACGCCGGTTCTCATCATTGACTTCGGCTACGAAATGGGTCGTGCGCGGACTGGGGAGTCCGATCTCGACCGGGATTACAGCTTCTGTTCCGTATGCTAGACTGTACGGTGTTTCGCCATTTGCTGTTCGCGGCGTTGTTCTGTAGGACCATAGAACGTTCGGAAGGTTTTCTACCCATAACCCTTTAGCTTTCTCTAGCCGGGTTTTGAGGCCTCTGACGAGAGTTCGGTTCGTCACTTCGGCTTGACCATTTGCTTGAGGGTGGGCTACCGATGTGAAATGTTGTTGAATCTGCAGCTCGTCACACCATTCCCTAAAAATTCTATCCGTGAACTGAGTTCCGTTATCGGATACGAGGACATGAGGTATGCCGAATCGGCATACTATGTTCTTCCACACAAAGTTCCGGGCGTTCTTGCTTGTGATCGCAGATAGGGGCTCTGCCTCTACCCACTTCGTGAAGTAATCAATTGCAACTATGAGGTGTCGCAACTGCCCTGGTGCTTTATCGAAAGGGCCTACTATATCTATCCCCCACTGCGCGAACGGCCATGGGCTCTGCATCACAGCCAGCTCGGTCTGTGGTAGCCTTGTCACATTTGCGTGTAACTGGCATTTTTCGCACCTCTGCACGAGTTCGGTGCAATCCTTGAGCATCGAGGGCCAAAAGTATCCCCATCTCATAATTTTCTTTGCCAAAGCCCGAGGTCCGATGTGGCTTCCACATGCCCCTTCATGCATTTCTCGCATGACGTAGTCTGCTGAGGTCGGTCCGACGCACTTGAGTAAGGGTTGAAGGTACGATTTCTTGTAAAGGACATTGTCCAGAATAGTATATCTCAATGACTTCAACAATATCCTTCTAGCCTCCGTCTTATCTTCGGGCAACTCCCCTCTCTCCAGGTAGGCTAGAATGGGCGTCATCCACGTCGGCTGTGACTCATTGTCCAGATCGTTAACCTCGGCTTCGTCTATGCTTCTATGCTTTACATCTTCCACTGGTGAAGTGCCAGGTGCCGCTGCCAATTTGCTGAGAACATCAGCTCGGGAATTCTGAGTCCGGGGGATTCGCTCGAGCTGGAAATATTTGAAAACCCCCTGCATGCCCCTAGCCTTAGCCAGATACTTCTTCATTCTTTCTCCCTTCGCTTCATACTTTCCTAGCATATGATTCACGACTACCTGAGAATCGTTGTGTACCTTTATGGCCGTGACCTTCAGTTCCATGGCTATCCGGAGTCCGGCTAGCAGAGCCTCATACTCTACTTCATTGTTGGTAGTCGCGAACTGGAAGCGAAGTGAGTAGGTGATCTCTTTCTTTTCCGGGCTGATAAGAAGGATTCCAGCACCGCTTCCCGTCTTTCCCGAGGCCCCATCCACATACATATGCCAACAGTCTTGAGGCTCCACCAATGTTGTGCGAACTGGCTCTGGTATCGGGATCGGGACTTCGGATATCGAGGTCTCAACCAAAAAATCCGCTAAGGCTTGCCCTTTGATAGCCTGACGGGGGACATAAGAGATATCATGCTCTCCCAGTTCTATTGCCCACTTCGCTATTCGACCTGATGCTTCGGGCTTCGTCAGCACCTGCCGAAGTGGGGAGTCCGTTCGGACTTGTATGGAGTGCGCGTGAAAATATGGGCGTAGTCGCCTAGCAGCGTTGACAAGTGCTAAGGCTAGCTTTTCCAATGGCTGATATCTCACTTCGGGCCCTTTTAGTGACCGGCTTATGAAGTAAACTGGCAACTGGCGGCCTGCCTCTTCTCGCGCGAGCACCGCACTGATTGCTTCGTCAGAAGTAGCCAAATACAAAAAGAGCACCTCTCCATCCTTTTGTGCTGACAAGGTCGGTAGATCTCTCAGATACTCCTTTAGTTGGTTTAGGTCGTGATGATGCTCCGAACTCCAGTCGAACTGGGGCGCTTTCTTCAAGATTTTGAAGAAGGGCAATTGCTTCTCTGCGGCTTTAGATAGGAATCTACTCAGTGCGGCGAGACACCCTGTAAGTCTGTGCACATCGTTGATTGACTTTGGATTCTTCATGTCTAACACGGTCTTAACTTTTGATGGATTCGCCCTCAACCCTTCCTGGGAAATCCAACAACCTAAAAACTTCCCCGATGTTACAGCAAAGGTACATTTTTGGGGATTAAGTTTAAGGTTGACCTTGCGAAGGATGGAGAGCACAGTTCGGAGATCGGCGACACTAGTGCTCTCTTCCTTACTCTTCACCACTATGTCATCGACATAGACCTCTACCTCCTTTCCGATATGCTCTTTAAATATTTTATCTACCATCCTCTGATAGGTAGCTCCTGCATTCTTCAACCCGAATGGCATTTTGCGGTAGGCAAAGATGCCAAAGTCCGTAATGAATGCTGTCTTAGCCGTGTCTTCGGCATCCATTAGGACTTGGTGGTATCCCTTATACAGATCCAGGAAACTGAATATCCTATGACCGACCAGCGAGTCCACCTTTTTGTCGATATCGGGCAGAGGGTAACAGTCCTTAGGGCAGTGCTTGTTGAGATCGGTATAATCAATGCACATGCGCCATCCTCCCCCAGCCTTCTTGACCAGTACCGGGTTCGCTATCCAGGTCGGGTATGTGACTTCGAATAGAATCCCAGCATCCAGCAGTTGGGTCACTTCGGTCTTTATAACCTGATTCCGCTCTGCTGCAAAAGAGCGCTGTTTCTGTCTTACCGGCCTCACCTCGGGGTCTATCTTGAGCCGATGTGTGATCAGATCGGGTGATACCCCTGCCATATCCAAAGGGGACCACGCGAAGACGTCTCTGTACTCCTTTAGAAGCCGAATAACCTGTTCGCGAAGGTGGGGACGGTCGGTCAGCCGGATTTTAACGACCTTAGCGGGGTCGTCCTTATACAAAGCCACCTCTCTCTCTTCGGCAGGCGACGTCTTATTCGGCTCTTCGAAGTTCAGTAATTGCTATGCTTGGGGCAATTCGGGCGTTGCCCCTAGCCCCTTGAGCGCCACATGCAGGCACTCCCTTGCCATTTTCTGATCACCACGGATAACGGCTACCCCTCCCTTGGTCGGGATCTTCACAGCTAAATGGTACGTGGAGCAGATCGCTCTCACTGTATTCATCCAAGTACGGCCTAGGATTATGTTGTATGGGGACTTGGCCTCCACCACCATGAATTCGGTCATGTTAGTGGTGCTTCTCGGCCTTTTCCCTACTGTGACGGGCATCTCGATTGTCCCTAGGGGATGAGTTTCCTCCTGTGCGAAACTCCGCAGTGGCCGTGTGGTTGGAATGACCTTTGACTTCTCCAGCTCCATGTTATCAAAGCAATGCTTGAACATGATATTCACCGATGCCCCGGTGTCGATGTGAATCCTTTTGATCAGCATGTTGGCCACCACAGCCTCAACAACAATGGCATCGGAGTGCGGCATCATGGGGGGCACCGGGTCCTCGGCCGAGAAAGTCACGGCTTCCTCCTTCTTGAACCTCTTGTTAGCGGGTTCCCTGCTCGGCAAGCTTCGAGCTCCGTTTTTTAGGGACGATTTAGTCTGTCCTTTGGCGAGAGCGGAGATCGTAGCGACTATCCCATCGTATTGGTAATCTCCGTCCTCGTCGGCATCATCCTCATTGTGTTTTGTTTTTTTCTCAGCCTCCGTGCTGCAACTTCCTCCTCTATACTGTCTTTTCTTCTTTTGACTTCGGGGGGTATCCACTTGATTGACCCCCGTGCTCCGATCTTGATACTTTTTAAGCGGACCATTGCGAACTAGGCTCTCAATGTCCTGAGCCAAGTTCCTGCAATCCTCCGTCTCATGCCCATAATCTTCATGGAATTGGCAATATTTGTTCTTTGACCTCGGCTTGCCGTCCTCCCGCATCGGCCTTGGTCTCTCGAACAGATTAGCGTGTAATTCCAGGATCTCGGTCCTTGGTTTGTTTAACGGGGTAAGCTGCGGAGCTGACCGCTGTGCGGGTTGAGTTGTTGGCGGACCCCGCTGTGCTGGACTCTGCCGAGGTCCGAGACGAGACTCAATCGGACCTCGCTGAATTCGCTCCATTACCCCTTTCCGAGGTGCGTCATCTTTCTTCTTCGAGGTTTCACCTCGGTCAACCTCCTTTTGACGTCTGGTCGCCTCCTCTATCTTAGCGAACTTGTCCGCAATAGCCCACAGTTCGGTAGTGGTCTGGGGCTCCTTTGCCAAAATCTCCCTGTAGAGATGGTCCGAGCTGATGGCATTTTGGAATGCCGAGATGATAAGGAGATCGTTGGTGCATCGGGTCGACAAGCACTCCCTATCGAACCGGGTCATAAAATCTTGCAGTGATTCACCTCGGCTCTGCTTCACGGTTAACATATGAGCCGGAGTATGCCGTATTTCAGTACGCTGGGAAAAACTCCGGGCGAACACATTCATCAGATCGGAATACGATCTGATCGACCCGGCAGGCAGACTGTCGAACCACTCCCGTGCATTATCAATAAGCAACTCAGGGAACAGCTTGCACATGTGCACACTCCCCAGATTTTGGTTTAGCATGCTATATTTGAACTGGCTAAGGAAATTACTCGGATTCCCGACCCCGTTGTACGCCTTGATCTTCGGCACCGTATATCCAAAGGGCATAGGTGTGTTGAGGATCTCCTCCGAGAGCGGACTGATGATCCTTCCAAGTGCGTCGAAGATCTGCGCTCCTCCAACTGGGTGTCCTTGGTTGGGTGCATTATAGGGTGGAGCAGTGGCGTAGTTCGGTTGGATCATATGGGAGTTCGGCTGCTGGCTTCCCTGCACCTGTCCTCGGACTTGCTGGAGATAGTGCCGCAAGTCCTGTCCCGGTCTCTGAGGGATTCCTTGGCCGATCTGAGGGGCTCCCTGTCCGACTTGATGGACCCCTTGTCCGGTCTGGGGAACTCCCTGCGCACCGGTGTATTGGTTGAGGAACTCGCGCCCCGATGCCATAGTGAGATAGTTCCTTAACAACTCCTCGATTCCAGGAAGCGGAGGAGGTGGCGCGGCTGCCGAGTTCGGCTGGATAACTGGAGAAAGACGAGCAGCTAAGCTCGGCCGAATGACTGGGGACTGGCGTAATATCGCCTCCGGACCGAACAACTCGCGATCCATGCTCGCTGTGAGGTTCACCACATGGCCTTCTGGTGTGGCTTGTGGCCCTAAGCGCGAACTCACAGGTGCTCGGCGTGACTGGGTTGGCTGTGAGGACGGGTGTGCTGCCGTGTTATCTCCAGTATTCTGTTGACCGGAGTTTGGGACCTCCGGGATCTCTTCGGTAATGGTCTGGTCGTCCACCGGGACGTCGTTGTGAGGTTGTTCTACACCCACCGTCGAGGCCGGTTCGTCGGGTTGCCGGCGTCGGCTTCGTCGACGGCGAGGGGTCCCCAGCAGCGTTGTAGCTCCGCGCGGCATTGATGGTGATTTTGAGCAGCAAGAAAATCGAAAACTCAAGCACAAATCAGAGTTCCCACAGACGGCGCCAGTGATGAATCTTCGATTTGCGGCCCAAATTTATATATGGTTTGTACGCGAATATAAAGAGGAACACAAGGGATTTACGTGGTTCGATCGGTATGATCTACGTCCACGGGGGGGGGAAGAGTATCGTTATATTCAGAATAGTGATCGCACTATTTTCTACCACACAAAATAGGTATAGTATAGAATAAGTACGAGTATCGTATCCACAGGGATTGATATACCGAAACCACACACAATACCTCTACTCTAGAATTAAACTGATGTCTAGGCAAATAAGAGTTTAGAATTGTGGTATTTATAACTAGGTAAATAAATAAAAGGACTCAATAAATCAAATAAGGAAATAAATAAACAAGTCAAATAATTAATCAAATAAAATAACTTAGCAAGCAAGCAATTAAACAAATAAGGTAATAAAACAATTAAGGAAAAGTGTTGATTCTAGGGAAGCCTACCTAATCAAATATATGCAAGCAATTAATGAGTACAAGTAACCAATTTAATCCAATCTAAATGTGATACATGCAAAAATAACCTACACCCTAATTAAAGCAATGCAAGTTGTCACCTAACAAGATCCTAATATTCTTTCGAATTGTAAGAATCAAAATCAAGTGCAAAATAGAACAAGTATCAATGATATAATCAACTAGGTTCAACTAAGACACCAAATCAATTATATATGAACATATAATAATTCAATTATCAATTAAGACAAATCAAACTATCATATCATGTATTCATGAGATCTATTATGCAATATCCTAATCAAGGCATATAAACATAACTATGCATACACAATTAGTGATCAATTAATCATGCATGAGAATAAGCACCATGAAAACATGCATCTAGATTGAAAGGCTAATTGCAAACAAAAATACTCACATAAATTCAATTAGGCATTCAATCCCTAGACATAATTAAAAGAAAGGTAGAAGGAAGATTAAACATAATTAAAAGCATAAAGTAAAAAGAAAGGGATAGAAAAACTCTTGAATCTTGATGAATCTTCAATCTTCAATTGTCTTCATACATAAAATAAATCTAGATCTAAAAGTATAAAAGTATGGAGAAAAGAATAAAAACTAATCTAAAGAATGTAGGAGAGTGGAGGAACTTGTTTACAATGATAGGTTTAGAGGTATTTATAGGGTAGAAGTTTACATCTAATACCTAATTGTACAAGGAAACCAAGAAAAAGTCAAAAATTGCCTTTTAGGAAGAATCCCGGCTGGAAAACAGAAGCCACCTCTCGACACCTCTCTAGATCGAGAGGGTGGTCGAGAGGGTCGAGAGGGTTCTGCGCAACTTTCTTGAATCGGTCATATCTTCCTCATCCGAACTCCGAATTGACCTCCGTTTTCGCCTACGTGCTCCTATCAAACTCCTCTTCAATGCTATGCTTTCACTTTTCCAGAATAACTCTTCCAAAAAATCGTGAGAAGTCAGAACTTGGGATCAATACTTCATCTCTTCCTTGGTTTCATCGTCTCTCATCACTTCTTGGGTTTTCTCGACATAAAAGCCCTAAAAACACTCAAAACAACCCAAAAGCGTAATCTAGCTCGAAATAACATAAAAAATACAAAACATGAGCTAAACTATCAAAATAAGACAAGAAAACGATAATATAACACTTAGAAAATAGGGTAAAAATACACCCTATCAAATAGCTTGAGTAAGTACAATGTAATTAACTTCTCCTATTTATAGATAAAACCCATGGCGGTTGCAGAGGTGGGATCGTGGAGGTGTGGGTGGTTTTCCCAGCTACGGTTTTTCCTCCATCAGCCCACGTTCTGGGTTTAGGGCTCAACTCCCTGGGCTTGTGCTTGGCGTGGACTGGGCTTGCCGATCTGGGCCTATTGGGACTTCACCGATCTGGGCTTGTCTCTATGTTTTGGGCCTTTGGGCCTAGGGAGGTGGGCCATTTCCTATCATACGACGTGCTGGATTACATGAAGCAGCTACCCAGATACACATTCAAGAAACGGATGGAGGAGGAATGGAACAGATTGAGAGATCGAGATCTTATCCCGAGCTCGATCTTCGTTCGGGCATATGCGTCTCGGGTAGGGATGGCAATTATACCCGCGAAATCGGGTACCCGCGGGTATAATTCTAACATGAAGCAATGTTAGAATTACATAAGTATAAATATTTACAATTAGAAAGCAAATATAATGAAATACAGAAAAGAGTAGAAGCTATAGAATTTATGTTCAATGAATATAATAAATTTGAAAATATTGAAATAAATAAAATGGCAGAACAAGTAGAAGAAGAAGAGAAAATTTTAATAAATAATAATAACAATAGCAATATTAAAAATCCAGCTACATCAACATTAATAAATATTCAATGTAGATTATGGATAGATAATAAAAATTATGTAGATCTAAATGCTATATTAGATACAGGAAGTACTAAAAGCTTAATAGGATATAGCTTAGTAGATCCTAAATTTCATAAGCTATTAAATTATAAAATGGAAACAAGAACAGTTGAAAATAGAATAATGAAAATAACCCATTGTTTAGAACCGGCTGGAATACAATTTTTAAATTTTGCAGGAAATTATAGGCTTAAATATGAATTACCTCAAGTGATAATAAATCCAAAGGAAACAAATTCTAAAGATTTCTTATTAGGATTAAATTTTATTACTAGTTTAAATGGTAACCTTACAATTGCAAAAAACTTTATTACGTTAAGTAAACAAGTTTATAGTTTTCCAACACATAGATATACACATACATCAGAGTTTGCTCGAAAGCGTGGTGGACTAGGAGAATTAGATTTTTTAAAACAAGTTCAAAATAAACAAAATAATTTTATAGAAAATGAAGCTATAATGTTATTATCACAATTTATTTCACAAGAATTAGAAAAAGGTCCTGATATTACTAAAAGTAAAAACTATCCTATCATATTGAAATTAGAAAAATTAGGATTAATAGGAGAAGATATTACTAAAACAAGAGTTAATTATATTTGTAAAATAAATATAAAATTACCAGAAATAACAATAAGAACTAAAAATGGAGAATATAGTGCAGAAGATGTAGAAGAATTTAGAAAACAAATTAGTGAAATGTTAAAACAAGGATTAATTAGATATTCAGAAAGTCCTCATAGGTCTACAGCTTTTATAGTAAGAAATCATTCTGAAATAAAAAGAGGAAAACCTAGAATAGTTTATAATTATAAAAGATTAAATGATAACTGTGAAGATGATGGTTATAATATACCTAATAAAGAAACTCTTTTAGCATTAATACAAGACAAAAAGATATTTAGTAAGTTTGATTTAAAAAGTGGTTATAATCAGTTAAAATTAGAAGAATGGTTCAAACCATGGACTGCATTTACTTGTCCTGAAGGACAATTTGAATGGAATGTTTTAAGTTTTGGATTAAAAAATGCACCTGCAATTTTTCAAAGATTTATGGATAAAATATTTTTAAAATATAAATTATGTCTGGTTTATATTGATGATATTCTTGTAGCAAGTAATAATCTAAAAGAGCATGAAGAACATTTAAATATTACTTTTAAAGAAATTGAACAAAATGGTATAGTTGTTAGTAAAAGAAAAATGGAATTATTTAAAAGAAAAATATCATTTTTAGGGTTAGAAATTGGGAATGGAAAAATAGAATTACAACCCCATATAGCTACAAAAATTCTTGAATTTCCTAATAAATTAACTAACTTAAAACAAATACAATCATTTTTAGGACTTGTCAATTATGCTAGAAAATTTATTCCAAATCTTAGTAAATTAGTTGGCCCTTTATATAGTAAGACAACTAAAAATGGTCAACGACATTTTAATATAGAAGATGAAAAATTAATTCAAAAAATTAAAAATGAAGTAAAAAATATAAAACCCCTAGAGTTACCTACAGATGATAGTTATAAAATTATTCAATGTGATGGTTGTAAAGAAGGATGGGGAGCAGTTTTAATTTGTAAACCTCATAAATATAGTCAAAAAAGTGAAGAAAAAATAGCTGCTTATGCTAGTGGTAATTTTAATAAAACAGGATTAAATTGGACATCTTTAGATTATGAAATCCAGGCTTTAATTAATTCATTAGAAAAATTTAAAATATGGCTTAAAAATGAATTTACTGTTAGAACAGATTGTGAAGCTATTGTAAAATTTATTAATAATGCTAATAGTAAAAAGGTTAATAAAACAAGATGGATTAATTTACAGCAAATAATTCAAGGAAATAATTATAAAATAATATTTGAACATATTAAAGGACAAGATAATAATATTGCTGACCTTTTATCTCGAAAAATAAATCGTCTTTTTATGTAGAAAATGGATAAAAGGATTATTAAACCTTCCAAAGGCAAGGAGAAAATTATACAATCTCAAAGTTCGAGATCAGAAGGAATGGATATTTCTTCAGATGAAGACAGCAGAAAGATTACACAGCTTACAAAATTGGGAGAAGTAAGAAATGATATACAGTTCGGAACTGTAACTTTACAACAATGCTCTAACCCTGCTATGCAATTTAGAGCAAATTCAAGAGTTACACAGAAACAACAGGTTCTTCTTGATAATTTGTGGCATATACAAACTCTTCCAAAAGCCACTGCTTTTAAAGTACAAGTTTTAAATGCTCTGGCATTTTATTTTTCAGAACAAAACCAAAAACCAGAGCAACAAAAGAAATTTACACATTATGTGATTTTCAGAGGGACAAAAATTGGAGTTTTTCATAATTTTAATACAGTTAGAAAATATATTTGCTGTCCCAAACCACTTTATAAAGGTTTTTACAGTTTTTCAGAAGCTTTAGCAAATGCTAGAGAAACCTTTGGTATACAAGATTTTTATATAGAACCAGAGGAAGTAAAAAGCTTTGCTCAAATTGCTCAAGAAAACCCAAGTGGTGTGATTCAACATCAATCTGCTTTATTAAAAAACTATGAATCACAACTTGTGGAATTTCAAAGAAAAACTTCTGATCTGAACAATCAGTTAAAAACTTTACAAAATGATTGTAATTTTAAAGATCAGACGATTTCAATTATGGAGTTAACTATTACTAAGTTAAATGAAAAAATAAATAATTTAAAAAATAAATCTGGTTATTCTCTTTCTTCAAGAAGTTTTGAAAATTTTAAAACTAGAATTCTTGATGTTCCTTGGAGAGAAACCATGAAACCAATTTTAAACACTATTCCTGCCCTTGAGGATATTATTTCTGAAAAGGTTTTAAATGAATTTCCTGAAGTTATTATGAATTTACAAAAGAAACTTGTGGAAATTTATTTTAATGAAGAAAAATATAAAGGAATAAAAGTTATACAAAGACCTGATTACACAGTACAGGATGGAAATCTGATGGAAGAACAAGAAAGAATTCCTGGACCTCTGTTGTTACAAATTGATTTAAACAACACAGATATGCCAGATGATATGATAATCAATTTTTACCATAATGGTATGATTGATTTCATGGAATTTACATACACAGAGAAGATCGAAAGTCTGATGAATAAATTTGGAGAAAAATTCCTAATTATAGCTGGGAATATTTCTTATTCATCCTTAACTCCAAAAGTATACAGTAAAATATTAGCTTCTTTTCCCGAAGCTACAGCTTATACATATCGTCCTGCTCGAAAAAGAATATATTTGACAGAAAGAGAATATGCTGGAAAATATCTCAAGACTCTATTCATGAAGAAAGAGCCTGATAATTTCTCATTCCAGCATGCTCAAGAACAAATCAAAATTTTCCAAAGGACAGAAAATATTCCAAAATTTGAGTCATGGATGAACTACAGACTTGCTGCTGAAGGACATTATTTACAAATTTGGGTCACTCCAAACTGGAAAATGATCCTTCCTTTCAGTGGAGAAGGTGATAGTCTTACAGATGAAGAAAATGCAATAATTAATACAGATAAAGAAGACAACCCCATGTTTGAAGACTCACAAAGTTATGGTAGTATTGACACCATACCAGATACACATCGAGATTTTTAGACACCTGTTCAAAATTATACAGAAAATTAGATAGGCAGTCACTTATTGTCTGCCATCTCTTTTGTATTATTATACTTTTTTCTGTTTTGTTTTTTTTGGCTTGTATAGAAAATGGTGATAAAAAGAACGATCGAGAGAGAACGATCGAGAGCCATTAGGAAAAACTTCAAATGGCCGACAAGTCTATCACGAGACCTCAAGGAATGGTGGAAGACTTTCATAGGTTATTCTTTGTAGGCATTCATTATTAAGAAGAATTTTAGCTTTATAGGTATTTATTATTAGGAAGAAATTTTTTAATTTTCCTTCATGTTTATCATGTAATTTTGCCTATATATAGGCAAATCTTCTTCATTGTATTCACCATCCGAGAATCAATAAACATTGAGCTTTTCAAAAACAAAACATGAGTTTCTAAATCCTTAGTATCCGATTCCTTTAGCAGATAGTAATTCTAAATCCCCATCCTTAGCACATATAATATATCCCTTATACATAAAAAAAAAAAAAAAAAAAAAAAAAAAAAAAAAAAAAAAACAAAACAAAACAAAACAAAACTCTTTCTTCCTCGTTGCTGTGTTCGCTGTTCGTCCGCTGTAAATTTCCGTGATCGTAATTGCTGTTCTTCTAAACCAGAGTTCTGTGTGAGCTCTTTCGGTATGTATTTCTTCTTTTCTATTTGTGGTTTAATGTGTAACCCTAAAAAACACACCCCTCCTTTCTTAATGGTATGTATATATATATATATATATATATATATATATATATATTTAATTATAGATATGTATTAGAGTTTCCATATTTTCGAAACCTTCCATAGTTCCATGTTCCTTTTCCATTAATTAACAATTAATCATATTAAATTATTAATCAATCATCGTATCCGACCCTCCCCCTCTTCGGCGGCTCTTCGGCTCTTCACTATCATTCAAAAACAAAACAAAAAAACCCTATTTTTTGCTGCAAATTTGTTCACGCCGACGCCGTTGCTCTAGAAAATATTAACAGGAGGATTGGAAGAATCAAGTTGAAAAGCAGCAGCATACCATCGTAGACTCTCTTTTATATTATTACTAGTGCAATGCCCGTCGAAATTCGACGGGACTCAAAGTATTTTCTAATTATAAATAAAAGTTTTAATAAATAAAAATTACATAATTTTGTATATTAATTATTTCAAGTAGCCCGTTACTCGTAGTAAATATGAAAATGGGTTAAGAAATTAATATTTTTAAGATAGATATATTTTATCCCGTCAAATTTTAACATGAACCGCTTTAAAATGTTAATTTTAAACATAATTTAAAATAAAATAAATTATATTATGCTCCTCATTGTTTACTTTATCTAAACACCCTTCAGATGGATCTCTTTTGAAGAAATAAAAAGGGTAAATAAGGGTTACAATTTCTTAAAGGTCGTCCGTTGTTTATTTTATCAAAACACCCTTCAGATGGATCTTTTTTTAAGAAATAAAAAGGGTAAATATAAGGGTTACGATTTCTTAAAGCACTATACAGGTAAAATAATTAATTTGTATATTAATTATTTCAAGTAGCCCGTTAATCGTAGTAAATATGAAAATGAGTTGTGAAATTAATATTTATACGATAGATATATATTAATTATTTCCTGATGTGCTAATTTTATACTATATATTGTTTTTTTGTGTGTGTGTGTGTGTGTGTGTTTTTTTTTTTTTTTTTTTTTTTTTTTTTTTTTTTTTTTAATGAATTCCCTTTGTTATACTATTGAAAACATAATTAATGGAGATAACTAAGGGAGAAAATAGCTTGATTCGATTCTCATTTTTAAGAGTTCTTCATTAATAATTTAGTTGCTCAAATTAAATATGAAGAAATTAATATTTTTAAGATAGATATATTTTATCCCGTCAAATTTTAACATGAACCGCTTTAAAATGTTAATTTTAAACATAATTTAAAATAAAATAAATTATATTATGCTCCTCATTGTTTACTTTATCTAAACACCCTTCAGATGGATCTCTTTTGAAGAAATAAAAAGGGTAAATAAGGGTTACAATTTCTTAAAGGCCGTCCGTTGTTTATTTTATCAAAACACCCTTCAGATGGATCTTTTTTTAAGAAATAAAAAGGGTAAATATAAGGGTTACGATTTCTTAAAGCACTATACAGGTAAAATAATTAATTTTGTATATTAATTATTTCAAGTAGCGCGTTAATCGTAGTAAATATGAAAATGAGTTGTGAAATTAATATTTATACGATAGATATATATTAATTATTTCCTGATGCGCTAATTTTATACTATATATTGTTTTTTTTGTGTTTATTTTTTTTTATTATTTTTTTTTTTTATGAATTCCCTTTGTTATACTATTGAAAACATAATTAATGGAGATAACTAAGGGAGAAAATAGCTTGATTCGATTCTCATTTTTAAGAGTTCTTCATTAATAATTTAGTTGCTCAAATTAAATATGAATTTTGTTGAAAATATATATACCTATTTATATAGGTATTGTATTTATAAGGTATTCTCTCGATGTAATATAATTGGATTAAATTATTAATTATTAATTAATAAGCCAAATCAATGATAATATTAAAAAATATTCGAGAAATATATATATAATGTTATAAGTATATTTTTAATACTATATATTGTTTTTTTTTTTTTTACGAATTCCCTTTGTTATATTATTGAAAACATAATTAATGGAGATAACTAAGGGAGAAAATCGCTTGTTTCAATTCTCATTTTTAAGAGTTCTTCATTAATAATTTAGTTGCTCAAATTAAATATGAATTTTGTTGAAAATATATATACATATTTATATATGTATTGTATTTATATAGGTATTCTCTCGATGTAATATAATTGGATTAAATTATTAATTATTAATTAATAAGCCAAATCAATGAGAATATTAAAAAATATTCGAGAAAAATATATATAATGTTATATATTTTTAATATTTTGACCGTTGTTTATTTTTATCTAAACACCCTTCATGGATCTTTTTTGAATAAATGAAAAGGGTTAATAAGAGTTAACATTTCTTAAAGAACTATAAGGGTAAAATAATTAATATTGTATATTAATTATTTTTTATATATACACAAAAATATTCTGATGCGCTAATTTTATACTATATATTGTTTTTTTTTTTTTGTTTTTTTTTTATTTATTTATGAATTCCCTTTGTTATATTATTGAAAACATAATTAATGGAGATAACTAAGGGAGAAAATCACTTGATTTGAATATATCATGCCGCCCGGTGTTTGTTTTGTCTAAACACCCTTCAGATGAATTTTTTTTAAAGAAATAAAAAAGGGTAAATAAGGGTTAACATTTCTTAAAGAACTATACGGTTTAAGTATAGATATATTTATATAAGTATTGTATTATATTCAAATTCAAATTATTAAGATTATATGTCAAATTAAGTTTGATATCATATTAAATAGATCAATTTATATAGGTATTGTATTATATTCAAATTCAAATTATTAAGATTATATGTCAAATTAAGTTCGATATCATATTAAATATATGAGGGATTAATGAATCATTAAAGATTAATATGGATAAAATTAAGAGAAACCTATCATAAATTAATTTTCTTTTTGTTTAAGTCATCTCTCTCCAAATCGTTTTGAGATGATATTAGAGTACTATTAAAATTAGTTATATATTGATTCCATAAGAATTCTACTCATAATTATCGTGTCCAAATCGATTTGAGATGATATTAGACTACTTGGATTATGAGAACCCAAATAAAAATAATAAGAAAAAATAAACTATTAAAAAATCTTAAGTATTTAGATTTTTCTCCAAATTTATAATTTTTTTTGAAAATATATAGATCTATTTATATACGTATTGTATCATCAGGTTCTTGTAACAAATCGATGTGGGACAAAATTTCTTGATGTGATATAGTTGGATTAAAATATTAATATTATTAATTAATAAGCAAAATCAATGAAAATATTCAAAAATATTGAAGAAAATCATACGCGATGCCACGTAGGATCAGGGTGCGTATCGGTATTATATATATATTGATATATTGTATCATGGTTCTTTTTTGAGATATATTAGCTTATGGAGTATGGAGATTGAATTTATGCACACTACAACATTATCCTTTTCACTTTTGAAGACTTCTGCAATTTATTTGGTTTTTATATTGGAATTTGCATGTTCAATGTCTCTTAAATTAGTTTTATATGATTGTGAAATTTATACTTAGTCGTAGTTATATTCAAAAAATATATATTGTAAATGATAATTTTAAACAATGTTTATTGGAAAAAAAAAAGTTAGCGGGTACCCGACGGGTAATCCCCGCCCCCGCCCCGACCCCGAATTAAACGGGTTTGGGGGCGGGTTCGGGGGAAAATTTTCTAAACGGGTATGGGGGTGGTGAAAGGAATACCCGCCCCGGCCCCGCCCCGTTGCCATCCCTAGTCTCGGGTTGATTTGATGAGTTTAGCCTTCGTTTGTCCGAGTGGCAGCGAGTACGAACATTCGTTGTTCTTCTTCGATATATGCTTTCCTACAAACTACCCCGGTGTTCCTCCGAAGATCCACTACCGGTCTTACGGAATTGAGTGGCATCCGGATTTGAAGAGTGACGGTAGGGTTAACCTCGATATCCTCGACACGAGGAATGATCGCCTGAAGCAGCTGTTTCATGGGAGCAGTAGCAGAGATAAGTGGAACCCTAACCAGAGTAATGTTCTGGATGTGCTTTACGCGATTCAGAATCTGATCTCGCGCCATCGTTCTCCGTCGGAGGAGCATAAAACGAAGAATTTTGCTTTGGCGTGTGAGATGATGACTAGGGTTCTGAGGAAGCCACCAGAGGGCTTCGAGTATCTTGTGGCGGGGCACTTCAGGCGAACGGCTCATCCAATCCTGCTCAAGTTCAAGGAAAATAACTACGAGGACGAAACTATGATCGAGTTGTTCATCAGAATGTTTACTGTGTTTGAGAGGAATGGAGCCTACTGCAAGCACCATCTCGATTTCCTGAAATCGAAACAGCAGAAGGTTACTATAGGAGGCGAGGTACACCGCAAGATCAAGATCCTGATCGTAAATACCTAGCCCTCGACGTAACTGCACAGAGAATTCGGTTTAGCTCATGAATTCTTGACTATATTACTATCAACTAGATTTAGATAGAGATCGTTCGAGTTTTACCTTTTTACGGTGTATATTCTGCTTCGAATTGTTTACATTCTATCTTCGCTTACTAGGGACTTATTTTTTCTTTCTACTCTCTTCGTTCGAGGAAACTGGAGTTGAGTAAAGAAACCATAAATAATCATTGAATAGGTTAACGGAGCTGCAAGCTTAGTTCATTGTTCCATATATATGTCATTCAAAAACATGACGACACTAGTGTCGAACATCCACGTAGACTGCAGATTACTTAGGAAACTCATTCACGATGCCAAACCAAATAGAAGACTTAGGAAACTCATTCGTCTAACACCATCGACTCTTGCAATGCACATACGATTCTCCAGTAATCAGTAATATACCATTTTTAACCTCATTCGAAACATTCAACCTCAACCTTTATAACAGAGGAAGCTGTTTCTAAGCTTACTAAAGTCAAATTTCTCATAACTAGCATGAGACAATGGATGTGAATAGAACCGATCCAGCAACATATAATTAGATGCAGTCGATATCAATATCGCTTGCATTCGAGAGTAATAGAAGACAATCAATTCACTCCAAAAATATAAAATAAACGAACAAATTGCAAAAACTGGACAACGATAAACAGATGAATTAAATTAAACACAAAAATCAAACCTAACAATCAAACCTCCAATTAACAGATCCTTTCTTCTCCAATTGCAGCTGATAAGCTCCGAATTCATCAAAGATAGATCAAGCCGATTGAAATTGGAAAGGCATATCATGAGTTTGGGCGTAAATCTAAAATAAGGAAACTAAAGTGCTACGATGCTAGTATTAGTTTCAGATAGTTCCACCCAAGCATTGACATCAAAGGTAAATTTCTATACGAATACAGACAAGGAGCATCAAACGTATTAAGCTTAGTTCATCACTCCATATATATCCTTCAAACACGTGACGAATCTCATTTGTCGCACATCCTCATAGATAACGGATTATTCATCAAATCTCAGATCTGATTAAAAACCACATACAAGACTGAACAGTTTTTAAGATTCTTCCACTCTCAATGTTCATGTTACCTGATGAACCTACATTCCCGACTCCACGAAATCCTTTATTAGAAAATTACGCAAAAGAGCCTTCAATCAGTCATTGCAATACATCTAATCAGTCATGTTGCACATCTAACGCCATCGACTCAGGTTCGAAATCTTCAATGCACATACCATTCTTCAGCAATAGATAATGTACCATTTTTAACCTCATTCTAAAGATTCAAACTTTAGAACAGAGGAATCAGTGTTCAACCATACTATAACTCCAATACATCAAATTTTTCGTAACTAGCATGAGAAAATGGATATGAATAAAACTGATCCAGCAACATATAATCAGGTGCAGAAAATATCAACATCGCTTGAATTCAACCAACAGAAACAATCAAATCAATCCAAAATTAAAATTAAGCACCGAATTGCAAAAACTGGTCAACGATAAACAGATCAATCAATCCCAAAATCAAAATCCAAACCATCAAACCTCCGATAAACAGATCCTTTCTTCTCCAATCGTAGCTGATAAGCTCCGAATTCATCGGGAGAGGTCGATTCGATTGAAATCGGAAAGGCATATCACGAGTTTGTGCGTGAATCTAACACCTACTGACGCCTAATTTCCAGAAACGGAGGAAAATAAATCGATAATTTGAATCGGAATTTCCCCCATAACTGTAAATCTAGCTTCCATAAATGTTAGACTCACGAACAAACGCGAAATATGCATCTCCTTCTCTCTCCTCCTCGGCTGCCGACTGCAATCTTATTCTGGAAAACTAAGAACCCTAATTGAGATACTATTCCTATTTATGGCAAAGGGGGCAAAATTACATATTTAGTTTTCTGTCCTCCAATTAATCATTATTCACAAATCTGCCACTAGCATTTTAAATTAAAATAAATGGAAAATAAAGGCTAAAAACATTTTATTATTGGGCCGTATTGGGCCATATATTGGGCCTAATTTTATTACAACGGCCCATTTATATTTTGGGCTTGCATTTAATAATAATGTTAGCAAAATTAATAATGTCAATTGATAATTTCCACACCATTTGTTGTTAATCTTTCCGAGAGTGCATTGATCTTCGTTCCGTTGATAATGAGTTCGATTATATCAGAATGAGTAGACTATAGTATCGAGCAGACGAGCAGACTCATTATCAACTTAACGAAAGTTTCAAATGTCATCCAATTAGAAGAAAACTTATTAAAATTAGTTGAGAGACCCTTGTCTTTGAATAATGCCAGCTATTGGAAATGGAAAATACTAATAATTATAATTAACAAATTAGTAAAATAAATATCTTTAAAAAAAACAAAAAACAAAAAAACAGACAGCCGTCGGCAAAAAAACACAATTATTCGAATTATAAGTAACAAATTAAATAAAATATAAGTTTTCTTAGCAATAATTTATTTAAATATTTTAAAATAGGAATATTATAATATTTAGAGAGTGGAAATTGTGCCACGACTACGTAAATAGGCACCATACATTGTTGTTTTTGGAAGTAAATTAGAAGGCAAGCATTCTTTTAAAGTTTAAACACGTTTATTTATTTAGTTATTAATTAATTAATTAATTATCTCCCTTATTATATGCATGATTTAATTGCACGCAATTTCCACTGCATGTGAATGCATGTGCTCTTTTCGAATTACTACTTCCTCCATCTCATATAAGTAGTCCCATTTGAAATGGGCACAAGAGCCAATAAAGGAGGAAATGTGTGGCTGTAATTGATTTTGAAGAGAGGGGGTTAATTCTAGCCAAGTATTCTTTACAATTTTAGAAAATGGGACTAATATATGAGACGGACCAATGACAAATGGGACTACTTATATGAGATGGAGGTAGTATTATACGAGTATTTATTTAATCTATTCTCAACTTTTTTTGAAATAGTTCTTTTCATTATCTTGTGTATTTGAATATTTTGATAATGACCCAAGTAATTATTATATCGTGTGTAATATTTTAGAAAAAGTTGATAATTATTGTAGTGGTTTAAATATTCACTTTCTTATCCATTAAATTTTTATTTATTATTAATAGACAATCTAATATATAGCTAAGTTTAAGAAAATTGGGAGTTTAATTTAATCAATAAATTAATTAACTCCTAGATTTTCTCAACATCTAATGTGGACATGTAATTTGTATGTACGGTGAATCTACACATACACTTAATATTCTCGATCACATTTTCTTTACACATATATTCGAGAATCGTTGTTATGAAAATAGAACGGAATGGAAATCATGTAAAGAAAAACTAAACATAATAACATATGGCATATGAAATAAAAGAAAATGCACGCACGTTAAGAACTCAATAATTCGACGATTTCTAGGAAGATTCACGTTCGATAATCAAGTGTCCAGATTCAGGAATTAAGGATATAATCTAGCAATAATTATTTAATTAAAAAAAAATATATACGTTTTTTTTTTTTCATTTTTTTTTTTGGTTAAAAGAAAATTAAAACGAAAGTCTAAATAAGTGAAGAAAATTAATATTGAATCGTGCAATTCCCTTATCCCAACACAAAAATCTACTTCACCCCTTTTTGTTGAGACAAACGTTGACATAAATCAATTTTAAAACATATTATAATCGAAAAAAAAGAGTAAATAATTAATTAGTTAATTAATTGATTGATTAATAATAATAAACATGGGCTTCCTGTTTGGAAACATGGAGCCCTAACCACCGCCGCCCGCCGCCTTAAAAGGTGGTTGACGCGCCGTAGAGAATCGGTGCTCTGCCACCCTTTTTTAGCTGGATATCTAAACTTATATAATTAATTAAATAAATAAATGCTTCTTCTTTTTTTAACCTTTTTTTTTTTTGGTTAAATGTTGCAAGTGATGAACACTTTGATGAATTAAACATTCTATATATTATAGATTTTAATTAGGGTCTGTTAGTAGTTGAGTTCACACAAGTTAGCAATCTTGAATAAAATTGGAACAAACTTTTGTATGTATAAAATTATCAAAAAATTCCAGCCTCAGAATCCAATTTTAGCCACTCGTGGCACCATGCCTACCAATTATGTGTACAAATGACTCAATGTGTGTGTGCATGAGAGAGAGAGGAGGTATGTATGAATAGTATGCATTGAATTTGGAAAGTTGGAAAGGGAATAATCCAGGGTGTTTTAGAGAGAGAGAGAGGGAGAGGGAAGTGTGGAGGAGGTGGTGGTGGTGGTGGTGGTGGAAGTGGTGGTTTGATGAAGGGAAGAAGTTAGTGTAGGTATAGTGAAGAGAATCATGTGGTTGCATGTGCATTGAGGCTATTGAGAACATGCTCTCACTCTCACACATTCATTCATTTCATCCCATCCCATCCCATCCCATCCCCCACTCTTTTGGAACATCTTGTCTAATTATGAATTGGACCCATTTATACCCACACTAAAACACTCACAATCATTCATTACCTCATCTCTAGGTGGCTTTGCAAACATCTTGTCCAATCACTTCCTTGCAAGAGAACAGACGTTCCGTTTCATCGAAACTTACGTACAGTCTGATGTCTGATGCGTATTTCTTACGTGAGAACATGCATCAAGAATTCAAGATTAGCCCTAAAGAAAAGTGTTTAAGAGATAATAATTAAGAAAGAAAAATATAAAGTTGGAAAGGTGTAAACAATTAGGGTTTATCTAATTAAGGATTAGGGATGTGTGGAAACCCTATTGGCCAATAAATTTTCTACTAAACATAATAGTTGTAAATGGGTCCCACTCCAATTTGGCAATTCCATCTAATTAATTTATTAAAATATATTTTACTTATTTTTTATTTATTTATTTATTAAAATCGACAAGTATTATCCTCAATGTTCCACCAACTCTTCTCCAAAACGTCAAGTATTAAAGCCTCACCTCTCTTCAAACCTCAACAGCAACCGAGCTTCTGTTTTCTCTCAGGCATTTTCACAAACACCTTCCCCGCACTCTCTCTCTTTCTACTCCGAAAATCTCGGCATGGCTCAGGACATTCCTCTCCTATCAGCACTCGAAATCACAGCGCCGCGGTGGCGGAACGGCGGCGTCGTCGTGATGAAGCGGAGGGCGCGCTTCGAGCGGAGGCGGCGGGGCGGCGCGGTGGAGAGGAAGGTGAGGAGGCTGAAGAAGCTGATACCGAACTGCGAGTCGAGGGGGGTGGAGCGGCTGTTCAGGGAGACGGCGGAGTACATAATGGCGCTGCAGATGAGAGTGAAGGTTATGCAGAGTGTGGTGACGGCGCTGTCGTCGCCGCCTGCTTCCGACGACGAGTGAGCTTCTTTTTTTTTTATTAAATGTAAAAAAAAAAAAAGAACAAAAAAAGGGATGGAAATACGATTTAAATTATTTTTTTATTATTTTATGTGTTACAATATCGATGATTTTCTTCCTCTTATTTTCATTTTTTTTTTTAATTTTATTTTGGATAGAAGGAGATTAATTAGGGAGATGAGTGCATGTATTGTTGCCTGGACTTTTTAAGAGGCAGCTTAATTAGGCCGTTATCCGTGTGTTCAAAAAATTGACTTGTTTCTTCTCGACTCTGTCGTCGACTTTTCCGATAGCAATGCGCTCTATTATTCGATAAACGAGACATTATATATGAGGCAGAAGGAGTAAAAATAAACTACGTTACACTCAAGAATTACTCGAGGCTCCAAATGCAAATACTACTATGTTAACTAGAAAAAAGTAATTAAACAACAAAAGGCCCGAAATATATTTCAATTGGGCCCTAAAATAATATATTTTGGCCCAAAATATCAAAATTTGGGCCTAAAATTGCATACTAGCTCAGGCGCATCGGCCCAAAAGCCTAAATGAAAATAAGATTTGGCCCATAATATAGAAAGTTGGGCCTGAAATGGAAGTATACTTTGGCCCAATTAAACTATTTAGAGCCCGAAACTTGCACATTGAGTTAAGGCCCAGCCCGTCGGCCCAAATGATTAACCGGCCCGGTCGAATAGTGGGACCGGGTAGTATTTTTTGGAAAACTCGAAAAGTTTTATACGTGTATGAATCGACACGCCGCTTTGGGTTTTTGCATGTTGAAGGGTCAAGAAAAGCAGCTGCTCCTCCATTTAACAAATCCATCGATTGCTATCAAAGTATGCCTTTTTCTATTGCTGCCGATTACTCCTTCCGACCCTCGTAGGAGTAAAAGGAGACGTTTATTTTTTTATACGAGATTTTAAAAATGGTGGGTTTGAGTGTTAAAGTGAAGGGTGCATGTGTAAATAAGAAATGTATCATTTCGATGGAGACGTACCAAAAGGAAAACGCATCCTCTTGCGAGAGACGGAGGGGAGTCTGTATTACTCCTCTCTTCTCATTTCAATCGGCTTACTCTATGGTTTACGCTTTGCAAGTATGGAATCACTGATTAGTCGGTCAACTGAAATAACGAAACTTGAATCGTGCCAATAAACATGATGCATTTCTTGAGATATATACATAATGAAACGGTTCAAATTCATTACCAGAGACGATTGCAAATCAAATCATAAGAATTAGTGTAGTAGTAAAGTAATGTGACATAAAACTATTCTCAAATTAATTCTTCATCTCGTGAAGGTTTCTTGTGGGATTAAAACTGCCTCAAATATTAAGAAAATGACAAAAAATAAAATATAAAAATGGAATGACGTTGAACAAGATAAGCCCTTCATTAACTTGGAGTTGGTGAAACCAATTTAATAAGCAAAAGAGTATTATTAATTTATTATAATGTTTTATTATTATAATTATTAATTTTCTTAGGTGAGAATTAGATAGAGAGGCATTTAATAATTGTCACACAAGATTCTCTCAATCTTCCATTCCCCCTTAATTGAAGGATTTTTGCTGCCTTCTTTTACGATATACATTTATTTAATCCCTAACAATTTTAATATATCCAAATATTTAATTTCCCAATTTATTAATACACTAGTTGTTTAATACGTGGACATGTTATCTTTTATTATAATAGTGTAATTGACTTATAATTTGACTCCCATTTTTGTTTTTGTTTTCATCTCCTATTTAATTTGAACTACATTTTTCATGCTACATTCAATGCATTGTATCAAAAAAAAAACTTACGTTCTGTATTCGAACTTGAACGATATTATGTCAAACTATCTGATGTGTCGAAACAAATCGATACACAAACCTAAATACTAT
Source organism: Thymus mandschuricus (assembly GCA_029379335.1). Classification (NCBI taxonomy): domain Eukaryota; kingdom Viridiplantae; phylum Streptophyta; class Magnoliopsida; order Lamiales; family Lamiaceae; genus Thymus; species Thymus mandschuricus. Next base: position 676,157 of record CM057071.1, read on the forward strand.
GTTCACATCTATGGATATAATTTTGGGGTGGGAGTGAGAAGGCTTGACTCAAATGGCTACTCCCCACTAGAAAACAAAAATTTCTTTTATTATTTTTTGTTTCACTTTATTTCATGTGTGCATTATCTATGTAATTTCTTAGGTACTTTTCCCCCCTCTAAAGTATCCAAGAAGCAACATGCATTGTTTTTTAATTGTTTACATTCGTTTTTTGCAATATATAAATTTGAAGTTAGCCTCAAAAACATATTCGCGGCACTAGTTCGTTCACACTGTAGCTTCTTGGAAACAGCATGGTTCACAACATCGTTCGGTTGTTTCGATATTTTAGATTATCGTAATAAAATCGAGAAGGGTTCGTATAAGTTTATGTATATTAGTACTTATAAGTTGCTTGTAAATTTAAGACTAATTTCCTCAATCGCACATTGTGCCATTCTTGTTTGAAACAGCTGAAATTACAGGCTACTCTTTATCGATGATTGGAATTCGAGACTTTTTACAGCGAAAGTTTCATGCATTAATCCCGTTATCACTAAATTAAAAATAGAATATAATCATGCAATATAATTTAATTATTAATTTTCTCTAATTTACAAATTTTTGTTTTTATTTTTTTGGGAAAAAAAATCAATAATTCAAAAGTAGAATGGAGCGTATGGTACAAGCAAAGGCGGGCCCACAGCGGAATATTCCAGAAAACGCGTAAATTCTGGCACGTGCTGCTGACGAAACGGGACAGGCCTCTCCACCGTCAGATCGGCCACGTGGCGGCCGGCAAGGAGCCATTAATTGGATCGAAATTGGGCCACGTGGGAGGACACGAATGGCTCAGGCCCAACGGCCCTCATGGAGCAACGGGCTGATGTCGACGTCCAGATTTTAGAGAGAGAGAGAGAGAGAGAGAGAGAACGTGGCCCAATTCTCTTCCGTTTAAATTAATATGGATAATTATCGGCTAATTAAGGACCTTAACTGTCATTAACAATTAAATAATGATGTACTATTTTTGTTTTTATTTTTTTTAATTTCTTTTTGGTTTGTTACGGCGTTGCTTTATGTCCCGTTTTGAGATCGTTTTCATATTTCAGCCAGCTGTAAAATACAGTAGTGTACGAAAAACGAACAAATTTATCGAGAATACAGAAGTTACAGATAATATAAGAAATAGAAAAGATTATGAAGTAAAAAAGATTAGAATCCACTAGTCGACCTTTGAATGGAAAATTTCAAGGAAATGCATGCTTGTCGTTTTTCGACTCTATAATATGTCGTTTATTTCGTACACAATCCTTTACGTGTTCTGAAAATTGCATTTCGAAAAGAAATTGGGTTGATAAAATTGCAAGCTATTGAGGCAATAAGCGTGTTCGATTTTAGACCCCAATCTAATCGATTCTTTGGCAAACTATAAACCCAATAATACATAGCACTAAAATTCAAAAATATTCCAACCAAAAACACAACCAAATCAAGTGACTCATTAGTGCAATAGGTTCGGATTACGTAACCAATAAATGAATAGAAATATCTCACAATATTTATTAACATTTGTTTTAATTAACGTGAGACTTCATAAATTATTACGTATAAATGCATGTGAAAAGCTCGTAGCTTATTACACACCTTATTATTACACAAAATTACAAAGATTTCTTAAGAAAGTTCGCAACTTTTTCAAATACAACGAATGCACACGCACAATCACATTGGATATAATCCGAATCGAAACATTTTACTAACTGAATTGTATTTCGTTGTAAGAGAGAGAGAGAGAGAGAGTGTAGATATCCTAATACTCTGTCTATTCCATTTTACTTGGCTTCCTTTCTTAATCGAGACGTTCCACTTCAAATGACTTCTTACTTTTAACACTAATTAAGTCCAAATTCATGTGCCGAAATAAAACAAGCCAATGAAATGGGACGGGAGAATATAATGTAAAGTTTTAAATTGAATAAAAGACTAATAATAATAATAATACTCCCTCCATCTTATCATTAACTCATTATATCTCGCATGTATTCAACAAACGGAACTAATCGATCAGAACAGAGGAAGAACAAGTAGGGATGATCATGCATCTTCTCATTAACTTATCGCGCCTCGTATGTTCGACAAACGGAACTAATAGGTCGGGACAGAAGGAGGAAGGAGTAGGGATGATCGTGTGAATGAGTGCGCAGCATAAAGAATATGGGGGGAGGGAAAAGGGGGGGAGAGATTGGCGTAATGTGTGTGTGTCAGTGGAAGAAGTCGATCGCGTTCACACCATAACCGGCTTACCGGTCAAAACTACCGTTTGAATGTGGCCTCATTTATTGCACCGGCTACTCCCTCTCCCAGTCAACCTTCTTCCCCAAGCCTTAGCTCCCCAATTATTTACTACTTCACTACTTAACCCCTCTCTCTCTCTCTCTACAAAATATCATCCTCCTTTTTTGTATTTGTAATCTCTCTCTCTCTCTCTCTACAATCGAATACTACTACAAAGGAAGGAAAGGTGCAGGAGAAGATAACGCAGGAGATCGATCGAGAGAAAGTTTGAAGATGGAGGATCCGTTCCCGTCGTCGTTACTGGATCACTACGCCGCGAGCGGCGGCGGCTGTTCACTGGCGGAGATGCTGGACTACTCCGACAAGAGCAGCTCGCTAGGGTTCATGGAGCTTCTCAATATGCACGAATTTGGGGATTCCGATCTCTCCATTCCGCCCGATCATCGGAGCTCCTCCAAGCTGCTGCAGGAGTCGCCGGAGGTGGTGAATGCTCCGGCCACTCCCAATTACTCCTCCATTTCGTCGGAATCGAGCGACGCGCTGAAGTACGAACAAGTTAAGGAAGACGAAGAAGAAGTTGATGAAGTGGATGACGAGGAAAAGAAGCCTAAGAACAAACAGTCAGTTCCTCTCTCTCTCTCTCTCTCTAGACATGTGTGTGTGTTTTGAGCTGATTTTTGGGGTTTTTTTATGGTTGATTTGCAGGCTGAAGGCGAAGAAAACTACGAACCAGAAGAAGAAGAGAGAGCAGAGATTCGCGTTCATGACGAAGAGCGAGGTCGATCACTTGGAAGATGGTTACAGATGGAGAAAGTACGGCCAAAAGGCCGTCAAAAACAGCCCCTTCCCTAGGTCAGTAATCAACGGGGGTGCGTTTCGTTTGGGACGGAACGAAAAAATTAATCTAAAACTAATATCACACACCCTTTCATTCCACAGGAGCTACTACAGGTGCACAAACGCAACGTGCAATGTGAAGAAGAGGGTGGAGCGATCCTGCACCGATCCCACCGTCGTCGTCACCACCTACGAAGGCCAGCACACCCACCCTAGCCCGCAGATGCACCGCCCTCCGCCTCCCGCCCCGATGGCGTACCCGGGGTACGCGACGCAGCAGCACATGATGAACTACTCGGTCCTCCTCAACGGCGGCGGGGGAGTCGGGGCGCCGCAGCAGCTGAGTTTTCGATCTAACGAGTCGCCGGTTTTAATGGCGGATAACGGACTACTTCAAGACATCGTGCCATGGCCGATGCCCAAGAGGGAAGAGCAGTGAAGTGAAGGAGTTCACTTTTCTTTCGTTCTTTTTTGGTGCTAGTGAATGTAGAGATGAAAGTGACATTTGATCCAATTATTTGCTAAGGTTTATGCAGAAAACCCTAATGGATCATGAATCACGATAATGTAGATTATAGTCTATAGGGTATAGTAGTATTATCTTCTTCTTCTTTTCTTGCAAATGTTGTTATTGACTCGTTTCATTGGTTTATAGTTACTGTTAAACTCCCTCCGTTCACATTTTAAGTAACGTTATTTTACGACGTATGATGTATATTCAAGAAATGCGTCGGGTTTATAGTGTGAATGCGATGAGTGAATAATATTGGGTGTGACGACCGACCTAAGTTATATTGGCCGTCCTATAATAATTTGCGTAATGGGTGGGAGGTGAATTTGAGGCTGAATTCAATGAATGGGTTAATTAACGTTGTAACTTGTAGTGAAGAAACACGTTTTATGGATTTTCTTTGGAAAGTGACGTTATTAGTCGGTGCTCGATGCCATCCTAAAATCCCCCATGTGGCCGAGAAAAAGTTTCAAACGAAATGCATCCTTTTTGTCAAGCTTTTCAAAAAAGACGTACATTTTGTTTAAGACGAATTCTTTCCATGATAAATACTACTCCTTCCGTCCAAGTTAGTTAGTCCACATTTCCTTTTTCGCCTATCCCGTTTATCAGTTCAGTTTCCTAAACATGAAACAAATTAACACACAATAACACCTTTTAAAACCTCTTTTTTTTTCTTGATTTCCTTGCCACACCCTAGGTGAATTAATTAAGTGGAACGAAAGAAGCATTGATTATTTGATCAGTTGAATATTTTGTGTGTGTGTGTGAGAGAGAGAGAGAGGGGGGGGGGGGGGGGGGGGGGGGGGGGGGGGGGGTGGTGATTAGGTTGAAATAATTCGAATTAGCAATGGCGGGGAGGCTTATTCAAACATAAACAGTGAATAATAAGCAATCATGCCATAAATGGCAAAAACTACTATCAATTTCAAACATACCTAAATATGGAGGATTATTGGGTCACTACACCAGAAACAGCCATAGATAGTAACCCAATCTATTGCACAATCATCACATGCGAATCGAGAGATCAACCAAATTTTGCTCATGCGAACTTTATCAGTAATCATTTTACATACAATATGAAATACGAGATGCTGCACGATCACCCTGCCTGGGGTGGTCGTGTAACCAACAGAAGACGAGAAGAGTTGAATTTATGGACACGAGACGGGTGGAACCAGTTTTCTGATCAGTTTCAAGAAGTGAAATTCTTTGCAACAGAAGCATATGGAAGAAGTCTACCTACCACTTAATACCTTTAAACTTCTACACCATCTTCCACAGTTGTAATAGTTAGACTAAAAATACAAGGCGGTCAGCAGGAACTAACCATACAAGACGGGGATGAAAGTGGCTGTAATTTGGGATCCTGTAGGCGGTGTTGCTGTTCTTCTAGGTGATCGAGTTCTTCTTCGTAATTAGCATACTCCTCAGGCATCTCCCACTGATACAGTTACAATGGGCAGAGATCGAAACCAGTGGATGAGTCGAGATTTAGGAGAAGGGAAAGGAATGTACAGATGGAAGAAACTCTTACCCTGCTTTCGCATGTTACACAATTATAGTAATATAACTCTCCATCTGGAGAAACATGCTCACTCCAGTCACATTCTGTCGAGTTATCTATCTCAGCAGTGGAATCGAATGAACTGGGTACGGGTACAGCCTCATTGTTTGTCGTTGTTCCTATCTTGCATATTGACGGCGGAAACTGCAGATATAGTATAATTTAACGAGAGATTCTACCATTGTTATTCTTGATGGTGACGACAGTTTTATAACTGTCCATGCATATATATATATATTTTTCGGTGGTTGTGGGTGCCGAAAAGAATATGATACCTTCATTTGCTGCATCTCAAAAGGCAGCATATGTGCACTAGCTGGATCATTTGAATGTGTAGCTGGCCTGAAGGACACCCAAGCCTTAAGTTAATAGAACTATAACGAGATAAGATTAGTGTAGGCAATGAATGCATCCAGACATGCATAAATATATATGCAAGGCAAGCATTTTTCTACGTCCACACATGGTACACTTGCCTAACAAGAGAGAGGCACTAGAATAAATAATGTTGAGTTGGGGTTGGATATCTAAAAACGTCAAAAGCCTAAAACACTTATACAGACTTATGAATCTCTTATCTACAGGGTCGATTTTCCAAAACTTAACCCTTCCTCATGTGAAGATTATAAGCAATCTTGTGGCAGCATTCTAATGTTGCTCAGCTGGGAAAAGATCTTTAATGCACTACTATGGTTAAAAATTGGATTCTTGAGGAGCAATTTGTCTGACAAAGGTCTCTTGTAGCTACCTTACATTTCCCTTCACCACGTTTCGACTTTTGTTGTTTACGTCAGTTGTTAAAGTTTGACTGTAGATTATACTGAAGCGTTCAAATCTCTCCGGAAAAATGGTAATCCAAACATGTAAATATAACAGGGACATGTAAGATAAACTGCACATTTCTACATCGGTAAGATAGGCCTAAAGCTATGACAAAACGGTGAATTGAGAGGATAATGTAATAACCTTGAATCCCCTAACCGTGGCTTCTTTGGATCTGCAAACCGCACAATCAATGGTTGCTCACATCCCTAAGGAAAAGTATCTTAAGATTCACTTCTGAAAATGGACAAAAATTAGAAAAACGGACATGAAAACATAAAGCCTTACTTTCATCACATGCGTTCCATGTAATGCATGAATTGCAGCAAGTGCCATATCTCTGGTAGCATATTGGACAAAGCCACACCCTTGAAAGAGACAGAGGGAATACAAGGGAAAAGGGGAAGAAGATACAATTATCAACTAGCAAGGATTTGCCTAGTATTTAATAAATACAAAAGAAAACAGATGGTGTTACAAACATGGACCAAGAGAATTCACAGAAATTTTCAGTTTATGAGTTCTGTTTTCAGGGTGCACAGACCAGACAAGAAATGAAATTTGTGTAGAGATAGTTAGCAAGCACAATTCAATAGCAATAGTTTCTCGAGCCTTGTTGCAATCCAAATGAAACTAGATGAAGGAGCTGAAAATAAATCAGAAGTCACATACCGCGATTTTGCCTGAATTCATCCTTAACAATATAAACCTCTTCAATGACACCAAAGGGGGAAAATATCTGGATTAATAAGATTTGGTTAGTGACTGAAAAGCGATACTCGCCCCCCTCCCCCAAAACAGAAAGATGAATGCATCCTGATATCTAGTATGTCTTACATTTTCATAAAACAAATAGAAATGTTAGGCAGCAGCAACTGGTATGATTATGATTGGGAACTTAAATTTCAAAGCTAAATATTCTCGACGGCATGACATTAGTTCAACAAATTGACAAGCCGACTCACATTTTCTTTATGAAGCAATAAGCCTCTTAAAGTTAAGAAAAATTCAAAGATGCTAGGATTCACACCATGCCTAAGTGCAAGAATGTGAACAAAACAAAGGCATGGCAATACAAGGTCTAGAGTGCAACGAAATCAACGAATTTAGGCATAGTGCATATGAACCTTCCTTCACAATGGGACAAGGTAGTAGGTTTGAGAAAAAGTAGAATGCAACTCAAAGGTACGCACTTCTTCAATATCCCTTTTCAAAGCTTGTCTACTCATGCAGCCAACATATAATTTGTGGATATGCGTACCGATGCTCCCTTCAGAAAGATAGGAACATAGTATCAGCAAAAAGGCCAAGAACCGTCAATTTAAAGTCACAGGCATACAAACAGAAATGTCAAAACAGGCATTAGCAAAACAAATTTGTTCCCATACGTATAGTATGTATTATAAATCAAGTTGCATAGAAGACATAATACAATCATAATAAAAATACCATTGTATGTCTTACTATTAGGTGGTACAGACATCAAATTTGAACCAGATGGCTAGGAAAGCAAGTAGGTCGTCTGCACCATAAATGATGCATTTATTTATTCATACGAGAAACAGATAATATTATTTTAACTAATACACTATAGTTTAGAAAAGTAAATTACTCTAAAAGTATGAAAATGAATAAAATAAATCAAGATTAGGAAAGACTGTAGACTGAACCATAATGTTAACATGGCTTCAGAAGGCTTTTGAAGTAGCAACAACTCTTGACAATCAACGTGTTAAGATTTTTCATATAGAATATAACTACCTAGATGTTTTGTCCAAAGAATAAAAAAATACCTAGACGTTCACGTTCCCTCTCAGCATATTTGACTTTAAGAGGAAGCATTGCCTGAAAAGTAGCAAGTACAAGAATCATACATATTCTGAGAGTTAAAACTTTGAAACAGGTCATGTCAGATAAGTGATAAACTGACCCCAGGGAAAATATAATGGCTGTTAAATGCTGCAATTGCTTGCTCAGCTTGCTCGACCCTTGCATACTTCACAAAGCAATACTCTAGAAAAGATGATGCAAAGAATTCATGTAAGCATGGTTAATATTTCTTCATTACCGGACAGCTACAAGTGATCCTTTCAACTTCAATAAAGTGTGTAAAAGATTATACAATATATGTAGCAGAACACGACAGTATTAGATAGATGATTAAGTCGAGTAAACACATTGTGGTCTTGCAAGAGCGAGCGACATCCCTTCTCGGACGAGTTCAAGGGTCAGCCATAGATCCTTCCAGAATTCTAGTAAATTTGAAGGAACAGGAATAAGAAAGCCATTTTCAGTTAGATTTTTCAAGAAATTGTTCATGTTAAAACTGCAAATTCTTGAACCCACTTAAGTAATTTAGCCTTCTTCAACAACGGGTTTAGTCTAATCTAGTCAAACAATAAAACATGACTCTTACACTGTTAAATGAGAACAACGCATACCCTGGGAATCTATATTCTTTCTTTTCAGTCTGTATCTTTGCCTAAGCAAGAAGCGTTTAAATACAGTACACAACAACACATAAAAGCAATGACACATTTACACAACAAGAAAATCAACATATATGTTGCTATTGGAAGTATGCCAAAGCATCAGCTGAAGGCAGGAACACATTAAAATATGAATGCTCCTCATTTCATATCGATATAAAAGCAAGATAGCTTGCTATATCAACTAGCTGGTTCCAATTGAATTCGATTTTAGTACCTCCAAGTCTATAAAATATAGCCAAACATTCAAATCCAGTATAACACTTGGTTTAAGTAAAAGGTGTAGCACTGATTCATACCCTGTTGTATACCGGTCCGCTTATCCCTGACAAGAACAACCTCGATAATATCTCCGAATTCCCCAAAAACAGCGCTAACCTTAACATAGAAAACACACACATCACTACATTCAAAATCTTAAGCGAAATTCGACATGAAATCGAAATTATGAGTGAAATAATTCTCAGAAATTTGAGAGCGCAGCGGCGATGATCAAGATATTCTCGCTGATATTGTTACTTACATCTTGTTCGGTAGCAGTTCTAGGTATTCCCACGGCGTATAGCTTCACGATACCGCCGTATTCAACATTATCTGCAGAAAAAATAAAATCACAGTTAAATGGGCGAGGATGAGAGAGAGATAAAATAGAGCAATTCCGATGAACTAGAAGCTGCGGAGTTACTAGAGAGAGGAAGTGGTCGCTTGTGGCCTGTGAGAGGCAGCGAATTGCTAGGGTCGCCGCCGTTGAGGTGGAAGCCCGGTGGCTCATTCTGCTGGCCGTTGAAACTGCGGTGAAGGCGTTGGTCCGGCGGTTGGTGCTGCTGCTGCTGGTAGCCGCCGTGAAAGTGCTCGTGCCGGTCGTCATAGTGGTAGTGACCACCGTCGGCGACGAATGACGGCGGCGCCGCCGCAGCGGAGTGATCGGCGCGTATCTCTCCGTGTCTCTCCATGGATTAATTAAAATGTTTATTATTTTGAGAGACGATTAAAAATTTAAAAGCACTCGCATAAAAAAGCCCAAGGCCCAAGACCTCTATCCCGCCTTTATTTCAATTTTTTGACACTAATTAAATCGTCTCAATTTAATTGTCGGGTTTTCCTAATTAATTCGTCAATTATCAATTGTCATGATTAAATCTTACTTTCAACGTCAAGCTCCGTACTTTTCACTTTTAATATTGTAAATAAAATCACGTTCCAAAATGAAATAAAACAATTTATCTAAAACGGGGAGTATAAAAAAATATTTAAATAAGTGAAATTTCAAAATAATAAATTAAGAAAATATAACAATATCGAATTTACTATTTAAACATGTAATTTTATACTCTATGATCAATAAAATATACAAAATCGTAGCACAAATAAAGTCCAACTAATTGTTTTGATTTGATTTTGTTTAATATGTTGGATTATGTTAAAAAAATGGATTTTGTCTAGCATGTTAAGATTGATTTTGTTTAGCATATTGAATTATGTTAGAAAACTGGATTTTGTCTAACATGTTGGAATTGGACATGATTATGTAAGAAAAATAGATCATGTTTAACATATTAGAATTGGGTTTCAACCAGGGGCGGAGCCACCTTATGAGGTGGTGGGGCAAATGCCCCACCTCAATTTTTTGGTATTAGTACTAATTATGCATAATTTTATACAAATTATGTATAAAATTTTAAAAATTACTCATGTTTGCCCCACCACAAATTGAAAAATATAGGGGCAAAGGTAAATTTTTTTTTTACCCCCTCTTACCCGAGGGGCCTGGCTCCGCCACTGGTTTCAACATGTTAAAAACACTAACTATAATTCATGTTGTAATTGGGTTTCAACACGTTAAAACACTAATTGTAATTATTGATTAGTGATTATAATTAGTGTTTTGAAAATCGTACCTAACTGAGACCGGTTGAAATAACCGGACCGGGAAAGATCATGGTTGAAATCTTATTATATGGAACGTATATCATTGAATTCATTTTGTGAACAGTAAGGGGAGCGTTCCTTCTTTCTGGAGAAGTGTGCTTGAACTTGTCGATGAGGGGATTTTTGATACCGTATGTTTGAGACCTGGGTTTGGAGATAGGGGCAAGCAAGTTATGGTTAAGGTCAACCACTTTCTTCTCACATTTGGAGCCGTTCATGCTGACCACTTACCTATGACAGAGTATTTGTTGATAATGCTTTATTTACTGTAACAGAGTATCCCGACAGAAGCGACAGGGTCTTGGATCGGACCATTGTCGAATGGGCCGATACAAATGAGCATCTGGCTATAGTTGTGATCCTTTCTGGAGATCAAGACTTTGGATATATTATCAACTATCTCCAGCATAGGCATCACCTGGTCGTCGGTTTTGGGAGGGAATATGTGACACCCTCACTCATTCGTTGGGCGGTCGATGCTCTATTCGACTTTAGAGACGTGTGTGATCGGGCACCCAATATACCTGGACTTCCGCTCATCCGTCGCCATATCCCTGCCGATCCGATCGTTTGTTGAAATGGATGTTCGATCCAAATTGGACTTATACTTTGGACTGGACCTATGTGTGATGGGACATTCAGAGCTGTCCGTTGCCGAAGAAGAAGAGTTTCGAAGAAGACTTTGAATCAACCTGGAATAAATTCATGAAAGTCGGGCTAGAAATGATGGACGAGTTGAATCAAAATGACATATTTAGTCGGATTAGGATCTTCGTTTATGCAGATTTCAAAAAGGTTGAACTCCCGAAAATATATGGATTTCGAGACGGAGCTATGAGGATGAGACAAGCTGCTACATGTATGATTTTCCCATTATTTAACATAATTTATGATTTATGTCAATAATTACTAATACATTTGTCTAAAATTTTAGAGAACAAACACTACGTGTTTTGGGCTTCTAAAAACTGATTGGGCGGAAGGCCAACCTGGAACTTTCTAGAAGTCGAATGCAGAAATTGCACCTCAAATTTTGAGAGAGACTCAGAAATGGCGAATCTGAAGAGGAGAGACGTGTATGATGCATTGCGACTGGATTTGATAGACTTCGTCATATATGGATTTCAAGACGGAGCCATGGGGATGAGACAAGCTGCTACATGTATGATTTTCCATTATTTAACATATTTTATGATTTATGTTAATAATTACTAATACATTTGTCTAAAATTTTAGAGAACAAACACTACGTGTATGATGCATTGCGACTGCATTTGATAGACTTCGCCCAGCAGTGTCAAGGATTTCGGCACGTCATCATATCTAAGGAGATTTTCGAATATGACATTTTGTACTTAGAGGGTAAAAAGAATCGAGTAATCTTGGTGACTAGGTTTACAAGTGAGTTCTTTTGGCATGAATCTTGGAATTTTTTTTTTAACTTGAATGCATTATTTTGAAGTTATCTTGGTGTAGGAGTTATTTTGGTTTAAGCTTTTTGAGAAAATGGGGATCAACATAAGTTTGTCTTTTAATTTGTTCGTGCAATTTGTCCAGCAAAAGTCTTCTATTGCGCTTGCTGCACGTGATCACTAGTAGAAGAATTTGATGAGTTTGTATATGCATATGCTATGAGCTGAAATGCTGGTTTATTTTTCTAGATGAGCAGCTCGAAGAGGTGGAGCTCGGAGAGGAGTAGCTCGAATGAATTTTTGGAGAAGTGCATCAACAATTTGCAGCCTTATGTTTTTGGAGGCTTATATTTCATTTTGTTTGAACTGGTGGTGTTTTTGTGGTTTTGGGGATTGAGGTGAATGCATAGAGAACCTTTGTTGCAACAAAACTTTCCAGGCGTCTCATGCGATAAGAAAAATGCATGAATGATATTAATGCATAGAGAATCTGTTTGCTTTATTTCAAGTTTGAGCATTTGCTTGTTTCCTCCCAATTGACTTATTTTGATCATAAAAATCGTATGACTCTTCAAGAACAGTGGATTGTCTTCAATCAAGAATCATACAATCTTTTAACGCAAACACAACATTCTCACACCCATAGTTAATTAAACATATAGCATGTCTTGATTGGAATTTTAACTGGACAATGATTTTTGAGTTTTCAACATCAAACTTGTAATTTGAGGAAAATTTTATTATGCACATTGTTTGCTGACCGGTACGCTTTCAATTCTTCTTCTCTGTAATTTCATCTTCATGTTTTCTTGGTGACTAAGCTCTTGTGATTCCTACAAGTGTGTTATTTTGGCATGGTTTTTGGATTTTTCTTTTTTTTAAAAAAATTTGCATGCATTATTTTGATGTCATTTTATGTTTTTTGAATTTGTGAAAATCAATCCAGTGTTTTGTATACTTCTTTAGCATCTTGGTGTATGAGTTGTGTTTTGCTTAAGCTTTCGAGGATCAATAAAAGAAATGATCATATCTTTGTTGAAAACCAATTTGAACATGTTAGCCAAAATCCATTTTTCTAACATAATCCAACATGTTAAACAAAATCAATTCCAACATGCTAAACAAAATTCATTTTTCTAAATAACCACAACATGTGTTGATCTTGTTTAACATGTTGGACTATGTTAGCAAAAATGATTTTGTTTAGCATGTTGGAATTGCATATGATTATATAAGAAAAATGGATCATCTTTAACATGTCGGAATTGAGTTTCAACATGTCAAAACACTAATTGTAATTCATGTTGAAATTCGGATTCAACATGTTAAAACACTAATTATAATTATTGATAAGTAATATAATAAGTGTTTTGAAAATCGTACCTAACCGAGACCGGTTGAAATGATCGAACCAAGAAAGATCATGTTTATATATATATTTACCGATTCAATCATGGTTCAACTGGAAAATATATATTAGTAGTATGCATGTTTATTTTTCATTCTCACACCCACTAAAATATACTCCTAGAGAGGAATACCATCAAAAAAACTTCCCTCGTCCATCTTATCCCAATTTTTATTCAATAGACACTATATAGTAAATACAAATTGAAAAGTCCATCTTATCCCAATTTTTATTCAATAGACACTATATAGTAAATACAAATTGAAAAGTAAAGTGCCATAATAAAAATGAAAAAGGAATTATATATTAGTTATATGCACTTATTAATTTCATTAATATTAATTTCTTATTCTTTTAATTCATTTGACTATGAAATTTCAAAACATATGTGCGTATGACATATTCATTTTTCATTCTCACACGTAGAAATACAAAAATTAATACCATATTTAGATAACTTATTTAATAATGCAAGGAATTCTAAGGAAAGTATGACCATAAAATTCATAATATATCAATTAATAAATAAAAAATGAGTTGTATATCTATACATATCAATATATAATAGCAATATAGATCTCGATCCTACATGGCATCGCGTGTGATTTTTATGAATATTTTCCAATATTTTCATTGATTTGGCTTATTAAAGATTAAAATCATTATAATTAGGATTTTCGTCCCACGTCGAATTTTTAAAAGAACTTAGCACCAAAATTCCTATATAAATAGATCATGTATCTCCATCAAAATCCATATTTTATTTGAGAAACTATTCGTCCTACGTGACATCACGTATGATTTTTATGAATATTTTTTAATATTCTCATTGATTTGACTTATTAAAGATTAAAATTTAATTAAATGTATTACATACATTAATACGCTTTAGCGTATTTTTTTTTATTGTTACAAGTAACGGGCGGATTGCAATAATTAAATATAGATGCTAACGTTATATCGAACGGTCTAACGAAATTAACAGGGCAGATTTGCACTATTAATGCTAACGTTATATTTTTTTTTATTGTTACAAGTAACGGGCGTCGATCCTACGTGGCATCGCGTGTGATTTTTATGAATATTTTCCAATATTTTCATGAGATATTATACCAACTTGTCTATATAGCTTAGTAGAAACTAATTCTTGTTGGAAACTTAAAAAAACACAATACATAGACAAGTTTCAGGTGATGAGACAAAAATACCCCTAACTACTATTCACCTCTATCTCTCTTTCTCTCATTCTATTTCCTCTCTCTCTCTTCTCTCTATCTCACCTCTGCAATAAATTTCCCTCTTCTTTCTCTCTGCAACTTCTCTCCTCTCTTCTTTCTATCTTCCCTCTCTCTCTTCTGTCTTATCTCCTCTCTATCTCCACCGGCGTACCCCATTACTACCCTCATCGAGCACCTCGTCGACAGATCCAGACCAGCCGACATCAACGAGATGAGCTGCAACGCGTTCAGGAACGCCGACGATGACGACGATTTCTTAATCTTCGCCTCCGATTTCTCCTCCGGTTCCTCCACCGTTCAGGATTTCGAGGCCGCGTCGAGGAGGACGGTTCAAAGCTTTGAGGTTGTCGTGGCCGGAGGTAGACTCGGCAGCTCGTTGTGGAGGTAAAGAAGAAGAAGAAGGGGGTGGAGAGAGAGAGGTGGAGGAGATCGGATGCCGGCGGGAGATTGACGTAGGGGGTAGAGAGAGAGAGGTGGAGGAGATCCGCCATTAGAGAGAGTGAAGAAGAAGATGGCTTCCTCCATCCTATCGTATTTTTCCTTTTCTTTTCTTTTTCTTTTCCCTTTTCTTTTTCTTTTCCCTTTTCTTTTTCTTTTTCCTTTTCTTTACCTTCCCTTTTCCTTTTTCCTTTGTTTAAAAAAATTATGAATTAATCTTTTTTTTTTTAATTATGAATTAATCTGTATGATTTGGAGTATTTTTTAGAGTATTTTTTGTGTAATGGTTATTTTTCCTTTGTGTAGTGGTTATTTTTTGGATTAATCCTTTTTCCTAATTATGAATTAATCTGTATAAATTAATCCTTTTTTCCTTTGTGTAATGGTTATTTTTTGGAGTATTTTTTTTCTTCACTTTCTGCTTTTTGAATGTGTTGATTGTTAGTTTAAATTACTAGAGATTTTTGATAGACGTATCAAATACCTTAGTGAGAAATTGACAGAGTATTTGTAAGAATTCATTAAATTCTTACATATTACACGTGTCTTATGTTTGACATATTACACGTGTCTTATGTTTGAAGCAAGTGCATTGAGCAGAAATGAAGGAAGATGAGCGATGTTCTTCATCGGATTCCTTACCGTCGTCGGATTTCTTTTCGGATTTAACCGAGGATGCTTCTTCTTCTTTGTATGATTAGATTTTAGCATATTAAATGGTTAGAAATTGTTAGAAATAGAAAATTCTTATTAAATGGAAAAAAGGAGACGGGGTTCGACTAACTCATTTTTTGTAATTTTGCCAGATTGTATATATAATTGAATACATATTCTTTGTTATTTCAATAATCTAACTGGTTGTATTGTATATATATATATATATATATAGTTTTCTTATTCCGAAATTTAATACATTCTCTCGTGATTTGGCCAAAATAACAAATTCTCACCAAAATAATAAATCTACTAATTCTAACTAATCGCGTTATACAAAACTCATTGGGTTGGTAAAATTTATGAATTCTTACTTATTAAATTCGTATATATGCAACATATACATCGCAACCTGAAATGGTTGATTATAATGTGTTAACTCTTACTAACTATAGACAGAGTATTGTAAGAAAGTTGGTATTTCTAACAGGTGGAGAGAACCTGTTGGGAATGCCACGACAAAAGGTTAGAATATACTAAATTCTAACTCGGGATATGCGATTGTAACGTAGGAAAGTTGGTATTTTCCAACGGGTGGACCGAACCTGTTGGGAATGCCACGATACAGGTTAGAAAATAATAAATTCTAACTCGCGATATGCGGTCATAACGTAAGAAAGTTGGTATTTCTAACGGGTGGATTGAACCTGTTGAGAATGCCAAGACTAAGGTTAGAATATACTAAATTCTAACCATTGATATGCGATTATAACATAGGAAAGTTGGTATTTCTAACGGGTGGACTGAACCTGTTAGGAATGCCACGACACAGGTTAGAATATACTTAAATCTAACTTGGGATATGCGATTATAACATAGGAAAGTTGGTATTTCTAACGGGCGAGGGGGGGGGGGGGGGAGGACTGAACCTGTTGGGAATGTCACGACACAGGTTAGAAAATATTAAATTCTAACTCGCGATATGCGATCATAACGTAAGAAAGTTGGTATTTCTGAAGGGTGGATTGAAAAAAAAATAAAAAATAAAAAATAAAAATCAACTCGAATCAGGAGAAAAAAATTGAATAATTAAAAAAAAAACAAAAATTCTGACAAGATTTAAAAAAAACAAAAGTGAAAAGGTAAAAAGTGAAAAGGACAAATGCACATGGGGGTGGGGCTTACTTAATTTTTTTCAGAATATATGGTTTAGGAAAAACCCTTTTTTGGGAGAATATACTAAATTCTAACTTTGGGATATGCGATTGTAACGTAGGAAAGTTGATATTTCTAACGGGGGGGACTGAACCTGTTGGGAATGTCACGACATAGGATAGAAAATAATAAATTCTAACTCGCGATATGCGATCATAACGTAAGAAAGTTGGTATTTCTAACGGGTGGATTGAACCTGTTGGGAATGCTACGACTAAGGTTAGAATATACTAAATTCTAACCATTGATATGCGATTATAACGTAGGAAAGTTGGTATTTCTAACGGGTGGACAGAACCAGTTGGGAATGCCACGACATAGGTTATAATATATTACATTCTAACTCACGATATGCAATTATAACATAGGAAAGTAGGTATTTCTAATGAGTGGACTTAATGTCTGGTTAGAATTGATGAATTCTTACTTATTACGACAGGATGATGGTTAGAATATCTTAAATTCGTATATATAAGAAATATGGGTAAGAAATTCTATGATATTTAGTAAGTTGTATCAAAAATAATAATAATAATAATAAAATAAAAACTCGAATTAAGTGAATAAAATGAAAATGAAAAATTAAAAAAAAAATTGTCAGTTTTTTTTTTTTTTTTTTTTTTTTTTTTTTTTTTTTTTTTTTTTTTAAGTGAAAAGGAAAATTGGGGGGTTGGGGGATGGGGTGGTGGGGGGTGGGTTGTTGTCAGTTAAAGTAAAGTGAAAGACACCTACACGTGGGGGGTGGGGGGTGGGGGTGGGGTTGGGGTTGTTGGGGGCAATTCAGGTAGTTTACATGAAAATTGGATAGATTTTGTGTATTTTTAAGTTTTGAACAAGAATTTGTTTCTCTTAAGCTAGATAGACACCATATTTTTTGCCTCTATTTTCATTGATTTGGCTATTAAAGATTAAGATCATTATAATTAGGATTTTCGTCACATCGAATTTTTAAAAGAACTTAGCACCAAAATTCCTATATAAATAGATCATGTATCTCCATCAAAATCCATATTTTATTTGAGAAACTATTCGTCCTACGTGGCATCACGTATGATTTTTATGAATATTTTCCAATATTCTCATTAATTTGACTTATTAAAGATTAAAATTTAATTAAATATATTACATACATTAATACGCTTTAGCGTATTTTTTTTATTGTTACAAGTAACGGGCGGATTGCAATAATTAAATATAGATGCTAACGTTATATCGAACGGTCTAACGAAATTAACAGGGCATATTTGCACTATTAATGATAACGTTATGTCGAATAACAGGCTAACATGAGATTATAATATTATATTTTAACATTTTTTTTTATTGTTACAAGTAACGGGCGGATTACAGTAATTAATATAGATAATTATGTATTTTAGATTAAAAATTTTATGCAAGATTGCAAAATAAATTAAATCATGTTGAAAATTGATACTCCCTCCGTCCAAAGACGTTGCATTTCTTTTTGTCAATTTCTGGAACGTTTTTCCACGCTTCTTGATGAAGTGTTTTAAAATAGATTTTTGAAGAATTTTTTTCTTTTGCGGGATAATACAACTATCATAGTATCCCGTAAAAGAAAAAATTCTTCAAAAATCTATTTTAAAACGCATTATCAAGAACCGTGGAAAAACGTGTCAGAAATTGACAAAAAGAAATGTAACGTCTTTGGCGGGACGGAGGTAGTATTAATTATGGACATTCTTATTAAGCGATTCAAATCGAATTTTGACGTGACTTAAATCGTATAGTTTTTTAAGAAATGTTAACCCTTTTTATTCCTTTAAAAAAGATCCATCTGAATGGTGTTTAGATAAAATAAACAACGGGAGACATAATATATTTTTATTTTATTATAAATTTTGTTTTAAAATAACATTTTCATGTTAAATATAAAACATATCTATCGTAAAAATGTTAATTTCTTAACCCATTTTCATATTTACTACGAGTAACGGGCTACTTGAAATAATTAATATAAAAAATAATTTAATTTTTATTAAAACCTTTATTTGTAATTACAAAATAATTTGAAACCCGTCGAACTTCGACGGGTACTGCACTAGTGTATATATAAAACATGTATAGATACATGTACAATACTAGTACACATGCATACAAAAATATTTCATCTGTTACAATTTTATCATCCTATTTCTTTTTAATACGAGATTTTAGACGCAAAATTAAAAGTGAAAAGTGTGAGATCCCTATTAAAATATAATGGTTAACTTTTTTTTCTAAAAAACGACTCGACAATATTAATGTAGAACGACCCGACATATATTATAACTAAATATTACAACGATCTATAATATTATAACCCCGCATCGACGGGTACAATTCTAGTATATAATATTAACTAGATTTTGCACCCGTGCAATGCACGGTATTTAACGTGTTAAGAAATTATGGATTTAAAAATATGTACTTCCTCTGTCTCACATCACTTGACTTGTTTCATTTCGGCAAGATATTTTATGCGCAGTGTTAAGAGGGAATAGTAAGGGATCCACATTAAAAAATTAAAAAATAAAGGTTAACTCTTTTTATCTTAGGAAACAAACCAATTAAAATGGGACGATAATGAAGCCAAGTGAAGTGGGGCGGAGGGACTAATAATTTAAATTTAGTAAATATTCTCTCTATCCCATTACATTAGTCTCACTTTCTTTTTTATTTATCCCATTATTAGTCATATTTAACACATAAAAATACATTTTTAAAACCTCTTAACCTATGCACTCCTTGGTTACAGTGTGATATCCCAATAATACTAATGGGACAAAGGGAGTATGTGAGCAGGGATATCAGTGAGCTAAATTTTGATCCAGGTTGATCTGATCCATATCCAGAATTTTAGACTTATGTTCGAATTCATCTGATCTAAAAACCAAATACATCCTCAAATATTTTTATCTTAGAAGATACTCCGTACCAATTTTAGACTCACTATTCCAGCGAATGTTTTGTGCGTCTATCATTTTTACGTTCATATATTAAAGAAATTAACGCGCAACAAATCCGCGAGACGGAGAGAGTATATAATCTGATCCGCGAGTCATTTAAAAAAAAAAAAACAATATTTGTACAAAGGAAACATGTTCAAATAATTCTGAAAAAAAACTAACCGTATTGTTTTACCTTAAAATTACAAAATTAACACTCTAACTAATTTTCAACTGATTTGCTGATTTCAAACTCTCTCTTTATATATATATAATAGATAATAGATAATAATATATATAGATATATAGATATAGATTTTCACTCCATATTAATTAAATGCAACTATTTAAATTTGGTATTTGAAAT
This sequence comes from Thymus mandschuricus, assembly GCA_029379335.1. Lineage (NCBI taxonomy): Eukaryota > Viridiplantae > Streptophyta > Magnoliopsida > Lamiales > Lamiaceae > Thymus > Thymus mandschuricus. The sequence continues at coordinate 696,272 of CM057071.1, forward strand.
CTAACATAATTTTGAAAGATGTCAATTTGTTATAGAGTATGCTAATTAATCGGTTCATATTATATTTAATTTGCAGATATTTAATGTAATATTTATCTAGACTACTATGCTATATTAATTGATTACATTTGTCAAATATTTGATATCACTCTATATTAATTGAATGCAATTATTTATAATAACCTTTTCTAAATATTGAATTCATGCACGGATGATTAATTAGGAATTTATATATTTTATAAAGTTTAAGATAATCAATTTTCATGTTTTTCAAAGTAATGTTATGAAACTATACCCTTAAAACAATTTCCAATTTTGAATAGTCCAAGTTAAGTTTAACTTTATTTAAATAGTTTTATAAATAAAATGTACATGTATAAATAAAACAATAAATATTTAAAACAAATATATAAATATTTTCTAACAAAAATATTAAAACTACTTTTATTGAAAAAAATTAAAAGAAAACGTATATAAATATTTTCTAACAAAAATATTAAAACCACTTTTGTTGAAAAAAATTAGAAGAACGTGTGGTTTTAAAATTAAAAAATAGATGTCTCTCTAATTACAAAATTGCCATTGATAACTACTTTTCAATTGATTTGAAATTGAAAAACTCCCTTTTTTATATATATAGATGGGAGGAAAGGATTCAATGCGGAGAGTTCCATATGGGGGGTGGATACAAATCTTCCTCGAATCTTCACTAACCCCCTTCTTCATTTTTTTGTTTCATTTTTTATTATTTCCTTTTTTCTGGTGATTAATTTTCCCTAAAATTTGAGGAAAATTTGAGGTTTCTGCACATCGTTTGCTGACTGGTACGCTTTCAATTCTTCATGTTTTCGATCGTTTTCTGCTGGGTATCGATCATGATTTGAGGCTGGATTTCAATTTTTTGATCGCAGGAAGAATTATATTTGATTGAATTTGTTTTCTGAGGTTTGCGGGAAGATCCATTCCCAAAAATTTCAGAGCCCTAGCTCCACATTTCGTGGTGTGATCTAAGCTTGTATTGAATTAGGAAAAGGGAAATTGAAGCGGTGGGAGATCGGATTTTCCGTCGAATTTTTCATTTGTTTATCTTCATTTCTCGTTGGTTTATTTATGCGTTTAATTTGGTGGAGAGGATCATACGTTTGTGTAGAAGAAGATGGAGCACAAAGAGAAAGAGGTAGTGATCGATATCGAAAATGGCGATGCTAGTGTTAGTAAGGATCCTTCCTCCAATTCCAAATGGGGGAAGAAGAAATCTCTGAATAAATTCGTCGGAGGGATTTTGAGCTCGAATGAGTCGGATGCCGATGAGTCGGTAGCGAAACGGGAGGAGGAGGAGGAAGGAGAAGCTCCTACCGAAACGACGAGGTTGTTGGGTGGCAATGCCTCTGGAGGGGTGGAGGGTGAGGGGTTGAGGCCCGTAGTCGAGAAGGAGAACGAACGGGAGAGACGAAAGAGCGGGAAAGTTAGTAAAAAGGCGGCGAAGCCACCACGGCCACCTAAAGGCCCGACTCTGGATGCTGCGGACATGAGATTGCTTAAGGAAATATCGAGGATTGCTATAAAGAAACGGGAGAGGATGGAACGGTTAAAAGCATTGAAGAGGATGAGGTCGAATAGGTTGCCTTCGACATTGTCTTCTGCATCTTCGTCTTCATCATCATCGTGTTCCTCTGCTGCTACTATCTCAGCCATGTTCGTCACTGCTTTCTTTTTCCTCGTGCTGATCTTGCAAGGTATACATCGCCATATCCATCCTTTGCTATCATGCTATGCTTTGAGAACTTCATTGTTGATAGAATTCGAATCAAGTACGCAAAGTATACATAGTGTTTGATGAACTGCAAGGAAGATGCAAAATTGTTAGGATTTACATTTTTTGTCGTGAAGAGAAAGTGTGCGTTGTTTTCGTTTCTCGAACTTAGACGTGAGAATATGCTAAAATTTGACTATGGTTACATTGACATTAATCCTAGTTCTTACATATAGAGCTTTAGTTTTCTTGTATCTGTAATTTGGATCTTGCGATGGTTCTAACACTAAACATTATGTTAAATCGGGATACGACTAGGGATAGCTCTACACCATGCATGTTGATAAGTGGATTTAGGAAGGAAATGAACCAAGGGTCGTGTATCCATAAGTGGTGATTGCTTCCGGTGAAGCTCATGTAGGCTACTTTGCCGTATACTTTGATGGGGTAGTCGTTAATCTAATCTATCACCCGAAGCAAACATCTTTCTTGGCAACGAGAAGTTTGTGTTTTGATGTTTCGAGTTTGCTCACCCATGAAATGCCACTGCAGAGAAACTTTAATTTTATTCGACTACAGGTCTCAGCTCAAGCGCGGGTTCAAATATGACTATTACGGGAGCTCCTCAACCTCAGCCAGCACCAGAGACACGAGGTTTATCGCCTACCCAGTTCTACGGAACTGTGATGTCAGATGATGGTGCTGCCCCCACTTTCTTACCTCCAAAATAGGTACTCATCTAATGCTCGTTGCTGCAACCATACGAGCCTTCATCCACATGTAAACTTTGTTAACTCGTTGCCACGATTTTGATTTCGTTGATACAGTTCTGTATAGTCTCTCTGCTTCGGGTCTTAGCTGGCTGGAACGGATTAAGAATGATGAAGACGACAAAAATAAAGACGAGTATATACGATCGTTTTCCGGTTCTTGTGAATGATAGAGATCAAATTGTAACTGAGTGCACATATTTTCTCTCGGACTCTTTGTAAATGAGGAAGTTGCTTGATTCTTTCTTCTACTTGTTGATGGTTTCTTTGAATCTATTAAGCCAAAGATGAATAAAATTTAACTTCACTTTTCTTGATAATGTGCTGAAAATTCTCGATTTAGCACTCCTTTCGATCCACTTCACTAATCCCCTTTTTTTCGACACGAGATTTTACGTGCAAGTGTTCAAAATTGAAAAATAAGGAGTAATTATTTCATTTTACGGAACATGACTATTAAAGTGGGACGACCAGAATAACATATATATGACTATATGACTAATAAAGTGGTACCAAAATATTGTTTCTTTATTAGGGAACTTTTGTAATAAAACCCATTGTAACAATTTGTAAATCATACATAGTACTACTATAAGAAAATTAAATCGTAAAAAATGCTCCCTCCGTCTCCCTTACTTGTGTCCATTTTATTATTTTAACAGACTCGATTTATATAAAAGTAGCATTATCAGGTCGGACAAAAAGAGCTTATAGTCAATCCATTTTACTTTGACACATTCGTTTAAAATAATCGGGGTTTGTTACGTAAAACGAGACGGATCGAATATTTATACACTAGTATATATTTTAAAAACCCAACGAATTTGGGCTCGATTAATGGGCCCGGCCTATTATTTTTTGGGCCTAAGCCCAAATATTTCGATTGTCGGTTAATCCGTATATTATTATTAATTTATTATTATTATTATTATTATTTGCGCGAAATTTCTCATCGCACGTAAACATCCTTACACGTATAAATACAGAATTGCAAACCCTAATTGCGTTTCTCGTTTTCTCTCTCTAGGGTTTTCATCGGAAGTCGTAGATTAGCTCCCGATTTTTCCCCCAATTCGACCGAGAATCGCGTCGCCGCCGAATTGGAGAGGTAGATGGGCACGGAGAGAAAGAGGAAGGTGAGTCTGTTTGACGTAGTGGACGAGGCCGCCGCGCCGAGCAAGTTTTCAAGGTCCAACGGCGGTGGCGGAATGGCTGCGCCGGCGGTGCCATCGAATATAAACAAGTGGAATTTGAAGCCTTATTCGCCGAGATATTTCGAGATTTTGGAGAAGAGGAAGACGCTGCCCGTGTGGCATCAGAAGGAGGAGTTTCTGCAGGTTCTCAAAGCTAATCAGACGCTCATTCTCGTCGGTGAAACTGGTAGTGGGAAAACCACCCAGGTTAGTGTTCATGGGCGCCTGAATTAAATGAATGAATTTGTTATGCAATCGATCCTCGCCCCAGAAGAATACCTTTTTGTTGATCTGTTTTTTTAGAATGAAGTGCATGTTCTGAATGTTGATTGTAGTAATTGTTCTTGGATTTTGGATTGTCGATAAGAGGTTCTTTAATTGGACTAATTGCTTTAGCTGGGTTTCTAAACTGTAATATGCATCTTCTACAGATTCCCCAGTTTGTGCTGGAAGCTATAGAGGCAGAGAACCAAGGTAAAGGCAGAAAGTATATGGTTGGATGCACTCAGCCTCGAAGGGTGGCTGCTATGTCTGTTTCAAGGAGAGTTGCTGAAGAGATGGATGTTGCTATCGGAGAAGAAGTAGGTTATAGTATTCGTTTTGAGGATTGCAGCAGTGCTCGAACTGTATTGAAGTAAGCTTGTTTGTCTACTATCATCGATTTGTTCGGTTTTGTTAAATTCTGTATTAATAGCTTCTTACTCCTGTTTCTTGCTTATCTCAGGTACTTGACAGATGGTATGCTTTTGAGAGAAGCCATGACCGATCCACTCCTCGAGAGATATAAAGTGATAATTCTTGATGAGGCTCATGAGAGAACTTTGGCGACGGATGTTTTATTTGGGCTACTGAAGGAAGTATTGAAGAATAGACCAGACCTTAAGCTAGTAGTCATGAGTGCCACACTTGAGGCTGAGAAGTTTCAAGGTTACTTCTTTGGTGCACCATTGATGAAAGTTCCTGGGAGGCTCCATCCTGTAGAGATTTTCTATACCCAAGAGCCCGAGAGGGATTACCTTGAAGCAGCTATAAAGACTGTTTGTCAGATACATTTGTGTGAACCTCCTGGTGATATTCTTGTCTTCCTTACCGGTGAAGAGGAAATTGAAGATGCATGTAAGAAAATCGGTAAGGAAATAGCTAACAATGGAGATCAAGTGGGACCAGTCAAGATAGTCCCTTTGTACTCTACTCTTCCTCCAGCAATGCAGCAGAAGATTTTTGAAGCTGCTCCACCACCAGCAAAGGAAGGTGGCCCGGCAGGAAGAAAGATTGTTGTTTCCACCAATATTGCTGAAACATCCCTCACAATTGATGGCATAGTTTACGTTATTGATCCTGGATTCGCTAAGCAGAAAGTTTACAATCCTCGAATTCGTGTTGAATCTCTCTTGGTCTCTCCTATATCAAAGGCTAGTGCCCATCAACGTTCTGGACGTGCTGGAAGAACGCAGCCAGGGAAGTGCTTTAGGCTTTACACTGAAAAGAGCTTTCACAATGATCTTGTGCCTCAGACATATCCGGAGATATTAAGGTCGAATCTTGCAAATACGGTTTTGACTTTGAAAAAGTTGGGGATAGACGATCTGGTCCATTTTGATTTCATGGACCCACCTGCTCCAGAAACACTTATGAGAGCATTAGAAGTCTTGAATTATTTGGGAGCCCTTGATGATGAGGGGAATTTGACCAAGTTGGGTGAGATCATGAGTGAGTTTCCTTTGGATCCGCAGATGTCAAAAATGCTGGTTGTTAGTTCAGAATTCAATTGTTCCAATGAGATCCTTTCGATTTCGGCAATGCTTTCAGGTACACTTCTTCACTCTTTGTCTGTATTTTGTCTGTCAGATGTCGGTCTCGTATCTACAATGAAGTAGATCCTTGGTCTGTGGCATGCTTCACGCTGTGTGAAGTTCATGCTTAGGTTGTCACATTTTTCACACAGATTCTGCATCTGTGTGTTTTAATAAACGCAGATATTGATATCATACGCAACTGCTTGAAGCATTTGTGTATGTTATTGATATCTGGGTGTGTCTGTTTAGGTTGTCATCAGCATCTCTTGTCTGGGTCTCATGCCTTCGTTGGCATGTAACCAAGGATTTCTAGTAAGTGCTGATGCAGATAGTTGCAGTTTTCTCAGTATTCTCTCATCAAGCAAATGGTGTCGTCTCTCGCCTCTATACATCTGCTGACCTTCCGTGGGCCTCCTCTGTGATAACCAATTTTTTCTCTAGTACCCAATTGCTTTGTCCGGCCTAGGGAGGCTCAAAAAGCTGCTGATGAAGCAAAAGCTCGTTTTGGTCACATCGATGGGGATCATCTCACGTTGCTGAATGTATATCATGCTTACAAACAAAATAGTAAGTACTATATTCAATGTTTTTCTCCCTTTTCTAATTGTGCCTACTTGTGTTTAATTGCTAATGTTTGCCTAAACTGGTAATGATTTCAGAGGAAGATCCACAGTGGTGCTATGAGAACTTCGTCAATCACAGGGCGCTTAAATCAGCTGACAACGTGAGGCAGCAGCTGGCTAGGATCATGGCTAGATACAACTTGAAGCTATGTAGCACGGATTTCAACAGTCGTGACTATTATGTCAATATCAGGAAGGCCATGCTAGCTGGATATTTCATGCAGGTTGCACATCTAGAGCACAAAGACCACTATCTTACTGTAAAAGACAACCAAGTATGTAGTTGTCATCATCGTCATCTCTATCTTTAACGTCTCATCATTTTTTCTTCGTTTAGTTTGCTTGATCGTTGTGTAATGTGTTGGATTTTTGTGGCAGGTTGTTCACTTGCACCCTTCAAATTGCCTGGATCATAAGCCAAAGTGGGTTATTTATAACGAATACGTCCTTACAAGCAGGAATTTCATTCGTACCGTGACAGATATTCGCGGTGAATGGTTAGTTTTGGAGTCCCTCTTCATGTTCTTTTGCTCTTTTCTGATATTTGAGTCCCTTTGGCAAGGGAGAATGATGATGGGACGAATTATCACGAACCTGTCAGTGCTTCGGTTTTAATAATCATCTTGCTGGAACTTTCTTGTATCTGCACAGGTTGGTTGACATTGCACCCCATTACTACGATCTTTCAAACTTCCCCAACTGCGAGGCGAAACGGGAACTGGAGAAACTGTACAAGAAGAGGGAGAGTGCGAAGGACGAGAGTAGAAACAAGAAATGAAGAGATTTGCATTTGAGAGAGAGAGAGAGAGAGAGAGAGAGTTATAGATGTGAGGTTCAACTGTATTTGAAGATGGAAGAATTCTAAAAATGCATTTCACCGTTTAGATTATCTGCTTGTAGAATCTTGTGGTACTCTTTTCAAATTTGGTGAAACCAGAAAGGTTTTATGTTTTTTTATAGCTTCCCTCTTCAAACAAATAGACCTGCCCCGGCTCGCCTATCCTGAAATTAGCCCGTCGCTCAATGCTATGAGCTAACGGCCTTGGAACAGGCAGCCCGGAACTGTGTAGGTGCGTGCTCGTCTGCCTGAAATCCCGCCAGCCACGAATCCCCCGGTTAACTAGTGAACCGATGAGCCATAATGGATTTATACCTCAATTTTCCAGAATCAGAGCAGTCCTCCAAATGTTTAGTTGAATATTCTTGGAAAAAATCAACTCTTGACTAATATGTGAAACTGTTCTTTATTTACTTGTTGAGAAAATAAATTAATAAAGACGTTATAAATCAAAATTAACGTACAGTTTCAATTAGAGTGGTACCAATTAATATTTACCATATGGAAATCGGCTAAATACTCTCGTCATTTTATAGACGTTACATTTATTTTAGGGTACGAGAATTAAGAAATGGTGGAGTTTATAAACGTTACATTTCTTTTAGGGCACGGGAATTAAAAAATGGTGGATTTGTGTGTTTAACTGAAAAGTGCATGTGCAAAAAGTGTTCTTCCTATATTAATTTTTTACCAAATAAGAATACATAACGTCTTTCGCTGGACGTACCAAAAAGGAATACGTAACGTCTATAAATGGACGGAGGAAGTATCTTACACTATCAAATTTTTTAAAAAAAGAAAAACAAAAAAAAAAGAAAAGAAAGGAAAAAAACAAAAAAATCCCTCTTTATAAGTTTTAAACCTACTCTTTCGCATTTCTAGCTCCATCAACAGCAAATTACAGAACGGCGGCGCAGCTTCATTCCAAGCTCAGCAGCGGCGGCGGCGGCGGGTTAACACTATCAAATTCAGGTGAGCTATAATTTCTTCCGGTAGAAACTAAAAAAATAAAAAAGTTTTGGGCTCCTCCCTTGCTTAATCAAGTGCCTAATTTCCAGTAGGGGTTGTAGCAGGAAGCGATGGCTCAGCTGCATGCAGTCTCTTCGAACAATCCACTGTTGAATAGCTCTAGAAGAGGTAGGGTTTTGATTTTGGTGTGGAGAACTTGCTTAGCTATAGTAGTAGTACTAATTGTGGGTGGTGGATTCCTGAAATGTAGACGCATACGGCAATCGGAGAATGGCCTCGCACGAGCAGGTGTTTTTTCGCCACTTACAGTTGCAGTTAAATCCAGCATTTTGTGTGTGATGATAGGCGTGGTTGCTTAAGAATTGATTGTTTGTTTTCGTACTTCTTTTGTTGGCAGATAGGGGTTAAATCGTGCGAGTTTAACGGCCTTTCGATCTCTCAAACTCAAACCGTAGCTAAGTTCGGTCGTGTTTGCAGGAATAATGGTATTGCTATTACCCCTTATCGTGCTTGGTAGCTCGTAACGACAGTCTGGTTATCTTTGTTTCTTGTTTGATGTTCTGAAAGAGTTGTTGAACTTCAAGTGCTTCTGGTTTGTTTGGTTTCCGATTGACATTGTTTGATGTGTTCATTGTAGTGAATCGTTTTGAAGAACACTCGATCTCTTTATAGTGGGTGCTTCATGCTTGTACACGCACAGTGTACATGAGAACTTGTCAGTTAACTTGAAGTGGCACAGTTATGCATTAGGGCAGTCGTTTATATGATTCTATGTATACGTGCTATTAGAAAGAGATTGTGTGTATGTAATCCCATGATTTGAAATCCAACGATGAATTTGGTTACAGCTATCAGAGCAGTTTTGGCTAGTGACAAGGAGTCAGCTTCTAGTGGTGCTGAGGTGAAGGTCTTGCGCAAAAAGTTAAACAAAGTTGTGCTGGCCTATAGTGGTGGCCTTGATACATCTGTAATTGTACCTTGGCTTAGGTATGTTGTTCTTCAATCTCCATGTTTGTATGACTGTGATTCTCTGTATGTTTCTCAATACAGATTCGATAGATTTGTTCATATCGTAATATTTTACTCTTGCTTTTTCGCGTTCCATTGCCTCAGATTATATTTGCCAAATCATAAGCATGAAAGGAGAGGCAATTGTAATCTATGCTAGTGTCGTTTTCCACTCTAGAAGATTAGATTCAACATGTCTTTTGTTGAACTTCCTCATTTTCTTGTGCATTGCAGGGAGAATTATGGCTGCGAGGTTGTTTGCTTCACTGCAGACGTTGGGCAAGTATGTCTTAAAAACTAATCTAAGAAATCGTAAAAAGCTAGAATTTAGTAATATACGTACTATTAAGAAAATGATTTACATTGAAGTAGAAAATATATGCTGAGGAAGAAAAGGGCATGGACATAGTCTTATAATAGTACATTTTAATTGATAAAATCCCGTGATTGTTAGGGTCTACAAGAATTGGAAGGTTTGGAACAAAAGGCCAAGGCTAGTGGGGCATGCCAACTAATAGTGAAGGATTTAAAGGAGGAATTTGTTAGAGATTTTATCTTTCCTTGCCTACGAGCTGGTGCCATCTATGAGAGAAAGTACTTGCTTGGGACCTCGATGGCTCGTCCGGTTATTGCAAAGGTACAGTTCAGAAAGTAAATAGAAAAAAGGTGTTGTTTCATTTCTTGTTTTTGTTATTTCTTAACTAGTTCCATATGTCTATCTGGAAACGAAAGTTCAGGCGATGGTCGATGCTGCCAAAGAGGTTGGGGCAGATGCTGTATCTCATGGCTGTACAGGGAAAGGAAATGATCAGGTTAGAGATACCAGACAGACTATCTTGCGACTTTTGTTGAGGCTCGACTCTTGTTCTTTTGTGTACTTGTTCTTACTCTGTACCGACTACTGAGCCTATTCTTTGTTGTAGGTCCGCTTTGAGCTCACCTTCTTTGCTCTAAACCCTGACCTCAATGTTGTTGCTCCTTGGAGGGAGTGGGAAATCACGGGAAGAGAAGATGCAATTGAATATGCTAAAAAGCATAACGTGCCCGTTCCCGTGACAAAGAAATCTATCTACAGCAGGGACAGGAATTTGTGGCATCTCAGTCATGAGGTAATTCGGCTTTTTTCATTATCGAATTTGCAAAAATTCATTCAATATTTTCCTCTTATTTTTGAATTTTCTTGTGGCACTGATATCTGACAGACCTTGGATACTCTGATCAAACGCCTTTCTTGTATGTTTTTCTGTTCGATTCATCTCCTTAGTTAATAAGGAGCAGTATGCATCGACCTCAAGGAAAATTCGCCTCACCTTATGAAAATTTGCTCAACTTGTTGTAGTGTTTGAAGTATTTTTTGAAGAGTTTGTATCAGTGACAGGATTCGATTTCGTATGTGATGATTACGGTTTATGATTTGCAAATATTTCGAATTTATATCTAAAACTAATCTCAATCTTTCAATGCATGAAGGGAGATATATTGGAGGACCCAGCAAATGAACCAAAGGAGGACATGTATATGATGTCAGTGGACCCTCAAGAGGCACCCGATCAACCTGAGTACGTATCGATGGCTTCTTCGTCTCTCTCTCTCTCTCGCAATACATTCCCTTGTGTGTGCATCATGCACACTTCCCTTATAATTTCCTTTTTGAATTGTTTATAATTATAGGTATGTGAAAATCGGTATAGTCGAGGGTCTACCAGTTTCAGTCAATGGCAACTCTCTCTCCCCCGCATCTCTCCTCTCCTTGCTCAATGATATAGGCGGAAAGCACGGAATCGGCCGCATAGACATGGTCGAGAACAGACTCGTAGGCATGAAGAGCCGTGGCGTCTACGAGACTCCAGGCGGGACCATCCTCTTTGCTGCAGTCCGTGAACTCGAGTCCCTCACCCTAGACCGCGAAACCATCCAAGTCAAGGACTCTCTCGCCCTCAAGTACGCCGAGTTAGTCTACGCCGGAAGGTGGTTCGACCCCCTCCGAGAATCCATGGATGCGTTCATGAAGGAAATCACCAAGACTACCTCCGGATACGTGACTCTGAAACTCTACAAAGGATCCGTGAGTGTAGCCGGGAGAGAGAGCCCCAACAGTCTATACAGGCAAGACATTTCTTCGTTCGAGAGCGGAGATATCTACAACCAGGCTGACGCAGCCGGATTTATCCGTCTGTACGGGCTCCCGATGAGGGTGAGAGCTATGCTGGAGAAAGGGCTTTGATGTGCTTGCGTCGACACGATTTCGAACTATAGCGGGAAATTAATTCCCTCTTCGGTTTGATAAAACTAGTCGAGACTTTATTTGGATATTAATCAGCTACTTAATTTGTAGTATCAGACTTAATCAGCATTCGACGGTATCGAGCTCGAGTCCGTTTTTCTTCGATTTTACCTACTAAATGTGTGTTTCGTCAAGCAGTAGAGGTATTGAGTTCGAGTCTTCCATATGGTCTTTATAAGTTCGATTTTTCCTTGCAGTCTTTAAAATTTCTCGTTTACGAAGTTCCGATTTGAATTTTTGCACGCATTTCGATTTACTGATAACCTGTATATTGGAGAAAACTATCAATTTATACTACATTTCTTTTCCTTTTCAAATTTTAATCAAAATCATTGTACAAAATGTCAAAATCCAATACATTCAAAAAGTTTTCCCTCCCAAATTATAACTCACGTAATTTCTCCCACATCAATGGACTGAACCCAACTCCCAGCCTTCTGTTTCCTTCCCTGCCATGTCTTCATCATCTTCTCCAGCTCAAACACGCCGCTCCGAGCTCCGTTTTCACCGTATATCTTCGACAACACCGAGTAAACTGCAGGATGGTCTTCTTCCACCTTGGAAATCCCCTTTGCTGCAAACTCACCGATCTCCAAACAAGAATGCAAACCACAGCCTCCGAGCAGTGCACCCCAAACGACCACATCCGGCTCGAACGGCATGCTTTTGATCACGCTTTCGGCCTTTTCTAGCTCGCCTACTTTGCCGTATAAGTCCACCATACATGAATAATGCTCCTGCTCGGGTTTAACTCCGTACTTGGTTTCCATGGAGCGGAAAATCTCTTCAGCTTCTTTCACCTTTCCTCCGTGCACGCATGCCGAGAGAATGTTGATGAATGAGATTTGATCGGGGCGGAAACCGCTCACGATCATCCTCTCGAACTCCTCCAATGCTCTGTGTGCAAGCCCGTGCCTTGCGTAGCCTCCAATGATCGCGTTCCAAGAAACTATATTCTTCGTTGGGATTGACTCGAATACAGAAAATGCAGCTTCTATGTCTCCACACTTTGCATACATGTCAACAAGGGAGGACCTCAAAACCACATCGAGAGGGACACCGATCTTCAATAGACACGAATGAAGCTGACTCCCCATAACAAGATTCGAGCAGCCGGCACAAGCATCAAAGACGCTCGAGAAAGTGTAATGATTGGGTCGAATTCCCGAGTTCATCATTGCACGAAACAGATCAAGCGCCTCCACGAACTTCTCACACTGCGCGCACCCTCTTATCATTGCAGTCCAAGAAACCACATCCTTTTCCTCTAGACTCTCGAAAACTTCCACCGCTTCGTACACCATTTTATTCTTCATCAATCCATTGATAATGATGCTCCAAGAAAAAGCATTTCTCTCCGGCATCAAATCGAACTCCCTCTTCGCTTCCATTATCATCCCAAACTCAATATACCCCAAGATCAACACATTGCAAGGGACAACACCCTTCACTACGATCTCATCAAACACCCTACGAAAGCCATCCCGATCACCTAACCCAACATACCCCCTCATCAATGCAGAACCGAGATAAGCATTAAGATCAAGCCCGAGACGGATCAAAAGCCCGTGCAACTGCGATACCAACACATCGAACTCCGTATTCAAGAACGCGCTCATGAGTACCGCGAACGTGAGCTCGTCGGGCCTCCGATCACTCCCCATCATACGTAGAAAGAGCGCGTGCGCCTTCTCCGGGCTCTTCGCGTCGCGAAAACCGGAGAGCAGAGTGTTCCAAGAGACGACGTCTCGGTGCGGCATTTCGTCGAACAGCTTCTGGGCATCGGTCAAGCGGCGGGCTTTGACGTAGCCGTTGATCAAGGTGTTCCAAGAGACGATGTTTCTTGAGTGGGGATAATCGTCGAACAGTTTGCGCGCATCATTGATGTTGCCGCTGCGCACGAACTCGGTAATCTTGGTATTGAAATTGAAAGTGAAGGATACTGTGTCGGTGTAGAATCGAGCAGCGGTGAAGAGAGAGGGTAAAGATTTTGGTAGGCGCATTGAATTGGGAAAGTTTTGGAGGAAAAGATTTATGAATGTGTGTTTGTATATATATATTAATTTAAAATTTTAGAAGTTGAAATTTTTAATAAAAAAATGTTTTCATCTAGTTAAATTGTTTTTTTGTTAGTTGTTGCAGTACCCAATGATTATCACCATTAATTATTATTTCCAAATAAAATAATAATATAGTTTTTGTTCACCTTAAATTACACATAATTTTCCTTTTCAAGCCGTCCCAATAATTATATCCTAATTTATTTAGGGAGAAAATTATAACTATCCCTTTTCAAAACCTTCACCATAAAACTACCCATTTTCCATTCCCATGATATCAAAGTACCCATTTTATAATGAAATGTCATTAATGTCCTTTAACAATGGATTTTTCTTTGTTTTTGTATATTTTCCACTCATAGCCATGCATAATTTCATCAGGCCCATCACTCTTCCGTAAAATTAAAATTTTTCATAAAACCAACTTCATACCTTTTCGACCGAGTTGCTGCCGGGTCCTATCCGTCTGGGTTTTACGGCAAACGCATTCCAACCACGCGGAGCACCGGATGGTTCCAGCCACGGATTCCTTCAGCAGCAAACAGCACAGCCCTCGTTCGTTTTCTACCCGGGGCATAGAGTATTTGGTTGGTATACAAAAAATTAAAATTCGGCAAAAGGTGATGAACAAAAGCTCAAACTTTTATTGAGGAATTATAAACTATTTATTACATATAGATTATCTCCTTTTGGGAGGAGACAAACTTGTTTAGCTACCTATGGTAGCGTAAGTAAAAACTCGCATAAACTAAAAACTGAAAACTATTACAGAGTTTATTTTGAAGAAGCTGAAGAAAATGTTCGATGATCTTCTCCTCCTTCGTTCTTCTCTTTATATAGATGCAGAATGGAATCCTGCATTATTGCCTCGGATACCAAAGTTGTTGGCATCTTCCTCCTTCACCGCAAATTTCGGTAGTGGTGAGGGCCAGTTCATTAATCTATCTACCGAAAGTTATAATAATTCATCCGGTGAGGTTGATCTGTCATTATCTTCACCGAAAGGTGTTGATAATGCAACTTGATGAATGGAGTCTGGGACCTCCATCTTTGAATTCCACCGAAATTGTTGGTGAAATGTCACTCTCCTGCAACCCACTCTTGTCGTCTTCTTTTTTAGTGGGGCTCCTGTTGAGTAGAGTCACATGACTCCACTATCTTTTGTTGGGAAAGCCTTTCCCCGGGACCCTTGGCGTTCGTTTGTCTGGAACCGCATGGGACTCCTTCTTGTCGGTGGCTCGGGCTCGGCCCGCTCTTGGCCTAAATCCTTTCCCGAACTCCAGCTCCTTCTGGTTTTGGCATGACGAACAAATGCGTTCATCCCAATGACCGAAATGAGCCATGTTGCAGTATTTGCGATGAGTTTCTTTGCTCACCACCAGCTTGTTCTCCCATAGCAGAGTCCTTTTTCTCTCGAAAGCTTCTTCTGCGAATCTTGTGGTTTTTCCTGTTATAGTGTTTAACAGGAAAGATCCGTTTACCGAGTTCTGATAAAATTTGAACTGGTATTTGACTTTGTCCATCTCTGTGAGACAGACCCATAAACCCCAAGCTCGTCGAGTTGAGATTTCATCTTCTGAGATGGTGGAGACGAGTGGAGCATCTCCATCCATTGCCTTAACACTGTTTAAGGCTCACTCGTCGGGTCTCCTTAGCCTTATGTAGTGGAAGGCCTCGTGATTCCCTTTTCCTGCTGGTTCGGGAGCTGCACTTATAAAGTATAACTCCAGAACATCACCTCGGCTAAGTTGATCGTTATTAGCCCATGAATCGTACACAGCTTCTGAATCCACCTAGGTAGATTCTTGATCTCTGCGAACGTCGGTGATATGGTTGAAACTGAAGCAAGAGCTCCAAAATCATACCATTGCTTAACATCATGTGGATTTGCACCTGGCTTCATCCACACCCTGGGATATTTTCCTGAACCATCAATAATACAATGGTTTGGATTCAATCCCCTTCTTGTAAGAAGCTTCTCCCAGCTAGCTTGATATGCCTGCCAAAATGGAGAAACTTGAATAACATGGTTAGTATCAACCTTAGATTTGCCAGTCATTGGCCTAAGATTGATCTCTCCCTCTTTAACCCCAGAGGTGCTGGGTTGACATGATAATCCAGGTTTGGACACCTGAACCTCATCTTTTCCTTGGGCCGATGGATCTGTAGATACCACCAACTTAGGACTTATGCTAGAGGTATTTGAATCCTCTGCTGCCGTTATAGGGGCCGGCAACCGAAACACTTCTTTTTCCTTAGAGGACGCCCGAAGGAGTGGCGCTTGTACTGCATTCCAGCACTGGGTTTGTGCCATCCTGCAAGCTTGTATTCTGTCGGTGACTTTCGTCTTATCGACAGCTTGTATCTTTCCGGCTTGTTCAGCCCTCAAGACACACTCGTCCCATTCCTTTGATAACATCTCGAGGTTTTCTCGGAGATGCTTCTGGGAAATCATGATAGAGCTACACTCAGTTGGCTCCATCTCTTGTCAAGAAATCTGCAAGAACATTCTCATGAGATTTCACAATAATAATGTCAAAAACAAAATATTGACATTCAGCTTGCCATCTTAGTAATCTAGCCTTTTCAGGTTTAGATTCTATCTTGTTTTTTAAGAAAGCCTTAACCTGTGTGTTATCGACTTTCAAAGTAAATTTCTTTGCTAATAAAAATAAAGGCCATTTTTTAAACGCCTTTCGAACTGCAAAGAATTCTTTCTCGTTAATGTGCCATCTGACGGCCTCATTCGCTGCGAACAACCCGCTACAATATCTGCATGGTTCTTCTCCATTCGGTGTGATCTTTGTCAGGACTGCTGCCCACCAATGATCACTTGCGTCGGTATACAGGACTAAATCATCTTCGTCCTGTGGCATTGAGAGTTTGGGGAGGTTTTCACATATTCCTTTCAATACCCTCATTCTTTCTTTGTGTTCTTCAGTCCAGATGAATGGAACATCTTTCTTTAAGAGTGGACTAAAGACCTTCCTGTATTTTGCAAGATTCTTAATGAATGCTCCTGCAAAATTAACAACTCCTAAGAAGCTTTGAAGTTGCTTCTTCTCCTTGAGATCTTCTGGGAAATCTTTCACCTTTTGCACGATATGATCCTGCAAAATAATCCCCATCTCATCGATCTCGATTCCCAGAAATTCCATTTTCCGGGTTGCTATAACTGCCTTTTTCTCAGACAGTACTAGCCCTTCATTATAACAAACATCTGCAAAGATCTCAAGATGTTTATTGTGTTCATTCATATCTTTTGACGTTATAAGAATGTCATCAATATAAACGAACATAAACGATGAATAATCTTTAAATAAATTTTCCATCTTCCTCTGGAATATCTGGGGTGCATTAGCTAACCCCATTGGCATCACGTTCCAAACGTAATGTCCTTGTGGAGTAGAAAAAGCTGTGAACTTCTTACTCCCTTCTTCCATGCGAATCTGGTAGAAACCTGACTTGCAATCAAACTTTGAGAAAACCTTTGCATTTCTAATGCAGTTAATAAGGTGTTCTCTACTTGGTATGAAATAACCATCAAAATCCAAAATGTCATTAATACCTTTGTAATTAATAACAAGTCGAGGTTTATTTCTTTTAATCTCACCATGATTCCTTACCAAGAAGCCTGGGCTACTGTATGGTGAGTTTCCTGGTTCGATCAGCTTCATGTCAAGGTGCTCCTTGATGATGCCTTTCATGTCCTCTTGATCTTTGATATTCATCAAGATCGGCCTGTATCGAACAAACTCGTGAACCTTGTTAGGTTTGACCGTCAAGGTTGCTCTGAGTTGATTCTTCTCCCACCATGCCAAAGGATTCTCATTGTAACAACGTACAATTTTTCTTTTGACATCTTCCAATGATACCTGTGTATCAACTTCAATATCTTTACAAATTAAAGATACCTTTAGGATCTGGATCTTAGCAACGTTTTCCTCATCATTCTCGCTAAGTTCGAATTCCCCTTTGACCCTGTAATCCAACAACGCCTCGTTGAATCGTCTTTGGTCCTGCATTTTTGGGTTCCGAAGTAGTCCTTCATCACCACGCTTGCTGCGAAATTTGATTGGCATTTGTCGATTAAATGCTCCTTTCAATCGCTGAACAATGATTTTGTGATCACACTTCGTTGTGAACACTAATCTCTGCCTCTCATTATCCTGCATATATCTTTTGAACATCTGCAGAAAATTGTTACCGAGCAAGATATCTGCACCGGTATCATGAAAATAAATTGGAGGGGTTTTAACCTTATACCAAGGCGTCTGACCTGCTCCTCCAATCAAGATTTCCACGGCCTTGATTCCTTTTGATAGAATCAGGACCCTTTTGGAGAAATCTCGTCCTGCAATCCGTGGTAGATCTTCCTCTATTTCTGCTGGGAAGATTTCTCGTCTTGCTGTGCATATTCCTGTACCCGAATCAATATAGGCAGCAAAATACTCTGCCTTATATTTTTCATACAACATTCCAATAGGAATATATATTGAGAATGGACTTGTCATTCGATCAATAGTTTTTTCTCATTGATCGTGATCTCCATTCCTCCTTCCCTGCTTCTCCAGGGCTTGTATTTCTCGAGGAAATCTAGACCGAGGATAAGAATATTCTCTTCTCTCCCTGCTCGGCCTTTAACTTCAACCTTCCATCCACCCATCTCGATCATGGCCTTGTAGTGATGGATCTCCGGCTGTTCCAGATAGTACAAGATATTACAAGGAAAATTATTTTCCCATCTTGTAGTATCAAATCTGGTGGTTACTCCTCTCCATCCTTCTGGACATTTGATGGTGATAACCGTCTTGTTGAAGTCCAACAACCTTGGTTGGGCAGGTTGTCTCAGACTCAGGCTCTTTCCCAAAGGTTGAGAAGTAATCCTGTCTCCCTGGAATGATAATCTTCCAGAATGTAATCTAAGACTTTGATCATGTCTTATGACTACCTTCTCTTGAATTTGGATATCCACGTCTCTCAGTCTTGGAATCTCAACTCTATCGGGACAAATTGCCGTTGTCACCTTCTTGAAGATATCTGGTATCTCAATGAATTGCTTTCCCAAGAACAACTCAGTATGATGGGAGTTGGAAAGCGCATAGGATACCTGATATGTGATGGAATAAGGTCTATTCCCTTCTTCCACCAAATCCTTTCTTTTGAAGTCCTGATACAACGTCAGGGCTTTGCTGAAGCTGGTGTCGTTAAGATTGTAAGCAATCTTTGGATAGATAATCCCCACCACTTGTCCAGCACATAGGTTTCCTGCGATGGTTCCCATCACCGAATCTTGCAGATTTCGTACTCGCCTGTCGCATATGGCAATGTCGATTGGTGAATCGACTCCTACGAACAAGGCTGATTTAAGCACGAGTTGAATTGCTCCGATGTGGATCCAATTCATCTTTTCCGCAACCTCCGATTTCATCTTTGATAGATCTTCCCGGATATCGCTTGCTGGAATCAACTGCATCTCCACTTGATTCCCCGTGAGCTCGATCGGTAGCGCCATTTCTCGTCTGGTGATTCCATAGACAATGTGGTGCTTCCGACTCTTTAGACTAAAGTTCCTTAGAACTTGGTCTATGTTTCCTGCTGAAAAACCTTGGTATCTTTGTATACTCAGGTTCTTCTTCATGATCTTATCAATCTGGCTTTGTGAGATAATCGTCCGGCTAGAATATCCGGTTCTATCTTCACATTCCTGATGATGTACCTCTTCTTCAGTTGGATTCTGAATCACTGGATCCATCAGAATCTTCGCTGTCGAATTCCTCTTCGGCTTCATATATACTCTCATCAGAGGGTATATCTTCGAACTGATAAACTTGTACCAGATCCTTGAAATAGATCGCGTCTTCGATGTCGGGTGTTGACTCAAATCTATTCATTCTCCTGTTCTCTGGGCAATTGGTTGGGATATGCCCAAGTGCACCGCACGTCCAGCAGTTGCAATCTTTGAAACTTTCATTGGCTCTAGCATGAGCTTTTCTGAAAGTTTTCTTGCCTGCAAATTTTCCCCGAGACTGGTCCGCCTTCTGGTCCGTCTTTCTGGGTTGAAATCTGCTCCTGGATGGACCGCTTCGCTGTCCATATTTATATGATCCGGCCTTCTGTCTGGACCACATAGTTTTTGGCTTCCAAGATTTTCTCCTGGATTTTCCTTCTTTTGAATAGGGCTGGAAACCTATTCTTCTTATACCTTCGTTTTACCGAAGGTTCTTCTCCAATGACCGTTGGTAGATCACTGCCTTCACAGTTGAGGGTAGTTTTGTTCATTCTCCTCAACTTCTTCACGTTCTTCTGTGCAGTAGCTTGTTGACACCATTCCATCAACTTGGCATGCACATAGGACATCCTTTTAGCAACGCTATCATGAATACCTGGGGTATATCCACGAATAAGCATTTCTCTCCAAGGGCTTGGAAATTTTAGGAAGAAAATTTCCCTGGCCTTTTCTTCATCAATCCTAGATTGATGTTGATATAAGGTGAAGAGTTTTAAAAACTTGTTGAGCGTCTTCTGCTCCAAGACCACGAGCCTCAGATTGTAGAACGCCAATAAGTATTTCTTCTTTTTCTCTTCATCATATCCCTTGAAGTATCCTTCCCCTAGGAAATGATGCTTCAATACATCCGCCATGGAAGGGGCCATGTTTTGATAGTCTCCCTTTAGGCACTTGTCTCTTGTATCTTGGCTCATTCCTTCCCAAGCAATCCTGACCACACCCACGAGGCTCACCTCGAGAGTTTTTGCAAAACTATCTTGACTCATATCAAGAGTGGCTGCTGCAATAGTCATGGAATTTTTCCATTCCTCGATGGCTTCCTCTCTCTCGTTGAAGTTGACATCGTCGAGGTTGAGATGAATTCCATATGGATGGATGGGTTCCATTGTTGCCTTTCCTACAGGAGTGTCCTGTGTTTTGGAGGGCTTCCACCTTGAATTACGCATGTTGATTCTGTGAGCTTCATAACTCCTATCCTCAAAATGCTCATGGAACGAAGATCCGGCTTCAACAAATGGCTTTTGCTCCGGTTCTCTCTCGTTCACCTTTAGATCCACATTCTGAGGTCAACAAATGATTCTGCCAACTCCTGTAGATCTTCCAAACCGATCCTTTCAAGATTTGCCATCTCGAATCAGTCTGTTTATGAATTCTTGTTTTGGATCCTTCAGGTTAGGATCCTTAATGGGCAGTACCGTCTGGGGACTGCTCGATTCGCCTTTAAAGACGAAATTTCTTCTAAAGGAACTGGAACGGGGTTGTTCCAATTTCTCCACTCGTTGTTGGATATCTTTCAAGATGTTAAGGATTTCATCTTGTTGAGAAGATATCTTTTCAACTTGTTGTGGTACTCCGTACTGACAGTTGCAGTAGTTTTGCACCGTCTTCTGGATCTCCCTTAAATCCTTAGAGATTTTTGATGAATCAGGTTCAATCTCTAGGAAATTAGGGCCAACTCCTACGGTTGACTCCGTCATCTGGGATGAGTATGAGTTTGGTGAAACCTCCTCA
Organism: Thymus mandschuricus; assembly: GCA_029379335.1. Lineage (NCBI taxonomy): Eukaryota > Viridiplantae > Streptophyta > Magnoliopsida > Lamiales > Lamiaceae > Thymus > Thymus mandschuricus. The sequence continues at coordinate 717,088 of CM057071.1, forward strand.
TAGCTCGCCTTAGAACTCCTTCAAGATAAAAATTTATCCAGAGGCGATCTAAGTAACTCTGCACCACTCTTCTCCGGTCCGAATTTGGTCGGGAGTGGCATACTCTCGAACGTCTCGGAGAATTCTTTCGCTTTCTCTTAATTGAGAAAGTTCATACGCCTTTCGATTCCCCAAAAATTGGAGATATTCTCTGTAACACTCGCAACTCGGACAATAATCCGGTCGATCCATTTAACTTGGTGTCTCCCCCGTTAGTTAATAATCAAATATATAATAAATAAATATAATTCCCAAATAAACCATGAGCTCTGATACCATTTTAGAAGCGTAGGATCTTAACATGTGAAAACACGATTTTCATCATATTTTTACAAATTATTTTGGTGGATGAATACTTCAAACAAAGAAATTCTTTCTATAGCAATTTTGGGGTTGCAAATAGATAGAATAAAGGGCATTTTAGGTAAATGGGTATATTAATATGAAGAGGAAAAAATTGGTTAGTTTTGGGGTTGAGGTTGCAAAAATGGGTAGAAATCATTATTTCCCATTTATTTATTATAATATCATGTCATTTATATTTTATTGAAACTCATGCCCAAAGAGAACTGTGTATATTTCAAATATTTCTATTTAGTAATTTCATCCTACAATGTTTAGTTGCTCAGTTGGGCTCACTAAATTTCTTCGATTTTTTTTAAAAGCCACGTTACTGGGGAATCAAACTCGAGATTCTTTAGGTCCGATATGTTAATCTTAACCTTTAGTGGCCAGCCCACGCACATAATTTCTTCCATTTTATTGTGTCTCTTTAAAAAATAGTGAAAATTTCAAATCAAATAATCTGACGTGGTCTTTTGTATACGTCTTAGTCCAAAGTTATAGTATACAATATTGACTTTGTCAAATAAATAATACACACTCAGTCCTTTTAATCTATGATATCTTATTATTCAATTATTTCTATTTTATTAAAAATAAATATCATGATAAAATAGACAGATAAAGTAATAACGAACTTAAACCGATAATAAGAGGAACATTGGCAAAATGCACACATAGCTAGCTTATTTTGAAAATTCACGCCAAGAAATAACAAAAGAGAAAAGCTAGCATGTTCACAACCACACCTCAATTTCAAACCGACCAAATAATACAATTTTTTAGCTATTAGAGACTAACTTACATAATAATTTTTTTAGAGAGAGAGAGAGAGAGAACGTTGGCTGAGTAAAAACTTTTACTTGGACCCGGCTAAACTTTTATAGAGTGCATCAATTTCCACCTGCATCAATAATGAAGAAATACAGTGAAATTTTCACTTGTGTTAAGTTAAAAATATTTGAGTAAAAACTTAGCTGTAAAAAAAGTAAATAGTGACTGCAGAAATTTTACCTTGTACAGCTTAAGAAGCCTGTCTCTTCTCTTCTTCAGAGTTGCAGTCACCAATTCCTTCTCAGACAACTCGAACAGCTGAGGCTCCAAGATCACGCCTTTGATATGCTCGAATCGTCTCAGCTGTTCCGACAAAACACGAAACCCGGATTAGTGAAATGATCGACGTCGTAAAAGGCTCGGGTTTTGAAAGAGTAATGAACCTTGTTTCTCTCAGCTGTGGCCTTCAGCTCAAGGAGGATGTAGTCCTTGAGCTGATCAAGGGTGCATAGGTCTAAAAAGGAGCCCTTGTAGCCATACTTGTTCGCCCACTTCGTCGTGTTCTCTTCGTTCGGCACCACCACGGCCACGAGCATCGACTTGAAGCTATCTCCGAACACCCAAATCTGGAAAAAAGACGATGATTCCACGTTTGGAACCGTTTTTTTTTTTTTTTTTCAGTTTGGTTATAGGATAGAGCTGTCAAAAACGGCCTGATCTGACGAACTGGCCCGATTATAGGCCCGGGCCAGCGATACGGAAGGGGACTTACATCTTCAACTATAGGTGTAATGCCGTAAACTTTCTCTAGATGTTCCACAGCAACATATTCTCCTTGAGAAAGCTTGATGAGATTCTTCTTCCTATCAATGATCTTCACTACTCCATTAGGCATCATCTCTCCTATGTCACCTGAGATTTTGATCATCATACAAGAATCAACAAAACATATTTACGTCGTACCCATCGACACATAACTGACTAGTGCACAGACGAACCTGTATGGAACCATCCATCTACGACAGCTTCTTCTGTCAATTCCGGACTCTTGTAGTAACCACCGAATGGGGACTTTGGTTTAAGGCATATTTCCCCACGAGACGGCTCCCCGAGAGGGTCGTAACCCATGTCAGGGACCTCCTCGAGACGGAGCTCTGTATAGACAAACGCTGAGCCCACTGTTCCGACCATGGACATCTCGTCCGGGTAGCCTAAAGTCGACAATCCGCAACTCTCCGTTAGCCCTGCACATTTCGAATCACAGATTTTTGTCAAGAACCATGATTGGAAAGGGAAAACATGAAATCATATATAGTAAAAGGTATTAGTTCCTATTTTACCATAGCCTTGTGTTACAAAAGCACAAGAAGTGACCCTAAGAAACTCCTCCACCTCGCGGCTCAAGGGAGCGCCCCCGGAGACTATCAGGCGTAGTCTCCCGCCTAGCCTGCTTTTCACCTAGATGAATCATTGATGGTGTTTTTTCAGTTAGAACTTTTCGAGTTGGGGACATAAAAGATTATACGTACGAAGTTTAAAGAAGGGAAGACAACCTTTCCGAAAGCTAGGAAATCTGCTACAGGGGAGGCATCTTTCTGTTTGTAGCCTTGATTCATCCAGTAAAGCTTGCTGAACAACGAGATGCAATGACATTAGTACTATTAGTCGAATACACACATGATCGCATGGAAGAAGAGTACACTGCGGTTAGTGAAGTCCATAAAATAACAGAGTCATTACTATTTGTAGAGCAAGTGGAAAATACGCCTCCTCCTCCAGTTGAGATCTTCTAGTGCTTTCAAGACTCCTAGAGAGAGAGAGAGAGAGCTGTTAAGTACCATAGCTGATGTAGAATGCATAAACAACAAGCAGAGGTAATTCAAAAGTTAATATTCCTTCAATTCTCTTACCTTCATGGATTCGTTCAAAAACTCTTGGAACTCCTGCCAAAAACGTGGGCTTCAGTTCTATCAGATCATCCCTTATTTCATTGATTTCCTACATATGGCAAGCCAAGATATCAGATTGCAGATCATGTCATGAGAGAGAGAGAGAGAGAGCATTCTGGCAACTAACCCCGTGATAGTAGCCAACAGAAGCACCCTTGTGGAAGAAATACTCTTCAATCATTCGATCAAGAATGTGAGCAAGAGGCAGAAACGATATATACACATCATCCACAGTCATCTATCAAGAACACTCAAAATCAAAATCCCAAAACAAAGAGATGGAACCAAATACTGCTATGAAAACAAACCATCACCCACTTTATCCTCGAATTGCTCCATGAAGAGATCTACACCTCTTATATTCGTCACCACATTTTCATGTGTCAAAACTACTCCCTTAGGATCACCACTGGTCCCACTAGTGTACATGATTGTGCATATGCTCGATGGCTCCGGTGGTGATACCTTAAACGGATTATCTTTACCCTGAAACAATCAATCCGCCAAAATTCAAGACACGTCGAAGCAAATGCTCTAAACACAAACAGTTCCAACAATCACAGATCAAGAAAACTTACCTTGTTGAGGAACTCGTTCCATGAATACGTTTTTACGCCAGTTGAAGCAGTCTTTTCCTTCTGTTCTTCGGTGAAAGTTGTGAAGCAAACCATCACTGAAACCCAAGAAAAGACAAAAGAAAAAGCACTCAATAAAACAAATCTGCTGGACAAATTCGATAAACTCTGTATTGACACTCACATTTTAGCCTCTGGGCATGAGAGCATTCAGGGTCTAGGAGCTGGAACAATGATAATATAGAGTCGTATGTCAATGCTAAGAAAGAAATACAAAGCTGTAGAGAATGACTGTTTCGTGCTTACTTGTTTAACTTTCTTGTCTTGAACGAAAACCACGTCGATTTCAGCATGATCTAGGATATAGTTCACAGCTCCAGGCCCTGCCCCAGATCAAAATCCTTTGTCTTAATACTAATACTATGTTTCTCTTAAATCTCTAGTAACTGAACACAAACAGAGGAGTAGCCTCAAAATACGTAGATTCACAAAATTTAAGTTAGAGTTGATTCAAACAAAGCAAGAGATAGTATGTTTACCAAGTGTATCATAAAGAGGAACGCAGATTAAGCTATGCGCACTACAAGCCTGAAAAAAGATGTCGAACATGAAAATTTGAGACGAAGTTTTCAAGAACTAAAGAACTGAATCGAGATCATGATGCCTTGTCTAACCTCCATTGCCACAATCCACTGAGGGCAGTTCATTCCATAGATTCCAATTTTAGCACCCTAAAATATCAAGAAATTTCTCAAGATTTCTATAAAGAACTACGTCGGTTAATATAATAAACGCAACCCCTTACAGGCTCAAAACCATGAGCCCTCAAAGCAGAACCAGCTTGTAGAACTTCATCATACACCTCCTTGTAAGTCTTCCAGTTATAAGGCCCCCACTGAGTAAAACAGCTTAAAATCAAGAAAATTGCAAGAACAAGGTAAAAAGTAGAAAATATTCTCTCTTCTTTTTTTCTTCTTAAAAAAAATAATAATAATAATTAAAAAAAAAAAAAAAAAAATACCTTCTCATTCACCAGCTCACGCCATCCAAGCATCCTATTACCAGAATGCTTTTCCACCGATGAGCTGCATGTCTAACTTAATTCAGAACTACACAACAACATTCTAACAACTAATGTGCTAAAATTTCTAACATCACAAACTTTTCAAGACAAAAATTTCGCCATCAAAACTTTTGATAACATGATCACCTGAAAAGCTTCCAAATAGTGGAGGATTCAACATCGATAGTCGGATATCCATGCTCGGCGAGAGGATTCCGGTAGACGGGCCCCACAGAGAGCTCCCCATCTTTACCTTTCCTGCCTTCTTCCACCTTCACTGCGAATCTCTCCATCATTTCCTGCAAGAAAAGTTTTCAGAAAAAGTTGGCCCAAGCAAAAACCAGAAAACGGTAAATCCGAAGTGTAATGTTTTTTTTCTAAATGTGCAGCGCAAGAAGAACTGAATAAAAAAAAGCCCCTCGCACAGACCTACTCTCATAAATGCAGCAGGACTATGAAAACCTCACGACTTTGTTTGCTACTACATAAATACTCGGAGCTGACTTCACATAATTGGTTGGGAAATTTCGTGATTTCAGACAAAATGTCCGGTAGTAATATTAAAATAAACATGACAAAAAGGGTCATCGCCAATAACACAAATATCTGCAAGAATCAGTCTTGGAATGTGATGGTTGAGACTGGACTGAATAAAAAATCTAAAAAACTCAAACACAAACAAGAAAAAAAAGAAACAGTTTCAAGAACAAGAATACAGAATTACAAACTTCAAACGAAACAATACCAACTTACATGAACAGCAATAAGAAGTCGATTTCTTTCTCTTTCTTCCTTCTCTTTCCCTCTCCTTTTCTGTGGAGATGGAGATGATGAGAGCCTTTTAAAAGTGGCAATAAATACAATACTTTGAGGCACTCAAGGCAGCTGGAAATCGTAGCATTGACGACAGTGCAACTAGATTTTAGCAGTCATTAAATGCATAAAAGCAGCCTAAAAAACGAACCATTTTTTTTTCTTTTCAAAAACCATGGGAAGAAAAAAAAAACCAAGCATGTTAACCCATGTTATTAATTGGCGCCCAGGAAAAAAGGTGAGTCCATAGATAAGCAGCAGAAGCAGTCAATAATTTTTCTCCCCGTGCACAGTCGACGTGGATTACGTCACGTCACGTGCTTAAATAATATTCCCTCCGTCCCGCCAAAGAAGTTTCATTTCTTTTTGTCAATTTCTGGCATGTTTTTCCACACTTCTTGATGATGCGTTTTAAAATAGATTTTTGAAGAATTTTTTCTTTTACGGGATAATAAACTATCATAGTATCCCGTAAAAGAAAAAAATCTTCAAAAATCTATTTTAAAACGCATCATCAAGAAGCGTGGAAAAACGTGTCAGAAATTGATAAAAAGAAATGTAACGTCTTTTGCGGGACGGAGATCGTAATATAATAAAAAGATAATAATAAAAATTACTTTGTTAGGAACAATTTGTACATTTCTTGAAATGGTATAATTGGATTTTATTTGGAGATAGATCGGGATTCTTCTGGTTGGGTGCAGAAAATACAGTTAGGATTGGGGCTGTGTTGAATAAGAGAGGCTTGAAAATAAAGTGGTGAATTTGTCATCTTCTCAACGGATTTTTTGGCCCGTATCTACCTAAGTACTCCCTAGTCTCAATCGGAACCGAAATTAAATTGAAAGTGATAATGATTGATAAAATAGTGTAAACATGTTTTAGCGGTTAAAATGTTGTCATTTAGAGTAATATTCCAATATTAATGTAACGAATAGAAATAAAATATATCCCTGAATGAATGGGACGGAGGGTGTAAATTGCAATCAATAATAATTCAATGAATTGGATTAATCAAACGCTATTAGTGGTATTAGTTAATACCCGCTGTTCTATCTTATAGCCTTAATGTTCCGCTTAAATTATGCAAATAATAAAGGGAATTAACGTTGATTACTACGACAACAATAATACACACTATATAAGTCTATAACACACAATATGCAAAAAAATAAAATTGAAAATATGGATACATCTAACAATCTTAACATGATGTTCGTTTTCAACATGATTTTGGTACGGCATTTTATATATTTTATACCAAACCACGAACCCTTCTAACGTTAGCATACAACGGGGTTAAAGACAACGCTGCGCAATTCAGATTGTAAGACGTTTGTCTCCAATTAAAAAGTCGAAGATTGAAATCACGACGGAATAAAATAAACATACTAGTACTGTACTTTCCTGTGATTCAATAGGCCCCCCTCATAGACAATCCGTGAGAAAATTAAATTAAGTAGCTCAACCAACGCCATTACACTATATTAATAGTGATTAAAAAATGCCAATTTGCTGGAAAAAAAAAATGCTAATAGTTTTCTTTTATTTCACACACAATATTAATGAGCAGTTCTTCGCTTTAACCCTTCACTAACAAACACAGTCTATAAGCAGGAGGAGCAGTTTACTCATCACTCATGTACACAGTGTCGAGTGAGACACGAGACGTAAGAAGTACGGAGAAAACTAGACGAAAAACCACTCTTTCCGTCTCATTTATAAAGAACCCAACAGACAGAGTATATATAATCGATTAAGTTCAGAAATCAATCAGCTAATCAAGTTCATGGAGCTCAGTAGCAAAAGATCATCATACAGTTGTGAATTAATAAGCAGAGGGGAACTTGGGATGTTAAAAGAATAAAGAAAAAGACACATCAACCACCAAATTAAATAAAACAATATCAAAAAAGCTTAAGCAATAACTCCAACAATTGTACGAAAAATGGGACTACTTGCAGCTATCAGTCCTTTCAATGAATTATCAAGATGATGCTAAGAACATTGAAGGATCCAATGTTGGTTCGTCCCAAGTTAGGTGCAGAAATTGAATGATCAGACCCTCTATATTTAATTTGATTTCATTTGCACGCACATGGTAGACAACCAAATAAATTAAGATCAAGATGAAAGTTACTAGTTCAGAAGCAAGAAAAAACTTACATCTTCGCCATTTTCCGCATTTTCGACAAGGCATCCGTGGGAATCGAGCTCCGGAAACAAGCATTAGTAACTGCATCAGAATTAGGACATGATTAAATACCGATCACATTAACCAGACAGAAAGATCGCGAGCATTAAGTTTGGTCCGAAAGTTTTAGGTCGAGCTTTCTCAAAATATACAGCAGGTGCAGGTAACATGGTAAAAGTCACAAATGAGAATTACTACATTAGTTATGTGCATCAATCCAAGCATTTAAGCAGGTAGCTGGAAAGCAGTTTTCATTTATCATTTTTTTCACTGACAAGTAAACACTTGATCCACCATAGTGGTCCCTTTGAAGAAGCAAATAACAGAACAACATATCACAATGGAAACAGATTGGTTGATAATATCTCAACCAAGTTGAAAAGGATCTTCAGGTCCAATGCATAGAAAATACAGTAGCTTTGCCCTTTATAATCATGCATACTAGGTTTGGTATACCGTATTGAATTTCGTATTCCATTTTTATATGTTATATGTGCAATGTGTGCTTACCTACCACCATTGCTTGTATTCATTGAATTAAAGAGGAAAAGTGAACTGCACATTGTATTTTATAATGAAGCGAAGCATTATATGTTTATAATACTATACTACCTACCCTCATCAATCAATTTCAATGACTTGTTTGAAGTCATAAAACTAAATAGCAATAGGTAAGATTTTGCAGTTTTATGGAGACCTTATTCAAGTAGTTATCTAAATAAAAAACACACAAGAACTCGGTTGCACTGAAGAATGATAAACCTCGAGACATGCTGGCATAATAACAATGAAATTTCTCGCTCTGCCTATAGAATATCTACCACCAATCGGGGAAATTACAATGGAAACATCTAGAATTTTGAAGAGCTCGATTATGCTCACGTCTTGTGTGAAAAGGGTCGTTAAAGTTAGAGGTCTGGGATATGTCTCATGGAAAAGGTTCATATGTCTAAGTTCATATTTCAGTCTTGTCACAGAGGTTAGATACAAACAAACACAAATGCCTAACACACATGATCTTATCATGTAGTTGCTCATGGAAAATAGCTCTTAATCGATGATAACTATTTTTCAACAGCTTCAACACTAGCACACTTGTTCGGGAACGTGGAACCAACACAATCCTCAATCGGACAATAGAAGTATCAACACATCTCATACAATGATACAATCAAAATCAGGACTAATTTCTATACTCTTAATAAACGCAACGAGAATCCAAACACGTTCCATGACGGAAGAGGAACGCCACATAATTCACAAGTACTATCAATGATCACTATTATAAAATCCCAACCTATTCAGATGCATTTTACAGCATTAACCAAACAAAACGAGCAATCATCAATTCCTTCAGCCTAAACCACAACCCACACGAATACAATGAACATCCGATTAGCAATAGACCTTAGCTAGTTTGTGGCAGAAACAAATCCTCTAAAACTAGCTCGATTTCAATTGAATCATCTCTGCCATTAAACAGAATAACTACACGAATACTCCACGGGAAAGCGATTATCGATAACCGAGAGCAGATTTCGAGCAACAAATAAACTCAGAAATGCACCAAGCATGAATCCAAACTCGAAACTGAACCAGAAACTAACGACGTCAAAAATTGCAGAATTACGAACCGTAATCATTCGATTCCGATGCGGCATCGTCTTCCCAAGGAGGTGCCCGGGCATTTGATCTCTAGACGAGAGAGAGAGAGAGAGAGAGAGAGAGAGAGAGAGAGAGAGATTTGAATTCAGAGGAGTTATATATACTTCAGCTTTGAATTTCACGCTTAGCAAAATATCTTAATTCGATTTTCCCTCCCTTTTTTGAGTTCCCTCGTTTTCTTTTATTAATATTTGAATTAAATAATTTTCGCTGGATAATAATAAAGGCGTGGGTAATGGGATAAGAGGCCCGTCCCATCTAAGACGTTACATTTTTTTTTGTCAATTTCCGGCACGTTTTTTCACGCTTCTTGATGAAGTGTTTTAAAATAGATTTTTGAATAATTTTTTCTTTTGCGGGATAATACAACTATCATAGTATCCCGTAAAAGAAAAAATTCTTCAAAAATCTATTTTAAAACGCATCATCAAGAAGCATTGAAAAACGTGCCAGAAATTGACAAAAAGAAATGTAACGTCTTAGAAGGGACGGAGGTAGTACATATTATGTGGGGTCAAGTTTAAAAATACTCATTTTTATAAAAAAGTATAACTTCTATACCCACATTATAAGAAGTAGTACTTCTATACCCATTTTCAATTGAAATGTCTTAAATACCCTTATTATTTGGGCCCACTTGTCTAATAAAACCAAAAATCAACTAAATATATAAATCAAACGTGGGGCCCACCATAAAATTCAATCTCAATTATTGTTGTACACGAATTCACTCTCAATCTCAATTTTTGTTCTACGCATACACGACCACCTAAAATTGGAGATTGGCGTGTAATTTTTTTAAAAATAGGAAATTGCATTTATTTACTTTCAACAACCAAATCTGTGAAATTGATTAAAAGTAGAGGTTGTTAGCATAACATTAATTGAAAAATCAGAAAAAGTTAGAAAACAATAGCAATAGCATAGACATAATTCATTTCATCACAACACTAAATTTGAAAAAATTGTTGAGAGAGAATATTTGTAGGGTTTCTCGAATTTCTGGAAAATTTGGAATCGATTCAAGGCGTTTTTTAGAGACAAATACCAAGGTAATATTCTATTTTCTCTATCTATTATTTATAATATGCGGAAAAAAAGAAGAAAATTTTTGTGTTCTTAAGTACACGGTTGAAAGTTGAAATCAACCGTGTGTACACGGTATAATCACCCTATTTGTCGTGTAAAGTCAACAAAGTCAACGGTTGAAAGTCAAAATTGTTGACTTTACACGACATTTTGGTACATTTGGCCGTGTATACACGGTTAAATTAACACTTTAACCGTGTAATTAAGAACAAATTTTTTTCAGATTATTAATTTTTTTTTTTTTGTACAGATGGAGATGGGTGATCAGAGAATTCTTATCCGTCATAGCGGTCGTTGGGAGGGAATATCGTACGTAGGAGGAGACTCTTTTCTCGTCAATTATCCCATTTCGAGTTTGAGCTATGAAAACGTATTGCGAGACGTTCAACTTTACTTGGGTGATGAATCGGAGTACTTGCTAATCCACTTGACGAACCTCAACGAGCGGGAGACGGTGAAGGCCGTTTTAAAGAGCACCGGGGATTTGCTTAGAATGTGCATCGCGAGAAGGGAGATGTCGACGATCTACGTCATTAGTAGAGCAAATCGGGCAGCCCATACTACCCAACGATCGACGATTTTTCAGAACTATAGCGTCGAAGAGGAGCCGATCCCGAGATCGAATGCATTTGAAGCCGAAGTACGCGACGAAGAAGAGCCGGAGTCGGAAGAAGAGTCTCTCGAGTCCGAGGGCGAGGAAGCAAGGAATGTGGAGGAACGATCGCAATTACTTGAGAGCCTAACGGCTGAATTCGGAGCATGGATCCGCGAGCCCGGCCATATTGATAGGGTTATCGGGCTTCGTAGCATGCACTCACAAAACCAAGAGCCCCGTGACGACGAAGCTCGTGCTCGCGCTAACGAGGAGGCGGTTCGACATTGGTTGATACCGCACGTCGATCTAGACACCGCGCTCCCTTTAGGATGGATCGATCCCGACTTGGCACCGGCCTTCGGTCAGTTGCGAAAGCACGGATTCTTCAAGAAGAAGGATGACTTGCATATAGCCGTCGGTTTGCTTCACATGGATCTCCGGAAGGAGTATTGTATCCCTCGCTCCGACAAAGGCCGTGTGGGTTTTAGGTGCACTTCGGGGAAGGATTGCGAGTTCAAGTTGAATGCCACGCAGCAAGGCGGGATTTGGGTGATCAAGAAGTACGAGGCCGGTCACACGTGCCTAGTTGATTTAAATTCGAACAACAAACGACAGGTGCCGGCCATGGTATTAGGAGCATTCTACGCTCGTCGATTGATCACCGAGGGCGCAGTGTTGAAGCCAAAGGAGATGGTGGAAGAGCTACGGAGTGAGTACGGTATTCAGATTGACTACCCGTTCGCTCTCCGTGCGAGGAACGTCGCTATAGAGATGACGTACGGTGCCTTCGACGAGTCGTATCAGAGGCTCCCTTCTTACCTCTACCTTTTGAAGGAGATGAATCCGAGCACCCAGTACGACATCCACACCTCCCACGTCACCGACCGTATGACCTACTTTTCTACCTCGCCTTTGGTCCGTCCATCGAGGCGTGGGAAAATGGTTTGCTACGCCCCGTGATCGTAGTAGACGGGGCGCACTTGAAGGGGAAGAACAAGGGGACGCTCTTTGTGGCGGTGACGAAAGACGGGAACGAGCCAGTGTTCCCCCTTGCCATTGGATTCGGTCCCATAGAGAACGACGAATCTTGGACGTGGTTCTTGGCCAAAGTCCGAGAGAGTTTCGGGGCGCCCTCAGACTTGTTGATCGTATCCGATCAGCACGTGAGCATCGCAAATGCGATCGACTCCGTCTTTCCGCATGCTGCTCACGGCCTCTGCTTCGTTCACCTCCAGAGAAATTTCGTTAGGTACGGGAGGCATGCGGGGGCTATATTCGAGTCTGCAGCCTATGCCTATCGAGATTCCCAATTCGATGAATATTGGGGGAATCTGAGGGACCTAAGCAGGGAGGGAGGCGGGATCTACAGGAGGTTGAGCGACATTGGCCTGCCGAGGTGGGCGAGGTGCAAGTGTCCCGTCCGACGTACGGGCTTCATGACTTCTAATCCCGCCGAGACCATGAATGCTCGGTTGTTGTGGGCTCGGAGACTCCCGATTTGTGCCATGATCGAGGTGTATCGGATAGTCGTCGAGAAGTGGTTCGACGAACATCGGACTAGTGCCCTAGCTTGCCAACATGAACTCACCGAGAAGGCCTATACGAAGATGTCGGCATCGTCGGAATGGGGCCGTCGCTACTCTGTCAGAGGAACGCCTACTCCCACCCTTTGGAGAGTCGAAGGTGAAAAGCAGACTTACCTGGTCGATCTCCAAAACTCGACTTGCGAATGCCGTGAGTTTGAGTTAGACGGCATCCCTTGTCGACACGCTTGTGCGGCGATAAGGTACGGCAACTTCTCGTTTTATTTTAGTTTCATGCTTGTCGTATTTCAATTGGATTTCTAAACGTTTTTGTATTGTATGTTGTTACAGGCACTCCGGTGGGCGGGCAACTGACTACGTGAGCCATTATTTCAGGCAATCCACGTTAGTTGCTACGTATTCTCCTCAGATTCAACCAGTTCCTCATCCCGAGACGTGGAGTGTTCCCGAATTCATTTCACGATGGAGGGTGCTACCCCCTCTTGTACCTAGGCAAGCCGGGCGACCACCGATGGCAAGAGCTCGATCGGCCGTTGAAGGAAAATCCTCAACGAACCGGCAAAGGTGTTCAAGATGCGGACAATACGGGCACAAGCGACGGAGTTGCCAAGCCTCGCTTCCCATTTGCGGAGTTGATCTAAATGCTCCTCCTCGACGTCCTAGAGGTAAGAAAAAATGTAGCATTTGCAAGAGCGAGGAGCATACTAGGCCTCGATGTCCGTACGATACCGATGCTTGATTGTATTTTTATTTTTATTTTAACCAAATTGACGTTTTTGGATGTTAATGAACGTTTTTGGATGTTTGAGAATGTTATTGGATGTGAACATATTAGTTTTTGTTTGAGTTGATCATTTGGTGAAAATTGAATGTTTTTGTGTTAAAAATGGGAAACCTTCGGCCAACTACACGACATTATTGTTGATTTAAACGTGTGTACACGGTTACATTCGAGTATTAATCGTATAAAGTCAAAATTAAAAGTCAAAATTAAGCCATTGACTTTACACGATTGAATGATCTTTTCAATCGTGTATACACGGTTCGAAATCCAATTCAACCGTGTAAGGTCAACAAAGTCAAAATTAAATAAAAGTCAATGCCCTCTACACGAATGTTGACTCTACACGATTTAAATTGAAAAATAGCGTGTACCCTTTTCGTGAGAAGTCAAAATTAAGCCTAAAAAGTCAAAATTAAGCCTAAATTTGCGAAATTCTCGTGTTTCGTTTGAATTTCTCGTGTATCTCGAGTCTATTAAGTTTTGTAAACGTGTAATAACGTAAGTTATGTCATAATTAAGCCAAAATCAATTGAATTGAAGGATATCTTATGTAAGTATGAAGTATAGAGTGAGTGTCACTTATATAGTCTAACTACTAAGGTTACGTTTGATCTAGAACAAGCTTATGAACGTAATTTTTTTTTCAAACGTGTAATTCACGTAACGTGATCGAATCATAAGATTGCACAATGTATGAAAGTAACAGTGATTCCAACTCAATTGAGCTCCACGAATTGAAATAATTGAAAAAAAAAAAAATAGGGGGTTCTTAAGTACACGACTTAGGGTACACGGTCGGGGTTCTTGAGTACACGGTTGAAACTACATTTCAACCGTGTACACGGTTGAAACTACATTTCAACCGTGTACTCAGCCGAATGTTAGAGTCCAAAATGTCCAAAAAATACAAATTTTCTACCATTTGACAATTTTCGATTCTTCACTTGTAATGACCAAAATCAACATCATTCGAACAAAATTGTTTTCAAACAAATCTAATTAACAAGAAACACCATTCGAATTCAACAATTTACAAATCTAAATAAGCATCAAAATCATTCAATATTCGAAAAAAATACAATTTGTCACCAATTCCTCCATCCCTTCGAAATCATGAAAATTCTCGAAGCCATCTTATTTCGAAATCGTGTCACGACCAATTTCTCGTCGCCATGGTATATCTTATGGTTCCCAAGGAGCAAGTCCAAATACATGCACGCGTACACGCCACAACTCACGCCATCGTTTTGGACGAATTGATACTCCCGAGGGGCGAACTGGATGTCCATGAATCGTGTCTTCCAGTTTTTGACATTTGAGTTGACACGCGTGAAGTATTGGGGATTGTACTCCAAGAGGCGTGAGAAGAGGCGAGACAAGGGCAAGCATTGGATGATCCGTGATTGCCTGAGTGGATGGTTTTCATTTCCCTCGTACATCCAATAGTGGGAATCGTACACCTCGAAGCACCAACAAGGAACGTTCACCCGACACAGGATCCAATGGGAGGAGGAGACATGGCAAACGACGAGAAACTGAAAAAAAAAACACGATTTAGCAATACGAAGAATTAAATTCGATATAATCAATATAGGATATTAAAAACTTACATATTGGCCGGTGATCCACGGTTGGTACGTGTTAATCCCCTCCCAGCCCGCGATGAAATCGTAGGGGATCTCCCATTTCGTGTACTTCAAAGTCTCGTTTGCCAACCCCCAAGTCGAAGAGTTGGGGTGAAACTTCAAGTACTCGTCTCGGAGTTGTGTCTTTATTTATTTGAAATGGAAACATGGTTTTTATTAGGTTTTTTATCAAATTGAAATACATGAATATGGAAATTGAAACAAATGAAAACGGAAAATGAGAAAATGAACTTACGTAAAACGAAAGGGGCAGAACTATGTGGTGCAGTTTGTTAACACCATCGAGAAGACGGTACCCTTGTTGGAGTCTATGTTGCCAGTAGACCGTGTACAGGTCTATCTCCTGTAATCATTTTCAAAATAATCTTATTAGTACCCTAATTAGAACAAAATCAACCGTAAAAGTAACAAAACAAAACATGTAAAAAAATTACCAGAGCAGTGAGGCACTTCGTCGTGTCCTCGATCGTGGAGAAGATCTCCTGTGTAAGGTAGAACCCGGTCCGGCTCATCTCCACGTGGGGCTGTCCCGATTCCCTAAACCTCTGATACGGAGAGGATCGCTTTTTGGGACGCTCTACGACATATGGAGATAGTAGAGAGGCTGGGGGGCGTGTCTCCCTAGTCGAGACACGTGTGACTTCCTCATCTGAGCTCGCTCCCATCCTATCTATCTCGTCAACAAACTCACTCAACCTAGAGTGATGGGAGCCTTGGGAGGGCTCAGGCTCGTCGACGTGACCACCGGAGGCGCGACTCACGGAGTGATAATCATCAGCTTTCTCGATCGGGATATCCCTGAGCCCCCCAAGCGAGTGCTCACTGACGTGGACATCCCTGAGCCCCGCAAACGGCTGCTCACCTACACGGGACTGTCCCTCGCCCCCGGAGGAAGAACGGCTGCGGCTCGGACTCTTGGATACGAACTTCTTCAGCTCCCCGGCGATAGCCCTCGCCAATCGGCCTAGAAATCCGGTCCCTGAGCGATCCTGCTCCCATCGGGACACCAGACGGTCCCCGAATCGGTCCAAGAAGTCGTCACCGAGGGGACCGCGCTCGCACGGATCTCCGTGTGCGCAACAGATCAAGCCGGAGGGCCGGGGTTCAGCGTGCTCGCTCCGAGGCCTCTTCGACGCCCATGTTTCGGGCCTCCTCTCAACCCTCGGCCTCGGCATCTCGACCCCGCCGTCGGAGTGAGCTCGCTCCGCTCGTGGAGCACGACGACGAGGGGCCACTACCTCAGAAGCGCCCTTGCCCTTGCACTTGAGCTTCTCCAGGGCCCTCGCCATGTCGCGCTTCGCCTTCGACTCCCTTCTCTCGGGCGAGAGATTGGTTTGTTCGTGGCGCTTGGAGGGAACGTAGGCCACGCCTATCGGCTCGATGCTCTCAAGACTTTGGAATCCAAGTTCGAGAACATCGTAATCATCCGCCTCCAGTGTCGGATGAACCTCGAGCTACAACGAAAAATAAAACAAGAGGTGTTAGGAGTCAAATTTAAATTTTCAATCAAAACACACGGCATAGTACACGACTGAAATTTTAATTCAGCCGTGTAGTACACGGTTGAAATTCAATTTCAGTCGTGTAAGGTCAACAATTTTGACTTTAAAGTCAAAATTGTTGACTTACACGACTGAATTGGATTTTAAAAAGGTTGACTTTGACTTTTAAAGCAAATTTACAGAAATCGAACGTGAAATAAATTAAACAAGGTAAAAAACTACTAAATCAATTACCTCGGGATTATCGAAGAATCCCCTGAAGTTGCACGAAGAGGAGGATGTGGCCCATCTTCTGAGGCGGGGGGTCAGTGTCGGACGATCCCGAACCCCGCATGCTTGCCCCATTCGGGGGATCTCCTCGTAGGCCCAAATGTTCAGGGCCCAGACCGGCCCGTACAGGTGATAGGCGGGTCGCACGCCCGTTATGAGGGCGGGGTCCCTCTTCATCACGTGCAGCTGGTAGAGCATGATCTGGAACGACCACGCTCCCCACGGAAATGCCCTCCACTGCTCCTCGAACTCCACCAGGTGCCATGCCCAGTCCTCGATCGTCGGGTTGTCGTGGCCGAGTAGCATGAGGTAGTACATGAGGAGGTTGGCCGCCTTCAGATACTGGTCGGCGTCTCCCAGTACACTCGTGTCGTCGTTGAAGTCCGCCTTCAACTTATTTATCTTAGGGGATTTGCCCCCGTACTTCGTGTAGAGGAGGCTCCTTTGGGGAGGGTCGTGACGGCCTTTAGGGTTGAAAGGCGACTCCCCGAATCACGAGGGCGTACTCTTGGGCACGGAACCGTATCACCTGCCCACCTACGTGGAACCACCTCTCCATCTCGGGGATCGACTCATCCTCGAGCTCTCGGGCTAGAAGCTCGCGGAGGGCGTTGTTCGCGCTCCCGCTCCTTCGAATTTCGAGGAGGTATCCGAACGGGCCTTCCGTAATAAATCTATCGAGCAAGCGTTGGCCGCCTACGCGACGCAACACGCGGGGAATCGACCGAACCACGTCATCCCGTATGTAGAGGTTTATTTGCCCTCTAAACCCTTGCATTCGGCCCCGCATCCATTGAAACCTAGGCTGCAAATCGAGAACAAACAAAACGAATCAAAAAAATTTTTTTGTAAAATTTCATGCATTGTATTCGGCCAAGTACACGACTGAAATTGAATTTCAATCGTGTGTACACGACTGAAATTCAATTTCAATCGTGTGTACACGACTGAAATTCAATTTCAGTCGTGTACCTATGATCAAAAACAGTAAAATTTTCAATTTTTCACAAAATTCGATTCAAACCATAACATGCTCCATGCTTATTAAACAAAGTGCTCGAAACCATAACATGCTTCATGCTTCTTTACATTGAACGTAAACAAATATAGAAAAGGACATACCGGAGGTGGGGGATCGGGGAAGACGCGGGGCTCAACGGGCTCCTCCGGCGGCTGCTGCTGCCGGCGACGGGAGGCGGGCCGTGGGCGGCGTTGGGCGGCTCTCCTCGATGTTTCGGGTTCATCGTGGTCGGAATGTGTGGAACTCATGTCGGTGACGGCGCCGGCGACGGGAACGGTAAAAAAATTCCGATTTGGGGGAGGGTAAAATTCGAATCGGTCGTGTGGGTAAATTTCGATTTGGGGTGAATTTTGCAGATTCAGTCGTGAGGGTGAGGGAGAGGGGAGGGTGGGGTAGTTAGAATCTTTAATTTTGGAGTTATTAGGGATGAGTCCCACGTCATAAATTGTTATTTTGTTTTTTTGAATAACAATTTTGTTTTATTTGATAAGTTGAGGGTATATTTGACATTTCAATTGAAAATGGGTATCGAAGTACTACTTCTTATAATGTGGGTATAAAAGTTATACTTTTTAAAAAAATGGGTATTTTTAACTATTAACTCTATTATGTGTTTATACTTCTTCCGTCTCATTCATCTGTGCATTACTTTTTTCGATACAAGAATTGAGACGAGGGTGATAGTAGTGGTGTAAATTGTTTAATGAGATAACGTTTTTCGACGCAAGAATTGAGACGAAAGTGATAGTATTGGATAAAGTAGTGTGAATTGTTAAAAGGGCCAAAGTTTTACTTACATCGCAGTTTTGACACTCCTATCTCGTTTATTCATGGCTAACTTTTTCCAATCACAATAATTGAGACAAGAGTGATAATATCGAATAAAGTTGTGTGAATAGTTTAATGGACTAAAATTTTAGTTAGGACGGAAATGAACTTATCCCGGAGTATAAAAGTTTATTTTGTCACAACTATCAATTTATCATCCTAACTTATATGGAATGTAAAATCCCATCTTTCGAAAATAAAGGCTTATAGCTTTTCAATGGCACAAATCAATATTTTTGTAATTCTACACATAAATTCAAATAACCATTATAATAATTTCAAGCAAAAAAGAGCCCTTAAACACTAGCTTTTCTCAAGAAACAATAAGGGAAATTTTAAACAACAAAGCAAGAATTCCAACATGTCAAAGGCTAGAGGTCTAATAATTTAATTCCTCATCTATCTAAATTGTTGTCTTACAACATTCATAGCACAGCAACAAACAACATTTTAAATACTCCCTAGTACATACCATAATTCAACCTAAAGCGAGGTTAGGACCTTTACAAGAGCCACAACATAACATATACAAGACCTTCACCTACATGGCTACACCTGATTCCTAAGGGAAATCGAGCTCGTGTCGAAGTTCGCCATTTTTCGAATTCACAAAATAGATGAAACTGTACCTTTAAAGCCATCTTCTACATTCTTCATCCTGTCTTCCTTTTCCCTCAGCCTAACCTGCAGGAAAGCCATCTCTTCGTCCACTTTCTCTTTAGTCGACTCAGCTTCCGAGAGCTGTTTCTGCAATTTCTGTATGTAGCCCTTGATCTCCTCCACCTCTTTGTCCTTCTTGGTTTTTACTTCACTGCTCTCTTTGATCTTGCTGCGTAGAGTTTGTACATCATCGGATAGCTTTCCTACTTCATCCTTCTTAGCGAGTAGATCGTCTATGGACTCTTTGATGGGCCCGACAGTAAACCCGTACTTTTCTAAATCTGTGAGTGTTTCCTTTATGTCTTCCATGACAGCTACAGGGTCGTCCAGCTGCAATTTTGATGCTCTTTCGACGAGGCTGGAAAAGGTCACCATATAGCCTATAGCCAATCCTTCTCGGGAACTTTCTTTGAAATTTAGCAAAGGCAGGAAATGAGGCTTCTGTGGCAATCTCTGAAAAACGTCCATCGATTCGATAGTCTTCCAAAGAACAGTGTTTTTCATGAAAGGCAGATTTTCTGGCTCGCTTGGTACTGTAGAAGCGTTATCTACTGTCATGCCATTTTCTGGTCGTTTCTCAATGTCCTTGTTGGGAACAGCATCCACCGTCTCTTTGAGAGAACTTCGAGGCAGACTCGGTACCATGGGACTTTTGTCAACCGCAGCAGTAGCCCGTGCTTTGTTTTGTGACTGTTTCTCACTGTTCTGATCAAGCAAAACAAGAGTCGTCTCTTCCACATTCGCCAAGCTTTGTAGATCACGTCCTACAATAGAAACTTTATCTACCGATAGAGGAGTTTCAGTTCCACCTACAGATTGCTTTTGAGTGCCTTCCCCAAGCACAATATTAGCACTGCTCTTCTCAGAAGGCAAGCTTTGAGGCTCAGTTGGTGCTATATCACCCTTATCTACCAAATTAGAAGACTGCCTTTCACTTTCTGGCCGCTTTTCACTAGCCTCATTCTCAATGTGTTGCGCCGCTGTGTCCTCAGATAGCAGTCCTGCAAAAAAAGGAATATCATTAGTCAAAAAGCAAATGATGAGAAGGCACTACAATAAACGTAAGCTTACTTGAGCCATCGATTGCAGATGACATGTTGATCTCTTCAATCCATCTAGAAAGTGGCTCATTATCGAACTCATTGCTGGGTTCCTTAAGTTTCTCTTCATGGACTGAGTGGTTAATTAATGTCACTTTACCTCCGGACGCACCTTGAAATTCTACACAAGCAAGGACAGTTATCAACAGGATGCTAAAAACATAAAAAGAAAGCAAATGCAAAAAGAATACTCTCTTCATCCCACCGAATTGTAGGCGTTTCTTAAATATATGTGAGTTATAAAACATAGAAATGCCTACAATTCGGTGGGATGGAGGGAGTAGATAATATCCATAATCCGACATAAGATAAGATAACCAAATATGGTTATATATTAGTTAGGTAATGCAGTAAGAGATCAAATTTTAACACCAAAGAGTGTCCTACCTCGAACTTTCACTGCAATCCTACCGTTTGGAATCTCCTTCCGTACTCTCTTCGGTGAAGTACTCTCCCCCGGCCTGACAGACTCTGCTACACCAGTCTTGTCATGATTACCAGCTAGTATTGCTTTTGTCATTCTCACTTTTCTTTTCTTAAGACCAGGCTGGCCATTTGCTATATTTTTCTGTTTCACCGTTGTCTTCTCATGATCCAGCATCGTCTTCTCTTGATTCGACATTGTTTTCTCCTGATCGGACAATGTTTTTTCCAAAACCGGAGCAGTCTTTTTCTGATTCTGAACCGCCTTTTCCTGATTCTGAGCCACCTTTTCCTGATTCGGAGCTGTCTTTTTTGGATTCGATACAGTCATTTTCTGAATCTGTGCAGTCTTTTGCTGGTAGGTAATTGACCTTTTCTGAATTGGTGTGGTCATCTCCTGATAGGGCACCGTCTTCTCCTGATATGGACTCTTTTTCGGATCAAGTGTCGCATTCTCCTGATTCTGAGACGTCTGCTCTAAATTTGGCACTATCTTCTCATGATTCCGCACCATTTCTTTCTTTTCCTGACTGGGGGCCATCTTTTCCTGATTGAGGATTGTCTTTTCCTTATTCAGCATCACCTTGTCCTGATTTGGCATTGTCTGGTCCTGAATAGATATTGAAGACTCCATCCCAATCGTCTCCACTTCATGGCGTCTCTGTGAATCATCATCTTTTTTGTTCAAATCACCGGAACTATGACTTCCACGTTCCGGATTTCCTGAACTATGGCTTCCACGTTCTGGATTTCCTACAAGAGGAAATAATTTTAATCTATCACATCTAGAGGCAAAGTAAGTAAAATAGTTTTTCTTGGAAGGGAGACAATGAAGAACCCCAAAGAGGTGTCATTCTTTATACCTACGGAAAGAGTCTCAATGCTTTCGAGCAGGATCTTTTTTGGTCTCCCCCTCTTTCTCCTCTCACTAGCTTCTCCAATTCTTGATTGCTTGACATCCTAAAAATGGAACAGATGTATTAATAGGCAAAGAACGAATGGCCTCATAGCATCTTCTATATTCTTTTTTTCTCTCTTCTAACTCCTGAATTCCCCACTAAGACAGCATGGGGAGGGGTAGAAGGCATATCTGCACATGATATACATAAAAACATCTAACTTTTGCCCGGCATTTTATGGCGTTAATACATTTTAATGGTTGAACAGCAGTGAAGCCAATTTAGATACAACATTGATTCTTTCTCAACATAAGTCCTTGATATTGCATGCATCATTTCATGCTTAAAAGCAATAGCATTCTTTATTAAGTCTGAATAACACCAAGACGCAGCTTGCTGCAATCCAACATGTTCAAATGAGGATTTCAAAACGTGGTTCATTGAAATAAAAAACTGAAATAACATGAGCATGTACCTTCAAAGTAAAAGAGACAATGAAATACTGACGGTGAAGGAAAATGCAGTAAGATAAGTAACATTTCATGTAAAAAAGAACCCAGTGTAGCACAAATCTGACTGAATTTTTCACATTTCTAAGTGGGTTTCACTTTAGTTAGCAGTTCTGATAGAATAAAGCATACTTCAGCTCATAATAACTCAACCAAATGTGATTTTTTAAAAAATAAATAAAAAAATCAGAGTAACTGTTTGAGACCACTATTCACAACTTCCCTCACTCATGCTTTGTCCATTTTCTCAATCATTTTTAAAGCTTCTTGCCAATACTAATTGGTTAAAGACAACTTATTCATTTAATTAAAGATCAAACAAAAGCACATACTCCCTCCGACCCTCATTATTGTGGTGTGGTATTATGGTAAATAAGTAGGGATCATAGAGAGTGAAGTTAAAGTGATTTATAGAGGGTGGGGCGTGGTGATTTGTGGTGGGGTATAGTATCCAAAAAAGAGAAGTGCAAATTCTTTGGGAACGTACTGAAACGAAGGGTGTATTATAGAAGAGAATTTTCATCAATACCAGCCACCGAATGAAGATGTTTCTTGACAAGGAACAAAATTCAATCAGCACGCAAAAGAATATGTATGTTATTGTATCTTTAAATTTTGTCACCGACCTTAATTGTCTGACTGGTGAAATCACAGATTTGCTGTCTCTGATCATCCACATCAATATGAACTTTCTTGACAGGAGGTTGGCTCCTATTACTTCCTGGTATTTCAGAGCTCCCCGGCTCTGGACATGGCAAGCCTATGACCACATGAAGTGGAGTTTCATGTTTTCCATGGTTGTGTTGAGCACCTTCTTCAGTTCTCCCATCTGTCTCCGGTTCCTTCTCTGCAAATTCAATCCCAGTTTTGCTAATTGAACAAAAGTAGATGCAAGCTAAGAGAAAAGTGAATATAAGAAATTCCATACCTTCAAAATCAAGGTCTAGCAATACTTCTGCAGTGCTCTTCCGTGGAAAGTTGGATGGGGATATATTGTTTTCACCGGAACTTTTACGAATGTTTCTTTGCTTTCTCTGCTGCACAGTTTCAGGGTAACAGGTCAAAAATCTTCCAATACATCAAAGCATGCTAACCTAAAATCATTTTCGACAATACTTTCCCTCACTTCAGGTTTGAGCTTAGTGCAGAGCGGAAATTTCAAATTTTACTACTATAGCATCTGTACTAAAAGTATCCGATAAGTCAAACTAACAGAGGGGATTTACACTTCAAATTATAGATTGCAGGATTGGAATTCAATAACAATTTGACCAGCGTGGGTCAATGTAATATTGCTCAAGTGAACTTATGATGCTGAGAGGTTTGCCTATAAGAAAGCATCATGCAAATGTCAGATAATATATATGCAAGGTGTGCACAAGCCTGATATTTCGAGTCTTGTACTTCCTTAAGCGGATGTGAATCGCCATAAAACAATGGGCAAATTGCTTCCTGATGGAGCACAGTCAGTCATGTTGACCAATTCAGAAAACGCCAACATCTATGATTACGAATAGTGTAGAGAATTGACACCATTCATCATCCATTATCTATGAACTCTCATACCATCAAATAGCAAGTGAATCAAAAGAGAAATGATATGCAATATTTAAGGAAAGTGTGACTTACAACATTCTTTTCCCATGGGTGACTAGAGGAAGACTGATCAGTTGTAGTTTGAGGTACAGATGTTTCCATATTTTTTAAAGATTCTGGGCTTTCGAGGCCACCTACAGATAAAATTTCATCATTAGCTCCATCATGTGTATTTGCTCCTATATTTTCTTCTTCCCTGTGCCTTTTTAGAGGCTGGGAGCGAGCACCCCCTGAATCGGATAAATGCCCTCGTTTTTTTGTCAAAGATGTAGTTGCATGGGATGACTCCTGATTATCCAGAATGTTGCGCTCAAATTGATCATTAGTTGATATCAATGAAGAGTGTGTTTTCCCAAAACAAGTATCCCCTCCATTCATTGGATTGGTCACTGGAGCAGTTGCCGGGGAGGCACTACGGTTTGCAGGGTTGTGATGCTGACAAGCTCTATCGTCTAAGGATGGGAGTGAGGATTCCTGACACAATCGCCAAGGAATCAGCCTTAGACTACTTACAACAAATAATAAATGTAAAAAGGTAACTAACTTTCTGATAACAATAACAGTAACCATGGCGATGCAAGAACAAAACTAATGATTTGAGCGTTCCCGATCATAATAATAGTCCACATAAACAGACAAATGCTTATCAACTAAAATGAAATATAGTTACTTGGGAAAATCAACTCATAAGATTCTAGTCAGTACGTAGAAACTTCAATATTAATACTCATCAGTCATAACACGCTTTATGAGTAGACATACTCAGTAACAGTCTCGTCATATCTAAAATCATGTTATCCATTGCACACATAAAGATAATGGGTAAAAAATTCAGTATACATAATTATTATGGGTAAAGATATGGAAAGTAGGAGAGTGGTGATCCTGTCTCCTTTCCCAGACTAGAAATTAATAATGTGGAATCCATCCAAAAATGCCAAAAGAAAGGATCGATTAGTTTTCACGAGAGTAGACAAAACCTGGGAAGATGTGAACCATTTGCCTTCCTTCCAGTCCATGTGAGGTCTTAACTCCGACTGCGCGAGTTCCTTGTCATATTTAAGTTGCTTAAAGAATACAACATATCTACTATTCGCAAGATGTTTTGTAACAACCCCATTCCACCATCCAAATTCAAAGAATGCATCAACTTTTTCCAACAACACGAAATTTTTAGCTTTGAGGAGCGGAGGACACGGTCTGATGTGCAAAGAATCAACTGTAGCTTTAGCCAGAGTATTATTATTAGCTTTCACATAATTGCTCTCCACCGAAAATCTCCCATCTCCCAGGTCTTCAAGAATTGTAGCTGGAAACCAAGCTTCCTGAGAATCTTGTCTCTCAAATGACACTTCTACCTTTCTCCCTACGTCAAACATCAATCCTGCTATACTCTTCACACGATTCCAGGACAAAATAGGAAACAAAACATCAGCAACTGATTGTAGCAACAGATATCATCAAAAAACTAACAAACACCTAACTCCATAGTTTTTACAAAAATCAATGAGCACCAGGAATGAATTCTTGTTGATCTAACACAGCTTGCAACATAGAAACTATTATCGCGCAAAACTCACCAATACAGGCAAACATCAGTCGCACTACTACTAGAGCCTATAAGTAATATTCAAATCTTCGCAGAACGATAAATACATAATAAAAATTACGTCCTACAAGCAACGAGGGCACCAGGCAGCAATGTAAGAGGTCATGTGCAAAAACCCAACCTACTAACTGAAGATGTAGTACGTGTAGCAAGAAATCGAAACTAGATTTCCACAATTCAGCTGAAAATGATGAATCGAGCTAAAAAAATCAGCATGAGAACTCAGCTAAACCTGTCTCTGAGGTCTGACCCAAGCACCATTCACCCAATCCCAGTGCGCCCTCAATTCGTTGAGCCCAAACTCGAGCTCATCCGGCGGATTGCTAAACGTCACTACAAATCTCTCTCCACCGTCGACCACCCGCGTCACGACGCCGGTCCACCAGCCATCCTTGTAGAACGCGTCGACGGCGTCGTCGGGCTCGAAACCCTTGACAATCTCCTGCACGAGCGGCGCCGGCCTAACGAACGCCACGTCTACGTATTCCCTCAGCCGATCCGAGCCGTCCTCGTGCGCCAGCAGGTTCTGGTACTCCACGTACAGCTTCTTCGACTTCTTCCGGCCGCCCTTCTTCGACGAATTCGGCTGCTTCAGCACGGTGGCGGAGAAATAGACGCCCTCGAAGTCCTCCTCGTTCGTCTGCACCTCGACCCCGGTCCCGACCGGAAAAAGGTGGTGGAGCTGGCAGCGGCGGGGGGCGGGGGGCGAAATCTGGAGCTCGGTTGGTTCTAGTAGGGGGTTTGTGGCATCACCGCCCATCGCCTTGAGTGAGAATTTAGGTGCGATAATTTGTGGCTACCAAAATGCCCCAAATGTGAAGCCCTAGGGTTTTTGGAAATTCCCAAAATTCCCATTTTCAGTGTTGACGAAAACTTTTTTCCCTCCCTTTTAAGCTTTTTATTAATGGCGTGCTCATTTTCCTTCAGATCTATAACGTGCCAAATGCCAATAAACCTCCCCTTAATTTTCTAATAATTCGATAAATAATTAATTAATTATCCACGATATTAGTACTATATATTAGTAGTAAATTATTTATTTACTAGAATATATATTAAGGGCATAATGGGAATATATCAAGGGTATGAAATAAATGAGAATATTGTTGATTTGGGCTGAAATATAATTACGGGTCGATCGGAATGATATATCAGATCTATCTAATAGGTGGTTTGATGAATATGAAATCACTAATCTCATGTTAGCTACCCTACCAAACAAGGCATAAGACTATTTCGATATCTAATATTACTTTATAGACTTGACATGACAATATGGGCTTAGATGGACGTATCTTGATCGATATTGGTATGATTGTAACGAGACACGAAATATTTTACAATCTAAACAATGATCTAACAATGGGTTGTATTCCTTATATTGATGAATGATGTAATAAAGCTTGTGTACATTAGCGTACAAGTTATTGTGAGTAACAAACTAGTAGTATGATTTTCAATTAATCAAATGAGCCATGTACTCATGTATGTGACCCTTCCTTTTTCATGCAATTTTCATCCATGTTTCTTTGGCAATTTTCTTGTTTGAATTTAGTTAAAATTATTGAAACATTTAATTTGAATTTTAGTACTAAAAGATTGAAAAATCCTTACATTTTTATGTACTAAAGTTGTTAAAATTCTTTGTGATACACATTTCATAATTAGAATTCCTACATGCTGCCACGTCAGCTTTATCCCTTTTCCTTTGACCTTTTGACCCATTTTTGCAAAATGAAAAAATAAAAATAAAAATAAAATAAAATTGAGCGGTCATAAATGGAGACTATATATATAGTACGGGTCCATCGGTTTGTTTAGACTTTACGAAACCATAACAAATTGGAGCTTCGTTCAAAGCGATTTATGGCATCCATGGCGGCGGCGGCGGCGACTACCGCGGCGGCGAGCTTCACATCCGGAGCTCTGATGCAGTCGCTGAAATCCTCGAAGGTCGAATCGCTCGGATTTCAGACATCTCGGCCGCTCAATTTCAGGCGGCTGAAGCAAAATCGTCGGAGGATTAACGTTCTGAAAGCATCGGCGTCTGGACTTTACTCCGCCGAGCAGCTCGATCTGACGGTGGAAAACGTGGATAAGGTTCTGGAGAACGTCCGGCCGTACTTGATCTCCGACGGCGGGAACGTCGACGTCGTTTCGGTTGAAGACGGCGTCGTTTCGCTCAGGCTCCAAGGTAAACCGGTTTTCCCCCCTTTGTTGATAGTAGCTGTGATGCATCATCGGAATTATGTGCGAAATGCGTAGATTATTCTATTGGATGAGTTTGAATTTGAAATAGTGGATTCAATTCGATTTGTTCTGCAAATTTTTGGTGAATACAGAACATAATCTGCTCTTTCCGATGCTATGAATGATTAAGAGAAAAATTATTTACAGTTTTATGGAATTGCTTCGATGAATTTAGACGAAAACGTAATATTGCTGTTCCGATGCATGTTCTAAGATTAACGAGGGTTGGATCTCTAGTTAACTTTTCTTCAGCAACTATGGACTAAGCATTGTTTTCTCGCCTAATAGGAGCTTGCGAAAGCTGCCCTAGCTCGACAACGACCATGAAATTGGGAATCGAGAGAGTTCTCAAAGAAAAGTTCGGAGACGAGATCAAGGACATACGCCAAGTATACGATGAGCAGGTCGCTGAAACTACAGCTGAGGTGAGTTCATCCATCTATCGAGATTCAAGTGTCCGTTTATCATTGGAACGTATGCTGCATAGACTGTAACTTTTTACGAATGCTATACATGCATTTACAGGCCGTGAACAGACATTTAGACGCACTGAGACCGGCCATTAAAAACTACGGTGGCAGCGTAGACGTGTTGTCCGTTGTGGGTGGAGACTGTGTTGTCAACTACATAGGCCCCGACTCTATCGGGTCAGGAATTAAAGCAGCCATCAAGGAGAGATTCCCAGAAATTGTCAATGTTGAATTCACCAACTAGCTGTGAATTTTGAGCTGAATTCATGTTACAGCTGGTTTCTTCTTTCATAGGTGCAAATAAATGTTATATGTATTATAGTTATGTTGTATAAACAAAAACATCCATAGCTCAGTGTAAAACAGGGATAATTTGAACTAATCACTCATTTTAATTTCCTTGCTCATTGGGTAGCATACAACACTCAATCAGATAATGTTTTTGCTCTAATGCAAGACTCACCTCGAATGTAAATGTATACACGTATTTTACGAATCTGAAGCGTTATGCTTGCGTGGCCTTTTGGACTGAGCGGGCGAAGATGGAGCGTCTGATGATCTTCCAGGCCCCTTGCGTTTCTGTTCTCGTTTGACAAATCTTTCCCCTAATCGATGCATCAATCAAGAATCAGCACCCGTGTATTACAATAACAAGCAGATGCTAAAATATGGTCAAGCAAAAAGGTTATTAGTGAGATAGTACTATTACCAGCAATCTGCACTGGATCGGGTGTGAATGTTCGATCAAGATCTGCAGCTCGTACTGATTGCTGCTGCAGGGGGGGGAAACATGTTATATAAGAAAGCAAGATATTGGGGTAAAAGAGAAGTTTATTTAGCAGATGAAACAGCCAACCTTGGGAGGAGTACCGGGAGTTTCAGTATATGTACCATCACGAAATGACGAGCCCTCTGCCTCCTTGTATTGCAACTAAAAAACAATGGTTATTATTAGAAGAGACGAATGAGTGAAAATAGGTAGGCCATAACATGCTAATACTCATTTTCGTAATCAAGAAAAAAGTTGGATTTCCCGGTGAATATATAGTGTCGATATCTAAAGAATAGAGTAGACATTTGATCTGCTAAGCAAACAAATGCCTAAGGTTATTCAAATTGAGAAGTGAAAATCAAAAACACAAAATGACATATACGATAGTTTGTAACCCTACAAACTGAAAGTTAACGACTAAAATGAAAGTATTGTGGTTCCTGTACCTCAAAAAAGTGCACAAGCTTGGGCAGCTAAACTTAAAATTTCATGTGCAGAAAACAATATAGCAGTCAACAATAGACAACCTGTTTCTGGAGGTTCAATAGAGTCAATATCTCCTTTCTTAGTTCAAGATGCTCGGCACACACAGCCTTTGTCGGAACCTTTGGTTTTAAGTTGACCTGTCAAAAGTGAACAGCTGCTTCATCCAACCATTGACAAAAAAATGATCCACGAAACATGAGTGCTGACAAAGCCCCACTAGAAATTTAAATACGTAAGGCGGCCACTTTCCAAGTATGTAATTCAAATTGTAAGCTACTAATCCAAACTAGCAGACTATTTTATAAGAGAGCTTCCAAATTTTGATACTAAAGATAGACTGCCAAAACATTGAAAATGCAGTTTACACCACACAGCGGCAGCGCACGAAAGTTTTTTCTTGGGGGGGGGGGGGGGGGGGGGGAAGGCTTAAGGATCAGGGAACAAACCCCAAGATCTTGTAATGTTTGCTCGACCCTCTTGATGGTTCTTAGTCCAGCTGAAGAGCTCACAGCTTGCACCATTTGATCGAGTGCATATGTTCGTAAATATACACGTAGCTGCATATTTTCCCAATCAGTATTAGTAAAACCATAGTTAATCATGGCTTACATACAGGAAATAAGAGGGAGCATAAAACATGCAAAAAGAGATAAGAGATAAACCCCTGTAACTAAGATTCAAAAGATTGCCCAACAGACCAACTTATCTAACGCCATATTGAAATATACACCAATACAGGAAGCAAGAGGATAATCTAGGAGCTTATTTCAGCATACCGTACGCAGAGAAGCAACAGCTGCAGCAGTTTCTGACACTGGATTTGTCGTAGGAAACTGAGAATTTGAGGAAGGGTCCCTGGTATCAGCAGTAATGATAGCCTTGTCAGCACTCTCTGATAAGACAGGATCCTGAGATGCCTACAACCAAACAAGAAGAGCAGAACAGAAAAGATCATTAAGTCAGTCATACTCTCTTCAAAAAATAAATATAATTATAAACAAAACTCCCGCATATTGCAGGGGAACTTATGCAGACCTTTATAGCTTTACGGGCCTCAGTTATTCTTTTGGCATGCGCGATAACCTGGGAGGTAAAAGTTGGGATAAAACTTTAAGAACATGATATAGAAAGGAAGTACAGATTATCTTGAACATCAGTTGTTAACATAAATACAAGGTGTAAATGAACTATTCAGACCTCAACATCTTTTCGCTCTTGCTGCTTTGTATGAGATAGCAGCAAGTTCAATGCACGCTTACGCTCACTGTCTTGAGCAGCATTATAAGGTTCCTTCATCGTTGCACAGCATTTAGATGGTGAGCACAATGAGACAGAGTTATACTCACAATAAATGGATGCTCCACATTAGTAAGACATGATCCAATATAAGATGCCACTCTCTAAAGTCTAAACCAGCAGCCAGATAACACCGTTAGATAATGCTAAAATAATGGGTAAGCAGTTTTATCAAACCTTAACGAGTGGAAGTCCAGCAGCATCACTAGCAGATGGGCCCCTAGCAGTCAAGATGGCACGAGATACTGCAAGTAAAAGAGGATTTAACAGAAATTATAATTATAGAAGATACCTTCCTTAAAGTATGCACTGTTCAAATAGCATAAGCTTTCGTGACATGGGACTTCATATCACAGTAGGCCAAGAAAGAAAGAAATCATGAATGGGATAAAGATAGCGATACCACTATAAAAACGATCTTTAAGTTCCTCCACAGTTTTTGTTGATGGAAATCTATCAGCTATCACAACGAAGCGGAGATCAAACCGCTCACACAGATCAAACAATTGATCTGTCTCTTCCTTGGTCCATAACTATAGGAAGGATTAAGTTCTTGATGTTATTTATGCATAATGACAGGAAAAAGACTGAAATCTCAAGCTAGGTTACATACAGGATCAGTCAAATGCTTCTCGTACTCCTCATCGGTGTACTTGATCACATCAACAGACTGCATTGCAAAAAGCAAAATATCAGCGCTTCAACTACAGCTATACATAGACAAGACGACTAATCCTGAAGAAATCAAAGTATGACCAGATATACATGAGAGAATAATCTCACTTACTTTGTTATACTTGGCAAATGAATAATCACCAGTCGGTGGTACGCCATTTACCACTCGAACCTACAAAAGCTAGACGAAATGAGCACAAATCCGCTACTAACTGACTAAAACCCCGAAAACATACCCAATGGTACAGATGCAAATTATCTTTCCGAGCTGAATTCGTAAACGGGAGCCATTGCCAAGTAATCTGCAGATACGATTACGTTGTTTCAATAACTATCAATCCAACATAAGCTAAAGGGAAGCACAACATACACATATCGACTAATTTTACACTTGAACCTTTTCATTTTCGGATTGGAGTTTCCGCTTCAAGTGATTAGCATCAACTGCGGGCATCAGAGGTGCCAAACCCCCTGTAAGGGCGTAAACCTACAACAAAAACAGCCATGTTACCCAATCCTAATCGACTATTTTCATGAACATGCAGAAAATTGAAAAAGGCAAAAGTTAGGGTTCTTAGAACCTCGCGCGAAATGCCATCAGGTTTCCTCTGAGATTCCTTAGGAGGCTTCGACTTCTTCTCTTGTATGGGCAATGCATTCTTCGGCAATCCCAGTATATCCTTCGCATCCATCAACACCACCAAATCCTTCTCCCCAAAAATTGAACAGGATTTTTTCGAAAAAATGATCCCCACACACACAAAGACTGTAAACCGGTGGAAATCGATCGAACAGTAGTATCTGAACCGATGAATCAGGCAGGAAAGGTGATTTCGATGACGAACACACGAAATTGCGAGGAAATTAGGGTTTGGAAGAAGGGGAATTAGGGCTTTTTCGAGCGCGAAATTTGGGGATCGATCGGATTAATTTGGAGGGGATTGATTCGAACTGTTTGACCGTATCCGTACCCGATACTTGACCCGGCCCATGACAATAAGCCTGATTAATTTGGGCCCATTTATTGGTTGGATTATTCAACAAACTATTAGTCCATGATATTTTGGGCCGATTATTTAGTTGGATTGATCAACAAACATAGATCATAAATTTAAAGATCGTGTCACCAAATACACGAATCGAGAATATAAGCCCTCGTACATTAACCTCTACCGTTTAGTCGAACACACGTGCATAAACAAACCTCACTAGTGTACCACAATTTGTTAAATACTTAGTGAGTTTTATATAACTCCATATTATTATCAACTTTATATTATATATTTAGTTATTTAAATCCTCATTTGACCATATACTTTTATTCAAATGTATAAAAATGTATTTTATCCAAAGCGTATCATGTTCTCAATTGTTTAATTCAAATAAAGTAACATTGATTTAATTAATGGGTTGCTTCAAATAAATAAATGCCCAAAATTATGTAACCAATTGAAATAATATTTGGCATTTTACAATTGTTTTGTTAGAACAAATTAGATAGGAGCCAAACAAAGAAAGAAGACAACATTCATTCCTTGAGAATCTTTGTCACCAAAAATGAGCAGTTAGTATTATTGTCTCCAACCAAATCGATTAATTAATTACTTTACCAATCATTAATTTTCTTCTTAATAATATCTCGATCATCGACTGTCGGAAATCGACCCAAAAAAATGCATAAACTGTATCGAATATCCCTTGTACTCGTTTTATTGATAATTTTATGAGTGCGTGTTCGGTTGCAAAAACCGCTCTCATAAGATGAAGTTAGTGATTATTTTCTTAAGCCATTCGATTAGACCAATGGCCTTTGCCAATTACTCCACGTGGCAGATGATTAGTGCATAAGAATCATAATTAATTATAGTAATTTTTGTTAATTGCACTATTATTATTTCATTCCTAAACTGCAATAAAGTGGGAAATTATTTGTTTGACCACTGCCGGCCTGCAATTATTGAATTTTAAAATTTATATATTTAAAAATTTGAGAATAAATATAAAAAATTAATGTATAGTATTATTATTTTCAACACAAATCTTAAGTTTGAGAACATTAAAAAAAAAATCTAATTAACTTAAAAAAAATATATTATGGCTAAAATTGTGAAATGTTAGGACTTAGGAACTACTACTTGTTCCTAACCTCGATTCGGTAGAAGGGTTTGGAGTTAATAATTTAATTAATTAATTAAGGCACTAGTTAATTAAATAATGTACATAATTAGAAGTAAATTAATAAAGTGGAATTAAGGTCAAAAAAGTTAGCCGTTTGGATTCTAACAACTTCTCACATGTTCAACTTTACGTGTGGGATTAATTATATCTTAATGAGGAATTAACAAATTACTCCGTTTTTTCTACGTTTTGACTCGAATTCCGATCTAGTACTAGCTACCTCCATCTCACAAAAGTAGTCCCATTTCTTTATTGACATAACAGGCACACATCTCCACCGAAACCTAGTATGAGTTTTACGATATAATTTTGAAATATTATTTCTTTTACGGGATAGTCCGACACTCGTAGTATCCCGTAAAAGAAATAATATTTTAATATTATATCGTTAAACCCGTACTAGGTTTCGGTGGAAATACGTGCCGAAAAAGTTACTATTCAAAGGGGACTACTTTTGTGAGATGGAGGTAGTATTAGTTACATATTTGATTGGAGAAGAAGTATACTAAAACCAGTATTTGAGTTGCGTTTCGTTATCTTGATTTTTATTGTATCAATCTGACTGGTTGAGTTGCGTTTCGTTATCTCGATTTTCATTGTGTCGATCTGATTTAAAAGGGAATGATCAATCCTACGTGTGAACAAAGATTAAAACATACGGAGTATTAATTTGGGCTAAAAGGTCGAAATTTAACAATTAAATTAGAAGAAGAAGAAGTCAAAACATTCACATATATTCATTCACACATATCAAGAAAGAAATACGCGTTTCTTCATTTGAACAGATTTATTACAAACACTTTCTTGATCCACACGACATCTTTCGACCCACACTTCAACGCAACGAGGAATCGATACTTCGATGAAATTTAAGTTCACTTAGTAGAATTTACAATCCTTTCAGTGCAGCTGATAATATTTTGAACATTAAGTGCATGATATCTAAATTCTATCGTAAAATTTATATCCCGACTCGTTAAATATGCATCGAAAAATTCTAAACGTATGGAAGACTGTGAAAAATCCCAGAATCCAATGACAGGCGACAAACAGCCGTTGCAGCAATTAAAACATTTTCACCTAATATTTGTCGCCCTATATTTTTTTTCACTCGATTCAGACATCATTTCCATTAATTAATTTATTTTTTTCCTTAGAATCATCAAACAAAAATTAATTTACGTGTGCATAATATTTTAATATTAATTTTCATTCTTTCTTGTTGATTTTCAGTTGCAAAAATTTGTTCTCGTCGAGAAATATTAGCATTAACCTAGCTGTCAAAGCCTGTCTTTTGATTGGTCAACCG
The DNA here is from genome assembly GCA_029379335.1 of Thymus mandschuricus. Lineage (NCBI taxonomy): Eukaryota > Viridiplantae > Streptophyta > Magnoliopsida > Lamiales > Lamiaceae > Thymus > Thymus mandschuricus. The sequence goes on from CM057071.1 coordinate 752,013, forward strand.
TCAACCTTAGAAACAATATCAAAGAAAAAAAAAATCAACCTTTTAATATTATAATAGTATAAAATTTGTGATTAATTGGCCAATATTTTTTGATGTGAAAAGACATATTTTTTAAAAAAATAAAAAATAAAAGAATAGTAAGGGAAACACTTTTATCAAACTCTATGTTTTCTAGGGTTTATAGCATTTGCCGAAACGACCGAGCACTTCAACTCCACAGTCGATCTTTAATTTTGATCAATTTGTATATATCAAACCCAAATCGATCTTAGATATCCAAAATCCAATCAACAATGTGATTATCGTAATTGACATACAAGTATAAAGACTTCGATAAACTAACATTGAACACTATATTAACTTCAAAAGGATAAAAACGAGGGCAAAAAAAAGTCGTACTTATTTTACACCGACTTACTCCAAAAGCAAAGCAAAATTAAAATAAAAAATAGTTTTCTTTTTTTCCTATTATTTAATTTTTTTTTAAAAAAAAAAACAATGTACTCTGTCGGAAGTAATTGGATTTTTGCTGTTTGTAGCATTCCTCACCGTAATTAATACTCCTCCTTAATTAATTAAACTAACTAATCACTCATTAGTCACTAATTGTTATTTAATTAAACAATTAAATTAATCCAATTTCCATTAATTAATTAAAATAATTATTTAAATCCTAATTCTCTCCCTCCCTCTATTTAACCGCCAAACTCAACCCTACAAACCCTCCCTCTCCAACTGCAAACTAACTCTCTCTCTCTCTCTAGCTACTTTCTCTCTCATCACAGCTAAAATGGTAGCATCATCTCCGGCGCCTCTCCGAACGAAGAAAACCCGTGCCATCGGAGCGCCGGTGATCGATCTCCGGCAGGCGAGAGCCGACGGCGGCGAGCTGATCCTCAAAGCGTGCGAAGAGTTCGGATTCTTCCAAGTCGAAAACCACGGAATCTCCGAAGAGATAATCGCGAGAGTCGAGAACGAGGGACGGAGCTTCTTCTCGAAGACCCCGTCCGAGAAGCAGCTAGCCGGGCCGCCAACGCCATTTGGCTACGGATGCAAGAACATCGGGTTCAACGGAGACAAGGGCGAGCTCGAGTACCTTCTTCTCGAAGCTAACCCTCGCTCCGTTGCCCGAAGATCCGAAGCCATTTCTTCGGATCCTTCCACCTTCAGGTAATTTTTTTTTCTTCCTTCCTTTTTTTAATGATTTCTTAGCTTGTGGATTAATGCAAGAGAGTTAAGAATGCTTAATTTGTGTTGAATGAGCAAAAAATATAGTAATTTAATTAGTTGTCGTTTTCATAAACTTGCATGCATAAAGTTTTAGTTTGTTACTATTACTTTGGTGAAGTTCTGAATATACTCGTTTCGTCTCGTCTATTTATACACAATTTATAACATGCGGCATTGCTGCTAGTACGTGTTTAGTTGTACACCTTGCTGTAGTATGTGCATAAATTATTGATGACATTAGATATTTTTGGAAAGGATTCTTGATGAGAATGAGTACTTCTTCAATTTTTTCCCTAGTTTTTTCAATTGGTTTGGACAAAAACAAAAGGGAAGGGACCCAATAATAGAAGTAAAATTCCCACAAATTTATGATTGAAGCAAACAAAAGGTATCTTTTATTCTCATTTGTCAAAAATCACTTATTTCTTCCAGTTAGTGGAACACACAAATAATACTAAAATAATAATAATTTAATAGACTCAATTGATGAATCAATTACATGAGCTTCACATATTGAAATATAGGGAATGATACACTAAGTACCTATATAGGAAAAGATTCATAATGTCATGTTTTAAGCCAACATAGTACTAGGTAATTGTCAACATAGGACATGATTTTGTTTTCATCATCTTATGTTTCCATTAATATAATATAATGTTACCTCTATACTGTCGAGTTTGAACACGTTTCGTTATTTTGTTGCAGTGGTGCCGTGAATGATTATATAGAGGCGGTTAAGAAGCTTGCATGTGAGATTCTTGAAATGGTGGCCGAAGCTATGTGGGCCCATGACAAATCTATTTTTAGTAAGCTTATTCAAGATTCAAGCAGTGATTCTTGCTTCAGGATCAATCACTATCCTTCGATCAACCCTGATGTTGACGATGGCGATTGGAGCCCTAATCCGAAACAATTCGACGACCCGTCGAAGGTCCGCATCGGGTTTGGTGAGCATTCGGATCCTCAGATCCTCACTATCTTGCGATCCAACAACGTAGGGGGGCTCCAAATCCTTTCCGGTGATGGCCTTTGGGTCCCGGTTCCGCCCGATTCGGATAAGTTCTGCGTGTTCGTCGGGGATGCCTTTCAGGTAATTAGTCTTTGATTGTTATTAAGAGGATTGAATGAGCGTGATATAAAATGCGTTGCTTGGTTTTTACAGGCTCTGACCAACGGAAGGTTCACGAGCGTGAGACATAGGGCCGTTGCGAACTCGACGAAACCAAGGATGTCGATGATGTACTTCGCGGCTCCGGTCCTCAGTGCGAGTATTTCGCCGATCCCAGAATTGGTCTCGGCCAAAAACCCTAGCATCTATCGGCCGTTCACTTGGGCCGAGTATAAAAGCACTGCTTATTCGTTGAGATTAGCGGATCATCGCCTCGATCTCTTCAGAAAATAACTAAGAAACCGATAATGGGTTCACTAAATATCTTGGTGTTTTGGAGGAATCAATGCCATGTATTTAGGAGTAGGGCATGTAGAGGGTGTAGTTGCACATGTACATGTTCCTATAAAGTTCAATTTTGAATGTCACACCAAATTGACTTGTGTATTATATAAGTTGAAATAGGTAGGTTGATGGATGTGAAAGCTACACCCATCTTTGTTTAGTGCAAGATAATTTAAGTCCTTGTCATCTATAAAAGGTAATTAATAACCCTAAATCCCTTTGTTTTGTGTAATTTTCACCAAGATTTAAGGAGTCCAATTTGCCAGCATATCTCATTATTCCTTAGGTCAATTTGTAGCACTTTAATCATGTTTAATAATCGGCGGATGACATCTCTTATTGTACTATCAGATACTTGACGCGTCAATACTACGATTTCCAAAACTAGGAATTTTGTTTACGGATACTACTGGTTTTAAAAATATTTTTGACACGTATCAAACATAAGACGGTATAATAGGAGATGTCGCACTGAAATACAACAACACATCACATTTCTATAATTAGAAACTTGCCAAATTGATAAAGTAAACACATCACATCTCTATAATTAGAAACTTACCAAATTGATAAAGTAGTCGACCAATATGTGGTGTGTGTCTCTCAATCTACTTACACACATTGTACAATCGATAAAATTTAAAAATCAAAATTATTGTGCAAAAAAAATATAATATGGGTCACAAGAATTTAGCCGAATTAATCAAGGTACATGATTATGGATTAATAGCCATAAAAAACCCTAAACGTGACAGCTCTATTGCATAGTTTAGATTTAAATGTCTTTTCAAAACGATTGTTCTCAACTACAATTAATAATTAATACAGTAATAAACATAAATAACTTTAGTTGTTGCATTACATTAAACTATACTATTTTCATGTCGAAATCTCTATTATCCTAGAAACAAAATTCTTCAAAAATCTATTTCGAAACGCATCATCAAGAAGTGTGGAAAACCGTATTAGAAATTTACAAAAAAAATGACTTAACTTGAACGTAACGGAGGGAGTAGTATTATATTTATTAAAATTTATTTTGATTCACACCTAATTTCGATATATACGCAGCATTAAAAAAATTATTAATGATTATCATGTTAAAAATTAATTGGAGGAGAAAAAAAAAGAAAAAAAAAAAAAAGAAGAAGAAGTGAAAGTGAAAGTTGTCTTTGATCAAATCATGCCAGCTATTTCATAGTTTTAGCCGATGATTATTGACTAAATAAATGTTTAGTTGGTAAACACCTTTAATTATTCTCAATATATAAATATATCCCACATTAATAATTATAGAAGTCTCATACATTTTCAACTCCACCGACTTTAAACGATTTAAAATTAAAGACATAACATAACACAATCGTTAAGACGTTTTCTTCTGACAGAGAGGTCATCAATTCGAATGACCACTTTATAGGAATGAAGGACCGTTATCGATCCTCCTTAAAAGATTAAAAGCGGTATGCATTAAAAAATTAAATGAAGAGAAATGAAAGGAGCAAAACGAAAGTCAAAGATAATACGCAGAAGGGTCTACGAGCCACGTGTCACCATCGATGTAGTAAGTGCCGAGAAACGGCAATGCCTCTTCATCCGTGAGCACTCTTACCCACGGCACTCGCCCCGTTACGTTTGCCCCTCCTCCGCTACATTTGTATTCTCCATAGTACACATTCCTACACATACATACCACTTAATTGTTAAGAATGTACACGAAATACATGAAAAAAAATCTTGTTACTTACTCATCGCGTGATTTCTTGCCCCAATCGCTCCATCCTTGAGGAAGAACGATTTTATCCAAGAACGTGTAAGAAAATACGACCCTCGAATAATCTCCCCACGCCCTTCCCAGGTAGATCGAGCCGGTCCCCGTCACCGTACAGTTCTTGAACGAGAACCCGCTCGAGAGCGACGAGTTCGACCGCTTCTGAGCCGTCACCGACGCCACCTTCTTCGTCACCGAGTTCAAATAGCAATTCTGCAAGCACACAAATAACATAAACCGCATAGCTAGTTCAGTCAAATGGGCTTTCATGAGAGACTAATGGGCCTCTTCTTAGGCCCAATAACAATCCAATCGGCTAGTATTTGAGGTTAATGGGCCTTTCGAGGCCCAATAAGGAATTTCAATGGCCTTTCACAATAGTAATCCAATGGGCTATTATTCGAGGCCCATTAAGAAAGTTAAATGGGCTAGTATACGAGGTTAATGGGCCTTTGAGGACCTATAAGAAATTTAAATGGGCTTTAATGAGAGGTTAGTGGGCCTCATTTAGGCCCAATATTAATCCAATGGGCTAATATTTGAGGCCCAATAAGGGAGTTAAATGGGCTCGACCTCGTAGAGAGAGGTGCCGTAGCCGAAAATGAAGTCGACGGAGCCCTGGATGAAGCAATTCTTGAAGTAGTGAAGGCCCTTGTGGTCGTAGAGGGTGTCTTGGCTGCCGTAGAAGCTGCAGTTGTAAAACCCGGCTTTCGTCCCCGATATCCGCAGCGCCGCCGCCTGCCCGCCCGTCGTCCCCACCACGTGCGGCGCCGTGTTCTGCACGTGACCCATATTGTGAAATGTGAACTATCGATCGGACTCTCACGTGACAAGATAATATTATTCCATACAATTATTGGGAAGTAAGTGATGAAAATCAATTAAGTTTATTCGATTTTAACGTTTCTATCAACTTTAGCAACGTATACATCCACAATTTAATTAAACTATGGAAAATTATTGTATACGTGGAAGAGAAATGTTTCGTAATGCTATGAAATTATAAAATAATTAAATTAATTAATGGAACTAGTGGGAATTAATTACTATATTAAGAGATTTTGAAAAATAATGCATGTAAAAAATAATAATTAAATTGGTTGAACGGAATCACCTCAAACTTGACGTTGACGGCCGTGAAGTAATCGGCGTCGACGGCGACGGTAGCGCTTTGGAACGTCCTCAACGGCGTCTCGTCCCTTCCTCTCACCGTCGACGCGGTGTCGTTTCCCGTGATCGTTGGAGGCTCGTTCGCATTTCCCGCCAATGTCACAAAACGCATCGTTTTAGGGATACTAACCTTTTCCCTATATACATTTATACATCATTTAGTCTTTCATGCAAACTTACACTACTATATAGTATAATGCACTTCACATTTGATATGGAAAAATACTAACATACCTATAAACTCCGGAGTTTATGCGTACCACGACTCTACGAGTGTTGTGAAGAGGAATGCTATTGATCGCCTCGGTGACGGTCGAGAAGTTGCTGCTCCCGTCCTGGCTTACATATATCTCAGTTCTGCTCGACTCGGCTAGGCGTAGCCTCCAATCGGAAGCCGTGCTCATCTTCTGAGCAATGGCTTCCGATTTCTCCCTGTGTCGGTGGACGCGGTGGGAAATCCACGCGTCGAAATCCGTGTCGTCGTTGGAGCAAGCTATGTTTGGACACGAGATGATTGAGAGGAAGAGGAGGAGGGAGACGTCAATGGTGGATCGGAGACAAAATCTAGAAGGCATTATGCTTTTGTGATAGTGGCTTGGCTTGCATGAAGAAATGTGGAGGAAAAGGGTACTATAAATAATTAGAGCTAGAGATTGGACATATCATCGTATGGGAGTTGCATTTTTACCAAAATACCCATTAAAGTTGATAACAGTTCATGAACTCAGATCTGACGCGCTTCAGAAATCCATCGTTACGAAGCCATAAAACCAGCTAAAAAAGGTTAATGAGATCCATGGGCAGTGGACAGAGCGAGTATAACTGATTTCTAGATCGAATAACTGACCAACTCGGAAAAGGGTTGGAGGGTATTTTAGTCAAATGATGTTTTGGTAGTGAGAGGTCCCCAAAAATTGTCCCCATGTACCCATTAAGCATTGGCATATGTGAATGAATATAGGGTTGAAGCCAAATTAATAGTGGAGTTTTCTTCAGAAAATGGAAGCAACCTTAGCTGTAATCCATACCCATTCTTATAAACATTCTATAGTGGTGGAAGGGTACATACCCTACTGCACAAGGGGCACTTGTACCTTCCACGTTAAAGGTCAAAATGCATGCCTAACTTCTAAACCCTAATTCAAATTTGTCTTTTAAATTTCTTCTTCATTCTTACAAATTCTTGCAATTTCTCAAGAATTAGCTAGCTTCATCTTCTTATGTCTAGTAGTGTACTATCATGATGTCAGCCAGCACACGTGACGATTACGGTCGAGGATAAGAGAACTGAAGATCGAATGCTACTGGAGACGAAAGGTCCCGTTTTGAAGTTTTTATATAATGAATGTCTGAGATGCTCCGATTACACCACACGAGAGACAATTTATTTCAACAATTAGCATACTCCATCACTTGTTACTAATTTCATCACATAATGTATATATAACACACAATATTTCTCATTATTTTATGGGGCTTGGGTCTTTCATTTAGTATTAGCTAGTAGCATATATATTTGACAATTCATCGTAACCGAACCAGACTGGACCGTGAGTTCCCTCAAAACCGTAGCCATCGTAAGCATAGTACGACTCCCCGAAGTTCACACCAAACAACATCGGATCACCGAGCCCGAGACTTGACGGGCCTCCATGGGGCTCGTGCGGAATACTATCGGACCAACTGGCCCACCGGCCCGCTTCTAACGCCTCCGGCCCGGTATTTTCAGTGACGTCATAATTCGTCACCACCCCATTTCCTATAACATTATTAGTATTAGTATTATTTGATAGGGTAGCATGAATTCTTTCGGACAACCATGGAAGGCAAATGCCGCGAACGAACTCCCTCAACTCGACGCCATTTATGTCGTACTTGAGCTGCTTCGCTTGCTTCACGACCCGACATCTCCAGTAGTTCTTGATCTCGTTGTCGGTTCGCCCGGGCAAGTTCCCTGCTATTTTGGACCACCTTTAATAATAATAAAAAAATTAATAATGTCGATTGGCGAAGGTTGTATTCAAACAAATATAAGTGCACGTCTGTACCAACGAAATCAAGTCATTTTTTTTTTTTAATGAAACAAATAATATATGATACCGATTCCCGTAACAGCAGTGGAGCTCCATAATGCGAAGCTGCTCATCAAGTGTGAAATTTCCTCGTCGAACGTTCGGCTGCAGATAGTTCTTCCATCTCAATCTGCAGCTCTTCCCGGTTCGCCTCAGCCCTTTCAGAAATGTACATACGATAATGAAATCAAAACCTGGGTGTACGTATATTCAAGAAACGCGACAAGTCGAAACGGACAAGGGAGTAGTTTTGAGGACGTGCATGGGTACCTGAGTGTAGAGCAACAAAGTTCCAAAGGCCTTCCCCATTAATGGCGATGTAGTTGATGAGTAGAGAGTCTTCTTGAGAAGACCATGCACCCTTTTTCACACTGCTTATTCTTTCTTCTTTCTCAATAGTGACAGTGTCTTCCAATTCTCTTGCATCCATCTTTTCTAACAAGAAGATAGTGATCGAGAGATACGAGGTTTCGATGTCTCTATCTTAGGGTTTTTATACTAGGTACGAGACCCTAGATTAGCGGATGTGATCCTCTGTCCTCAAACTTGTCTATCCGAGGCCAAACCACGTAGTTTCGATAGTTTAAGAGATTCTTAAATTTTGCAGCGGTTGAAAATATCAGAAATAACAATGTAGTTTTGACTCGGTTACAAAGTTAGAACACTGGAGGATATCCCATCTGCTAGATTAATAGTATTCTTACAAGAGTAGTACGAAGAGTAACGCGGTCCAACATAGAGGTCGAGGGTTCGAGTCACGTCTGATTCGATGTTCTGAGGAATCATTTGACTCCTTTACTTAGTGGATAAGTGGGTTCTTTTATAGGAAAAAAGTAACCGATGGCGACTTAATTTGGGAACAAAGCAGGAATTAATTTGGTGAAGAATGCACCTGCACTATTAAATTACTACTAAATATTATCAAATTTAGAAACATGCATGCATGATATATAGTTACTGAAATCTCTAAGTTTTATGCATGTCAATGTTGTAGATTTGTGATGCAGAACGATTTATGTAACGTGTGGATCATCTGAAAATTTTGTGTAAGTTTCAGAATCTGGCAAATTTCCTAGTGTTTGTTTTTCGAGTGGAAACGAAGTTATGAGCAAATTTCATTGTTAAGAGGGTCAAATTTGCAGTTTTATATTTTTCGGGGTTATTTCGTAATTTAGAAATTTTTGTCTGGGGTCTTTTCGTTATTTCTAAAATTTGGGCGAATCAGGATTCTATTTAAACCCTAAAAGACGATGATAAACGCGGCTATTGATTATTATTGAATCTGAAATTATTTTCCTCTCGCGATTATTCTCCTGCCACACGTTTACGCTGCATCAATTTGAGACATGATATTTAAGAGGAGACTAGGGTAAAATTAATCTGTGACAAAAGAATATATAAGAAGAACGAACTTCAAATGGCACCACACATACTTTATACTATTTGGTGAAAAAAAATTAGAGCTAAGTAATCTTCTTTTGATAGGATTTACTTAATTAATTATACTATTGTAGTCAAATGATCTTTCCTTTCGCATCTTTAGTGCTTATTTACCAAAATTCTTATCGGTTTGAATGTTGACGACATGAGTGATTTTTCAAAATTTGATCAGATAACGAAATCCTCTATTTTCCCGATTATACGTATCACCGAATCAAATCCTCTATTACAATTCAGCTGTGCAGTTATCATTTTATCGATAGATTATTGACATACAATGATTATTAACACACGGTGGAAATTTACTTACAGATACGTCAATTCTGAATTTCGACAGTGGATTTGAAAATCGAAGATATTCTTCTCGATCGGAGAATTAATTTCTATATGGTATTATAAACACCATTATTTACCTAGTGGAGGAGATAGATGTTCCCATTTTTTTTACTTGTAGTGGGGAATTTAAGGCGTGGAGCATCAATCAAATAAACAAATCAGTAATTTTGTAGGATTAGTAAACGGTAATTAGAAATTATCCAATAATCGTTTAAAGTTTTCTTTCTTTCGCACGGAATATAAGAATCGAATGGAAGGTAACGGATTTACTTGAATTTTTCGCATTATTCTTTCAAAAGTAAGAAGATTGTTTGACAAAAACCGATTCCAATGGGTACGGTGTTACATGTACGTACCCTCGTTTATATGCACACACGAAGATTTATTAATTTGTCGTCGACTTCATCGATGTAAACTAGAAGATTTACTTCGGGAAACGGAGAGTAGTCGTGGGTCGTGTCTAACTTTCGACCACGTTTGTTGCCGAAGACTTAGAATAAAGAAAGGAAAAAAACACTTATCGTCGGCCAATTCAAATGATAATTATATAATAAGTAAATCTAACTTATTTAATAAAATTTTAACTAATTTGAGTGAATGCAAAAAAAAAAAAAAAATAATAAAAAAATAATAATAATAATAATAATAATAATAATAATAATAATAATAATAATAATATGGATTGGATGTGGGTCATATTTAAATTGGGCCGAAATTCTTAAAATTCTGGGCCCGGCCCACTCCTGGAGTGGGCCCGTCACTATTAAAATTTTGAACAATAATTCCGGAAAAATACTATAAACTACAATTATAACTGTACATTACCCTCCCTCCGTTCTAAATGAATTGATTCGTTTTATTTCAATATAAAATTTTTGGTGCAATGTTAAAAGTGAAAAATTAAGATATACGTTGAAAAATAACTGTTGTTTTTTATGATTTTAAGAAATAAGACAATTAAAATTGAATATCTCGATTATTAAAGAAATTCGATTGAGGTCACTTTGTTGGGGGAACTCTGAGGGTGCACAGTAACAGATCATAACCGCACACAGCCAATAACTTCTTCCGCACCACCTCCACCTTCACCGCCTGCTCTCGATATCCTCCCATGGCGGCGTCCACCGCGATTGTGAAATCGGCCGCCGCTCCCGCCGCCATCAACTCTCGCCGCCACCTCTGCCCCAAGTTCGCCTCCATTTCGCTCGTCCATGGCCTTCGAGAACTCCGCGCTTCCCCGTTCAGCCTCTCCCGCAATTGCGCTACGAACGGTTCATCTCTACCGATTGTTAGAGCTCAGAGCGCTCCAGGTATGCATATGGAAGCGATTACCGGTGTTGCTTTTGGTTAGCATTGCGTGCGCGGCAGATGGTGAAGTGGCGTTTCGGTAGCTCACGAACTGTTTGATGAATTGTCTCTTACATTGTAGGTTACGTACCTGATGCCAATTTCTACAAAGTTGAGGCGATTCTGAGGTTAGGTTTCGTTTTCGTCGCATGATTTAAGTTTCTGTTAGTATGATGATATGAAATTCGGTATCTAGCTAGTTGTCTCCATTGATATTTTGTCGTCTCTGATACTGTGCTTTTGTTGTGCGCTATGCTTCAAATTTGGGTGGATTTAGACCTTGGAGGGTTCAACAGGTTTCGTCGGTAAGGATTTCTCTTTGCTGAGTAGTTAGAAACTTACTTTTCATGTATGGAATCTGTGGATTTTTTATCTCCCTTGATTAGCCTAGCATGCGTATTGTTCTGAATGTTGTTATGTTGTTTTGAATTCTCACTTGCATGTAAATTTTACTTCATTCATAACCAATTCTAACAATAGGCCAGGATTTTGTCTCAGTAGCCACTAAATTGTCGTTTCCGTTTACAGTAGTGTGGGTGATGGCTGATGTTCTTACGGTTATTATGTATTTTTTGTCATGTATGAAATAGTATATGTTGATTGAATCAATATCATGCTATTGGTGAGTCTAGCTTTGAGGATGTAACTGTCGTCATCTTTGGGAATGTTTTTAGCAAGTTTAGACTGACACTAAGTGCTTTACTAAGAAGTTAAACCTCGAGAATTATGAGTGCAACATCTAGGAGACTGGGATATGCCAACATTACATTAATCACGACACCATGACTAATATTGTCCTGTTCTTGTCATTACTTCTTGGGAAGTTAATAGCACGAGCTCACGACCCTTGCTAAGCTGGAACAACAAATGAGATTCATCCTTCTACTAAACCTCAATAATTGCTGAGTACCTTGAATCTAAAAAACCTGTTCCCAAATCTCAATGTGGATTGATCTGTTACATCTGGAGTTCCAGCATGTCACTGCAAACTGCTGTTTTTGTTTTGTTTTGAAATTATTATATGACATGGTTACTAGCTATAATTTTGCATTTAAGAAGACTTTATGATTGAAAGAATATATTTGAAAAATTAGGCATTGTTGAAGATGGGAATTCGTGGGATAACAGTTTCTGATGTACGCGGCTTTGGTGCTCAAGGTGGCTCAGCAGAAAGGCAAGCTGGTATATACACCAATTTTACATATATGTTTATTTTGTAAGGATCATATAAATGCATTTTATATATGTGCTCCTGGCTGAAGATGGACACTAGAGCATTCAAACACGGGTATTACATTACTGGGGCATGTGTATGTTATATGTTTGTTATCCTTCCTCAAGCAATGTTCAACAGCTTTCTTTACAGTTTTCCTCATCTAATATTCTGCTCTCTTCAGGCTCTGAGTTTTCTGAGGACAATTTTGTTGTGAAAGTTAAGATGGAGATTGTTGTGAGCAATGATCAGGTATAGTAGTCTGCGGACCTTCTGTTTTAACTTTTAACCATTCAGTTATATCTACATGAAAAACTCGTGGAAGGTTGCTGTCTTCAACTTTTGTGGTGTAGGTCGAAGATCTCGTTGCAAAGATAATCGAGGAGGCAAGAACTGGAGAGATAGGAGATGGCAAGATTTTCGGTAAGACCTTTTCACTACAATCCTGAGGCTGTCTTCTGGCTGATCTCATGAACCTCATTCTTCCTCTGACTGTTAGTTCTATCTCTAGTGATTTCCTAATTCACTTTTGACCCCTGTCCTTATTCTTTCTGTTAAATGCTTTCATGCAATAGTCTCAGGGCTACAGAATAATTTACTAGTTTAATTCCATGGTAGTTTCTTGTTACTTCGACAGAGACTTGTGATGGTTGTAGTCATAGACTCAATAGTTCAGAAACCAAACTACGAACTGCATTGAGATTTCAGAAAACAGTAATTTGTCGAATAAAAAAGTAGCTCAACTTAGAAATTCAGATAAAAGTTGGATTGCTATAAATCTACGAAGATTGGCAAATCCTTTTCAATTCCCACCCCTCCCTCTTCACCTTAGGCAGAGTAAAGAAAATATATGGAAAAACTAGTTACCATAAAACCACATTCGGGTAAACTTTCTAATTTCGCTTGTCACTCTATGCAGTGAGTCCTGTGGCGGACATCATAAGAGTTCGTACAGGTAAATGAGTTGTAAACTTCTATTTAACATGTTTTTGCTACTCTTATCTTTTCTGGGCATGTATAAAGTAGTAATACTCTTAACTCAGGTGAACGAGGGGAGAAGGCTGAAAGGATGACCGGTGGACGTACTGATATGTTCACCTATACGCGAGCCATCTGAAACTACTCAACCTTCTGGAAATTTTGAACCCTGATGATGGTTCCAGTTTCTAGTACAACACGATCAAACAAAAAGTAGTACATAAATCTAGCGTTTCAGACAAATCATCTTGTTGATTAGCAGTTTTGTTGTTTGTTTGTACTACTACGAATGAAGAAGCACTTTTGATAGAAGATCAGTTTACTTTTGGGACATTCTCTCTCTCATTTCTGATTCTTATGTTCTCTTCTCTTGATTGTGTTGTGTGACGAATCTTGCTCGTTTTCGTTAATGGCATCTAGCATCTACTAATATATTACTCCCTCCGTTCCTCTCGTGTAGTATTCGATACCGTCTGTCCCGATGAACTTGATGCATTTCTTAAATATACCTTAGCATATGAATAGTTGACTTGCCTTTTGTCAGTCAACCATTCATGTACGAGTGGGACATGCGGAGTGGTATTTGATACCGTCTTTCCCGATGAAATTGATGCATTTCTTAAATATATGTGAAGTAACTTTCGATTATATGAATCCTCGTCGAATGAGATAGTAATGAATAGGAAAAATACGAAGAATAATAAAACCCATAATAACGAATTAATGTTCAAAATTGCATACATCAATTTTCAAATTATCACAGCATAAAATAAAAATTAAAAAAAAAAAAATAATAAAAAAAAAAAATAAAAATAATAATAATAATAATAATAATAATAATAATAATAATAATAATAATAATAATAAAGAAAAGAAAAAGGAAAAGGAAAAGGAAAAGAAAAAGAAAAAGAAAAAGAAAAAGAAAAAATAAAATAAAATAAAATAAAATAAAATAAAATAAAATAAAATAAAATAAAATAAAATAAAATAAAAAGGAATGCGGCACCACAATAAAATATCGCGGTTCAGAGATATTAAGCTCGAAACTAGCTAAGCATTTCGACTCCATCTTTTATTTTGGAGAGATCTCTCTCTAAACCCCGTTCCATCTCCGCCGCTCCTCTTCCATGTAAGAACTCTCTCTCTCTCTCTCTACCCGAGGTGCTGTTGATTACTGTTTTGGAACGATTTGTGCTTGTTTGATATTGAGATGCTGGTATGATTTTGTGTGTATCTGTTTGCGCGATTTCATTTTCGAACATGGAGAATTTTTTTATCCGATTTGTTGTTAGATCCTTGCCTATCGATCTCGTGAGCTGGTTTTCGTTTGGATTCTTCGTTGCGCTTTGTTTATCCACAGCTTTGATGCTCGATCCGATCGTGTTGGTGTTAGATCTCGTGTTTGTGTTATTTGCTCCTTGGGGTTAATCGTGTGTAGATGCAGGATTTGGCAGTTTCTGCGCGATTTTTGTGAAATTTTAGGTTCCTGAGAATTTTTTCAGATTGTTTTACATGATGGCATGATTCATTTATTTAACGTGATATGCGTTTAGGAATTTCTGCTATCGGATCAGTTTTGGCGATCTCGTAGTAATATATTGAATTTACCATTGAGTGAGTTGAACTTCAGATGATTTATGAGCCTACCGAGCTTTGGAATCAGTTTGGTTGGCGTTTTTTGTTTAAGATCACAAGGTCATCTCCAGATGATGATGATAACATGATCATTGTGTGCCTTTTCTACTGTTAGATCTTTCTAGGTGGGTTGTATTCGATGGTTTCAATCTAAGCTGTAGCTTGTGTTGTATTTTTTTTGGCAGTTAAAAGATGGGGCTGTCGTTCACGAAGCTTTTCAGCCGGCTGTTTGCCAAGAAAGAAATGCGTATACTCATGGTAGGTCTCGATGCGGCTGGTAAAACTACCATTCTCTACAAGCTCAAACTTGGAGAAATTGTTACCACGATTCCTACCATTGGTAAGCTTCATCTATTTTGCTCAGTGACGTATCTTCTAAATTCAGCTTCACTGTCAAGAATTATGAATATGATCCTCACTTAATTGCTAATCTCTTAGGCGATTTTCGTTTCTAACGACAAATTATGCCAATGAACATCTGATTCTGTTGATTGGGTGGCTGTGCGTCTGTATTTCACCTCTTTTAACATTGGCTAATGCTTTATTTCAGTGTTGTCATGCTGCAGTATCTATTTGCTTTGAACTCTTCTATTTTTAAGCCTTAATTATTCTTTTGTTTAGGGTTCAATGTGGAGACTGTGGAGTATAAGAACATTAGCTTCACTGTATGGGATGTCGGGGGCCAGGACAAGGTATGTATTCCCCTGTTTCGTTCTTCTTCCAATCATTGGTTTGATTTTTGCATTTGGCATAAATCTCATTATTATTCATGAAACCTCGATTTTACCTTACGTGTCCGAGAATCCTTGATCTTCTTCTGCTGGTAAGTACATATGTCTTTCAGTGTGCATGTATAGTATGTGTCAAATGTTTGAGCAGAAGGCATATAACAGAAGCTTGATTTCTCACTTCTGCCCTTGCTCGATTTTTTTAGAAATTTCAAGGCTTTTGTAGAAGTTTAGCATTCGAGTGCTATAATCACCATTCCATATAGTGTTCTCGTGTCAACTTTGCTGCCTTCAATTTATGTCTTCTTCGCATAATCCGATGTTTGCTGTCTGTGCTGCAGATCCGTCCATTGTGGAGGCATTATTTCCAGAATACCCAGGGGCTTATCTTTGTTGTTGACAGCAACGATCGTGATCGTGTTGTTGAAGCTAGAGATGAACTGCACAGGATGCTGAATGAGGTAACAGGGAATTGAACAAATTTTGTTCTTGAAATGTTTTCAGACTACCAATAAGACTGCATTCCACCATTATAGAGTGCTTGCATGAAAAATATATCTAGTGTAAGTATCGTGCCGATTATTTCTCTAACCCTTTTCGATTATCCCCCCTTTCAGGATGAGTTGAGGGATGCTGTTCTGCTTGTTTTTGCCAACAAGCAGGATCTTCCAAATGCAATGAATGCTGCAGAGATAACTGACAAGCTTGGCCTTCATTCCCTCCGCCAACGCCACTGGTATACAATAGTCTTCTCATAACTCCCGATAGAATCTCTATATCTCATGTAATCGAACAATGCATCGTTTCTGAAATTTTCAGGTACA
This sequence comes from Thymus mandschuricus, assembly GCA_029379335.1. Lineage (NCBI taxonomy): Eukaryota > Viridiplantae > Streptophyta > Magnoliopsida > Lamiales > Lamiaceae > Thymus > Thymus mandschuricus. The sequence continues at coordinate 768,213 of CM057071.1, forward strand.
TCCAGAGCACGTGTGCAACTTCAGGTGAAGGACTCTACGAGGGTTTGGACTGGCTGTCAAACAACATTGCCAATAAGGTAAGAACATTGCAACTAAGCACATTTGAACCTATTATTCACTTCCTCTCGATGTCATAATCATTTCACGAATCGTTTTTCCAGAGTTGAGCTCTTTGAGAACTAGATGACTCTGCCCAATGGCCTTTCAAAGGCTTTCATTCTTTATCTCACTCGGATCGTCTAGCTTCCAGCTGACAGTGGCGGATACCATCGAGAGCGTTACTGCGTTTGATCTTTCCGTATGTAGTTAATAATAATCTGTAGATTTTATTTCCAACTGTGTGGCTCCCTTCCTTCTGCTTCTACTACTACTATACTGTTTTGTGGAATAGGATCAAGTTCTGTAATAGAAACTACCTATCGATATCGATTTCTCTTTTCATGGACTCTTTATGTTAATAAATTACTCTCATAGATATCCTGGATTTGCTTTTGCTAAATACGTATTTCTACTCGCTCCGTCGCAGTCTACAAGGGCGCAACAACAAACAGTCAACTGGCTCTTACAGTTGGGACAGAGGGAGTATATCTATGTGTTTACTTTTCATATATATCATCATGTAACAAATGAATACACGTACACACGATAAACAATTTTAAATACAACTTCATTACCGGAATCTGCAAATTACCAATCTAAATATAAGAGGAAGACATTATTTCTCCCCTTTTGCAACTGATGATTTTCGATAGCAAAATGGGTAGCAAACTAATGACAAAATAAAACTACAACAAGACCCAAAACTATATAAACAGCCTTTGGGCATCTCTCTCTCTCTCTCTCCCTCTCCATATATACAAAGCTACTCCTCCCCATCCATCAAGCCTCAAGCTGCGGAAGGCGCCGCCACATACTTGGCAGCACGCGCAGTGGCCTCGTTCATCGCTGCAGCAATCAACGGCTGCAGCGCTCCAGCCTCCGCCCCGACCTGGCCGTCCGGTTTCCTCAAGTCGAGGGACTCGTCGTTGTAAATCTCCCACCACTTGGCCACCAGCATCTTGATGTCCTCCCTCTGCATGTTCTCCTCCTTCCCCGTGTACCTCCACGGCTTCGACCCCTGCACATCACGAAATCCCACAATCAATTAGTACTAAAGTTAGTAAACATCTCGAAATTAAGACGTTACGTTTCTTTTGGGCACCGGAATTAAGGAGTGTACGAACCGCAGCACAGTAGTGGACGACTTTGACTTGGTCGAGCTGCACATTCTCTGGGTGGCGCCAAAGCATCGCTAGAACAAGATTGTACACGTTTGGAATTGGCTTGTACACATCCTTGAAGAACATGTTCAAGAAATCCTGCACATTTCCATCATCATTAATCCCATCTCATCTCTCTCCCTCTCTCTACATCCTTAAAGAACATGTTCATGAACTGCACATTTTAATCCCATCATCTCTCTCTCTCTCTCTACATCCTCGAAGAACTTGTTCAAGAAATCATGCACATTTTAATCCCATTTCATTTCAATCCATTATAACTAAACTCTCTCTCTCTCTCTCTCTCTCTCTCTCTCTAAAATGAATGTACCTGCTCGGCGAAGGAGGTAGGGGTGGTGATCTTGAGGGTGTCGAGTAGGCGCTCGTAGGTGGCGAGGCCGGGCTCGAAGACGAACATGCCGGCATTGAAGTAGAGCGGCGGCGGCGGGCCCATCTCCGCCGCCGGCCACGCCACCTTCTCCGGGCACTGCTGGCAGTAGCCGATCTTGTACTGAGGAGTGTGGCTCCACGTCTTCTCGCAGAAGCAATCCATCACCGCGTACAGATACCCCTCCTCCAAATCGAACAGATGATCGATGTTTTCGAAAACTTGAATATCACCATCCAAATATATCATCTTCCCATACTCCACAAACTGAAACAACCCAAAATTCAAGAAATTCATCGGAAACTGTAATGGGTGTAAGAATTTTTGATAGGATCGATCGGAATTATACCTCCCAGATTCGGAGCTTGGAGTAGTTGATGACGTAATACGCCATGGCGAACTGGGTCTGGTTCTCCGGCGGGTAGACGGGCTCGATCTCCCGCACGATGCAGCCTTGATCCGCCAGTATGCGGCGGTGCTCCGCCGGAACGTCGGGAAGAACGGCCACCACGAGGGGATACGCCGCCCTCACCTTCCGCAGGCCCTTGGCCAGACCCACCACCCCCTTCACGTAGTCCCCGTTTCCGGCAAGGAATGTGACGTACGCCCTCGACGCCTCCTCCGCCGCCGTCGCCGGTTTCGTGAATTCCGCCGCCGCCGTAACGAGCTCGGGAGCCATTTGAGTGTAGTTAATTCCGGGTTCGGATAAACTGCAAAAATGAGGTGAATTCGACAAAGAAAAGGAAAAGCAGCAAGATTGAATTTTGTTTTACTGTGATTAGAGAGAGAGAGAGAGAGAGAGAGAGAGAGAGAGAGAGAGAGAGAGAGAGAGTTCTTGAATTTGCTCTGAATTTCTTCAGGTGTAATTTTGGAAGTGAAGGAGGGGAGTTAATATAGTGGTGGGAAACAAGCAGCTGTTCATAATTTCTTCGCAGCGAAGTTGAATCGTGTGCCGACACGTGTCCTTGTTATGATCGGACGGCCGACGTGGCTGCTGGGAATCTTCTGGATGGGTGGTGAAGGGTAATTTCGGAATAAAACGAAGAAGCTAGAACTTCATCGTAGTTACAGAATTACGGGCCACAATTTACTTACTTATTTCAACATGAGTAATGCTATTCGGCCATAATGTGGCCGGCCATAATTTAACTTGTTTTATTTTTTATAATATCAAATAATTTATATATTTATGCCAAACTTTTTTAGATTATAAAATACTCAAAAAGTGATACTCCTTATTTTTTACGTATTTTTTAAAATTAATTCTTTAATTATTTGATAATTTTTACTATTTTAAAGTATTTTTTTACCTTTTTTACCTAAAAAATGAAAAAAATATGTAATTTTGGGGGAAAAAATATTTTTAAATTAAAATATGAAATTAATAAATTATTGTTATCATTTACAATTTTTAAAATTACAAAAAATATGAAAAATATTGTTGTGTGGCCGGCCACATTATGGCCAAATAGCATTATTGTTTCAACATTACTTTCATACTCCCTCCGTCTTTAAATAAGTGTCCCGAGCCGCCAAAAATTTTGTCCCTAAATAAGTGTCCTATCACATTTTTCCAAGCAAAAATTACACAAAAGTACCAAAACTACCCTTCTTGGAAATCTAAAAGTGGGAGAAAGACAAAAATAAATAAATAAATAATCAAGGATTTTAAGGGCATAAGTGTCATTTTAGCATTCTCTTTGGTTTTTTCAAATTGGCGGCTTGGGACACTTATTTAAAGACGGAGAGAGTATTTACGAACGACATGATAATAATATGATTAAAATAAATTATAATATTGAAAAACGACACTACTAACATCAATATATTAAAGTTTAGTTACAATGGATAACGGAGCGTTTCTGATCAATGTACATGGTAAATTGAGTCTTAAATCTATTATACCACCACTTTAATTCGTTTTCCATAAACTAAAAATTGGCTACATTAAGTTCAAGGATAGATTTGATACACTTTCCGTAACCTTAAAATGTTATCGTTATACCTTCAAGATTCCCCTTATGACGTCATAATCCGATAAAAAATCCGATCAAATCGGACGGTCGAGAATTGGGTTGAGTGGAAGCTTCTAGATAGGAATGGAGTGGGTTTTGAATACACTTGGGAACCATGGAAGAAGCTAGAACTTCTCCCCATTGTCTGGATACGTTCACGGGTCACAATTAAACCTTAATGTAATTTTATAATATAGGAGCAGTAGTTAATAGCGTGATTTAGAAAACATTAAATAATTAAACATAATTAGTGGTGGTTGATTCAATTGATTGATTGTTTAAAATACTTCTAATTCCTATTTAGCCAATTAATGCAAATTAAACATGTCCCCTTCAATTTAGCATGCAATGTATTTATTTTAACATATGGTTCAAAATTATATACTCCCTCCGTCCCACTGATATATGGACATTTTCCTTTTCGGGATGTCCCACCGATATAGAGACCTTTCCTAAAATGGAAAATTCTAACCCACTAAAATTCTGACACATCACTTTAACCCACTACCTTTCACTTTATCTCACTATCATCATTCTCGTCTTAATTTTCATGCCGAAAAAAAGGTCTTTATCCCAGTAGGACGGAGAGAGTATATATTATAATATTCCCTCCGTCTCTTCCTAAGTGACCCCTTTTATTCCAGGGGTCACTTAGGAAGAGACAGAAGGAGTACAAGATATATGATATGATATGATGGCTAGTTATTTGATTATGCATGAAATCCACGTTTTTTTGCGTTGTACTATTGAAAAAATGGCCAAAAAAGGTTTAATCAATCAAAGTTGTTGCATAAATTTCACGTGCAATTTTTACGGTTGCATTCATGAAATACAATAATTGATGTCCAATAATGGGGTGGAGGGCCCTTAAGGCCTTAAGCACAAGTAGCAATAATATTACGTTTCAAGATTAAAAGTTTCGAATTCGAATTCTTCGTGACGCGATCTTATCTTAATTTTCGTGTCGTGAAAAAATTATCGTTGAATGAATTGACCTCATCAATGACCCGGCCCGCACGGTAAAGCTGGTTGGGGCCCATTGTTCTAAACAAGCCCAACAGGAAAAATCAAAACATGGAATATGGAGAGAGGGAGAGAGAGAGAGAGAGAGAGAGAGAGAGAGAGGATATGGAGAATATGCTGCTGCGGCATTACTTGAGACAGGATTGAGGTCAAATGCAAACCTCTCACATCGCGAAATCTTTTGTTTTTATAGTAGAAATTATTCATCCGTTCTTCGATTGGATCGATCCGCTGCTCTGCTCCAGTTTCGATTTGCGATTTTCCTAGCTGTTTCCGCCGATGGATTGCCTCCGACGGCGACTTTTCCTCCTCGTTCTCGCCGCCGCCGCGGCAGCGGCGGTCGCGGCGGATCGGCCGACGGTGTACGAGGCGATCGGATTGTACGGATTTCCGCAGGGACTGATTCCGAAGGGGGTGAAGAGCTACAAGCTGGACGTGGCCACCGGGAAGTTCAGCGTTTACTTGGACAAGACGTGCAGCTTCACCATCCAGGGCTACGATCTCAAGTACAAGACGACCATCTCCGGCACGATCTCGCAGAATCGGATTAAGAGCCTCACCGGAATCCAGGTCAAAATCCTGTTCCTCTGGGTGAATATCGTGGAGGTGACCAAGGACGGCGACGATCTGGAGCTCTCCGTCGGGATCGCGTCGGCCGGTTTCCCGGCGGAAGGCTTCGACGAGAGCCCGCAGTGCGGCTGCGGATTCGATTGCTCGAGTTCCGGCCGATTCATCTCCGATGAGCCTTTGCCCCTTGCTCAAGCAGCCTGAATCGCGATCTGCAGGTGAGTTTCCACTCTTCACCACTTCAAACTCTACTTCATTTCCCCCAAATCCGATTCGTTTTCGTCAATTCTGTGCTTAAATTGGCAAAAATTCACATCACTGATTATAACTGAGGATTCGGATTCCGAATTGAAGAACATCTCCTCTTCGATCGATCGATCGATCTTCGTTTCATGTGTGGGCCCAATTGCTATGGTCCTTGTTCATCTCTACTGTGGGCCCAACTATTATTTATCCACTTCTTTTTTGGGCCCATCGATTGACAGATAATTTTAGCTTATTGTTCAACTAATTACTTAATTTCATTATACTCCCTCCGTCCCGCCCGATTTGGCCTAGTTCTTTTCGGCACGATTTTTAAGGAGGAGTAAATTACATTAATTAATAACCTTGAATTTGTGTTCCCAATAAAGGAAAATTAAAACTAACCAATCAAATTCATTCTTAACAATTTAAAAGTATTAAACTAAAAAAGTGAAAGTGATATGTTGGTCCCAAAAAGGAAATAGGCCAAGTCGGCCGGGACACCCCGATTTGGAAAACGGGCCAAATCGGACGGGACGGAGGGAGTATAACCCAATACTTATATCACGTGATACTCCCTCCGTTCCCAAAGTAGAAGTGTTTTTATACGTCAACTAAGCACATACTTCGAGGACGGAGGGGAGTATATATTTGATGATCTTAAGAACGGCTCGATGAATGGTCTACGGTATAGTATTCCAGTACGGGCAAAACTATGTGTGACATTGTATTGTTCTCGTGCATTGGCTTAGTCGTGCGAGGTTTGTACTTGTGATCAAAAAAATTAATTCGAATTTTCCGTGACATAATTTTTAAATATTAAAAAAAAAAAAATCTATCTAATGTCTAATAATAGTATAAGAAAATTGGGCCAAAAATGACTTACGTGAAATTACAAGTAGTAGCCCAAAAAATATTTACATTAAATTAAAAATTAAAATAAAAGAGTCAAAAAAAAAAAAAAAAAATCGCGGATGATTCAGATATATACGAATCGATGAACGAAACATAAACATGAAAGTAGATAATCTGTTTACTAATCTCTCTCTCTCTCTCTCTCTCTCTCTCTCTCCCCCTCCTCCGGTAGTCTCAATTCCTTCCCCCTGCAAATTCCGCATAAATTCATGTCGAAAACGAGATGATAATCACATGATCGATCTCGCCTCGGATTCATCGGAAAATCCTTCTTCTCCGATTCTCGAATCGAATCGAATCGACAATTAGCAGAATGCGATCGGGAATCCGAATGCCGGTGGCCGCCGCCGCCGTGGTTCTCTCCTTCCTCATCCTCTCCGCCGCCGCCGCTCGGACGGCGTATGACGTGATCGAAGCCTACAATTTCCCGGTCGGCATCCTCCCGAAGGGGGTGACGCACTACGATCTCGACGAGTCGACGGGAAAATTCAACGCATACTGGAACGGTTCGTGTAGCTTCTCTCTGGAAGGATCGTATCAGCTCAGCTACAACTCTGTGATAAGCGGCAACATATTTAGGGATAAGCTCACTAACTTATCTGGTGTCAAGGTTAAAGTGTTCTTCGTGTGGTTGAGTATTGTGGAGGTGAGGAGGAAGGGCGATAACCTCGAATTCTCTGTTGGAATTGCTTCGGCTGACTTTTCGATCGATAACTTCTTTGTTTGCCCCCAATGTGGGTGTGGATTGGATTGCAATAGTTTGGATCAGGAGCTGGAAGAGAGGAAAAATCCTCTTGTTTCTTTGATTTGAACGAGGTAGTGATGTTTTCGGATGTTGTTTCTTCGATTCTTCGAACTATGGATGATCTTTTTAGTCGTCGAATTGTCTATATGAATATGTTTATGTATGCTGTTTTAACAGAATAGAGTAATTGAGTAATCGAACGAACAGAAAGCGAAAATAGACACAGATTTTCGTGGTTCACCAACGTTGTGTTGGCTACGTCCATGGGCAGGAAACGGAGAACAGATTGTATTATGACGGCTACAGAATATTGTGCCCTATTTCTAGGGCTGCAAACGAGCCGAACCTGATCGAGTATTGGTCTGCTCGGGTTCGGCTCGTTTAGTATTTGACAGGCTCGGGCTCGGGTTCGAGTTCGATTCGAGCTTTAAATCCGGGCTCGGGCTCGGCTCGGGTTAAAAAATTTGAGCTCGAATTCGACTCGAGTTCGGCTCGTGCTCGGTTCGGATTTGGGCTCGAATTTGGCTCGTGAAAAGCTCGAGTCCGAGCTCGTTTAAAAGACATGATATAAACATATTTAATATTTTCTTTTAACACTTCAAATGAACTTAAATTAAAATGAATTTCATCAAATAAAAATCCATCAAATGAAATTCATCCAAAATATAAAACATAATCCAAAAAGAACATTTGACAATAATTCAAATTCTCTTACCTACAATTAGTTTTACACATAAATGCTAAAGCTCGTTTACAGGCTCGATTAGAGGTTCGATTAAGAGTTTGCGAGCAGGCTCGCGAACATGTTCGATTAATATACGAGCCGAACACGTTCGCGAGCAAAACGAGCCGAACACCTTACTGCTCGAGTTCGGCTCGTTAAGTTAACCGAGCTCGAATTCGGGCTCGAAGCTCGGCTCGTTTGTTAACGAGTTCGAGCTCGAACGAGCTTTTACCGAATCGAGCACCGAGTAAGTCCCGAGTAGCTCAGCTCGTTTGCAGCCCTACCTATTTCTATATAAATAGAGTACATCAGACGGGCTAGGCCCAATACGCCAATTAGGCCCAAATAAACAGACAGCCCATACCGTCGGGCTCTGCGAAGGGGCAGCTAGATTCAAGGCATACTAACATATGTATTGACTGAGACTAGTTGAGTATTCTACTCTGTTGCTCCTCTTCATTCACAGTTGCATTCTAGCTAGTAGTGATAGGCCTATTGATTTTTAGAGGTAGAAAATAGCTCTGTACCATCGTATGCTAGTAGGTGCTTGATTATCGGATTATAGCAGAAAGAATGAGTCGTTATGTGTCGAATTGAAAGGTTAGAACCATAGAAGTTTGATTAGTTTGAGCTGTAGAAAGACGAAGTATTGGTTTTCTTTCGAGCTTGAAAGATCCTAGAGTTATTTAAGATGGAAGTTTGATTCCACACCCTCCAGGATTAAGAACCATCTCACTAATATGCTTCTGAAAGTTTTCACGAACTTCGCACTTCAATCTCTGTTAGCATCACATGTGGATGTGGGCAGTTTTTGCCTCTGTGGAAGAGTTTGAATCTTTGGTAAAGTGATTTGAGAAAGTTATGGGCCACTTCGACTCTGTTGTGGTGGAGTATTATGCAGCATCAAGTAGCTATCGAAACTGGGGGCAGACGTGTTATTTTGTACATACATATATAGTATATCTGACCATTAGTCCTATTCTAGTTGCCTTTGTTAGTGTTAATACCTCGTTCGTTCCTTATGCTTTCTCGTGCTATATTTATTAACACCTAGGTATCCTGGCTAACTATGGATCATATTTAATCAACCATGCCTTCTTGATTGCATTCGTCTGTCATCTTCACAAGATGCTAAATCTGGTTCCATTTGTCCACTTTCTGCATTCTTAGGATAGATTCAAAATTGTGCTTTGTTTTTATTCTTCAAGATTGTGTATAACGGCGAATAAGCCAATGAGTAATCTCTACCCAGGATTCTGTTACTTCGTTGATTCAAGTTCGTATTCTTGGTCCGGTCTTTTGTTACTGTATTTTGGTCTTGGACGTGAAATTTTGGTTTATGTATGCTTCATACAGAAGAACATCAACCTCTATATCATGTTTCACTATTTATGAAAGCTCGCGCACTCTTCTGCAAGATTAGTTCTGAAGTATTTACATAACTTTACTTGAAACTTCTCCGCAGGTTTTCTACAGGACAATACCCTCTCTCTCGAATTTGATGGGAGCACAAACTCATCGATCTCTCCATCCCGTTGCAGTCTAGTATTTCGTTATTTGTGCCATGGGCGTCTTCGTTCTGGACGCTTAGTATGGATTCAGATAATGAAATACGAGATTGGAACGCTATCGTGGGATCGAAATCCAATCCAGGCACCTTTTTTTTAGTTCATGTAACAGTGTTTGGATCTGTGCAGTCAAGAATTTGGACTTCACTTTTCCCCCTTCATTTTATTAATGTACCATACATACTTGTTATCTTTATTTGCATATTCGAACAATTGTAATATTACTTGAAAAACACTTCCTCCGTCTCATCCATATTAGAGTGACTGCCTTTTTATCTCATAGAAGAGCGTCGTTTCGTCCATTCAGCAAGAGGCTCTTTCTTTATTTTGGCCTAAAACATTGAACCCTTAATTTATACGTTTATTGCACACGTTTCCCTCTTGCATACGATTATAAACCTTCGATTTCTTGTAGAATGTTCTGAAAATGCTTGAAATACGTATCATTTACTTATATTTCTTGACATGTAGATGTCCCGAGTCTTTGTACATTCACAATTAACACGATTGTAGAGCAAATTTACCCCGTTAGAGTTATTTTCAAAACGGTCCAACCGGTCGATCCAAAGATTCGATCGTCTATGGAATTTTCGACGGCGACAAATAGCCATTGGTAATCACGAGAGTTCCTATATCGCACCACGTGTAGCCTATGAAATCTAGCTAACAATCGCAAACATATTCTAAAAATTAGGTGTAGTTTTGTGCAATTCATAAGTGACACCTCAAATTATGTTTAGTTACTTTAATTTGTCCCATGATAAAATGTTGTGGACATGATTGTTTTATTGTTTAGGTTCGCTACTTTACCTAATTTCCCGTCATCACCTTTTCACATACTGCTCGTATATTGCAAAGAACGATACTTAAACATCACGGTATACTTAATTTGACCACAACTAATATATTATCATATGTTTACGAAAAATTATTATGAACATATACTCAAAATATAAGTTAATAATACTCTCTCCATTCATGAACATCCATGGCTAAGGATAGTACTCTCTCCATTCACGCTCATATTTTCCTCGTTTTCGTTTGTGAACATATTCGACCGTTTTCTTTATCTTATTCTTCTTCGAAAACCCAGGTTTCGTTACTCCTTGTGACGGTTTCTTCGACGAAAATCCCGAATCAATAAAAAGCACAAATAAATCACTATTTTATTAATAATAATAATATCAACGAAAAACTACTGTCACCAGGTAGCCTGTAGCGACGATGAGAAAACGGCAGAAATTAATTAAATAATTTCCGCCAAATTAACAAAGATAGAATTTCATATTTAATTAAAAAAAAAAAAGAAAAAAAAAATCTAATTAGAGCAGAATTCATCTATCGACCTAAGGGCCGATTGCTCTGGGTCGAGCAGCGGGCCGAACGAGATCACGTTATCGAAGCCCGTGTCCAACCCCGGTCCGGTTCATTTAGCCCGGTTCTTGCTCCTAACCATCATCTTCCTCATCTCGACCGGGTCCGTCTCCTTCACCAGCTGGCTCTCGGGCCGGTAGTACCCGGTCACCGGGTCGGGTACCCATGCACTCTCCCCGCTCCTCTCGGATCCCCTCTTCATCATCACATTCGGAGCCCCGCCTTTCCCCGCCCCGGCGCTCATCCCCTGCGACGCAGCGGAATATCCCCTCCTGCACCGATTTAAAAAAAAAATCATTTTAAAATCCATCGTTACAAAGCCTCGAAACAAATGAGCTAAATCAAACGGAAACGAACCGGGAGATGGCGGCGGAGATTTGGTTGGCGACGAAGGAGGAAACGGTCTTGACGTTGGAGAATGAACGAGCCATTTTTGGAGGAAATGGAGATGGAGGGGAAGTTTTTTTTTTTTTTTTTGGGAACCTCTAAGTTTGTAGACAAAAATGGAGGTGCCCTAGGGTTATTAGGTGAATGAAGAAGGGAGGGAGGAGGGGAGGCTTATTTATAGGGGGAGAGGAGTTGAATGAGTTTGAAAAAAAGGAAGAAAATGAGGGAGGGAAAAGTAAAATGAAAAAACAAAATTGGAGAGTTCCACTCGGGTTCATCAATCATTTTTGGATTTGGGCCTAGTCAATGGGAGAATTTTAAGCATACGTGACTACGGGAATGAAGATTATACAAACGTTTGTATTATAAACGTTCGATGATAGTCTTTCGTTTCTGTCTTGTTTTATTTCTTTTTAATATTTAAGATGACCATTGGTGACGTTTTGGCTATTTTATTAGTACTAATTTTTCGGTTTAAGGACCGTTTTAAACAAAATTCGGGCATTCTAAGCGAGGGTAGGGAAGAAATTTTGCAATTAGTGGTCGTGTGGACTGTACAGAGTTGATGTCTGATGCGTTTCGGAATTGGTTGATCGATTCGAAATCTTTCTTTAACTGTCGTTGATACTGTAACTGGCTCGAAACTTGCCGGTGTACTTTACGGAGTTAATTTAACTAACATTTGTGTGACACGTGAGGGAGAAAGGTACCTAACCCTCACGAAATGCACGCAAAAGTTATATAAAAAAGAAAGAATAATTGAATCTTGACCTCAGATTTATAATGTTGGGTGGCCACAAATTAAGCCTAATCATACTCTCCACAATCGTGTCTCAACAACATACTTTTTTATTTTTATATATAATAATAATATTATTATTAACAAAATAATTCTTAGACCAGTAACGTTTGTGAAAGGTACAACATTTGTGTAATAAGCAATTTGTACACTATTATAATTTGTTCTCTTTATGTGGCAACCGCAGATGCATATAGAGAAGAATATCTTTTGTTTGAGTTTTCGTGATTAGGTCGTATATTAAATTAATTAAAATATTATTTTTCGGGTACGTGATTGATATGCATATGATAAAAAAGAATTAAGATACGAAGTTGTGACGTACAAGAAATTAAAATTCAAGATTCCTCGAATTAACTAGACTAATTAATCATTGCATTTGTTAGTTAAAATTAGACTATTCCAACAGACTCGATTCATATGTATTCAATACGTGAGTACAAAAATATATAAACGAGTCAAATAAATTATAATGGGGCGAATGCGATGGTCCCTCTACAATTTGAGTCGTTAATTTATGGTGCAAGAGTTCCGAGATGGAATCCATGCATCGAGACGCAAAATCGAAATAATATCTTGGTTTATTAGTAATATATAAATAGCGGTGAGAAAGAAAATTGAATCAAAATAAAGTGCTCTTTTCCTCTCTCTCTCTCTCTCTCTCTCACAAGTTTAGAGAAGGGGCTTAATGGAGTAATAACTAAGACCATCTCCAACCCTATACTCTATTTTACAGTATGCTACACTTTAAAATGAAGTATGATATACTCTATTTTAGAAATTCATTCCAACCACGTACTTTATATACATACTCTATTCGTAGTTTTTCATTTATTTTACATAATTAACATTTCCTAATATATCATAAATATTAAATAATTAATAAAATTGTATCTTAAATAACATAATTTAAGTATATTGTGGATTGCTAATTTTTTATTTACATAAAATAAAATAAGTTAAATTAAATAAAAATTATAAATTTTAGTTATAAATGAAATATAAAATACAATAAATTATAAATCAGATTATATTAATGAAATTTAGTTAAATTATGTTTTTATAGTTTAATATTGTTCAAATAGTGAAAATAGAGTATGAAGTATTGAACAGTAAAACTCCATATATAGAGTTTTACTGTTCAATACTCTATACTCTTGCTGCAAAATAGAGTACGGTTGGAATGCCCTCCGTACTCCAAAATGAAGTAATACTCCATTTTAAAGTATGGGTTGGAGATGCTCTAATAACTATGCATTGCATGCAACTGAACTTTTCAAGTTGCTTCTGTGAAATTTGCAGAGAACGCAGCAAACAACACTCACACACAGGTTTACAATCTGCGGCGCCTCTCGTTTCAACCTCGCAACACGTGTCACAATAATACTGGCCCTCGTCTCGTCTCGTCATCTTCGATTAGTATCCTCTGTTGCATTTTCGGGTGATATTTCTTACTATTTGCACCCTCAAATACTCAGAAACGTGTTAAAAATATCCTCAGAATCAGCACTTTTGCTTATAAAAATCTTTAATCACGATTAATCTCGAAAATTTTTACAGCATGTAACGAGGCATCCGACAATGCAATGGAAAATATAATCACGAAATAGAATAGGATATTCAAAAGCCCGTTAAGGTACTGGATTGGGCAAATAAAAGGCCGCATTCGGCCCGAATCCAGGTTTTGGGCCACCATAATCGGGCTGGGCTTATCCAAATTGGGCCATAAATTTTAAAATTGATTTTTTTTTTTGCCCTTTTTTTTCATTTTATTTAATCAAAAGCCCAAAAAAAAAAAAGCTAAAACCCCAAATCTCAGCTTTCGACGTTGCCGCCGTGAAATCGCCGGAAACATCCATCCAGTGGTAATGGACGAGGCACCACCACCTGCTGCTGCTGCTGCTGCTGCTCCCCCCGCCCCAGCCGCCGGCCCCGAAACTACTGCGAATCAGACGATTTACATTAATAACCTCAACGAGAAGATTAAACTCGAAGGTATTGTTTTGTGATGGGATGAGTTGTTAATTTGTGAGAATTTGGCATTTCGATGATTGATTTTGGTTGATTATGTTGGTAGAATTGAAGAAATCGCTGCACGCGGTGTTTTCGCAGTTCGGGAAGATACTGGAGGTGTTGGCGTTCAAAACCCTAAAGCATAAGGGGCAGGCGTGGGTTGTGTTTGAGGAGGTGTCTTCCGCCTCCAATGCGCTTCGTCAAATGCAGGGGTTCCCGTTCTACGACAAGCCGATGGTATGAATGTGCTTAATTTGCTTGTGTTTATTTGTATATAATTTGTTCTGGTTTCCTCTACTATTCATAAATTTGAAAAAATCGATTGTTATTACTTTAGATGCAACAGTGTATATGTTCGTGCATTGATTTGGATGCTGTTTTTCTTTGAGTGTGGTTGGTTTAAGTTTCCTCTGAAGGCACTAGAACAAGAGACATACTATACCAATTGAACAAAATCACTATGCTATGGTTTATACTGAACTAGGACAGAAATGGAGAAAGGTTCTAGGGATGCATGGTTAAGGAAGCACATTTTGTTTTTGGGATCCACATGAAAGACTGTGAGTATAATGAGCGTAATGTACGGCTGACATCCAGGTTTTGTATTTACTATGGTCTTAGATTGACATCCCACTCTAGCTAGTGACTAGTGTTAAAGGTGAGAAGAGGATGATTTAGTTGGTATATGAGGTAGTTGATGGAATCATGGAATCTCTTATTTGGCTGTTAGAAAGAAGAATATAGAAAGAAGGATTTATCGAGTTCTTGGTGCATAGGAAATCATTTGTGTTTTTTAGAGGTCTCTATCTCTCATGGCAATTAGCCACTGCAAAACCATGTCAATATATTGTCTCTATGTTAGTACTTTTGTAACAAAATGGTTCTTAATTGTTCTTCCCCTGTTTGAAGTAGTAATGTAGTCCAATTATATGTCCCGATGGAATGCTATTTCTTTTGTTGCTGTCCGGTCCTGCTAGATTTCCTGATGAGGTACAATGACTTCATCAGACACTGAAAATGGGGCTTTGAGTATTCACATCCTCACATATTGTTTCCCTATTAGAGGGTCATAAATACATATAGTGCTTTTGCTGCCATCGGTATCGTTACTTGTGACACATTGAGCATTACTTCTTCATTTTCATGGTGTTATGTGACTATATCGATGACTACTGCAGACCTCATGTGTTTCTTTTTGCTAATCTCAGCGGATACAATATGCAAAAACAAAATCTGATGTCATAGCTAAGGCAGATGGCACTTTTGTACCTCGAGAAAAAAGGAAGAAGCATGATGACAAGGGTAAGTAATCTTTTTTTGCTGCACATGAAAAAGAGGGAGGGTGATCTTACCTATAATCTCTGTATACAATAGCAAATTCTCATTAACAGATTAGAATCACTAGAAATGAAATGAGATCAAGTACTATTTGGCACTATATATGATAATCTGTGCAATATGCGTGCATGCACTCGGATGAACTATGCATTGGCCAATACTACTGTAGCAACCAATCACAAGAAAGATAACTAAGAGGTCAAGTAAAACTTGGCAAGAAATTGTGGAGTTTGATGATAGCTTTGAAATGTTTCTATGCATAGTTCTTTCTTCGAATAAGTTATAGTACTAGTTTTTAGCGGTAACAGATAAAATTGAGGTTAATTGCTCAAGTTAAGGGGATATTTGACATTGGAACAAGATAAATTCAGTGCGATGTGTATACGTATGAGATCTCTCTAATAAACAACACTAATTTTTCTGCTTTTGAAACTGGGTTGATTTTAATTTTCTATTAGGCATTGCCCAATCAATCGTATTTACTACTCACTATGCTTCTCTGGCCTTACTCTGCTTCTATTACAGGAAGAAAGAAGAAGGAACAGCATGATGGTAACCAAGGAGCAGCTGGTCTTAATCCCGCATATGCTGGTGCTTACGGTGCAGCTCCTCCTGTAAGTATTCAGTCATTATGTCTAAGATTCTCATCATTATCGACTCCAACTTTTGAAATTCACGTCGTTGAAAATTCATTTCTCCCATTGGTTTATGGAAAATGTTGTTTTGATCTCTCATTAAGTATCATTTGTCCTTATGTGGTACAGCTATCTCAACTCCCGTATATGGCTGGTGCTAGAGCTGTCCCCGAGGCTCCTGCCCCTCCGAATAACATACTGTTCATTCAAAATCTTCCCCACCAAACAACTTCTATGATGCTGCAAATGCTCTTCAGCCAGTGCCCTGGATTCAAGGAAGTCAGGATGGTGGAAACTAAACCCGGTATTGCTTTCGTAGAATACGAAAACGAGATGCAGTCGACTGTAGCAATGCAGGGCCTTCAAGGATTTAAGATCACTGATGATCATCCTATGTTGGTCACCTATGCCAAGAAATAGAAAGAAATGAACCTCTTTTCCCTTTGTGCTTTTTCTCTCTATGGAGAATTGGATCGAGCAGGGCTCAGATTCTGCCTGTACGAGTGTAATCGTAGTGTAATTACTCGGTAGATACTACTTTCCAATTTGATATTTTTTCGCCATTCCAAAACTATGAACTGATGTTTTTCTTCGTTTTCCTTTTTTCATTCCGCGAGTTCGTCTATCTCATACATCCGTGCAAAGGACTTACCAATTACTGCTATTGTAGTGGCCGTTCGATTCAATCAGTAGAATATGAGTGCAGAAATTTGCCTAAATCAATAGCAATGTGCAAAAGCAGACGAACAATATCAAGAACACGTACGTACATATATAGTAATGGATACCGATTCAACAGAGAGAGTATGCAAAATCATGAGAAATCGAAGTATGAGGCCAGTTAACGTCGTGAAATCTATCTATCTTATACTCTTTCCAGCTCCACGTTGTGTTTATGCAGCTGTTCTTTCAACTCAGTTGTCCATCCTTCGATCAGTCGCTCCTGCTTCTTGATAACCTCGCTCATTACCTTCAATTCTTCCTCCATCATACCGATTTCCTGAAACAGATACGAGCACGACTGTTAGCATCGGGAAAGGGTATTATTAAAAGCCAAGTGATATCTCGTGCTAATGCATTACCTTCTGTAAGGTTTCGGCTCTGGTAGGCTGATCCTCTCGTTGCAAACCAATGAAATAGAGCTGAAGCTTTTTAGCTGCCTCCATGAAGTCTCTAGCATGTCTCTCAACATCAACTAAAGCAGATAAACCACATGTTACTTCCTTTACGTATGCCTCGACTACATCAATATATACTATCTGAGGATGGTGATAGCTGTGTGGTGAACACAAGCGAAAACCCAAATTTCGTTTACTTCAAAGGTCAGCCGGAATCTAGTTTGAAACGAAAGACAATAGATGTTCTTTTATACAATAGTGAACTAGAAGAAATTTTCAAGTGCAAGTGAAAATCCGAAAGTCTATTTCCTCAGATATATAAGCAAAGATATAGTATCAAAACGAGAGCGATAACTTGTTCTGTTAACAACGAACTAGAATCGACACACGAGTGCATATTTCAATATCTAAAACCTCCACTCATACTCCGGACTGGAAAGGTAATCGGGAAATTTTAACTCACTCTGATGAGAAGGATGGGGAGAACGATCGATAGCTTGAAGTTCTCGGGCAGGTAAGCAAGGCAATAGAGCAGCCTCCAAGGCCATTACATGAGAGATCATGTCCTCCTTCTCCGACGGAGGAGAAGACGACTGCAATTGCGGATCTTGAGCCTCGACCTGCTGCCTTTCAGCCATATCTGCCTAACACACCAACAGCGGCAACTTAGATTACAGTTCAAAAGTGGTGAAAGAGAAACAAAATTGTCACAGGCAATTCACCGAACACCTCGTGTGCAGAAAAAAAGGACAAGAAACCCGCTGCAAAAACAGCTCAAATCTCCGGCCCAGAAGCATTAATTTCACAACCACGCCATGGAACAGTTAGATTTCAGTGAAAGAATATCGCAGGAATGCTTAACAAAAAAAAAAAAAAACACACACACACACACACAAGCTTTCTTCCTTCGAAATATACATACACGGATGAACAAATGCGCATGCGTGGTTGTGCGAGATAGAGAGAGAAAATGAATGAGAAGCTACAGTTTCAATTTCACCATCTTCGAATGTACCTGATCAATCGAGATCCCTGCGCGCGAAGCTTGAGAGAGAGAGAGAGAGAAGGGCAAACTCGGAACCGGATTTCCGTTTTTTCTTTACAATTTAATAATTTTGTTCTTTGAAATTCTTCGACCTGCCAAATTTTATACTACCAAAAATTTCTCGAATTTTCGAGCGTTTTATGTGTATTCAATTATTCTTTAAATTTATATTATTTCCCTTTTTTGTTTTAAAAACACGGGTCTGATAAAAGTATTGTTCGACAAAGTATAAACTTTTCACGGGTTTAGTAAAAATAAAATAAACGAAAAAATGCGTCAAATTATTAGCACACACTAATAAACATGCGTTTTCGACACATTGAAATACATGCAAAAAGTCAAATCGTATAAACAAAATGCACCGATGAACATGTATTTTAGACATATTGAAGTACGTACAAAAAGTCAAATCGTGCAAACAGTCTAATCTAATCATACTAATACGGGGACAGATGAAGTATATTTTAATACAAAGTCCCAAACTCGGATTTGGCGCTTGACAAAATAATTTTGACATAAATTATCAAAATATCAATTCGAACTAGGAGTGAAGGGTTACATTACATTAATATACTGAATAATATATATACTAGAGAAAAGGAAGTAACTCATTATACAGTAATCTGTGAAATTCAAATACAAATTTACCAAAAATCCACTAGTTACTTGAAGTTGAAGTTCACCTGCACAAGATAACGCATCCTAATTTGCTCCACATTGTACACTATGTATTCATTATACAGCAAACTGTCCTGCAATGCCATAAACCAAATGAATTCAGACCTTGTTTTTATGTGTGTGTGTGTGTGTGTGTGAGAGAGAGAGAGAGAGAGAGAGAGAGTGGTGGTGGTGGTGGGTGTAGGAAGGTCTTGACCTTGGTTCTTTGTTGCTCTTTTGGTCTTCCCATAGGAACGATTACACCGTCTTCGAGTGTCTTTGCCTCGGATAAATCTGGGGCAGTCGCACCGACTCCTTTTGTGCTATAACGATTCAATTAAAAGATTTTGGATGAGCGAAAAGTTAAATGTATAAGCAACAGTAAGTCAGGAGACATTCGTTGCCTATGTAACATAAAATCGTACCTAAGTTTCCCGGGTGGCAACTTGTCGGCATTATAGTTAGCTGTTTGTAGCTCAGCCATGTCGCCTAATGCTACCTGTGAGGCAATTCACGCAATAAGAAAAGGAAATATTCAAGACAGCATATTCATCAGCTATAATTGAAATACTGCAACGATGTAGTAATAGCCGAAAACGTTGATGCAAAGAGGCAAGCAGGGTGAGATGGTAAATCACCTCGCACAGAAGCAGCACACCAGCACTGGAAGATTTAGTTGAAAAGCAATAATTAGCACTTTTTGAGAACATGTCTGCAAAATAAACACCTTTTCCAAACATGTAACCCGTGGAAGGCGCTTCTGGAGGAGCAATACGCAAACCTGGCACGTTTTTTAGATGAGTTATCTAGAGGTATGGTAAATGAAAAAACAATTATGATAGTACTGATAAAAGTAAATATAACCTTGGGACAGGATCCCCATCCAGTTTGTGAGACGAGACCCATGCCACAGAAGCATTCTGTTTTTGGTCGTCGTAAACTGCCGATCATTGTATGGAAAATCTAGTCATGCTTGAGTAAAAATAATGTAAAGCTAATTTATATTGTATTCAAGCAAAAAGTCACGAAAGCTTTTGGAATATCGTAGTTATGCGAGGCTTACTTTGTGAAATTGTTCGGATTCACCCTCTCTTGACACCTCAAATATCTGAGTGATATCAACATCATAACCTGAATGCGTCTTTGCATGAGTGTTCTTTGTGTATTTCTCAATCTGAGACATAAAAATATTTTATGATTTGGTTCAATAAAGAAGAAATCATATTGAAGGATTGCACGTCAATATCAAGTTCTAACAACTACTAAAGCTGGAAATCAACACCAATAAGTGAAGGCCAAGTTACCATGGAGTATTCCTCAGAATGAACTTCAAGGGGTACAAGTTCACATCGGAGCCGCCTATATTGAGAATAAAGGGGATCCTAAAAGCCAAAAGTGGTATATTATCAAAACAGAATGTCTTACAGGATATGTAATTGATGGCAAATGAATGCTAAAATAATATTAGTCCTAACGTTAGGTTTTGATCTGTGAATATCTCAATATTAATCGTGTAGTATCAGGATGAATCAGATAATCAAACAACCAGATAAAACAATCAAGTGATTTATGATAAGCAAGGAAATTTACACATCAAGAAAGCAGGTAGGTAGTGCTATACTGTCAGTGCGAGGTGAGAAAGATACTAATTCTAGCAAAATGCTATGGAAAACTGGAAATTAAAAGTGAATCTGGTGTAACTGAGTAATGGCTAGACATGACGTACCTCCATATCAACATCATCCTCGATCAACTTCATCGCAACCTCAATTTCACTAAGTGCTTCAACCTATTTTTTGGAAGAATCAGATAACAAAATTTTAGAATCAAAACCAAAAATGGAGAATCTAAAATTCAGTCTTGAAATCTGTTCACTAACACAATATTCTACTGCAGTTTATCACAGCCTTGCCAGGCCATTTAGTCATGGACATAGTATATTTTATCTCAATACTTGTGAAGCATAGATATAGGAAAGAGATTTACCATTTCCAGTTTCATCTTTAGCTTTTGAGGGGTATCTATGGCAAACAAACCTGTCACCGTGAATAGTCATACCATGATTCAGAATCACATAACAGAATGTCTAGATGAAGAAGAAACAAAAATAAGAAATTTTCGAGGTCAGGGAAATCAAGTCAAGTCGGCAAAGCCTAGAATCACAGAAGAATCATGTCAAAAATTATGTTAGAACGGTGTGTCCATAATAACAAGTGAAGGATAGTTACCTGTATTTTTGAAACCAAAGTCATGAGGAATCACTGTATAAAATTCCCTGCAAGTTGAAAACTAATGTGAAATCTAAGTGTGCTCCAAATCAAGCCTTTAGCAAACGTTCAGATACAAACTGGGCATGCATAATGCAACTGTTTTATAAACCAGAAACTCAATCCCAAAACAAACAGCAAATACATTACCCGCTTAATTGCTGAAGTGTCTTCCGATCAGCTTTTCCAATCACATCAGCAATCCTTTTCAGGACCTCGTAACCCTTTGGATCAAATATTTGAAAAAGGATAAGTGTTACCCAAATAGTTAACAAAGAGATGTTTCTTTATTTCTGCTATTCATCAATAAAAGTTGAGTATGGTGCCAGACGAAGAAAATTGGGCAGTGATTACTGGTTACACCAGCTAGTTCAATGCTAACAGACCTCCCAAGCAATTATGGAACATGATAAACATATGCAAGATCCAACGCTGCCTTAACACAAAACAAAGATAAAAGAACCTGACAGAAACAAACAAATCAAAGGAAGAGAGAAGAACCTCCAAATGCAAATAATCCCATCGAGCCCAACTAACACAAATTCAAAACATAATCACTAGAACATATAACATAAGGATAACTGGTTCAGAGTGCAACTATATCTCACCTTTAAAACTGTGGCTTTGCTCAATTTTCCCAGTGGTAATTTTTCAGCATTGTATCCTATTACAACAAAAAAAAGAATCAAATCAAGATAATTGATAAAATTGTATACCACTATCAAATATCCAAAACTTGTGACAAATTGAACATGGGTTAGTTTCTAACAGAATGCGTTTGTTGAGAATGTCCCCAATCAGAGGAGAGGAGAGGACAATAGTATAAGTTATAACCAATTTGATACAGGAAAAATAACTCAAAGGCAACAAATATAGCATGAGGATGCATAACAGGTTAATAGGCATTGTCTGACATATGTATTTGCGTACGTGTTTGCGTTCACACATATCAAACAAACTAACCTATCTCCATCATCTGTTGCCTCATCATGCTCATGTTGCAAATAAGCGAGATAAACTTTGCAATACGAGGTTCCACCTTTGATTCTGCAGGTGTCAATGTTCTTGTGGGTTTCTTTTCTGCTCGAACCTGAAAATGATTTTCAATGCCTTAGCTGCTGAATTCTCACAAACAATTTAACAACTGCAACAAGCATGACAATGGGATACGTTATGTTTCACCTTTAAGCAAGCAACAAATATTATTAAGTTCTTTTGTTCATATAAATGATGACTTGGGTATTGATCTATAGTTTCATGTAGCACAAACTAGATGTCCATAAATTATGCAGGTAGCAATTCAACAATACAAAAGGCAAAAAGAAAATAATTGCATTAGGGATAAAACAACTTACTGCTGGTTCATTTTTTGATTCACTGTAGTCCATTTCCAACCAAGTATAGAGGCGTGGATAACTGACAAAGTTTCTTCTATCACACCAATAGTTACGTGTCTTGTCATAGAACTTATTCTCAAACTCATCGATAGCAGCTTGTTGTGAGGTGTAGGGTTCACTCAACTTGTTTTGGCCCTTCACCCCTACTCTTCCCCATCTGTAGTACACCATGAATCTGCTACCATCATCAGATTCTGCAATTGGAAGCTTAGGGGGGTCATATTATCTAAAAAAATTGACGGTATGTCAGGCATGATGCATCCATGTATTAATTGATTCCAGATTACACACAACAAACATCTAATTCCCTACAACATTTTCAAATAAAATGATAAGATCTCTATTACTTTTAGCCCTGTGCTGCATGAACTGAATCACTGAATGTTGGGAGTTTGGGACTAACCTAGAACTTGAATGGCATAGAATTTATTATTGTTCTGATCCATGTTTGTTTGATTCAGCATGGCATCATAAATATCATCACCCTGCATCAGAAAACAAAAGTCAATAGCAAATAAAGAAAAACATCACTTTTGCCTTTTTCTTTGTTTATTAAAAGACACCCTTAAATGCCTTACTACTTGCAGCACGTGATACTGAGCCTTAATATGGTCGGGCAGGCATTTGTCCATGACAGCTGAACCTTTCTTAACAGATTTCACAATTTTCTCCTCCTTGACTTCCACTTCCTGCTCCTTGACCTTCACTTCCTCCATTACTGATACATTATCAACTAATTGCAGAAGCCAATTTCAGGTTTTCATATCTAATGTGAGTGGATAGTTATGAGATGATAGAAGGTGGGCAATATTCAATGACAGCATGTATGATATCATATTAATGTTCGAACACGAAACACGTTCACTATATGAAGCAGCTAATGCATCAAAAAATTCACCAGTTGCTAATACATTGTGTTTTAAGGGGATCAACCTGCCTAAGATTTACACGACCAAAATCCGGAATGGCACTCTGAAACTTACTTTTCCAGATAAAAGCAAAATTAACCGATTACCTGGAACACTGTCTGGTGAAACATTGTCATTGTGAGAGCAAAGCCTGTCCAGAAGCTCCCTCTTCGTGCCGCTGGCAGAAATTCCTCGTATAGCAGCCTGTTCTCTGAGCTGATTTCTAGTCATTCTTTGCAACTCATCAGAGGTCTTGCTCTTCTGTGGAACAAAGGAGTCCACATTTTCCTTCTTGGTTTCATTATCTGCTGCAAATAAAATTCCATTAATATCAAAATTATATATGACTATCGCACAGTAAAATTTCGAGCAACGGAACATACAGTCTGACTCCACCAAGTAACCACTTCACCACCATAAACTACAGTAAAAGCAGCTTCATCAATCAAACAATTTCATGGGCATGGAGTAGGCAATTACCCTGGTCATTGTCTGCAACATTCTCGTCATCGGCGCCAGAAAGCCTCTCCACAAGCTCTTGCTTAGTTCCAGCAGCAGAAATTCCTCGAGCTGAGGCCTCTTCACGAAGCTGCTTCACAGTCATGCCACGCAGCTCCTCAACGGCCTTCCTCTTCGGCTGCGCTTCCGCATCGGCGCCCTCGGCTTCACAATCTCTCTCCCTCTTTCGACCTTTTGAATCCTCCCCCGCTTCCCCCCTCTCGCCTCTAATAGCAGCTTCAAGTCTCCGAACCTCCGAATTCATATAGCAAATCGACAAATCAACACTAACAAAATCCTAATTAAAAACGACAATGACCGTGCCAGTTGAATTTACCAGAGTAGGTTTTATTCCGGAGGTGCTGAGGCCGCGCTTGGCCAGTTCGGCGCGGAGTTCGTCCACTTTGAGATCCTTCGTCGCCATTGTTGAGGTTAGAGAGAGAAAATGAGGAGTGAGAAAGTTGGAGGGGTTTTCAAAATTTGAGGGTTTTAAATAAGGCTTTGAAAAATGAGAAGCTTACTAGAGAAGAAGCTTACGGCGAAATCTTCAGTGCGAGCCACGACCTTTTGGCGCGTCCTCCACCAATTACTATTTTTTAAAATTATTTTTCGTTTAAAAGTCGAGATACGGATGGCTCGAACTCGAACGTATGATCTTTGATCGTATGATTGTCAACATATGCATATAAGATTTGCATTGTTTCAGTTATCGTTTCAATCATGTTAAAATAACTTTGTTAGTGAGCATAGTTGTCGGTCGGACGAAGGAAGTATTAGTTAGGCAACAAATTAAGGCCCCGTTTGGTAGCATAGATGAGATAAGGTATGATAAGATAAAATTTTGAAAAGTTATCTTGATGCGTGAGATAAAGTCAAGATAAGAAATTTTAATGTGAGTGTTTGGTATGCAAGATTTTGTGTTTGATAAAATTGTGAAATTAATGTGAGTGTTTGGTATGCAAGATTTTGTGTTTGATAAAATTGTGAAATTACATAGCTACCCTTGTAAATAGTGACAAAATAGATGAAACCCTTTCTTGTTTCCCCTCCAGGCTCCATCTCTCCTCTTTTCCATCGCCGCCCACCTCAACTTCTGCAGAACCCAATTTCTCCTTTCTCTCTTCTCTTCCGAGTTCCAAACACATTTCTCTCTCTCTATCTTGATTATCACTATCTTAACAATCTCTACAGCAATTACTTCATCTCTACTGCACCGACTGCCCTACTCCCACTTCTCTCTCTCTCACCTTCTGCCTCTGCTTGATTCTTTGTTTTTCTTGCTGAGTGGACTAGAGTGTTGTTGAGAGATTTCACGGGTATGCATCGTTGATGATGTGGCTGAGGTTGAACGGTTCATCGCCGGAATCTGAGAGGATGGGGTTTTCGAAGCGGGCGGCGATGGGTGCGATGTGTTCAGTGGGAGATGGGAGTGGGACGGGGAGGTATCCTCTCTACCAAATCGAGGGATTGTAGTGGCAAGAACCCTAATTTTCTTTGATTTCTGGACGAGAAAATTAAACACCCCTTTGATCCATAAATTGAAGGATATAATTGTCATTTCGCTTCTATCACAGGTTTACTGTTCAAACCCCCAATTATAATCGCAGCAAAAAGGC
Source organism: Thymus mandschuricus (assembly GCA_029379335.1). Taxonomy (NCBI): domain Eukaryota; kingdom Viridiplantae; phylum Streptophyta; class Magnoliopsida; order Lamiales; family Lamiaceae; genus Thymus; species Thymus mandschuricus. The sequence continues at coordinate 793,712 of CM057071.1, forward strand.
ACGATAATATTTATTGAAGGCTATAGTGTTTGGCCAGATTACTATACCGGGCCCGAAAATTAAAACGGGCTTCCAAGATTACCAACTATGATACCAAACAGCTAACTAACCCATGATAAAAACTCTTATCATGGCTTAACTAACGAACCAAACAAGCCCTAAAAGTTCCTTTTAACCTGTTCACAACAATAACTTTGAGTTTATTGCTGTTGACTAGGCTTATGCCGCTACGAGGTGATCCGTTTCGTTCAAGTTAAGTAAAAGATAGTACGATTGAGTTACTGTTTGTTGGTGTTTTGGATGGAGTTAGATTGACATCACGATAAACATGATTATATTTATATGCTAGTCGAGTTCGAACTTAACACTTTGTCACGGAGCATCGTGTAAACAAGTGCATCGTGCAACTAATAACGTTCCATCCGAGCTTGCTCAAAACTTGGTGCTTGAGATGACCCGGTTACATTACTTGCCTGAGTGGTCCATCAAAACAAGATACGTACGTGCTAAAAACTTCTTTCATTAACTTCGAAACATATATAATTTGAAGACCGACCAGATAGCTTAAGTTGCTCAAACAAAGCTATAATCAAGATTTAAACCATTACTCAATCCATCTCACTTCATTTGATAACACGTTCAGTATATTTAAGGGGTTTAGATGATACAAACAACTAAATACGGAGTATACAGTGATGAACGAAGAAGAACCAAAGATACTATGAAATTCCAAAATAAATTAAGGTTGTCTTCTCTTTGATGCGAAAGAAAATGAGAGAAAAGATAAATTCACCCTATAAATCCCACCCCTTTTCTCACATTTTCTATTTTTTCCCCTTCATTTGCACTACAATTGAGAGAAAATAATATCTCTCCAATTTGGTGTTGAAAATATTAGCTCCAATTTAAGGAGTAAAATCTCCCCCTCATATATATAATAGGTGAGAAAAATGGTGAAATTTATAGAGTAATTTTCTCTTTTCTCTCATTTTATTTCGCATCAAAGAGAATGCAACTTAAATGAATAATTACAACATGAGACAATAGAGGCATCTACAATTTAACAATATAATGTTTTTTTCATCAATTACAATTATTTGTTTATATAAATTGAATATTCCTCATAAAATAATAATAAAATGACAATTATTTTCAAGAGAGAAATAAAATAAAAAATTTGAAAGCGCAAAATTGAGGCAGAAAATAAGGGGGGCTCCCGCCGGCCTTACTCAAAACGCCAATCTCACTCAACTAGCATCACCGCCGTCGCCGGATTTTTACGCCGCCGCCTCCGCCGCCGCTGCAGAATTTCCCGGCGAATTCAGTGAATCTATCATCTACAATGCTACACGAATTGCTGCTGTCGCTTCTAGGTTACACAGGAGATCTCATAGTCGACGAGAGAGAACGGCGGGAATCTCTCGGCATTAAGTTATCCCCGGAGGCGCCGCTCGCCGAGGAGCCGACTTTCAAGCTCGCTTCCGATCTTTCATTCATTGAACCCAGCGATAGGTATTTACTCTCCTTTTTTTCGAAATATTGACGGTGTTGCTTTTTTGGTAAGTTAAGTAAAGTCATTCCGATGAATGCGCCGAAGAATGGGAGTTTTCTGCAGTTTACTTTTTGCTTGGGGTTGTCACTGCATTTTTTGAGGTATGAATATGATAGCTCGCAAGTATGCTAAGATAGTAGCCGAGAACTAGTATTTGTTTTTGATTTAGAATCATCGAACAATCCTAGGGAATTATTGTCATGGCATCGATTCTGATTGGTGGGGTAAAAATGGAATATGTTGTATTAATGGTAGCTCATCTGTTTCCGAATATGCATTTGTTTCAATTAAGAGGAAGTCCAGCGAGGGAGTAGATATGCTAGGGCACTTCTGCTCAACTTACTGTCTTTGTAATTTCATCGTTATTTGCTGAATTATTCAAACTGCATGTACATGTATCTACTCATATGGTATGCATATGCATCTTTGTCATGTGCGGATAGATGGATTTAGGTTGTTGATGTGGTATTTGATTCTGGATGGCAGGCAGGTAATTGAGAGGGTAATCACCCTAGGTTTCTACTACAGGGAGCTAGAACGCTTTGCTGCTAAATCTCGAAATTTGAGTTGGATCAGACATTCGAATGAGTCTCCTTTGACAAGAGCAACCGAGATTTTGAAAGTGAAGAAACTCAAGCCTAGTGTATATAGGAGAGCATTAGCTATTGGAATCGTTGAGGTGTTGTCGATTTACAGGTCTGCCGTTTTGCATATTGAGCAGAAATTATTATCAGATTCGCTGCCCATCTTGGCATCTGTGACACAAGGACTGAATAAAGTAAGGGATTGTCCTAAAGCTATAATTATCTAATAATATGGATGTTTAGCTATGATTGGCGCGTAGGTTGTGAATTCTTAGCTATCACCTGTGAATGTGTTCGTAATTGCATTTTTTATGGCCTATAGCTGGCATAGTTTTGTCTCACTAAAATCTTATCTTGAGAATAACCTCAAGCAAAGCTCTAGTTTTTTTTTTTTTTTTTTTGACATCTACTCAACCTCTAAATTAGTCGTACTAACTTGCAAAATATGTTTTAGTTCTTCATTTTGCTGCCGCCTCTTTATGAACTCATTTTGGAGATCGAGCGTGATAATATAAGTGGAGGTAGACTTCTGAACCTCCTACATAAACGATGCCATTGTGGGGTTCCTGAGCTGCAAACATGCATTCAGCGGTATGCATTATATGTCCAGTTCTCTTCCATAATACATTTAAACATTTTGCTTTGCTTTCTTCTTTGGTTAGAAGTCACAGATCTGATATTGAACTAATTTCCGCTATCGAGCAGTCTTCTATGGCATGGGCATCAAGTTCTGTACAATCAGCTTACATCATGGATGGTTTATGGGATTCTTCACGACCAGTATGGAGAATTTTTCATTAGTAGGTATGGACTTTTGCATGTTCTGTATTTATTGTGAATTCACTCAACAAAATAGCTTTATAATCTACGTTTGGATAAATGTATCTTGTCCCAGGCAAGAGGATGTGGATTCTGAAAACAACTTGACTGCAGATACAACTGAGAAATTGGCTCGTTTGTCAACTAACGACGTAACTGATTGGCATATAGGCTTCCATATTTCTCTGGTATGTACATCTTGGGTATGGTCTAAGTTATACCAGTTAGGCAGTTCCTATCATCTGTTCATAGATCCTTAAATGTTAAAGAAGATATTGAAGCATCCGCATTGCATAGGTTGTTCATATGAGATAGTCTCTCATTTTTTAGCATCAGATCAGATCTTTGGACATTATGGCCCCAACAACTACAAAAAACTCCTTAACCATGTCAATGGCACGCTAGAGAGGAAGAGAAAGAAAGAAATATTATTATCTTGACACTACTATTTCTCGATCTCATTTCAGGGCATGCTTCCTGAGTATATTCCTATGCACGTTGCTGAATCTATTCTATTTGCTGGAAAAGCTATCAGAGTTCTTCGGAATCCAAGCCCTGCTGTTCAAACTCAGGGTCAGCACATACAAAAAGGATCACAAAGGATTCAAGGATCGATAGGAAGACTTCCTCTACTGAAGGATTTCTCCCTCCAGACTATATTGGCAGGAGTGGAGTTGGTTCCACAATCTGAGGCTGACAAAATCGAGGCTATGCTTCAAAATTTGAAGGTTTTATTCCTTTCAAAATTCAAACAATGAAATTCTAAATGTTTTTTGCATGTGTTAGTAGTGATTGCAGAATATGGCTAGCATTTCATACTTTCTCACTTCCTACCTTTTACTAATTCCATATCTCAGTGACTGTACTTCATACCATTGTGTATATATTGTAATATTATCACACACTTTTTGTAATTCTAATAAATTTTATTTGGTTTTATGTGAAGGAATCTTCTGAGTTCCATAAGAGATCTTTTGAGACTGTGATTGACTCAATTAAAGCGATTGCGGCAAACCATCTTTGGCAGGTCTTGATTTACATGTTGATGTTCTGTTTTTACTTTGATATTATAATGATTTTGTTGTGTTGGTTATATCTACAGCTTGTTGTTGTGCGTGCTGACCTTAATGGCCACTTGAAAGCTCTCAAAGATTATTTCCTTCTAGCAAAAGGCGATTTTTTCCAGGTAGCATATGTTCAATTTTCTTCCTGTTACAACCATTTATATCTTGGTGTAAACATTCTTACTGATCTGTGATATCATAGGTGGTTGCTTATAGGAGATAGTGGAACAAATAAATCAGCTATTCAGGATATAAATTAATTTTTCTTCACTCTGTAAAGCTTTTTTTCTCTTGAAATTGATCTTTATGTGAAGCTGTAAGCTGTTAGATTTCTGGATATATGAGCAGCAATTTCAGTGCAGAAGTTTTTTGTATTCCAGACAACCTTCCGGAAACTCAGCTTATTCTTCAAGCTGTCAAAAAATGTTATCCTCACTTTTTTTAGTAGTATATTGAACGGTGGTATTTTTATGGTAGAGTTTTCTTGAGGAGAGCCGGGTGCTGATGCGTTTACCACCTCGTCAATCAACCGCTGAAGCTGATCTTATGGTTCCTTATCAATTGGTCAGTGTTTCTAATGGAAATAGTAATAAGTATCAACAGTTGATATGTGTTGACATTATTTCTCAGTTATTAACTTGAATCATTGCACTAGAGCTAGAGCCACTGGGCTTAGTCTCGCTGCCCTTGCTCTTTGTTCTTCTTGAGTTTCAATCTGGGCATCGATGTAATACTATACTGAACATAGAAGATTACCTGGTGCAGGCTGCATTAAAGACTATTGGGGAAGAGGATAAATATTTCTCCAGAGTGACTTTGCGGTATGACTTATTTTGGTTTCCAATGATCAACTGAAATTCAAGTTTTTCAGATTCCCCCTTATTTTTTTTTGCGGATATTCAGAATGCCGGGAATCACAATGAAATCCTCTCATGTTGAGTTGCCAAAAGCTAAAGCAAATTTAGATGGAGACTCAGGTATCCAATCCGATGCTTCTGCAGAGATGTCAATTGATGGCTGGGATGGAATTTCTCTCGAATACACAGTTGACTGGCCCTTACAGTTGTTCTTCACACCGGAGGTTCTCTCTAAGTAAGCTATTCACTAAAGAATTCTCTTCTATCTAGATCATCGGCTGAACTAGATAATATAAAAGCTCAGTCAAAACTTTATCGCCAATTAAATCTGATATTGCTGTTGTCTTAGTTGATTTTCTGGCATAGCATCTTCAGTACTTGAGCTACTTTTTCTGTGTAAAACCACACGGTGGAAACAGGTATCTTAGGATCTTTCAGTACTTGCTCCGTCTCAAGCGAACTCAGATGGAATTGGAGAAGTCATGGGCTTCTGCAATGCATCAAGACCATTCTGATTTTGCCAAACATCACAGTAAAAAAGGAGCAACCAATTCAGTATCACAACAGAGACGGCAACGCTTTAGACCAATGTGGCGTATCAGAGAACACATGGCCTTCTTGATTAGAAATCTTCAATTTTATATACAGGTAACTTGCCAAAAGAAATATGCTCTAGTGTTCGGGATGTTTTTGTGATATAATAAGATCATGATGCCCAAGATTCACATCTTCTAAGTAGCTTGCTCGTGTAACATATAGCTGCATATCTGCACATCTTATTCATCAAAGGTTTCTTCTCAAAGGTACTGATTTTGAACTGCTGTTTTGCTAGGTGGATGTGATCGAGTCTCAGTGGAATGTCTTACAAGCTCATATTCAGAATTCTCGCGACTTCACTGAACTGGTGGGATTCCACCAAGAGTAAGTGCTATCATCTTCATCAATATATGCAAAGTTTGCAACAACATCAATTCACTTAGATTTTGCCATCAATTCCTCATCCAAAATTTTATATTGGGTACTCCAAGGGCAACTTTAGCTCAAACATCTGAATGTGTATCTTAACCATTAAAAGTTTGTGCATAAATTTCAATGTTTTCTTAGCTTTAGGAATCTCTGTTTAGTCTTTTGCAAGTAATTGTTTTTATGACTGCTCTTATGTGTATAGGTATCTATCTGCACTTATCTCTCAGTCATTCTTGGACATTGGTTCCGTTTCTCGTATTCTGGATGGTATAATGAAACTCTGCGTCCAGTTTTGCTGGAAGATTGAGAACCAAGAGAATAAAGAAAGCACCGTTGAACTGGAACACATAGCTGAGGTACTACACGCGACACTACACTTGCAAGTCCTAAGTTGAAAAACGTACACACCGTATTCTTTTCTAATGATCACTCCTCTACTTGACTAATACAGGAGTTCAACAAGAAGTCAAATTCATTATACACTATACTCCGAAGTAGCAGGATCGCTGGGAGTCAACGAGCTCCATTTCTTAGGCGCTTTCTTTTGCGACTCAACTTCAACTCCTTCTTCGAGGTAAAACTTTTGCAGAATGGCAGAGGTTTTTTTCTTATTGAATCAGTAAATCCCAATACAGATGACCATATAACATGCGTGTGTTTGCGTTCACAGACTACTGCTAGAGGGGTGCTGAACGTAGTAAGACCTCGCCCAACACTTGCATCCACAATGATTTAGGCTCGCAACCGAACCCTTTCGACAAAATTAAGGTTAGCAATTTTACTTCTGAAGTCACTTTACCTTCTAAAAATCATGATTGAAAGCTTATTTATGGCCTAATCTGATTGTTGTGTGTTTCAGATCCAATGTTTTTGTTCTAGAAGATTCCAAGGTTTGGTTTGCAAATTGAAATTCTGGTAATTGTGTGAGTTTTGTAAATTCCTGTGTTGTAAGTTTGTGTGTATATTATCGAGTGAGTTCACCTGAATATGAAATATTTGACTGTTTTGAAAAAATTAAATATTTTAAATCATGATTTGGAAAAGTTTGAAGAAACCAACATATATTGAAGCATGTGATAATCTGAATTTAGATGGGTTAAGTTATGCATAAGCCGCCGTCACCAACCACATAAGCCCACCAACCAACTATAGTGGAAATATTGGGTAGTTGAGAGGTACTATTTCATACCCATACTCTTACTCTTAGTCTCGTTCATTTAGAGATAAGTTATATTCTCGTTCGTCAACTCAACTGATATATGAATATTATATTAAATGATAGAATTGTAACCCACTAAGGTTTTCCATTCATATTACTTTTTCCACAACTATCACTCACATCTTCATTCCTATTTCGTGAAAAAATTATCCCCTTATTAATGGGATGAAGACTAAGGGAGCATAATCCAAAATGTATTTCAAGAAAACAGGCTGAACTTTTATGCAAACAAAGATTAGCATAGGATTGATTATAGTAGAACTCAACAATAACTCCTACACTATCAGATTACGAAAACACTTTAAAAAATTGTGTAAAGTGAGATGCTTTATTACAAAAAGTACTACTAATTAATTAATTAATTAATTGAATCAATATTTTCATAATTATTCTTGGGTCCAAAACAATATTTTGTGAAAAAAAAGAAAATATTAATTTAAATCCCAGAAGAAAACCTACCAAGAAAATTAAGCACCAAACACCATTTTCTGGAACACACAAGGAGAGGACGACAACAAAACACTGTAACCAGCTTATCTCTCTCTCTCTCTCTCTCTCTCTCTCTCTCTCTCATCATCTTCTTCAATTCAATTCCTCTGAAATTGAAAATGGATTCCAACAACAAACTCCTCCCCCGAACTTCTTCTGAAGCTAACGAAGAATCCCAACTCGACAACCCAAACCAAAACCCACTCCCCCTCGCCTCGATTACCCTCTCTCTCTCCACTCTCCTCCCCTCCCACTTCCTCCCCGCCAAGCAAATCGCCGCCGCCCCCACCAAAGTCCGAATCCCCTCTCAGATTTCCTCCCTCTCCCTCTCCGCCTCCTCCCTCTCCCTGCCCAAGCCCTTCCACAAATCCACCGTCTCCGCTATCCCCTTGCAGAGCACCCTCACCCTCAACCCGCTCCGCCCCTCCAACCCCTCCGGCGGCGCCGTCCTCCGCCGCTCCGCCGTCGTCTGGTTCCGCAACGACCTCCGCATCCACGACAATGAGTGCCTCACGGCCGCCAACAACGACTCGGTGTCGGTGCTGCCGGTCTACTGCTTCGACCCGAGGGACTACGGCAAGTCCTCCTCCGGCTTCGACAAGACGGGGCCGTACCGGGCGGCGTTCCTGACGGAGTCCGTCGCCGATCTGAGGAAGAATCTGCAGGCGCGCGGCTCGGATCTCGTGGTGAGGATCGGCCGGCCGGAGAACGTGCTGCTGGAGGTGGCGAAGGCGGTGGGGGCGGATGCCGTGTATATGCACAGGGAGGTTTCGCACGACGAGGTTAGGGCGGAGGAGAAGGTGGAGGAGGTGATGAAGGATGAGGGAGTGGAGGTGAAGTACTTCTGGGGAAGCACGCTGTACCACATGGATGATCTGCCGTTCAAGCTGGAGGAAATGCCGACGAATTACGGCGGATTTAAGGAGAAGGTGAAGGGATTGGATGTGAGGAACACTGTGGAAGCTTTGGAGAGGATGAAGGGCCTTCCTACGAGAGGGGATGTGGAGGCTGGGGAAATTCCTACATTGGTGGATTTGGGGCTTAATCCGAATGCTGCAACGAGCCAGGTTCGATCTCGATTCTTGTTGATTAATTGGTGTTCTTGTTTTTAGTGGAATGGTTTCCTTTTTTTGGATGAATTGTTGCTAGTTCTTGATTGTGTTGCATTGTGTTTGTGTTCTGTTGTGGGCTACTTTGATATTGCTTTTTCTATGCGCTTTGTGATGATTTTTCGGGCAAAACACTTGCTATTTGCATGTTTTGGTGTGTGGATACTACGTTCTTTGGTTGGGTGTAGATGTCGGAATTGGACATTGCACTTTGAGATATTCGATCTTGCATTCAGTTAATATAGGCAGCTCTTGCTTGCTCAGTGTTATCTAAGGGGATTGTGGGGAAGATAGCAAGTATATGGTGCAAGTTTGGTTCGTTCGTGCGAGCATTACATTTGGTCGGCCTTAGTTTAGATTGTTTTGGGATTCCATTAGTTGCATTGAATCAGGGAAGGGACTGTTAGATTATGTTTTAGTGAAATGAGAAACCAAAGTATAAGATGGAATTATGGGAAAGACATTCGAAATGAGTGCTTCATTGTTTAGTTGAGCAATGTATGCATTGCATTGAAGGGGTTGTATCTCTTCATCAGTTGCTCAAAACAACACAATGATAAGAAAACTTGAAACTTGAAATATATAGGTAGACTGAGATGTTAAATTCTTCCTCTTGACTACGATTAAAAGACCATTTGCATTGCCTCTTGTAGAATGGAAAATCGGCTGCTAATGCTTCTCTTGTGGGTGGGGAGACCGAGGCCTTGCAGAGGCTCAAAACTTTTGCTGCTGAATGCCATTCGAAGCCGAACACCAATAAATCCAAGGATGGAGCTAATGATAGCATATACGGTGCAAACTTCTCGTGCAAAATATCGCCATGGCTAGCCATGGGGTGCCTTTCTCCACGCTCCATGTTTGAGGAGCTGAAGAAATCTACTTCAAGGTACTTAAACAAGAATCTCAATACCTCCCTTTCCTCTACATGCCTAACGTAAACCTCGTGTTTTACAGCATGATATCTGCTGCTTCTGGCAAGCCGAATGGTGGGACTGGTGCAGGTGATACCAGCATGAACTGGTTAATGTACGAGCTTCTGTGGAGGGATTTCTTCAGGTCAGTCGAACTCAACGAACCCTCCCAAACTTGCTAAGTATCCAAGGCTCTTGCCCTTTTCGTTTTTCCACGACTACGAAAACTTAAGTTCGTTTCTTTTCACAGATTCATCACGAGGAAGTACAGTTCTGCGAAGCAGCCGAGCTACTCACCGGCAACAGCTTGTACAGGTGCTGCTGCCTAAGGCAGGAATTGGTTGAAAATGATTCAAAAAAAATTGGCCCAAGATGGAATAATCCCTTTTGTTTAAGAAATATTTAATCTGTTAGTAGTTGAAACTGCTGGAAGGGGGAATACCATTAGAGTTGGTTCTTGATTTGGAGATTTCTCTTTTTTGCCTATTTTTCCTACCCTTCCAATATTCAAGAAACTTATTCGATCATCACCACTCTCTCTCCCTCTCTCTCTCTCTCTCTCTCTCTCTCTCTCTCTCTGTGTGTTCGTGGGTTTGTTTTACTAAGCTAAGTAGGCTTGTAAGTATATGTGATAAGAATTCTAGCACAAGAAATGAATTTGGAGCGAGTATGAAAATGAGTGCTTCCATCTCGATACGTTTTTTATCAATTTAAACTCACAAATATTTATAAAAAAAAAAAAAAGAAAAAAAAGGCGTCAATTAGTATAAGACGAAGGGAATACATTACTTGAGTAAAACGCACAATCCTATTTAACTAATGAGTCGACATAATCGTATTCCCATATAAATACAATTTGCAACGATTACAATCCTCTCTCTCTCTCTCTCTCTCTCTCAAGAAATTGATCATATAATGCCATATATTTGTAAAGATGACAGTACAACAAAAACAACCCACAGAAACATGAAGTAAGCGCAAGTTACCCACGCCCATAATCTTGGACCACCTAGCTCTGCACCCAGAGTGAGGCGCCTGAAGACCAATACACCAATGCAACCCACCGAGGTAGCAAAGAAGACGAGCAACGAGAAGCTGAGGTTGCCTGCATTGTCTATCCTCAAGGGCTCGTTGTAGGCGAAGAAGTTGTATAGCGTGTCGATTAGCCAAGGAACACCGATGCCGATGTAAATGTTCACCGAGTTGCTACACAATTGGCAAAACAAAATATACTCAAACTAAAAGCTACAATGGTTAAAGAATCGGAATGAGTGAAAAGAACCTGCAGGTGATATTTGCAATGGCAGAATCGGCTGTGATCTGCCTCTCTGCTGCAATCTTGCTAGCCATTAAATCCGGCCACGAAGTTCCAGCAGCCAACGCTGTAAAAGCTATGACGTAAGCATCAATACCTGTACATTCGATGCGATATAGTTAGTGTTTCTAGCTCTAAAATGCTGTTGTGCAGGTAGAACGTTATTCTGTAGAGATTATAGCAACCTGTTACACAGCTTATTAGATCTGTAATCCTGGTCACTACATACGCTATCCCACTGATGAAAATTAACGAGCAAATGAAAGAGACCCATCCGTGCGCTATCTGATACGGAGGTACAAAAGCAAACAGAAATCTCCATGGAGCACAGAGCAACTCCCACAATAACTTTGATATCCGCAGACACGTGTTATTCAGTTTTCTTGATTCTGGGCTCTCCAACTGTTGGGGTCAAGGAAAGTAGATACGTGTTATTCAATTTTCAGCACAAAGTAGATAAATCCAATTGAATTACTCCTACATTAAACTAATCAAGCATGATGCAAGAAAGACTGTTGTAAATGAGTTGCGAAGCTCATTGGAGTGTGTAGAGAGGAGAAGAGTACCTTCAATGCATCAACGAACTGTTGCTTCCAGATTGAGAGCAAATCATCGTTATCAGGGATCTCTTTGCTGAATTGCTCCGACGATTCAGCAAGTTCGGTATCTGGCAATTTCTGATACTCATCTGCAGGTTATGCTTTAAATTAACAAACCATGTCACCAAGATCATAGATATAACAGCAAGCATTGTACTTCTATTAGCTATTTGAGCCTCTTTTGCAGCATATTTACATACACACAGAATCAGAACAATTTTGTCAGTCTACAAATGTAATTGAATGTATGTTCAGCATGCTCAGGTCTATGGTATCTTCTACTAGGAGCAAACTTTCTGCAGGTCGAAACCAAAAACAATGTTCACTACTTCGAACTATCTGTCGTAGATGGATAGAGGAAAAAGATCAGCTGCATTTCTGTTTCCTCACTCATACTTACCACTGCATGGAGAAACTTCAGCTGGCACCCATTCTTCTGGCCTCTCTGATCTTGCTCTGAATTATTTGAATTTATAAGGTTAAAACTGGAACTTGTAGATAAGAAGGGAACGAATATTGAGTACATCAACCGAAGACCTACATGGGCAGAGACAAATAGGGCCATCGCTTATCTTGAGCATAGGCATGTATCAGCAATAGCCCAAATTGCAACACTGTCAATGAAGCTTCCCAGAGAGTGATAACATTTGGTGTCCATACCTGCAAATCGGAGGATTTAAGAACCATGAGTAAGTTCATAATACAGAAACCTGCAGTGCAATAAAGGAAATTGTTGTGTTAGAACAAACTAAGGGGGTGCATTACATTATCTGTAGTAAGATAATTTAGCGCTTATAACAAGTAATGCCTTTTATAATCAGTCTTTGTTATTCCAATTATTTTTAATCAAGGCGGACTGAGATAAAACAAAAATACTACCTCCAGAGTTATATATAGCCAGATGTAAGCCCAGAAAGACCAAAAGAGTTCCACAAGCCACACTCCGATATCTGATATCTTTTTCAGTTCACCAGCTTTAGGAACTACAACGCACACGGCATGGATAGGAAACAGATCAAAAGCAGCAGAGCCAACAAGTGTCCCGGGACCTAAACCTGTTGATCAAAAAGATGGCGAGACAGTAAGAATTCAAGTAGGAACAATATCCTACAGACAAAACTTACGCATGGCTCAAGAGCGAAAAGGAAGAGTGAGACTGAAATGGTCTCTATTATGCATATATCAATTACGAGATTGAAATGTTTCATTTTACAAAATATAGCATCCTTCAAAATCTGACATAACTGACTTACATAAAATCCAGCTGTTTATCATACCGGTGGTTATATTTTACAAAACATAAAGATTAATATAACACACAGCCCTCAACTTCCAAAAGGAGGAAACAAATTACTTCTAGCTCTCGTTCTGTCATTCATAATTTTCACATTAATCTTCAAGGATACAAACTGTGAGTCCCGATGATGAATGTAATATGAAAACATGAAGAAAGGATACAAACCTCCAGCATTCAACTGCCCGATATTCCTTATAGCATCAATGGTTGCTAACGATATCTGGGGGAAGCTAGTTCCAAATGCCAGCAGCGAGATGTCAGCTATAGTGTAATTCCAAACCTTTTTGTGTTTGACAACTATGGCATTAGTGGAAGGGTCAATCTCCTCAATTGTCCGAGTATGCTTGACAACATGCTCCATAGACCGGAAGAAACGAGCAGTTATAGCTGATAACCCAATAAAACAGTAGGCAAGAGCCATAAAATACAAGAATCCCCGAACACCATTACTAAGCTTAGTCTCAGCATGGAGAAGAAAGTAAAGCTGGCATTTCTCAACCCCATCCATCTCCCCACCGGTAATATTACCCAGAAGGCCCATCTCGAACCAGAAGTTCAAATTTCAGAGTTCATCCATCACACCAAACAATCCCAGAACCAATCAAGTGCCTGCCCACAAATTACAAGCCATTACCAAAATTAACAAAAAGGCAAACACTACTTCATCAAAGATTACAGAGAACTTCAATCATTAGATGGAAAGAGAAGAAGAGTACAGAGGTGTTTGCCTAAAAAACATTAGTCACTCAATCAATCAAACAAACACTTGAAGTGTGCCTTTTTATGCTGTGAGGCTCTCCCTAAACCTCACATCCTTCAACATTGTCATTTGTGGTTCTCATTCAATCACACATCTATCCAACACCAAACCTCATAAGTCGTAACAACTAATCCTCTTTTCAACTACGAATTCCACTCAATAATCCACAACACAGACAAAACAGGAAGAAATTACACTCGCACCGGAAATCAGATCGAATATTCAAAATCGCCGATCAATCAAAGGTTCATCTATTTCAATTTAATTAAAAAAAAAAAAAAAAAGTTCGGCAACAGGCCAATCATTCACGCTGATCAACTCCGACCAGCTTCTCATAAACTCAGTCGATCAACAAACACACACCACAAACGGAGTAAAAAGTAGAGAGAGAGAGAGTACCGCCGGCGTCGTTTCCCGGCGGCGAGATCCGGCAAAACGTCGGAAAAATCAGCACGGCTACAGAGTAACTAGCTTGATTTAATCCATATCGGTTGCCTTTTCCATCAAAACGGGAGATTCCATTACCAAATGTGAATGAGTGTACGGCTCCAGCTTTTTCTCACTGCTGTGGGATTCTGATGAACATGTCAGCTGTATGCATGTATACACACCTTCACACTCTACTATACGGGGCTATTCTCGTCATTTCACATCTTCGTAAATGCATTTTTATCGACTTTTAAAATGTAAAGAGAATAATGGATACGGGATTCACGTCCGAAAATAAATTAGACGTGTACGTAAATTGTGAACGGACGAATGTGGTATGTTGTTTTTCCATTTGATTACCCTTACTCACCTAAAATGGCAAAACAAAATATATTTATCCCGATTTGAGACGTGTATGAAATCATGTCCAAGCATTTTTCTAATTAATAAAATCGTTTTATTATTTTTTTAAGCACCAATTATTGTCCTCTACTATTTTGTCAAGTTGAAAAATATTATCGAGATATTTTCATTAAGGAACAATTATTTTTATGGCATGCATCACGTGCACAATTCTAAAAGGCACGAACATTGTAGTATAATCATCGCTCCAACGAAATTGAATCGTTTCTTAAAATAGAAAAACGAACAAGCATCTTGGCAGTAGAAATATACTTGCGAAAGGGATCTCTATTGCTTCTGAATAATCATAAGAAATGCGAGAAATATAAATCAAGACTTTTTAGCTAAAAAATCCAAGCTCATAATCTAAGGAATGTAGAGAATTTCGAATAACGGGAAGAACCAACATGAACTGATCCAAAAAAGTGGTTCTGGCAGTAAAAAATCGGAACCCGAAGCTCTGCAAGTTTAGTCTTCATCCTCGCCCTCTTGCTCAGCGATGTTGAAGTAGCGCAGTTCATAGACGTTACGTTCTTTGTTGGAAGAGATGACCCGAAGCCAGTCTCTAACGTTGTGCTTCTTCAAGTATTTCTTAGTCAAATACTTTAGATACCTGAAGATTAAACAATACAGAGCCCATTACTATTGTTGAACACAAACGAGTATGAATCGGATGTAGATGGAAGAAGACGTCAAAGAAAGTCCCAAAAACAGCTATTCTGGATATCAAATGGCCAAATTGTACGATTACAGAAGCTTTACATCTCACTTTGCAGCATGAAAATAGTTCAAAGAACTTCATCTACCAACAGTCTAGTGATACAATTATAAGATGCAAAACTTGGGCAAAGAGGGAATATCTTGCACCGGCCATTTAATTTACGAAAGAAGTTGTAGAAAACTGCTAAGTAGGTTAAGCAAACACCGAATATTTCCCCAGTCTAATGTTCCTCCGTCTAAATCTAATAGTTTCTCAATCTATTTGTTTTCCCCAATCTAATGTTCCTCCGTCTAATAGTTTCTCAATCTATTTGTTTCGATCATGTCACTTGCACTATTTACAGATTGATAATCTATCATTCTAGACTATGCCATACCCAAGTGGCAGAGGATAAAAACTATGAGTAAAATGGTATGACTCCATTATATGATGAATGTATACACCTAAATCCCGCCCGAATTCTTCTTGAGCTACACTACTCTAGTCCATTGCTTGCATAATCCAACAACTTATGCAAGTCTCAATAACACCCATACGATTTAGACTAGCAGCTAACTACAGTATCACCAGTTCCATGACAGAGTAAAATTTCCGAAGGTTTGAACAGTTCGTCTATAATAATTCGAATCTAATTGAACAGCACAAATGGGTGAATATACTCAAACGATATCCACTGATCTCAGTGTTCTAAGTTTCAATCACACAAAAGCTTTCTCGTTACCATCTCTCACTAAATCCAGCATGCGGAAAACAGCAGAACTAACTCTAAACTTAGAGCAACAACAGATACCTACAAGCCTCAGAAGTGAACTCTAACTAACACAAACAGCTACGAAAAACCACGGAATTCTAATCAATGACTGGAAATCAAATTACCTCTTGGAGAAAGTGGAATCGGCGGTGACGGTGATCTTGCTCTTGTCACGAGTTACGGTGACGGAATCGCCGAGGGCGCCGGCCTTCCCGCCGACCTTAATCCTCTCCTGCAGGAACTTCTCGAGCGAGGCAATCTCCATAATCTTATCTTCCACCGGCTTCGTGCAGTCAATCACGAAGGTCGCCGCCTTCTTCTTCCCGCCCTTCGCCCCCGCCGCCGCCGCGCCTTTACTCATCTTTCCTGCAAACGAATCAACAAAACTCCGATCAGAAATTTCGAAACCACGTAGATATCCAGAAGCAGAGCGAAAATGGAGCGGAGCTTACGTCTATGGAGTCGACCGCCAACTGCGAAGTGCGTGTGAGAGATGAGAGAGAGAGAGAGAGAGAACGGAATAAATGAGGGGAAGAGGAAGCTGCTGAGCTAGGGTTTTCTTTTTCCCTTGTTGAAGTTCCCGGTTCGATCGAACCGGGTCATTGTATTGGATCATAAATGAAAACCGGATTTCACTGAAGGCCCATAACACAGGCCCATTTATATATAACCTAGGCCCATTTATAAATATAAATGGGCCAATTTCCTTTAATTACCGGCCCAATACATTTAATACAGTATTTAAATAAAACCCAAAATAAAATTAAATTAAAATTTTAGAAATTAAAATAAACAAACCGGCTATTTCCCGCATGCGAAGCAGAGAGGCGGCGCTCCGCTCTCCGCCGCCGCCGGCCGAAGGATAAGAGAGCAACTCACCGCCGTCGGAGGAAAAACAAACTAGATTCACCGAACTATGGAGGAAGATTTGATTGATTCCGCGCCGTGCTCTTCCATCGCAGTCGATTCCGCACTGCGTATGAGCTCCGTGAGTATTCCTAATCGACCGTTTTTCGATCGGTTCATGATTGAAATCTATAGATACTTGATGCTTTAGTTAGGGTTTATTGTTTCCGAAATTATTGGTGTAATGGAGAAGAAACTTGATTGCAGGCTGGAGTGATCTGGGGTTCTTGTTATGGCCCCTTTGAAGCTAAGAGACTAGGTAAATTTCACTTCTTGCGCTTTAATTGCTTGTACCTTAGGGTATTTTAGGTGGAAATGAACAGAAATCGTGTCGATTTTTTGAAATTCATCGGGTTTTACTTCTCAGCTGCGTAGATGAGTACTTGAGTTTTCGTTCAATGTTTTCAATCTCCATCAATTAAAGATGGAAATGATTTGAGTGTGAATTGGCATCGATCATTGAAAGTTGCAGTTTTCCCTTTAAATATGGAGAGTATGTATCGAGGAACGTTACTACGATTGTATGAATTGGAACTGTGATTCATGTTTCTCTGCTTGTGTTCTGATCTTTGAATTTTTGTTGATTTGGGAATGAATGCTTCTAGGTCTATATGGAAGCTCTCGAGCATCGTACATTGTAAGCTACGAAGCTACTTACTCGTTCTCTTTCTATATGTATTTCAAACTTTTGTGTTATTCTAATTTCTGCAGCAGTTGCTTAAATCTGATATCTCATGCTCTTTCGTTCTGTTTGCAGGTCAAGACTGTTGGCAAATGCGGGTTTTCATGTGGTAAGTAATCGTTCGATCACTTAGTATACTCTAGAAAGCCAAGTTCACACCTTTGCCAAGTTTTGCTCCCGTCTCTTGGAAATATAAATCTCTCGGATGGAATATTAAGTGTTTCTGCTAATGTATGATAACTTCTTTGATCATGGGAAAGTAAAAGCATTGGCTTTCTTTGTCAGCATAAGTTGACGACGCCACTGCTCGTTTTTGATATTTCAAACATTCAGATACTGTATATATAAGGCTTTTTATCGTAATTCTTCACTTATCCTGGAAAACACAGAAAATGATCCCCGTTAAGAAAATAAGTTTGTGGAATAATTTGTAATCTTATTGGATGCAGCATGTTTATCTCTATGATATGCGGTGATGAAAAACCGTTTACGTTTACATGATTACATCTTCACATCGTCTCTCTTTACTGTAGGATTTTTTGCTGCAATATTTTCATTCTCTCACTGTGGATTGCAAAGGTATCGACGCAAGAAAGACTGGGTGAGTCAATATTTTACTTGCTCCCTTCATCTCTTCATTGATTCTGATACCTAGACGGCTAAACCCTTGAACTATCTTCTCGTTCTTCATATGCGGTTGATTAGTGATTACCCCCGCACTCAAGCCACTTACGATAAACCTCACAGTAGTTGCACTACTCAACAAACTATCAAGATGATTGGCAGTTGATAAACTAACTGCAGGTCATCAAAATCATAAAAATCACTTATACATACATGGCCAACAGGAATCAGTCGATGATTCGATTCTTATGCAATGTTCGTATTCACAATTGTAGGTTAACACATTATCAGCTGGTGTTCTTGCTGGGGCAGCTTTTGGTGCTGGAACAAGAAACTGGAAACAAGTAGCTGCTTTTACTGGGATTTTTTGCACAGTTTTTCAGCATATCAAAGACTCAAAATCTGTATCATAATCTGCATAAGTTTTTCAAGAAGTTCTATAATTTTTCATGAGATTCAGTTTTGTTCTTGAATATTTCTCAGTTGTATATTGCTGGGAATTTTTAGAATTGTGATTACTACAATGTTTTCAAAACCAAACCAGAGGTCAAACCTGCGAGGCCTCCGCCAATTTTTTCGGTTCATGGTTCGATTGATTTAACTGCCGATTCAGTTCAATTTTTCAAAACATTGATTAATGATGATTGAAGTACAAAATTCATACTGCCTGATTAAATAGTTGGGAATATGTATATAATTGTTGTTGCAACTATTGCTATAGATGTCTAGTTTCATAAAGTATTAATCCATCTACAAATTTAGGCATTAAAGGAAGAATTAATTAACTACAGAATCCTGACTTTGAGTAGATAATTAATTTAAGCACTAATCAAATCACTTTTAGCACTAAATTCCTAATTACTTTTGGAACAAGATAAACCTATATTTAACTATAATAGAGAAAAAAACAAAAAAAAAGTAAAAATAAAATAAAATAACAATTGTACATTATACTACTAAATGATAGTACTTCCTTCGTCCTAAAATTACTCAGTCATATTTTCCAAATTGGGTTCTCCCATATCAGTTGTCGTGTTTCCTAAATAGAAAAAATTAACCCTTATTTTTCTAATGAGACGGGAGAAGTATTATATAGGGGCTGGTTTGGGTAATACTCCCTCGTCAGAATCCACATTGAAAAGTAAAAGTTAATTTTTCTTATTTTAGGAAAAAGCCAATTGAAACGGGACGTTACGATTAGGAAATAAAATCAAGTGAAATAGGACGAAAGGAGTATACGAGAGAAAGAGAGAAGAAGGTGTAGGTGAAAAAATAATTGAAGGGAAGAGTAATGTGTAGCCATCCACCAATAATAAGAGTGGACCATATATTAACACAACACGGAACGTAATAGGGATTCGAGATTTAGATTTACAGACAGAGAGAGAGACCTCATGCATTCCTAGAGAGAGAGAGAGAGAGAGGAGGAGGAGGCTATATGGGCACGTAATCTCTCCAACCAAGATTTGGGAACCCAGATTCCACCAATGTCAACTCAGACAAACCCAGCTTTGTAACCTTCAAGGAAAAAAAGCCCAGTTTTTTTGTTCTTTTTACTTTTTCTTCCTTTTCTTGAAATAGTTACATAGCTATTTAGCTCGTGATTTGATTTTGGCTAGTGAAATTTGTCTTCTTCTTTTTTCTTTTTTTTAACTTGCTGGGAATCTGAGCATGGATGTTCAGTATCATGAGGTATGGTTCCTCTCTCTCTCTCTCTCTCTCTCTCTCTCTCTCTTGTATGTATACAGTATATCCTTCCTTCCCCTGTTCTTGGATTTGTGAAATTCTGCCTTACATTGCAATCAAGATTGGATTTTTTAAAGAGGGTTACCTTTTTTTTTGGTGTATTAAGCTAATATTCTCTGCAACTTTTAGGAATATGTAAAGAATTCTAGAGGTGTGCAGCAGCTCTTCACCTGCAGATGGCTTCCCTTTTCTTCTCCAAAAGCTCTGGTCTTTCTTTGCCATGGTCTCTCTCTCTCTCTCTACATACACACATATGTATATACTCACTATATTTGTGTGTATTTCACGTGCCTAGTGTAAAAGTGAGGACTTTTTTTCTTGCCTTTACTTGTTGTGTGAAATAATAAATGCCATTGATGAATGCGGTTTTGCAGGTTATGGCATGGAGTGCAGTAATTTCATGAAAGGTAAAACAGTAAAAAAGAAAAAAGAAAAAGATTCTCTTTAATTTTTTTACTGCAACATTTTTAACCTTGAAATTTAATGTTGAAGAGGCAAAGATTATTAATGTATTCATAAATTAATGTACCAACCAACCAACATAGAAGCCATCCCTGCAATAATTACTTGTATTTTTCATCAACCAATTTTAGCATATTGTATTATTTTTTTCATGAGTTGTAATAATTTCTAGATTTGAATGAGGAGACATTATCAAATTATTGAGATGTGATCAAAGTTTGAAAAAAAATGGAGTTTGGTGGCTTACTTTTGGTTTGATTAGGTTAATAAGCAGTTAGATGTAAGCATCAAATTCAAAACTTTATATAATTGAATATTGCTTTTGAATTATTAATCATGTGAGTAGATTAGATGGACCTTGATTGATCAATGTTTAATAGTATTCCCTCCGTCCCTTCGAATGACGTGCGTTTCTTGAATACATGTGTCGCACATCATTCGTTGGGACGGGATGAGTAGTACCTAAATTAGTGTTCTGCATTCGAACTTCAATTATGCTAGCTAGCCAAGTGAAATAGGCCAAAAAGCTTTAGCTTTTGATGCTATTCTTGCATAAATGTTGATGGTTTAGGTGTAGGAGAGAAGCTAGCAAGGCATGGATATGCTGTTTTCGGTATCGATTACGAGGGCCATGGCCGTTCGAAGGGCTCTCGTTGTTACATCAAGAAGTTTGACAACATTGTACTTGATTGTAGCAACCATTTCAAGTCAATATGTGGTTAGTAACCAAACTCTCCCACTCTCTCTGTTTGTCCAACTTTGGTTGTGTCAATGTTTTCTAATCTAGTTTAATGTGATGTGAATGGTGGTTGAATGAGTATGATGGCTCGTATTAGGCGAGATCAATAGCTTCATCGTGCAAGAAAGTTACTCGGGCCGTGTTAGTTCTTGTTCTTTCCTCTTCGTTATGATGCAAGTAATTCACTATGGCCATTTCCTTTGCTTTTCTTGAATTTGTTTAGCACAAGAGGAGTATCGGGAGCACAGAAGGTTCCTATACGGAGAATCGATGGGAGGGGCCGTAGCCCTGCTTACTCACAAGAAGGATCCTAGTTTCTGGCATGGAGCCGTTCTTGTTGCTCCTATGTGTAAGGTCATACCTCAGAGCATATAGCTTCATTTCTTTAAGGCCTTTGATTCGTGCGATGTTTGTGATTTGCTCGTTTTTTCGGAGTTTAGATCTCGGAGAAGGTGAAGCCGCATCCTTTAGTGATCACTATGCTAACTCAAGTTGAGGATGTGATACCTAAGTGGAAGATAGTCCCAACTAAAGATGTGATCAATGCAGCCTTCAAGGACCCCACAAAGAGAGAGGAGGTGAGCTATTTACGTCGACTATGTTGTTCCATCTTCATCAGTTTTCGGTCGAGTTTGGACAGGAACGAATGTCCTGACATGACGATGCTTGCAGATCCGTTGCAATAAGTTGATATACCAGCAGAAGCCTCGGCTGAAGACTGCGTTGGAAATGCTCCGAACTAGCATGAATCTCGAAGACAGCTTGAATGAGGTGTTTTAACAACTATATATGTCTCTTTCCGATCCATCGTTGTTATGTAAAATCGAGAAACTGCAGTCGGGGTGGAGCTGAGCAGGCCCGGCCCAAAAAGGCAGACGTGTCCGATTTTCAGGCCGGGCCGATGAATTTGCCAGTTCTACCTCGGCCGCATTCGTGTTTGTGGGCTCATATGTTATATATCGTGTAGGTAACGCTCCCGTTCTTCGTGCTGCACGGTGAGGCGGACACGGTGACGGATCCGGAGGTGAGCCGAGCATTGTACCAACGAGCAAGCACCGTGGACAAGACAATGAAGCTGTACCCGGGGATGTGGCACGGCCTCACGGCGGGCGAGCCAGACGAGAACATCGAGGTGGTGTTCTCCGACATCATATCGTGGCTCGACAGGCGCTCCGACGTGGCTTCTGCCGCCCCCAACGGCCACCTCGTGGCCAAGGCTTCGGACGCGGTAGCAGCACGGGCCGTGGGGCCGCCTCTCGAGCTAGACGGACCGCCGAAGTCGCGAAGATCGCGCCCGCGCATGAGCTATCTGTGCGGCTTGAAGGGCCAAAGCTTGTGCCATCACTCGGCAACGTAGCTTTTTGTTGATAGGAGAGTGTTGTTTTCTCAATATTCCTTCTTTCTTCACTTCGGATCTTAACAAATTAATTTAAATAATAATAGACTCTAATTTCGTTTTTCGGAAATCGAGATCCGAAACTTAACTCCCTACCCCTAAATCAACGCACGTACGTTCTAATTTCTTTTTACAAGTTTGTTTAATTGTTTATTATCACAAGTAACGGACCGATTGAAATGATTAATATAAATAATTACGTATTTCATACTATTAAAACATAATTAAAATCGCAAAATAAATTAAATTTCGTCGATTTTCAAGGTAATAGTTGATATATAGGATGAAACTAAAATATTTCATGCAATAGTCAACTCCATATATCAAAATCAATTATTACAATCCCAGCATTATTAAAAATAACGTGAACAAAATAAAATAACTCTCCCAATTAATTCCAAAATTTTAAAGAGTATTAACAATGATCAAGAACACCTCAACAAGCGTATACGCCTTTGCACTAGCTTGCTTCAACTGAGCCGGCTCGTCCGATCCGAATTCGTCGCTACATGTGTCGACGTCGGTCAACGCGGCCGAGCCTTTCGTCTGGAGGTCGCTTTTGCTGACCGGGTCGGCCCTCGGGAGCAAGGGCTTGCACTCTTGCAACGTGTCGATGGCGTCCCCGAAGACCTCAATGCACGTGTCGATCTTGGCCTTGATCTTAGGGCTCGACAACGACTTGGCCACGCTTACCGAGGCCTGCGTGGCCGAGACGGCCTTCTCGAGGGCGATCCCGGCTAGGGTCCGGGCGTTCGCTCCGCTCGACCGGGGGTCAGAACGTAGGGTTTGGGTGCATAGGGAGGGGTTGTTGGCCTTGGCACAAATGTCGCCTATTAAATCAGCTTGGCATTGGCTTAGTAGGGCTAGAGAGAGAAAGATTGTGATCAAAGAAGACATTTTTTATTCTTCTTTTTTGCTCTTTGTTTCAATGTTTTTTTGTGTTATAGTTTGAATTTTGGTGTGTTCTTTTATAGTGGAGAGGTGGAGAATACGTAAGGTAATTGAATTAATTATTGAGGGAAATCTATATATGTATGGAAATTATGTAATATTTAAATTATTTTGGAGTTTGTTACCTTTTAAATAATATATATGGAGAAAGAAAATCGGATGAGATCATCTATCCCCAAATTTGTGTTTCAATCGTGTATCTAAGTCAAAACTACGTAGTTTTGCTATATAAGAAATTCTTGAATTTACAACAATTAAAAATATAAGAACAAAATTCGTAGTTTCGATTTAGGGTACACGATTGAATTTTATTAATTGAAATCATGTAATGGGCGAATTTTGAATTGATTGATTGAGATGAATACTTGATTTTGATGCAGTAAATATTAATTAAAGAAATTATATGATGATTTCTTCAATATACAAAACCAAGTTATACAAATTCGTTTCCAATTTCAGATATTTTTATTATTTTTGTTACCTTTTGGAGTCTTAGATTTCAATTCATCAAGATTTTGATAATATTCCCTTACCTATTTTCCTTATTTGCATAATTTGATCGATTTAATAACAAATATTATTAAATAATCTACACTTCGAGAATTAATTCAGATATTTTTCATTAGTATATTCGTAACATATAACACTCAAATCCCTTACCTAATTTTAAAATAATAATTACCTAACACTAAAAAAATCTAAAAATATAATTATAGCGTTATCATAACACTCTAATTCCATGCATATCATCATCTATTCGATCAACTTCAGTTCCGTCGCATTTTTCCAAATACGACTTACCGTCTAAATTTTACTACCTTTATTGCCACTCATACGAAGGCACGAGTGGCTGATTCTCTGCGGTCTCGATTGCAAAGTTTGCAATCGAAATAGATGCTCTTTAAAAATTCCCAAAATAAACTTTTTTTTAAATATAATGTGGGGGAAAGGATTAAATTCATCCCCAAATTACCCCTAGAAGAAAGTCCAATGATTAGTCCAGCCTGGCCCAAAAACGGGCCCACTGCTTAGCTTTTAGGGCTGGGCCGGGCCCATGACCGAAATCTTTACCGCCTTTTGTATGTATTTTACTAGAGCTGTCAAACTTGGCCCGACCTACTCGAAGTTTAGGGGGTGTATTCAATTTAGATTCTGCTGGATTTTTATAGATTTTAGAAATCTGCAGGTATTCAATTCAGATTTTAAAAGGTCTTTCAAAATCTTGAGGTATTCAATGTAGACTTTTTAAAGTTTTAAAAAATCTACAGGTATTCAACAGTCCATGGATTTTAACAGTCTATGGATTTTGCAGGATTCTCTTTAAAAAATATAAAGAGATTTCACTCTTCAAAATCCTTTATAAAAACCAGAGATTTCTACGGATTCTCTGAAAAAACTCAAAATCACTATTTTCGTCACCTTCTTCCGCCACTCTCAACGACCTTCATATGTTATAAAAATCAATCAATTAGTATAATTTATTTTTTCTCCAAACAATTATAGTTTATCTTAAAAACATCCAAATTATGACTATCTAGTTGTACTAAAAATTTGTTTACTATATGAGCTTACATGAAAATCAATCTTTACATAAAAATCCTCATTTTTATAAAATTCGAACATGTAACTTTTAAATCTCAACTTTCATTTTGATTTTTTATGGTTAAATTACTGCTACGTTTTTTTTTTTTTTTTTTTTTTTTTTAAGGTTTTGGGAATAATGACTAAAATAAAATATAACATTTGAACGAAAAAAAAATAAGAGTAATTTTTTTTTAATTAGAAATACATTAATTGGACTTTCTCTAAAGTATGATTCTTGTTTTGAAAGATACATAATTTGATGAATTTTGATACTCATCTACAAATATATTCAAGCAATTTGGATAAAGTTATTTGGTATTTTTTTCTAAACAATATACTCCCTCCGTCCTCCATTTAGTGACGTTAATACTATATTGGGACGTCCTCCATTTACTGACAATTTCCATTTTTGGACGTAGACCCCACAATCACTTTAACACTTTATCACTTTATACATCTACTTTTTATTATTTTATCATTTTAATACTATTAAACAATTCAAATGGACCCACAATTATTCCACTTTAACACTTTAACACATTAATTTATTATTATACCATAAAATGCGAAAAAACGCGTGCCCAAACTCCCTCCGTCACTAAATGGAGGACGGAGGGAGTATATAATTTTATTTATTTATTTATAAGTGTGACTCGTATACATTTATTTATTTTGATGAATGGTTACGATAGTTCAGCGTCGGAGTTTAGAAATCCAGGTAAATTAAATAAAAAAAAGATTTCACAATACTGCAAGTCCATTAAAATCCATCAAAATCAATAAATAGAATCAGTCAAACTTTGTACAGAGTCTAGTCAAACTCTGCATAGAGTCTATAGATTTTAAAAGTCTATAAAAATCCATCTACTTTTCAAAGTCTATTAGATTGGGTTGGACACTAGAAATAAAGGCCCAGAAAAATCCGGGCCTAATTAGCCTGACCCGGTAGGCCAATGGGCCTTTACGGGCTTAGGCCAAAAAAAGCCAGAGGCCCATGGGCTAATAGGGCCCGTTATGAAAACACTAATTTTTTTTTCCATTCGTCTATCTAATATAAACACACGCATATATATTTTTTTTTCCATCATTTTTTTTTGCTTAAGTTTTTCTTTTGAATTTTTGCTTTTTGAACTTGAGTTAATTTTGAGGTAGTAGGAATTGAGTTTTTGATTTATGACATAAACTTTTATCCTTTTTGTTATGCTAGTATGTTCTTTTAGAATTTTATCAATGTTTTATATATACATTTACATGAAAAAACCTATGAGTATATTATCTAATTAATTGAGAGATAATTTAATGTGTAATATTTATTAAAAGAGAAAGATTAGTAAGCATACATATATTTTAAAAAATGATGGGTCGGGCTAGCCCGACGGCCCAATGGTCCATAAAAGGTCAGGTTGGGCTGAACTTTTACAAACCCGAAAAGTTATGGGCTTGCCCGACCCGGCCCATTTTTTCCACTTAGCCCGTTAGGCCTGCCCAGCCCGATTGCTTTGACAACTCTATATATATGTATATAGAAATCGGCTCAAATTGAAAAATATCAGGGATTTATCAAAAACCCTCGCTCGCAACGAATTCCTGAGGTGAGTTTCTCTCTCGAATTCGTTTTCCTTTTTCGTTTTCGCCCTGATTTTGTGCGGAGATCTTCAATCGATTTTCTGTTATATGTGTAGGGAGTTTCGTTTTCCGTTTTTTTTCTGCGTTTTTTCGATTTTTGTGTAAGATTGGAGTTGTTTTTCAGGTGTTCGAGCGCTGCAGATCGTGGTGTTGAAGTGTTCATCGGTTCGGAAGTAGTAAATCTCAGAGGAAGATGAGGTGAGCTGTTTTAGAATTAATTTTATGCGTTTTGAATTTCGAATTTGGGATTTGTTTTGGCGGAACGAACCCTAGATTGGCGGTTTTGTTAAATTGGGCGTGATTTAAATTAGTTTTAAGTTCGTTGTTTTCGCAATGATTATTGAATGTGGATTTGTCTGGTGATTATCGTTTGCTCTTGCTCACTTTTGCTTTTTAGTTCTTAATTTTTTGAACGTTGAGTAGAATTGTATTGTTTGTGTGTGTGTTTTGTGTGTGCAAATATTGATTTATTATGGTTTGAGTTGAGGTTGCTGATTATTCTCTATTGTTTTGCTGTATTGCAGTCGGCCTATGGAAGAGGATGCCCCTGTAAGTCTTCGAACTCGTTTCTCTTCCTCCCTTTCCTTCATATACATTATAATTTGTGGCACCGTAGAGCATAATTGTTCTATATATTGAATGGTTGTGCTGTGTAACCATTTTACAGGTGAAGAACGAGGAAGAGGAGTTCAACACAGGCCCACTTTCTATTCTGATGTTGAGTGTTAAGAATAACACTCAGGTATATGCTTATGGCTTTTTTCCACTTGTGAATTCTCAGTTTCTTGTTTTTACTCTTATTATTGTTGAGCTTGTTCTGATTTGACTTTTCATCGATTGGCTACTAGGTGCTCATCAACTGCCGTAACAACAAGAAGCTTCTGGGCCATGTTAGGGCTTTTGATCGACACTGCAACATGGTGCTGGAGAATGTGCGAGAGATGTGGACTGAGGTTTGTTTATATTCTCATATATTTGTGTTGGTATCTTCCTATTTTTGTTTATGCCCTGTTATGTTTGCTGCAACAGTAGGTTTTGCTAGTGCCATAATCGATTTTTATAATCTTTGGATAGGTGCCCAAGACTGGGAAAGGCAAGAAGAAAGCTCTTCCGGTTAACAAGGACCGTTTCATCAGTAAGATGTTTCTTCGTGGAGATTCTGTGATCATTGTCCTCAGAAATCCCAAGTAAAAGGTAGCTTTTCGGTACATTCTTACACGTTCAATTATATAGATCATCTAGGCAGCTACTCGATTTTTGCTATCTTTGCCTCGGATGATGGATGATGCTTGTATATTTTGGCAATGAATGATTATTGTTTTGATTTTCAAGCTACTTCTCGTTCCTCAAATTCTGTGGTGGTTGCAGTTTTATGGTGTTTGATGGATTTTTCGTTTTCATGCACTTGCAAGGCTTTGCCACGTTTTCTTTGACCTGGATGTTCGAGGTCTAGAACATTTTATGCTTTTGCAATTTTCACCTCTTGTATTACAGCATCTAAACCGAACTTCTGCATTTGATGCAGGTATGTTGCAGCAGTTCTTCAGCCTACAATGAATTACTAGGCAATGGTTTTGTTATTTTGCAGCTAGTTCTTGCACGAGACCCTCGTTTAACCATCGTATGCAAGTTATAGACTCGTATATAGCTTGCTATACTTTCACTCGACGATTAGTATTTGCTACCGGCATTTTGTGAGTTTGGACTCCTAACTTCTCTTATATCATATGCTAAACTCTTCCCTCTTCGTATTCGTAATCTCTGATGGTTGAGAATTGCTCTTGATGTTCTCATAATTCGAAATTAGCCTAGTTTCTTTTCATTATTCGGCATTATAATCAGATACACGACTCTCGATTCATCATCCATAGAAGGAAAATTTATTACGGAGTTCGATTTTGCTGTTTGAAGTTTCGGATACTCCTTTTGTCCACGAAGTATCATATTATCTTTTACTTACAATACTAATTAAGTAATTATTTAGAGTGTGACGGTGAGATCGTGCGAAAGGGTCGTGACCAACTGTACGTTTGCTTTTAAAAAGGATTAGTACGTGATTACTCCATATTATGCGCTAATTTTGAATCTGATTCTCCATTCATGGATTAAATATAGAAATGCTAACCACTTTATTTAAAAAGAAGAATATAGTACTTAATATATCCAAAATTTATAGAGATACTTTATGTAAAATGTAAACAAGTCTACATCAAGGTTTAAATTGGCAAACAATAAGAAAGGAAAGGGAAATAGAAGGTAAAAGATGATAGTAATTTCACAAAATAACCACCTCTAGAAAGCTATAGCCAAAGATCTTAGTGCTTGCTTCTTCTATCATCCATTGCTAAACAACAGCTCTCCTTTTCCACCCGAAAATCACTCGCGGATGTGACGAAGCTAAGACGAGGTGGCAACTTCTTGTTGCTTGTGATCGCCGAAGATTCTTTGTCTGAAATCCGACACCATCATCGGAAGACCCTTGCGGAGAGGGATCTTGGGCTCCCAACCCAGAAGCTCCTTGGCCTTGTTGATGTCGGGCTTCCTCTTGTGCGGATCGTCTTCCGTGTTGGGCTTGAACTCGATCTTTGCATTTGGGTCGATCGTCTCTTGCACCACCTATACACCGATCAAGATTACACGATGAGTGATTGAATCTCGCGTCTATATATGTATGTAAGAAGGGCTATTGTACCTGAGCAAGCTCGAGCATGGTGAATTCGCCTGGGTTACCGAGATTGAAAGGTCCGACATGCTCTCCTTCCATCAATCGCATCAGTCCTTCGACCTTAACATTCACAAAGATTACGTACATCACAACATCGTTCACCATACGAATGTTCGACTACAATGTCTAGAGCTACAAATGGCAATTATTGCCATTTCTAGTAAGGTAACAAATATGGTCTAACACAAAAATCATTATCAATCTTTTCCTAATTGCTAAAGATATTATTATTACCACATAAAGAAGGCAAACAAAGCTACTATTATTTCACTCATTATCTAATCCCCTAATTTCATGTCGGAAGAGTGAAACCAAAGTATGTGAAACAAATATCCAAAGCCAACTCGAGTACAAGTTGGTACTCTAGTCCAAAACAAGATTCCATTCACTCACACTACATAACAACAAATAGTAGCCTGAACTCAACTATAAGTTCTATAACACCATTCGACAAAACATCATCGGAGAATAATCGGATTAATCAAAACACGAAGATTAAACTATTAGAAAAGAGTGGTTAATTACCAGATCCGAAACGAACTGAAAACTTCTCGTCTGCTTCCCATCACCATACACTGTCAAGGGCTCCTTCCTCAAAGCCTGCCACCCCACAACCGTTAAGTGGGTCCATTATCAACGAGACGGTAGTAAAGAATATGCAAAACTTTACCTGAGCAACGAAGTTACTAACAACACGACCATCATCGATGCACATACGAGGACCATATGTGTTAAAGATCCTAGCAATCCTAACCTGCAGGCACGTTTATTTTGCAATGAGCACACAAAAATAAAGAACATTAATCTGGAGATGTAACGTTTAAATCAAGGATCATAGGTTGTCCTAATCACGTGTCCTACGCCAAAAAGAGGAGGGAAAAAAGGGACAGAAGCAAATATTGTGTTCTACTACTTCACTTTGGTCCCATTTTTTTCGTTTTTTTTGAAATAAATCCTAGAGAGAGAGAGAGAGAGAGAGAGAACCTCAACGCCGGCGCCTCTGTGGTAATCCATGGCCAAAGTTTCAGCAGTTCTCTTCCCTTCATCGTAGCAGCTTCGGACACCTGTCCACGTCATCAACATTTTTAATTTTCATTTATTATTAATTTTCATTTAATTCAAGAAACGGACAAACAACGTTGTCAGCTCCAACAAACTGTGTTTAGATTTACGTTACAACGTCACAGACTTTTCGCCGAGACCCGAAATGACGAATCTACCCTCCGGCAGCCCACGTTTTTAGATCAAGGGCGTAGGGTTAGAGTACTGTAATAAACAAGTAAACCCCCCGCCCCCACCACCGCCACCCACCGCCACCAACCGCCGCGAATCAGCGGCGTTGGCAAATAGAGCTAAAAAAAATTAAAATAAAGTGGGAAAATGAGGACGAGGCCGGCGGGGCCCACGTGCTCGCCAGATATTTATCAGAATTAAAAGGGAGAAAAGAAAAAGAAAAAGAAAAAAGAAAAATCAGATCGCGTCAAGTCAAAAGGACGAAACCCGAACCCCCCACTAACGGCTCACACGTGGCGCCACAGCTGCGCGGGCGGTGCACGTTAGCACACGACCCCCCGCGCCGCGCTAGCGTGCGCCCCGCCGCCTCTAACTTGCGCCCCAATTCTTACAGCCGGTGCGGAAATGGAAATTCAGAAGAGATGAAAGAGATTTTTACCGATTGGGTTGACGTTTCCCCAGTAGGTCTCGACCTGAGGGTGCTGCAGGGGATCGCCGTACACCTCGCTGGTGCTCGTTAGCAAAAACCGCGCACCCACCCTCTTCGCTAGTCCCAGCATGTTCAACGTTCCGACCACATTCGTCTTGTAACAAATTCTCAAATTAAGGATTCTCACAAATTCCGACCACCCCAACAGAATTAAATCAATCAAAAATAGGATAAAATAACTGATTCAAACAAAGAAGTAAGTGAATCGAAGCGAATCGAAAGGATATGATTGTCTTAACGGGGTTGTGCTTGTAATGAACGGGGGAGGCGGGGCAGGCGAGGTGGTAGATCTGGTCGACTTCGAGGAGGAGGGGCTCGACGACGTCGTGTCGGATCAGCTCGAACCTCGGATTCCCGAAGTGGTGGACGAGGTTCTCCTTCCTGCCGGTGAAGAAGTTGTCGACGACGATGACGCTGTCGCCCCTGGCCATGAGGCGGTCGACGAGGTGGCTGCCGACGAATCCAGCGCCGCCGGTGACGACGATGCGGAGGCCTTTACGCTTGAGGCCGAGGGGGATTTTGCCGACCGAGTTGATGCCGAACCCGGTGGCGAGGTGGCCGTTCTGGTACATGGATCGGTGGGGCTGGGAGGAGGACTGAGTCAACTCGGAGGGGATGTACGAGTCGGCGATCGATGCGGCGCCGCGGCTGGAGCCGCCGCCGCTGCCGGGGGCGACGGTGAAGAAGAGGGTGGCGATGGCAATGCCGACGAGGACGAAGACGAGGCGCTGCTCGCGGAGGATGTAGTGAATCGGACGAGCCACGCTCAGCCACGGCTTCGGCGGCTTCGGCGAGTAGTGCTCGCTCACCGGCTGCGACTCGTGGCCGCGGAATATCAACTCGGAAGCCATTTCTCTCTCTCTCTCTCCTCCCTCACTCCTCTTTCCGATTCAGATCAAGATCGAGCAAATGGAGGATTGAATCGTACGGCCCCCTCAGTGCGTGTATTGTGTGTGAAAATGGAGAGAGAGAGAGAAGGGGCGGAGAGTTACAGAGTGTTTTCGTCAACCCGCCGGCGCGTGAGGAGCGTGGGGTTGAAGAGTAGTGGGGGTTTTGAGGTGTGAGGGGGCGCTGTTTAAAAAGGCCCGATTCCTCCACCTCAAATTACCAAATTACCCTCCCCAAGTCTTCACTAATTACTCCCTAATTTTACTTTTATATATGGGCCCGGCCCTTTTTTACTGGGCCTATTTTAGGCCCACATTAAATATATCAATTAATTTAATTTTATTAATGTTATAAATACTAAAATTTGTGATGATTTAGAAAGTAAGTATAAAAAGAAACAGATCTTGAATCAAATAAATTTAGAATTAAGTAGTAATTGATGGGAATTATTAGTATTAAAATGAATTAAGTCTTCTGTGACAGTAAGAAATAATAAATTAGTATTATAAATTAAATAATTATAAATACAGTGAGAATGACTTAGATCTAACCTATATCCCCTACCCAGTAAACTCCTAATCCTAGTATTTAAAAATGTCAACACCAAACTAAAATTACTAATTAATTAAAGTCTATTTTAGTAAAACATTAAAGTTTTAGATATTTTCACTTTTAATTTTTTATATATACTATATATTTTTTTTTTTTTTAAAAAAACACCTTGAATAATACCGCCGATATCTTCTGGTGGGTTAAAATATCCCTCCCAAAATTATGTACATAATTAATTAAATTACAATAATATTATTAGCATCCTTCTGTCCAGCTAATAATAAGTCTACTGAATATTACTATAATAGACTCTTTTGATATAAGGGGATTGATTGTCGACGGGACGAAATCGTTCAGACTATTTTGAAGATGAATATAAAGTATAGGCTAATTAGTTATTCCCACACTCATGTATTACAAGCATGTCTCCCCAACAAAAAATAAATCACAATAACCTTTTCTTTCCAATCATTTTATTATATTACTATTGTCTTGTCAATAATAAGTCGGCTGAATATTACTGTAATAGACTCGTTTCGATATAAAGAGACTGATTGTCGACGAGGCGAAAACGGAGAGAGTATTTAGACGATGAGTATAAAGTATAGGCTAATTAGTTATTCCCCACACTCAATGTATTACCCAACTAATGTGTATCTTAAACACCAACCATTGCACACCTTTTTTGCCACTAATATTTTAGTTCCATAGTTTATTGGGACCATAACTGTGGAAAATGAAACATTACCTTCTAACTACATACCAATAGTTTAACCACATTTTTTATAATCTAATTAGGTGGTATATTGATTTTTTTTCCTAATTAATTAGGAATTTGAACAAAATTAGTTTATACTAATAGATGAATTTTCAATACATACTACCTCTATCTCACTAAATTAACCTCATTTGCTTTATTGACTTTTTCGGCACGCGTTTCCACCGAAACCTAATACGAGTTTTAAAATATAATTTCGAAGTATTTTTTCGTTTACGGGATACTATGAGTGTCGATGTATCCCGTAAACGAAAAAATACTTCGAAATTATATTTTAAAACTCGTACTAGGTTTCGGTGAAAATGCGTGCCGAAAGAGTCAATAAAGCAAATGAGGCTAATTTAGTGAGATGGAGGAAGTATTTGCTAAGATAATGGAGATGGGAGGGGGGAAATTAAACCTTTGGATTGAGATGGTATTTTGGTTAAGGAGAGGGGTATTTTGGTCTTTTCATTGAAAGTTGGTCAATAGAATGAAAGCTACTTAAAGGCAATTTGGTGGCATCCTTGAGTAATTTGAACGCTCACTTTCATAAAAAAAAGTCAAAGATTGCCAAACCTTGCCCCTGCAAATTAATTATTTTTAGACTTTTAGTACATAATTGCCCCTCTATTACTTTTGTTAAATATGGGCTTTTTGTGGGCTTTTCATAGTGGGCTTGAAGCCCATTCCAATCCTTTTTTAGTTCTCGTATTTATTGTAAGCCCATGCTGACTACGAGGAAAATGGGTAAGCCTCGTCTCGTTCATGTCACCGATCGATCGAGCCTCCCTCGTTTGAAATTTCTAACTCTATCACTGCGCACATTGGATTTTTTTCGATCTGGCGATGATGTTTGTTTTGTATTTTTCGCTCGAATACTTCACGAACTTGGTCGGTTCTGCATAAAATTTATCTTTCACCAAAAATTTGTAGAGGTAATAGAAATAAATGAATGGTGTAGCAATTGCACACAGAGTTAACTAAAATTGCCCATGGCCGAACGATCCCCCTTCATTTGAAATTTCTAATTCCGTTACTGAGCATATCGAAACTTTTTTATCTGACGGTGAATGTTTGTTCTGTATTTGTTTCGCTCGAATACTCTGCGTACCTGGTCGGTTCATAAATTTTATTTTTCACCAAGATTTAAAATTGAAGTATATAAATAAATGAATAGTGTAGCAATTGCACATGGAGTTAACTAAAATTGTACTCATGTATAATTAAATTTTGCATGGAGCGAATGACACGTTGGTACTTGGTAGTAAAGGGGCAAAGTTTCTACATTATGTTGGCAATTAAATTAAGCAATAAATTCCAATAATTCCAAATTGGAAGAAGAATCGCTATAATGGGAGATGTCAAATGTTAACGTGATTTTGGATTTCTTGTAAAATTCGTGACAAAATTAATAAATAAATTGGTTATTAAGGATTAATATTTACTATACCCTAAGTCATGAAATGAACATGTGACATGTCTTGATTCAATTTATTTATCTTTTGTGTGGATGCTTTTGTCGCCACGACAGAGACCTCGTACTTTTTCAATGCTAATAATAATCATATTTTATTTTAAAAAATTACTAACTCCATCTCACTAAATTAGCTACACTTCTTTATTGATGTGACGTGCACGCATCTCCACCGAAACCTAGTATGAGTTTTACGATATAATTTTGAAATATTATTTCTTTTACGGGATAGTCCGACACTCGTAGTATCCCGTAAAAGAAATAATATTTTAATTTTATATCGTTAAACCCGTACTAGGTTTCGGTGGAAAAGCGTGCCGAAAATGTTACTATGCAAATGTAGCTAATTAGATGAGATGGAGGTAGTATATAAATTATCGTCACAATTAAATAAAGTGATAAATAATAAAAATTGGAGTACTACTTTGTTAGTTATGCATTGGAGATGAGATAAGGTAATAATACACTCGATAGGATCCTTTGTGACATTTTCGTGTGACAATTTCTATTATTCGCTAGACGATTGATACGTAAAATCAGACCGAGTCAAAGGTTAAACCGGTTGAATTATGAACCATTCATAGTTCCGGTTCACATTTTTTTAGGGATTTCCCGAATATGATCGATTCAACCACGGTTCAATCGAAAAATCGAGAACAAGAGATCTCGCTGTTTTGACCTCTGATTCAAATTTTTAAACGTTGTATAAAATATCTGACGTTGCGATAAAAAATGGCACACCAAAATTCAATAGAACAATCAATATGTAATACACTACTCCCTCCGTCCCACTTCATTTGACTTGTTTCATTTCAGCTCGAGATTTTATACATAGTGTTAAAAGTGAAAAGTAAATGGTCCACATTGAAAAGTGAGTGTAAATTCTTTTCATTTTAGGAAAAAGGTCAATTAAAGTGATACGTCCCGATTAATAAATGAAGCAAAGTGAAGTGGAACGTGAGAAGTAGTAATTATGGGCCAAAAGGGCGGGAAAAGAGAGGCATCTTGGACTATGGGCCTAGAAGGAAGAACAATATTGTGAGTTGGGCTTGTGAAATTTTTATACCCACTAGTATATATTAAAATATGTAACATTTTTGTAAAAATAAAATTATTTAGAATGTGTTTAATGGTAAATATTTTATAATTATGAATTCTTAAGTGTTATTTTTGTAGTAATATTAATTCTTTCTGACTTTGAATATGTACAGGGGGCATTTAATAACCGTTGAAAATAAAACAATAAAATTATCGAATAATAGTCTACTATTAGAGAAAATAAATAGAACTATTCATAATAGTAATTGTATAAAGTCCACTTGCTTAAAACAATATAGTACTCAATTAAGTTACATTAATATATAAATATAATCCTTAAATTAAAATACTCTAATATATAGTGTCACTAATTAATGGCATTGAATTCGAATTTGACATATTATATTAGGTAAAATTTCGTCTATCATAATCTTTTATTTTGAAAATTTTGTAATTTTGCAAAGACTACATGAGTATTAATCAAAGTGCTAAAGAAAGTGAGGTGTCAAAATCAAGATTTTGACACAAAATTGCAGAGACATTTACCCTCTTTTGTTTTGACATCTTTTACACGCATCGTCGGATGCTCATCACATGTAGTATTTTTAAAATCGATATTTTTATACATGAAAATTATTGATTATGTCTGATTCTAAATATATCTTTAACACATGACGACGGACATCCGATAACGTAGTAGCCTAACGAGATGTCGCACCAAAATGCAAATAAATCGATAAGAAAAGTACGTCTCAAACATTATTTTAGTTAAATAACCGTCGTGGAATTCTTTTGTAATGAAAGATAGCAACAATCGAACCATAGAATTGATTAAAATATATCTATAGACACTATCAAGATTATTGTAGCACCCTTCAATTTCCTTTTATTTAACCAAGTTATATAATCTCCATTCAAATCTTACAATATAGTTTAAAACTCTAACGAAAAGGATATACAAATGATCTATCACATCGAAATTTAGAGAGAGAGAGAGAGGTTTTCGACGATCATAATACTCCAACAAGCCACAAGTAGTCAACAACGGCCCCTATAAACGCACCACCAAGAACATAACACGTACATCAGATTACCCAACGCATTCCGCTCCGGTGCCTGAAAAAAGTTATTGATCGAAAGCATTAATACACAAGAGAGATCGATCGATCAAGTAAAATATGAATTTTCTTCGTAAGAAATAAGAAATGGTCGGGTCGTAATTACCATGTAACCCTTCGGAGCAACTACGAGGGCACAAACCGTTAGATAGCCGTTTGTTAGCCCGAGAAACGTAACGGGACCAACAGAAACATCCACCTCCGCCCTCCGTACATGGCCGTGAAATAGAAGCAAAGGACGAGCGACAGACACGACAAGCAAGCAAACCCTTACGTGATTCCAGCCTCACGGGCTCGACTAGGGTTACACTTCTTCCGATAACATCGAAAACGTTGTAGACCGCCGCCAACCCAACCCCATACCTACACATGAGTTTACCAAATACAAAAACATAGTACAATATTCAATAAAAGTCTAGCTAGGTTATGAGATCGCTGACTATGATAACCGATAGAATTCCATCTCATCTAATATAATAACTCGAACTTGTATGCATAGATAGTATCTACCTATTGGTTTATATTATAATTTTCAACAGATTGATCGAGCCGATCAACTAGATCGATCGACACAACAAAAACTGGAAAAAAAAAATCTACAATCTATGTAACCAAACTCAAGAAAAAGCTTGGAAATTAATCGTTTCGACGAAGAAGAGGCGAGACTAAGCTTTCGACGTAGAGATACGCGTGATAAGTTTCGTAACCAAAAGATTTGATGTAGGAATACAAGCTTCCTTGCCAACCTCCAACCCAGTCCTCAACTGTGATAGCTTTCTTCGGCTTCACCACTCCGGTACCACGAACCGAAAAGAAGTTCCGTCCCGATACAAGCAAGACGTCTCCGGTCGAGGCCACGAGGCATCTTGGTCTTTCATGATCATGGCTAGGAATGGTGATCAGCTTCTGCCATGACTCTTTCACCCCATGCTCCTTCATAACCCACACATCGACCCCACACAGCATGCTCAAGCATCCACTCACTTCTCCCAATCTCACCTCATCTCCAACTCCTTCCATTGGCATCTCGATCTCTCCGAACGCCTTGCTCTGCAAGTCGAAAGATTCGATGGTAACACCAACGCTCTTGGTGGTCACCCAGTGAAGGTAACCGCGCGTGTAAAACCCTACTTCGTCGCAGACGGCGAGGGAGCCGTATGCGACGGTCGACCATGAATTCGTCTCCGAGCTATAAACCCTAGCTACCCTCGTGCTGTTTGCCAAATCCGACGATAAAGCAAACACCTTGTAGGCACCGGACGTAGGGCAAGTCCACCAGGGGTATTTTGGGAAGTTTGAAGAAGGCCTTAGTGGCCGGGTTCCAGAGGAAATACCTACCATTCGAGTTGACGAGGCAGAAGAGGCCGGTGCAGCAGCCGACGACGGTGGCGGCGCCGGTTGTCGGCTTATTATCCGTCTCTTCGTCGGAAGGGAAGGGATGGATGCGGCGGCGATCGAGCAACGACGGCAGGGAGCATTGCTTCATTGAGAATCTCCAGTTGAAGATTACTCTGTGGTGAGCTAAGCCCGTGTTCATCAATGAGTTCCGGTACTGGAAATCGACGAACCGGTCGCTGTCGATTAACGAGCGCCATGATCTCGAAACGCACCGGAATCTCAACAGTGATTTCACCGGAAGCCTGGGAAGTAATTCTTCTTCGATGATTTCTTGAGGAAGAAGAAGCATTGGAGAATTCTTCATCAACGACTAATTTTCTTGAGAAATTAATTATGCTCAACATAACAAAAGTAATAGATTTGATAAGAGAAATTGGCAGGAATCTCAATCCTTTTAGAATTACAGTACGTGAAGAAGAAAAAAACAAAGTTTTTCATTGAGAGAGATATATCTCGTAACGATACTTTAGTGTAATTTTAAATTTTTTTTAAAAAAAAGAGTTTTTTATTCACTTATTTCGTCGTAACGAATTTGATACACTTTATATCATTTCATATATTCAGTAAACATATCGAGTTTTGCTGGGACGGATAAACGTGGAATTTGAATTTGACATACTAGATTAAGTTAAAACTCTTCTACGATCGTACTCTTTATATTCCCTCCATCCCATTTATTTAGTTATAATCTTTTTTCTCGATACGGGAATTAAGACGAGAGTGATACTGATGGATAAAGTAGCGTAAATGAGTTTTAGTGAATTAAAATTTTACCGTTTAAGTATATTCTTATATAAGTGAGGCGGACGAAAACATAACGTATCCCCAAATATATGGAATTGAGGGAGTAGTATTATACTATAGTTGAAAATTTTACAATGTTGCAAAGACTACAAGCATTTATTCCAATTGCTAAAACGATTTCTAATCATTCACTAAGCATTGTGGGCCCGTCGTTGCGAGCTTGTTAACAAGCGCTAGAGCGTTGCTAGTCATGTAAGTCACATTATTCACACGGCTCACGAGTGCCCTAACCCGCCTTCCCATCTCCTGCCCCTCGAAGCCGTCGAGGCACGTGTCCTCGTCGGTGAGAGCCGCACTGACCCAGGTCGTCACGTCCTCGACCTGGGTCCCGAACTCGGAGACGGTGAGCCTCCTGAGCACTCCCAGGGACCTGTGAAGGTTGTCGAGCGTATCCTGGAAGCACTCGACGCAATCAGCGAGGGCAGACTTGTAATTTCCCCTTTTTAGTCCTGCCAGGTAGCAAGAAACCCTCTTGGCTTCTCCGATTGTCACGGAGACCCCGGCCCGGGCCCACCTAGTCGGACTCTTCTTGGCCGTGCTGGAAAATGAAGAGAGAGACTGGATGCACAAATCGCGATAGCGTGTCACACTGCATGCGTCCTCAACGTAATCGTCGTCTCCTAATGATGGAGAGGATGAGGACATTATCACTAGGCATACTAGCAACAAGAATGGTGAAACAAACTTCACTATTAGTGCCATCATCAATAGTGGAAAAGGATGAAAGATTGCTATGCAAAGATGAAGAAATCTTTATATAAACTTGTTAACACTTATATACGGATGGGTTCTTTGAATTTGTTGGAAAAGTTTTAATGTGGAGCAAGAGATTTGTGAATGCTATAAATGTGGAGGAGATTTTGTATGATTTTGTTTAGGGTGCATGTGAAAAGGGGTAATGGTAGGTGAGCTTTTTCATGAATATTGCAAGGTTTCCTCTTTATATTATACCACTTTCTTTCATGCAATATGGTTTGGAAAAGTTGAAAAAAAAGAGCAACCACTTTACAACTTTGGTTGGAAAACAATGTACAAATCAAGAAATGTTCAAATTTAAGAGGGCTTATTAGTTACTAATAACATACTATTGATTTCTTATCGACATATACTACTCTTTCCGTCTCGTCCCAGTTTAAGATGACACGCTCTTGTTACTTTATTTATTTTATACTCATATGCATTTAAGAGACGTGTTTGTCTTAAACGAGAGACGTATGGAATATAAAATTGTTGGAATATCGGAAAGTCGGCCCAACTAAAGGCCCAATTATAGCGTAGTGGCCCATTATGGGCCCAAGCCCAAGCTAGTTAGCTGGATTATTTATATTATTATTTATTTTATTTTATTTTTCTGAAAATTTTTTAATTGCTGAAAATAGAAAACCTAAAACCCTTTCCCCCAAAAACCCGAGCTTCGTTTTCTCTCTTCTTCTTCTTCTTCTTCTTCGAAGTTCGGATCGTTTCACCGTCGAGCTTTCGTCGGTTGCTTTCTTATCGCCATGGTTCGATTTCGTAAAGTAAGCTGCTGTTTTACTTCTGTTTATTTTGTTTCAAACAGTGATTGTAAATTGTTATTGCTGTGTGTTTTTTCTGGGTTTTCGAACTGTTGTTGATGCGTGAGTTGATTTATGGTTGTGAATGTTTGGTGTTTTTTCAGAATAGGAAGGTTCCGTTTGTGAAGCCGATTGCGAGGAAGCAGGCCTCTGTTGACCATGTGACAGGGGACAAGCTTCCGAAGAGCTTCGTGTTTTCGCGAGGGAAATTGCCTGGTGTTCTTCGGCAGTTGCAGATGGATATGAGGAAATTGATGCTTCCTTACACTGCTTTGAAGCTCAAGGTGTGTTTATGTTCATTTGTTGGTAGTGGAATTGGTTGCCGCGCTTTGAAGTTTTGAATTGTTGTGTTGTGAGATATGAATTAGGGTATTGTTGAGGCGTTGTTGAGTTTTAATCTTGAAATAGGACAGAAATGACGTATAGATATCGGTTATGTTCGTTTTTTTGTTGATGGGAGTGCTGCAATTTGAAGTTGAATGATTGGATTGCAAAATGTGAATTAGGGCATTGTTATGAGGTCTAAGTTCTAGGATTTTTGACTTGAATTCTGATTAAAGAAGTTAATATGGATTTGCTGATGATGGTAGAGTTGAGTGCTGGTGTTCGAACCGGAATGAATGGATTGTGAAATGTGTGATTAGAGTGTTGTGCTCATTACCTGATTGGTTCTCGTTGTTGTGTTTGTGACCTGAATAGGAAAAAAAGCGGAACAGTATCAAAGATTTCTTGAATGTGGCTGGGCCGATGGGTGTTACTCATTTCCTCATTCTGTCGAAAACTGAAAGCTCACCGTATCTGAGGGTAGGTAGGACACCTCAAGGTCCAACTCTTACTTTCAAGATCCACGCATATTCATTGGCTGCTGATATTGTCAAGTCTCAATTGCGCCCGAGATGCCATAAAGATCTCTTCCAAAACCCACCATTGGTAATTCCTTCATTTCCCTTTTACAGTCCCTGGTCGTATATACTTTGTTACGTTGTGTAAACTCTGGGTTATTGATATATTTCTCTGAATTCTATGTGATTTTGTAGATTGTGCTATCTGGTTTCGGGACTGGAGAACAACATCTAAAGCTTACAACTATAATGTTTCAGAACATATTTCCAGCTATTGATATAAACACTGTAGGTGTTTGAAATCTTTATTTTATCCTTGTCTTTTCTCGAGCATAGTCTGAGTGTTTTTCCCTCGATCTGTTGTAGGTCAAACTTGCTTCTTGCCAAAGGATTGTGCTACTTAATTACAACAAAGACACGAAGCTCATTGATTTCCGACATTATTCAGTCAGATTACAGCCTGTTGGCGTGTCTCGGAGAATAAGGAAGTTTGTGCAGAAGCATGATGTGCCTGATCTAAGTAGTCTTAAGGACGTGAGTGAATTTCTTACGAGGTATGCTCTCTTTACATGGATAAAAATCATCATGTGGATGAGTTCCAACGTATATTTTATAAGTTATTTATGTTTTGGCATACCTCTGGCAGTAATGTTTTCGAATCTTTGTTTTAGCATCGAATTTCTTGTATTGACACGGAGAAAACGATAGCACGAAGAATCTTGTCCCCTAACCATATTGCGTTCTAACTCTGATATTTAAAATCAACAATAAGTATACCAATTTTAAGCATGTCGCATTTGATTAGATCCAGCCCGTTTTGTCATTTTAGCTTTTTTGTTATGTTCCCACTAATTTTTTTGTATATCATTTTCCTCGCAGGGCTGGTTACGGATCAGAAAGTGAAGTAGACGACGAAGCAGCAACTGTAAGTCTACCAGCTGATCTTGGTAGAGTTAATCGAGCATCCAATAAGAGTGCTGTGAAGCTTCAAGAGATTGGGCCTAGGATGACGCTTCAGCTAGTTAGAATCGAGGAAGGATTGTGCTCTGGTGGAGTCATATTCAGTGAATTCGGTATAAGTTTCTTTCATTTGATGTTGAAATTTAGTTACTGCCTTACTGGAATTCGTTCGACCCATTTCATCAAACTCATTATGTTTTGGTTTTTGCTCATTTCAGGAGAGAAAATCCAAACTGCAGATCAGAAGCCTAAGGATGAAGAAGGGGAAGAAGATGACGACGAAGAGGAAGATGACGAAGACGACGAAGAGGAACAAGATGATCAAGACTAGCTTCTGTCACATATCTTACTTGCTGTTTTCCTTTTTGTTTGAGAGAAATCTGTGCTTTTTACTAGTGTTATTCTTCTGTAATTTTGTCTCTCTGGGGCCAATTTTGTTAAAGCAGGTGTATTTGAAGAAAGAATGGAGGTTTTTATTATTTAT
The DNA here is from genome assembly GCA_029379335.1 of Thymus mandschuricus. Classification (NCBI taxonomy): domain Eukaryota; kingdom Viridiplantae; phylum Streptophyta; class Magnoliopsida; order Lamiales; family Lamiaceae; genus Thymus; species Thymus mandschuricus. The sequence goes on from CM057071.1 coordinate 836,591, forward strand.
ATATAAATCTCAAAAGACAATTAACATTTTGGCAATTGGCATCCAGATTGGAGTATTATTTCAATTCAATAGTATAAAATCAAAGCAACAGGCCTTATGAGCAAGTATATAAGTTGCAGTTCATAGCAACAAACTAACACTATAAAGTTACAAAACTGAAAGTGTCGATGAACGAACCACAAACAGCGTCATCGATGGCTTCAAGTGAGGGAGCCCGAAAGCGAGGTTATAGAACTCCAAAATGTCAATAAAGCTAGGAAATTATCACAAACCGTTCGATTGGAAAAATCCCTCTCCGTCCTTGTCCTATCGACCTATGATGGCTTCTATACTTTCTTGAGAATCTCTTCGGAAGGAATTTCCAGGGTAGCTCCGGCATGCTCTTTATCGGGCTTCACTTCTGAAGTAGCAAGTAGTTTTTATGTGAAGATGTAGTTAAATGTTTAGTAGTATCACACAAAACCAAACACACGCATCATCAACAAACACATTTAACATAGTTCTACATTCATACTATGATTATCACGAAATTGTGCAGTAATTTGAGAAACTGATGATCAGTTCATAGTGTATGCAAACAAACAAATGCTACTTTATATCAGTGTAGATAGAGATGCTAAAAGAGATTCAAAAAAGATTAAACTTGCTTCTGAATTCTGGTACTTCTTCTCACATTTGATTATAAAAAGAGCAATCGATCTTCAAGGAGCATAGCATTTTCAGTTACTACCATACATTGAAACAGGCAAGAATTCATTTTTAACCTTAAAACTGAGACAGAGGCATTTTCACAAACAGGTGGTGTGCATTAAAGTTGAAGACAAGATCAGAACAAGCAAGGGGGAGATTGGGGAAATCGCGTACCGTAGCCGCCGCGGTCGTTGAGCTTGGCTTGGACGATCATGGTAGAGATGAAGTGAGAAGCCTCACGTGCCTCCTCCAGGAGGCGGCTGAGGTCGGCGGCGGAGGTCACGTGACGATTCTCCTCGAACTTGCTCCGCACCTCCGCGGCGGACTGCTTGAGCATCAAGGCGTCTCCGGCGAAAGTCTTCCGGGTGGCTCTCAGCAACGCCCTGTACGCCGTCAATGCTTCGCTCCCCATACCTGCTCCCTCGATACGGTGTCGTTTTGCTCTCCTTTGCTCCCTCTCTCTCTCTCTGTGTGTGTCGATCCAACACGAATATAATAAAAAGGGGAGAGATTCGGAAATTATAGTTTTTTTTTTTTTTTTTTTTTTTTTTTTTTTTTTTTTTTTTTTTTTTTTTTTTTTCTGATTTTCTATAAATTGTTTTTGAATGTAATAATTACTCTTGTCAATTTCGATTGGCCTACTGCATTATTTTAGTATTTTAAACGTCATATCTATTCACTCGATAGGGCAAACGAAGTGAGTGTTAAAATCATTGAGAGATGAAAAATGTTCAAATTTGATGAATGTGGGATTTTGCTAAACAATGAAGATGCACCAATTTCTCTCAATAAGTAATTACATTCATTTCATCAATTAGATACCAAACTCAGTAATCATCTGTGTAATCAAGTCAAGAGTTACACAATCAATCAATGTTTTCTTGAACAATTTAGGGAATCCATCCCTCTAAAAAAAGAAGAGAGAGAGAGACGATCCAATTTGCCTTTGCTGTGAATGAATCAACCAACCATTCGCATATCATGTTTCTTGCGACGGTTTCTGTGATGAGCTTTTTGAAGTGAATTCTCACCTACTCTTTCCAACTTCGAACCGCCTTCACCTGCACGAAAACATACTGTTAACATCGAGCAACAAAGAGCAAGGGAGTAGAGATGCATTTGATTCAATGGTGAGACGGAATGGGAAAGGGAGAACAAGGGACTGCTGCGAGCCATTTTTCCCACCAACGAAGTCTCGTGACCAAACGAACCGATTCAAGACTTGTTTACAAGACTCCACAAAGAACCAACACTTACAATTTCATAAAGTTGGACATTCTGATGACTTAAAGCTCAATCCTTGAACAAGTGAGAATAGGATTTCGAGTTAAAATGCAACATCTGCTTCAAGGAATCGAGATAAAATGCCTTAATCAACTGTCTTTCACTAGCATATACTATTATTCAGCCACCACATAGTTCAAGTTACTTCAACTGTTAGCATTCATATTCAACAATCATGACTCCATAGAAGCTGCTTATGATCAATCTCATCCAGTATACGCAGGAATGCAGAGTAGATTAAACGAACCAGTTCAAGATTCGATTACAAAGAACGGATACTTCACTTTCACAAACTCATGAATTCTTTCAGTTTATAGCCTTGTCTAGGTGAAAATTATATTTCCAGTTAAGTTTCTAACTTTCTATCAACTCTTAATCTTCACCATTGAATAGTTAGAGTTAATTCTTCTAGCGAACATATTTAGATTACTAAACTAGTTGAATCAACTACAATAAACTCCTAATTTGGATATTTACTAAGAGAAAGTACCTCCAAATTCATCTCCCCAGAACGAAACCCTAGAATCATCATCTTCCTCATCGCCATCGCCGAGCTCAGCATCGCCGCGGTAGCCAGGCTCACTCCCGTACCCAGACTCATTCCCCTGATTGTCGCAATTGCCAAACTGCCCCTGCCCGCCGCTCACGCTCTCTCTCTCCCCACCCCCCATCCCGCTCCCCTCCCTCTCTCTCCTCGAATTCCGATCGCTGACATCCGACGCCCAATTCGTGTCCCCGAACAGCTCCCCGCTAGAATCCGTTCCCCCCGCCACCATGGGGAAGTCCGAGCAGGTGCCGTTCGCCGCGGAGGCGCCGACGGAGCATCCCCTGCGATCCGAGCTCCGGCCGGACACCGACCTGGATCCGGTGCGGCGGCGGCGGCGCTTGCGGGCGAACCAGTGCTTGCGGGCGGCGGAGGAGAGGGGGAGGGCCTTGTCGTCGTCGAAGAGGCTGAGCTTGGACATGTCGAGGATGGCGTCGATGGAGAAGGAGGAGGTGGAGCGATCGGCGCGGCAGGGGCGCTTGCTGTGGGGCCCGCCGTAGCAGGAGGGCTTGGTGGGGGAGTCGGAGTCTAGGGCTTTGGGGGCGAAGGGGCGCCAGCTGAGGAGCTGGAAGGCGCATGATTCAATGGCGTGGATCGATTCTAGGGTTCCTCGTGCCATAGCATCGTAGAGAGAGAGAGAGAGAGAGGAGCGCAATTGGCAATTGGGGAAGACGATTTCAGATTTATTTTTTTTTTTACTGTGCTCTCTTCTTTGGTAAAGAGGTGTTATTTTACTATTTTCACTCGCCTTCTCTCTCTTAACTATTCATTCGCGCCAAACTTTTGAGATAAATGTGCGTTTCGTTTGAGACGGAGCCTGCACTCGTCAGATAATACACACATGGAAATTCAATTGACAAAGATGGAATCGTAACTCGAGTTAAAAAGCCAAACGAATCGAATCGATACAGCAAATGAAAATCATCTTATATATGTGATCGTACAGTCTTTAAATCTCACGTTATAATATAGTCTTTAAATCTCACGTTAATGTTTAAGACCAAAAAGTTCACAATTCAAATCCTCTATTATACAGTCTTTAAATCTCACGTTATAATTGTTAAAAACAAATCCGATTAGTTTTCTTGAAACAACCCGTTAACAGTCGTTTTCACCAAGATCGTTCGGTTTCGTTGGTTGCTAGTAGTAATAAATTCTAAACGGACCACGCTCCACACACAACACGACATTAGAAATATGAATCCATAGTGATTTTCTTCCTTGAGATTGGGACCACTCCTGTCGAAGCATGTTTCTCATTTTATAGGAGTTTTTCATCATCCATCAATATATGCATGGATGCCTTCAAAAAAGAGAATTTTACTTTAAAACGGTCGAGCTATGATCACATACGATAATGGAATTAACCTTAGAAGAGATTCAAAAACCCAGAAATTTTCTCTCTACCCAGCGTAAAAATTCGAAGCGAAGAACTGGTACTCGAGTCCTGAGGTAGGTAGTTCATAAAATTCGGAACGCTTGAGATTACTGTTGAATACCTCTGCACCTATCATCCACGGCTGAACCAAACCCGATTGCAGTTTCTGAAGAAGACTAGTTCGTTGAAGTGCCATGCAACTGCTTGTGTAGTGTATACACGTAATTGCCAAATTGGAGAACCGAGGGAGGCTGCAGCTGAAATACGTATGAAATAGGCTTCGCGACCAGCATCGACTTTCTGGTGGTCACCTCATCAAATAATGTCCCAAAGCTTGATTCGTCGAAAGGAACTGATGATTTCAGAAAGAAAAAGCAATCCCTTGCCGATTTTTCCACCTGATACAAATATAGGAAGAATTGAAAAGGTAAGTACCGATGGTTGATGAGCTCTGAATGTAAAGCTAGACCAAGTAATCCAGATGTGCATCTACCTACCTCTAAGTTCGAGAATCGCATGTTATTCATGGTGAGGATGACTTGTACTTCTTCCAGAGCATCTCCCAAAATCCGGATGGCTAAATGAGTGAAAAAGGTTTGTACCAATTTCTTCATCTGTCCGTCCCCAAAATCAGGGCCGAATCTGGGAAACCACAGCACACATCTGACTTCGCTCCATGGAACCTGATCGCTATGTTCTCTAGAGATGATAGTTTGGTAAGGATGGTGGATGTCCCACAGAACTTTTATGCTCGCCATCGAAGGATCGATGGGGGAGGAGTTTCTCTCAGATGTGGTGGTTACTATAGAGGAAGGTGCATATTGATGGACAAGAAATGAAGAGAAATGAAGAGAAATATCATCCAGTAATAGCACGCATCCATCAGGAGGAGAGGGGAAGAAATTCAGAAGGGATTCTGCATTGGCATGTTCACCTTCTGGGACACACAAACTTGATTGACTAGCAGATAAAACAGCTAAGGGGTCGGGATCGTGAGAAAAGAAACACGAATCTCCAGAGCGGCATCCCTGTAAACACATTCAACATAAATGCATTAAAAGAGAAACTGTATAATCAAGGAATTTGCTGATGAAAGTGATGAAAAGGGGAGAGATTTCTAGAAATCATAAAATGCAACAAGAAATGTAAAAAAAAATGGCAAACAGTAGATCGTTATTATGAATCTGAATTAGATCACTTTTCAGGCATTATAATGCACAGCAGTATTAGAAGGCTGGTGTCAATCATTGTTTGGAGACTATATTGATGTATTATAGAGTAGAAACGCCACCAATTCAAGGCGAATGCAGTAATAATTGTAGTATACCTGCAGCGAGAAAAAGAATTTGCAGGGGGGTTTTTTTGCTTGAAGTGAATGAGAAAACACGCATTGGCTACCCTTGTTGCACAAACCGCTGACAAAATATCTACACATTGCTGCACCTCCAGCATTGGATTGTCTGTCATTTCGAGTAACTGTGTTCTGCTCTCTTGATGCATCTTCAGTGAGTTGGACTCTTATCTATTTTCCATGGCAACTTAAGATAAGGATCATCTTCATGACAGAAGCTACTTGTAGAAAACCAAATTGTATTTACCTCTTTCACTACAGATGCAAATGTCCTAGCCAACTTGTTAGCATGAAAGTCATAAGGTCCGACGAAGGGAACAGCACCGCACTTCCTTGTCAGATTATCATGCTCAAGCTCTTCCCCCTTCACTGCTAAAGCATTGGCTTCATTGTTTTCCAGCAATGTGAGATTACATAAATGCTGAAAGTTGAAGGGGTCAAGATGAATCGGTATGCTACTATACATCGACATAAACTTTGGTCGGAAACGGTGCACCACATTCAGGATATCATAATCTGCAAACAAACATGTTCAGTGAAAGCAAATACAAACCCAGATGCCTTAAGAGCTTTGAGAAATCATACATGTCTCAGTAAGTTGATTGAGAGCAGGTAGGACAAGGTTGTGATGTGAACACCACTCTTCCTCAACTTTTGGATCGTCAAGTTGAAAATCTTTGGCCAATTCTGGATGAAAGATGCTTATGATGCGCTCAATCCTGAACTTATCCTATACAAAGGCACAAAACTAAGTTGGTTACAAAAAATAATTTGACATATCATGATGCAATAAAGCACAAACATGAGTAATTACCTTCAAAACACGCTGCCAAAACTGAAAAGCACAAAAGTTTCCCATGTATGACACCTCCTTCTTACCAAGTCCAGAATTTTTATCTCCACTATAATAGTCATCAATGTACCCCTCGGACTACAGAAATCACACATCGTTCTCAATTAAATCGAGATAGCTGGGAAAAAGTTATAAACATAAGCTAACCTCTAATCACTGTGACCAGAGAATACCTGAGTGTCCAGGCCAAAAGGACGCAGAATGGGCAGAGGTTGTTGGTCCATCAATATACCAAATAAAATGCCTTCACGTACCATGCCAATATCAGCAAACTTGAGAACAAGGACAGAAGCTTCAAATGACAGCGAGAAGCTGGCTAGGAGACGTCCATAATAGGTAGGCTCATTACGACCCCTAGAAGCAGAAGACGTCTTCTCCAATGCACGGAGTTGAACCAGCAAATCTATTGCATCCTCAACAATGAAAGGCTCTGGAGGATCCAGAGCCTTCTGTAACAAGACTAGAAAAAGAAAAATACAAATGAAGGCCATTCATATCATTGTTAGCAAACATGAATCAAACATAAGATAGAAGCTTATAGGGATATCTTGCAGAAGATCAAAGTGAGACATCAAACTGGCGAAGAATACATTGATCAGGAAGAGGGACAAGACTGCAAAACAACAGTATCATATAATATGGAAGAAACTAGAAAATAGAAGCAAAGAAGAGCATATAAAAAAGAGATAGATCATTTTTTCCCATCAAAATCTTATGATGCATGTTGCTTGACCCTACAGCATGTCATTGGCAGTCAATGAGAGCTTCCGCAAGTAACCAACAATCAGAAAATAACATCTCCAGCATAAAGGATGTAAAGCACTTGCCCATATTTTCCAAGTTAATGAAGTTTGGGGTAGAAGGTAACTAAATACCTTTAGGCTCATTAATAGCTTTTGATTCAGCACAGCATATGAGAAGTACTTGCATTCGTAATGATAACTTAAGTATTGCTGGAGTCTCATAATCATCCAGCTGACCATAGAAGGACCGCGTCACCATCCGATACACAACACCATCACAAGTCCGGCCAGTTCGTCCTCTACGTTGTTCAGCCTGTACTACATAAGAAATAGGAATCAATGATTGCCACCAGAGAAGCATGAGATTAACCATAGGTCACCATACCTGAGATTTTGAAACCCAGTCAAGCTCTGCTGAATCAGTTTTCCTACTATCGTCCCAGAGAACTTGCAAAGAACGACAGGAGTCTATAACATATCCTACTTTGGGAATTGTCACTGAAGATTCTGCAATGTTTGTGGCTAGAATTACCTGCATCAAACAAATAAAATTAGAAAGACCTGTGAGATTTATAACTTTCAGATATAACACTGCAGAGTCCTCTCTTGGCTTTTGATCGTATGAAACTTTTTGACAGCATTCAACATACGAGAGGGAGCACAACAGAAAGTAAAAGTCTAAACATGGAAATGGATATCACACCTTACGGTGGGATTTCCAAATTCTCATTGATCTGAGAGCTTGGTCAGTGTCAATACTGCGATGCAAAATGTGAACTTTGAAAGACTCGCCAAAGGGCTTCAGGAGAAACCACTGCTGCTCCAATGCATAGTATGTTGGAAGAAAGATCAAAATACTCTTCTCTATATCTGGTTCGTTTTTGTGAATATGTAGCACCAAATCATGGATAAGCTTGTGCACATCAGGCTTTATATCAGCTTGGGCCATTTTTGGGCTTGGTGCAGAACAGTATCTCAAAGAAAGATCCTCTTGTTCCATTCCAAGAAGCTGGCTTATCTATCAACAGAGAAAAAGACCAACAGTAGTAAAAGTAAAGTTACCCAAAAACATAAGAGCTGCTTCTGATCACAGAATCAGCATGACATTCAAAATTTGAAAAGGAAAAGAGAGGGCAATTCTATGATTCTAATCTTCTCAAGAGTTTACTTTGAGCATTCGTGTATTTGACAAGTAGAAATCTCACAGGACGTCTCATAGCTGATAGTTGTGAAATGAATAGATATCAGCTTAATCCCACAAAAAGTGCCCCGAGATTGTTTATCTCTAAGGCAGATAGTAAAGTGTGGTGCATCTCAAATGCAAAACACAGCATGCATCTTCAAGTAAACATAAGGACACAGATCCCATTTGTGCAAATCCTGAACATGTGATTTGATTGACCAACTGCAGAGTATAGGAGGTAGCTTATCATCTCAAGAATCAAAGCAACAAAATAATGCAAAGGACTAATAAATTGCAATTTATGACATCTCTGTGGTTTCTCATTCACATAACCTTACACGCTAACAGGGAGAGGTGAGCTGTGTGTGATAAACAATTGACAGATGAAATGGGAATATCTTAAACTTCAGTTTTTTTCTGAGGTCCTCAGTTACAGCTTTTACTTTAGTGCTCATTAAGCCTGAGTGGAGCATCCTTTTGCAACCACCAATGACAGTATAAAATACAAGAACAAGTTGCACCTGGTGGCACAGCAAATATTCTGAAAACCACAACATTCTTGGAAGAAGGAGAAACATGAAAATGCATTGAGATTATGTTTCTGGGAAACTTCAATTAAAATGACTGTAAGTGTTGATAGATAACCCAATGATCTCTGCCAGCATGTAATACCTGTTCAAGATACACCACATCTTTTTGGAATATGGTCTTCATCCCAGTGGTTGGGATTGCCAACACCTCTACTCTTTCATCCCTACCAAGATCCCTAAAGTAATCACGATACCTTGTAATATCTGCAGTAGCAGACATCAAAACCAACCTGGAGAATGACAAGTGTCATTCAGACCATCAGGTAGATTAAATATTATCATGGTTGAATAACATGTTGCATAGAACTGTATGTTTAGCAGACAAAGAGTTGTGAAGGTTAAGTCAAAAAATTGCCAACCTTAAGTCCTTGTTTCTTAGTAAAAACTGCTTTATACAAACAAGAACAAGATCAGACTCCACTGATCTTTCGTGCACTTCATCAAGAATGATAACTTTGTATTTAAGAGCTTTCAATCCCTTCTCTCGCATCTCATCCAACAAAACTCCAGCTGTTTTGAAAACAATTTTTGAGCTGGCACAGAAAAATTGATCTCGTCAGCAAATAATTAATCAGATGCAAAACAGAACAATATGAATGGTGACTGATAAATGCAGATATATAAGTAATGGCACAAGGACTTCGAAAAGAAAAGTAGCGAGAGAGAGACAAAGAAAGACACTGAATAAATACAACTGATTTATATATTTATACATATTTATGTTTAAACATTACGACAAGGGTGATAGCTAATACACACAAGCCTGAGAAGACAAAAACGATATCAGGCTTCAACGACCACTTTCAGGTGTCTGCGGCATTTTGGAGGGCTAACAAATGAACTATTGAGACATTAACACATAATTACCTAGCTGAGAAGACTCGTGAGTGACCAATGTGATAGCCAACCTCTTCACCTATTTCACATTTACGTGCCCTTGCGACCATTCTAGCCACAGCTACAACAGCAAATCTCCTTGGCTGCGTACAAAGTATGGGCTCTATATTTGCTTCCAATAGGAACTGTGGGATTTGGGAGCTCTTCCCTAGGAATTAAGAAAAAATGCATTTAGCATGAGCAACTGATTTTGAGTAGCCAGCAAATGGAGTAATCATGCATAACCTAATAACCATGGCCATGTGACCATTTAGGAGAATTAATAATAATCCAATCGAAAATTAGCGTAAAACTTTGATGAGAGATAATCCTATTCTAAGAAAAGAACACGAGCCATGATAATCCTACAGTGTACTTCAGAAAAAATCTTTCAGATGTATTGAACACGATTGTCAAAACACATTTACTAGAAGGGTTTTTACATAGTAATAGATATTATTTCCTGAAGATCACATCCAGTCATTTCAAATCTTGCTCACTTTATCAAATGAAGATTCTTATAGATTAACTGATCCGCAGAGTTCAGGAGTTCACATATCTGTTGCCATATTTGTACAGCACCGAATCATGAACTCATTAACAATAATCAATCGATAGAATGTTACAACTAAATTGTAATTGCATATGTATTTATAAATTTCTGTCCAGCAACATTTCATTTCAAGAAAGCAAGCTACCCTCTAGGTTTTAGAGTTAATCGAACAGCTTCCTGGAGGTAGCTGCGGTACCTCAACAAAGCAAAGGACATATCTGAAATGAGCATTGCATAACTGAAACGCAGGGTTAAGAATTACCGAAGACACAAATGCAACTGAAAAAAACAAAAGTGATCGGGAGACTGAAATTGCAGGGACAACCCGGTTCAAAACAGATCACGCCGTTGGTGTAGAACATCGTGGAACAGTTAAAACACAAATTTCACACAGAAAACAGCACAAAGGAAATTCAGCAGTACAAGCCAGAAATCACAGCCACAGCTAGTTCAGGTTCAAAATTAGTTCACAAACTAAAATGAAAACATCACCGCTCTCAGATGAAATCGCCACACAACAAACAACACAAATGACAATCAGCATCCAAAAAACAACGGGAAATCTACTACGAACCGCCATCGCCGACGACAGTCACATTCTAAAATCATCGCTCTCAGATGAAATCGCCACACAACAAACAACACAAACGACAATCAGCATCCAAAAAACAACGGGAAATCTACTACAACCGCCATCGCCGACGACAGTCACATTCTAAAATCATGAGACTGAGAAGCACCTGCCGCTAATAAAGGCAAAAAGTAAAAAGCAGCGAGAGTCACTTACCGCTGCCGGTTTCGCCGACGATGACCGTGACTCGATTCTCCATAATCTTCTCGACAATTTTATCCCGCATCGCCGCCACCGGAAGTTCGGAGAAAACCGACGGGGGCTCGGGGAGCGACGCGGAAGACGACGGCGTCGGAGGAGGGGACGCCATTGCTTCGAGAAACTGATCAAAATTGTGCAAGCAGCAAAAACCCTCGACGAATTTGGAGGAGTGGAGTGTAGTGGCTTTCAACTTCTTTTCGTGGGTGTGTAGACTTTCCCGCTTTCTCTGTGCGAGCAGAGTGGCTTTTGGTGGAGGAGCTGCTTCTACTGGTTTTCCACGCGCTCCTCGCGGGTAAAATCGTAATTTACCTTCTTTTTTTCTTTTTCTTTTTTCTTTCTTTTTCTTTCTTTTTTACTTTTTACGTGTTATTAATTGACTGTTCGATACATGGTTGTAAACGACTCCATTCGCTTGACGAGGCTCATAAAAGCTCGATCAAATACGAAATTTGATGGTTTGATGGTAATCGAGCTCAATAAATTATCGAGTTGAGCTCAAATGTCTAGTTTCGAATTGCTCGTCAACACATTCAGATAACATATAGCCGAGCTCGTTAACAGGTATTGTACATTGTATAATGTATTGAGGTCTTAATCGAGTTCCTAATCGAGTTTTAGCCTAAAAGTGATGAAAAAAATGTTCAAAATTAACGGTTTAAAATTCGAGCTTAAACTTGGTCGAGCTCGCGCTATGTGATCACGAGTAAGTATAGTCTAATACAAATGAAATCCGAGTTATTCACGAGTCTAGTTTGAATTCGAGCTCAGATACTTTCTAACTGATTACTTGTGGAACTGAATTCAAGCTTGAAAATTATGAGTCGAGCCGAATTCGATTGCGATATTAAAACTCAAGTCGAACTTGTACTTGAATTGAACTCGAATCGAGGGGTCAAACATTTAATTGAATTCGAACATTCATACAACGTGACAACATTTGCATTTACTATACTTATCTCTTAGTTGCTTCATCTGCAAGAGCTCCAACGATACTCATATCTTCTCCCTTTCATAACTTATCATGATTATCACGATTATCACAACTTATCACAACTTACTGAGAGACACAACTCTCGTCGACGAAAAAACCACGATTATCACAACTTATCATGTCGATGCATGTAAACCTACGTGGTACAAAAAAATGCAGCACTAACTCGGCGATTCAAAATATGTTACTAAAAATACCAAAGGCTACATTAAACTTATAACTTTGGTCAAAACCATTAAGTTTAAATTCAATACTATTAAGATATTTAAATTTGAGATTATATTATCATATATTAATGAAAGCCTTATTCATAAACATAGTAAATTTTATAAATTCACACCACCATCAACAACAACAAAAAAAAAAAAAAAAAAAAAAAAAAGTTCATACAAATTCGATGGCATTTTGGTAACTTCACACAATTCCGCACTTCCAGTTTCGGGTCCGGACCGGTTCACATCGAAAGATCCGAATCCGATACATCCAAAAACACCCCAACGACGAACCCCTAAATTTACAACCCTAGAGAGAGAAAGCTCGAAGAAGAGGTGAAAATGGCGTCCGGTTGGGGAATCACGGGCAACAAGGGCCGATGCTACGATTTCTGGGTCGATTTCAGCGAATGTATGTCTAAATGCCGCGAACCCAAGGACTGCGGCCTTCTCCGTGAAGATTATTTCGAGTGCCTCCACCACTCCAAAGAGGTACAGCCATTTCTTGCATTTACTCTTGTTCTGCGTATGAATGGATGTGTTTTTTCCGATTCAATTGCGTGAAAATGTATGTATTCTGATTTGATGTGAATCCCAGTTACACTGATTGAGGTGTTGTGAGCATATAGTGGTACGGAGTTTTTAAGCGTTTGAATTGTCCATGATGAGCTTAGATTTAGGATTTGGCAGTATGGGGGGAGTATGATTTCAAACTTCGATTATAAATTGCAACGATCATTGCGTATTTTTAGTGTTCTTTCAGTCCGGTCTGTCGATATAGTGATGGATGTTGAAATAATGTGGATTTTAATTTGATCCGAACCAAAATGAGACGATGTAGCCACGCTGCACTGGTCTTACAAACTATGGGATCGTGATCGGATCAGATTGACTGCAAGGATATTGCATTGGTTCCACTTTCAAGGGTTGTAATGTATACTTTAAAAGAAATGCTGTTTGAGTTATCGATTGATATCTAAATCAGGATCTCGACTGAGAACTATTGGAGCTAGCTTGTGAAATTTTATAGGACATACATAAATAATCATTTGTATTCTGTTATGATCTTGCAATGCAATCCAGAAAATATATTTGCCAATGATTTCAGTACGATTCTAAGATACCGAGTATTTGGTAGTGCTTCTTACTTCATCTCGAGCCTTTATATTGTGACTAGACAGTTGCTCCTGTATCTATAAGTTTTAAATACGTCACATGCTCCTTCCTTGGGATTCAGTGTGAAAAATCGATCTAAGTATTCGAGGTAGTTGCTTATTTCCATTGATCGACGAATCATTTATCACTCTTAGCGAATCTTCTCCAAAATACATGAATAGTATGTGATGAAAGATGGATCTTCTTAGCTTGGTTTATGTACAGGTCTTATGGAAACTCAAAAAAGGTCTTTATGAAGCCTTATAGACATGAAATTCTTAGTATATAAACACTGGCTCTTATTTCTCGTATGGTAGCAATGATATACTGACCATGTACATGATCTGAATTCCCCGAGTAATAACCATTTGTCATATTATGCTGCTAAAGTCTGTTGGGCTGGGGGGATCTGCAGTTTGATGGTCTAGGTTCTACCTTTTTCCTTACTTTGCTCTTTCTTATCCCGTGGTGGCTACTAAAGTGCTGTTAATGCGTGTTAAGTACTCATAACATTTCGTGATTCTCGCTGGGACAAATCCATCTATCTGTATGAATTAAGTGGCTGTTTTTGTTTGTATTCGGGAGAAAATTGATTGATAAGGAGATTGATGAGCAGGTGTAGCTTATTTTGTTTATCAACACAAGAGACCGTGTTAATTTTCAACGATACTCCCAATTCTTAGTCTGATAGCTTTTCATTTATGCCAGTTCCAAAGGAGGAACAGAGTTTACAAGGAGGAGCAACGTCAGCTGAGAGCAGCTTCCGAGAAGGCCAAGGGAGGAGGCGGAGGCGGAGATGGTGGCCATCATTGAGAACACTGCCTTTTCAACAGAGCCATAGGAGGGATGATGGGAAGTAATTGATTTTCTTCAAACTTTGTTGGAAATAAAAAAAACATAAATGAGTTGTATTTATGTGTTATCGGATGTTCAATACAAGGGGAAATACTCGACTTCTTCAAGGCCTTATACGTGTCGTTGCGTATGTATTTCTTGCCATTTGCCTCCATCTTTGGGACAACATTTTGCTCAGCTCATTGTTTTTCAACTTGATTTGCTCTGTATCAGTGTGTAGTAGATTGATTCAAGCATTAATGCCTGCTTTCTGACAGGGGTAATTGAGTCTTTTTGGAGAGTTACTTCTCAGCTTTTGGCCTCCTTTAAACAGGAAGAAATACTTCAAATTCATCCCAAAATAAATAAAGTTCTTGAATGGTATAAGGGTGATTTTGAGAGAGATTTGTATAAAGCAAAATTGACCGAATCACTTCTTGATACGTTTCTATTATTTTATATATATATATATATTTATTTAAGAAGCGTGTCAAGAAAAACGGAACGGAAAAGAACCCAATGAAATAGATTCATGAATCATGATGCATTATACTATTGGACGTGATTTTTCTAAAATCAATTTATTTAAAAATTTCGGGAAATAGGCGGGAGTGACAATTTTACCCCTTTATTTTACATTCCCAAATTACCCCTCACGTTTGCAAATAAGCGGGCCTCGTTTAAAACCCTAATAATTTCTCCAACATCTCTCTATCCGGACCTTCAAGCTGCGCTCCCGCTATCCATTTCTCGGTAAATCCCCCAACTTGAGTCTATACCTAATTTGTTGTTTTTTGTAATTTATTCGTGCAATTAGTGTTCAATCATGTTACTGTTGTTTTGTTCATGGATAATTTTTCGTTTTCGAGGTTGCGATGCTTAAATTGATCCACTTTTTCTTTGAATTTGAGTAATTCCGAGGGTAACCTTTTCTGCTCTTCGTATTTAATGCAATGGTGATTGTTTTTGTGTGGATTGGGTTCCGTTTTTTCGTTTTTGTTTTTTGTGAGGTTGTTATTGATGTTTCTGGGTAATTAGTTGGGTTGTATGTTTATAATTATGTCTGGATTACGATTGTTTAATGTTCTGTTGATCTTCTTCAGCAAGTATGAGTCGCTCTAGCAGAACTCTCTACGTTGGTAACCTTCCTGGGGATGTTCGTGAGCGCGAAGTGGAAGATCTTTTTTACAAGGTTTGTAAATCAGCTGATGTTTAATCATTGTATTGTTTCCATGAAATGTTTGGGAACTTAGTGATGTGAGTCTGAAATAACTGCATTGTTGATGATGCTGTCTATCTGTTGACTTACTGGTTGAGCAATTGAAAGGAAATGTTTCTGCTCATTTTACAGGAAGTTGTATCGAATAATGTGCATATTTATGTGTTTTAGCTGGTATTTGTTTTGTGAAGTTGTTCTCTATCTCATATATTGGTTTAAGAGCTGCATCTTAACATCCTTTTATTTGACAATTTTCAATTTCATCCTGGCAGTATGGACCGATTGTGCATATTGATCTTAAGATTCCTCCAAGGCCTCCTGGCTATGCTTTTGTTGAGGTAAGGTTCCTATAACACTGAGTGTTTTGTTTGTGTTTTAATTCCTTGGAGCTTCTAAAAGCCACTTTTTCCTGACAGTTTGAAGAGTCGCGTGATGCTGAAGATGCCATACGAGGGCGTGATGGTTATGATTTTGATGGGCATCGCCTACGGGTGGGTATTGTTTGTGGCTGCTACCTCTTTTCCTTGCATTTGTTGGCTAATATTTGTGATATTTGGTTACACAGGTTGAGCTAGCTCATGGTGGGCGTGGCAACTCTTCATCGACAGATCGCCAAGCTGGAAGCCGTGGGCCCCGTGGTGGAGTTTCTAGGCGTTCCGAATTCAGAGGTGGATACTCGAATATATGTGCAGTTGCAACTAATATTGAATATTTCACTCATCTGAACCTTTTTCCCTTTGTCCTTATGTCCAGTTTTAGTCACTGGCTTGCCTCATTCTGCTTCATGGCAAGATCTTAAGGTTAGCATACACTCGCTTGGTGCTCATTACTGGCCAGTCTCTTGTAAGATAACACTAGTTATTTCATATTTGATTATTTGTCTTATTACTCGTGTTTATCTTATAGGATCACATGCGTAGAGCTGGAGATGTCTGCTTCTCACAAGTTTTTCATGAAGGGAGTGGTAAGTGTTCTTTTTTTTTTTCCCAATAAAAAATAATCAATATATGTGTTTTATTTTTCAGGCTGATTGATAAATTAATACATAGTGTTAGCTCTTTATATTTTATTATCTGTCTATATGCTCTCCGGGATATTTTTTGTGGATATTTAGTTGTTCTATGTCTATTGGCAATGATGATTGCCTATTGCTGATGCAATTGGGAAGGGGTTTAGGATTAGGAGGGCTTGTGATGTTTTGTTCCTTCAGATTGCTGGCTTGGTACATTCTGCTAAATGCTAACTGTCTTACTGGTAATGGGGATTGGGTTTGGCATGGGTTTGTGCTCTTCTTTTTCCTTCAGATTGCTGGTTCATTATTAAGCTTGGTACTTTCTGGTAGAATGCTAAATGTATCCCCTGGAGTCTAAACATTGGAAGTTGGAACTTCTGTATCTTTTCTTCCTTCAGGAAAGACGGGGATTGTGGACTACACGAATTTTGATGACATGAAATATGCTGTGAGTCATATTCATCTCTTCCCATTATTTTTTGGAAACTGAAACACATAAATGACTATCCTTTTTGTTTGCTGCCCTACTCGAGTAATTTGGAACCATCCCGTTCTACCTCCCGCATTGCATGACATGTTATTTTCTCCATTGTAGATCAAGAAGCTTGATGGCTCTGAGTTTCGCAATGCTTTCTCAAGGGGAAGAGTACATGTAAGGATTGCTGTTAAGCTTCTGCGTGGTTTTCTTTTTTTTCTTTTTCATAGTGTTGCATCATAGTTTCATGTTTTTCATAAGTCATATTATCTGTTTCTTTATATTAGGTGAAGGAATATGATTCAAGCAACTCCAGAAGTCGCAGCCGCAGCCGCAGCCGGAGTCGCAGCCCATCTTACTCTAAAGGAAGGAGCAATGGTCGAAGCAGGAGCAAAAGTCCAGGTGTTAGCCGAAGCCGGAGCAGAAGGTTTGTTGTTGTTATGATTAGATTCATGTTTATTTTGGGTCTATAAACATTTGGTTCTGAGACTATTGTCACTTTCATGAATCAACTTGTAGCAATTCGCCTAAAGGAAAATCATCGCGCCGTTCAAGGTCACGTTCAAGATCTGTATCTCGATCTCCACCTCGGTCAAAAGCACGCTCCATATCAAGGTAGAGTAGTACCTTGTTCTTGTTCCTCCCCCCCCCCCCCCCCCCCCCCCCCGAAGCGTGTGCTTTCACCTCTGGTCTGCATTGGTAGGCAAATGACTAATGACTGGACAGAGTTCATTGCTGGACATTCTTATGTCCTGTAGTTAGCCAAGCATAATATTACGTTCGAATGTCACTATGCTTAGTAGAAAAAAAAAATAGTCTTCAATTCTGCTGCTGTTTTTCTTAAAAACTCATCCAAAAAAAGACTAATGCAAAAAAAGTTTTACAGCTAAAACCCCATGACACATAATTTTGTGAATTCAACACCAGATGCTAATGTATCTTAGCCTTATATCATCCCAAATATTTCTCAGAATTTTAATTGATGTGACATATTTTTTTTGATTATTTAAATTTTGTTCCACAATATCACCTCAATCATGGGTTTTGGTAACGCCATATACATATCTAGTTACTGTGGCCAGCAGTTGGTACTCATATTATATTTATTCGATCTGTTTAACAAATGAAACATGATATATTTGTGCTTATTCAGACGTTGTTGGAGTCTGCTTTTTTTGCTACCTACCCTTTTTATCTTCACCCTCCCACTTTTGCATTATGCCTTGCTTGGTTATGAGAAAATGTGTCAACGCTCAAAGGATCACTTCTCTTAATCCTTTGCAAACCTGGAGTTACCTTTTTTCTTGTTTTTAGATATGGATATATGCCTGATCTGGGGATTGCATATTAGGATCTTGTTGGGTAAAATTGGTTCAGTTGGCTACAACTCTTTTGGTTGTGGAGGTATGATGTTTTCTAGATGGTAACTTTGGAACTCTTCTCGATGTCTCTGTTCTAATGAGCATCGCAAATGTCGAATGGGTGCTAGATTGGGAACATGAAGATCTGGATTACATGGATTACTTTGGTGAAGCTGGATATTGGACTAATTAAGAGAACACATTTTTGCAGTGGAAACGTTTAAACTATCTCCCCAATGGTGCTAAGCTATCAACTCTTTCTATCAGAGCATTTATTAATTCTTTTGATATCTATGTTAATCACCCATCCAGCTTTGCGCCAAGGTTGGCTTCTTCGATAGGTTGCATGCTTGGGTGAAATTAATACTTTTTCGTTTTTTTTTTTTTTTTTTTTTGTTTTTGTTCTCATGCGTATTCTAAATGTTTGTGAGTTTCCTCTTGCCCAATTTGGTCATGGTCACGGTCACTATGACGTGGAAAGTGGTCTACGAGGCTCTTGGATCAAAGTTGTTAAGAGGGACTAGTGGATTTTAAATTGGATTGTTTCTGGACCTTTTGCAGATCTCCTTCAAGATCCAGATCCCCAAAACCAACTGTAAGTTTTCTCTTTCTATATAATCGCTTGTAGATTTTAGTGATTTCATCGTTATTTTCTTCTCTACGAATCCGGCATCTAATGCAATACTGTCCCAAATACTCTTTTATACACATCTCTCTGTTGGTTTGACAATCAAAACAATCCAGAAACGCATGAGCATGAGTCCTGAGAAACGCATTGCGAGTACGAGCCCTAAAAAACGCGATGCTAGTTTGAGTCCGAAAAAGCGCAGCGTAAGCAGAAGCCGCAGCCGGAGCAAGAGCCCTAGCCAGAGCCGAAGCAGGAGCCGTTCCAGGTCTTTGTTTCTTTCATTACTTCACATCTACATACTCTATGTACCACGGTGGCTCCATCGAAACTTAACTCGTCGATGCTAAACCACTTCCGATCATTCCTTTCAGGTGAAAAGGACTCGTTCGATGCAGGGATCAACCGCTCTTCCCTGTTTGGCTAGGTTATAATCCTGCACTAGAAAATGCAGAAAGATGAGAGAGAAAGTACAATGTGTTGGTGACTGATACTAAACTTATTTTGTAGTGTTTATCTTGAGACAATTATCATTTTCTGCAAAAGACATGAATCCAGTATTTTATTTTAATATATTTCAAAATGTAGTCCAACACTTTTGATTATTAAACTCAAATGTATTTGTGTGGTGGAGAGTCGAAGAAAATGGGTCCATTTTCATTTTCTATTGACACTCCGTCCCAACGAAAATGAGTTGTTTTATTTTATATGTTAGTGTTTTAGATATAATTGATTTGAATAAATTAAAATTATTTTATTGTTGTGTGAAAACTTCTTAAACAACGTACGACGTCGTATTAAGATTTATTTAAATAATGATAATTGTATTCCGTTTCTTTTTAATTTCTCTATTCCACGTGCAAGAATTTTCAGCGTTCCACAGCGCATAGCCGCAGCTTTATTCAATTATTGTTGATTTAAAAAATTAAAAAAAGTACCATAAAATGGCTGCCACATAAATTCCTTGTGATTTTGCACTTTAGTCCCTAAACTACTCCGAATTTGCGCAACGCCGCCCCTAAATTACAGCTAGAAAACCTCCCCCCTCCCAACCACCGCCCCTCACTCTTTCTCTCTCTCTCTCTACACTACACCATCGTTTGGTTTCACTCTCTCTCTCTCTAGTTCTATCTCGGATCTATGCGGCGATGCCTGAGAGCGTTTTCTCGAAGCTATCGGAGGATGTAATCCTCAACATACTCGACAAGCTCGACGACGACCCTCGGATTTGGGCGCGGATCGCCTGCGTCTCCACCAAATTCTCCGCCCTAATCAGGACCGTCTGCTGCAGGACCAAATGCTTGCAGTCGATCCCGGCCGCCGTCTCCGATCTGCAGCCGTCGGAGGCGGCGCCCGCCGCTTGGTCCTCGCTCTACAAGCTCGCCGTGTGCTGCCCCGGCCTCCTCCACTCCGGCGTGCTCCTCGAGAATTCGGATTTCGGCCTCGAGCGCGAAATCGGCCCCGACGAGAGTTATCGAGAGCAGAAACTGCCGCGAGCTGCTGCCGAAGCCGCCGCCGGAGGAGTGGAAGCCGCTTCTTCGAGCAGCTGCCGCGACCGCGAACCGGCTGTGTCCGTTCCTGACAGCGTCTGGTCTCTGTACGACGATCTGATGTACGACACGCTGTACATCGATTCAGCGGCGGAGGCGACGGCGGAGAGGCCAGCCGAATTCCATCCCGAGGCGAGGGAGGCGGCGGAACGGAACCCCGATGTTCCCGTTTCTAAGAAGAGGAAGGTATCTAGGTCTCACAGGTCGCATTTGGCGTCGGGGATCTGGAACCTGAGCCGTGAGCAGGGGAACAAGCTGCTCGCGAGCAGATTCAAGGGCGATAGTCTCTACATTTGCGATTGGCCCGGGTGCGTCCATGTCGAGGAGAAGAGGAATTACATGCTATTTAGGGGGATCTTCAAGAATTTCAAGCAATCGAGGGTTTGGAGAACGATCAACGATGGGAGCAGGAGCAGGATTGATCTGAATTGTGCGTTTTGCTCCTCCAATCAAACTTGGGACTTACATTCATCCTTCTGTCTGAGGCGATACTTCGGGTTCCACGATGATGGGGAGCCGGTGGTTCGAGCTTACGTATGCGAAAACGGGCATGTCTCCGGTGCGTGGACCGATTGGCCTCTGTACACTTGAAGCTGGCAAATCTTCTTGCCTGGGTAACAATTTGGTAGGAAAATTGTTTCCTTGAAGGATTCTTGTCAGTGCTTGTTATATCTCATGATTCAGTGTGGAGATTTATGTAGTTTTGAGTGTTTATGTTTGTGTGGCAAATGATTGGAACTCTCAATTTGGCTGGGATTTGGATATCATGTAGGTTGTGCTTGCTGTAGTTTGTGGTCTCTTTGTTGGTGATGATGATTATGTGATTCTTGAATTTTCTCTTGTTCAATCAAAGTCTATTTTCTATATATACACTTGAGTCAATCAATCATCTGAACTTGAACTTGAACTTGACTCGAACTTAGTACACGCTCCATCCCGAGTGGGACGGAGGGAGTAGTAACTAAGTTGGACCATCCAATTGTTGATGAACTTGTTTGCTGATCGTAGAAATCTTGATTTTGTGGAATTTGGGTACAATGCTATCTATGATTCCTCCAAACACGGGAATGGCTATGTTCTTGTTAGTGGTGGTGATGAAATGGTAGAGGGAGGAAGCCCTTGTGCAATTATTAAGAGGTTTTAGATTTGCCTTGATTATACTTGCTGGCAATTTCATTGATGGAACTCATCTCAGTTCGTTATGAGAATATACCTACATCGATTTAAGTAATTGAATGAAGACGAAATGAAACGATGCAATTGAAGTGGGACGAAGGAGAGAGTGCTACTTTTTTCTCGTTAGAGGGAAGCAAGGATCTTGTTGGGTTCCTCTCTGCAATCAGTGTTTGCCATTCAATTCTTCTTCTTTTATCTAGTTGGCACGTGAGGTGTTTTATGGTGATGTGTGCTGTGACGTCATGCCACTTGCCTTGGCGCCAACATCAAGGAATGAATGAGTTCAGTTAATCTTAAACTCACTCCCAAATTCCATAATTTATACTCCATCCGACCTAGTCAACGCATTCGTGAGGTATAAAATAATGAAACGTGTCGCGATTAAAATATGACGTAAATAATAAAGAGAAATTTCAAGTTTTCAACCTCAATAAAGAAGTTGGAAATAAAAAAAAAACTGTGTATGTGTTATGTCTTTCATAGTAAAACAAAAGGAGGATACGAGAGAAACATCACTTGTGTTTGACTATTAAAGGGATTCATACAAAAATTAGTATTAATAGCAGCAGAAGAAGTAGTAGTATACTTCTCTTCTCTTGATATTTGTTGATCAGGGAATGAGGTATACTCTTTTCCCTCTGCTGTTTCCGGCGGTGCTCAGTTTCGCCGTCGCCGCCTCCGACACCTACGGCAGAGCTGATTTTCCCGCGGACTTTGTTTTCGGCTCCGGTACCGCCGCTTATCAGGTCTCTCTCTCCCTCCCTCTCTCTCTCTGTTTCCTCTCCGACGATATCTTCCCTTGTTTCGAAAAGCTTTCAACTATTTACCTAAATCCAATATTAGTGGTTAAGAGTTTCGCTAATCACCCCAAAATTAAAAAGGACAAACATAACATAACATAACATGATACAATAGTATACTCATAAATTAGCAACAATAATATAATAACTAATCTCATTTTATTTGTTGTTTTTGTTTGCTTACATCTATCTCTTTGAAACCAGTACTGAATATTTTATGATCTCTCAAATTTTTTCAAAAAAAAAGTACGAGGGAGCAGCCTTTGATGATGGAAGAACTCCTAGCTTCTGGGGCACTTTTGCTCATTCTGGTTCTCTCTCTCTCTCTCGTCACTTATTTTCATCAAGATTTTGTAGCTTTTTTGATTATGAATACTGATTTCTTGAATTTGTACTACTATAAAATCAGGTGATGGACCAAACGGCGACGTTGCATGCGACGGATATCACAAGTACAAGGTACGATTCTCCGTCCACAAAGAGTGCAGTGTTTTTGTCGTTTTCGTCTGTCCACTTAAAGTGCGGTGCAGTTAGTTACAAGAGTTCCGAATGCTCGTTCCTCTTTTGCAGGAGGATGTAAAACTGATGTCCGATGTGGGATTGGAAGCGTTTCGATTCTCCATATCATGGTCTAGGCTAATCCCAGGTGTCGATTTCTTGCATTCACCAAGAACGGTGATCATGCTTGAGTCGAGCATCGCCTCGTTTTAATCTCTCGAGGTTCTTCTGCCTTATGCAGCTGGAAGAGGACCTATCAATCCAAAGGGACTTCAGTACTACAATGATTTCATCAACGAACTTATAAGCAATGGTAACTAACATCTAAACTACTTCTCCCTCCCTCTCTCTCATAACTTAGCTCCTCTCTCGTACGAAAAAAGTTCGATCAATCGTGCAGGAATAGAGCCACATGTTACTCTGCACCACATAGATCTTCCACAAGTTCTCGAGGACGAGTATGGAGGATGGCTCGATAGAAAGATTGTGTAACGTCGCGTTTACTCTGAATAGATTTGCTTGGATAGCTAAAAACGACAATAGACTAATCTACATCGAGTGCTTTTTCAGGGACGACTTCACGGCCTACGCTGAAGTGTGTTTTAGGGAATTCGGGGACAGAGTTTTGCACTGGACTACCGTAAACGAGGCGAACATATTCATCCTTGGCGGTTATGATCAAGGAACCACCCCACCGGGCCGCTGCTCATCTTGCTCCAAGGGCAATTCGTCCATCGAGCCTTACATTGCCGGGAAAAACATCTTGCTGGCTCATTCCTCCGCTTTTCGTCTCTACAAGGCGAAATACGAGGTAATTAAGAAAGAAATACTTCTTAATTACAAGAGATGGATGGATAGGATAGATAATGAGGAGACTTATGCACATATGCAGGCTAATCAGAAAGGCTTCGTGGGGTTCAGCATGTACGTAATGTGGCCCGTTCCTTACACGGATAGTGAAGAAGACGTTGTCGCTGCTGAGAGAGCCAACGACTTCCTCATCGGTTGGTAAGCGTTGTGACTTGTTTCGACTGGATTTGATGAGTTTAAGGTTTTTTATTGGGGAAGTGCTGACTTGTTGGATTGGGTGTGATGGTGTTAAGGTTGATTAGTCCTCTGGTGTTCGGAGATTATCCCGAGATAGTTAAGACGAACGTGGGAGAGAGGCTACCCCCGTTGAGCGGAGAGGAGAGGGAGACGATAAAGGGGGCGTTCGACTTCATAGGGGTGAACCATTACTACACAATCTATGTCAAGGGCAATCCCAGCTTACTGAAACTTCAGAAGGGTTTGATGACTGATATGGCAGCTGATATGATTTGTAAGGCCTTATTTTTCTTTATTTCATATTCGATTCGGATTTGTTAGACGATAGGTTGTCGTGTTTTTTCGTCATGAAGTAGCGGTGATGCGGTTCTGTTCTGTTTTTGTGTGCAGACGAGCAGGGCGAGACGCCGTCTAATCAGGTGAAACACGAACTTTAGTTTCTCGTTTCGACGTTCCGTTGGCTGGCTTTCGTGCTAACGTTTCATCTTTTTTCGTGTGTGTGTCTTGATCAGTATCCTTTGACACCTTCGGGCCTTTACCACACGCTCGAGTACATGAAACGTGTCTACGGCAATCCCCCTATTTACATCCATGAAAACGGTACTCTCTCGCCCTCGCTCTCATGTTTACGTTGCTTACTTCAACACGATCGAATCGTTTTGCAGGTCAGAAGACACGACGCAACGGAACTCTCTTCGACGCACCCCGTGTCGAGTACTTGCATGCTTACATCGGAAGCGTCCTCGAAGCCCTGAGGTAAAAACGACGACTTCCCTATTAGCTTTTCATTTAAACTCTCGACTCCGCTCATCTTTCCTTACGTCGTTGCAACGGTAGGAACGGGTCGAACACGAAGGGCTACTTCGAATGGACATTCTTAGACTGTCTGGAGTTACTGGATGGCTATGATTCTGCATTTGGCCTTCACTATGTTGATTTGGATGATAAAGACTTGAAGAGATATCCAAAGCTCTCTGTAAAATGGTACTCTGATTTCCTCAACACTATCGTAAAACGGAGCATCTGATCGAACGTCGGGGCATATGATTATCGTGTTACGAATGTACATTAGGAAAGAAATAAAAACGGGACGAGGGCAAAAAGCTCGTTCTCTGAATAAGTGTCTCGAACACAGCCTGTTTATTCACTAGTATACACACACACAACATTGGTAAGCATAATAAGTACAATCACACGTTGATCGACATCCATAAAAAATGGTTCGAATTCATTCACTGCTTGAATTGTTTCGGCTTCTTCACAATCAAGACCGAGCAGTGGGCGTGATGAGCGCAGTAGTCGCTCACGCTGCCTAAAACGGCCCTGCACGAATAAGATTTTTGCGTAATGTATGTTAGTCGAAAGGAAGCCATCGAAAACCAGAGGCATTGATAGTGAAGAAATGGAGAAACCTCTATATAGTATACCTCTTGATAGCTCCATAGCCATGGCTGCCAACAACTAGCACAGAGGCGTGGTGCCTTTCCACGGCCTCGCACAGAACGTTCCTGGAATCGCCTACGACAACCTCAGCTATCACATCGTTAATCTACATAAAACCCGAATACATAAGAAAGATACAGAACCAAATCTGGAAATCAATACCGTCTGTTCTTCAACTTGATATGGCTATATAATTTGTTAGCCTAAAATTAGTATGTATATGACTCGAACTGCAGTACCGGTGATCGACGTATAGAGCTTCAGACGAGGCGTCGAATGCTATCACGCGATCACCAGACAATGCTCTAAACTTAGGTAGCATCTCTGGGTTTTTGTACATAAGTTCTTCAACTAGTATAACTCCAACTGCAGTATCCGGTGATCGATGTTTAGAGTATTAGACGAGACGTCGAATGCTATCATGCGATCACCGGATAAGTGATCGATGTTTAGGCTTCAGACGAGGCGTCGAATGCTATCATTCGATCACCGGACAGCATCTCTGGGTTTCGATTTCGAGATTATATGTTCTTCGACTTATAATCTCGAAATCGAAATCCGAAAACGGTATCTATAGAGAGTAAATGGAAGTAAGTAAGCATATATGAAAGGTGAGTACCGATTTAGCTGCACAAATCTGTTTAGACTTCTCCAAAACCCTCGCCGCGATCACCTTCAAATCCCTCTCCACGTACGGCAGCACCTCCGCCGAACCTGAAATTGCAGAACCGAAAAAGGGGGGGGGGGGGGGGAACAAGTAAACCTAATCAATCAATCGAAATCTAAGCAAATGATCAAACAGTATAATCGGAGATTGCGGCGGAGCTAATGAAGGAAATTCAATTGAAATTAGTGGAAGCGACGGCGGAGGTACCAGGTCCGGCGAGTCCGATGGCGGTGGCCGCAGAAGGCTTGGCGTGCACGACGACGAGCTTAAAAGCCGAATTCTCCGGCGCCGGCGAGAAGAAGTGGTCCAGAGTCCACTCCAAAGCGTGGAAACTGTGGTCGCTGTCGTCGATCCCCACCACCATCACCGATTTCTCTGCCATCTCTGCTCAAAATTTCTCGAAAACTATGAAGAAGAATTGTTGGATTAATTATGGCTTTTAGAGAGAGAGAGAGAGAGTTATAGTAGTATATGTTAGAATTAAACCAGTGGCCGTAGCAAAATACCGGCGTTCGTCGTTGCTAGAGATTTCTAATGGCGTTGAAAACTTCGGATGGGGCCCACCTTCTCTGCGCCGGCGCCACGTGTCATTCGGCATTTTGTTGATTTTTTCTGGAGATTTCTGTTCTTTTTTAATCTACAGTAGTTGGATTGTGTGGGTTAACAGTAATACGTCTCTCTCTCTCTCTCTCTCTCTAGATGAGGTATGATTCGAAGAAGATTGGAGAATGGAATAATTTAATTAGTAATTTAACAAGAAAGATTCAACCAACTCATCCATTTGCAGTAAAGCAGAAATGAGAGAGAGGAAAAAACAAAAAAACTCTGATTGTGAATTCCACCTTCCCCCTTTCTCTCTCCTCACATCGTCACCCCCCACTCTCTCTCTCTCTCTCTCTCTCTCTCTCTTTCTCCTTATTTTCAACTCTTTCAGTCCAGACTGCTGGAATTTAGGAAGAGAGGAGGAGAAGAGTTCAATGCTAAATTTAGGGGGAAATGAAGTTCTGTATAAAATACGAGGAGATGATGCAGGGTTTGGGGCAGAAGAAATTACCTCGGATTTGTTGTCGGAAGCTCAAGAACATTCTGGAAAACTGCAGAAAACAGCTCCATTCACATACTGCTGCTGTTCTTGAGGAAGAAGATGATGATTCTGCTGCTGCTGTGATTCCTGCTGGGCCCCATCACTGTTCAGGTTCTTGATTCAATCTATCTATCTTCAAACAAAAGATTTGATTTTTATTTAAAATTTTGATGCAATTTCTGTTGGTTCTCTTTGATTATGATTTACTGTTCATGATTTGTCTGAGACTAGATGCTGACTATTTTTAGAACACCTCAACAATTTCTTGGTTCTGTCAATTTTGATAATCTTCATCCTTGTAGAGTTGAGATTCTTGTAAAATTTGTTTAATCCTAGATTTTGCTATGTTTTTTTTTATGGGATGTTCCAAAATTTGAAGATTAATTAGGATTTGGTGCATTTGAAACTAGAATTAATTTGATAGTATTTCAATTTTAGATGAATAGATCATCAAGTTAATCTTGTGTTATGCCTCATAAAAAAGTATTCCCTCCGTCCCAAATGAAACGCACCCCTCGAGTATGTTTCGTTTGGGACGGAGGGAGTAATATCTCAGAATCATATGTTGGTAGCTTGCTTTAGTCCAAGAACTGAATCTTGATTTGGGTGTTTGCTATACTATGATTTTTGCTATTTGCTTCGTGCATTTGTTCGTTCGCCCTCGTTTCTTGACACGAGGATCTTGATTCGTTTCTTATAGTGTGTGAGGAGACGTTCTTCCCTCTGCTTCTCAAGGAAATGTGTGAAGTAGTAGGATTCTTCAATAAAAAAGCACGAAGATTGCTCGATCATCACCTAGCATCGGGTTGTTTCAAGTGCTTCATATGGTTGGGAGATAGATTGCTAGGGAACGACGTCGAGTTGATTCAAGAGTGTGAGAATCTGATTGCTTATGCCACCATCAACGCCATTGCCATGCGCAGAATACTCAAGAAATATGACAAGGTAAACAACTAAGATAGTGTGTAGATAGTATATGAGTACTTTTGTTACATTCGGATTCTTGATTTTTGATGTTGATTGCTTGATTGTGAGTCGATGCAGATTCATTACTCGAAGGAGGGTCAAGCTTTCAAGTCGCGTCTAGTGAGTATGCAGATCGAGATCCTTCAATCGCCATGGCTGTACGAGCTCATGGCCTTCCACATAAACGTGAGAGAGTACTCTAAACCGAATGCTAGTGTACTACTAGAAGGGTGCTCACTCGTTTTCGACGATGAGAAGCCGTCTCTCTCATTTGAGCTCCTCGACTCGTTCAAGCTCAACATCGACTTGACTTGCTCGATCTGCTTGGTGAGTCAAATCCACTTAGATTCTTACAAGCAAACAAAAAATCCTGAATCTTGCCGGCCTTATGCATTTTCTTGATCCTTTTCGATTTTCTTCAGGAGACGTTATTCGATCCCGTCTCTCTCGGGTGCGGTCATCTCTTCTGCTACATGTGTGCATGCAAAGCTAGTTCAGTTAGTATAGTTGATGGTCTAAAGGCTGCAAGGCCTCATAAGAAATGCCCAGTTTGCCGTGAGGTATATATATACTAACTCTCTCTCTCTCTCTCTCTCTCTCTCTCTCTCTCTCTCTCTCTCTCTCTCTCTCTCAAACTCTCTAAAATTGCTGAATGATACTGATCAGGTAGGAGTATATGAATCAGCAGTGAATTTGGAAGAAGTGCACCTCCTCTTAAAACGAAGGTATAAACATATAATTGTTTCTTGAAATAGTTTCATGCAAAATTAATTAAATTTGAAATTAATTAGGGTTTTGATTAAATTAATGAAAATATATAGTTGTCCTGAGAATTGGGAAGAAAGGAGAAAAATAGAGAAAGCAGAGAGAGTAGAGGAAGCAAAGCATCACTGGCAATCTCAAGCAGCAAGATTTATGGGTATTTAATTTATTTTTATTTTATTTTATTTTATTACAAACTCACTCATTTTTGTAAATATTTTTTTTAAAAAATTTTCTTTTGATCCTTTTGGACATGTATATAATTTTAGAAACAGTTTCTTTAATTGTTTTATAATTTTGTAAAATTTATTTTGATTTGTTAATGTAGTAGATTAGATTATTATTTATAGACTAATCATGGTTAAATATAATGAGAAAATGCCCAAAAATAAATAGATTAAATGACAAAAGAAAAACATGTTTTAGGTCTTTACTCTTTATAAATTTGCCAAATTAAAGATGCAAACAATTCTTGAATACTTTTACTTAGAAACGTCGTGTACTCTTAATTTGTCCACTGTTGATATGGTCGTGCTATGTCGACAATTTTATCTTCTATATGTTTATAATAACACTAAAAATTATAAAGGGTAAAGTTGTTTGAGGTGAGAATTTGTAAATAAATAGAATAATACAATATAAAGTGGAGGTTAGTGGTAGACAAATATTAGTGGTCTTCGTAAATTCCTCTTCCACTATCAAAGGCTTCCCTCTTCCTATAAATCAATTTGGTAATTGTAATATATCAAAATAAATGATTAATTGATTTAGTTGGTGAAATTTAGTCACGAATCATGATATAAACATTTTTAATACCAACGTTCGATCCCGTTTTTTCTTTACGTTTTATTTTGTTTCTTCTTTAATTTTGATGTCCTTAGAGGATCAGGATTGAACGTTTGTATTACCTAACGCTTACACCATCTCCTTCTGATTTCTGATATTTTTTTTTCTCTTTTTTTAATTCATTTTTTTTTTTTTTTTTTGGAATTTACACAAATATCGTGTGTGGGCAAAGTAATGCAGTGCTACCAAAAAAAAAATGTAAATTTGAATTAATAATTAGCCTCATAAGCATGAGTGGTTTATCTCTATAATCATTGTAAATTTGCAATTGGCAAAACTTTATTCATTTTTGTGGAAGAAATCAACTTTTTCTTGTGTTTGGGTTGAGTGTTAAAGGCTTCCACTCATTAAAAAAACATGATTTTAATATAAGTCTTTATTTAATATCTTAGTGGCAATTTAATGATGATATTCAACAACCCAAAGACACAATTTTATTTTATTTTTAAACAATAAAATAGTATTAATATTAATTAAACCTATGAGGTTAATGCATATCCAACACTCTAATCTCATGAGAAATTAATATAATCACAAACTTTTGACTTGTTTTAATATACTTAATTTTTGTTATTTTATCAATATATTGCGATGAATTAATCTCTCTAGCTTGGATTGGTGAATTGGCTAGTTGATTAATTTATATTCTTTGCTAAGTTATTATACTATACTTTTGCTTATATTAAAAGTGTACAAAGCCGGCAACAACATAATGTTCGATCTCATAGATATAGATACTCTAATGTTTGAATTACTCAACAGATCTTTAGACCCCTACGTCGGTAGAAGAATCGAAAACTATAACTACATCGTTGTGTGTTAAAAATATATTTTCTGAAATTAGTTTTTTCATGAAATATTAAATTATTATCATTTAATGTTGAAGTAACATTTTAGGTAGGAGTCTAAATTAAATCTCTATTCTTTGTGCAAATTAAGTAATTCATTAAAATTTCATTTACTAAACCGACAGCTTTCTCGATTTAAATGTGATTCGCACACTATATATTACTCCCTCCGGTCTTTCCTAGTTGAGTCACTTTCCCGATTGAGCCGGTTTCTCCTAGTTGAGTCGTTTCCTTTTTGGGTAAAAAATAAGTATTAAACACACAACTAATTGTACCCCTTATTTTACTTAATTAACATACTAATTACGCCCCAATTTCTCAATTTCTCCATTATCGCCATTGTCGTCTCTCTCGAAATAATTTTAAATTAATTTAAAATAAATCCAGAAAAGTTTTAATTTTATAAAAAAAAAGATCCAGAAAAGTTTTTTATTTTAATTTTAAACATCAACAATAATTTTATATAAAAAAAATCCAGAAATTTTTAAATTAATTTAAAATAAATCCAGAAAAGTTTTAATTTTATAAAAAAAAAAATCCAGAAAAGTTTTTTATTTTAATTTAAACATCAACAATAATTTTATAAAAAAAAAATTCCAGAAAATTTTAAATTAATTTAAAATAAATCCAGAAAAGTTTTAATTTTATAAAAAAAAAATCAGAAAAGTTTTTTATTTTAATTTTAAACATCAACAATAATTTTATAAAAAAAAATCCAGAAAATTTTAAATTAATTTAAAATAAATCCAGAAAAGTTTTAATTTTATAAAAAAAAAATCCAGAAAAGTTTTTTATTTTAATTTTAAACATCAACAATAATTTTATAAAAAAAAATCCAGAAAATTTTAAATTAATTTAAAATAAACTGAAAAACAAAAAAAATATTAATTAATAAAAAACATTTTTTATATTAATTAAAATAAAATACAGTACTTAGTAATTATAAACATAATCCCATTTTCTTCTCAATTACCAAACATACTTAAAGTACTAAACAACTCTTCTTAATTCCCATGTCGAAAAGTTTCGACTCAACTAGGAAAGACCGGAGGGAGTATAATACAAGTTCCCAAAAATTATTGAAAATATAGAGTAAAACCTGCCATTAAATAGGTAAAAATAAATAAATAAAGGGGTTGACCATTTACTATTGGTTACCTAAGCAAAATTTGACTTTGGAAATTGAAGGTGACTGCCCTCAAATGATAAAAATGGAGTAATAGTGTGCGTGTATTAGCTAATCGGTAGGAGGATACGTTTCGGAATTGAAGGTCCCGAGTTCGAGTCTTTCAATTTTCAAATTTATGTTATTAATTTTTTTTAATGGAGTAATGAATATATGGTGTCGTCCATAATTTTTTTATTAAAAAAAATCACATATAATATTAGCAATAAATTGAATAAATAATATACAAAATATAAAAAGCTTTGGATAAATTTCAAAAGTTAATGCGTAAAATAAATTAATAAGCAATGCATCACAAATTTTACAACTGTCACATTTTTTTTGGCGTGAAATTCTCAATTACACACAAAAAATCAGAATTTGACTTTTTCCATCGATTTTTTAATCATATGTTTTAATTAAATTAAAATTTAATTTGCTGAGGTTATTGTGTATATATATAAGGAAGGATATCTCTCCCATTCCCACCATTTTCTTCTTCTACTACTTTTAGAGAGAGAGAGAGAGAGATGAAGTTCTGCAAGAAATACGAGGAGTATATGCAGGAGCAAGGGAAGAAGAAACTGCCACGTGTCGGTTTCAAGAAACTGAAGAAAATCTTGAAGAGGTGCAGGAAACACCCCCATTTCGTCGATCACGACCCCACTAATTACGATAATGCCATTTCCCACGCCGCCTCCACTTGCCCACAGCATTGCCCAGGTGTTTTTTTTTTTACTTTTTTTTTCTTCAAAAAAAATTTAATCCTTTTTTTTTTTCCCTTGAATTTGTCGACTTTTTGTATTTCTTGATTTTCATTTTTTTTTTTGGGGAAATTTCTTGGAATTATTGAATTCATAATCTTTTCTGGTATATTCGGCTGAAAGCTGGTAGGTTCTGTTACTGTGTTTTTGTGTGTAGAAGTGCTAGTTTTTAGTACTCCTTCCGTCTCACCGAATCGTAAACGTTTCTAATAACATCGTATATTAAAACAACGTTTACGATTCGGTAGGAATTAAAGAAATGGAAGCAGTTCATAATTAGAGGATTGAATTATTCCAATTGAAATGAGCTCAAGAATTCAAGAAACTCGATTTATGAAAATATTAATAAAAAATTAGATGGCCTAATTAGTGAAATAAATCACGAGCAAAGTTTATGTGAATGTGAGAATAGGTACATATTCACATGTTTCAAGTGCAGTTGACATTAGAAAAGTAGATTTCTTCATAAGAAGGTAATTCATCGATCACGCATTATCAACGGGACGGAGAGAGTACGATACAGTGTTCGTTGCAACGGTATTCGGCTCGTTAGCTCGTGATCTTGATCAATGTTCTTTGTGCAGTTTGTGATGGGACATTTTTCCCTTCCCTTCTCGAGGAAATGTCAGCAGTCGTCGGATTCTTCAACGCGAGAGCCCAGAAACTGCTGCAGATACACCTGTCTTCGGGTTTAGGCAAGTGTGTTATCTGGTTCAGAAACAAGGCGAAGAAGAATCCGGTCGCGCTCACACAAGAAGGCCGGGATTTGGTCACCTACGCCATCATCAACGCCATTGCAATGCGCAAAATACTCAAGAAGTACGACAAGGTATAGCGTTTATCTCGTTTTTAAGTCTCGTGTTGCTAAGGTGAGTGAATGTAGTATGAAATATTGTTGTCGTTTCGTTGTGTCGTAGGTTCACTACTCGAAGCAGGGTCAAGCCTTCAAGTCACAAGTCCAAAGCAAGCACATTGAGATCCTTCAATCGCCATGGCTATGTGAACTCATGGCCTTTCATATAAACCTGAGAGATTCGCACCCCGGTTCAAGAAACTCGACTCCCCTCTTCGAGGGATGTTCCCTCGTGCTGAACGAGGGGAAGCCGTCGCTATATTGTGAGCTCTTTGATTCGGTTAAGCTTGATATCGACTTGACTTGTGCCATATGCTTGGTGAGTCTCACGTTTCCTGCTCCGTACTCGCTTTCTGCTACCTTTTCTCGACTAATTTTTCTTTAACTTACAGGAGACGTTGTTCGACCCTGTCTCTCTTTCTTGCGGCCACATGTTCTGTTACATGTGCGCGTGCAAGGCTGCTTCAGTGACAATCGTCGATGGCCTGAGGGCAGCAGCTCCCGATCAGAAATGCGCCATATGTCGAGAGGTATCGATCGCTACTTCCATTTTAGGACATCCTAGCTCCAGAAATTAACTAACTCTTGTTTGAACTGATTCTAGGAAGGTGTATACAAAACTTCAGTGCGATTGGAAGAGCTGCATATTCTATTGAGCCAAAGGTAATCCTTCTTTACTTTTAATCGACGAACGATATTTGCATCAAGTGTACGATTCGATTGTAAATCGCTTTTGTATATGTGCAGTTGCCCAGAATACTGGGCAGAGCGTCGAAAATCGGAGAAAATCGAGAGAGTGAAGCAGACGAAGGAGCACTGGGAGTCCCAGTGCCGCCTGTTCACCGGTATCTGAGCCAGAACATCGTCGTTTGCTTCGTATAAAAGCTGAAAATTGCGTGCATATGTATGAACAATCTTGTGTAAGAAATTTGTGTAGAGGATGAACAGCAAACTAAGGGCAAAACCATCTTTCATTAATTCAATCGAGTGAGTTTCCGATTTTAGTCGAGTACAATACAAATCTCACAGTATCAGAGAAAGAGAGGGATATATTAGCTTTGTCAAAACAAGAAAAGGAAAAAGGAGAGAGCGATCAGAGGTCTTGGTCGATTTTTATACGCCCACGAGCAACGGGTTTCTATCCTTGTATGTGTGGTAGCGTTTGCACAGCTTCTCGAGTGTTGCTACGGAGTGCTGCATCTTGTTCAGTTTGGTATCCATGAACATGCCCTGCATAACAAGGACTTGAGATACATGTAATTAAAAGTGGAGGATTAAGTTGAGAGAGGTCTCACTTGTTCTTCACTCTTACCTGATAATCGTCACCATATTTCTCTACGAGGCGACTGACATGTACCCGTTGCATGGCTGTGAGTGGTTGAATCGAATTGCTTTTGCCATCAGTTCTCTTCTTTCCCAATGCTGTCTTTAGATCTACATTGTGTGCCAAACGAATTAGCAATGCAACTCGGAAACATGGAAACTGAACGAAACTTACAGCATTCTAAAGAGATGAGACGTGAAGCGCATCTTTAAAAGAAGGCCAGATACTACAGAGTTTATTTTAGTGATCGATGCAATGCAGGGACTCAAAAACACACTCCAACACTAGAAGAAATACGAATAACCAAAGACGTAGTCATCTACCCCCAAAGTTCATACGTGATGAGTAATAACTAGACTCAAAGCATGCAACTAACGGATTGCAGGCTTCGTTCCAACAACGGACAGTAAATTACCAACAATTGCCAAATTATTTACAGCCTAAAATGCATACTCCTTCGAACCCATCCTAGAGTATCCCGATCGAATGATTTACTCCCAAGAACCAACATAATTCAAACTTACTCGGGCCTTTAACTAGAGAAGACTCAAAGAACTCCGTAGTTCTCCAGCAAACATATATATCGTACGCAAATCGGTTTTCAGACAAATAGCTCTACACACACAATTAAGCACCCCTTTCTTGGGCACACCCTCGAAGTGAAAACAATACCAAAATCGAAAATCTACGCTTCATCGGGCTATCGTACTGTAATCATACTCGCAATTATCTACACATGCTTGCTTTAAACAACAAATTCATAGCCAAACGCATTAAACAAAAACCTAGCAGCTGAACTATTCTGGCAAATACAACTAATTCATCAATCAAACACCAAACAAATAAAAATCGGAACAGAAAATCTACGAGCAAGCAACTAGAGCACTCACCATCTTCTTCGAGCTCGCTGCCGCTATCGATGGGGTCGAACTCCGACACGGCCACGTCGCCGTCGGTGGGCATCTGAAGGTCATCGCTCTCGACGATGTGAGAGGTCCGCGATCGGACGCCGAGGTAATTAGGGTTCGAAACGACGCCGAACGACTTGTAATTCTCGATTACGCTGCCCTTCTCATCCCATTTCGAGGAGGGATCGATCAGAGTTTTCAATTTAGGGGGGAGATTGAACGCCGGCTTGAATATGTTGGGGTTCTTCCTCGGCAAACCCACTTGTACCTTCGCCCTCGATCGCTTGTACTTCCGCCGCGAACCACCCATCGCCGCTTCCTCTGAGAAATTAGGGTTTTTGGAGAAAGGGGGTTAGGGTTTAACAATTGTGCTGCGCTCTATCCTCAATTCAAGTAAAGTCGCATTAGCCTTTAGCGACTTTAATAATCGTGTCTAGATTTTGCGTAGAGCTTGCATTTTTTTTTTTTCCCTTATGTGAGTTGCCAAAATCACGATACAGATGACAAAAACTCGAAACATTTGATTTCGAGTATCAATCTCCGTCACTCGATCTGACACGCGAAAATATGTAGCTTATGTGATTATTTCGACATGAGTATTAGTTTTTTTTATATATATTTGCTTTGTTCAATAACATTTTTTAAAAAATTCATTTGAGAAGTCTTTATATTTCATATGAATATTTTACTCCCTCCGTCCTCCATTTAGTGACGTTAATACTATATTGGACGTCCTCCATTTACTGACAATTTCCATTTTTGGACGTAGACCCCACAATCACTTTAACACTTTATACATCTACTTTTTATTATTTTAATATTTTAATACTATTAAACAATTCAAATGGACCCACAATTATTTCACTTTAACACTTTAACACAATGTTGTTAAACCCGACCCGGACCGGCCGGTCCGACCGGAAAACCGGTGAACCGGTCCCTGGTCCGGTCCGGGTCTTCAATTTAAGTACATTTCAATTGACCCGGAGTGAACCGGTAGACCCGGTCAAGACCCGGAGTGAACCGACCAGATCCGGTCAAACCCGGTTACGGTTCACTTTTAAAAAAAATTAATTTTTGGCATTCATTAAGATTTGAACTTGTAACTACTAGCTTGTTAGTCCAACATAGTAACCAACTGAACTACCTCATATATGTATTATAAAAGTTCAACAAATATCTAAAATATAAAAACAATATAATATATATTATATATATGGGTCATCCGGTTTTTTAGGAACGGGTCAACCGGTCGACCCGATGACCCGGTGACCCGATTCAATGACCGGTTCGGTATCCGGTCCGGGTTTCAAAACATTGCTTTAACACATTAATTTATTATTATAACATAAAATGCAAAAAAACGCGTGCCCAAACTCCCTCCGTCACTATATGGAGGACGGAGGGAGTAGTATATTCCAAGTATTATTTTTCACATAAGTTTTAAATTCTTGCAAGAAAAATAGAATGCTGAGAATAATTTATGTTACTACTAAATTTAGAATTCTTACATACATTCGTAATAGAATCATACAACAGTTAACAATCTCAATTTCTCCCTTATTTTAGACTTCTCTCTCTCTAAAATGCAAGTGGAATACCAAAAATGCATTTTTTTTAAACATCAATTCTTAACATAATTACTATCCTACATTTGACTATCTCTAAAGCTGCAGACTCCTCATCACAGTTCCGAGTCTTCCGACGATCGATTGGCGTACTCCTGCACCAACGCCCCGAACAGCGACGGCCTCTCGAGCAGCCGAGACGGTTTGTCGAACTCCTTCACCCGCCCTATAACGAGACGAAACAGGGAAAAATCGAACGTATGAATATGTGCACGAAAGAAACGAAAGGTGTTTATGAATAAGGGAAACGAACCTGCATCCATAACTAGCACGCGGTCGCAGTCCATCACAGTCGGAATCCTGTGAGCAATGCTTATGATCGTGCACGAGGCGAAGTCCTCGCGGATGATCCTCTGGATTACTCCGTCGGTGGAGGAATCGACGGATGCAGTCGCTTCGTCCATGAACAGGAGTCGGCTCTTCTTCAGCATCACTCTTCCTAAGCAGAGGAGCTGCCTCTGCCCTACACTCCAGTTGTCACCGTTGTCGACAACTGAGGATAACGACGAGAAGATTTGTCAGCATTCGTCGGGAAAAAAAAAACGAGAAGAGTTTGGTCGGGATGCGAGTCGATTACCTGCTGAGTCGAGCTTTCCGGGTTTCGAGGACACGACGTCTTTGAGCTGGCAGCGTTCGAGGCTCTACACAACGATAGTTCGTTACATTAATGTACTGATGATCGACACACAAAATCCGAATCAAGCAACAAAATGACAAGTATCTTTACGGACACTAACCTTCCAAATTTCGTCATCCGAGTAGAGCCCGGTCGGGTCGATATTGCTCCTTACGGTTCCCTCGAAAAGAACCGGTTCTTGAGGAATGATTCCGAAGCGAGACCTCAAATCATGAAGCCCCAGCACCGAAATATCAACGCCATCGATGATGATCTTCCCTTCAGAAGGCTCAACCAATCGAAACAAAACTTGGATCAACGTCGATTTCCCACCTCCGGTTCGACCGACAACTCCGATCTTCTCGCCCCCGTTTATGCTCAGACTGATCCCCTTAAGCACTAGAGGCGTATCGGGACGATATCTCACCTATTCATCAAAAAATCCACCATTTCATCACATAATCGCTCTGGTTCACGTTTAATTTTTCTCGACTAGAATAGAGAAAATGACGAGGATGATAAATCACGACTTACTTTCACGTTATCGAGCTCGACGTCTCCACGCGTAGGCCAGCTAGGCGGAGGGGTGGAGTCCTCTTTCCTCCATTCTGCTTCAGATGGGATTACAGTGAACTGTTTTATCCTCTCAACAGAAACCATCTTATTCTCCAGAAAGCAGCTCATGTATATGGCCCAAAACAGCGTCGAGTTCAGAGATAAACCGTACGAGAGCGCCAATCCCACGTTCTCTGCAAGATTTCGAGCTCGTGAAGGTTAGTCCTGATGTTGAGGTATCATTAATCTAGTCGTAAAAAAAATCGAGGCGAGAGACGCACCTGGTGCGATAATGCTGCTAGGTAAGATTGTCATGAACAATGCAGAGGTGCAGAGGATGAAGCTTCCCATCAGTTCAAGACGAAATCCCAGCCATTCGTTCGATCCGTTGTTGTGGAAATCCATTCGTAGGTTGCCGTTCACACGATCCACGTTCTCGTTGCAGAAGCTCTCCTGCTTCCTGAAGCAGCGAATCGTCATCACCCCGGTGATGCTCTCCGAGAAATGATGGATCACAGGCGCTTTTGTGATGGAGTCGAGTCGAGTCAATTCACGAGATGTTGTAAGGTAATACCCCTGAAAACATTTGCATGATCAAGAGGGGAAATCCAACATTAACCAGAGAGAGAGAGAGAGAGAGAGAGAGAGAGGCCTTACCCTGTACCAGAAATTCAACCAAGCGAGAGGAATAACGAGGATGATCGTAGGCCAAGCGTACTGACATGTGATGATGATGATGCTTAACAAAGTAATGTACATTGCTAGAGTGATGCTAGTGAAGAACGGGATCAAGATATCGACATTCGTTTGATCAGTCGAAGCCTGCATTAGTAAGGAAAAAAAAAGGACGAAGATCAGTTCTCGATCCGAGAATCTTGAACTTATTACTCAAACTCAGAGTTCCTTGTCAAGGAAGAAGATAAGCAATTGTTTACCCTAGTCAAGATTCTTCCGGAAGGCGTGGTGTCGAAGAACGACATAGGAGCGTGAAGGATGCTCCGTAGAATCTGTTTGAAGAAAATCTGGGAGGTCTTCAACCCCATGAATGCAACCAAAATGCTTCTCAAGAGAACCAAGAAAAACGCAACCACCGCAAAAATTGCGTATATTGATATGAAGAAGGACGGGCTGAAAGTATCCGCGTTTGCATCCGAGGTCTCGTATGCCAACCAGTAATCGCTCGACATCAAACTCCCCTGCCACAACACGGAGAAGAGCAGCACACCCCCGCATCCCCACCACCCGAAAGATTCGGTCCAGTACGTCTTGTAAACAGCTAAGCTCACTTGTCCCGTGGCTCGTTCTTCTTCCTTGATCAGCTTCGAACTGCCCTTACCTTGCTCGAAACTCTTCTGAGAGTTACTTCCTCCGTTTTCTTGTTTGAAAGACTTTTGAGTCGATACTGCTACCTTAGGTGAAGAGCTGTCATCGTTCTTCGTTTCCACATCAACGAGCTCCATGGAGGCCTCGTGTGCAGAGACTAAAGCCTTGAAATCGAGTCCGGATTCCAGTAGAGTATTGTACTTCCCAGATTGAACAATGGAGCCTTCTCTCATAACCTAGTTCAAGAATCCAAAAAATAAGTCGAGTTTCAAGATTGAGTGACGCAGTTTATGTAAGTTCGATTCTTGTAACGAAAAGTGTTCGAACGTACTAGGATTTGATCAACGTTATGCAAGAAGTCCACTTGGTGTGTGACAAGTATTATAGTCTTGCCTCTTAGAGCTCCCCTAACACATTCCTGAAACAGAGAAAACCGAACTATCAAGACACTTAAATCGAGACGAGGCCAAAATGTTCGATTGCTACAGCGCGTACCTTGAAAATATCCGAGCCCGTATGAGCATCAACAGCACTGAACACATCATCAAGTAAGTAAATATCACAGTTCTGATAAACGGCTCTCGCGAGCTGAATCCGTTGCTTCTGCCCGCCACTTAGATTGATACCTCGTTCCCCGATCTCAGTTTGATCTCCGAACTCCATCATTTCCAAGTCTTTCTCCAAGCAACAAACTCTGACTGCTTCCTTGTACTTCTCTCTGTTCATAGGCACACCGAACAGAATGTTGTCCTGGATCGTCCCGTTTTGGATCCACGCCGTTTGTGCAACATAAGCAGTGGTACCACATACTCTCACCTGTGCATAGAACACTCAAATAAATCCCCTCCTTGAAATATCAATGCCAAATTATAACATCATGCTCGAAATCATCAACATACTCGACACACAAAGACCTATCGAACTTATAAAGCTTCGAATGAATGTGAAAACGAGCATTTACTCATAACAATGATCATCAAGAAAAGAAGCGAAAAGCTAGTAAAAGATTGTACCTTCCCAGATAGCTTGTTCATTTCACCGAGAATTGCTGCGAGAAGGGAAGATTTTCCGGATCCGACTGTCCCAACGATGGCTGAAAGCTCGCCTTTCTTTATCTCGAAGTTCAAATTCTTCACTGCCTCTTCCCCACTCTCATCATCCCAGCTAAAACTCCCATCTTTCACCTCCACAGCAATCCCACTATCACAACCTTCCACTCTTTCGACCGTGTCATCGATCAACTCCTTACTAGTCATGAATCTATCGAGCCTCTGGAGGGAGATGATAGCCTGAGAGAGAGAGATCATCGACTGTGGAAACGTCCTAATAGGCTCCTGCAACATCTTCAAGAGCGAGGTCGTGGTGAAAACAGTTCCGACAGTGAGGGGGAATCCGAGCAAAAGGGCACTTCCGAAGGTGATCGTGGAAATAAGAGCCGGAGTACTCCACAGCACGATTATATTAGCAGCGACAGAGTACATGAACTTCGAAAGCCACTCGAATTCAGTCCCACGAAACGACTGAATCCTCTTGTTGAAGTGCTCCTCCCAAGCTTGGAACTTGATCACTCTCATGTAGCTAAGCATCTCATTCGTCGCCTTCATTCTTGAATCCCGGTTCCTCATTATCTGAAACTGGTACCTATTGTTCTTCTTCGTACGAACAAGCACGAAGATCACGATACATCCGAGCCCCGCCAGTGCAGCAAGAGTCGCTGTCCCGAGGTACTGATACAGAATGACTAAAGCAACCACAATCTGCAACGGCATAAGCCACAACGCGTGGAGCTGAAGCATCATATCGGAAAGCTGCTGAGCATCGACAGCCATGTAATTCACGATCTGTCCGACCCCATGAGCTTGCCTAGCCGAACCGGACAACCTCAAACCCTTCTTGTACAACGATGTAATAAGCGTGGAACGAATAAGCATACCGAGCTTCTGAGTGTGGAAGTTGAACTGATGTGAGCTCAAAACTTCGACAAACTTAGCAACTAGCAAAACGGAAACGAGGTAGTATCCTTCATAAGGCGAAGTGCCCTTTCCAGCAGTGAAATCAACGAAGCCTTGGATCAACGTGGGGCCGACGTACATCACGGAAAGCCTCAAGAGTGCAATAGAGGCAGTGAAGACTAGATGCTTCCAGAAGCAACGAACCAACGTCTTCACCACCGGATGCTTCGAGTTCTCCTCCGGTTTAGGCCAGTTCTTTTGAAACAGCCGAGACATCCTTTCGGCCTTGTGTAAAGGCGAAAGAGTAGGCACGTCTTCCAACTTGAGAGGTGCTTTGTACCCTTTCGCCAGCAACGGATTCAACCAAATCCAAAACGTTTTCGAGATAATCGAAGCTGAATGGTAACCGGTCACGTTCGACTTATCCAGAATCTCTTCATACTCAGTCTCTGGATCCACCACCGATTCGGACTGATCCCCCAACACCTCAATCCCGGTCCACCCTTTGATCCCGGCAGCAAGGAGCACGATCGACAAAGGAAAGACGACAAGCGAGCCAATATCGTCTAACCTCAACTCAGAGCCACTTTCTTGGAAAGATATCAAACGTGTGAGGCTCGAACACATGTACAACGTTAGAACGACGAACTGCACGATCCAGTAAGCTCGAAGAGCCACAGGGTGTACAGTTGCCTGAAACTTCTTCTCATGAGCAATGAGAACAACAATGACTAGATAAGTAACCGCTTGAAACAGCCAAGACAAGGCATCCACGGTCTCTCCGAACGCAAGCACGCATAAAACTGTCGAAGCCGCGGCAACTAGGAACGACACGAGCAAGGTGACCTTGAACCATAGGCTGGTCTTAACTAGAGGCTTCTTGTTACTGATCAAGGGGCTCGTGATCTCGGGGCTCGAATGCCGAGCTCCGGTGAGCCTCGAGTAGAGCTTTCGGGCTGCGAAGGCGAGCAAGACGATCAAGAAAAGGACGTCGACGGCGGATAGGAGCACCCTCTGAGGACATGGAGAGAGAAAGATGAATCTCAGCCATTGGAGAGGTGAAGAAACCTGCAACTCAGTGCTGGAGCAAGAAAGTGAGGTGATCCATGAAGACGATGACATTTTTGTAACAAGCATTCAAGAAATTTGGGGGCTTTCTTCACCAATCCCCCATCTTTCGATCTCTGAGAAAACAGAGAATAAACAATCAGAATCAAAGAAATTTGCAGTGATTTTGAAGCAAAAGAGGTGAAACAAAATTTCTACTAAAACATTAATCATGCTTTTTTGAAAGAAGAAGAAAAGTAAGCAAAAATTTACAGTAAAACAGCATAAAGAAAAGAAGACGACTCAGTTCTTTTTCTTTTTTTTCTTTTTTTGCAAGTCAACAAAAAATGTAATCTTTATCGGATCTTGTCGGAAAAAGGAAGTGATTGGATGAAATTCCCAGCTCGAGATGAAACCAAACAAGAAAAAAAGAATAGCTGAAAATTATTCGAAAATCAAATTTGAAATCTAAGCTCAGAAACGAGATTCAGACAGCCACCATGCAAGAAGAGAGAAGCTCTACCAGTACGAGGCTGCAAGAAACATTTAGAAACATAGCAATTTCTCGAAGGTAATCATAAACTAAGAACATTAAATCAAAAAAAAAAAGATACCTCGTGGGTTTTTAGTTTTTCCGGTGAGCTCGAAAACCCAGGTGGAGAAAAATGGTGAAGAGTTCAAGAATGGGAGATTCAGCTGAAATCTTCAGCTTCTGCTCATTTTTTGAATATTGTAGATTATTTGAGTTGTTTTTCGCATCAAAATCTTGAGAGGATTTGGCGAAGAAAGAATATAGAAATGGAGAGGAAATATTGTTTACGAAACCCGATGCATGGTCAAGAAGAAAGGGCTTGATTTGGTGATAAATCGAATTCTGGCCTCAATTATTATTAATTCAAGAAAGTAGAGGAAAAATGGTAGTAATTGCTTACTACGTGTATTTGAGTATTGACTGCTGATTTCAACGGCTGGAGTTTGGAGTTCGTCAAGGCTGTATATTATACTCCCTCCGTCCACCTATTTCTGACACGTTTGCTTTTTGCACGGGTTTTAAGACGGGAGTGGTTAGTGTGTAAAGTGTATTGTGTTTATGGATGTAGTGTATAAAGTGTATTTTGTAGGGAATAAACATATTTTAGAAATAGAGCATCATATATGCATAAAAACATGTTCTTGTCTGATCTTAAATGAAAGATCGTATAAAGACCTTTAATTTGATATAAAAATCATAAAAATCCGATAACAAACGAGCAAGTTATAATAATTTAAACTTTCGAAATTTAAATTATATTGAACTACGTGCAGAAAAAATGAGTGGATGAGATTTAAGTATGGAATGTTAAGTGTAATAAGGGATTTACTAATTGTACTACTTAGAGGCTAATTCTTTCCAAAAAAGGAAACGTGTCAGAAATAGATGGACGGCCCAAAAAGGAAAGCGTGTCAGAAATAGGTGGACGGAGGGAGTACTATTTATTAACCATGATTGTGTTTCCAAGTGCCAAAGATCTTTTCCATATTATGCTATGCTATGTGTCACGTAGATATTTTAAAAACCCGACGAACATCCAACGATGCAATATTTTAACTGCGTAAACGACACAATTTTAAGAAAAAAAAGTATGAGACGTAAAAAGCATGTGATAGTGAGGGAAATCTTCCATCTTAACATATCACACTAGTTCGAAAGAATTTTCAAACAGAAAATACTCACACTAATATGAGAGACGGGTATTTAACGAAATGGTGTGATTTATCCTAGAATACTACCAAGTGTCGGTGTGTAATAGTATTTTGAAGTTCGTGGCAAA
The DNA here is from genome assembly GCA_029379335.1 of Thymus mandschuricus. NCBI lineage: Eukaryota > Viridiplantae > Streptophyta > Magnoliopsida > Lamiales > Lamiaceae > Thymus > Thymus mandschuricus. The sequence goes on from CM057071.1 coordinate 880,985, forward strand.
ATTGATTTAGCTTCCTAAATTATCAAACTCATTTATTTTTTTTCTTGATATTATCCATAAAAAAAAAAACACTCCACCCTAATTTTCGGCCAATCAGCGAATCAGCTTCTTTTAGTGAAATTGACACCTGTACTATAAATTCTGGGCCAAAATTGAAATCTAATTTCTATAATTAGTAACCCAAATTATCAATATATTTTTTTTTATTATTATTATTATTTTTTTACATTATTGATCAACAATATGCACGGGAAAAGGAACAAAAATAGATAAAATATCTAGTGCTTCGACGAATTTTGTGGGGTTTATTTTTGGAAATAATTTAACGATTTTAGCACGATTAACGGAGCCGATTTTACTATTTTTCTACGTGTTTATTTATTGACGGCGATTTATAATTTGTTTATTAATTTTAAATAAAAATTAAGATGTTTTTCAATAATAATAAAATAATAAAAATTCAGATTTGTCTACTTTTCGCCGAATAGCAGTAAAATTTGTCGTTTTACAGTATTTTATTTTGATTTGTCACCGATTATTTAATCGACATAGGCGTGTTGCTATCATTTAGTAGATATTTTTTTTTTTAATGTTGAAATTTTCCTTGATTCAAAAGAATATCCAACTATTTTTTGTTTCTATTCTTATAAATATTTTAGCTTCACGTAATTAATTAATACTTAATTTCCTTCTCTTATAGGAACAATACTATCATGGTTCTTAACCAATTTTGACAAGGTATTGATTCAAGTATGTTTATAGTATTATTGTAATTAATGATGATAATACTTGTACCTAATAGATAACTACTACTACTACTAGATAAGTATGTTTCTAACCAATGTTTTAAAAATCGAACCAAAAGTTAAATCGGTAAGGCCTTTGGTTCACGATTTTTTAGTTAAATCGTAATTTAACCCTTCAAAATCGAAAAACATAAACCGAAATCATAATCAGTTCATGAAACAACCGGTTTAACCGACGTATCAGTCTGGTTTTTAAAACCTTATTTATAACTAGATCAATTGCATATTACAGAATTACAGTCAACAATTTTGTCATAAATATAGAGTACAATTTAGATTTTACCAAGTAAATTGATTTAAGAAAAGAAACATTTTTCCCTAAAACAATATAAATACAAATGGGGCTCAATATATCATGTCCCATGCGTTATATTTCAACTTTATTATTTTTTAATCAAAAGGGGAAAAAAAGGTTATCAATTCAATCATTTAGCTATCAATACTATACTATTAAACTCGATGGTCCAAAAACAACAAATTTAATTATTTTTAACACAAACCAAGATTCATTTTTGATTTTGTAATCATCGATGTGTCTATTGTGGTAAGTACATCAGACAAAAAATCAAAAATTTTGGAACTTTATTACGTGGACGAGAGACGGACACGTATCTTATTGTAAAAAATATACTATATTATATGATTTTTTTTTTTTTTTTTTTTTTTTTTTTTGTGTTTAGACTTTAGAGTGAGAAGAAATAATTAGTTCTTAATCAGTTAATTGTCGTTTAATTATTTGTTCGCAATTTCCTAACAATTTGTCTTTTCCCCTTCGTGGATTTTACACCACAGTTTAAGGTGACGTTTACCTAACTTGGATGAGAATTAATAAAACGAGTGCAAAGGATAATCGAATTCTTTACAAAATAATTCTTTAACCTAAATGCTTAAACATAAGATTATTTTTAAAAAAAATTTCACAAACAATAATGCTATTTGGCCATAATATAGCCGGCCACACACGTAATTTTAAAAATTGTAAATGATAACTATAATTTATTAGATTAATATTTGTTTTAAAAATATTTTTTCCCCCAAAATTACATATTTTTTTCTTTTTTTCTACATAAAAAGGTAATAAATCTTTAAAATAGTAAAAATTATCAAATAATTAAAGGATTAATTTTAAAAAATACGTAAAAAATACGGAGTATCGTTTTTTGAGTTTTTTATAATCTATAAAAGTTTGACATAAATATATAAATTATTTGATACTTAAAAAAATAAAAAATGTTAAATTATGGCCGGCCACATTATGGCCGAATAGCATCACTCACTTTCACAAATTCAAATTGTTTCACACATACACATTCCTTAGATATTAAATAATCCATCTATTTATTTAATGTGATTTGTGAGTTACATTCCTTGTGATTTCAATTAATTGTGGGTGCTTCACCAATAATAATAATAATAATAATAATAATAATAATAATAATAATAATAATAATAATAATAATAATAATAATAATAATAATAATACTTCCTCCATCTCATATAAGTAGTCCCATTTGGAATGGGCACAATAGCCAATAAATGAGGAAATGTGTGGCTGTAATTGATTTAGAAGAGAGAGAGTTAATTTTAGTCAAGTATTCTTTACCATTTTAGGAAATGGTACTAATAGATGAAACGGACCAAATGGCAAATGGGTTATGGGACTACTTATATGAGATGGAGGTAATAATAATAATAATAATAATAGTCCCATTTGGAATGGACACATGAGCCAATAAAGGAGGAAATGTGTGGCTGTAACTCAAGAGGAAAGGTGGACTACTTTCGTGAGATGGAGGTAGTAGTATACTACCTGCATCTCACCGAAGTAGTCCAGTTTGACTTTTGACTTTTCGAGCACGTGTTTCCACCGAAACCTAGTACGAGTTTTAAAATATAATTTTGAGTGTTTTTTTTTTCGTAAGAGAAAAAGTACTTTAAATTTATATTTTAAAACTCGTACTAGGTTTCGGTGGAAACACGTGCCCAAAAAATTAGAAATCAAACTGGACTACTTTCATGAGATGGAGGTAATACGTTGGTTACCCCCTTTTCTCTAAAATATTGCATGTTACACTAAAAAAGTTGGAAATCTTTACTTTCATAATTCTGTTTTCCATTGATTGTTTTTGAGTATTGTATGGCAGTGTGCTTGCCGAATTTCTCTTATTAAAGTCTTCATTTTTTCATAGAAAAATAAAGTTTGAATGGTAGCCAAAGTTCCTAAGACGTGGGGATCAAGTTCAACAATATTATATACTTTTTCCGTCGTATTCATCTAAAAATAACATTTTCCCGATAATAGAATTAAGAGGAGAATGACAATAGTGAATAAAGTAATGTATAAATGGATTTTCATCTTATAATAATATGACGGACGAAAATGAAACATATTTCTATATCAGTGAAACGAGGGTGTATTAATATACTTCAAATTGAAATTACTAATACCCAACAATAAATGATTGACAAAAATCATACATCTATATAATTTCATGTCAATTTTTTTTCAATTGAAAAATCGTGACACGAGTATATAATTTTTATTTCAATGGGTCCTACTATTTTGGGCCTTGAGGGCAATGGGCCCCTCGTAACGGGCCATATATGAATGCTTGCTCACACTTGTACCGAATGCATTGCCAATGGTACGCCACAAACGTACAACTCTCTATTGCATAAAAAAGAGATTCGTCACGGATGACGTCAGACCAATCTTTTCATGAAATAGTTAACGTCGCCGTCAGCTCCGTTAAAAGGGCCGAACAGAATAGGAAAGTCGAGTAGAATCCATCCAAAATTTCCAACACAATAAAAATACAAATAGAATTAGACAGAATATCAAGACAATTTATGTACTACTTTGTCTTCGAATCTTTCTATGTACCGCTTCTCAAATCTAATTCGGTTATAGAAATTTATGCATAAAAACTAACTGACGAAATCAAACGAAAAACGATGTTGAGGGTAATTTCAACTTCTAGCTTTTGCGATTTTAATTCATTTTTCGATCGTCCATTAAAATATGCACTTTATACAATTGTTTGATGTATTAGTTAAAATCATGCCAAAACATTTTATTTATGGCGATAGATAATTACGCACCTCATTTTGTTTAGTTTCTTTAAAGATGATACGTTCGATCATTCACGTAGTATTTTACAAGTTACGGAGTACTTTTTATTTTTTGCGCAGCAAAAAAGAAATAGTACACTTAATAGTAGTGACGGCCTGCATGGATGCCACGTGGCACCATATAGGTCCATACAAATTATTCAGTACTTCAATTATTTCTGAATATTTTTATAATTTTATCGTATTTTCAAAGACATTATTAAATTAGTAATCAATTCTACTATTGAAAAAAGAAAAAAAATTCGAATTCCAAATAGGTGCATACAAATTATTCAGTTCAATTATTTCTGAATACTTTAATAATTTTATCGAATTTTCGAAGGACTCATTATTTAATTAGTAATAAATTCTACTATTGAAAAAAGGAAAAAAATTCGAATTCCAAATGAGAATTGAATGGGATATTAATAATAGCTCCAACACTCTAGTTATTGTAATTTAATCTTGCTCATTTGATGGCATCGCATGATTCATGCACAACTGACCCCTACTTGCGTACGAATATATTTAATACGTCAACGACCGACGTGAAAGTGATATGTATAGAAAAGGAAAATGCATCATTTATTTTATAAGGAACGTAGAAAGTATTTATTTAGGTGGATATACCGTCGTTGATTTTCACCCATTTTTGGAATTTTCACCTCTCCGGCCTGAATAGAGGGTCCAATAGAGATCGGGCCCATCATCAATGTCAGACCTACGAGTTCGGCCCATAAAGAGTCCTAAACCGAGTGGACGTAGAAGATGAGGTCGCAGCACATAAGGAAAGAGGTTTACATGAGAAGTTCAGATATGATCGCAATGCAATTAAAGGAGGTTTGCATGGAAAGTATAGATATGATTAATATGTGCGCATATATATAAGCGATTAGACAGAGGAGAAGGGGGCAGTCACACTTTTTGTACTCAACACCATACCCTAATAAAAAAGCCGACACCTCTTTTCTCATTTGGACGTAGATCTATCACCGTAGATCGAATTAACCACGTAAATTCTATTGTGTTATTTCGATTCGGTCGTTCTTATTTCTCTTGGGCTTTTGATATAATCACAACAAAATCATGCTCGATCAGGTTCACTCATTTATTTAATATAATTAACAAAAAATTTAAAAATCATATTAACCAGAAAAGTAAATCGATTTCAAAATTAATGGTGATAATGTAGAATTATTGTCAAATTATAGTACTACCTCCGTTCCGCGGCACTTCCGCCAAAGACATTACATTTTTTTTTTTTTGTCAATTTCTGGCACGTTTTTTCATGCTTCTTGATGATGCGTTTTAAAATAGATTTTTGAAGAATTTTTTCTTTTAGCGGAAACTATGATAGTTGTATTATCCCGTAAAAGAAATTTTTTTCAAAAATCTATTTTAAAACACTTAATCAAGAAGCATGAAAAAACGTGTCAGAAATTGACCCAAAAAATGTAACGTCTTTGACGGGACGGAGGGAGTACATGATAACGATGTGTGTTTATGCAACGTGGATTTTTGGAAAAATTAAATAAAATCATTGCAATATTTAAATAAAGTTCATCACGTAGGCAAAATCACAACATTTTACCATAAACGTCAATATCAAGATTAATTATCCTATGATAATGTATAAATGTTGAATAAGGCATGCGTGCACGGGCCAGCGGTGAACACGACATCAGAACTCCAAAATTAAATGTGTTATTTTAATTATTTGTCAAGGAACGTACGGTCACTTTTTGATATAAATTCATTGTAAATAGTATATTTAGAATAATAAAATTGAATAAATTGGTCCCATTATTTGATTGTTTTGTTCACATAAATGATCGACGTGTAGTTACTTTGTTGGGTTTGGTTTGTAGAAAGACGAAAGTTGGGTGTGAAGAGTGTGGTGTGGTAGCTGGGGCAAGGCTATTCACATTTTGGTTGGTGCTAGAGGAACCAAACATGTAGGTCGACTGAGTTTGACGCGTCCAATTCAGTGAGACGAAGGAATGACGAGGGAGTATAATATTAATTTTTATATCTTATGGTCACGAGAAAAGCTGCAAAATGCTATTTTCATCGTAACATTTATTTCGTACTTATTATGCACAATTCATTTTGGGATGTGAACCTCGTTTTCGTATTAGTTTCTGTATCTCATTGTTACCTGATACACTGCTTGATTGGTTGACTTAAATGGACAATATTTTATTTAATAAAGCAACTTTAAAAGCTGTGTGTAAACTGGAAGATTCTTAATGAGTGTAGACAAACTACAAAGGGATATTCGATTATTCAATTAATTTACTACAAAATTGGATTGGGAAATTAAATAAATAGGATATCTTTATGTAAGAATTATTATATCGTGTGACAACGTAGGGTTTAAAATGCTAGCACGTGACACTGACATCTCATAATGTTGACTTAGATCAATATAATAATACTACTTTTTTTTAATTATATTTTATTTTAATATTTTTTTGAGAAAAAAAATAAAAATTGAAGCTCATTTTTTCTTTTCAAATGCTCAAAATGGTAAGAAAAGTGTCGACGAAGGCCCAATAAAAGCCCAATAACAGGCCCAATTGAAGCCCAATAACAGTTACTCAAAGCCCATTTGGCCCATTGAAGGCCCAAATGAAATACTACTACTACTCGCCATAGAGGGTAGATTGGTCATTTTGCAATTTGTAAAATTTGGCTCTAGCTGCATCGCGAGCCTTCTAGAAACTGTGTTCCCGGCAAAATTTGGCGATTGCTTCCACCTTTTCTCACACATTGAAAAAATTTCCGCTCTAGGTTTTCTCTCTCTCTGCAGTTTCAAGTTCGATTGTTCATTGACAGAGTTTCGAAGTTGAAAATGAGGTAATTCTTCTTTTATTCTGAAGTGGATTGAAGGTTGCCTGGTTAATCAACTTAATACTGTTCTAGATTATTGTTTTTTGCAATTTATTTATTTACCTTGGAACTATTGGTTTCGTTTGGATGAATAATGCCGATTAGTGATCTCGTTTCTCATAATTGAAGTACTGCTTCGAGCTTCGTTGAGATTTAATTGATGTATATTTCGGAAGTGATGTGAAATCGCTGGGGAAATTGATTTTCATATGAATGTATGTACTTGGATAACGATGTTATTACTGTTTGCGTTTCACGTAAACCGAGCAATTTACAGAATTCGAGCTAAATAGGACAAGAGAAATTTCACTAGTTTTCGAGGATTCCTTGATACAGTCCAGTTTGGTTTTCTCTGAGTTATGCAGCATATTTCGTTGAAGCTGTTACTAATGGATGTGCTTTAATGGCTCTGTTTCTAATGTTATTGAATCTTTTGTTTGTTTGTGCACCAGTATAAGATGTTTACCATTTGATTGTAGTTAAACAATTTATATCTCCTTCAAAGTAATTCTTTGAGTGATTGGAAATATTTGAATAATAGGTGCCTTAGTTCCTCAAGCTAGACTATGGTAGCTCTTAGTTTGTGTTCCTGTTATGGTACTTCCTTTTCATCTCCATTGCAGTGGCTCGTAGTATTGATCGAGGAGGGTAGTCTTATCTCTGTTATGAGAATTCGATGACTACTACTTATATACTATGTTTGAATTATGCAGCCGACATCCTGATGTGAAGTGGGCCGAACGAGAGGACAAGGTGTTCATTACGGTGGTGCTTCCAGATGCTAAGAATCCGAAGGTCAATGTTGATCCGAATGGAACTTTCACTTTTTCTGCCACTGCCGGGGCAGACAACAATCCTTATGAGCTTAAGCTCGACCTTCTTGATAAAATCAACATAGAGGTGAGGTGCTTTGCCTCTGATTCTTTGTTTGTTGTTGTTGAGGTCTGTGGATAAGCTCTTGTTATTATGTTGAATACTATTCAAATTGACATATTAAGTTGGTTTTACCTCTGAAATTTGAGGTGGATGTATCCATTCTGTGTCGAGGCTGTTGCTGTAACATCAGGAAATTGAATGAAATGTGCCTAACGTGCGTTGACATATTTCTGTTTGCGACTTTTGTGCACTTATTACTTATGTTAGTGCTCTGACACTTCAGTTGAGTTGGGTATATGATGAGAAAAGCCTAAACATGCCTGAAGCGTTGTTGTAACCTTTTTGCTTTAGCTTGGGTATTTCTGCTCAAAGCAGGATGGGTTCTTTTCGTATGTAGTTCTCATTTAGCTTTGATCATTCTACGTGTGTGATAATCCAATCTGTAGTTCCTGTTTATCTAAGAAGTAAAGTTTTTTCAGGAGAGCAAAATAAACATTGGTGTGAGGGGGGTATTCTGTGTTTTGGAGAAAGCTGAAAGCAAATGGTGGAAGAAACTACTACGCGGAGATGAGAAGATACACTATGTGAAAGTTGACTGGGATAAATGGGTGGATGAAGATGATGATACGGGTAAGATTATCCTCTTTTGTTTGAGTATCTTTTTTACTCGTTTTCACATGCCCAATAAGATGGTGATCATCTGTCTTGCAACTTGATCAGGAGCAACTGACGATCTTGATTTGGGCGGAATGGATTTCTCGGTAGGTTTCCTTCCCCCTTCTCGGTTTCATCAAGCAATTATTATTCTCAGAAGTGCTGATGTACCTTGATTTGGTTTTATCCTACAGAAATTCGGTGACATGGGTCTTGGTGGCGATGAAGAAGAAGATGAGGAGAGCGATGATGAAGGTACTGATAATACCATAGTTTACACTAGTGGTGGATAGTAAGTGAAGGGATAAACTAAATTAGAAAAACCAACATTGCATCTGTTTCTTAGATTCTTAATTCGTCCTCGTTTGTGATACAAACTTGACATTTGAGCCTGAAATAGATTTATCGAAACTCATTTTGCACTGCGTGTAGGTTTCACAGAAGAAACGAAGCCGGAAGAGAAGGTCGACGATGGCGCAGCTTCGACAGAATCTGCAGAGAGCAAAGCAGAAACCAAGCTGAGTTCTTGAATAGTTAGGGAACATGTTCCCCTTCTTTTCTGCAGATATTATGAAATTGTAGTACTACTATTGTGCTGATAAATGTTTCAATCGTTTGTGCTTTTTCTTTCTTGGAGCTATGCTATACTGAAATCATATGTTTGGCACATTATTATATGTAGTAGGGGTGTCATTATTTTAAGTTCGTATTTATTTTGAAAATTTATAAGGATTATGCTAAATATGTTGATGCGTGTATCGAAGAAAAATTCGTAAAACTGCGTGTAATTACTTTTAAATAAATATTTTTAAATAATTGCTGATGCTATCTAGTACTATCATGCAAAAATATCTAATTTTTTTTGGGAGAAACTCATATTTAGCCACTTTCACTATAAGTGTAAGTTATATAGCCACAAGTTTAAAAGTGTGAGTTTTATAGCCACTTTTGCATGAAAGTACATAAATACCCTTACTTTTAATTGGGTCCCACCACTTTTTATTTTCTTTTTTTTTTTGTAATTAAAATGACAAATGTTTTCTCTCTCTCCCTTCTTTCTCTCTCTCTCTATCCTACCGTATCAAAGAAGAAGACCCAACCGTGTCCATTTTTTTATTTTATTTTTTTTTTAACGAAAACATTTTTTTTTTCAACTTTTTAAATTAATGTCTTCAATTATATATCAATACCGTGTTCAACTCATGAACACGGTTGATCAATTTTTTTTTTTGTTTTAAAATTTATAATTTTATTTTTCACATAAATTGTAATTATTTTATAAAAAAAAAATCAATAACTAAATAGTAATGCATTTAATTTATTTCAACTACCAAATCTTATTTTGATTCACTTCATTAATTCAAAAGAGTAGATAGTAGTAATAAATGTGTCAAAAATTGATTGAATACAACAATTGCAACACACATTTCATTCGAAACTCACCAAAAATTAGAGAGAGAGAGAGAATTTTATTGGCAAAAAATCTATTTTTCGTATATTAATTTCTGGGGAATCGAGGGACTATTTTCGGCCGTTGAATTGGAAATATTGAAGGTTTTTCCGACTAATATAAAGGTACGATCGTAATTTCATTTCGTTTCGCATATTTTCGAGGATTTTTTTGCTCAAAAAAATAAAAAAATTAAAATTGTTCTTCGTGGCACTGTTGAGACCATAGTGACACTGTTGGATCATAGAGGCACGGTTGGGCAAACCATGCCCAAATTTTTTTTTTTTTTTTTTTAAATTCGGTATAGGCACGGTTGATTAGGTATTTCAACCGTGTCACACGGTTGAATTTCCAAACCAACCGTGCCTTAAATATATTTTTTTTTTTTAATTTTTTAATGACACGGTAAAATTGAGATTTCAACCGTGTGACACGGTTGAAATATCAATTTTACCGTTCCCATACAGAAAATCTAACAAAAAAAATCTTGTGTTTTTTCAGGATGTCGTATCAGAGAATCATCGTGCATCACAGTGGGCATTGGGAGAGGACCTCGTACGTGGGAGGTGATAGTTTCCTCGTGCACTTCCCCATATTAGGAATTACACGTGATAAGGTGCTTAGGGAGATCCGTGATCAATTGGGCTCCGAATCGGAGTACATATTGTACTACTTGACGGACCTAACCGATCATGGGAGGATGAAGGTTGTTCTGAAGAACGACACGGATTTGCTTAGGCTTATCGTCGAGCAGAACGATTCACCAACCGTGTATGTGATCGAGAAGACACAGAACATCAACTTTCGCACTCCTACGACACAACAATCCACGGTTTTTCAGAACTTGAATATTGGAGGTTCTAGTCATCAAGAATCCGAGTCTTCGGATGAGGAGACGGGGGATGAGGAGGCGAGGGATGAGGAGGCGAGGGCTGAGGAGGAGAGAAATGAGAGGGCTGAAGAGGCGATTGATGAACAACAGAGGGCAGACTTGTTTGAGTCGTTAACTACGGAGTTTAGAGCATGGATTCAGGAGCCGGGGCGTGTTGATAGGATCATCGGGCACCGAAGCATACATTCAGATAATCAAGACGGAAGATCCGATGATACTCGTGCCACTCACGAAGCCATAAGAAATTGGTTGATTCCGTACGTCGACCTAGATACGGCATTGCCTCTAGGCTTTATCGAGCCCGATTACAGCCCCTCACTTGGACAATTGCGTGTGGATGGCCTCTTCAAAGAGAAAGATGAATTGCAAATAGCCGTGGGCCTATATCACATGGAGAACCGACTGGAGTATACCACCGAACGCTCAAGCAGAACGCGTTTGAATTTTGTGTGCACCCAGGATGATTGTGCATATTTGCTGCGTGCACGACAGAAGGGCGGGATATGGAAGGTTGGGAAATATGAACCCAACCATACGTGTCAAGTGGTTATAGACGGAAACAAACCGCGACAGATTTGTGCCAAGGTTTTAGGAGCTTTCTTTGCACGTAGACTTGTCGTCGAGGGATCCGTGTTGAAGCCGAATGAGATGATGAACGAGCTACAAACTCAGTACGGCATTGAGATAGGCTACAGCTTTGCACTGCGCGCGAGAAACGTAGCGATCGAGAGCATGTACGGAAGTTACGAAAAGTCGTATGAGAGGCTACCGTCTTACCTCTACCTGCTGAAGGAGAGAAACCCGGGAAGTGTGTACGATATGGTGACATCGCGTGCTGACGATCGACTAGTGTACATGTTTCTTGCCCTTGGACAGTCCATCGAAGCCTTTCAAAGTGACTTGCTCCGTCACGTGATTGTTGTTGACGGGACACATCTGAAAGGGAAAAACAAGGGGACCCTCTTTGTAGCTGTGACTAAAGACGGGAATGAGCAGGTGTTTCCTCTTGCAATAGGATTAGGTCCGAAGGAGAACGATGAATCATGGACATGGTTTTTGTCGAAGGTGAAGAGTTGTTTCGGGGCGCCGGACGATCTATTGATCGTTTCCGATCAACACGTGAGTATCATCAATGCCGTGAACGCCGTTTTCCCTAACCGAGCACACGGCCTCTGCTTCTACCACATCACGAAGAATCTGAAATCGTTCGGGCAACATGCCTTGGGAATTTTCAAAGAGGCGGCCTACGCAAATCAAGATTCAACGTTCGATGAAAACTTCGATGCCTTGAGATGCTTCGGCCGTGAAGGGGGCGGAATTTATAGAAGGTTGTGTGATATCGGCCCTCCGAAGTGGGCGAAGTCAAAGTGTCCCGTCCCACGCACGAGTTTCATGACTTCTAATCCGGCCGAGACAATGAATGCACGGCTACTGTGGGCTCGTCGGCTGCCGATATGCTCGATGCTTGAGATGTATCGCACGATCGTAGAAAAGTGGTTTGACCAACACCGTCAAACTGCCCTTTCTCGAGAGCACGATCTCACTCCGAAGGCGTACGAGAAGATGTCGGCAGCCCATGAATGGGGACGTCGCTACCCGTGTAGGACTACAGCGACTCCCAATTTGTATAGGGTAGAAGGCGAGAACGGCAATTACCTCGTGGACCTTCAAAACTCGACGTGCTCGTGCCGTGAGTTTGACTTGGACTTGATGCCTTGTCGACACGCCCACGCGGCTCTAAGGTACGACATATTCTTATGTGAGTTATACATAGACGAGATTGAATGGTACGACTGATTTATTTATTCGTGCTCAATCAGGTATTCAGGTGGACGAGCAAGTGATTACGTGAGTCACTATTTCAAACAGTCTACCTTGGTAGCCACCTATACACCAACCATCGAACCCGTCCCTCATCCGGAGTCGTGGGACGTGCCCGACTACGTGACCTCACGCGTTGTGCGTCCACCTCTAGTACCTAAGCAAGCCGGACGACCAAGCCTGTCACGTGCAAGAGCCGTAGGCGAAGAAGGAACGTCAACATCGACGGCTCGACAAAGGTGCACTCGATGCGGACAAGCTGGGCACAACAGGAGAGTGTGTAGAGCTCCAATTCCGATTGGCGGTGTCGACTTGAATGTACCGCCCCAAGATGCGGAGCCTGGTAGAAGAAGGAAGAAAAAATGTAGCATATGTCAAAGCCAAGAACACACGAGACCTCGATGCCCCTTGCGAGTGGTAGAATAATTTTTCGATTATTTTTATTTCGATATATTGAAACTCATGTTTGGATTGAATTGAATGTTTGGATTGGAATGAATTTCAAATGTCGATTGAATGTTGTACTAGGTATGAGAAATAAAATGGGGCATGGTTGATTGGGGGAGTTAGAAAAAATTTTGGCAATTTTCCACCAAACTTTCGGTAGAGGCACGGTTGAAATGAATTTTCAACCGTGCCTCACACGGTTAAATGAGCAAGTCAACCGTGTCTTGAGGGTTTGACTTCAAGGCACTGTTGACTTGAGGGTTTGACCGTGTACCCTTACAGTGTACCCTAACCGTGCCTACGGTCAAGGGGCAAATTTTGAAAGTCAACCTTCTAAAAATTCGTTAATTTCGATGTTAGTACGTAAATTAACCATCAATTACACATTAGTTAGTAACGATACATCAATTATATGCCGTTAACAACAACAACGAACCCAAACGAAGTTCGAATCTTTGGATAATGAGGTAGGGGACCATATACATTGTAGGAGTGTTTCATCTTAGGAAGTGGCGATGCATTAGATAGATTAGATTACGCTATTTTAATCATTAAAACCCAATGTTTCCGCTTTATTTGTTGTTTTTTAATCAACTATGGCATATAAAAGTGACGTCGCACGCAAATTACGATCCAAAAATCGAATTTTGTACAAATTGATGGTTTAGGCACGGTTGGGGTTCTAAGAGGCACTGTTTGGCACGGTCAAACTGAAAGTCAACCGTGCCTGACGGAAGTCAACCGGCTACAGTGTTAGGCACGGTTGACTTCACAGTTTGACCGTGCCAGACACGGTTGAAACCTCCATTCAACCGTGTCTATACCGAACATTTGAGGGGAAAATGTCTAAATTTTTTTCTAAGTCCAAATTGCCTCTAAGTCCTACTCTTGTACATTCGATATTTGTTCGATGATTCCACATTCGATTATCTAATACGATATTTGCAAAATGACAACGATTGCACTTTCGATATTCTAATACGATAACCGAATTCCATAAACAAGATCAATAGATAAAAATCAAGGTTTTTTATACATCTACGGGACCTGAATCCTAGATAGATCGATTTTATACATCTACATTAATCCTCGAAAGATCAACCTTGCCTTCGACTGGATACAACGAAAGAGTAAAAATTCGCCGTGCCAATCTCATTCGATGCTTCTTGATGAACTTCGCCTCATCAACACTTCGTAGACGTGGTGGATTCCCGGCGAGGATACGATCCAAGTACATGCATGCATATACGCCACAGCTCACATCGTCGACTTGGACGAACTGTTCTTCATCGGGCATGTATACCAACTCCATCGGGTCCGTCCTCCTCCTCAGATTAACCTTTTGTGTCCAGAAGTCGGTTTGGGAGAGGATCTTCGGGAAGAGACGAGTTATGCAAAGGAGTTGGATTGTACGATGATCTCCAGACTCGCCCTTATCGAGGCGATACAAGATTGAATCGTACACCTCGACCCTCCACTCTGGAACGCAGACGCGAGCGACCACCCAATGATTCGTCGAGAGGTGGCAAACGAGGATAAACTGTAACAAAACAAATTATAATTAAAAACGCTAAAGTCGGAAAAAGAGAGGAACAAACGAAATGAATCGTACTTACATATTTGGCCAACTTCCAAGGGATGTACGTATTTGTCCCTTCGAAAACCTCCAACAAGTTATCAGGGGCTTTCCATCCTCGATACGTTGGAGCCGATTTCAAGCCTAGCTCTGCATCTTTCGGGTGCGCGGCTTCGATGGCTCGACTCAAGTACTTCTGTATTTCCAACAACAATTTACAATGAGAGCTACACCTTGTATATAATAAGATAATGCAAAAACGTTAGTAAATAATACTACTTACGTAATAACCACACCCCGCCACGACGGTCGTAGTGTAATCTACTCCGGGAGCTAACAAGGCTCGACGACGCATTCGACACCTCCAAAACAGGATGTAGAGGTCAACAACCTGAAAAAGCACAAACAAAATACATATTAATGAAACCTCGCATTGTGATCTAAACACACAAATAAAAACGCAATTACAAACACTTACCGGCGCTTCTATTTGCACCTTCGGGTCCTCGATCTCGTCAAAGAGTTTTTGATTCATCTCGTACGCAAACTCTTGACGGGTGTACACACTTCGTCCCAAAGCTCTAAACTGTTCATAAGCTTCTTTCACATGTTTAGGCCTCGAAGACTTCGGCGTGTCGACGTTCGCCACAAACGGGCTCTGGAGGAAGGAGGAGGGCTTGATTTGTCGGCCGGCTTGAGTCCTATGCTCGCCTTGAGGTTCCTCCTCAATTTCCGAACCCTCCGATTCGGGTGATTCTCGAGCGTAAGGAGGAGGCGAGGGGATGTTATCGAGCTCGCGTAAGAAGGACTCGTGAGAGGACGAGGCTCCCCCTCCTTGCCCCGGTGCTTGAGTCGGTGTCCGACTCCTCGACCTCCTAACCTCATCCCCGATCCTCTGACTGCCCCCGCCCACGTGCGAGTGATACGACGCCTCGGGAGACGGCCTCCTCGATCCTCGGCCCCCGAGAAGGCCCTTAGCACGTTCGACGACGGCCCTGGCGAAACGAGCAACAATGCTGTTCTCGTCTGTATCCCGAACCAGTCGATCACCGAACCTCTCGATGAACCGGTCCATCGACGCATCGTCTCCACGACATCCGAGCCGGCACGGATCCCCGTGGATGCAACAGACGACGTCGCTCGATTCCTCGTGACGAGATGGCTCGGCTCTCGGGCGCTTCGACCGTCCCTCGTCTCTACGGCGCCTCGACTGCGCCTCGTCAAGCGTGTCCCGATCCAGGGCTCCGAGACGGAGAGGACGGGTAGGCAACTGTCCCTCGGAAGAAGCCCGGGTCGCTCGACGGGGAATCACGACCTGTTCAGGGTCCCGACACATCAACCTCTCTACGACCCTGGCCATATCTCGGGCCGCCTTCGATCTCCTCTGCTCCGGCTCCGCTTTCTTGTGGGCGTGGCGTTTCGGAGCATCGTACTCCAACACCAGAGGGTTCGGGTTCTCAAGACTGAGGAGATAGGGCTGTCGTTGCTCTTCCTCGGATGGGCGGAGCCTCGCGTGTACCTCGAGCTGTATACACGTATGAAATTCATTAGTTAACAACGTACGCATGAAACGACTAAATAAGTAAATAATTTTAATGCAAAGTGAAGTCATTAATTACCTCGGGGTTGTCGAAGAAACCGGCAAAGCTCGAGTACGTCGAATAGGTCTCCCACCTCCTCAGTCGGGGCATCAACTCAGCTCTCTGTGGAGCTTTGTAGCCACAGGCTTGTCCCAAAGCCGGAATTGCCTCGTACGCCCATAAATTGAGCGCCCAAACCGGCCCGTACAAGTGGTATTTTTTTGCCTTGTTGTCGATCTCCGATGGATCTTTCTTCACAACGTCCAACTGGTGGCAAAGGATTTGCCACGACCACGATCCCCACGGGAAATCCCTCCACTGCTCCTCGTTCTCTACTAGCGCCCAAGCCCAATCATCGATGGGCGCATTGTCACGGCATTGTAGAATCAACAAGTAGACGAGAAGGTTGGCGGCCTTCAAGTATTGCTCGGGCGTGCCTAGCCGACTTTCCCGGGGATGTTTCAAGAAGTCATCCCTCAATTGGTTCGACTTGATCTTCTTCTTCGAGCGTCCGTACTTCGTGTGGTACAGGCTAGACAACGGTATAATATGGTTTCGACCGTAGGGGTCGAAAGCGGAAGGCCCGAACTTTAATCCGGTCACAATGGCCCACTCTCGAGGGCCGCATATTATTTCACGCCCCCCAATCGAGAACCACCTCTCGTGCTCCGGGATCGACGAGTCTTTCAACTCCCGGGCTAGAAACTCGTGTGTGGCACTGATTGCCACATCTCTCCTGTTGAGCTCCATGATGTAACGGAAGGGGCTCTCCTCTAGAAATCGATCGAGGAGCGGCTGTCCCCCGACTTCTATCAATTGATCGTGGATATCTCGAAGAATGTGGACCCGTGTGTATAGGATTACTTTGCCGGCATATCCTTGCATTCGAGGTCTCATCCACTCAAACCTAGGCTGAAAATAATACAAACAAAACATATTAGTATAGTTATAACAAAAAAAGATGAAAAACGGATAAAAAAAAAAAAAAAAAATTCTGTCCAGGCACGGTTGAATTGGAAATTCAACCGTGTCACACGGTTGAATTCCCAAGTCAACCGTGCCTGGTCAACAATTAGGCACGGTCAACGGTAGAGGCACGGTTGACTTCGAATTTCAACCGTGTCACACACGGTCGAAATTCAAATTCGACCGTGCCTCTACCGTGTTTCACACAGTCGCCGCCGTCGTCGATTTTCCGATTTCCACCGTGCATTATTTCGTGATTTATAAACCCATAAACCTAAACCTTTACTCAATCTTGTTCAATGAAAAATAACAACCAAGAACTAAACTAATCGAACAAGAAAATTCAAAAAAAAAAATTGAGAAATTTTCCTAAACTCACCGGCGGCGGAGGAGTAGCCCATTCTTGGTCGGAATCGGACCCCGACATATTCTTCGCTGGTGGAGGCGGTGGCGAAAGTGGGAGTCGACGGCGAAGGTGGTAGCGACGGCGACGGCGACGGCGACTGTTTGCTTTTTTTCTTCTTTTTTACAGAAAACGTCGAGAGTGAAGGAGAGGGAGAGGGTGGTGGTTGTGTGGCATTAATGGCCCACAAAATCTGCCTTTTTGTTTTTTTTCCCATAATTCCTTTATTCCTTTTTTTTATTTTTGTCAAATGATGATGTGGACAAACTTTTTGAGGGTAAGGATGTCTTTTTACCCAAAAGTGGCTAAATAAGTTATAGTTTTAAAGTTGTGGCTAAATAAGTTATAGATATAGTGAAAGTGGCTATTTTTATACATTGAGACTTTTTTTTTTTGATAATGGATTATTATTTAGCTTAGACTTGAATCATGTCGTTTGTTTAGTTTTATGAATTTTGGATGTTTTTTTTTTTTTTTTTGATAAAATAGATTTCGAATGTTAAATTTAGAAAAAAAAGAAATTATTTAGCGTGCTTTCCAAGACTAGAAAAAGAAATTTGGAGTCACCGCCTCAAAAACCCTAGCGCCGACCAAAAACCATTCCATTCAGAAACAGGGGAAACTGGAGGAAAGGTGAGCAATGGAAGTTGCAGAAGCGATGGAGGTGGAAGAAGATATTCAAACTCCATCTCGCTCGAATTTCAAGCGATGCGGACTCAAAAACTCGATACAGACAAACTTCGGCGAGGATTACGTCTTCGAGATTGTTGCCAAGTAGGATTCTCTCGCTCAGTTTTCGTTTTCATTTCTTCGTTTCCTCAATTTTTGCTGCGATTGTGCGACGAACGTTTTTCACTGTGGTTAGAATGATTCGGAATTGGATTTTCTCTCAGAGACGATTGGACGTCGATTGCCGTTTCGCTATCGACAAACGCGGTGAAGTTGTACTCGCCGCAGACGGGGCAGTACCTCGGTGAGTGTAGGGGTCATTCCTCGACGATCAATCAGATTTCCTTCGCCGGACCGTCGTCTCCGCACGTTTTGTATTCCTGTTCGTCCGATTCCACGGTCAGAGCCTGGGATTCGAGGTCGTTTCAGCAGGTTTTTATCTTCCGCTTCAGTTTTCTAACTCTTTGATGGTGTAACGATCGTTATAGCTTGTATATAATGGAGTTTTAGAAGCTACTTCGTCGATTTTCTAGTGGATTTGTATATAAGTGAATGTTTATGGTTTTTAGGGTTTCTAGTGGATTTGTATATAAGTGAACGTTTATGGTTTTTAGGGTTGTGACAATGTGGTTTGGAATGTAGGTGGCTTGCATAAACTCAGGTCCATCGGAGGAGATTTTCAGCTTCTCGTTTGGTGGAGCTGATGGTAATCTCATTGCAGCAGGATGCAACTCTCAGGTATTATCCTTTCTCATGCTTGCTGACTAGTATGTACTATGCAAAGGGTTGGTTTTGATGTATATTAAATTATTAATGTTTTGTGTGTAAATAGTTGGATTCCTTCTAGTGTACATGTAGTGAAGGTGCTGGAATGCTGTTACTGTTGTCCAGTTTTCGTTTCTTCTCTTACTTGCTAGTCTAGAAATGAGTTAATTTCTCTTGTAGTGATCCTTGTGAATCTCAGGTGAAGAGGAAGTTTCTAGAAAGTGAATGTATAGTATAGTGCATGCAGCTTTGTCATTTCACTAATCAGTTTTATGTTTCACATGTGTTGTTTACTAGCTGTACTGATCTACCATGGGTTTCTTTCTTTTCTATTAAGTGAATATTTTTGTATGAACTTGCCATTCTAGGAGAAATTATGTTGATTACTCTGGATTTTCCTTCATTTATATTCTGAATAATTGTTATTTCTAGATACTTTTCTGGGATTGGAGGACAATGAAACAGACAGCATGCCTGGAGGAATCTCACATGGAAGACGTCACTCAGGTAATTAGATTTGGTTCTTGACCAGGCTGCAAAACATAGATCTTTCTGTTATAGAAAAGGGAGATAATAGGAGGAGGTTAATTTGCTTCTGATACTATTGGACCATAGAAGCATGGAAAACCTTGATCTGAATCTGATTATAGCTAAATCTTAATTTCTTTCCATATAGGAGGAGTTTAACCCGCTCTTAATTCTTAAACTTAGATGTTAGCTGCATCATTACTTTTTAGAATAGGGCCAGTTTGTTGAGTATGCCTTCTGTGTGAGGCTGTATGGGTTTCTAGGCCTGTGGATGTTTTGAAATTATGCTCTTTGTTCCTTTCTTAAGGATTGGTTTGTGGCAACTATTTGTACGATTTCTCAACTAAGACATGCAATAAATGCAGGTCCAGTTTGTTCCTGGTCATCTAAACAAGCTTATTTCTGCTTCCGTTGATGGACTAATGTGCCTGTTTGATACCAGTGGAGAAATAAATGATGATGATCACATGGTTTCAGTAAGTGAGATTCGAGAATATCATCTTTACCTTCTACTACTTTCTTCTGCATTGCTTGTTAGTTTGCGTGCCTTCCATGAACGAGTTTCTGTAGGAATTCTCCACTGTACAAAGAGACTTTTAGGCATGGGGTACATTATTACTTCATGTTTTGAAATGCATTTTTACAACTTCACTAATAGGAACGGTTAGTTTATAATTATTTTGATCAGTACGGTGTTCTGGATTTCTACTATAAATGACAGTATTTACTTTGTCTTGATTGAAAGGTGTTAGTCTTGTTTTCTTGTATTTTGAAGGGTGACATTTCTGACTTGTACCCTTCATGATTATCATCGAAGGTATTCAATGTGGGAACTTCAATTGGAAAAGTGGGATTCTGTGGCAAGGAGAACAATAAATTGTGGTGCCTAACACATATCGAAACTTTGAGGTATGTGCTATGCTATGGCTTCATGTCACAAGATATGATTGAACTTTCAACAGCAATTTCTTACTTCCAACTCTCCTCTTAGTGTTTGGGATTGGAACGAATCGAGAACTGAGGCAAGCTTTGATGATGCCCGTGCTTTAGCTTCCGAGAGCTGGGCACTAGATAATGTGCGTGACTTTTCCCTTCTTTTTTTTACTGTGTATTTGGTCGATTGTCATAATCACATCCTTATCACTTGGAATCTATCTCCATCTTCTTTATTTCCTCTTCACTACTGAAATTAAGCTACAGATCTGAACCCTTCAAAACTTATTTATCAGGTTGACTACTTTATTGATTGTCACTACTCGCCTGAGGAGGATCGCTTATGGGCGATTGGAGGTACGAATTCTGGCACATTTGGGTACTTTCCTGTAAATTATGGAAGTACAAAGAAGATTGGATCTGCAGAAGCCGTGTTCCAAGGTGGACATACAGGGATTGTGAGGAGTGTCTTGCCAATGTCGAGCTTACCCGGAAGAACTACGGGCGGAGGAATTTTCGGATGGACAGGAGGCGAAGATGGGCGGTTGTGTTGCTGGTTATCAGATGAATCTGCGGAGATGAACAACTCCTGGGTGTCGAGCGCATTGGTCGAGAAATCGCATAAAACTCGCAGGAAAAGACACAGTCCTTATTAGAATTTACACCTTTTTGTTAAGATCAAATGTATGTGTTGTAATGCTTTTGAGTTTATATGCTTTTTGTTAAGATCATAGTTTGATTCAATTTTGCAGACTCCGAAGGTAAATTTTTAGAGCATGAACTATAGTTTTTGGATCAATAGTATTATTCTATTATTGTTGATCAAAATAACATATTTATTCAGATTTAGCCTACACAGATGATTCACTCAAGGAGATACGCAACAGTTATGGAATTCTTGGATGCATAGTGCTACAAACATGAGAGGTAATCTTTTTTTCTTGTTTCTTTCCTTTTCACGTTATATAGTGCTTGTTTATGGGTGGCTTGTTTTTACGTAATATCCATTTTCTACTCCTTCCGTAGAGGGTCTGCTGTCTTATTCTACTTCTTCTTGGTTGATATGAAATGTTGGGCAGTAAATGCTCTTTTGGCCTATCTTGCCTTGATGTGCTTTTCGATTGCTTTTGCTTTACCTCTTTAACTGTATGCCCTGGAGATGGAGATGTTTGCATGTTGCATTGGAGTATAAAATTATTATGGTGACTTAACTTGTTTGATTTGAAATGAAATTTTACCAATCTCTCACATATCATGTAAAACAGAAACAATGGACTATTATTGGTTATTGTTACAATTCATTTTTGCCTTGTGGATTGTTGCTAGATGTGATCTGAGATTTTGCATGAAATTTAGAGATAAAGATAGTTGTTTGTGTTGTGAATCTTGCTATTTTTATTTTTATTTTATTTTTTATTTTTGTCGTTTTCTTTCTTTTCCTTTTAAAATTAAATTTCTATATTTGCTCTAATTTCTTTTGAATTTTGTTTACCCCTTGTCTCTCTTTCCTTGCACGTGAAAATGTGTTGTGTTCAATTTTTAAAGTTTGATTTGATTTGGGGTTTTTCTTTGGTTCAATGCATATTATGGTCTTTCTATGTTTTGATTTGTCAATTTGACCTAGCGAGATTTCAATTTATTTGAGTTTATTTTGTGAATTGTTATATTCTTATGTACGCATAATTTTGATCAAAACAAAAAATGTAGGCCACCAAAATGATCTTTCTAGTAATTGATAAAAAAAAAATAATCTTTCGCGTAAAATTTTGTACTATTGTCAGAAAAAAGTATGTTAACAATGCCAAAGGGTATGACTACTTGGCCATTTCGTGAAATCGCGCAACGTTAATAGTCCAATAAGAGAAAAGCGGCCCATATTGAAAGTAATAGCAAAGCCGTATCAGTAAATGTTTTTTAATTTGAACGACATTGGCATAATGAATGAGGACTAAAACAACCATACAAAAGCAATTACCGGCCCAAAAATGAAACCCGTCAAACAAATATTCGACATTACAAAGCTCGAAGAAGACGATGTTGGCCCATCTACATTAAATTTGTAGGCCCAAATGTAGGCCCAATAAGAAAATTGCGGCTTATTTACAAATCTTATTGGGCCTACTTAAATATGCAGGCCCAACAAAGTAGGCCCAATAAGATCAGGCCCAACAAAGTAGGCCCAATAAGAAATATCCAGCCCATGTACTGATCTTATTGGGCCTACTTTAATATGCAGGCCCAATAAGAAATTCGCGCCCCATTTAAAATTTTTATTGGGCCTTCATGAATATGCAAGCCCAATAAGGAGGCCCAACGACAAATTCGCGGCCCATTTACGAAATCTTATTGGGCCCACTTAACTTTGTTGGCCCAATAAGCAATTCGCGGCCCATTTCCATAAGAAGTACCGTATATAAAGGCCCAACAACAAAGTTTGAGCCCAATAAGACGTGTGATCTATTTAATTTTGGCCCAGTAAGAGATTAACGGCCCAAAAAGAAATAGGTGGCCCATTTTAAAAATAGTTTCGATTATGATGGCCCAATAAGAAAGTGACGGCCCCTTGAGAAATAGGTCCAACTTTTCGATTTCAAATTAATGTACAACCCGAACGTATATCCGGCCTGTTAAATTATATTAAATCTGAAAACTCCCATTGTTTATTTTAAAATTAAAACCAATCTTGTTCAGTTTCATTGAAAGACTTACGAGGAACTTTGGTTCCGTTTCACGATTTTCTTTGAAAATTAACAAAAATTATCTTTTTACCACAACAAAAACATGGTAAAAACGTGTAGTGTTGATAGTTAACAACATATTTTCAAGTAGAAGCCAGCAGGTATCGATATAAAACATCACAATTAGACGACAAGACAGAATAAATTTCAAGTAGAAGCCAGCAGTTGAATAGTCCTCAAACAACAATGAGAACGAGTTAAAATCAACCGACTCTCAAAACAATAACAAGTTGCGCACACATGTAAATTGATAGAATCCAAAAAGCTAGCCATTCCTATTAGGCACCACAAAAATATATCATATAAAGCACATAGAAAGGATATGGTAGCAGGGACTGAACATGAAAAGCATGCCAACTCTCGAGATAGAATCCCAAAGGAAGCCCACTTGAACAGCACATCAGATCATATACATATACACATGTACAGACGGAAGAAATGGGTTTCATGATCTCTTGCTGAGGAAAGAATGCATGCAATCTATCTCCGAATAAACTTCAAATCACTAAGACTATCCAAAGATTAGGTAACAATAGCGGCAGCAGTTCACTAAATAAGGTTAAAGGTATAGGAAGCAGACTACTCCAATAGCATAAAATTCTCTACAACTCAAGCACTAAAAGTATTACCCCTGATTTTGTTACTCAATAATGCTCTCAGAAAAGGTACTTGTGATTGCACCCAGCTTTCTATTTCTTAAGACAGTTCCCTATAAGTAAAATACTACCTCCTGCTCCACAAGGTAGGGAGCGTGAGAGTGCATACCCAAAGCTGGAATAAATATAATCATCTAGATGAAAACCTCGAGCAGTAACAAAACAAGAGCAATAAAAAGAGAATGAAGTGCACAAGCAAGGTTGCTAAATTCATTAGTTTGGAGAATTAGGCTAGAGATTATGTTGATTGAGAGTCTTCAATTGCCTAAGTGCTCCTCAGAAATCAGATCATACCCAAAGCACTAACAGAATCGTTATATTAAAATGACACCATATATCAACAGCAAGCGGAGTCAATTTAAAGCACATGATAGCTTTTCGACCAAAACGATAACACAACCACAGTCGTTCATGAGGCATACCGTCGCCTAGGTGGAGGAGGTGAAAGCCGCCGAAAAGGACTACCACAAACTCTTCTTGGAGAAGACCTGCCAAGAATAGCACATCAGAAGTTGCCCCCTAATTCGCCCTTTTGTACAGTGTTTTGAAGGATAACATTCCACCATCACGAATACATGGTTGTAGATATCCTCCAGTGGTTGCAATAGACAGGGAGATGCTTCAATAAAGTCATCGATTCCCATGTCTGTTGATGGATCATGGAAACACGGGTCAGCAACTAAAGAGGGAGACAAAACTATGATAAAGAAAATGCAATCTATATAATAGTTCTGCTACTGAATCTACAATAGGGAAAAAAGTATTAGTAACAGATGATGATACCAGAATGAATTTTACTCCTTAATGTTATGATAGTGCTCTACAGATTTCTCTCTTCCTTCGTTTCAAAAACTGGCTCATCCACCTAACATGATAGTTTTCAGGTCAGTACAAATGAAAACTGAAGATGTAAGGAACAAAGGCATGAAGGCAGAGGAGTAGACCAAGAAAAGAACATTAAAATCCTAACAAAATTCAGAATGCCCTTTGAGGCACAGGGGGACATACTATGATCAAGTTGGCACCTGACACTTTCATAATAAATCTCCACAATGACATAGCTTAAAGACTATTAAAGTTTGAGTCACTTGGATGAAAATGGATTTGAGCAATAATAATATCATTTAAGGCAAATGCATAACCCATGTTTTTTGTTCCGCACCTCCAGATCATCAGTACCATCTTTCCCACGGACTATTCGCGTTGGACGAGAATAAGCCTCAAGTATTTTGGGTAGAAGCTCACCTTCTGATAAATTTTTTATCTGAAACGAAAAAAAAATAAATTATAATGCAAGAAAACCAAACTCTTCCATACTCCTTGACATCACATCTCATGCATGCTTGATCTAAACATAGAAATAAAGCATTCAGCATTCAGCCTTGGCACCTAAAGGTCACGACAAAACAAAAATAGAAGTGTTTGTAAAGACCACAGTGTGAAGTACTATGATTTAGCAGAAAGGCTCAACATATAAATATAAATGTACAAATTAGTCGCATAAGAGAAACTCAGTGCTAAATGATATCACATTTAGACACATATAAATAAGAAGAAACCAAGACTTACTTTATGCGCAAACCTGGCTGCCACAATTTGCACGCTCAGCAATAACAGAGCGAACTACATCTGGACTTATTCCTTGATCCATCTGTGAAATATGGGAGACGTTCATCAATATTATGCCAAGATACTATAACTACAAAATGAAATTTTGAAAATCTTTGACCAAATTGTACGCTCAAACATTATAGAGATTATTGAATTATGGCATTCAATCGCTATCAGCATCAATTAATAAACATAACAAGAAATGGAGAGTAATATGCAAGAAAGTGCCAAGGCAGAGTACTCTTAAGATTTAATTTACCAAAATTTGTTCAAGGCCTCCTTGTTACAAACTGATGTGCTCCTTTTTGGGCATGGGCAGGCCCAATTTAACAAACGGATGGGTCAATACAGGCTTATTTTGGGCCAAACTTCTCTAAAATGGGCCTCCATTGGGCTTTAAGGCCCAAGTTAGGTACAGACCTGGCCCAGGCCTGCTTCATCTGTGGGCCTGGTACGGACCGGTCCTTAAAACTGATGGCCCAATGCGGACCTGGGTCGGGCTGGACAACTATTTTAAATTTATGTTTGTTTAAAATTTTCACTACACAAGTATAAATAGAAAATAAGAAAGCACATGATAAAAAACTTGACAAGCCGTAAAGAAATGCCATCGTAATAAATATCAAAATACGTAGAAAGCCCGCAAAATCGGGCTGAATACAGAAAACTGTATCATCACGAATACAATAGTCAAACAAAAGTAGTAGTAGTAGTAAAATTGATGCATACTGATAGGGCGATGGAAACTCTAATATGGTTGAACAAGTAGTCTCATCGAGAAGAGTAACAAAGTGGTCTTGAAAAAATAATACGACCACGGCTCGAGACTTTGCAAGATTATCGCGAGCCTCGACCAGCACCTGTCGAGAAATAAATAAGCAAGAGAATGATCAGGCTTCTACATTTCGGGTTCAGGTATTAGATCTAACTTGCTACGATATATATGGGTTTGGCAACCAAACAAAATAAATAAAGAAATAGTTAAAGACATACCTCTATTTCCAGCAGCCCTTCCTCCAGGTCCGCCCCTGCCTCGGCCACCACCTGCACCTCGGGAACCTCCATCCTCCAAGCCACGGCCAACACCTTTTGGTTTAGACCCTTCTTCCCTACCTCTTCCTCTTCCACGCCCTACTCCAGGAGGCCTTCTATCTGAAATAGCAGAAGGGAATGTATGTAGATTAAGTATCATCTCTAGGCTTGAGTGAGGAAATCTAGTCAGATGAAAAAAGACAAAAATGATGGCAGCAAGTAACATGCAAAATACTTAATCATCTCTAGGCTTGAGTGAGGAAATCTAGTCAAATGAAAAAAGACAAAAATGATGGCAGCAAGTAACATGCAAAATAGTGAGTCGGAGATTATCAGAGCAACTTCATTTGCTGGGATAAGCCAATGGAGAATGACTAGTTCCTCACATAAATTATATACAAGCAGAATCAAAATGAATTACCAGAACGGCTCTTTGCCTCTTCTTGAACTTTATCAATCACCTGAGAATAAATAAAACCAAAAGTCATTGCAACGTGTATATATACAACATTCATCAACATAATAAGAAGTTGAAAGACTGATTCAGAAGGGAGGGATTTCTAATGCAGAATATCAGACATGTCAACTTGTATATGCATGGATCTCTTTCTAAGTTACTCCACCTGTAAGACATCTCATCAATTACAATGAAAATAGAAAACCAACTGATATAGCCAAAAGTAAGTTTTGTCTAAGAATTCAGAATCTCAGAGAACTGATAACAGTCTTTCAGAGGTTCCCGACTAAATGGAGACCATCATTGGCATCTATTGTCAATATTTCACAACTTACAATAGCCACGCAGGTTGCACCCATGAATACAGTTAGCAGCAACAGACCGAAAACATCATTTACAAATGACACAGGATGCTAAAGAATACCTCATCTGGAACTCTTAGATACTTGATTGTATTACCCCTGACATAGCACTCCGGCATTCGCCAAAACCTATCTCCATCCTACATATGTTTAAATCAAAAAATGCATGAGTCAAATGACAATGAAACGGAGCAATATGTCAATATAACATGGAAATACTTTTTCAACAGTTTATAAAGCAATTGCAGGAGAGTTCTACCTTCGAGGTGCAGATAACTTCACGAAGGTGGATGTTCATCCAAGTATCGCAGTTAACCAAGTGACCATTGTACGTCTCACCGTTTTTCAGCTCCACTAACTATTGAATAACATAAGAAACCAAAATTTTAGTCCGCCTTTATCTCATAAGGTTGCAGTTTAATTTTAAAGAGAGACTACGATTTACAATGACCAAATTCACAAACACACAGAGAGAGAATTCAGCTACGAACAGTGACCAAAAACCAAACAGTTGCGTCAAAACCGAATACATCATATTTCCTCATAACTCCGACAATGCTATGGTAATTTAAGGAAAATAAGCTAGAATAGAATTGAGATTTAGGGCAAAATTGTACCATAGGGTGTCCTTGTGCAGTCTTAAGCAACGAAAGCGGAAGCTGCAAAAAAATACCAAACAAATCAGCTAACCAACAATCAACAATAAACAACCAAAACAGCAACAAGCATAAACCCTAAATCCGCAGGCGGCGAGTCGCAACTCACCATCTTCTCTCTCTTTCTCTCGCAGTGATGAATATACTGCAGAAAAACGAGACAACGGCGTCAATAGAAGGTTATGCCCCGTTCGAAATTCTACCCGGACAAATCGAAGAACGGAAAAAATAAAAAGCGCGTTGATGGAAATCGAAGTTACCAAAAGCGAGCCGCGAATACGAATCAAAGCCGCGAGCGGTGCGGCGCTTTGTAGAAATCGCGGAGTAGGGCAACGGATCCCTAGAAACTCCCTCGCTCACCGTCTGAAATTCGTTCCCTCTCTCTCTCTCGCTCCTCTTTTCTCTCTCTAAGGTGCGCAGTGACGAGTATGGCGAAGGAGGATGAAGTAGTAGAGACCAAGCGGGCCGACCTCTTTTTCTTATGACGTTCAAATTTTAAACCTATTATTATTAGTACTCCACTTCTCTCATTTTTTATTTTTTTTAAAATTTAATTTTCTTTTCTGAAATACACCTCCGTCTTTAAATAGGTGTCCGGAGCTGCCAATTTGAAAAAATCAAGGAGAATGCTAAAATGACACTTATGCCCTTAAAATCCTTGATTATTTATTTATTTATTTTTGTCTTTCTCCCACTTTTAGATTTTCAAGAAGGGTAGTTTTGGTACTTTTGTGTAATTTTTGCTTGGAAAAATGTGATATGACACTTATTTAGGGACAAAATTTTTTACGGCTCGGGACACTTATTTAAAGACGGAGGGTGTAAACAATAAATCTATTACTACTATTCTTTTTTCTTTAAATAAAAACTTTACTAAACTAAGGTAAAGACGGAAGACTCGAACTCTATACCTTTGGTACTCTATCGATAGGTCAATACACATATTGAAGTTAATTCGTACTATTTATTACTACTACTCTGTAAAACTCTGTGTTAGAGCTGAGACAAGTCCATATAATTCTCCGTCTACGATTTATAGACATTATTCGTGTCAGGTTTTTACGATTTTTAAAGTTCAAAACTTCTCGTGAAATCTTTGATGACGCATACATATAAAAAAACTATAAAAATGACGTGTGCACGCATGTAATTTGCCTGCCGGCAATAAGAATCGTTTCTTTAGAAAAGAGGAACCTTTTTTATTTAAGCTTTTCCGATTTCAATGTCTCGAAGCAGAGAACTTTATAAATATATGTTCCACACAGTCTCTCCCTCCCATGCATAAAGCATTTGGAACATTGCCAGATTCAGCATTCAAAGGTTTAGATCTGAAAATGGCGATCAAGGTTCACGGCGCCTTCATCTCGACTCCGACGCTCAGGGTCATGGCTTGCCTCAACGAGAAGTTGCTCGACTACGAGTTCGTCCCCATCAACTTGCGCTCCAACGAGCAGAAGAAGGCGCCTTTTCTTCACCTCAATGTACCGCCTTCATACGTTTTTCGTTTTTGAGGTTTTCCTATGGTTAACTCGATTTGTGGATTGATAGTCTTCATTAACTAACGTATGTCTCTGCTTTCGCTTCGTGAAGCCCTTCGGTCAAGTCCCGGCTTTCGAAGATGGAGACTTCAAGCTCTTCGGTAATCTCTCTCTCTCTCTCTCTCTCTCTCTCATGAGGAGCAACGTGCAAAACTTGTCAATGCAGAATCGCGGGCCATCACTAGGTACATTGCGAATGCGTATGACGGAAAAGGGACCCCATTGCTATGCTCGGACGCCAAAGAAATGGCGGTGGTGGAGGTTTGGATAGAGGTGGAGGCTCAGAGATACGAGCCTGTGGCCTCTACGCTAACATGGGAGCTCGCCATCAAGCCCATTCTGGGAATGACAACCGATGAGAGCGTTGTGAAGGAGAAAGAAGGCGACCTGAGCAAGCTTCTTGACGTGTACGAGGCTCGCCTCAAGCATTCGAAATACCTGGGTGGAGACGTCTTCACTCTGGCAGACCTCCACCATCTCCCCAACATGAAATATCTCATGTCCTCACCCATTAAGGCAATTTTCAACGCCCGCCCTCACGTCTCCGCCTGGGCTCAAGAAATCATGGCCAGACCTTCTTGGCAGAAGGTTCTGGCCGATATTGGTGAAATTTGAACTCGTGATATTTCAGTCGGTCACGAGGTTAACTCATGAAGACAAGGCCATGAGGGCTAACTAGTAATTTCATGGAATGTTGTAATTTTATTCACTCTACATCCAAATTTTCCTTCACCGTTTTTATATTCTATGCCCTGTGAATTAGTTTTTTTAGTTTTTTTCCCACCTACTTTTCCATTTATCATTCAATAACAAACTGGAGAGAGCATAGATTGTCAATGGATTTATATTACGAATAAACTAGATTAAGAAAGCACACTTTCGAGTAAAAAGGCACCATCGAAAAGACATACTTGTAAAATCGACGATTTCAGCTTCCAGGGTCTCCGCAGTCGACTGATGAGAGGAAAAGCGCCTACTGTTCAGTATTCACATGCTAAAAGGCATAAAAGATTCAGAAACAATGAAAAAAAAAACCACTGGTTTCAGCGTTACAGCAACTTATATAAGAGGCGAAATGGGAAACAAGTGCGGTGAGAGCTATAAAACAACCATTACCGGCCAATAACTTAATGGTAGAAAGATTCTGGAGCAGTGTGTATCACGACTCCATCTCTTCTTCGTCCTCATCTGTTTTCCTACGGAGACTTCTCAAGTCCACCAAGTGACGCATTGTTGGTCTACCGTGTGGACAGTTCCAAGGAGATTTGAGGGACGCAAGATGTTCTAAGATCTGCAGGAAATTTAATGTATTATTTATTTTAGACGTGACCGACTTTGTTTCTGGTGTTCAGGGGAGGCACATTGGCCAACTCCAAGAAAACAAGAGCATTTTTAAGGTTAAAGTGTACGGTATATAGTTTCTAGATCGAATTCTCGAATACCTTTTGCATGTCATTCCTCCCCAATGAATCTCCGATCATAACAGAAGACCTGCAAGCACGTGAAGCTAGCATTGCACGTACTTTGGGAGGGCAAACTGAATCAGCGCTGTCTGATCTGTAACTGCCAATCATGGAGCAATCCTCGTGACTATCAGAGAGGATGGAAATAAGATCCTTGATATCTGTACGGAAGCAAAGAAGACTAATTAGTTGAAAATGGCCACCCGTGGTACAGCATATGTATTAATCAATACTGGTATAAATATGATTATATGTAATGAAATGATTTGATCGATCCATATGAAATATTTGGCAAAGAATAGAAGACTTGACTATTACCTGCAACCCCAAAAGTTATATTTTTGCTGAAGGGAACCGCTTTGAGTAAAAAACGATGTCCACAAGGAGCCTGATCGTCCTCCTCCAATGAAAAACCATTTTTCCTGATAATTGAGAAATTTCATTAATGTAAAGCTTGAGTTATCAGATCTTCACTTATGACAGTAAGAAGACAAAAGAATCAGCTCATCCCAAGTATTATTAAGATATTGATGAACGGTGAACCGCAAACATCTCTAAACTGCTTAACATGCAAACTTTGCAACAGCTTTAAATACTTCATGCATGATCTATAGGCAAGCTAAAGGACCTAAACAAGAATCAAGAAAAGCAAGGCATAGTAAGTAATGAACTAACACCTGAAGATATCCATGTGCATGGAGATGACTATCTCTTCTTCAGGAGCTAACTCCACTCTTATGGGCCTGAGAGGAGAAGATACGAGAACCGCTCTTAGAACTTCATGCACAAGAAAGTAAATGCATCACAAAAAACCAAACAAGAATGCAGCTAATCAATTTTTGGATTTCTGATCAAATGCCTTACCGGAGTAAAGGCTGTTGATTCAAAATGGTTGTCTGAGACAATCGCTCGAAATTGTATTTTTCATCTGCAGCATGCTGATGCAAAAGCATAATAAATCAAACAACCTCAATTGTTCTAGTAAACAATAGTAGTACTTTTTAGCGAGTCGCAGAATTACCTGATCCACTATGAACAGGTCCCAATCTATTTTACCAATAATAAATCCAAGGTTAAATTGTCCGATCACCTGCAGATGAAGGTATATGTTAGCGAGAAAAGGGGCAATAAAAATTTTCATGTGATTTTACATCAAGTAAAGCATGAAACAAAACTAATGATGATTAATGTGCTCAGATCATTCGTGTAGAGACCTTCATTTCTTTAAAATCTTCTTTCTTAAATAGTCTTTCCAGTTCATTGGTTGCAGCAGCTAAGGCTTTGGCCTTCTCCTCCCCATTTGCTCCTTGTGAGAGCTCCAGTGAAGCTGCAGCAAAAGCCCTAGTAACAAAAAGCAGAGGAGGTCAAATTCAGAATCTCTAATCATACTTTTCAGCATCATATAATGTTGCACGAACTTGTTATATACCCTTGTGACTTAATACTTTGGGATGTGTGACTCGTATACTTGCATCTTGACAACCTCTTCTTCCTCTTTGACATCAAATCTTCCAACTTAAATTGTAATGTGAAGCCTACTTTTGTACCAGAAGAAACCACTGGAGCATCGGTTAATGCACCTGAAGATTGTAACGGAGTAGGTGCATCTCGAAGGTCATGAGGTGTATGTTGAGGATTTGCACTAACTGAAACAGATGGCACAGAATTATCATCCACAACCCTCAATTGAGATTTCTGCTCCTGCAATATCATGCATGCATCATCAAGTAAATTGATCATCACATACTTGAGAACTTATTCAGAGAATTAATTTTCTTTATCCAAACACATGTTCAACAAAATTTTAAAAAAGTTCAAAGATCTTTAACAAATCAGCAAAGCTTGTTTCATTAGAGAGCAGGAATTCTATTTATCCACAATTTACACTCCATAAGTAACCTTATAACTGAACTATAACCACGTGTAATTCGATTAGAAAGGATTAAAGCGAATTATGTACCTCGCTAACTCTTTTTTGCTTGTTCTCTGCACAAGCTAACAGAACACTAGCATCACCATGATTCCTGAGTACACTTCGCTGTCTGTCTTCACAAGGAAGTAGAGTGCTATCATCTGGTTTATCAAAGAATCTGTTAATTTTTGATTTTGTGACTGGAGGAGTTTCTTTGACATTACTGGAGTCATCATTATCAATGCAATTCCCGGGAGAGCTTGAAGATGGAGCATGGTTCAAAGAGCCGCCCAATCTTAGCCTAGCCGTATGAGTTTCTTCAATATTATCGGAGTCTTCAATTTCAATGCAATTCCCGGGAGAGCTTGGAGATGGAGTTTGGTTCAAAGAGCTGCTCAATCTTAGTCTAGCCGTATGAGGTTCTTTTCTAAGAAGGGGGACTTCAGATAACACAGTTTCAACACACTCATGTTTCCTCTTATTTACAGTTACAAATTTGTCAAGTGACATCTGTACAATACCCGAGCTCCCAAGAAAGTTTTCACTGCAAGCACTACCTTTCTTGACTGATGTAGACTGAACGTAAGCATGTTTGTCTATTCTGTCAGCTACAAAATCCTCAATTTTCTTATTAGGTGTTACAGATAAGTTGCTATTCTGTTTCATTTCTTTGCTTGATAATTCTCTGATGCTATCTGTAACTGTTGGTGAGAGGCCGCCACTATTTGAGCATAATTCATCATCTCTTTCTTCATGAAATAATTTCTTTGAAGGCATCTGCAATTCCTCAGGGATTGAATTAACATTGACGGCAAGGTCGCTCTCATTAAGTTCATCCACTCTGTTGACTGAATAACTTGCCTCGTTTGAAGAATAGATCTTATCCAAAGCTTCTCTTAAGGATTGCAATATGGGAGTTTCATCAGAGAAATATATTTTCCTTTTATCAGGAGTAACATTCACATCATATGCTCGAGTGGGCACAGAAAAGTTCATGATGACAATAGGATACTGTCTAGAATTTGCACCTTTATACAACTCATTAACAAGCTTGCCAACTTTGGGCATATCAACTGGACGACCGTTTACGAAGAAGAACTGCCGATCCCCTATATTCCTCCCACTCCCATATCCAGGTTTGGAAACAAATCCTTCAACATTCCAACTATCTGATATGCTAAGTGTCAGAGGCTCTAAACAAGAAAAGGTATTATTGCCAAACACCATAATTATATTCTCTTTTAGGGACCCATCGCCCTGGGTCTTAAGCACTACAGACCTTGCATTTTTCCCAGTGGAATTGGTGCAAACTAATCTAACTCCTCTAGCAATGAGAGCGTAGCCCTGAATACCAAAACTCATATGTCAAGGTGATATTCCATTCACAGCAGAACACAAACAGAAATTTGAGGAGTCTCCTCTCCTCCATTACATAAACAGATGAACAGGAGGAAGTTTACCAGCAAACCAAATGTTGCTCTTTCATATCAATTAAAAACAATGTTTGTAAGTAACAAAATCCATCCAAAAACTACTGTAATAGATAAGCATGCGCCTTTAAGAGAACCTACTGGCCAATGAGAAATCATAATGAACTAAAGAACATATATATGTTGAAGGAAAAAGACTCACATTTAACAAGCTGATCAATTTGCCATATTCCTTGCGAATATTTCTACGGAACTCTTTGCTCCTCACAGGAAGATTGGAGAACAACTTCTTGACAGTAACCGTAGTGCCTACTTGACGAGCTGTTTTTCTCTCAGCTGTCAAAACACCCATGTGATCATATGTGAGATGTGTTGCTACCACGTCATCAATTGTCCGCGTCTCCACAGTCAACTCCCCCAATGCACACAGTGAACTCAATGCCTCCCCTCGAAATCCGAAAGTTGTTAGTGATTGGAGGTCTGGAAAATCCAAGAGCTTAGATGTGTGGTGCTTCAGTGCCAGGACCTATTGATAACAATTCGAAGGAGGTTTCAAGGAAACGGGAAACAAGAATCAGACTCAGTTTGGACTTGAGTTTTCAATGTGATAATTGTATCATACAAAGGAAAACCATTCTTTTGTCTGCTTCTACGAAGAGTATTCAAAGAAATCCACACAAACACGCATTGATTAGCTCGTTCTGGTAAATTGAGCTACTCTTATCAGATTTTTAACTCGAACCTATTGATTTGGGCACTACTCTACGTTCTTATTCTTCAGAATGAGCTAGCATTAAGCTTAAGAAAGTAGAACTAAGGGACAATCATCAGAAATCCAGAGACAAAATTTCTCTCTATGCAAGAAGGCCTCAAAACAATATCAAAGAATTGAGACCATTACTTTGAAATTCTGCGAGGAGATGCCAGAACCGTTGTCGATGACCTGAAAGGACTCAAGGCCGTACTCTTTCAGCGCGACCTCCACGCTGGTGGCGCCGGCGTCGAGGCTGTTCTCGACGAGCTCCTTAACGGCGGAGGAGAGGTCTAAGATCACTTGGCCGGCGCATATTCGGTGGACGACGCCTCTGCTTATCGGCCTGATGACCGGAGACTTCTGGGCTTGGACTTCTTCCATGGCCGCCATCTGCGTGCGGGGGATGCGATGCCTTCGAACTGTTCGACGGTTGGTCCGGCTCGACCGGAGCTAGCATTGAGCGAAGATTGCTCAATTTGGGGATTTGTTGGCCCTAATCTTAAGAGGCGCGTGAATTTTTGAAGCTTTTGCCGCCAAGGGTTTTTGCTACTTCGTACTGTATTACTTATGCTCTCACTCGTCTCATTCATAAAATAAAACGATAAATTATGTTCTATTTTCGTCCGTTTCATTTATATATGGACATTACCTTTTTTTTTTTTTTTTTTTTTTTTGTCGGACAAATGTTAGATGTTAGATTAGATATTAGTACGCCTAGCTCCCAAACACTCGAAGAAAATCTCCAAGTCACCTTATATCTCCCCAATTCGCTCCCACCAGGGATCGAACCCGGGTCACTCCTTCAAGGGAGGAGCCCGGTGGCCGGCCAGGTGCGCTAAGTCACCTGGTTTATGGACATTACCTTAAACAGTACTCCTTCCATTTTTTTAACGTGACATTTTTTTCCGGCACAATATTTTTAAAAATTTAATAAAATGGTACTATGACTTAAGATAAATGTAATGTTAGGGATAAAAGTGGTGTTTGTTAAGCCATAAAGGAAATAGGCCAATTGAAAAAAAAAAAAAAAAAAAAAAACTACCCAAATTGATAAACAGGTCACGTCAGAAAAAACGGAGGGAGTAATAATATTCATTCACACTATTTCTTTATCCATCACTATCACTCTCGTCTTAATTCCTGTGTCGGAAACAATCCCTTTATAAGTGGAATGGAAGGAGTAGTAACCTATTATTACAAAATGTCAAGCATGAGGTTTCGTGGTGTAGTTGGTTATCACGTCAGTCTAACACACTGAAGGTCTCCGGTTCGAACCCGGGCGAAGCCATGCTAAGATGTCAACTTTTTGGATTCCGTCCAATCCTATTTGACGCGTTCCTTTTGGGTGCCTAAAGTGGGACAGAAGAAGTGTACAATTCCCTTAATTGTATGATAGCAGAGCATGTAAATTCTAGCTCTCTTTTTTGTATTTTCTAGTAGAAGGCTACATGCGTTGAAAGATAAACGGCACTCATGTTTTTCCCATTTGTCTAGTTTTACGAGAAGTATACTATACAAAAGAATAGACATAAGAAATGATGGTGAAGAGAAATGGATGAGTATACAATATAGGAGTAGTTCACAACAAAAGGACAGTCGATATGCATCCAATTAAGCAGAGGCTTCACATAGCTGTGACGTGATATCAAACAGCACCCACCGGTCGTCAGATATTTCTGAGGGATATAGTCCAGAGGAGATCGGAATCCGATCGTACGGTCACGATTTCCTCTTTTACTATGTTCGATGTGCTGACGAGACCACCGAATCTCATTTCCGTACCAGCTGAAACACGAGAGCAGTAGAGAGAATCAGACACCAAAATTAGCACTTGTTTTCTATTGTTGCTCACGAGCGGATCCAGCCATCCACACGAAGCAGAGGATATGTAAAGGATGTATGTATATATGTATGTACTTGTGGAAAGACTAGAGCTCTACATTTGCATTATATAACTATGCTAAACGAGAATCGTGATATGCTCGGCTAGATAGATATGATTTGAAATGAGTGGATGTGTTTTACTCACAAAGGTTCCATTGAAGTCCTGTGGTGGTGGTGCTATTTGAAGGCCCAGTGATGGGTACGAGGCCACAATGTGGGCCCTCGATTGTAGGTTGAATACGGATCTCGTGGTGATGACTGCTCGGAAGAAGTTGTATTAGGCAGTCATCAGATAGAAGAACTATCCGTGTGCTCGAGAAACGGCAGAGAACGTTGATGTTGCCAATTTCGTGATCAAATCTTCCACCTAGTGCTCCAGCAACAAGGATGCAAATCTGGTGGAAAATATGTGTTTTAAGTGGTGAGAGCAAATAATAGGTAAGGGGAAAGAAAAGGAAGAAAGTTCCAAATCATATTACCAGCACGATTACTAATAGTAAAAACAAGAACATACGGTTATCGGAACTGGAGATAAGACAGTTTTAAGCAATAATTAACAACAAACAGGTATACAAGACTGTTGGATTTGGAGCTTTATAGCATAAACTTGCCATGTAGCGGCGACACCATAAATAGAGCCATAATGGATATCGACTTAGATAATTAAGTACGGAAGTGTTACACGCACATTTTGATTCTTCAGATCAGGTAAATCTCGAATGTATGCAACGCATTTATGCAAATCTGTGGTGTCCTGGTCATCTGAAGCATCAACTACCTTCGTTCCCTGCATTGAAAGGCAAGTTAGTACAGATGACACAACTCTCCGCTTAACTGCAAACCGAAATCTTAATTGGAACATTTCCATCAGGAAATTGATCAGTGGTCGTTAACAGTGCATTTATCACCAGAAATTCCAAATAAAATCGCATCCTTCAAGTTCAGTAACGACAGTTAAAACTAAACTGACCGACTTAAATGAACCAACTAACAAACTACCTTTGGCGAAAATTTGCAACTCAGATACGAGGTCAAATATTTACTGAGTTTCTTAATCTAGCTCATATAGTTTACATACCAGATGCTCAAATAAATATCCTACAAAGTAGAACCATCATTATCTAGGTGAAAGATCTAGCCCCTGTACTATCAATAGAATCCATTTAAATAAGAAAATTAAATGTAACAAGTTACACACTCGTATTCGAAAATACAGAAAGGAAGAAATTCCTCAATCCAACTCAATATGCTACGTAGCTTAAGCTTGGGCATTCAAACAATCTATATAAACACATCTCTAAGTGAACAGGTATACTTCATGCAGTCAGCAAAGAAACAACACCAGAAACTCTATATCCACAACAAAACAAATGGCTATATGATCTACACTTTGCGAGAAAGAATCAATAAACATACCAAATCTTTGTAGAATCCTAACACATCCTCTCTAACCGAATCCATGTCTCCCTTTATCAAGTCCGGCTTAAACCTGAATCGGACAAATAACATGTGAGCTCTAAATAAGAAACAGACAGCAATCACAAAGTTCCTTTTATTTTCTATTTTATTCCCAAGAACAGTCAGATGCCCGCCTCCTGCTGCTCGTGCTTGAAACACATTCATGCATCCATTTAGTTCATTCATAACCATTTTCCCAAATCACATCATATTCAACAAAAGGACAAAGAAAAATCAAGCCTCAACACCGACAAACGAAAATAACTACATTTCAAACACATGATTCCATTCCAGGACTGCTTATCACTTCAACCTACACATGAATCGAAACTTGAAACGTAACAGTTTCATGCTGTAGCAGTGTAGCTCATGAACAAAACAGATAGCATCTAAATCACAACTCATCGTTTCCCTTAGATAGCTCGCTCCTTAGTTATTACCCCCAAATCAAAAGATATTTATTCTAGAAACTCACAAGCTCATAGCACATATCATTCAGTAAACCAAATAAACTTCAACTCAGAAGAAATCACTATAGCAGCACGAATTCGCTCCAAACAACTAGAAACGAAATAAAACTGAGAAATTCTAGCAAAAGCTCAAACATCGATCGAACCTTTCACGAACAGCTAAAGCAGCTTCTTCGGGGAACAACAGCGGCAATTCATCATACAGTCTGTTCGCACCACCGTCGGCGCAGATACGAATCTGTGCTGCTCTACAAAATACACCGAAAAAACTTAAATAAACACATCGCGAAAACACACACATAGGAAAAAACACAACAGCTAGAGCTCGAGAATCACCGTTCTTCCACAGAAGCGGAGTGAATCGCGGCAGGTCTCGGTTGAGGACGACGAGCACGTAGGCTACCTCCGCACCGCCGTCGGCGGCGGAAGGATTGGAGAGGAGGAACGCCGACGAATGAGTCATTACCACCATAGCTCAAGCTCTCGCGCGCTCACACGATCGGACAGTTTGCAACGAATCGTTGAAGATGAGAGAAAATTCCCGAAGAGGAACAATTTTACGCGACTAAACTCTTTTTTGTTTGCGTAATGACGATATTTATAATTTCTTCCTTGGATCTTTTCATTTGACTTTCTGGATGTTGACAGATCTTAAATAATTCAGCTCAAAGGAAAAGGGGGAAAAGCAAAATATCTCACCGTCAAAATGTGTTCGTCGCTCATGTGACGGTATCACGTCCGAAGTTTTTCCGTTTACTCCGATCATAAAGACGCTTAAGTGTGAATATAAGGGGAGGAAAAGGAATAATGTTCATTTGTGAGAATAATGTATATTGAGCTGTTATTTTGAAGAATTTTTGGGGTATTAAGTATTTAGGAAATTAAATCAATATCTCAATAATCAAATGAAATGATCGGATAAGATCATAATAAGTGGAAGTGGAATGAAAGTAGTATAATTTTAGAGATTTTCTTTATAATGTTGTACATTAGCAAAAACTTATACTCACACTGTCCCACTTCAATTAAATCGAGTCATCCTACATGAATTGTCTAAAATTCAAAGAATTAACACGACTTGTTTCAAATTCTTCAACCGACGTTATTATTGACTACTGCATTCTATGAAAAGAAGTGAATTAATTTTTTATTAGAGGTTATTGACTACTGCATTCTATGAAAAGAAGTGAATTATTTTTTTATTAGAGGTTGAACAACTGCATTATTTAATTGTAGAGGGCCCAAGCCAATTTATACACCTCTCTATTACTACCTCCGTTCCGCAAAAGACGTTACATTTTTTTTTTATCAATATTTGGCACGTTTTTTCACGCTTCTTGATGATGTGTTTTAAAATATATTTTTGAAGAATTTTTTCTTTTACGGATACTATGATAGTTGTATTATCCCACAAAAAAAGAAAAAATTCTTTAAAAATCTATTTTAAAACAATTCATCAAGAAGCGTGGAAAAACGTGCCAAAAATTGACAAAAAGAAATGTAACGTCTTTGACGGGACGGAGGGAGTATTTGAGATGGTACCACAGATTCACAGCATCACACCAACTGCACCTACAGCTATGATACATAAAGCAACAATCTATTAAAAAAAATGAATAAAATAATCCCTTTTTTTCAAATGTCAAAGAATAAAAAGAACAGGGCTACAATGGTAAATACAAGCAATGAGAAAGAAAGTTTGAAGAGAGAGAGAGAGAGAGAGAATTCATTAGGAGATAATTCAGTTTTTGAATATACAGATGAGAGAGAGAGAGAGAGAGAGAGAGAGAGAGAGACCAAATAAATAGAATATTAGTAGATGCTAAATAACCTTTAGTGTAGACTAAGTATGGCAAGAAATAGTCATTTAAGAAAAAAGAGACTAAAATAGAGAGGGAACCTGAAATTGGATTTTCTACGAGCACAGGTTCCGAACCACCTCAGATGGAAGAATGAATAACTCCCATTTATAAGTTACTATGAAAAACATTGTACATCTCTAGACTCAACTCTTCTTCTTCTTCTTCTTCTTCTACATGAAGTAGCTCAGCGATTTCTTCTTTCTCGACCCTCCCTCTCCGTACAGCTCGTTCCATTGCTGTAGCTCGTTCATGTTCTGCGAGTCTGACGACACACTTGCACATACCTGCATTTTCATGAGATATTTAAGAATTGTTGTTCTAACGTACTCTCTCTCTCTCTCTCTCTCTCTCTCTCAACCAGTGATGTTATTATGGACATAATGATCAATTTTCATAAGAACTCATAGAGAAAAAAGAAGAGAATGAAGAATTAAGTGAAGTGATGAACCTGTTCGTGTGCATATTTGAAGTCCTCCATGCTCAAGGGGCGGACGTCAGCACTGCTGTGCAAAGCTGGCAACGGTCTGTTCTCTGCCACGGCCGAAGCTTTATCCTATAATTTAAAAATAATGTGTAAGGTTTACCATATCACTTTCTATACGAAAACAATAATTGCACGAAGAAAAGATGGAACAAATGTTTAATCGCTCCATACCTTCTTCTCCTTCTCCAAAATTTCTCTTATGGGGCAATGTGCGGCAGTCACACAGAGATTCTGGAAACAGAGAATTTCACAAATAAGAAGGGTTTTGAAATTTAGATCGTGAAGATGTAGAGTACAAACCTTTAGATCGCTTCCAGAATACCCATCTGTCATATTAGCAACTGCTTCGAAATCAAAATTCGGAGCAAATTCTTCCTTGGCCAAAATAACCTTCAATATTTTCTCCCTATTTTGAGCATCCGGTAAGTTGACCATCAGCCTGCATCGGTTCAAATAATATAAAATGACTGGTAATGGATGAGTTTTGAACACACTTTTTTCCTTTTCAATTCAAACACATTCGTTTGTGTGACAGACAAACCTCCGAGGAAGCCTCCTGATGACAGCCTCGTCAAGATCAAAAGGCCTATTTGTGGCTGCAAGAACCAATACTCGTTCCTTATCCTTAGTACGCAAACCATCCCAATTCACCATGAACTCATTCTTCATTTTGCGCATTGCTTCATGTTCTCCAGGGTTTTCCCTTCTCCCTAACATGCTGTCAACCTAAAGCCAAACCGATATATGTAAGAAAAGAGGAGTTGGAGAATAATAAGAAACATAAACGAACTGAAATTTCTAGACGAACCTCATCTACAAAAACGACACTAGGGGCTATCTTGCTGGCCAAAGAGAAGACTGCTTTCACATATTTCTCTCCCTCACCAAACCACTGTTTGCAAATAAGAAAAAAGAAAATATATGAAAAAGGATATAGATTGGACCTTCAAGGTCAAATAAAAATACGGAGAAATAAGAGTAAGAGATCGAAGGTCTAAGAAGAATCCTACTTTTGATGTAATACTGGACATGGATATGTTGATAAAGTTTGCACCAGCTTCGGTAGCAACAGCTTTTGCAAGCATAGTTTTACCGGTACCAGGAGGCCCAAAGAGCAATATTCCTTTACAAGGCTGCAAGAACGAATTAGTCAGCCTTCAAGATGAAATACTTCTTAGTATGTAAGAAACTTTTAGAGTTCTGGCAATCTACACAAATACAACGTCCCTACCTTCGTTAGCTGTCCCTTGCTGAACAATTCTGGCCTTTGTAGTGGTAGCATCACCAATTCTTTCAAAGTTTCTTTAACATTTTCCAATGCTCCAATATCTTCAAAAGTGACTCCAATGTCACCAGGTGGAATAACCTCAGCAAGAAGCTTTTTCTCAAACTCGTTTTCAGTAACCACATCCTGAAACTCAGGCAATCCTCAAATTACACATGACATGATATGGGAATGCGTTGACAAAATCAATAAATGAAGACTTAATTTAAAGTCAGAATTCTGCACACCTTAAGAGATTTCTTCGAACTCTTATTCTCATTCTGAATGCCGTGTAGGATATCAAGCCCATACTTGATACTGCAATAAAACATCCAAAAAGAAAAACAGTAAGAACCCTCATTCCTTCACCCCCAGTGATCTTCCATTTACAGCCTTATTCATTGCTAAAGGAAAAAAGTTCTGAAAATAATAGTCACCTTTCACTAGAAATGGCAACTTTTGCCTCCTTGAGTAGGTCTTCAGAGTGATGCATAAAATGATGACTTAAAGCCCAGCCAATAATTTTTTCAATGCCTATAGATATACGAAAACAGACATCTTAGGAATTACAGAAAATGGAAACAGACAACTAGACGATCAAAGATGATTAAGTTGTGTACGAACTTACTTTCATTAGTCAAAGCTTGGTCTTTTATGCAAAGTGATTCAAGATCA
Organism: Thymus mandschuricus; assembly: GCA_029379335.1. NCBI lineage: Eukaryota > Viridiplantae > Streptophyta > Magnoliopsida > Lamiales > Lamiaceae > Thymus > Thymus mandschuricus. Next base: position 924,060 of record CM057071.1, read on the forward strand.
GTACAGTCTAGGCGAATTCGATTTAGAACCTGGAATTGACGAGAAAAGAGAACAAAAATCACAGTTAAGATTGATAGAGCAAAAAAACGGAAGGCACGTAGCTTGTTTGTCAACCATGTCTGGATGATAGTGAAGTGAGGATGTAAGAGTTGTTTCAATTTAATCAGTATTGACTCATAACAAAAGCTTCCAGAGGAAGAATTGAGAATTTAATCCATAACAGTAGATATAAATGAATGGCCTAACTCAAGAAAACTCCGCACAGAATCCAAAGATTACTACTAGCTCACATTAGATTTCATCTCAAACAGAACCAGGATGTGAGATAATGTTTAAGCAATAGTCAACAGAAATTACATACCGTGCGAATGCCACCAATGTTTGACTGTGATTTCATTGTTTCAATATCCCGATCCAACTGCTGTTTCCAGTCAATTAGTACAGTCTCATCCTGCCATATTGAAAACTGGATTTATGGGCCTGCTCTGAACCTTAGCGATAGAAACATAATAGAGCAGAAAAAATTGAATACCTGGGGAATCTGTATTGTCACTTTGTTTGGGAAAAGACGGTTGAGCTGCTTCATAATCTTTGGTGTTTCTTTGTTTCTATCATGTATTCTACCAAAGCTATCCTGTAAAGGAACAGATTTGGTACAGAAAGGAAGAGTACCGATAGTTATCAGTAGGTGTCTACATTCCAGAAGCTTCTAGAACTTTTGAGCTCTAAGTAACCATACCAAAGCATAATGTTGATACCACAAATAAACAAATAACCATTAACCATGGTTATATGCATAAAGAAGATGCAAAAAATTGTTGAACTACAAGACCGATGATAAGAACACGATGAGTATTGATTCTAACTTGATCAAGCATACCGGGAAAGCAAGGTCGAGCAAAGCTGTTTGGTTGCTTCCAAGCTTAGTGAAAAGCAGTCCGCCAGGATGAGACTGTATTCAAAATATAAAGATGAGAAGTTTATTTCTATCTCTTAAGAAGAAATGCGGAAAATGGGGCCAGAAGAAGGGTGAGGTACTGGAATATTTATAACAATAAAACAAACTGAAAAACACAGCTGAAACTCACTTTCTCCTTCCGGCTGTCTGACTGAGTATGTGAGGCTATCACGACAACATTTTCTGGTAATGATTCAAGCTTAGCTTTAAAGGCGGCATAAGCCTCAGAATTTCCAACCATGGACTTCTCTACGTCTTTCAGTAACAAGATCAATGGGCGATTTTTACTTTCAGCTGAAGCTACCTGCAGATAGAATTTTATTTAGGCATGCACTGGCAAAAGCATGCTGAAATTCAAAATAAACCAACTCGTAGATTTTTTACACGTATACTGATCCAAATAAACATGTACCTCAAAAAGTTCATTAATGGCAAGCTTATCGATGTCATCAGCGCTGGAGCTCTCAAGACGGAGAAAGTCAGCTGCATAAAATGAAACTAGTCAGCAAATGAACAGGCTAGATTACTAACTACACTGTATATAGGCTGTACGTCAAAGGTAGTACCTGCACAGAAGAAACCATGATCTTCTTCACAGAGGCCACCAAGATCATTACCCTCTGGAATTATTCTATCAAATCTAACCCCAATTTTGGAAGAACCATTATCCTCAAAAGCAAGCAACACCTTGCCCCTGAAACCGTAGGTCGGGCCCCTGCAAAAATATTGAAAGGACACCACAGTTTAGAAAAGATACCCAATCAGAAAATGTAGCTCCTACACTAGAAGCTGAGTTACTTTTGAAAACAAGCAAATCTTCAATAGATGGAATCATGGAAAGATGTCATCAGTGAAGAAAACTGTGAACACCACATAAATCACCAGGTTTTCACTGTAGTTTTAGAAATCTTTTAAGTTCCTGATATGTTCAATATCTGCGTCAGCTCAGAGGTGCTCAATATTTTGCCACCAAGGGGTTAAGGGATTCAATGATTAACAACATTTACCTAATATAGATTTTTGCAAATATAACCCTCTTACAATTGTACTAGGTACAGCTAGGTAAAAGAACGAATAGGTGAATGATACACACAAAATAGAACATTCAATCAATACTAAAACGTCAAAATATTTGATTCCCTAATATCTTTCCATAAGCAGATGCTAGACATTCACATTGAGTTAATTTTCACAGTGACCAGAATCTTGCAGTCGATCAGAAGTAAGATGCTACAACCTATAAGCCTATAATGTGAACTATTCAATCACAAGAAAGGTGCTATCACCCTTTAAAGTAAACTTTGTTGACCAATATGTTACAAAACACACCAAAGTTATGTGCTTTTCACAAGAAAAAAGATTGTGGGTGTTAAAACGTGTTCAATTATAAAGCTTACTTAACATCCAGAGAGTGAGCCCTCGGACTTACATATGGTAACATTGATCATCAAGTTAGATCGACTTAAATAATTACCTTATTGTACTTTGAGTAGGAGAAAACCCTGTTGGCAGAGGACCCACATACTTCACCCTGTCACCTACCAAACATCAAAAGATCGATTAAGAAACAGTTTCTTCATAAGCTAAGGCAAGAAATGCTTTGAATGCAATACCTTTTTTGAAGGTATGGGTTTTAGATGAAGCCGTAGACGCTTCCTGCTTGGGTTGAGCCTGAGAGCTTATGGTAGAACCACCAGTAATATCAGCCTCCACACTTGAGGCTGGTTTTTTAAGATGTAGATTCCTTCTAGAATATACAATTGCCCGCTCAAGCTTTAAACTTTCTTTTATTGATTCAGCTTCTTTAATTACCGGTCCCTAAACAAATAATATAGTAATGCATCAATAAGAACTAAGAACTATACTAGTAATAACGATATTAACTTTTAAAGTCAAGTTGCAAAAAAACTTACACCAGGTAACAGAATAGTGTCAACAATAAGAAGTGAAACATTAAAATGTTTTGCAAGTGCCTTGGCCAACGTTTCTTGGTATATTTCCGAACCTTTGAAGAAAAGAACAAAGAAAAATCAGTATGATTAGATGGAAACAATATAACACAAAGACCTTCTTATTCAGATAAAGACAGAAACATGAAGCTGCATTACCTGCTGGACCTGACAGCAAAATTCTCGGGCATACAGTAGGGAGGTCTGAAGTGAACTTCACATATTTATTACACTTCAAATGTATGTATGTAGAAGCAATGAGAACGTTTTTTGTGTTTTCACTGCCAGATAAAGGAAAAAATAATTATTATATGGAAAACAAAAATAACTCCTAAAAAGAGACTTGAGCGCAGGAATAACTAAGACTTTAGCTTAAAACTATAATAAGCCAAGATATAAAAATAAAAATAGTCTTTCTATCTCCAAATTCATAGATAGGCAAGTGAAAGTGAGTTATGCAAGCAGTAAAGCATGTAAAACAACCCTCCATACCAAGAAGTTTGAGTAAGCATGGCTATTTTGAGTTATGGAGACATGAGGAATAAAAAGTGAGTAACTATAGATGGATGTACATATACACGATGATTATCTGACTACAGTATCAACACTCAATTTAACAACAAATGATATTGAACAAAAATATTTGTAGTAGGCATATTAAATAAAAAGAATCATGACAGCATATAACTTGTGGCTCAAACTCCGTAAACCAGAGGCTGTACAATAACAGAGGTGCAAACATCAACTCTATATCCATGATAAAAACATCATGTGACAAGAAGCATTGACAATTTGGAAGCGACTTTTACCTCAGATAGTAGGGGAAGTCATCAAACGAAACATCAATATTATCGCATTGCAACAGTCCTTGTCGCAAAGCAACTTTGTAGGCTTCACGTCTCGATGATATTGACATGGGAGGATCAGAATCCTTGCCTTGATCCCTACCAGCCCTGTGCTCATCAAGAATTTTGGATATGGTACCACTGATATCAAATTTAGGAGCTATTGAGATTGGAAAACGAGGTCCCAAATCAGTATTTTGTGGAAGACTTTTCCCATTCTCGGCAATAACATTGAAGTTCTTAAAGGAGACACTAGGAGATAATGGACCATCTTTCTCAGCAACTGAAACCGTAGCACCATCATTACCGTCAGAAGCATCTTTTCTAATGTCTGGCATTTCACAATCAGAAGGTAAAGATGGTATCTCAGAAACATGTTGAGCGTCCTCGGCATCCTGAGATGAAGAAGGGATGAGAGATACTTCTTCGGGGTGATTCGTTGTTGATTCCAGTGTTGACGCAACAGAAACAGCAGAAGGGTCTCCGGATCTTGCCTCAATATGCAAACCTTCGATGGCTCCATCATGGGCTTCTAACATCTCCATCATAGATGCACTTTCATCTGTTAGTTGTTGGAAGACCTAATAGTATGTCAAGGGTATACAAAGTAGACATTTTCTTGGGTTGCTCTCGTACGTAACAAATCATACAACAAACATATTAAGAAACTGCATATTGATTAAGGAAGGATACATATGACCGTTTATCAGATGAGCTGAACACCACTTCATCGCCTGCATTTAGACGAATTGTGTTATCTTTGTAGTAGTTCTTCCCATTCACCTGTACAGCTCCCTTCTTCCCTGTGATTTCAAGCAGTGTAAGAGATTCTCCTCCCTGGTGCAGACACAGAACCAGCAAACAAATGAGCATGGAATTCAGTGCTATGATGAAATCCATACGTTACTTAAAGTCCCAACTAAAACTAACTCCAGCATCAGCAGTTTACCTCGGACTCCGTGCGCCTCAATTTGCACAAAGATTTGCTGATTGTTGAATCTCTCACACACAAATCACATTGGCGGCCTTGTCCAACAGTAAAAGTTGGGCGATGCAAGACAATATGCGGATTCTGAGAGGAAACCATTACAAAGGGAGAGTTATGGACATGCACACTCGTGCGTACAAATTCAACCCCTACCCCAAGTTTTTCTCCAGCACTGTCTTTACATCAATGTCTAGTAAATAGTAAAATGAACATATAAAGACAGGTTCTTTGGAACTACAGTGGTTAAACTAAGCCCCTACAAGGTATGTAGGACCCACTCTTGCCCCAAGTGAAGTTCTAAACGATAAACGACAGACCCCATAAAGCAATAAAGGAACTCTGAAAAGCTGTAACTTGAACTTTCAAACAGAATGTGGTATGACAGAGACACCAGCAATGCTCCCGTAACCTACCACCAATGATCCATTGGGGCTTACATGCTGAATCATTTTAAGTATTAGATCAATAAAACCATCAAATGCAACACCTACCTACCCCCAAGAAAGACAGAAATAAAGAAAGACTTAACCTCATGCAAAGATTGACACTTGACCATAGTATTAGATATAACCCAATTATTGTTTTATGTTGATACAAATACAGGCAATTCCAACCCCAAGAAAATTCGAATATTATCTACAATCAACTCTCTGTGATAGTCAATACCAATATCGGTCTAATAGTTGATTTTCACTTTTAGAGTCGAATTACATAGTCGAAGCACAATGAAAGTGTGAACCTACCGGTGGACACTGGGAAATAAGTTTGCCCCATGCAACCCCTGCATTACTTTTCAGTTGCCGCTTCTTTCCGCGGTTCACAGGTGGCAAACTAGACTTCCCTTTCTCTACATCGGTAATTGAATCACCTACATCCGCCGCCAACAGGGGAGGAAAGAAGAATCAAATTTTCCACACAAGAAAAGGCAAGATTGAATTTTAAAGAATTCGAGAAGCAAAAGAACATGAACAAACACCGGAAATCAATCAAGAACAACACATGCAGCCCATAAGATAACACCAACAGTCACACGAGAGCCAAAACCTCACCTGCCGCCGCGGCCTCCGGCGATTTGTCCGCGGCCACATCCTCCGATTGCTTCTCGGCGCCACCGTTATCTAGATCAGCCGATCCGGCCTCCAATTCCTTGGACGCCACCGCGCCAACGACCTCCTCCGATGACGGCGAATCATTCAGAGAAGAAGAAGACGCCTCCGCTCCCTGCATGAACTCCAAACCCCGAAATTGAGAAAACCACCGAAATCGCCCGTTCCCCGATTGAAAATCCAAATTCACTGGAATACAAAACCCTAACCTTCGATCGCTTCCGATTCGGCATGGACGGTGACGGTGAGGAGAGGGGGCGCTTCGAGGAAGACGAACTCCGCCGCGTTTCCACCATTTCTTCCGATCTAATCAGCTGAAAAACGACCAAAATTGAACCTAAATTCGATCCCAAAATTTGATTTTCCAACTGAAAATCAAGGGATGTTTCGAAGAAGATGGATTGTTCTGTTCTGTGCAATTTATATTATTGTATTTATATTTATATATAAATTTAATTCACAACTCTTGGAGTGAGAAGGAGAGAGAGAGAGAGAAGGAAAGTTGATTATTATTATTATGAATTATCGCTTAATTTATATATCATTTATTTATTATATTATACAAATAAATAAAGTTTGTAATTATAAGCATTAAAATATTGTACCCAACCGGTGGTCTGTGGTTGGGTACTTTGCAACCTCTAATTGTAAATTTCGATTAATTTGTATTTATTTTTTTTTACAAAAGGTTGGGGTCGGCATTGAGCTGCCGCCGATAAACCTAGTCTTATACGTTGTGCTCACAACAGATACGAGATTGATATACTCCCTCCGTCTTTAAATAAGTGTCCCGAGCCGCCAATTTGAAAAAATCAAGGAGAATGCTAAAATGACACTTATGCCCTTAAAATCCTTAATTATTTATTTATTTATTTTGTCTTTCTCCCACTTTTAGATTTTCAAGAAGGGTAGTTTTGGTACTTTTGTGTAATTTTTGCTTGGAAAAATGTGATAGGACACTTATTTAGGGACAAAATTTTTGGCGGCTCGGGACACTTATTTAAAGACGGAGGGAGTAATTAATAAGAAAATTATATTACTCTTCTAAAATGTAGTTAATTCGTTTCGTTCTAATACTGAAATAAGACAATTTGTATAAGACGGTTCGATTAGAAAAACAAGATGATGAAAATGAACTAGAAAAGGTCCTACCAAAAGTTCAAATCTCAAATAATAAAAATTATCGACTTGGCGTTGTCAGTCGTGCCTCGTAACCGGCGTTGTTGCTCTTTAAAAATCCCAAAAATAATGATTTCCTACTTACTTTCCAAAGGAATTAATCAAGTGTACTTAATGCATTGAGTAAATGAGTGACTGTAATTAACCATATATTACTATAAGCTGATTTTGCTCACCTAAAAGTTTATCTTGACTTTTGGTTTTTTTGGGTGAATTGGTTTGTGACATCACGTAATTCACATTTAAAAACAGTATGTATATAATATAGTTTTGTTACCCTTTCGTTCATGATAAATTTTAATTTGTTCAAAGTATGAATATAGGATTAGATTACATATGATATAATTATGGGATTAATTAATTAACCAATGCATGGGCCCACAATAAGCGTATTCAATTTGTACAAGATCTAATCTGCTCAAATATTCTATTACTCGAGTGCGCTTTTCAAAATAATATTAATAAATAAATAAATATCGATTCAAAGCAAATAATATCATACTTTAATAATGTTCGGTGCTCGTAACTCTAAATATATTTGATTATGCTTGCGCCATTGCATGCTCTAACAGTCTAACTATACTAATTCAAAGTTTTCCACAAATAATAATATCCAAAATTAAAATGTATGATATGATTAAAATTGCGATAGATTAAATTCGATTATAAAATAATTTGTGTAAACTGATTGAAATTTCTCGAATCTTGATGGGTTGACTTAGCACGTGATCGATGAAAATAAATATTGAAGATAAGAGAGTTCATTTATCAAATGGGAACATGAAATGTGATAATACAATAATTAAATAAATAATCACGTTTCCCGATATGGATTATGGACGAATGTTACTATTTAAAAACTCCTCCGATATAAAGGATTTATTGGGTATTGTATATGCTACCCCCTTGGGATAGTGCCTCCCCTCACATAAGTAGGATAATATATATCAATATTTAATACATATGTGAGAGGTTGAGGCATTGCCCCAGGGAGTAGGGTATAGGTTACCGATTTATTGGGCATAATTGATAAATTTAGCAGGATAAATTCATCTCGTGACACGGGCTTAATTCAAACTATAAACCCGTGACAATTTTAGTTTTATATCATCAATTCGTGACATTTTAAATTGTTAAATGAATTTCGACGCTATAAAATTTGTTCAACATCCATTATTGTTTTCAATATAAACTGCATTTTACGTAATTTCGAAAAATCCTTACTTCCTTTAGAGACCTCTGTTTAATATATAAGACTAAAATTACCATACTTTTAAAACTCGGGCTAATTCTATCACATGATAAGTTTACGAGACTAGATCGAACATGCAATTATATTAATAAAGTACTATTAATACAGTTGGCGGCTATTAGTTTAGTAGCTAAACATATTGAATTAATCGAGTTTAGTGTTTTAATTGGTCTTCCACATTTAAGCTAAATACAACTTTTTACAGCTTATTTCTTCTAATTTTGGGCTCACAATAAAATACCCCACATTATAATAAATAAAAAATGAAAATATTCAAGAAAAAAAAGGGGGGGCAAGTTTTCAACATACATAAAAGCCCAAATCACATTATGGGCTCGAGCCCAGGCCTCAGATTTCGAATTGGAGTTGGCCCAAAAATTAAATAAATACATACGTAATTATAATACTACTATTACTCTTTTCGTCACACTTCAATTGACTTGTTTTATTGTGACACGGGATTTTAGACGCAGTATTAATGTGAAAAGTAAGGGTTCCACATTGAAATTTAACGGTTAATTCTTTTCGTTTTAGTAAAGGAAGCCAAGTGAAGTGGAACATCCCGATTAGACTAGGAAGCTAAGTGAAACAGAACGTTTCGGCTAAAGATAAAAAATGCCAAAAATCATATTCTATTTGTCACTAATTTCCCTTTTTTCTCCATACAAATATTTTGTGGCCATCCATTAAAGATAAAAAATGTGAGGACGTAAAATGCACACATATATATTTTCATTTAAGTTTGAGATTAAAAAAATAATGAGGAAAAAAACAAAATAAATAAAAATCCAAACATTATCACCAATTTAAAAAGAGACAAAAAGTTGGTCATACACTAACTATCTTATTCATTATCCCTAATTTTTCTTGATGAAGAAATTAACATTTATTCGATTTTTTTTATAATAATACAAAATTAATGGCTTTGTAAATTCCAAAATTTTTCAACAAAAATTAAGTCAAAATTTAAATAATAAACTAGCATATAATATGTTGAAAATTGGGAGTCGATATTTTTGGAGAAGGCAAAAATGTTGTCCACTTTGTTTTTATTTTGTTTGGGAGAATGTACTTAGGCACATTTATTTCAAGAGGTGTCACGAACCAAAGTTTACCGAACTAAACAACATAGCTTATTTTAAGACGAGACCGTCTGTTATGTATGTAATTCGTTAATAATGAACCTACTGGATATTAGTACAATAAATTCACCCCACCACTTTTTCATAATTTTCACATTTCTATCAGTCTCGACTTCTCGTGCTCGGAAAAAATCATTATTCGTGAAACGGAACCGAGCCGGAGTGTATATGAAAACACGAGATTTGTGTAGATGCGTGAGAAGAGAAAATAATGTAACCATAGCACTACGAGCTGAAATCCCAATTCTACCCCTAAGGGCTAAGGCTGCGCCTACCGGTAGTTGTTGTGGCCAATAAGGGTACCGGTAAATTTAATAATTAAACAAAAAAATCGAAGAAAATAATTATTCAGAATAATTAATTACAGCAGTATTTAATTATAAATTGAAATAAATAAAGAGAAAAAAATCTAGCGAAAAACGCAGCAAAATTTCCCCAGCGGCTGCAGAAACTCAACTGAACCCAAAACACCAAAAAACCTTATCACATTTCACAATCCTCTTCATCCTCCCTCCCTCTCTCTCTCTCTCTCTACATCTCCCCCCTTATCCATAAACCCCGAAGCTCTCAAAACCCTCTCCTATCGGAATTGCTAGATTCTAATTCGCTGTTCCAGCCATGGAGTCGAAGGAGGCGGCGTTGAATTCTGCAGCGGAAGTTTCACCAGGTTCAAACGCGAATCCTTCATCTCCGATTGTTAATGATGTTTTTTCGAGTAAAACGATTGGTTTGGATGATAATAATGACGAAAACAGTAGGATTGATAGTAAGGTTGTGGTGGTGTCGGAGGATGAGGGTTACGTGAGTGGTAATGAGGAGTTCGAGGCGGCGATGGATAAGCCTGTGTCGGATGAGATTGAGATTGGGGGAGGGGAGGTTGTGGAGGGTGTTTCGGAGGTAGTTGTGAATGGCGGCGGTGACGTCGAGGTAGGGGATAAGGTTGTTGAAGGCGATGGGTATGTTGTGGGGAAGGATTTGGGGGGTGGTTTGGATGGAAGTAGGGAGGGTGGGGTTGGGGGTATGGTTGAATTTGCCGATTCCGTTGAGGAATTGGGCGTGAATTCCGATGAGGGTGGTGGTGAGGTTGTGGATGGTGAAGGGGGGAAGGCGGTGGTGGTTGAGGAAGTTGAGGTGGAATCGAAGGAGGCAGTGGAGGAGAGGGAAGAGGTGAGTGAGCCTGAGGTTAAGGTTGCTGCTGAAGAGTCCTTGCCTGAAGGTGATTCTGTAGTGGATTCTATTAAGGTTGATGTTGCTGCTGCTAAACCTGGGGTTGCCGTTGTTGGTGAGCCGGAAGAAGCTAAAGAAGATTTGAGTAAACCAGAGGAGGAAGTTGTAGCTGAGGTGGATGCAGTCGAATCTAATGTTGGTGATTCGAAGCTCACAAAAGAAGGGGATTCTCTCGGTGATGAGAATGAGGTTGATGTGCCTGCATCAGGTGTATCTGTTGCAGCGACAGAAGGAGAAAACGGAGCTGAGTCTAATAAATTAGAGCAAAACGAGGTTGCTGAAGTGAGTCTCACGCCAGAGGGGGATGCGGTAGTTGATACCATTCAGGTTGATGTGAATGTTGTAGATCCAGGAGTTGCAGTAGTCGGGGAGACGGAGGAAAATGGTGGTGGAAAGGTCTTAGAAGAAGAGGTTCCACTTGAATCCGCCCGTGGTGCTACTGAAAATGGTGATGTTGTTGAAAAAGAAGTTAGTAGTAGGGAAATTGAGGTGAATCTCCCAGATTCTGAAACTGCAGCTGAAGATTCGGATGCTATCTCTCAGTCGAAGTCACTTCAGCTTGAAAACCATGCAGTTGGCAGTGAAAAGGAGACTTTAGATGCAGGAGCTGTTGCCCCTGTGCAGAATGGATCTCAGACTTCCATCACCAGTAATGATACTCCCAATAGCAGTGGTCCTCTGGAGAATGGAAAAGCAGCCAACGTTCACACTGAAGGCGAGGTAAGGATCGTGGATGATCGAGATGTAATTCAGTTTGATATCTCTAATACTTTAACTGTATAAACCAATGATGATGATACTGGTGTTTATTTACAGGTGAATGGATCAGCTGATGGGATATCCCAGGAATCAACTGTGGTAGAAACTGACGAACCAAAAGCAGAAAGTGAACTCCGTGAAATTAGAGAAGTAGAGGAGGAGGAGGTGGATGAAGGTCATGCTGAAGATTCCATGTCTGATGAGGAAACTGATGACATGGTCTTTGGGAGCTCGGAAGCTGCCAAAAAGTTCATTGAGGACCTGGAACGAGAATCTGGCGGTGATGATTCTCATGCAGCTCTTGGCACTTCACTTGAGCAGTCTCAGAGGATTGATGGTCAAATTGTGACTGATTCTGAAGAAGAAGGTGAAACTGATGATGAGGGAGATGGAAAGGAATTGTTTGATTCTGCTGCTCTGGCTGCCCTTCTGAAGGCTGCAACAGGTGCCGATTCTGGTGGTGGAAACATCACCTTTACTGCTCCAGATGGATCGAGGCTTTTCTCTATGGACAGACCCGCTGGTTTGGGATCTTCCCTTCAGTCCTTGAGGGCTGCACCTAGGCCAAACCGCCCCAGCCTTTTTGGCGGATTGGTTCCTTCCAGTGGGGGAGAACAGGAGGAGAATTTGAGTGAAGAGGAGAAGAAGAAACTGGAGAAGTTGCAAGCGATCAGAGTGAAGTTCTTGAGGCTCGTTCACAGATTAGGCCTCACTCCAGAGGAATCCGTGGCAGCTCAGGTTTTATACCGTCTGGCTCTTCTTGGTGGGAGGCAAGGGACTCAGACTTTCAGCTTGGATGCTGCCAAGAGGACTGCTTTGCAGCTTGAGGAAGAGGAGAAGGATAATTTGGAGTTCTCCATAAACATTTTAGTTCTTGGAAAATCCGGAGTGGGGAAAAGTGCCACCATAAACTCTTTGTTCGGAGAAGAGAAGGCTAAGATCGATGCGTTCGAAACTGGTACATCTTACGCTAAAGAGATCTCTGGCTCCATTGATGGAGTAAAGATTCGGGTTATTGACACACCGGGTTTGAAACCTTCAGTCATGGAGCAAGGTATCAACCGTAGCACGTTGTCATCTATAAACAAGTTTACAAAGAAAAATGCACCAGATGTTGTTCTTTACGTGGATCGGTTAGATGCACAATCTCGAGATCTTAATGATATACCGCTACTAAAGAGTGTTACTGGAACTCTTGGCTCTTCAATTTGGCGAAGTGCCATTGTCACTCTCACTCATGCTGCATCTGCACCTCCAGATGGACCTTCGGGAACCCCGTTAAGCTATGAGGTTTTTGTTTCTCAAAGGTCTCATGTCGTGCAGCAGACGATTGGCCATGCAGTCGGGGATATGAGAATGATGAGTCCGAGTTTGATGAATCCGGTTTCTCTTGTGGAGAATCACCCCTCTTGTAGGAAGAACAGGGATGGCCAGAGCATTCTTCCCAATGGACAGAGCTGGAGACCTCAGTTGCTTCTACTATGCTACTCGATGAAGATTTTGTCAGAAGCAAGCTCAGTCTCAAAACCTCAAGATTCTTTTGATCATCGGAAGCTCTTTGGTCTCCGATCCCGCCCCCCGCCTCTTCCGTACATGTTATCTTCCATGTTGCAGTCTCGTCAGCACCCGAAGCTTCCCTCTGATCAGGGTGGGGACAGCGTCGATTCTGATGTTGATTTGGACGATTTCTCGGATTCCGATGAGGAAGAGGAGGACGAGTACGATCAGCTTCCTCCATTCAAGCCTCTGAGAAAAGCTCAGATTGCGAAACTGAGCAGAGAACAGAAGAAGGCCTATTTCGAAGAGTACGATTACCGGGTGAAGCTCCTCCAGAAGAAGCAGTGGAGGGAGGAGCTGAAGAGAATGAGGGAAATCAAGAAGAGAGGGAAGGATGCTGTGATCGATTACGGCTTCGCTGACGATGAGGCTGATGGTGGAGGTGCAGCTCCGGTGGCGGTTCCGTTACCTGACATGGCCCTTCCACCGTCTTTTGACGGTGACAATCCAGCTTTCCGGTACCGTTTCTTGGAGCCCACTTCCCAGTTTCTCGCAAGGCCGGTGCTCGACAGCCATGGATGGGACCACGACTGTGGCTACGACGGTGTCAACCTCGAACACAGTCTAGCCATAGCTAATCGACTGGCAGCATCCTACACTATCCAAGTCACAAAAGACAAGAAGGATTTCAGCATCAGTCTCGATTCCTCAGTTGCCGCTAAGCAAGGAGAGAACATCTCCACCATGGCAGGATTCGACATCCAGAGCATCGGAAAACAGCTTGCCTACATCGTCCGAGCCGAGACCAAAACCAAGGGTCTGAGACACCACAAAGCAGCCGGCGGATTATCCTTCACGTTCTTAGGCGATAACATCGTTCCGGGTGTGAAGTTCGAGGATCAGATCACTCTAGGCAAGCAGTACGCGATCGTGGGCAGCGCCGGAGCCGTGAGGTCCCAACACGACACCGCCTACGGAGCCAACTTCGAGCTGCAGAGGAGGGAGCTCGACTATCCAATCGGGCAAGTTCAGTCAACCCTAAGCATGTCGATCATCAAGTGGAGAGGGGATTTAGCTCTCGGATTCAACAGTCTCGCCCAATTCTCCCTAGGCAGAAACTCGAAGGTGGCGGTTCGAGCTGGGATCAACAACAAGCTCAGCGGGCAGATCACGGTGAGGACGAGCAGCTCCGACCATCTTTCACTGGCGCTGACGGCTGTGATTCCGGCGGTGCTTTCCTTGTACAAGAAACTGTATCCGGGCGCAGGGGAGAAGTTATCGATCTACTAGTTTTTGTCTTTGTCATTTCATTTCATTTGATTCTGCATTTTGTTTCTTTTGTTGAGGAACCTTTGATTTTTGGCTGCTTTTGAATAATATTTTTGGTGTTTCGTTTATGATTCTTGATGTTGCATGAACTCTTTCTGTGCGGTTGAGAGTATTGTTGGTGAAATGCAGAGTTATGGAAGAGTTCTTTGATTCACGTTTTACTGAAAATTTTACGGTGTAACTGAATTTTGAGGGAAGTGCTTTGTTGTTTTGCCGTTTCGGTACTTGTTCGGTTACTTGTGACTGTAGTGATTGCATCATGCTCCTTTTGTTTACGATTGTGTTTAGAATCTTTCGAGACGAATTTCAATATGTCGAAAAGCATTTATCTAACATATATTCGTCACGTGATAAGAGTAGTATATTCATTTAGGAGGAGGGTGTAGACAAGTAGTCGCGTTTTAATTAAATTAATAGAGTCGCTACTGTGAATGAGCATTGTACCGTTTCAAAATCGTAGGTAGAGATCGGCGAGATTAAAAACGGGAAATGACGACGGCGGCGGCGGCGGAGGAGGAGGAGGAGGTGAGAGCTGTTCTGAGGGAAGCTTTCGGCGATTCATCGTCGGAAAGCGACGGAGAACCGTCTTCTGGTCTCCGACGACGAGCTGGAGCCGGCGATTCGAGCGGCGAAGCCTCAGCGCTTCTCTCAATTTTTGGGGATAGTCATAGATGGGAGCGAATCTCTGAAATCAACGGCCTCTGGATTTGCAGGGAATTTTTGTCCGCCGATCAGCAGTCTTCGCTGCTGTCATCCCTCGAACAAGGTGACTCTGCATCATTTACTACGGCACTTTTGCATCGACCGCAATCAAACCTCAGAGTTTACAGTTGGTAACGATTCGCGCTTCGTTTTTACTGGATGCAGATGGATATTTCGGTGAAGCCTCGCACAATCAGGTACCGCTCAACACTCCGTTTAGTACAGTTCCCCTTTCAATTGAGTGCTGTTTTCCTTTTCCCCATGAGCTCTTGATTGTGAATAAATTCAGGTTAAGAACCCTAATTTGCAGTTTTTGCATTACTGTCTGTGTAATCTGGGTGATGTTGGTGGCGATATGCAGCACGGGCCTTTTAGCTTAGTCTTATTTCTCTACTTTAGATGGAATCAAAAAGTTTTTTTTCCCATTGAAGAATTCACCATATCAGCATACATAGTTTATAGATTAGCTGTGGTTTGCCATTCATAGACTCTGCTAAAAGATACTAATCGATACCGATGATTGCTCCGTGCACGAAACAAACGCTGCTCGAATCTATGAACAACGTTACCCTATGGTCCTGTGATTTTCTCAAAGATAGTATGCTTGTATAGTCTTAGGAAGTGCCTACTTTGTGAGAGAGATTGAGTATATGAATGAGTATTCTAAGCTAGCTAATAGTTACTTCATCCACCAAAGTTATTATGCTAACTATCTTGGCAATCTAATGCAACCTGTCTTCCACAACAGGCTATGAGGTTCGGAGATCTCCCTCCATGGGCCCTCGAGCTCTCGTGCATCGTACGCGAGAACATCGTTTTCAGTAGCTGTTTTCTTGAATCAGGGGATGCAATGAACCGCAAGGAACAATGTGTGTTTCCACCGGAGCTTTTGTGGAGGGAACCCCTTTTCAATCAACTCATAGTGAACATATACCAGCCAGGTGAGGTGCGTTCTAAACCCTTCGATTCTGCGCGTCGATAATAATTCGATAAACAATCTGCCAAAATGGCGTGACTGGTGTTTATTACTTTGCTACAAGCTTATTTCTGCAAGGATTCATGGGACTCTTTTCAAGATTTGTTCTTTCTTGTTAGTCAACTATGAGGATCAGTTTCTTGCTTTGTATGTTGTCAGAAAGTAAGAAATATTGGTCCCTAAATGCAGGGGATTGAGGCTCATGTAGACCTGATGCGCTTTGAAGATGGAATAGCAGTAGTCTCATTGGAGTCGCCGTGCATGATGCACTTCAGCCGCGGAGAGTCGAAGATTCCGGTGCTCCTGACCCCGGGATCACTAGTGTTGCTGTCGGGCGAGGCCCGATACTCGTGGAAGCACGAGATCAATCGGAAGCCCGGGTTCCAGGTATGGCAAGGTGAAGAAATCAAGCAGAAGAGAAGAACGTCCATCACCCTCAGAAGGCTATGCCCAGTAGAAGACTAGAAATCTTCAAATTTTTTTTAAATTTTTTTATATTTAAGGTTAAAGCTTAGAAGAACAAACAAAAGAGAACATTTCACAGTGAATAATCTCATATTTCACTTTCACTTTATCGAAGTATGTATTACATCTATGTAACATTACAGCAAAGCTAAAACAAACATCCATCACAACACACATTACACACAAATCACATTTGAAATTTCTCATCCTCCTTCTAGAAGCTCATCATTGATACACAAGCCTAAAGTTAGCAACGGCGAGCAGCAGGGCCCACGCGAGGCAGGGCTTGACGAGGTCGCCGGCGATCGGGTTCATCGTCCGGAACGCCCTGGCGCAGCCGACCAGCAAGCCGAAGACGCCGGCGCACAGGAGCAGGCCGAGGCGGCTGGCGCCGGCCCCGAAGACGACGGGGTACCAAATGAGGCCGAGCGCCAGCTGGCCGAGGTAGAGGCCGAGGGCGGCGGGGCTGCGGTGGAAGCCGCCCTCGGCCCAGACGAGCCAGGCGGAGAGGCCGGAGAGGAAGGCTGTGGCGAGGCAGGCGAGGTTGAGGGCCCAGAGAGGGGGGAAGTAGAAGGGCTTCTCGAGGCTGCGGTAGCGGCTGCTGGAGCCGAAGAGGAAGATGTCGAGGAGGGTGAGGGAGAAGGGGAGGGCCACGGCCACGCTCAGCGAGCGGAGCCCGCGGCGCGCGGCGGCGTTCTTCGGCTTGCGGTTCATGTCGGCGGCGGCGGCGGCGTCGGTCTGTTCTGCTGGCTGGTTTTGGTTGAGGGGGCGGTGTTTGAGGTCGGGGGAAGCCATGGTGGGGGAGGGATGAGGGGAGGAGAGGGGGTGGCGGAGGGTTATGTAGAGGAGCGTCTTTATCTCGTAGATTTGCATGGAGAGGGCGGCCACGCGGCGGCTGAGAGGTGACGCGGGGGTGGAGCGTGGCGTCGACACGTGTACGGTTCCGGAATGGGAGGCGGTGACTGGCCATTTCTTTCATTGGCTTTTCACTTGTGGGCCCCAGTTAGGTTTGACCAAAAATTCGGGCCGAACTCGTCAGCCCAACTAATTTGACCCGGCCCAAATAGAAATAATATTGGGCCTGATGAGCTTAAGCCCGGCCCAATTTGCTGGCGTAATCCGTACCATATTACCGAAACGGCAGCGTTTTACACTTTCACTAGAGTCGTTCAGCTTCAGTGTGAAAACCGCGCAACCGCACTCCGCCGGCGTAGAACGCCTTCCTCCGATGCCGCGACGAGCCCCCGCCGCGCGATCCGGCTCCTCCGTCGTCGGAACGAATTCGGCGAAGAAAGAGAAGACGTCGTTTCTGCAGAAAGCAATCAAAAACCGAAAGTTATCGTTCGCCATCGCGGTGCTCCTCGCGGACGCCGTCCTGGTAGCTCTCATAATCGCATATGTTCCGTGTAAGGAGATTCTTCCATCTTCATTTTTGAAGCTGCGTTTGTTGTGATGGATTTATGTATATCATTCCTTGTTTCGATCGTGTGTTTCAGATACGAAGATTGATTGGGATGCATACATGTCACAGGTAATTATTTTGTTCGCTCAATTTGATTCTGAAAGAAAACATAACAGTATTAGTGTATGCTTGTTTCAATTGATTGTGGATAGGTTACTGGTTTTCTGGGAGGAGAAAGAGATTACAGCAAACTGAAAGGCGATACAGGGCCTCTGGTATATCCAGCTGGATTTCTATACATATACTCAGCTATTCAGTATGTAACTGGTGGTGAGGTTTATCCTGCTCAGGTATATTTGCATTTTGTTTGATTACTTTTGAGAAAATGTAATTAGCTTCAGCCTTCAAGTTCCTCAATGTCACTTTCGCTATTCCATGGTTTTTATTTCCTTGAATTGTGTATGAGCATTTATCAGTAAGATTTGTTGCTGTCCGATGAGTATATAGTAAGTCCGTCTTTAATATTTCCACCTTTGTTTGATCATGATTTTTGGAGCTTTTGAAAATCTTTAAAACACACATATACTGATTCAATGCTGAGTTTGTGATTACACTTTGTGAAAGATCAGTACAGATAGGTGCAGTTATGCACCAATCCTTATGGGTGTTACTGCGTTGTCTCTGAAAACGGCAAATTTTAGTTGATCTGTAATGGTACAATGAGTATTCAAGTTCTTGGCGGCGGTTGTTGTGCTTCTGCACCACCATTTAGGATTTTCAGACTCTAAGATTTCCTTGGGTTATGCTTTTTTACCGGTTCAACATTCGTGGAATGATTCAAGAGGGCTGAGTTCTTATCTTGAATAAGTTGGCCATTTATTTTTCACCATCCTTGTGCAACTATTTTGAAAATCAGTTCCCTATTACTGTTTTATCCAGTCAATACTTCTTGGTGAATAGGTTTTCATGATTGTGTAACTGATGGTTTAAAGTACAAATCGGCCACATGAAACTTATGCTATCTTCTACCTTCACCCTCGATTCTTTGACTGTTGATGTATTGCTTTTTTGTCATAACCTGATTCTATATTGATTTGCAGATTTTATTTGGAATACTCTACATTGTGAATCTTGGGATGGTTCTACTTATTTATTTGAAGACGGATGTGGTAAGGAACTTCATTCAACATTGTATGATCTCTATAGCAATGGTTTCAATCTCAAATTGTCTGTCTTGCAGGTTCCTTGGTGGGCTCTTTGCTTGCTTTCTTTGTCGAAAAGAGTGCATTCAATCTTTGTGCTTCGCTTGTTCAATGACTGTTTTGCCACAACACTCTTCCACGGAGCACTGATTTCATTTCTTTACCAGAAGTGGCATCTAGGTCTTATCATTTTTAGGTAGCATACTCAGATTGAATTGATTCAGTTTCGTATAATTATTAATTCAAATGCCAATAAAGCTATCATTCTTTATTGGTGAATATATTTATTTGCTAAAGGTGTGCTAGACGTTCTTCCTGTTAGCACAGTGGAGCTGTCTCCGTGAAGATGAATGTTCTTCTTTTCGCTCCTCCCTTGTTACTTCTCTTAATGAAGGTAGTAAAGTAGTCTGAACTGAGTCTCAGTGCTCACATTTCCTAAATTCATGTGATGACATTACATCTGAAGAAACTTCTAACTATCAGTGAAAACAATCAGGCTATGGATGTTCTTGGGGTTATATCTGCTGGTGCAGGTGCGGCTGTAGTACAGGTGATTGCTTTTACATCCTTCTTGATAATAAGGCTGCTATGTAATGAGTCGCTGCACCCTATATGATCTTTCATTGAATAACACTGCACTTTTGTGGCTTTATGTCCAATTTTATTTTCTATTTTTCATTTACTTTATTTGCTATCATGCATTTAGTTAGGCAATTATTAATGGATGTAAGAGATATTATGCTTTGGCATTTTCTGATAAAATCTTGTGGGTTATGCAGATTCTCGTGGGTTTACCTTTCATATTACCACACCCGGGCGCTTACTTCTCAAGAGCTTTTAATCTCGGTCGCGTGTTCGTCCATTATTGGTACGTCCGGTGACCCAGATCATTTTTCTGTGCTTGACAACTTTTACCCATTCAGTATCAGTACAGTGAATACATTCTTTACTGGCTATTGACTTATATTTTGTCATAATATTCTCTTCAGATTTCATGACTTGAAGTTAATTTGTGGATTGTTGATCATAAGGACAACATAAACCATCATAGATTAGATACATATCAATGAGACTAATGATATATACAAGTGAAGTGGCAAAGTTTTGTTTGTGCGGTTATGCTAACAATATAGTACAATATTTAACTGTATGTGACTATGCTCCAGGTCCGTTAATTTCAAATTCGTCCCAGAACCAGTTTTCGTTTCAAAAGGGTTTGCGCTGTTTCTACTGGCTGCGCATCTTAGTCTGCTTGCGTTATTTGCTCATTATAGATGGTGCAGGTAAGGATATAATTATACCCTTCTTATTTGATTCTCTTATATATTTAGTAAATTTCTTAATTACATTGATAATTCTTAGACCTTGTCTACCTCCATCACTTGCAAAGATAGTTTAAATTATCTGTACTTGTTAAGACTCAGCTGTAGTATTCCGAGATATTTTTCACTGATAATGTTCCTATAATTTTCTTTGGGCTTGGTGCAGACATGAAGGAGGCTTGTTCTCTTTCTTGCATTCTTACCTTGCTAAAATGAAGCTCAAGTTTTTTAATCCGAGTTCCTTCCCATTGAGAGGCCTCAATGGGCAAAATCCCAACTCGAGGGTGCTTAAAACAGAGCGTAAGTCATTGCTACTATATTTTCATCTCCTCTTCATACATGTGTTTATTCATGATTTTGCCACCTCTTTCTACACTCAATTCAGATATTGCAACGACTATGTTTGTTGGGAACTTCATCGGTGTCGTGTGTGCTCGGTCTCTGCACTACCAGTTCTACTCTTGGTACGTGATCCTGTACATCTTTTAATGAGCTTGCCTTTATCTTGTGTAGATAAGATGTAGATTCGTATCTTCCAACAAGGACCGTTGTCTGTTTTGTGTTTCTACACTCCATTAATAATCCTTTCCGGGCTTTTTTACGTTTCCAAGATTCCAGGAGCCTATGCACAATAAACCTATTCACGAAAACTGTACAAAACGAAGATTTGAATCCATAAAAACATATTTCCTGGGTTTTTTCATAGAAACCTCCCTCCCATTTATATAACATATTGCCTTGTGTTGGCAGGTATTTCTATTCCCTACCCTATCTGCTGTGGCGAACACCTTTTCCTACTTGGCTCCGGTACGTTACCCGGACTTGAAACTTAAATCCTCTCATATATTTACTTCTACAACATCCATAACCTAAAAAAAAGTAATTTGTGCAGTTTAATTTTGTTTTTCACGGTGGAGTTATGTTGGAATATCTTCCCTTCGAATGTCTACTCATCACTACTGCTGCTGGGAGCCCACTTAATCATCTTAGGAGGTCTATGGATGGCACCACCTGTGTACCCATACACAAATGTCAAACCAGCAAAGGACAGCTGAAGAAGAGTAATTTTTCGACCATTGTTAACCCGATTTAACTTTTGTGTTATCGCTGCTTGCTGTTTTGTCGCGCGTAGAACTGGCAAAGCTTCTATTCCATAGAAGAAGGTTGTCGAACTCTGAGCTTCGTGATTTTCTTTAGGATATTCGAACCCGAGTTGTAGCAGTTCCTGCCAGGCAATTCTTGAATCTGCCATACTCTCTCTCTCTCTCTCTAGAATGTGTGACGTTCTGTTCTAATGCGCTGGCCTTTGCAGCATAGTTGTTTAGATTCTGTAGTTAGTTGAAAGAAAATCATGTATTCCTTCCTTGCGTGGGTGGCTGGAAACAGCTACTTGAGTTGAATGCTTTCTTTTCTTTCCCCTGATTTTCTCTTTCTTACACTTCAGATGTTCTGCAGTCTTACGCTTCTTCCTCAACAATAACTTAATCTTTTTTTAAAATGTTTATAATATATTTTTCTAATTAATTTCATTATTTTCCCCTGACAAACTGCTAGGTCAGTCCGAACAAGGTTCAACGAATGTGAGATTTTTATCTACTTCACAGTACATAATGTTTCAACTGACAACGCAGCGCCACAAAATTGGTTCTCGTCTCATCTTATTCGACACGTTTTCAGATTTTATACGATACTTGCATGTATTCAACAAGTGTTGAAAAGGGAGACAAATGCTATCTGTTTCAAAGGCCATAACATGTTTCATCTTCTTCTTCAACTATTATAATCTAAATTATACGTATTTAAAATAATTTAACATGACTACAAATAATACTTACACACACGTATATTATTAGGTGGTACATTGTTTTCAAGATTGGAAAGATTCTTCCCAACTCCAATTTTAATTTTTAATCCCTTTTTACTTCCCACCATGCATTAAATATTCATTTCTCTATTTTTGCACAGTTTCCTCCTTTAGATCTCTCCCTCTCTCTCTCTCTCTCAATGTGTCGCAAATCCAAGAAATTTGGATATTTAATTACTAGTACTTTCACATTTCATCTCTTCCTTTCACCACCCATTGATTTTCGCGATCAATATCTTTTTATCTTTGCAGCTCGAATTTCTATATAATTCAAAAAAATTACACACAACCACAAAATTCAAACAATTAACCAAAAATAAATTAAGAATTAAAGAGTTGCTTCAGTAATTCAGCCCAACCTCCTAAACAAATCAGAGAGAGAGAGAGAGAGAGAGAGAGAGAGATGACAAGCAGAGTATACAAAGAGCGAAGATCTTTCAATGCGAAAAATCCGATTATTACACCAATCTTTACCCTTTTTATATGAACATACAGTATATGTAAAAACACGAGCCACAAATTCAAGTAAAAAAAAGTAAAAGGAAAAAATCAGAAACGATTAACTAACTCCGGCACTGCGTGGCGGCGGAGCACGACCGCGAGTAGGGGTTGGCCTCGGCGCCGGGCTGGCAGTTGTAGTACGACGCGCCGCGCCGCGAGCACGGCACGTTGTTCGCCTGCAGCGCACCGTAGCTGATGTACTTGGTGGTGGCTAATATGCGCCGGTTCGACTCCGAATCCATCTCGAACTCGCCGCCGCCGCCCTCCGCCATGCACTCCGCGATCGATCCCTGGCAGCTCGACGGATTTCTCGCCGGAATCCACCCGAAGTCGCCGCTGCCGGCCTCGGCAGTGCTGAGGAGGAGCGCCGCCACTGTCACGGCGGCGACGAGGAGGCGGAGGAGGAGTTGAGTTTTCGCCATTTTCCGTCGATTTGTGTTTGGGTTTTTGTTTATTTAAGAAAGGGAAACTAAGCGGGCTGGCAGCTCCTTTTAAGTAGTTCAAAGGTTAGGAATTTGGGCATAATATTCTCTCTATTCACCAAATTGCCACTCCACTTGCCAATTTCTATTTATAGATTTTAATACACACACTCTTATATCCAATCGAACATTGATATCGCATATATTTTATTTATTTATTTACTACTGTATTATTTAGTGTGATTCAAACATCATAATTTTCTCTTTATACAAATAAAATACTAATCCACCATTCTCATTCAAAATGTTATGTTTACTTTTGTAAATTTTTGTAAATAGCAACGTCTCGAACGAGACTAAAGGAATGCATAAGCACGAGCCTTGATTTTTATTTTTATTTTCCCTTTAAAAATGGGCAAAGTTTAGATGTTGCAATAATAGGAAGATAGGGGGAGGGTATGGATATGAATATTGTATTAAGTAAAGTCAATTACTAACAACTAATCCAATTAAAAGTGACTAAACTAAATGGAAATTTGATATTTTGGGAAAAGCTCATTCATTTTGTAAACAAATAGGGTACGGTTCGATCACCAACTTTTCGAATTGCTAATAATGCATGG
Source organism: Thymus mandschuricus (assembly GCA_029379335.1). NCBI lineage: Eukaryota > Viridiplantae > Streptophyta > Magnoliopsida > Lamiales > Lamiaceae > Thymus > Thymus mandschuricus. Next base: position 947,770 of record CM057071.1, read on the forward strand.
TTGTAGACTTAGGTTATAGAAATTAAATTAATTTCTTAAAACCAATGAAATTTATATGCATATACTTTAGGTATATACTATTATAATTGAATTTTTTTTCTCATGTATGGATATTTGTTTAGTACAACATCGATATCAAGAGATTTCTCATGATGAAAATAGGTGAATAGAGACAAAGAAATGTAACTTATTAATATTCGAATTTTAATTTTTTTAATGGAATTAAATCAGGTAATTATCTTTGTGTAACGCGGCGTGGACTAGGCTGCTTTCGTAGTTGGGAACACGTTTTTGTTAAAGAAATAAAACACAGCTGTGTTACAATTTGGCTAAGTGGAGGGATAAAAAAACAGAATATTTTTGTTTTTTTATTGACTATATTATTGTTAATAAAAATAGCAAAAAAAGAAAAAATATGGTGTGGTGTGGATACTTTGGGCCATTTTTTTTTTTCTCACTTTTCTTTTCTTCTCCAGTTTCCTATCTATAATGATATGCTTTTCCATCTAAGAAAATGATATTATAATGTCAATTAGTTAAAATAAAGCTAGCTGTGTCTGGGTCTGACCTTTAATTAGTGGCTAATTTAATAAAGAAAGAGGCCAAATAAAAAGTAGTAATATCAGAAAATAAGACAAAGATGATTGTAAGAAAATAAAAAGGATTCCCAAATCTAGTTGTCAGTGATGATTGATATAATCAGGCTATTATTATTAACTTTATTAGTACTATTAAAGTTCGAAACCTCAAGCATTAGCTGATTTTATATAATGATCATAGTTTCTACTTTTTTACTATTGTATTTTTTATAAAGATAAGTTACTGAAATGATAAACTCATTCGATCTCATGTAGAGAGTGACTCAAGTAGAAAAGGGTCGGAGAAATGAATGCAATCTCTCATCGAAAATTTATAGCTATAATCGACACAGTATGTAAGGGTCGATATATGTTTAAACACATTTCAAAATAAAAACTGAATGCATTCCATTAATAACGAGATCACTAATAGACTCATTCTAATTCTAATATAAGTGAATCCATTACGAGTGGAACGACGGAAGAACTAACAAAAACAATGATTTGGTTTCATAGAATGTCTTCGTCGGTTGCACGTAAATTGTCTTTGTCTAATGTGATTTCAGGCAACAGAAATATTTCCCATTATATTTTTTTGAAGAATATTTTTTATAATTAAAATATAATTTTGGAGATATGTATGTAAAACCTACCGAAATAATCCAAAAGAAAAAGTAATACTCCCTCCGTCTTTAAATAAGTGTCCCCTCCTCTCTCACGGAGGGGGACACTTATTTAAAGACGGAGGGTGTATGTTATTGGTGAGCTAACCCTGATTAGAGTTTGAACACTTCAAAGAAAGATGTATACTTAATTATATGCACTTAGTCAAATCAAATATGTGTCCAACAATAATCACCGGTTGAATTGTCTTAATCTTAGTTTAATCAAAAACATTAAAGAAATAAAATCAGATTAATTAAACCTAACCCACAAAGATTAAGTTGAAAAATGAGAAATAATTGTGACTGGCGGCAGGTGCAGGCGGTGGTGGTGAGAGAATATATAATAGTACTAGTATACATGAGAGAGAGAGAGAGGATTAATTTTGACGTATTGGTTTGTTTGAGTTGAGAGGTTCAATTCAAAGGCTTCTTCATTGTTGTCGAGAACTTGGATCCCTCAAAACTCATGAATCTTTCAATACCTAACCCCCTTAGAAAATGATGTCTCTATATTTTCATCCAAAAAAAATAAAACTTTACCCTCCCATGTGCCTCTAGAGAGAGAGAGAGAGAGGAATAGGAGATAAAAAGTTTTGACTAGGTAGGATGTTCTAGATGATAACACACTTTCTGTTTCAGTATAACCCCTATCATATTGATACAAAGATAGGTTCTATTTTCGTATGTCGCTGATATAGTGATACTATATAAAAATGAAAAAATTTAATCCATTAAAATCCATTTACACTACTTTATCCACTGTTATCACTCTCGTCTTAATTCCCGAGTCGAGAAAATGTTATCCCTATATCAATAGGACGGAGGGAGTATAATATACTACTTATGTGTATAAAATGTTCTATGATATTTATATATATGCTCATTTCATGCTACATCTAGTGAAAATACCACCTATTGCACAATAACACTTCTCCATTATTCCATATACTTTTATGCATATTGGGGAAATGGCAACTTTAGTTAACAAAAAAATGAAATTAAATCGACAAACACGCCTGAATATGAGCAGAAATCAATGATGAATTATGGGCAGAACAGTGTGGGAAGCAGATGTACATGAATTTTTTTCAATAAAGAAACCATGTATGCATATATGAACAGCACAGAATTACCAGAAACTGAGAAACTAAACTCAAGTACCTGCTTTCCCCCGTTGAATGCGTAGAAGAATCGATGAACTTGCTTTTATCGTTCTAGTTTGCTCAAGAAAGCTTCCATTGGGGGCACATCCTTCACAATTTCTTGCCAATCGGGCATTCCCTGGAAAACTAAAACGGTTACAAACTTGCAATTTTAATGGGAAAAGTTAGAATATAGAGAATTTGTATTATCTAAGTTCACAGCATCCTGCGTTTGTGTCCAAGATAATATGAATGGCAATCAAATACTACGGAGGTTTTTGGGTGTTTCTGAACGTGTTTGGGCTGAGCTACTGAACAAAGCAAACACCCCGTAAAAGTTGATGTGTAATGAATGGCAATCTTCATTTCATCTTTTGATCATCAGTAGTCACCTTCTAAAGAGAGAATCGAGTTCACTAGTTCTTTTGTGAAACAGACTTTTTATGGTGGGAGATGATATATATTGACATTCACTCTTATGAGGATGAGACTGTAATACTGTATTAATGTTGAGTTTAGTGTTAATGATGATTATAATCAGAAAAGTGTCACTGACCCGCCCTGATTTTCGAACACGGCCATCTAGACGGAGGATTATGTACACATCTTCACCAGGAGTTATGCCTTCGGACTTTTGTTGATCCCTTATCCACCTGAAAGGGGACAATCAGAAGTCCATATGCCGTTCGATACTTAATGTAGTTCAGAGATTACACACATAAGAAACGGAAGATCAATCTGTATAATCCTGAACTTTGTATTTTATTACGTACACACATGGGTAAATTAAGAAGTCAGTGGACATTTTGATAAGAAATTTGATGCACTCGTGACTCATTCATAACTACCTTATTTCTGAAAGCAAATTTCATCTCACAAAGAAGGAAATAAAGGGAAAATTTACCATGTCTGATCACTTATTAATGGAGAGTTCTGAATAACATTGTGGAAGCACTTACCAAGAAAATTGCACCTATGCTTTTTCTGATAGTGGGATGTCTAGTAACCTGGAAAGATAAGTAAAAAGATATCTAGATTCTTGATAGTACCAACCTTTCCCATTCAGCAGGTGATACCACTTCTGCTCGGAATCGAATCTCTGCTTTGATTTTTGAATTTGCAACAATTGTTTGAGTTCGCTTATCAAATTCTTCCTAGAAAAATGTAAGTAGAACAGACCAATCAACACATAAACTGATCGATATTCATCAAGGAAAGGCAGAATAAAGGAGACAACTGAAGCATTAATGTCTTACGCCAATAGAAGGTAGAGAAGCAGCTGCTTTTGGGGAAAGACCAAAGCCTTTTTTCTCTGCCTGTCTTTCTCTCCTTTCACCCCATACAACAGGAACAAGTATAACTCCTCTCTTGAGAAGCTCTGTACGGAACCTCTCTGCTTTTCTCATGGCTGAATCAACTGTCTCTTTATTACCAGCCAAAATAACCTACAGCTGAAAGCAGCTTAAATACCATATTGATGGAAGAATTTAAGGAATATGTGACACGCATAAGGGTAATAAACCTTAAAGAAACTCTTTCAACTCAAGAATTACAAATCAAGAAACTCAACGTATAACAGATGGTGGTGGAAAATGCAAGAGGTAAAGCTTGAAGTTTGTACAAGCAGTTTCCAGTATAATGAGGGAAGGAGGGTCACTAACAGGCCTTGACGTGTCCCGTAGCTGCACTAGTTCAACAATCCTGTTTGTCGAAAGGCGCAGAGGAAGCCTTGACAATGTTTCATTCCTTGTGATTTGAGCAAGCTGTTCCTCCTCCTTCTTGTTGTCCCAAAAGAACAAAGCCACAAATACAATAATACCTGTACCGTACTGAGTCAAAAACTTAATCAATTTCTAAGCAGATATTTGTTATTCAGGGAATAACTTGTATGCCATGCATAAATTATACATAAACCTCGATATTATTTACCTCCAATATTGATTCCTGCATTTTGAGATGTCTCTAATAAGCCAGGAGCACCGTCACCTCCTTTGATTGCAAGGAACAACCTTGGTATGGTGAACAACAACGAGATTCCTGCAGCAGCTGTGAATGCCACATAGAAAAATTTGCGAATCCCGCGAAATGGTGCCTGGACCTCACTAATCAGCTTTAGATCCCTTCGAAAGCCATAGCCTACATCTTCTCCACCAAGTCTGGCCTGTTAATGGCAGTAGGAACATTGCATTGTTAGCAGAAAAAGATGTTGCAGTAGGAACATATTCGAAACGGAGGTCAAGTTGCATGGTCAAAGGGTGCAAAATTCAACAAACAGAAGAATGCCAGTTGAAATATATGGACACGTTATAAAAATCAGAAACGAAAGAAAAAGGTGGCCATAATTGAGCAGCTAACCTCTTCCTGCAATTCTTTGAATTCAGGCGTCGCTCTAAATGAGGCCAAATCAGGATCATTTAGAATGGTTCCAAACTTGAGGTCGTAGTCTCTTAAAGCTGTACGTAAACAGTCAGCAGCCTTCTTTCCTTCCTCCCTTGCACATACATCAGAATGGAAAAAAAGAGGAAAAGGATTCCTCATCAATAAAAAGTGATCAAATATATAAATACTACAAGATTGGTTTCGTCGTGCACCCTATCCACACTAACAAGAGTTCGACAAAAAAAAAAATCCTACCTGTATGCATGACAACAAGCTTTGTTGTACAGAGCAGCTTGAGCTTCCACAGGGTTAGGATTCAAAGTGAGAGCAGTGTCAAACTGTGCGAGAGCATCCTTAACCTAAAATACAAATTGATAAATCGATAGTGAAAATTGGAATAAATCCATTCATCATACATTGATATTCCATCATCTCAAGGAGAGAAGCAGAAGGCAAGTAACCTTAAGAAACTTGTAACAGAAACTTGCAGCAATCACATATATACACATTTGTGTGTACGATCAGGAACACCTTATATGTTTGAGATTCAAAATTATCGGAACCGAGCTTAAAACATCAATCAACTTGAACTAGTTATTCATCTAGCTATGCTCACACAAACTTTTATCCAGATATAAGCACATTTTAGGCTCAGACAATCCAAAACTAAACTGTTTTGTAGAAGAAAAACCAGATATTAGAGATCTGAATTCTAGCACCGCGCCGCTTATTTCACGTTACAAATCCAGGAACGAGAGCACAAGTTCATCCTAGTAAATGCAAAATATAGATAATAACAGTCCATAATCAATTATATCGATCAGAATTCATCGTGTTCTTCCAAACTCCTCATACTCTACTTCGCAATGAGCTACATACCATTCACAATGTACGAAATGTAAAAAAAATGGCTTAAAACTGCAAAACAGAAACAAAATGAGCTGAAATTACCCGTCCTTTAGCGAAAAGAGACAGTCCTAAATTAACACATGACTCAGCCGTAGCGGCGACAGATTCCGGCGAAGTGGAAGGCGGCGACGGCGAGCAATTAGCTAGCTGGCCGTGGCTGATTCTCGCGGCCTCGATCGAGGTCCAAAACGAAGAAGACGGCGATAGCTTCCTGCTATAGAACAAAGCCTTCGCCGTCACCAACGAGCTCGGACTCGGCGGCGAGCTGCGGCGGAGGCGGTGGTGGCGGGGTGGAGCGAAATTTGCCGCGGCCATTGAGAATAATTCATGGGCAAAGCTCTATCGGTTTATCCAAAATTTTCAAATTGCCATCCGATATTTTTCTTTTCAAATTTCTATTTTTTTTTATTTATTAATATTCTTAAATAATTCTCTAACGGGCTCGATCTTAAATACTGGGCCCGTTCCAATGGGCTTATGGCCCAAATTAAGGCCCGACCCGCTTCACTTTAATGGGCCTTTTCTTAAAAAAAAAAAAAAAAAACTTATTGGGCTTTGACCCGTGTCCATAAAAAATTTACCACATCAATTTGATTTTGTCTATTTATATTTTACGAGCTCGTTAAAATAATAATACGAGACGTAACCAGACGTGGCCGATAAAGTGTAATGTACATATATATGCATAAAAATAAATTGGATATTAAATAGAAAGTATGTGATAAAAGTCCCTTGGGCCATGATGAAAATTTATTAGGGATGTGGCCACTATAGATAAAGCCATTTGAGAAAGCAATAGTAGTGCCCAAATATATATAATTAAGAATTTAGTGGATAATTTAAAAGCAACCAATGAGTATTTTTGAAGTACAATATTGTAATCATAGCCCACTTCGATTAATTTATTTATTTGGAAAATTGTACGGAATTATAAGTTTTTGTACGTAGTTATCAAATGAATTTTGTTAATACTAATAGATTCCAAGAAATCAACATAGTAGAATCCACATATTTATATGTGTAATAGTATTAGATTATTTTAAAATGAATTAACAAATACACGGTTGTATGGCTGATGAGACGATGATATAATCAAGAAAACTATTTAAATAGTAATTTCGTAAGGAAAAGCTAAACCCTACTAAATGGAAGACTATCGATATTTTACTGCCCTATCAGCCGTAAGAACGTTCGGTATGTTTATTGTAGGTAGGAGAACGAATCTGTCATTTTTAATCCACCATAAAACCCAGTTATATACCCAATTAAATGGGCTCTATAAGCACATTTTTTGGTTAATAGTGTGTGGTTAAAATGGAAAGCAAAATATAGTACTCTAGTGAAAATGAAGAAACCTCTTTTCTAAGAAAAATTGAAGAAGAAGCCTAAAAGAAGAAATAGGGGGTTGATGCTTATGTTTTACTTTTAATTTACTTAATTTCGACATTTGTTAAAAAGACTAGTTAATTAGTGAATTTAAGGGAACTAATTAAACATATTTTGAGCAAATAAATAAATAAATGAAAGTTGAATGGATATATGAAACACAAAACAAAGGGTAGGTGAATCGTATAGCTCTCGTCCCAATTTACAAGAGTCAGTTGGCTGCAATTTTTTTCCCGACTTTGTAGACCACCACCGTCCAGTACGGTTTTACTCGTACACAAGAATCAATGAGAGTACTACAGGTGGTGATGAAAAGCTATCCAATACAGTGTTAAAGCATAATCGGAAAGATTTTTTGAAGCCCTAAATCGAATCATGTTAGAAAGAATTGAAGAATATGTTAATGGAAGACAACATTATTTAGACAAGTGCACGCCATTCCTGTCTGAATCTAGTCATATATATGCTATATGTTAAACAACCCCACGCCAAAAAGATGTCTCTCTTTCCTCTTCTTTGTTAAGAGAGAGTCTAGAGAGGGGGAGAGAGAGAGAGATGAAAGAAAGGTGTCTTCCATGATGCACTAAAACATTAACTGTTGGTCTGAAATTATGTATGTAAGGGGAAATTTCACACACATCACCAATACATTGTGTCCCTCACTTGTTTCTCTAAAGCCAAATACATTATTTAGGGAACATGGGCTTATGTCATTTGATCAAAGGGGGATGGACATCATTCCCCTTTACCCCTCCACCTTTTCCTTCTTTCCGATTAGGGTTTTGAACATTTCGATTTTTCGTTAAAACGCTCCGATCCAGCCTCCAGTGACTCAAAACTCTACGAGTTTAGTATTTAGATCGATAAGAATATAATCGAACCAGAACCAGACCGACGTCATTGAGCTAAAGAATGGTAGCCAATAAAAGTGGATAGGACATTAAGGTAGTACTTGACCATACAATACAACAAATACAAAGAACAAATGACATCATGTTTCCATTTATTCTTTCTTTTTTAATTACAAGCTAGGTCTTTGGACATAGGCCATACAAGTTGCAATCACACAAAAGAAAAATATTATGTTTCACACATCAGCACCATTTATATACCTCATAATTTATTTAAATATTTATTTTATTTTATACTATAATAGAGAGAAAGAAGAAGAAGAGACGTGGAACAAATGCCCTAAAGCACAGAAACTGTGCGTGATTGATTCACTTGTCTTTTCTCATGCAAGCACTCATTTTGTGTGTTGGGATAAGATGAAGAAATCTAACCAATCCTTAGTTTTATGTGGCGAACCAAAACCCCCCACTCCCCCCTACCCTTTTCCTTTCCTTTCACTTTCATTTTTCTTTAGAGAGAGAGAGAGAGAGGTTGAGAGGGAGAGAGAGAGGTTGATATATGGATCCATCCACGTAAGTTTTGGTGCGAGAAATAGGAGTAGATCTGGACTGTTGATCTTACTTAAATCTACGTTTGATATTGATTTCGAAGGTAGGGTTGGAATTTGGGAAGGAAAACACGTTTTTAATTGAAACCAAAAATGCGCCATATGCATCGGATGCTGTCTGCCGACATCATCGTTAGAAGTGGGAAAACACTAACAACCCACAAATCCATCTTCTCTAACCACCCTTTTCTTCCTAGCATTTTAAGCTAACTTAGTTTTACTCTTACATCAATTGTTTTATTTGTTTAATTTCGACAATTCTTACTTCACGTGTCCAAATTAAAAGATTTAATCAATGATGATCACATGCTTATATGTATTGGTTTGGACGTTCAATCTAAGCGAAAAGATGGCCTAACGCAACTGAATGATTCATATAGAAACAAGTTCTAGTATTCGAACGTAGAAGAAATATACGTTCATATTTAATTTACAGCCATAGTAACCATTATAATGCGAAGGCTAAGTATGCTCGTGTTTATTGTATATTGCAACTATTCATGCTCACTTCAGTATATATGAAACATAAGATCATACTAAGATTAATGATATAAATCGATTTGTTTTTTCTTTGAAATTTTACCCTTTCGAGTTCTAATAATCGTTGCTTTATTGATATTACCAGATTCTCGAATAAAATTATATTACTCTCTAGCTTCGTCTCAACTATATTATCCCTTTAATTAACATTCCAACTTATCACGTGTTGATATGTCCCATCATAAATTAACAAATGAAGACATTAACATAAAGCAAGCCACAAATGTTGACTTCCCCTTTATCTTCATGTTTATATTTTGAGCTTGTAAAGGAAAAGAAAAGAAAATTTATCTTTACAAAAATTACTATAAGAATTAAATTTTAAAAAGTAAACAAGATTTAGAGAGTGTTAAATAAAAGATGTGTTTCAAAAGTTGATATTGGTGTGTTTCCCTTAACAAATGCTTTAAACTTTGTTTGGTGTAAGTGTTTATCTAAACCTCTAAATGGGTAGAAGAGTAGTTCCTTTCTTCAAGAATTTGGTTTCACGAAATTTGGCAAACATTGAAATTATAGTGAGAAATATATCTTAATCAACTACAAATAACTAAACCAACCATTAAGGATTAGGGCAAGTTGCAAGAAAAAGAGCCAATCATAGATTTCATCACATTCGTTTTATCTTTTCATGCCATAACGAAATACTTCCTCCGTTCGTGATGTTTTGATCAGCATGCTTTTAACATGAAAATACTTCGATCCGTGTGGTGGATTCTCGATATTTTCTCACACTTTACGAACGCAAGTGTGTATCAGATCCAATATTTACATTTCTACATGACTAGATGATAATTAGCCGATTGCCATACGATTCATGCTCGGTGTGAATAATAATAATATATGTATTTAGACGAGACGACGGAGTATGATACGAATATAGAATACGATCGACAAATAAATTTGGCAGCAAGGACAGAAGGATATTGTAGGTGGCTGTACCTAAGCCAAGTGGTTGTGGAATAATATTATGGAATCAATTGAAACGACAACGAGCAAACAAGAACCAATAATCATCATATCCATAGAAGAAACTACTTAATCCCTTTTTTTAAAAAATAAAAATCTTCACCATGAATTTCTCCTTATATATACATCCATTTCCACCTCAAACTATTCACTACAAACCCACATTTTCGAGTAGTAGCATAAACAATCCTCCCCCACAAAAAAAATAAAAAAACCCTAAAGTAGTATACCTCCCTAAAATAATTATTTTGAAGTTCTTTTTATTTTTTTTCGATTTCGGAAAATGGATGGGAAGAAACTGGAATACAAAGGCGGGGAAGCGTTGCAGGAGCTCGAGAGGCTAACAAATAATGCAGGTGAAGTTCAGCAAGAAATTTTATGGAAAATTTTGGAACGAAATTGGGATACTGAATACTTGAAAAAATACATGGGAAACTCCTCGCTCTCTTTAAAAAGTGTGTTTCATTTCAAGAGTCGCGTTCCTGCAATCACATATAAGCATATTCGTCCTTTCATTGCGAGAATCGCTAATGGCGAAGACTCCTCTCTTCTCACAGGCAACCCCATCATCGAGATGCTTTGCAGGTGCAAATTTTTGTTTTTCGTTTTTCTTTACAGTTTAATTTTAGTATATTTTAACATAATTTCGTCGTTGTCGTCTACTTGTAGCTCCGGCACGTCGGCCGGAGAGCCGAAGTTGATGCCGTCCATTGCGGAGGATCTTGATCGCCGTACTTTCATGTACAACCTCATCATGCCTATTGTCAACAAGTTAAGATCACTATATCTACTACACTAATATATTAATTATTTAATTAGATTATGTTTGTTGATGTAACATGCTATAATATGTTACGTAAAATATTTGCAATAAACTCCAATCATTTACATACAATTGAGGACAAGATTCCTAAGAATATTCAAAAATAAAAAAAATTGGATTTGGTGGGGACTTATTTAAATATTTAAGTTATTATATAATTAAGAAACAATTTTTCTAAAAAGGAATTAAAATTATTTGTTACATGCGATAGACACGTGGCGGGATTGGACGAGGGGAAGGCGATGTACCTCTACTTCGTGAAGGCGGAGATGGCGACGCCGTGCGGGCTGCCGGCGCGTACGGTTCTGACGAGCTACTACAAGAGCGTGCACTTCACGCGCCGCCCCCACGACCCCTTCAACGACTTCACCAGCCCCGACGCCGCCATCCTCTGCTACGACAGCAACCAGAGCATGTATGTCCAGCTCCTCGCCGGCCTCGTCCACCGCCGCCGCGTCCTCCGCCTCGGCGCCGTCTTCGCCTCCGCCCTCCTCCGCGCCATCTCCTTCCTCGAGCGCCACTGGCGCGACCTCGTCCGCGACATCCGCTCCGGCACCATCGACGCCGCCGTCGACGACCCGGCCTGCCGCGCCGCCGCCCTCCGCCTCGTCCCCCGCCCCGACCCCCGAGCCGCCGACGAGATCGAGGGGGTCTGCGGCGGCGCCGCCGCCTCGTGGCGCGGGATCCTGTGCAAGCTGTGGCCCAACGCCAAGTTCATCGAGGCGGTGGTGACGGGGTCGATGTCGCAGTACGTGCCGGCGCTCCGGCACTACAGCGACGGCCGTCTGCCGCTTGTCTGCCCCATGTACGCCTCGTCGGAATGCTACTTCGGCGTCAACATGGAGCCGCTCTCTGATCCCTCCGAGGTCTCCTTCACGCTGCTCCCCAACATGGGCTACTTCGAGTTCATCCCGCTCGGCGAGGACGGCACGCTTTCGATGGACTTCGACGAGGACGAGGATGACGAAAGAGCGGCGGCGCAGCCGACGGAGCTCGTAGAGCTCGTCGACGTGAAGCTCGGGTGTTACTACGAGCTCGTCGTCACCACATTTGCCGGTAAGTAAGCTAATTACTACTAAGATCTTAAAATTAAGTAAAGTCGTCAGTTGACGTGACAGTACCGTGTCAATAAGTTTTTAAATTTACGTTAGTTATATTAATATTAGTATGTTATATGTCACGTGAGATGGTTGAGACGGAGGAAGTATTACTAACACGTCAGTCGTGAATACGTTAATAATAACGCATGCATGGGTGCATGTTGAATATGTGAGTAGGGCTCTACCGGTATCGAATCGGCGACGTGCTTCAGGTGACCGGATTCCACAACCAGGCGCCGCAGTTCCGGTTCATCTGCCGCCGCAACGTCGTCCTCAGCATCGACAATGACAAGACGAACGAAGAGGACCTCCACCGCAGCATAACCGCCGCCGCCCGCCGCCTCCTCGAGCCCCGCCACGCCCTCCTCGTCGAGTACACCAGCTACGCCGACGCCTCCTCCATCCCGGGCCACTACGTCATCTACTGGGAGATCAACGAGTCCATCACCCCCCACGCGCCGCCGCTCCCCGCCGCCGTCCTCGCCGAGTGCTGTATCGCCGTCGAGGAGGGGCTGGACTACACCTACCGCCGCTGCCGCACCAACGACAAGTCGGTGGGCCCGCTCGAGATCCGGGTGGTGAAGCCCGGAACCTTCGAGAAGCTCATGGATCTCTTCATCGCCCAGGGCGGCGCGTCGATCAACCAGTACAAGACGCCGCGCTGCGTCAAGTCGAAGCCGGCGCTCAAGCTGCTCAATGCTAACGTGCGCGACTGCTACTTCAGCCCCAGGGACCCGGTGTGGAACGCTTGAAACTGGAGTGGAGGAAGGAAATAAGATTTGGGGATTTAGGTTTTCCTTAATTAATTACTAGGAGGCTCTGCTTTTGGGCCGGATCCCTGCCACGTGTACATGATCTAGCGGTCATGATCTTGTAAGAGTTGTGCGCTCGATTCCGCGTCGCAGGAAATAACAATTTTGAATTGTAATCACTTTTCTAATTGATAAAAAATATAAATTATTTTAAAGTGTTTATCCATTTGTATAATTAGGGCAGTAAACAAGCCGGGCCGAACCGAGTAGTGGTCTTCTTAGTTTGGCTCATTTAAATATATGCCTACTCAAGTTCGAGCTTTAATATTATGATCAAACTTGATTCGATTAGCATTTATGAGTTTGAATTGGGCTCGATAAATATTTAGTTAGTCTGTATATACAAGTTCAAGCTTGAACTCGACTTGTAAGAGGCCTAAATTTTATGTGAAGTCTTCTTGATTATCTACTAACATTTCCAACTATATAAAGGGTGACCTCGACTCGATATATAGTTTAATCGAACTCGATTTCGAACTCAAGCTAGCTCGACTCGATTTATTAACAAAGTTCGAATTTGAACGAGTATAATATATTAATACATGTATACATGTGAGAATAATCTTAAAAGGCCCACTAATAGAGCCCATAGAGCCAAAATACATGAGAAGCACAAATACTTCAATAAATACAACTAAAGAACAATATTTTTCTTCTTTGACCAATATTTTATTCTTCTATCATACAAAATCATTACATAAATACTATGTCTTTTTTTTTTTTTTCAACTATGTGCACATTTTACACAAATAGTACAATACTATATGAGGATAAATACCACACACTAAGCTTCAAATTATGTAATTATCACAAACTTGATAAGAACATAATTGCTTGAAGAATAACTTGCATGGAGTCTAATCAAGTGTGGCTCCAAGATCCCAAGAACATTATAGTTCGAATGGGATCTTCAATCCCGCATCGCCTGTTCCGTCTCTCGATCTCTCTAGATACAGAACTAATTCTACGATCTCTTCCGCCAGATCTGAATTTCTCCCACCAGCAACGCTGGTCAGACCCTCGAAAGATAGATTTATCCGGACACATGTTTTGGGGCTTCATCTTAAGGACAAGCTAATTAGATATTGGAAGCTCCATTGTTTGCATTTGATGAGCTTATTTATAGGAAATAGTTTGCAAAGAGAATAGAAGTATTTTTAGGTGTGTAAATGGGGAAGTGGGAAATATTCTTATGCTAATTGCAATGGAGTGATTGATCTACTTATAGTGAGATGATTATGTAGTTATATTCCTGTTGTCTCTTGATGGGATAAGTAGTGCCTAAGATAGATTGTGATGTTGATTAAATTTTCAAATTTTAACAAGAAAAAATAATATATTTAAAAGTGCATTATTCGTACATTATATCAATATAAATGGGCACAAATAAAATTAGAATAGAATTAGATTTTGTTAATCGAATATTAATTAGATGTGAATGGGAGAATATTATTATTCTATAATTAGTATTGGCAGTGGAAATTCGGATAAACAAAGAATAAATTTAAAGACAAATTCACGTGAATATTGAGACTAACGAAGTAACGAGTGATAAATGAAAGGTATAGAATGAGATGCTGTAATAATTTTAATATTTCAATATGTTTGTTTTGCCAAAATGATAATATTTAAATATATATGAAAATAAAATAAAATATTATTATCAATTAGAGCCCATTATTTGAGATGCCCAATGTATAATATAATGTGGCCATATATTTTGGGCCTTTTGAATTTTGAAGACATTGGGCCTCAATTTAAGCCCATATTACTAGAGTTGAAAAGAGCCAACGAATCATTAGGCCTTTCAATAACTGCATGCATGAGATCCTCTGTCCTCAGGATTCGAACGATGTTCCAATTTGATGGTACACGATTGGAACAACGAAAGTCGAGTTGTGAAATCCTAATGTTCAATGCCATAGACCTCACTCATTCGGGTGATTTGATTTATTTATCAACTCTCTACTTCCCGATGCATGTTTTCAGGAAAGACGTCCCGATACATTTTGCTCGTTATTTCCTCATCACTTTCACTTATATTCACCCATGATAGTTGAAAGGGTCATTTTCCCATGAAACTAGTAAAAATAAAAAGGCAAATTGAGGTAATTCTTTCAAAACTGGGTAAACATATAGAATATTTTCTTTAGAGATTCTGAGAATGTGGGTGTGGATAATTATAAAGATATACCAAAGTGAATCAAATATATTCCATATAGATAAAGCTCAAGTACTGGTATTGCTCTCTCTCTCTCTCTCTCTCTCTCATGTCACCACTTTGCATGGACCGCTCAAAATGCAAACTCTCAACCCTTCAAAGTAAGATTCTCACAGTCACCGCCTTCTCTTACTTTCTAGTACAGTTATATGGGTTCCACATGAACATCTCTTCCATGTGTGGGGTGTGTGTGTGAGAGAGAGAGAGAGAGAGAGAGAGAGAGAGAGAGGAATTTTCAGGTCCCAACTTGCAACTGGTATATGTGCACAAGAATATCCCTTACAATAAACCAAACATTATCAAAGTATTCTCTTCAATTACTCCCTTCGTTTGCTTTGATTTGACCGTTTTTATAAGAAGATATGAGTCAGATCAGAGTAAACAGATGAAGTATAAAAAAAGGAAAAAAAAAAAATCTCTTATGAGGCAAATATTTGAATGAAACTAATGGAGTAGAGTATTTGATAGAACACCGTTTCCCCCAAAATTAATGCTTAATTATATTTGAATATTATTATTTCATTCAACATTATTTATATCTATACTTCTATAGTCAAAATGAAGGTAGTTTACTCTTTAAATATCAAAATACACTATACATTACACTCACATACCAAAATCTTAATAAGTATATGTATAGATGAACCACAAACAAACTAAACTAAACTACTAATATTAATTACCATAATCTATTACACAATATTCCAACTTAATTTGATCCAAACCAACATCTCGAAATCACGTGATCGAGCAACCAATCTCTTCGTCGCCGCGGCGCCGATCGTCGTAGCCGTCGATCAAATCCGCGGACCTCGGGCTCAAGTACGCATACGAATACATAGGCAAGCTATAGTACGAGGCCGCCATACTCGCAGCCGGCGGCGGCGGCGCGTTGCTGTAGCTCATACCGTACTCCGCCGCCGCAGGGTAGTAAAACTGCGGGTAACTGAACGCCTGCTGACGTGGCGAGCCCCCATTCGCCGGATCACCAACAAGCCCACCCGCGGCCTCGTTCCCCTGCGCCGCAGGCGCTGGCGCAGGTGCACCGCCGGCGGCATTGGCCGGTCCCGCGTTGCCCTTTTTCTTTTTCTTCTTCTTCTTTTTCTTACCGCCGCCGCCGACCTGAGCTGGTGGAGCCTGTCCGCCGCCCTTCTCCTCCTCGCCGTCCTCACCGGAAGATTCGCCGCCGCCTTCTTTTTTCGGGCCGTCTGCTTCGTCAGTTTTCTTGTCGGCGGCGGCGGCGTCATCCGGCCAAAGCTCGGCAGTTTTTCCCGATCGGATTAGCTTCTTGATCAACGTGCCGGATTCGATGTTGCCGGTGACTACAACTTTGTGTTGTTTTGAATCTATTTCAATCTTATATACTCCTACATATATTCACATAATATTATAACAAAATTTTGTCAAATTACAAAAATTTTGCATTAAATTTTTTTTTTTTGCATGCAAACCTTCAATACTTTGAAGAACTTTCTTCACTTTCTTTTTGCATCCACCGCAGTGAATAGAAACTCTCAAGATCCATGTCTACACAAAAGATATAATTTTTGTAAATAACACTAATAACAAAACCAAAAAGAATATGTAATATGTAATAATTTAGTTGTACGACGAAGAATTTACTCGATAGGTGAGGGGTTCGGGGCCTTCGCCTCCGCCTCCGTCGCCTTCGGGAGCTTTTTCCATGCACCGCCCAAGTTAGTGAGACCGGAGAAGAAGAGGAGATGACAATTGATCATCACTACTGCAATGGAGAGTTCTAGTCTTGTATAAAGAGGGTAAAAGTAGTGTGGAAGATTGTGAGGTGAAATGACGGATCTATCCTTGGATGTGGAAGCCACGTAGGATGGCCACCATTGACACGTCATCGGCCACGATGGTTAGTGAGTGATGACATGATTAGTAGATTTGCATGTATTTTAATTTGTAGAAGAAAAGATGGATAAGAGATGTTGATAAAAAGGAATTCGATCAAAAGATATAAAGCTGAAAATGACAAATTGAAAGTTAATTATAAGAGAGCAAAAAACATTTAATCTTCCACATTAACACATTAATTAAATGTGAAATGCAAAGTCACACGTTCGATTCAGTCAGTAACTCGTCAATATTTTCGTCGTTGCAATTTACCTGTACATTTTTATACTTCATATATATTTTAGAAAGCGGATCAATAGATCGAGACGGAAGGAATACAACCACAATAGTACACCCTAGTTTTATGTTGTAAAGGTAAATAAAAGGAAGAGTTGGAAGCATGAAAGCGCATCTAGTGTAGTGGTATCATAGTACCCTCCCACGGTACTGACCGGGGTTCGATTCCCCGGATGCGCATTTCAGTTTTTTCTTTTGTTAAATTTTTTCTATCCGTCCCATTTAATTGTCGACTACAAAATCGGCACAGTAATAGATTGATTTGTAGTGTTGAAGTAACATTTTGCAAGGAATTTGTGTTCTTTAGTGATATTATTGATGGAGCATTACAAATTGAACAGCTGATAATTTCTATGTGGGGATATGACGTGATCGTGCTCAAGGTGTTCGACGAAATGCCTGTTAGAGATTTGGTGTCGTGTACTGCTGCTATCAAGGATTCTGGGAGGTGTTGGATATTCATTGATTTGCATGTAGTATGGAAAATGCGGGAAGGGTTCGAAGAAGACTAGGTGGTACTGACATGGAATGTTGTTGTTAGAGGGCTAGCAGTGTTCCAAGAACGGAGGCGAAGCTCAAGGATGGGAATCGAACCTCACGGTGCTCTACTTCGACTGCTGTGCTCAGTGGATATAGGTAATATAGATACTCTTTCGTTTGTTAATGGTAAGTGTGGACTGTGGAATTCCAGTACCTACTTTGGAATAGCTTAACTGTAGTATGGTGAATCTTTTGGCAACGAGAGGCGATTAGGCTGATCGACTGTTACTGCTTAGGAAGCTCTGGTTGTATATTATGCAGTGTTGTCTAATATCTATGCAGAGAAGGGACGATGTAGCGAAAGTACGAGGCTCATGAACAGCATTAGCTAGTTGATTAAGTGCTTCCTGTGCTCTGTTTTCTCTAACTCTAGGTACTCTACTCTGTTATCTAAGATTATGAATTCTTATAGTAACTTCTTTGTAATGATATGATATGTTAAAGAAACAGCTCTTTATAATCCGAGCTTTCGACACAGCACGAACCAAGAAACGTATGGATTTTAGCAAGCAGCATGATATAAGGCAAGCTGAGAATTACATTATTGAGTTTTATGACTGACTCACACACTTTTACCGATCTCTCTGATGTAAGGCAACGAGAAATTGCAGGCTTTCAAACGGAGAGAACGCAGGGAAACGATAGTACGAGGAAGTAAAGATTGTTGTTCGACGTTCACAGGTTGCTTTGCATCTCTACAACCTTCTGCCAAGCTGGCCTGGCCGTGATATCCGCAACCCAAGCACTCACACGAGGGCGTGAGTCGAAGACCGCCTTAGCCCGTGTGGGCATCAGATAGTGCAGCGTTGGAAGATGGTGGAGGTCTGCTAGAGTGAAGGAGTCGCCGCCTAAGTACTTGGACTGGACCAACCGGCCTTCGTACACATCAAGAACTTTAGCAAGCTCGAGTTCTTGATGCTCGGCTATGGCTTCGTCTGTAACCAGCCCGAGCACCGGCTTGATCCCGAGCTCCCAGGTTAGCTTTGAGGCCAGAGGCTCGTACGTCTGGCTCTCCACCTCCGACCATACAAAGACAGCTGCCATCTTCTCTGTATCCGTACTCATCAACGGAGTCCCTTCGTTGGCGTATTTGTGTACTAAGTATTGGTTTATGGCCCTAGATTCTGCGTTTTTCGAGTTTTTTTTATTAGATCCATACGTGCAGCGTGCTTATCAGATCCATGAAAGGGAAGGAAGAAGAAAGAAAGATTTACCGTAGAGCTTGAGGCTTCCATCTTCGATGGCCGGGACCTGACCGTACGGCTGCAAAGGTTCGTTTATCGCTTAGTTTCCAATGATGTTTGAGATGTAGTACTTTTTTGTTAGCAGAGTTTAGTTTAGCTTACATTGAGGGAGATGAAGGGCTCCTTCTTGTGCTCTCCGACGCTCATGTTTACGGTGACGAACTCGTAGTCGAGGCCTTTCTCGTTGAGGCAAGCTAGGACTCTGAGTGTTGCAGTTGAGTGGAGGTTGCCATGGACCTTGATCGCCATTTCTTGAATGCTGGATTTCTTGTTATGGAAGGGAAGCATGCAGCTATTATTTATAGCTCTCTCTCTCTCTCTCTCTCTCTAAAGTGTGTTTCAACTTTCAAGTTTCTTTCACCAAATATTTGATCTTGCTCTATTACTTATTGAGGCGGAGAAAGCGAGTGAAAAAAATAATAATTTAATAAAAAGTTTGATGAAATTTTCATAATTTGAACATCTTGAATTATATTTAAATGCGCAGACGTGAAATGGCTTAAGATTTTGTTGGTTGATCAAGATTTTTGTTCATATACATGATCATAAAACCTAATAAAACCTAATGTCCTAACCACTTTTATATTTCTCCCCCTTTATTCTATGTTTCGATTAGAGCTGTCAAACTGTTCGGACCAGACCAATCTATCCTGCGGCGAAGTTAAAAGTTGGGTTATCAACCCACTTGAGTCCATCGAACTCTAGGCCAGCAAACTTAACCTGAAACTCGATCAGACCTTCATTTTTTAAGTCCATTAAACTATCCAAAGTTTGTTCGGACTGTTGGGTCGGACCAAAATACGACAACTAATTCGATGTATATTTGATGTCACAAATATTTTCATAAACACTAAATAAAATCTTAATTAATAATGAACCAAACCAAATTAACCTTCAAACACTCTAATGAAAAAATAGAAATCACATTACATAATTAAAAAACAAAAATCACAAATTCAAACTCCATTAAATGTTAATTTGGGTGAGGACCTTTAGCCAAGAAGGCCTAGCCATGAGGTCCTCAACCCACGCCGCCACGTGGGGGCGGGCCTCGACGACCGCCCTCACGGGCGGCGACCCCATCAGGTACATCAGGGTGGGGAGGTGGTGGAGGTCGGCCAGGCTGAAGGTGGCGCCGCCCAAGTACTTGGACTCTGCGAGGCGGGCCTCGTAAACGTCGAGCACTTTGGCCAGCTCCGGCACCTGCTCCGCCACGATCGCTTCGTCGGTGGGCCTCCCCAAGTAGGGGTTGATACCCACTTGCCTCGCCAGCTTCGTCGCCGGCGGCTCGTACCTCTGCGCCTCCACCTCCGCCCATACTTCCGCCACCGCCGCCTCCGCCGCGTCGGAGAATATCAGCTGCGTGCCCTGTTCCGCGTACGCAGCCGCGATGTACCGATTGATCGCCCTCGATTCTGCATTAGTTAATTGTGATCGTCATGCATGAGAAGTTTAGAGAGAGAGAGAGAGAGGGAGAGAGAGAGAACCTACCGAAGAGCTTGAGGTCTCCATCTTCGAATGCGGGGACTTGACCGAATGGCTGCATGGGGAAATACTAATGGATTGTTAAATATATATATATAT
The DNA here is from genome assembly GCA_029379335.1 of Thymus mandschuricus. Taxonomy (NCBI): domain Eukaryota; kingdom Viridiplantae; phylum Streptophyta; class Magnoliopsida; order Lamiales; family Lamiaceae; genus Thymus; species Thymus mandschuricus. Next base: position 968,272 of record CM057071.1, read on the forward strand.
ATATATATATATATATATATATATATATATATATATATATATATATATATATATATATATATATATATATATTTTGACAAAATTGAGTCGTTTCATTATTTTTAACTTAATTTCGATGGCACTTATGTAAATAAATCTTACACTGAGAGAAAGAAAAGGGTCCTTTCTATGGGCGCCGGATAGCATGTCGACGGCGATAAACTCGTAGTCGAGGCCTTTCTCGTTGAGGCAAGCGAGGACACGCATCGTTGCAGTGGTGAAGCCGCGGCCGTAGATCTTGATCGTCATTTTCCGGCAGCTATTCCTTTTTTTTTTTTTTTTTTTTTTAATTGTAGGAAGATTGAAATGAATATTGATGAAGGGGGATCATATACAAAGCAACTATTTATAATACACAAATGTTAGTTCTGTTTTTCTCACTAGTGGTAGTGGGGGTGAATAATTTATTGACTATTGGAAGAAAAAATACATGTGTGCTTACGTCATCTATGTTTGAGACAATGTACATGTGGGAACTAGGGATATTAAGGAATAATGGGGATGGGGATTTTGTATATTTTATTACACATTCTACACAATTGTTTTTTTAAAAAAATTATATATAATTAATTGGGTAATTTAGTATTAGTGGGGGTGAGTGGGTTTCGAATTAGGAGTAATGCTGCACGAATCGATAAATTATATCTCAAATCTCAAACTTTATGCTAAAGTTTGAATTGTTTGCTTCCTCCTTAAGCCGATACGAGTTTTAATATTTATGATGAACGGACGTTAAAGTGGCTTGTGAATCTCCAAGCATCTCTCTATCTCATGATGAGTTGGAAACTTTTGAATTTTTCTAGTACTTTAATTAATGATTCTAGAGAAATTCCTTTTTAATTGATCAAAGTTCCAAGTGGCCAGACTGTATGTGCCGGGCCGGGCCCACTCAATAAATATTATGGGCCTTGTTCTTAATGGGCCTTTTCGAACCTATATGGCCCATTTCGCTTTGACGAATTTTGACTATCTTGGTGGATAAATTACATGTGTGCTTACGTCATAAATATATACATTGGAGTATATAAAATGCATAATACACGTGACACATGCGTGCATATGTCATTGATGAAGGAGTTGACCCTTTTAGTTTGAAATTAAAATTAATTTAAGACTGATTTATAAAAATTGCGGATCTCGAGCTTGTTTAATTTTTAATATTCTTTGCTTACAATAGAAAGCGTACGTAGTTTCTATAACTTAATTAGGACTAATCCATAATTTGTTTGTCCACAAAACTCTCATGGTCATGAATAAGAACAAGTGACTTCTAGGAAAGTTCTAGAATCATGGCATTTCCCTCCCATGCAGCCTGCACATGCACACGTGATATTAATATTACTATACATTTCAAGCTCAAATGGCTTAAGAAATTTTTTGAGATCCGATCGATCTCTATTTATAAACTACCCTTCCCTCTCTTCTTCCCCACACCACTCTCACTCTCTATTCTCACTTCTTCTTCTTCTACTCTCGAGCAGAGAATCAATCAATGGCGCCGATCAAGGTCTACGGCCATCCTTTCTCTCCGGCGACCAAGAGAGTTCTTCTCTGCCTAGCTGAGAAGGCCCTCGACTACGAGTACATCCTCGTCGATCTCGCTTCTGGCCATCAGAAGAAGGAGCCATTGATCTCAATCAACGTAAGCACCTCTCTCTCTCTCTCTCTCTCTATGCTACTGTGTGTTTTTTGCTGCATTTTCCTGAATTTTCCGTTGATTTGACTTGCTTTTGTTGCTCGGATCCAGCCGTTCGGTCAGGTCCCGGGCTTCGAAGATGGCGATCTGAAGCTTTTCGGTAAGAAAAATTTCTCGCCTCCCAACTGTTCGACGAATTGGCGCTTAGACTTTTCTCTGAGTAATGCTTCTGTTTCCAGAGTCGAGGGCGATTACTAGGTACATCGCGCACGCGTACGCCGGCAAGGGAACGCCGCTGATCTCGGAGGACCCGAAGAAGATGGCGGTGATCGGAATCTGGCTGGAGGTGGAGGCGCAGAGGTTCGAGGCCGCTGGAGGGAAGCTGAACATGGAGATCCTGGTCAAGCCGTACAAGGGTCTGACCACGGATGAGGTAGTCGTTGCGCAGTGCGAGGCACAGCTCGCCGGCGTCCTCGACATCTACGAGACGAGGCTGTCGGGGTCCAAGTACCTCGGAGGCGACGAGATCTCGTTGGCCGATCTCCACCACGTCCCGATCATCGACAACTTGATGAAGACCAGGATCAAGGCGCTTTTCGAGGCCCGGCCCGCTGTCGCTGCATGGGCCGCCGGCCTCCTGGCCCGACCCACTTGGCAGAAGATCATAGTTGCTTGATTAGAGCTAGCAGCTAGGTTCTTGATGTTGCTGTGGTTTATGCTCTCTCTCTCTCTTCTTTTTCCCTTTTCCTTTTTTTTGAAATGTGGGGAGTTTGTAGTTGTTTCTTGATGAACTCTTGTTGAATGCTCTTCTTGAATAAAACCTGAGATTATGAATTAGTGGAATTTGCAAATGTTGTACATTGAATTAGAAGCCCAGTTCTTCTACAAACGGGCCGGGCCGTGATCCATAACTTGCTTGCAAATGGCCCAAATAGAACTCGGGCCGTTGACTCAATCACTCAAGCCCACCAGCAAAAAGTCGTCCACGAATCATAACCTTTGTTTTTGGGTGGATTGTTTTTGAGTAAAATACTACTACTAGTAGTAATTTATTTTCTGAGAAAAAGCTGGTGGAGGCAAGATTCGTGGTTAAATAAGAATATTAATTGAGAAAATATAGTCAAGTGTCTATGTAGCTTAACAAAAACTAATTGTTGTTCAAAACTTAAAAAAACACAATATCTATCCATTTTCAAGTGAGTGGACAAAACTACCCCTAACCACTATTCACCTTTCTTCCTACATATGCATCCCTCTCTCCCTTCTCTCTCTTCTCTCCCTCTTCTCTCCGCTCTCTCTCTCTTTTTCTCTCCTCTCTCTGCTCTCTTTCTAGAAGACGAAGGTGGTGGCGGCGGTGGGTTCGAGAAGACGAAGGTGGCGGCGAAGACGAAGGCGGTGGCGGCGGTGAGTTTCCTCCGGTGAGTTTCATCAAGACGGCGACCCGCTGCTCGCGGAAAAGAAGCTGCGAAGACCCCGCCGGCGACCCGCTGCTCGCCGTCGTGGGTCGCCGTTTGGGACAGAAGCTTTCCGGCGACCCAGCTGCTCGCCGTCCCCGGTCGCCGTTTCGAGCAGAAGCTTCCCGGCGACCCACGGCTCGCCGTCCCAGGTCGCCGTTTCGAGCAGAAGCGTCCCGGCTCTCCTCTCTCTCTAGAGAGTCGGCGCGGCGGCTGGGCGGACGGCGGCGGATGAGTAACGGCGGTGGAGCCTGTTCCACGTCATCATCTCCTTCACCTCGGACGTTAATGGAGGCCGCTACACCGCCGAGCACTGGAACTGGGATTCCTCCGATTCAAACCTGACGGAGGTGGTGGGGACGGCGGAGATGGAGAAGGCGGTGACGGCGGCGCTGGGCAGACCGCCGCTGCCATTCCTCTGATCTGATGTTCCAGATCTGTTTTTCCTTTTCTTTTTATTTTCCTTTTTCCTTTTCATTTGCGTAATTTTTTTTAAAAATTACATTCTGATTATTTTTCTTTTAATTTTCTTTTTCCCTCCGATTCAAACTAGTTTATTTTCATTTTCTTTTTTCCTTTTTCCTTTTTCTTTTCATTTTGTAATTTTCATTTGCGTATTTTTTTTTCCCGAATTGTTCATTTTCTTTTCCTTCTTTTTTTTTTTTTTCATTTTCTTTTCCTTTATCCTTTTTTAAATTTCTTTTCATTACAAAATTAACTTTTTATTTATTTTACATTTTTTATTACGAAAATGCGAAATGGTAAATGGGAGACGGAGTTCGCTAGCTCGATTATGTTGTTTCGTTGTTGTTTTCATCTAGTACTAAGTTAGAAATACAATCGCATAATAAAGGTTACAATCGCATAATAAAGGTTAGAATATCTTTATGAGTTAACGTTTGCTATGCGATTCCAACAAGGTCAGTTCACCTGTTAGAAAGTCCTATTTTCTAACGTTACAATATCCTAATAAATGTTAGAATTTCTTTAATTCTAACCGTTTCTATGTGGTCCCAACAAGTTCATTTCACCTGTTAGAAATACCAATTTTCTAACGTTACAATCGCATAATAAATGTTAGAATATCTTTATGAGTTAACGTTTGCTATGCGATTCCAACAAGGTCAGTTCAACTGTTAGAAATAATTATTATATAACCTTACAAACGCACAATAAAGGTTAGAATGTCTTTAATTCTAACCTTGGTTATGCGATTCCAACAGTTTGACGTATATCTGTTAGAAATACAATTTTTATTACCTTTTTAACTCATATCGAAGGTTAGAATTTAGTTTCTTCTAACCTATTCCGTGCCTTTCCAAGAAGGTTTAGTCAACTCGTTAGAAATACCAATTTTAGGTTAGAATATACTATATTCTAACACACTGAGTGGCAAATCCAGCAGGTTTAGCCCACCTGTTAGAAAGTCCAATTTTCTAACGTTACAATATCCTAATAAATGTTAGAATTTCTTTAATTCTAACCGTTTCTATGTGGTCCCAACAAGTTCATTTCACATGTTAGAAATACCAATTTTCTAACGTTACAATCGCATGTAGTGGTTTAGGGTTTAGGGTTCAGGGTTTAGGGTTTAGGGTTCAGGGTTCAGGGTTTAGGGGTTTAGGGTTCAGGGTTTAGGGTTTAGGGTTTAGGGTTTAGGGTTCAGGGTACAGGGTTTAGGGTTCAGGGTTTAGGGTTTAGGGTTTAGGGTTTAGGGTTTAGGGTTTAGGGTTTAGGGTTTAGGGTTTAGGGTTCAGGGTTCAGGGTTTAGGGTTCAGGGTTCAGGGATTAGGGGTTTAGGGTTCAGGGTTCGGGGTTCAGGGTTCAGGGTTCAGGGTTTAGGGTTAAGGGTTTAGGGTTCAGGGTTCAGGGTTTAGGGTTTAGGGTTTAGGGTTTAGGGTTTAGGGTGTAGGGTTTAGGGTTTTAGGGTTTAGGGTTTAGGGTTTAGGGTTTAGGGTTTAGGGTTTAGAATATCTTTATGAGTTAATGTTTGTTTCTATGTGGTCCCAACAAGTTCAGTCCACCTGTTGGAAAGTCAATCTTTCCAACGTTATAAGACCATATTCAAGGTTAGAATTTGTTTTATTCTTACCTTTTAACATAAATTAAAAACAGGATCCTTCAAACTGTTAGAAATACCAATTTTCTAACGGTAAAAACTCCTAATATATGTTAGAATATCTTTTTATTCTAACCATTGCTATGCGATTCCAACAAGTTCAGCTCACCTGTTAGAAATAATTATTTTCTAACTTTTACAAACGAATAATAAAGGTTAGAATGGATTTAATTCTAACCTTTGTTATGCGATTCCAACAGTTAGACGTCTATCCTGTTAGAAATACAATTTTTATTACTTTTTAAACTCATATCGAAGGTTAGAATTTAGTTTCTTCTAACCTATTCCGTGCCTTTCCAAGAAGGTTCAGTCAACTCGTTACAAATACCAATTGTAGGTTAGAATATACTATATTCTAACCCACTGCGTGGCAAACCCAGCAGGTTCAGTCCACCTGTTAGAAAGTCAAATTTTCCAACGTTAAAATATCCTATTAAATGTTAGATTTTGTTTCATTCTAACCGTTGCTATGTGATTCCAACAAGTTCATTTCACCTGTTAGAAATACCAATTTTCTAACTTTATAATCGCATAATAAAGGTTAGAATATCCGTAATTCTAACATTCGTTTTGGAATTCCAACAGGTCGTCTAAATCTGTAAGGAATACTATCTTTAATACGTTATAATCTCATATCAAAGGTTAGTATTGTGTACATTCTTAACCTATTACGCGACAATTTGCATCATAACTACTATATACATGTACTAAATCAGATGGTTATCATTGTTTTACAAAAGCTTTACAAAATACAAAAAAACCAGTGATGCATAGACACTTTACATACATTACCACATTTACAAAAAATGGAGATGCGTTCCCTGGATTGGTTACAGAGACGCGTCAATGTTTGTTATCCCCCCCAAAAAAAGTTTTTAACTTACCAACACATGATTCTAAAACAGCCTCGTTGCATCACCATACAATCCTTCCACCAGCTGCTGCAAAGCCACTGGTTCGGTGCTGTTGTTGAAGATTGCTTGTGCAATATGGTGTCTGTATGCCTTCATTTCATCATTGTTCCTGAGCAGGTGTGGTGACTCTGGCCCCCTTGCTAGGAAAGTTGGTATTTCTAACGGGGGAGACTGAACCTGTTGGGAATGCCACGACACAGGTTAGAAAATAATAAATTCTAACTCTCGATATTCGATCATAACGTAAGAAATTTTGTAGTTCTAATGGGTGAATTGAATGTGGTGGGAATGCAACGACTAAGGTTAGAATATAATAAATTCTAACCATTGATATGCGATTATAACATAGGAAAGTTGGTATTTCTAACTGGTGGACTGAACCTGTTGGGAATGCCACGACACAGGTTAGAATATACTAAATTCTAACCATTGATATGCGATTATAACGTAGGAAAGTTGGTATTTCTAACGGGTGGACTGAACATGTTGGGAATGCCACGACACAGGTTAGAATATACTACATTCTAACTCGCGATATGCGATCATAACGTTAGAAATTTTGTATTTCTAACGGGGTGGATTCTAACGGGTAAAATTTTGAATTCAAGCTCGAATTAAAAATGAAAATGGAAAATTAAAAAAAAAAAACTTTTTGTCAGTTTTGTTTTTTTTGTTCTCTCTCTCTTTTTTTTTTTTTTTTTTTTTTAATAATTGAATGTAAAATTTTGAATTCAAATTAAAGTAAAATTTGAATTCAAATTAAAGTAAAAAAAAGTGCACATGGGTGGGTGGGTGGGTGGGGTGGGGTGGGGGGGTGGTGTTGGGGGTAAATTAGTCCACTCACATGTAAATTGGATACATTTTGTGTTTTCTTAAGTTTCCAACAACTATTTGTTTCTACTAAGCTGGATAGACACCATAATTTTTGCCTCATATTAATTTCCTTTAATCTTTGAGTAATAAAGAATTAAAGTTAAGATAAATTATGGTGATGACTTTGACTATTACTAGTTAGTAGTAAATGGGATCTCAATAATTTGATTAAATCCACAGATTGAATTATAGGGTGACCCCATTATGAGATATTGTATTAATAAAGTCTCAATCACGTGAATTTAAATAATAATAATAATATTGCAAAATATAGCAGGTGGCAACGAAATAGGTGAAAAAGATAATGCACCTAATTTTGTACAATAAAATTAAACAAAATCTTGGATACAACAATTCCGCTAATTTTGGGATTTGGCAACTTAATTTTGACTAACCAATTACTACAACACTATTTTCTAGTAATAGATTTTTATTTAACATTACTTCTATGCATTATTCATATATTCTTTTTTTCAAAGGTATTATTCGAATATTCTACTTGCGCATGAGATGCCTAATTAATCAGCCCAGCCCGGCCCGGCCCGGCCCGGCCCGACATTCTAATTCAGAAGAAACGAAGCTTTAATTTAACTGAATTCGAGGGGGGCGTACAACCCATAAAGCACAATGTACATGAAAGAAAATCCACTAACACTAATTAACTCATAACTCATAATCTGAAATTTTATTGAAGATGCAGACAACAAGAAGAGTTCACCACGATCATGATCATGATCTCTCTCTCTCTCTCTCTCTCTCCACAAACATAAACCAAACCAAAGAAGAACCACAACATCAAGAGCCTAATAATTAAGCTCCAATCACCTTCTGCCAAGCGGGCCGGGCCAAGAGGGCGGAGGCCCAGGCGGAGACGGCGGGCCGGGCGTCGAACAGAGCCTTCACCTTCGTCTTAAACAAGTTGGCCATCACTGGCAAGTGGTGCAGATCCGCCAGGGAGACCTCGTCGCCGCCCAGGTACTTGGATTTCGACAGCCGCGCCTCGTAGACGTCGAGGATGCTGCTCAACTGGGCCGTAAACTGCTCCACCACGGCCTCGTCGGTGGTCAACCCCTTCATCGGCTTGACCAGGATCTCGACGTTCAGCTTCCCGCCGGCGGCCTCGAACCTCTGAGCTTCCACCTCCATCCAGTTGGCGATGATCGCCATCTTCTTCGGATCCGATGAGATCAGAGGGATTCCCTTGTCGGCGTACGCCTCCGCGATGTACCTGGTTATCGCCCTAGATTCTGGAAGAAAAAAAACCGGAAACGAATTCGTTAGCGAGAGAATTTTAGTATGAAGAGACAATTCGTCGAACAGCTGGAAGGCGAGGGTTTCTCCTTACCGAAGAGCTTCAGATCGCCGTCCTCGAAGCCTGGGACCTGACCGAACGGCTGAATTCGAACAACAAACGCATGTCAAAATCACCAGAAAACTCAATACATCAAAGAGAGAGAGAGAGAGAGAGAGAGAGAGAGAGAGAGAGAGAGAGGGGTGGTGCTTACGTTGATGGAGATCATTGGCTCCTTCTTCTGCTGGCCAGAAAATAGATCGATCAAGATGAACTCGTATTCGATCCCCTTCTCCGCTAAGCAGAGCTGAACCCTCTTCGCTGCGGGAGAGAAAGGACTGCCGTAGACCTTGATCGCCATGGATGCTAAGCTCGAGAGTAGTAGAACTAAGAAGAGAGAGAGAGAGAGAAGGTTGTTAGAGCGAGAATGGAGTGTGTGGAAAATGAGTGCGAGGGGCTGAATATAAATAGCCATAAAATCCCAATTAATTAATGCCCTCAATTCATGAAATAATTACAATAATATCCCAACAATGTGAAAGGTGCTACTACCTTCATTTCACAAAAGTAGTCCCATTTGTTTTTTGACTTTTTCCGGCACGCGTTTTCACCGAAAATTAGTACGGGTTTTACGATATAATATTGAAGTATTATTTCGTTTACGGGATACTAGGAGTGTCGGACTATCCCGTAAAAGAAATAATATTTCAAAATTATATCGTAAAACTCGTATTAGGTTTTGGTGGAAACGCGTGTCGAAAAAAGTCAAAAAGTAAATGAGACTATTTTTGTGAGATGAAGGTAGTACAACAAAGGGTTGAAGTATTCGTGTTCAAATTGTACATTTTGCGAGGAGGACTCATCCGTAATTTGGACTTTTCCTCTACCCAATTTATTTTTATATAACTTTTCTTGTTTAATTTTTATTTGTGAAAAATGTGAAGTCAATGTTTTTTGAGTAGGGTCGTCATCACTGAGCAAATAATTCCAAATTTAATTTTCCATTAAAAAAATAATTAGGTGAGGACATGAATATGATCCAGAACTTTCCGAGTTAGTGTTTGATTCCTTCTTACCGTCCTGCATTTTCCATGCTTTAACAAATAACAATTCTTTCCTTTTTCCTTTTTAAGAGATAATACTTTGAAGAAGTAACTTATATACTGTATTTGTTACTACTTCGTTTTGATGTTTTCTTTATTAAGATATAAACGTAAAGCAGATTTGTGAATAGATAAAATCAATAATATTTGAGTAAATTGTACTAGTCTTTGAATATTTTGGTAGAGAGAATTCTGGAAAAATCCCAATAGTACACTAGTTAGTTCTAGTAGTATTTCACTTTGGGTAGAAAATTCAAATACCCTTCTTCAAACCAACCATATACAAAATACCCCTCAAATTAAAACCATACACAAACTACCCCTCTATACCAAAAGGTTCATTAATACCCTTTATACCATGTATTTCCCTTTGTTTTTTGTATATTTCCACTCCTAGCCATGCAAATACTAACAGGCCCATCACTCTTCCGTAAAATTAAAATTTTTGTAAAATACCAACTTCATACCTTTTTGACCGAGTTGCTGCCGGGTCCTATCCGTCTGGGTTTTACGGCAAACGCATTCCAACCACGCGGAGCACCGGATGGTTCCAGCTACGAATTCCTTCAGCAGCAAACAGCACAGCCCTCGTTCGTTTTCTACCCGGGGCGTAGAGTATTTTGTTGGTAAATACAAGAATTAAAATTTGGCGACAGGTGATGAGCAGAAGCCCAAAATTTTATTAGGGAATTATCAACTATTTATTACATAAAGATTATCTCCTTTTGGGAGGAGACAAACTTGTTTAGCTACCTATGGTAGCGGAAGTAAAAACACTCATGCAAAAGAAAACTAAACTATTACAGAGTTTATTTTGAAGAAGCTGAAGAAAATGTTCGATGATCTTCTCCTCCTTCATTCTTCTCTTTATATAGATGCTGGATTGCATCTACCAAATCTTGCATTATTGCCTCGGATGCTAAAGTCGTTGGCATCTTCCTCCTTTACCGCAAATTTCGGTAGTGGTGAGGGCCAGTTTATTAATCAATCCACCGAAAGTTATAATAATTCATTCGGTGAGGTTGATCTGTCATTATCTCCACCGAAAGGTGTTGATAATGCAACTTAATTAATGGAGTCTGGGACCTCCATTTTTGAATTCCACCGAAATTGTTGGTGGAATGTCACTCTCCTGCAACCCACTCTTGTCGTCTTCTTTTTGAGTGGGGCTCCTGTTGAGTAGAGTCACATGACTCCACTATCTTTTGTTGGGAAAGTCTTTCCCCGGGGCCCTTGGCGTTCGTTTGTCTGGAACCGCATGGGACTCCTTCTTGTCGGTGGCTCGGGCTCGGCCTGCTCTTGGCCTGAATCCTTTCCCGAACTCCAGCTCCTTCTGGTTTTGGCATGATGAACAAATGCGTTCATCCCAATGACCGAAATGAGCCATGTTGCAGTATTTGCGATGAGTTTCTTTGCTCACCACCAGCTTGTTCTCCCATAGCAGAGTCCTTTTCCTCTCGAAAGCTTCCTCTGCGAATCTTGTGGTTTTTCCTGTTATAGTGTTTAACAGGAAAGATCCGTTTACCGAGTTCTGATAAAATTTGAACTGGTATTTGACTTTGTCCATCTCTGTGAGACAGACCCATAAACCCCAAGCTCGTCGAGTTGAGATTTCATCTTCTGAGATGGTGGAGACGAGTGGAGCATCTCCATCAATTGCCTTAACACTGTTTAAGGCTCTCTCGTCGGGTCTCCTTAGCCTTATGTAGTGGAAGGCCTCGTGATTCCCTTTTCCTGCTGGTTCAGGAGCTGCACTTATGAAGTATAGCTCCAGAACATCACCGCGGCTAAGTTGATCGTTGTTAGCCCATGAATCGTACACAGCTTCTTGAATCCACCTGGGTAGATTCCTGATCTCTGCGAACGCCGGTGATATGGTTGAAACTGAAGCAAGAGCTCCAAAATCATACCATTGCTTGACATCATGTGGATTTGCACCTGGCTTCATCCACACCCTGGGATATTTTCCTGAACCATCAATAATACAATGGTTTGGATTCAATCCCCTTCTTGTAAGAAGCTTCTCCCAGCTAGCTTGATATACCTGCCAAAATGGAGAAACTTGAATAACTTGGTTAGTATCAACCTTAGAATTGCCAGTCATTGGCCTAAGATTGATCTCTCCCTCTTTAACCCCAGAGGTGCTGGGTTGACATGATGATTCAGATTTTGACACCTGAACCTCATCTTTTCCTTGGGCCGATAGATCTATTGATGCTACCAACTTAGGACTTGTGCTAGAGGTATTTGAATCCTCTGCTGCCGTTATAGGGGCCGGCAACCGAATCACTTCTTTTTCCTTAGAGGACGCCCGAAGGAGTGGCGCTTGTACTGCATTCCAGCACTGGGTTTGTGCCATCCTGCAAGCTTGTATTCTGTCGGTGACTTTCGTCTTATCGACAGCTTGTATCTTTCCGGCTTGTTCAGCCCTCAAGACACACTCGTCCCATTCTTTTGATAACATCTCGAGGTTTTCTCGGAGATGCTTCTGGGCAATCATGATAGAGCTACATTCAGTTGGCTCCATCTCTTGTTAAGAAATCTGCAAGAACATTCTCATGAGATTTCACAATAACAATGTCAAAAACAAAATATTGACATTCAGCTTGCCATCTTAGTAATCTAGCCTTTTCAGGTTTAGATTCTATCTTGTTTTTTAAGAAAGCCTTAACCTGTGTGTTATCGACTTTCAAAGTAAATTTCTTTGCTAATAAAAATAAAGGCCATTTTTTAAACGCCTTTCGAACTGCAAAGAATTCTTTCTCGTTAATGTGCCATCTGATGGCCTCATTTGCTTGGAACAAACCACTACAGTATCTGCATGGTTCTTCTCCATTTGGTGTGATCTTTGTAAGGACTGCTGCCCACCAATGATCACTTGCATCGGTATACAGGACTAAATCATCTTCGTCCTGTGGCATTGAAAGTTTGGGGAGGTTCCCACATACTCCTTTCAATACTCTCATTCCTTCTTTGTGTTCTTCAGTCCAAATGAATGGAACATCCTTCTTTAGAAGTGGACTAAAGACCTTCCTGTATTTTGCAAGATTCTTAATAAATGCTCCTGCAAAATTAACAACTCCTAAGAAGCTTTGAAGTTGCTTCTTCTCCTTGAGATCTTCTGGGAAATCTTTCACTTTTTGCACGATATGATCCTGCAAAATAATCCCCGTCTCATCGATCTCGATTCCCAGAAACTCCATTTTCCGGGTTGCTATAACTGCCTTTTTCTCAGACAGTACTAGCCCTTCTCTGTAACAAACATCTGCAAAAATCTCAAGATGTTTATTGTGTTCATTCATATCCTTTGATGTTATAAGAATATCATCGATATAAACAAACATAAATGATGAATAATCTTTAAATAAATTATCCATCTTCCTTTGAAAGATCTGGGGTGCATTAGCTAGCCCCATTGGCATCACGTTCCAAACGTAATGTCCTTGTGGAGTAGAAAAGGCTGTGAACTTCTTACTCCCTTCTTCCATGCGAATCTGGTAGAAACCTGACTTGCAATCAAACTTTGAGAAAACCTTTGCATTTCTAATGCAGTTAATAAGGTGTTCTCTACTTGGTATGAAATAACCATCGAATTCCAAAATGTCATTAATACCTTTGTAATTAATAACAAGTCGAGGCTTATTTCTTTTAATCTCACCATGATTCCTTACCAAGAAGCCTGGGCTACTGTATGGTGAGTTTCCTGGTTTGATCAGCTTCATATCAAGGTGCTCCTTGATGATGCCTTTCATGTCCTCTTGATCTTTGATATTCATCAAGATCGGCCTATATCGAACAAACTCGTGAACCTTGTCAGGTTTGACCTTCAAGGTTGCTCTGAGTTGATTCTTCTCCCACCATGCCAAAGGATTCTCATTGTAACAACGTATAATTTTCCTTTTGACATCTTCCAATGATACCTGTGTATCAGTTTCTATATCTTTACAAATTAAAGATACCTTTAGGATCTGGATCGTAGCAACATTTTCCTCATCGTTCTTGCTAAGTTTCCCTTTGATCCTATAATTCAACAACGCTTCGTTGAATCGTCGCTGGTCCTGCATTTTCGGGTTCCGAAGTAGTCCTTCATCACCACGCTTGCTGCGAAAATTGATTGGCATTTGTCGATTAAATGCTCCTCTCATTCTCTGAACAATGATTTTGTGATCACACTGCGTTGTGAACACTAATCGTTGCCTCTCATTATCCTGCATATATCTTTTGAACATCTGCAAGAAATTGTTACCGAGCAAGATATCTGCACCGGTATCATGAAAATAAATTGGAGGGGTTTTAACCTTATACCAAGGCGTCTGTCCTGCTCCTCCAATCAAGATTTCCACAGCCTTGATTCCTTTTGATAGAATCAGGACCCTTTTGGAGAAATCTCGTCCTGCAATCCGTGGTAGTTCTTCCTCTATTTCTGCTGGGAAGATTTCACGTCTTGCCGTGCATATTCCTGCACCTGAATCAATATAGGCAGCAAAGTATTCTGCCTTATATTTCTCATACAACACTCCAATAGGAATGTAGATTGAGAATGGACTTGTCATCCGATCAACAGCTTTCTCTCATTGATCGTGATCTCCATTCCTCCTTCCCTGCTTCTCCAGGGCTTGTATTTCTCGAGGAAATCTAGACCGAGGATAAGAATATCTTCTTCTTTTCCTGCTCGGCCTTTAACTTCAACCTTCCATCCACCCATCTCGATCATGGCCTTGTAGTGATGGATCTCCGGTTGTTCCAGATAATACAAGATATTACAAGGAAAATTATTTTCCCATCTTGTAGTATCAAATCTGGTGGTTACTCCTCTCCATCCTTCCGGACATTTGATGGTGATAACCGTCTTGTTGAAGTCCAATAACCTTGGTTGGGCAGGTTGTCTCAGACTCAGGCTTCTTCCCAAAGGTTGAGAAGTAATCCTGTCTCCCTGGAATGATAATCTTCCAGAGTGTAATCTAAGACTTTGATCATGTCTTATGACTACCCTGTCTTGAATTTGGATATCCACATCTCTCAGTCGTGGAATCTCAACTCTATCGGGACAAATTGCCGTTGTCACCTTCTTGAAGATATCTGGTATCTCAATGAATTGCTTTCCCAAGAACAACTCAGTATGATGGGAGTTGGAAAGCGCATATGATACCTGATATGTGATGGAATAAGGCCTATTCCCTTCTTCCACCAAATCCTTTCTTTTGAAGTCCTGATACAACGTCAGGGCTTTGCTGAAACTGGTGTCGTTAAGATTGTAAGCAATCTTTGGATAGATAATCCCCACCACTTGTCCAGCACATAGGTTTCCTGCGATGGTTCCCATCACCGAATCTTGCAAGTTTCGTACTCGCCTGTCGCATATGGCAATATCGATTGGTGAGTCGACTCCTACGAACAAGGCTGATTTAAGCACGAGTTGAATTGCTCCGATATGGATCCAATTCATCTTTTCCGCAACCTCCGGTTTCATCTTTGATAGATCTTCCCGGATATCACTTGCTGGAATCAACTGCATCTCTACTTGATTCCCTGTAAGCTCGATCGGTAGCGCCATTTCTCGTCTGGTGATTCCATAGACAATATGGTGCTTTCGACTCTTTAGACTGAAGTTCCTTAGAACTTGGTCTATGCTTCCTGCTGAAAAACCCTGATATCTTTGTATACTCAGGTTCTTCTTCATGATCTTATCAATCTGGCTTTGTGAGATAATCGTCCGGCTAGAATATCCGGTTCTATCTTCACATTCCTGATGATGTACCTCTTCTTCAATTGGATTCTGAATCACTGGATCCATCAGAATCTTCACTGTCGAAGTCCTCTTCGGCTTCATATATACTCTCATCAGAGGGTATATCCTCGAACTGATAAACTTGTATCAGATCTTTGAAATAGATCGCGTCTTCAATGTCGGGTGTTGACTCGAATCTATTCATCCTCCTGTTTTCTGGGCAATTGGTTGAGATATGCCCAAGTGCACCGCACGTCCAGCAGTTGCAATCTTTGAAACTTTCATTGGCTCTAGCATGAGCTTTTCTGAAAGTTTTCTTGCCTGCAAATTTTCCTTGAGACTGGTCCGTCTTCTGGTCCGTCTTTCTGGGTTGAAATCTGCTCCTGGATGGACCGCTTCGCTGTCCATATTTATATGATCCGGCCTTCTGTCTGGACCACATAGTTTTTGGTTTCCAAGATTTTTTCCTGGATTTTCCTTCTTTTGAATAGGGCTGGAACCTATTCTTCTTATACCTTCGTTTTACCGAAGGTTCTTCTCCAATGACCGTTGGTAGGTCACTGCCTTCACAGTTGAGGGTGGTTTTGTTCATTCTCCTCAACTTCTTCACGTTCTTCTGTGCAGTAGCTTGTTGACACCATTCCATCAACTTGGCATGCACATAGGACATCCTTTTAGCAACGCTATCATGGATACCTGGGGTATATCCACGAATAAGCATTTCTCTCCATGGACTTGGAAATTTTAGGAAGAAAATTTCCCTGGCCTTCTCTTCATCAATCCTAGACTGATGTTGATATAAGGTGAAGAGCTTTAAAAACTTGTTGAGCGTCTTCTGCTCCAAGACCACGAGCCTCAGATTGTAGAACGCCATTAAGTATTTTTTCTTTTTCTCTTCATCATATCCTTTGAAGTATCCTTCCCCAAGGAAGTGATGCTTTATTACATCCGCCATGGAAGGGGCCATGTTTTGATAGTCTCCCTTTAGGCACTTGTCTCTTGTAGCTTGGCTCATTCCTTCCCAAGCAATTCTGACTACACCCACGAGGCTCACCTCGAGAGTCTTTGCAAAGTTCTCTTGACTCATATCAAGAGTAGCTGCTGCAATAGTCATGGAATTTTTCCATTCCTCGATGGCTTCCTCTCTCTCGTTGAAGTTGACATCGTCGAGGTTGAGATGAATTCCATATGGATGGATGGGTTCCATTGTTGCCTTTCCTGCAGGAGTGTCCTGTTTTTCGGAGGGCTTCCACCTTGAATTCCGCAGGTTGATTCTGTGAGCTTCATAACTCTGATCCTCCCACCGCTCATGGAACGAAGATCCGGCTTCAACAAATGGCTTTTGCTCCGGTTCACTTTCGTTCACCTTTAGATCCACCATTCTGAGGTCAGCAAATGATTCTGCCAACTCCTGTAGATCTTCCAAACCGATCCTTTCAAGATTTGACATCTCGAATCAGTTTGTTTATGAATTCTTGCTTTGGATCCTTCAGGTCGGGATCCTTAATGGGCAGCACCATTTGGGAACTGCTGGATTCGCCTTTAAAGGCGAAATTCCTTCTGAAGGAACTGGAACGGGGCTGTTCCAATTTCTCCACTCGTTGTTGGATATCTTTCAAGATGTTGAGGATTTCATCTTGTTGAGAAGATATCTTTTCAACTTGTTGTGGTACTCCGTACTGGCAGTTGCCGTAGTTTTGCACCGTCTTCTGGATCTCCCTTAAATCCTTAGAGATTTTTGATGAATCTGGTTCAATCTCTAGGAAATTAGGGCCAACTCCTCCGGTTGACTCAGTCATCTGGGATGAGTATGAGTTTGGTGAAACCTCCTCATCGCTCGCCTTAGAGCTCCTTCAAGATAAAAATTTATCCAGAGGCGATCTAAGTAACTCTGCACCACACCTTCTCCGGTCCGAATTTGGTCGGGAGTGGCATACTCACGAACGTCTCGGAGAATTCTTTCGCTTTCTCTTAATTGAGAAAGTTCATACGCCTTTCGATTCCCCAAAAATTGGAGATATTCTCTGTAACACTCGCAACTCGGACAATAGTCCGGTCGATCCATTTTAACTTGGTGTCTCCTCCGTTAGTAAATAATCAAATATATAATAAATAAATATAATTCCCATAATAAACCTAGGGCTCTGATACCATTTTGAAAGCGTAGGATCATAATTGGCGAAAACGAGATTCTCATCCCATTTTTACAAATCATTAATGGATTAATACATCAAACAAAGAAAAATTTTTGTCCATAGCAATTTTGGGGTTGCACATAGACAAGGATAAGGGTATTTATGGATAAATGGATATTAAGGGGTATTTTGTGCATTGTTTTTAAAGGAGTGGTATTTTGTGTATGAAAGTTTTGAAAAGGGGTATGCAAAAATAATACCCGTTTCACTTTTCTAATTTTCCATTTTTGAAGTTTGGATTGAAGTAGTAATATTTGCATGCCATTTTGTTGACTTTTAGTTCATTCATTCTCATCTACTTCACCTTCCGACATAAATGCACAACATATATAACCTTCAATTGAAAAAAAAAAAAAAATTAAATATGTGTTTACTAATAAATGCTGGCTTTGTAGTACGCAAACTCAGAGTAAATGCTGGAAACAAGCATACAACTTGAATTTGTACTGTATAAGTATTCCCTCGAAACAACAGAGAGTACTGTATATATCAAAGTACTACAACTCCAAGCTAAACCTAAAAGGAAGGATAAAAACGAACTGAAAGCTCATGCTTGATCAAACACAATGGCTCGAGAGAGGGCGAGGGCGAGAGAGATGAGGGTTGCAGGTATTTGGAACGTGCACTCACATAAATATGTAATAATAAATGTACAAGCAAGCAGCAGATAGTAGTAATTGTTATTCCTCCATTTATACAATATATAGTAGGAGCAGTGTATTCAAGTGGTTATAGAATTAAGCAGTTTCACTCGGTTTGGTTTGGTAGCATTTACAATCGATATTTACACCTTCGTGAACCCACAAATTAGCAAGAAAAACCCATTTATCAGCCAAGAGAGGAGAGGGAGAGGGAGGGGGGGACAGAGATGCTACTAGAATGCTTCTTCTGGCTTCAGAAAATTGTGATACTCCAACTGTGTCATCTCTCCCCCACTACCCGGCTCGAACTTGCACCGGTAGAAGCTGCACTCACACAAACCAACAAAATCAACATGTATTTTTTCTTCTTTCTAAACAATATGCAGCAAACAATCGAGATAACTATTTGGTGTTTCGTGTGTGACAGTGAGCGTGGGTGTGTAAGGGAGGGCACCATATATTATTGAAAGCAAATGCATGAATGCCCATCATCCCCGAAAGTGACAATGTAAAGACAAATGATCCCGCCTCAGTATCAGACATACAGGGCTAAGAAATTTCATCCCCACCAGCCACCACCCATGAGAGGCGGTTGGCGACCATATATCATTCCTTAATTCTATAAACTCAATAGCTCTCACAAATCTTCGTTATTCATCTTTTCTTCCACAATTATACTATCGTGCGTATGGTTTAGCGGTGTTCAGAACCAAGCCCGTCTGGTTCATTGGTTGCCCAATGTTAATCTTTAGCCACATTATTCTACGATCTTTTAAAGTCAATATAGGATCCGTAGGTTTATGATTTTATAAATCAGGCAAGATTTATGACACAGGATTATAGCAGTGCAACGGCAAGTCAAGTGAAGCTAACCTTCCATCCAAGCCAAGAATTACCACAGTGTTCTTTTGGTGACCAAAAGCAACAATGTATTGATATCCTTCAGGTAAACGAAACTGAGCTACTGACCACTCTGAGCTGAAATATTTAGGAAGAACTCCTGCCAAAACAAAAGAAGCCAGTTCAGACAAAGGAGGATGATCATACTTTCCATTCCCTTTCATGAATGTCAATGAGATATCCTCTATGGAGAAGACAAGGGTACAGATACATGTACAACTACTAGCTAACAATACTGGCGGAAAAAAGAACAAGAGAGGAAACGCAAAGAGAAAGGGGTAAAGAAAAGAAGTCATATAGAACATCAACTGGAACCTATATCAGAAGCTCTTCAAAAGAACACCACAGCAACAATGCATGATTTAATCATATCCAGATAAACCAAGACCAATTTTCAATAAGTGCTATAATGATGCTTTAGAACAAGTAAGCTTATGATTTGTACCTTTAAGAATGATCTTTCAATTTTCCATAAGTACTTATGAGTTATGAGTAAAGGATCCAATCCAATTTCCTTCTGAACTCAGATATATCCTAAATATCACATTTAACATTACTGAGTATAACTGAAACAAGCATTATACCTTTTATGAAAGACAGTGAAGAACCCGGAGAGCCTGAAGAACCAGAAGAAGGGGTATCAGGAGGACTGCTAGACCTCTCACTTCCAACATTTCCAGCATTAACCTTAAGGCTGAAAACATGAACTGTTCCCTTATCACTTGACACTGCCAACCACTGAGCTGTGGGCGAAAATGCCAAGCTATATATTTCTGCCCTGTCGGCACCTCTCCGGACCTGCATCAAATTTCAAGTGGAATCTTCTTAGATCATTTCCATGGATCGACAAGGCACAAACACACAAAAAACAAGAAACGAGAACAATACTAGATGGAGCTACTCCTCACTTCAGAACAATAATAGTACATACATAGGAAAGTAACACTGTAGCAATGCTCTAAACTAATCTACGTTAGCTCATTCGGTAAACAAAGAGACTCCAAACTCACACATTCAGCAGCAATATTATCAAAACGGCTCCAAATCACACACTCCAGTACATCGCAGTTGTTGAATGAATTAACTATCATCGAGCAATTCTTACACCAACTCTAGCTAAACAGAGTACATCATGCAATAAATAAAACAACATTCGTAACAACAAAACGACAATTTACCTCCTGCAGCAAAGTCCCATCATGAGTGTTATATATCCGAACCAGCGTTCCCTTACTGCTAGAAGTTGCCAGCAGATTCCCGTCTTGCGAGAGCGTAAAGCAGGCAATTCTGGAATCATGAGCCATGATGAATTTAGTCCTCTTTGATGCGTAGTGTTCAACCCTAACCTGCCCCTTCTGCAGCCCCGGACAAACAAGCACGAACGACCCTGCGACCTGAGACACGGCGCAGAGTCCCTTAGGGTTCGCAATCGTCTCAATCTGATGCAGCAGCTTCAAATCCGCGAAATTGTACACAAAAATCTTCTGCTCGAGAACAACAATAATTCTATCCCTCCTCAGCCGAACCCCGCGCACTTCAGACCTGAAGGACAGCTCCCCGATGCACCGGCTCTGGTGGTCATCCCAAATCATAACCTTATTCAGCGGATACTGCGGAGAATCGCCGCCGCCGACCAGAGCGAGGATATTGCACCGGAAGAGCATCTCAACGGCGCCAACTCCCCCGCCGTTGCCATCGAAATCGCGGCGGAAGATCTCGCGGAACGGATCGCAGTTGTAGATTCGGAAGCCGCGGTCGGTGCCGGTGGCGAAGCAGCCGTAGTCCTGGTTGAAGGAGACGTGGAGGAGCTTGATCTGGCTAGGGTTCGGATTCGGATTCGGGCCGGGAGCGGCGGGAATACTGCTGTTGGCGGCGGCGGCGGAGGAATCGCGGTCTTCGGAGTCGGTGAAGGCGTCGTAGGAGGATCCTCCGTCGTCCGGCGGCGTGTCCGGGCGGAGGTGCTCGAGGTAGGGCTGGAGCATGGGGGAGATCGAATTGGAGTTAGGGTTAGGGTTAGGGTTTGGGTGGCTCGTGACGGTAGCCATGGCGCTGGCGGGACACGGATGGAATTACGGAAAAAGGGAAGGAGAGGGGATTGAATTGGGGGAGTCGATGGAACGAAGCGATGGTGGGTGTGGTGTGATTAAGAAGGGAAGGGGATAAAAGGACGATTCTAGCCTCGGTAGGATTGGGGCTATGGAGGGGTAGAGTCGGTAATTTAGGGGGACAAGAAGGGAGAATTGTCACTGTGTACGATTCGTTTAGTTGGAGGGCACGTAACGTAGAAATTCGACTAAAGAAAGGGTTGACGTGGCATTTCCCTCATCCGTTATTAAAGCTTCTATTCCGGGCCGAACTTCGGGTTATGGGCCGGGTCCGGATCTAACCACTGCGCCGGTGAACAGCTGTGCTATCCCAACTGGAGTAATCAAAACCCTTAAATAAGTAATTAACAAAAATCTAATTAAGATTTTTAAAGGAACCTAAGAGGAGAAAATGTAAGAAATGTAGGAGATGCAAGCTGATAAATATTGATCTTCAATTGCACCGTCATATTTTAACACACGACGAGCATCAGCATCGTACAGTGCAACACGAGAGGTCACTCCAAAATGTGATTCATGATAGGATCCCAAAAGATAGTAGGGTTTTTAGTACGAGTACATTATTGCCTAGAAAATAGATGGAGGAATGTTACACTACTTACGGTGGGCATACTTGATGTGCCTACGGCTTACGAATGACAATTTAGAGATTGACAAGATCCAGTTTCATATGTATATATAGTTTCTAACAAGCTCTTCATACACTTCTACACAGAATTTAGGATAAGTAACATTTGTTGCGAATTGAAATGAACAACTGAGAGTCAAGACTGGACCTGGGAGAAGTAGGAGCATAAGAGGATTACTTCGTCTTTCACCTGCACCTCCTTCCTGTTCAAACCGACACCACAGCATGAGAACACTCGTTGCATGAAGTATGAACTCGAGGAAAGGAGAGAAATCTACTAACGAGATACTCTAGCCCTGGAGATTAATATAGTGATAAAGCTTAAGAAAACTCGTACCAAGGAGAGTGAATGCGTATCAGGTTTCCAACTTCCAGATCAGCATCGTTAGAGATTCTTGGCTTGAAGATGATAGTCATAGTCCTCGTCTCCCTACTCAAGTCCTGGAGATGTAACATAATATAACATAACATATCATTTTGCGTTCGTCCTATTAAGGAGCACGTGTGGGGAATTATTTCCAATCTGTTTTACTGTTTATCAATGATGTAGTTATTATCGTTCACAATCTTTTGAAGTTTTCCATGGTGGAGTATGAGGACCTAAGTTTTAAAATATCCAAACAGAGGCAACTGCCTACTAAAGATGGAGTAAGTCTACATGCCTCAGTATAGTTGTTATGTACAAAAAACAAGCAAACCTTTCCGTCTCCGATACAAATACAAGAGCACACGATCAGCTTTGCTTCCAGAGACCTTGACAGAATTCTGATCAAAATCGTACTTCCTTCATCTGGAACCAAAAAAAAAAAAAATCAGGACTCAAAATGTTGTTATATATATTGAATAGAATGTTTGGTCTCACTTTTACCTTTGAAACCAGTTTCTGCACTCGCATTCTTTAAGAAGTCCACGTCTCTTTCTTTCTCAATTTGCATTACTTGCTGCAACTTCTTATATATTCCACCACTGCAAGATTCATGACTGAATGTGAATAAATTGTATCTGACTCGTGGGTTGAATTATTTATTCTGCCTTGTATACAACCACATTACAAGCATTAGCACCATACCCACCAAAACGGTCTAGGAAAAGCAACATCCTCGATTGAGGAGACTGTTGTGAAAGCTTCATGAAATTGGTCAGCCATAGTCCTTGAGATTATTGACTTTACACTTTGAGCATTCTCCTGGCACAACCAACTTGATTGTTAAGCAGATAAAAGCATGATCCGTGGGTAAAAATAACTCAAGAAACTTTGAGAGACAACTACCTCATCCTCACTTTTGAAAGAAGTGTCACTATCTAAAGCTTCAGGAGGATCATTGTCTTGGATGCAATCATCCAATGGAGGCACATTTCTTACTAAGACAGTCCGCTTTCTACTTCTTCTTGTTCTCCGGATCTCCTGCATTCCTTATAAAACTGAATCTAAACTGTACATCTGGCAGAAAAGTTGATAGAACCGAGAACTAACCAGTTTGGAACATCCTTCTTGTGGATCACTCTTTTCGAGGAAACCGCTTATAATGTCAGCCATTGAATGCCCTCTGGCTTCATGTTTATGAGCTATTTCAAAAGGAATAATGCGTTTATCATGAATATTTACTTGAGAGTCGGCCAAATTATCATGCATCTCATCATCAGCTGCAGCACCAATTTCATCTGTTATGTGGACATTGTCAGATGATGTCTCTCCGTTGCTATCACTGACAACCAAAGATTCAGGTTTATCTGAATGGCATGGGAATGAAAATTTGACCTTAGCCTTTCTCTTGCCACCTCCTCCTACAATGTTCATAATATACATCAGTTAACCATAATCGTACTAAATCAAGAGGAACTGAGTAATAATATAGAATTTTTTTTCATAAAACCATCTTAACTTTAGGGAGACTGGGTGCATCAGAAGAAAATAAAAACTGTGAAAGAATGTGATACAGTATGATCGTTTTCACATAGATTTTGCCAGAAATGTATGCTAAGTACCTCTACTGGATTTCTTTTCTCTGATAAAGACATCATGGTGGTTCGAGGAACAGCATGGCTTCTCATTTGACCGGACTAGTGCCTCCACTTCACGATTTGCTTCAGACCATGTGATAGCCAAATTATCTCCAACACTTTTACAGGTGTGAGGATTGATTTTCTGCATTTGTTATTCAGAAGTGATAATAATGAGAAACATAAGATGGCTTTCTACGGGATCAAGCATAAGTACCATACCTCTTCATCAGAAATAATTTCTTCAGAGTACGAAATTGAAGCCATGTCCTGTAAGTAGATCAGTCCTTCATTGGAATGAGCAAGGGCAGCAGAGGCATTTCCATGGTAGTGGCTGAGACTGGGAGAATTCCCATCATTGAAAATTGGAGGTTCAACTTCATCTTCATTATGAGAACCTCCTTTGTTCTATCAATATTTAAGATTCAGAGACAGACAGTAACCATTGGAATTCTACGGAAATATAAGCATCACACCTGTATCCTTATCAATTCACTAAAAACCACAACACCAATTGCAGGGTAGTCAAGAATAACATTTCTTTATTTCCACAAGAACATGAGAACTCCTATGCTATACATATTAGCATGAGTAAGCTACTTCAGTCCTATCATTTCCAGCAAATAAAAATAGCCAATATCTTCCATAGAGCAAATCCAGATAGTTATTGTAATAGAAACATGTAGCCATTAGAGTTTGCAGTAAATACCCCAACGAAAGATATGGACTCCTCGGTGCAGGACTCTGCAGAAATGTACCAGGTTTTTCCAATTGAGATTAGACAAGCTCTGTACAACATACCAATATACCCCAAATGCAGAAACAAGAGAACAAATCATTTAAACTACCTCTAAATAACTCGAGTTGTGAGAGAAACTGCTTCTTCCCCTGCCAAAAGTGATATTCATCACAGAAGCTCAGTGAAACTTAGACAAGTTCCGAACAGGTTTACTATTCCTCGTAATAAATTGTCACTTTATCTCACTTTAATGTTTACCTTTCCATTCTCCCCTCCACCCAAGGATACAGTATTTCGAATCCACTCACTGTCCAGATCTTCATCCTCTTCTGAGAGATAGTAAGGAAGAAGATAATACAACACAGATATTTACTGAATGCAGCAAACAAACTTGTTCGAGATTTCCAGCTCCACTCATCAAATCGAACAGAAAACAACAAAATCAAAACCCCAAACCTCACAGCAGAAACAATCCAAACAGTTGAGCAAATTCACAACCAGATTTTCACATACCAGAACTAAAAATCAGCCGAACGAAGCAGAATCCGAAGAAGAAAAAAGAAATTTAATGATACTTCCAGCTCTTACCGGATATGCTCTGATCGGAATCTTCATTTCCTCGCGCTTCGCCTCCAAACTACAAATCCGAGAACATACTTCATCAGCTGCGGCAACAACAACAAAAAATGCAGCTGCAGAATATACAAACCAAACTAATTAACATAAATTTTCAGCTAAAACATACTCCGGCAGCGTTCCTCCGCCACATTTCGCGTAGAACTGGTGAATTGGAGGTACGAAATTATGAAGATTTCCCGCCCTAAATTGGTACAAACTTCACGAACAAACACCTTTTGTTCGCGCAGTGCTAGGCCAACTGAGGATCACGCGCTTTTAGTAAGCAACGGAAAGTACTGTAACTCTCGAACCGGACGGAGGGGATGTGTAGCACTAAATTTTTGGGAAATTCCCATCGACTCCCTACGTTTTCGTATATTTCATTATCGCCCCAGTTTGTATATTAAATATTTTTATAATTGGGCCTTGGCCTATATTAATTTGTTTTGGGCCGCTTAAAAAAATTATCCCACTAGATTATGTAATTTATTTCGGGCCGCTTAACAAAATATACACTATTTAGTTGGGTCTAATTGGCGTATTGGGCATAGCCCGTCTGATGTACTCTATTTATATAGAAATAGGGCATAAACTCTGTAACTCAGTAAGCCGTCATAATACAATCTGTTCTCCGTTTCCTGCCCGTTGACGTAGCCAACACAACGTTGGTGAACCACGTAAATCTGTGTCTCTCTCTACGTTTTATGTTTGTTCGATTACTCAATTAGCCTGTTTCGTTATAACAATAGCAGTGATACGGTTACTCGTTACTCTTAACGTGTTCACCGTTGATGTGGTGATGGGTAAGGCTTACTATTTAAGATAGATTATGATATATATTTAGAAATTTCATTTCTTTAAAAAAAAAAAAAAAAACAATCAATAGAGAATTTAAAAGTCGTGCCATGGGAGGCTCGAACTCATAACTTAACCCCCATCGCTAGATACACACGAATTTTGTTTTTTTTATAAACAATAACCCTCATTTATCTATATATTATTACTAAAACAAAATACTTTGATGTAAGTTTCCCGCCTAAAACCTAATTATCCGAGCTTCATTCAATTCTCAATTTAATTTTGATTTATATTTCCAAATGTATTGTACATGTATTATGGATTT
This sequence comes from Thymus mandschuricus, assembly GCA_029379335.1. Lineage (NCBI taxonomy): Eukaryota > Viridiplantae > Streptophyta > Magnoliopsida > Lamiales > Lamiaceae > Thymus > Thymus mandschuricus. Next base: position 994,379 of record CM057071.1, read on the forward strand.
CATGATAAATGTTTATAAATTTCCATGCAATTCATTTGTTCATTTAATTTTGCCATGACATCCAAAACGGTTCAAGTAGGTAGTATCAATTTTGATTGCTTCATTCCATACATAACATACGGATTCATTGAATTTAGCACCTCTTTTTTTCTCTCCTGTTTTTTCTTTTTTTTTTTTTTTATAAAAAATTATCGGATACAAATAATTTTAGTCTCCCATTCTCAAATCTAAATAATTATATTAAAGTAAGATAGTTTTCACAAATCCATATTCCAGCCTCAACACTCCTTAATTAATGAATTAATAAAAAAATTCAGTTAATCAATATCATTAATATAATAATTAATGAATATACACAAAGTCCAATTCATTTCCAATTAATGAATAGTATACTAATTAACTCAATGAAGTAAAGGTGCGGTTCACTTCTAAAAAAAAGTTTGCATTTTCAAATCATCATTAAAATTATTTCATTTGTGTCGCTTTAGATTTCCAACATAATAAAGATACTTCCGATTTTCATTTTTATTTACTTTTATTTTTCAGAAGTTTCCATTAAGTTCCATAACTAGATACATCTTTGATTTTATTAATTTCCAAGTCAAGTCAGTCGGTTCATTTAGTATCAATTAACATAGTTTTTATAAATATATGCATTAATATTTTAATAAAAGTTAAAGATTAAAATTTGAAGCCATTTTCACAATTAATTATAAATTGTACTCCATACCCATTCATCTCACAAGGTTTATCATCATGTTTACCATTATGTCGCTTTATACTATTATTTATAGTTTTTGATATTGTGTTCCTTTCCGTATATACTCTATATACACGAGTTATTCTTTTATTATTTTAACACTTTTACTTTTTTCTTGAATTCTTAACAGATGATCATCAATATATGATGTATCGAAAATGCATCCAAGTTCACTCTTTTGGTTAAAAATGATAACAACCACCAAATCAAAGATATCCATGCATGTAATATTTTATTTTTTTTATTTTTGAAGCTTCACTTATTTGGAAATCTTCATCCATGCCCAAAAATAATAAGATTTCTAAGATATTTTTCTACTTATTTGAATCCGTGAACTATATTGATCACATAGACTGACCCTTAACTACTAGGCTACCCTCAATCATTGGTTCATCCATGAGGAACATTTTTATGCAAATTTTAATGTTTAGATATTAAATATTTATAAATTACCCGGCAACGCGGGTGGGAAATACTAGTTTGTATATATTATGCATTAGGTGAGGAAACTACTAGAAACAATTCTTTATTAATTAGCTCATAGGTACGTAAGTACCCAACAGTTGAAGATTATTATTATTATTATTATTATTATTATTATTATTATTATTATTATTATTATTATTATTATTATTATTATTATTATTATTATTATTATTATTATTATTATTATTATTATTATTATTAATATAGATTTATTCACTTACACGATTGATCGAACCTAATATTTCCTCCGTCTCTTCCTAAGTGACCCCTTTTATATTCATATGTGAGGTACGGTGTATATAATAATAAAATGGGTCACTTAAGAAGAGACGGATGGAGTATCAAATCAAACGCTCAATATACTGATCGACATCGATGTGAAATTTAAAGAACTCTTTGGTTGTACGTCCATTCTATCATTTTCCCAACATAATGCAAAATTGATGAGTCATCCAAACTTGTGGGAAGAAGGGCTCAAATCCAATATATTTTGTTTAATTAATCCCATTTTATACTATAGTGAGAGGGACATAGCTAGTAGATTGCTAGGTTATTGACAAAAGCTACATTTTGAGAGTTAAAAGTAAGTGGTCCCTTGGGAGGCATCTAGGGTTTCTAAAACAATTTGTTGGGGAATACCATAGGTTAATATTTTCTTATATATTAACCTTGCACAATGGTAGCTAGCCATTAATCTTTCAACAAAAGTTGAGTACTTTACATTTCACAATTCTTAGATGCGCTCGGGACTGGATAGCAGTGTCTTCAGGAGTACACGACATCAACTGACCCACAACGTGTCAATCGTATAAAATATGGAGTACACTGATCTGAGCACTTGATATAAACAATTGAACAGGTAGTTCAGTTTATACGCGTGAAAATACTTTTAAAATTTGCGATACCGTTCAATTTGTCAAGAAAATGGCAAAACTAAAAGAAGAAAGGAGAAACTCCGATGACAAAAATCTTGGGATATAGTGTTTTCGATCTATCGAGTTTTCCAAGAAAACCCTCGCAATTATATTACTATCAATCATTAAAACTCACTAATCTGAGCTGCTTTGCTATAAATACTCTCTGAAGTATTACTTGACTATGAACTACAAAAAGAACAACAATGGATAAATCAATTTATAGTAACCCTAATTCTTGATTTGAATATATATTCTGTAAAATATCAAAATAAAGAAACATATATAACACATAATTGATGATTATATGCAATTATAATCAAATCAAAAGTAAAAAAAAAAAATAGAAATTAAAATACCAAATTAGTAATCAAATTAGCAAATATTAGGCATTCATACAACCTCAACTGTTTCAAAAAAACAAAAGAGAGAGAGAGAGAGAGAAGGGGAGAAGAAAATCACAGTAATTTGCAGCAAGCTTAATCCAAATTAAGATAAAAATCAGATAATTAAAAAAGAAAAAAAAAGTAAAAAAAAAATATATATAGCCAAACCTAAAAATCACAAGCCCTAATTCATGAGGTTGAAGCTGAAAGGCGCCGGGGAAACCCTCCCTCCGCCGTCGTCTTCCGGCGCGGCGGCGGCGGCCGCCGACGCCGCCTTGTTCTGATTCGCCGCCCTCTCCCCCTCCGCCTCCCGGTACCGGGCCAGGTACCTCTTGAGCGAGTCGCCATAATCATCGAAGCCCAAGCTCCCGAGCGCCCAGCAGATGTCGTCGCCGTTGACCGTCTTCCGCTTCTCCTTGTGGCACTTGTCGGAGGCCTCGCCGGTGACGAAGCTGATGAACTCCGACGCGCACTCCTGCATCGTCTCCTTGGCCTCTTTCGATATTTTGGCGTTCGGGGGGAGGATCTGCTTCATGATCCTCCCCACATTGGCGATCGGAAGCAGCCGCTCCTGCTCCTTCAGACCGCCATCGTCCTCCTCCCCGCCGCCGCCGGAGACTGCGGCGGCGGGCGGGGCGTAGCTGGGGTAGGATCGGAGGCCTCTTTGTTTGAAGGAGAGGTTAGGGCCAATGTTATCAACCATTTTTATGTGTTTGGCCTTTCTATTTAGAGAAATGTGTAGATCCTCTCAGGCACAGACACGTTGCGTTTCTTGCCCCATTTCCCCCTTAATTACTTCACATATATATAGAGACAACAAGAGAGGAAATTTAGCCCTCATGTGTCATGTGTGTGTGACTAGACAAATTACTAATGTCGTCTCGTAGTTCAGTCAGCCGTCGATCCATCGTCGTTATTCCGAATTGTCGATCTGTATATTTTCGTCGTTCTGGTGTTGTTTTTCGAATACGTCTGTAATTTAATATGAAAATATTTGGGTGTGTAAAATATTTGCAAAGTGAAATTAAATTGTGAGTGAATTGAAGTATATATTAATTAATGTGTTGAGTTAGGTCACCATTCTTGGTGTGTTAATTAATCAAATTGGGGGTAATTGAAATTTGTTAATTAATTATTATGACTTCATTAATATGGAAAAGAGAGAGGGATTAGTGGAATTGTTTAATTATTTTATGGTACTTGTACATGGTCCCCTCTTAGGATTGATATAGATTGGTTTACTTAATTGATATGAATTGAAGTAATTAATTAATGGGTTAATTAATTAAGTTAAGTAAGGATTAATTAGGGAGGTGATTAATTAATTAATTATGGTTTAGTGTGGAGCACAGGTGCCTGATGCAGAGTGCTTTGTTTAGCTAGCTACCAAACAAGACCTAAAAAGAACCAAAATTTTGAGGGTTATAGTCCAAACTCTCCTCTTGTTTGATTACCTGCACATATTACTATATATGTACATCTCTCTCTCTCTCTCTCTCTCTCTCTCATATGTACATACATATGTATGTATGGGCTATATATGAATATATACCATGTAAACGTGTTCAGTCAGTACGACACATCTGATGTTATCGTATGTCTATTGTATTTTCGTATGATATGACCATTTGCACGAACAGATGATATTTGACCGTATGTTGAACAATATTTACATAATAATATAGTTTTGTTTATAGTTTCGCATCAATTTGTTATATGTACCTAACCTTTATTTGTATACGCTCACCGTTTAAACGAAATTGATACGTTTTCTGAATATGTATGTCATATAAAATAATGAACTGCGTCTTGACATGAGGAGTATATCAAAACAACTTATTCATGCTTTGTATATTATCAATACTATAGGTAGACATAATTCTATATATGGAAAATACTAGCGATTAGTGATAAACATTTGTAAATTGCATTTTTTATGCAAGGGCTTCTAGATATGGAAGGTACTCAAATTAATTAATTAATTATTAACAAATTAATTAAGTATAGACTACATAAATTAGGCAAGTCAAAATTATTGGTACGCTACCTTTAATTTTATTTAATTTTTTTGGAACTCAATTATATATGTTGGATGTCACAATCTTCATGATGTTAGGGGGAAATTGTCCCCTCAAAAACTCATCACATTAGAAAATGACATATGGATTAATTTATTTAATTATCTAAATAAATTAGTAATTAATTAAATTACCTTAATCCAATTCATAATTACATAGGTGTGTGAAATGTCTTTTGAACGGGGAACCATGATTTATTGGGCTCTTCAACTATATTTTACTAAAGTACACTTAATTATGAAAGGAATTATCATTACTATTAATCTATGTTTTAATAATTAAATATTGATTAAAGAAATTAATTAGATAGTTAAGAGTATGTGCTTGAAAGCTAAATTATGACATCATGCTGATCTCATTCGTGATCGGATAACAGTGAAAATATGCGAGTGTCGGGACGATCAGATACTTCCTCCGTTTATTTAGAGATGATACAAATCTTGAAGGAACATAAGAGCAAATGAATTTATGTGTTTATAATATTACTTGGTAAAGTAATTAAGATACCTATTAAATCTATATGGAATTCCCAATTAATTAAGCGCAATTTATAGTTAATTAATTCAAGAATATATACCAAGTAACAATTCCACTATCTAATTTGAAATATATTTAATTAGTGGGATTTAACCAATAATATTTAACCAGCCGTACTATTAATTCACTATTGCATGGGACATGGAATGTGGTTCAAAAATCATGATTTAATTAATTAATAAACTAAATAATTAAGTGACTTTTGCTCTTATCAAGTAGGAAAAGCATTTTTGAGCTAGGATAGGACCACAAACTAAAGTAGGGATCTAATTCAAGGTTTTACCTCATTATTTAACTTGATTTAGATGAGATCATAGGTGAAAAGTGTTTGGAGCAAATGTTTTTATATGATAAAGATGATACGTTCTGGCCCTAACAGTTGAAACCGGATCGTATCAATGCATACTTTCTAGTATGTGCGCTTATTATGTCGTTTTATAAGAACCTCGTTGAATTTCGCTGATTAAATGAAACGTAGAAACGATAAAGTTGATAATTAGTAAAAATAATTTTGACATTGTAGAACTATACAACAATTAATTTTGAAATTAGAGCAATAATTTTGAGTTTTATATTTGACCACATTGCCATTATTTTTTTTGGGGGTTGACTTTTAACAATCCAAACTACAAATTTTGCATATTTAATCCAAACTATAATTTATTATTTTTATTTTTGCTTTTTTTCATGCACTAACACAATGATAATGGAATATTCCACCAACTTGCAACAAAAAAAAAAAACCGAATTTTAGAGGTGGAAATAAGGTATTTACATTAGATAATTAAGATAAATAATTGAAGTCAATTAATGTAAATAAATGGAATGAATTTTTAAACCTATGATCTACATACTGAATTATTTTTGGTATTTTTAATAGTTTTAGCAAATTAATTATTGATGAATGAAGCACATTAAAAAAAAATGGGACAAAAGAAAATGGATGGTGTGACAAAGGAGTTTTATTTTAATTATTAATTTATTTGAGACATAATTAATTAGCTGAGTGGATTTAGGCATTGAATTCTTGAAAGTGACCCCAAAAAAGGATTAGGCTTTTGTGGATTTTTGTTCCCTTCTTTAATGTTTAATAAAACTCCCTCCACCTTAAAAAGTTGCATATACATTTTTTAATCAAATCACCACAAATTTCTTCTTTTTTTTTAAACAATAAACAGTAAATTAAAGGCCGTGTTACGGAGTACTCGAACTCAAGACCTTTATTCCAAAAATTTAACCTTCTATCGTTAGGTCAACGCACATACACCGGCTCAAATTTCTATAATCTCCTTTAGTCATTAGAATTAGAATCAAATTAAACTTGAGCCAATTAGTAAAGGGCCTTTTGTAGGCCCATCCTATTGGGCCCACAATATATGAATTTCTTAACCTCTTAAATTAAAAGCCCAATTATTTTTTTAAGAAGCCCAATTAATTTTATAAAGCCCAATAAGCAAAATCAAAGGTAAGGGTGTGTGTATTTATACAAGTTAGGGCTTTCAATTAATTTTAAAAGCCCAATATCAAAACAATAATGTTGCAGTAATAATTTGATTGATGAATTAAAATAAATGCATAAAAATTAACTAAGTTTTAAATAGTAGAATATAAATATTTTCTAGTAGTGAGTTTAAAAAAAAAAAAAAAAAAGTTTTGGTATAAAAATAAGAATAGATCTAAAGTACATATTTTGAGTTCATTTATGCTTGTTATATATTGATTCAGCCCGACACGATAGGCATGGTTATATTTAACTATGAGTTTATACGTAAAAAAATCACAATTGTATAAAAGCATAACTATGCATATTCGAGCATGAACTTGTAAGCCTCGTTCCCATTTTTCCACACCTCGAATTCATTAGTATTCGAACCCTTACATATGGTACGGTTCTCATGAAAATCGATTTTTAAAATCAACGGTTAAGATTGCTTATCGGCGGTCGAATTCGGTGATTTAAAGTTCGGAAACATGGATGGGCCCACACCGTATAAGGACGGTGGTGATTTGACAATAATTGGGTGAAATCCCATGCATCGACGTAGTACACGCTTCCCCTGAATCGTGCTTCATAGGCTTGTACATTTACACGTGATGGGAAGACTGCATGGCTAAAGGTCAACAATCGACTACAAGGTACAACCCTCTATAGCGAGCCACTTGATTTTAGGTTAATTAGTTGCTTTGAGAGTGATTTTTTTTTTAAAAAAAAAAAAAGATAATCACCTTTTTGTGTTCATCTTTTATTAAGTCAAAAAGGGCTAAGATTATGTGAAGGAAAGTGAAAATCTATAACCCCTTTTGCTACATCAAAATATCAAATAATTTTATTCCCCCTCTCGTGTTCGAGGGTCTGGTTCGGCCACTGATATCAATAAAATTATATCGATTCTTTGAAATACAATTTGGCCAAATATTATGCATATGCTTATACAAAAGTGTATTTAGCAGATGAAATGATCGTTTACATGTTATTTTCTGTTACGGCTTAATAGGCTGAACGACGATTTTACTGATCAAAAAATTTTATTAAAAAAAAATTAATAATAATATTATCTAGACTTGTTTGTCAAGGTGGGCCCAAAGGGTTGCAATCAAAGTTAATATAAATAATAGGGCTGATCTGTCCCTTGGTTTTTGTTTCTTAGTTTATGGAGCCTCTTTCCTTATTTTTTTTTAACTTTAATTTCCATCAATAATTAATTCCCTAATTGACTAAGTTCCTTGCACTATGCAATTCTGCAAAAGAATCTAAATGGTTCTTTCACATACTTATCATTAAACTAATATGCAATTCGTCCCGTTTAAATACGCCTTCTTTTTACACGAACCTAATAAAATGTTTAGTAGTATGATATGTACTGTTATAGATAAGAGAAAAATAAAAGTTATTTATGATGGGAGCATGATGTTCGAAGACGAGATACGTATATATTCAGGCGAGACGGCTTAAAAGGGAAAATTGTGCGTAATCTGATGGCAATGTCTGAATCGAAGAAGTCGTTTTCAACGTTTAAGATTTAACAATGGGTAAATAGTGCCCTAATATGACTTCTTTCGTTGGTTTAACACAAAATTAGCGCGTAATTAGTAGATTAATTGTGATTAACACTTGCTAATTTAATAACTAATTGAATTTGTATTTATTAATTTTGTTGGATTATGGGTGTCATTACTCATCTGTGCTTGCTATTAATTGTATCGATTTTCATCGATGAATCCCACGCATTATTTTTGTTTTTATTAATGATGCTTAGGAATTAGTAATTTATTTAAATGCTTGAAATTCTACTTTTTGTTTTTTTGTTGTTTTTTCATTTTTTTGATTAATTTTATTTTTAATTGGCCGGACTGCTTGTTTGTAATTTAGTAGGGTTGTGGAAATTTAAATTAATTAATTAATTACATATTTTTAGTCCATAATTTCGGTTTAATTGTTGGAAATTGGTTTTTAGTTAGACTGCTATTATGTATAGTAGTTACAATATATTGAAATTAAGGGAGTTAGTGTAATATGAAGATAAAACTTGGACGAAACATGTATTTTTACGGAGAGATTTCGATAACCACTTTAGAGACTTCGAAACATGTATTTTTACGGAGAGATTTCGATAACCACTTTAGAGACTTTAGCTAGCCCGCGTTTCCTCCTATATTAGATCTGTCGCTCGGTCACTGATTCGATCTAATTATGATTATTCAAGACAAATAAAATGTTATTTTGTCTTAATTTTATAAATTTTACATGATTATATCAAACATATTTTTTCTATTGGAAAAATTGGACGTGTTACAAATTGTAAATTGAAGTAAATAAAAATGAAACAAGCTTGTGTGGAAAAAATATGAACACTAGGAACAAAAGGGAGGTTGACAAAATTCAGTTATTCACTATTTGGAATTTATATAGTACCTTACAAATAATCGTAGATGAATAAATTAATTATTACCAAAAAAAACTTTTGATGTAATTTTTTTTTTTTTTAATTGTGAAATTAATTCTATGTAGAATAAACAAATACCAACTCATTTGGTTTTATCAATCCCCTTGAGCAAATAAAAACAACTCATCTGGAATATTATTTTGATCCCCTATTTTGGATTTTATTTCCAAAATCATACCCCATTGAGTGCATAAACACATATGTTCACACTTACGTTATACATAGATCGGTGCATTATAATTGTATTGATATAGGGTTAATGTCATTTAAATACACGAACTTTGGACGGTTTTCGTTTTTTCCCATGAACTTTCAACTTTGTCACAAAAATACACGAACTTTCAAATCGTTGCAATTTTCCGATGAAAGTCAATTCCGGTCAAATTGAATCCTAGTTGTCAATTAATTTGCATGACGTGGCCTTAATGGGCTGATTTGGCGCTGAGTAAGCAATGATGTGTCGAAAATATTAAGGGTTACTATCATTTAAATACATGAACTTTGAGTAGTTTTCTTTTTTTCCCATGAGCTTTCGACTTTGTCACAAAATTACAAGAACTTTCAATTCGTTGCAATATCCCCATGAATGTAAATTCCGATCAATTTGAATCCTAGTTGTCAATTAATTTAAATGACGTAGCCTTAATGGACTGATTTGGCGTTGAGTAAACAATTACATGGTGAAATATTAAAAATGACGTCGTATTGATCATTGGGCAGCTTAAGAAGCGACATCCAAGGTTTGCTACCGTACGCGCCATAAGAATATCACAAGACAAGTCATTCTCACAATTTGAGGTGAATCTTACTCTCGAGCGCTTGGACGAATTGATGAGGATGTCATTGCCAAAATGAGGATGAAAGAAGAGGAACGACGAACCGGAAGAATAAGGTATGAAGAAGAAAGAATAAAAAAAAAAATGAACGACGAAGCCACTGCAATTGTTTTTTATTAATTGTAAACCATAAATTGATGTCAAAAGACGTTTTTGGCAGTTTCAAAACGACGTGTATTTTACCGTCGATCAATGCCACATAATTATAATCGGTTGCTACGTAGGACACGATTTGGGGAAAATTGACTTTCATGGAAAAATTGCATTAAATCGAAAGTTCGTGTATTTTTTGTGATAAAGTTTAAAGTTCATGGGAAAAAATGAAGAACAACCAAAGTTCATGTATTTAAATGACACCATTTTTGGCAGTTTCAAAACGACGTCGTATATTTTACCGTCGATCAGTGCCACGTAATCATTCCGGTTGCCACGTAGGATACAATTTGGGGGAAATTGACTTTCATGGGAAAATTGCAACAATTTGAAAGTTCGTGTATTTTTATGACAAAGTTGAAAGTTCATGGGAAAAAACGAAAACCACCCAAAGTTCATGTATTTAAATGACATTAACCCAAAATACATTACGATGCACGGTGTAGTATAATTGGAGACAAATTAACTCCTAATATGCACTATTTGATATTTTTCATTTTCTATTTGAAATGGACTAAAATTGAATGCTAGAAAAGTGCATGAAGTGTATAGCTTATATCATCATACTATATAACTAAATTTGAAAGTGACCATACACACTTCATTATAATATTCCAAATAATCATGAAGCAAGCATAAGGAAATTTAATCTCATCTAAAAAAAATACATATAATACATACTCCCTCCGTCCCAAATCAATTGTTCTGTTTCATTTCGACACGAGATGTTAGGTGCAGTGTCACAAGTCAAAAGAAAGGAATCCACATTAAAATGTACTACTAATAATTAATTCATGTGGGATGGCCTGATTAGAAAAGCAGGACAATCTAAACGAGACGTATGAAGTAGCTGAGTCAGGTGTCTGTTAGTATAAATATATATAAAGCAAATAAGCCAAAGGAAGACTAAAATTCATAGTTTGAAAAACAACACCATCTCTCCTTCTTCTTCCCCAGCTGCCAAATTCCCTAATTCCCTTCTTCACCTAAAAACAAACAAAGATTGCTCCCTCAACAAAGGACACACACCCCAAAAAAGGCACTTAACTTTCCCCCCCACACCTTAATATTTCAAAACAAACAATGTCAAATATTTCTGGAGGTGATGAAGGCAGCTTCTCCTCTGGAGAAGTCCAGCAGCAGCAGGAGAAGCAGCTGCAGCTTCTCGAACAATCGACCCCCGTCTCGACTAACAGCAACGGATCCTCGGCGTCTCACAAGCAGCCCTTGCCTGCTGCCAAGAAGAAGAGAAATCTCCCAGGAACTCCAGGTATGTATATTCATTTTCATAACTCTCTTAATTAATTCTTAGCTTATTAGTAATAAAATCACTAATTACTTAGCTTTAATTTAATTTCTTGAAATGAGATGAAATTTGAAGGATTTTATTTCTTGCATTATGTGAGCATACTAGGTTGATTACTTGTCTTTCCAAAAGAAAAAATATCATGAGAAATATTATTTAAAAAAATCCAAGTCATGATTTATTTAAGAGGGTCCAATAATTGGCTTCAATATTACAATAATTGCTTCTCCCACACTGTTTCTTGATTGCACCTTTTCCCACTTGTTCATAGTTATAAACAGTGGCATATATACTCAGACGAGACGGAAAGAGTATATCAATTTTTAATTACATCTCCATTTTTAATTAATCCACCTTATATGATTTTCATGCAAAAAAAAAAAAAAAAAAGATCCGACGGCGGAAGTGGTGGCGCTCTCCCCGACGACGCTGATGGCGACGAACCGGTTCGTGTGCGAGATATGCAACAAAGGGTTCCAAAGGGACCAGAACCTGCAGCTGCACAGGAGAGGGCACAACCTGCCGTGGAAGCTGAGGCAAAGAACGACTACCGAGGTTAAAAAGCGCGTTTACATCTGCCCCGAGCCCACGTGCGTCCACCACAACCCCGGTCGGGCCCTGGGCGACCTGACCGGGATCAAGAAGCACTACAGCCGGAAGCACGGCGAGAAGAAGTGGAAATGCGACAAGTGTTCGAAGAAGTACGCCGTCCAGTCGGATTGGAAGGCTCATCAAAAGACTTGCGGCACAAGAGAGTATAAGTGCGATTGCGGCACCATTTTCTCAAGGTATGTAGTTTTGCTTCCTTCGAGAAAATCAACAGTTCAGATCGGTTTACTAATAGAACGGTTAATGCTTGTGTTATGTCTCGTACAAATTTGAAATTTATGATACCGATAATAGTAATTCCTATCTCCGATTGCCTTATACCAATCGTGTATCGAAATTAGTTTACTTAATTCTTCTCCTCCTTTGTTTCGTGTTTCGTAACGAGCTGAGCTCGGAACGTTACGAGAAAATCAACAGTTCAGATCGGTATACTAATATAACCGTTAATTTTTCAGGAGAGATAGCTTCATCACACACAGAGCGTTCTGCGACGCGCTAGCGGAAGAAAACAACAAAGTGAATCAAACCATAATGGGCTCAATGGGCCCAATGGGCTCGGCCCAATTACCCGATTTAATGGGCTCGGGGGCCCAAACATCAATGGGCCTATCGGAATTCAGCAACCCACTGAAGTCCATGCCTCAGGAGCTCCTCCCCGTCCCCTTCAAGCCCATGAACATGGCCGCCGCCGCCGGAATGTTCTCCTCCGCCTCCGGCAACCTCTTCGGCAGCCCGAGGACGATGCCCTCCTCCTCCTCGGGCCTCCAGCTCAGCTCAAATTCCGGCCCGACGGGCTTCGGGTACGGCCATCAGGACAAGAATCTGGGCCCGGCCCAAATGTCGGCCACCGCCTTGCTGCAGAAGGCGGCGCAGATGGGGGCCACCGCCACCAACTCCCCCATGATGCAGAAGAACTTCGTCGGCACCACCATGGCCGGCCCGGATCCCGGGCCGGGCCCGGGGATACGGCCGAACTCGGGCCTGCATGGCTACGACGGCGGCGGCGGCGGGTTTAACATGAGCGAGCAGCAGGCGTCGCCGTTCAGCGGCGCGTTCGCGGCGGGGCTAATGCAGAAGGGGACTCCGCAGGAGGTGGCGGCGCACCTCTTCGACGGCGGAGGCGGGTCGGCGGCGAGCGACATGGCGATGTACGGGGGGATGCTGATGGACCAGAGCATGCCGGCGGGGTTCTTCAAGAGCGCGGCGGAGGGCGGCGGCGGCGATCGGAGCGGCATGGGGAGGATAGGCGGCGGCGGCGACGACATGACGACGGTGGATTTCATGGGGGTGGGGGGGTCGATGAATCTGCAACACGAGATGGAGGCCATGAATCAACAGAGGTTGCAGAATAACAACACCACCAACAACCCCTTCCACCATCACCACCATGGAGATGCTGACGTGGACAAGCCACTTTACAACACCTTCTAAAATAGTAACAATGGAAGAAATTACAAAGATACGTACTTACTGTATTTGTTCATGAGCTCAATTTGAAATATGGATATTATTTTTCAGAATATAGAAGAAAATTAAAGGAGGCACCCATGCAAGTAACAGAGAATGCAATATATTCCAACTCATATATTAGCACTCTTTCCGTCCCGTTTATTGAAAAATGAGACGAAGGGAGTAATAAGCATTTCACAACATGACGGATGTATAAATAATAAGACGAGGGACAGAAATTTCTCTCTACAAAAACTATCGGGGGGGATAAGGCTACAAAATCATCAGCGGTTCTACTAGAAGCTTCTATGTTTCGGTTAATACGCAGTTAAAACCATGTACATCGTTCCTTCTTCATTGTGGGAACTCGGGCATGGGCTGTCCGAGTTGCAGCTGAATGGAGACGTGGGTGATGTTCGTGAGCGCCTCTAAGATCTGCTTCTCCGCGTCTTTTGCAATTTCAACGGCCTCCCTAGTTTTTTGCACCTTCGAGATGAGTGTAATGTTTGCAGAGAAGGGAATGGGGTTTGAGATTATGATCATTGTGCACTTACCTGATTAATGTGTCTGGGGGCATGGAAACCTCGATTTGGAGAAGAATCTGGCCTTGCAACGAGTGGTGAGTGATGCGTTGGACACTCATTTTCTGAGACCGATTTCCGGAGAGCAAAAGCAATGTGAGGATGGAAAATATTACTCATGTTTTACTTCTATTGGAGTTGTAATCAAGCAATGTAAGAATCATTTCAAAGGAACAAACACATACCTCCGCGAAACTGGATGATATAATTTTCGAAACAGTGTCCTCTATCTCTGTCGTTTCCAGTGAGGCGGTATTGCAATGAGGATCTGAGCTTTTACAGCTGCTTTGGTGGTTAATAACACTTTCCATCATCTTTGCTGTTGCTGGCTCTACAAGAATACAGAAAACGGGGATGTTAACATTTCCTATGGATCAAACATGGAATATGTTTCGAATTTGAATCCACAAAACACAAACTTTTCAAAAGGGTTTGACAACAATATTATGGATGGAAGGCACTAAAAAGCACGTTTTTTTCAAGTACTATCCTCGACATAATGTATTCTGTATTTGATGGTCATTTAAATAATATACGAAGCCAAGGCATCGGAAATATTATATCACAGAGTAACTTAAGTACCTATGTGTATAAAGACTTCTGATACTTCAGGATGGGATTGCTGAAGCTGATTGCGAACATGTTCACCAACATCATGTGCAGCACTAACACTAGCAAAAGGGTCAACCTACATAATGCATTCACCGATACCGACTTTAAAACATGCAGTGAAGGATGAATAAATTTTTGCATCAGTAATCTGAATTGAGCAATACATGAAAATTAACAGAACGGGGGTGATCCAACAGACCTCAACATCCACATCGAGGTACAGGTTTGATCCAGCTCGCCTCCCTCTGAGGTGATTATAACCCTAAAGTTTGCAACAAAGAGGTTAATAAACGAAACTGTAGAAAAGAGCAAGCCAAAAATGACTTTTTAATAAGAAAAGGGAAGTAGTTTTGCTGGCAACTTGAAATCTACCTACCTTGACTCCCTCAACCCCAAGTATCGTTTTTTTATAAGGTTCAAGATGTTGTGGTGGAATAGCAGCATCCACCAACTCCATGACACTGAATTTTTCACAAAGAACAAGAACATGTCAAAACTCTCAACAGTGTGAGAAGATAATTACATTCTGAAAAAGTAAATCCGAATCTCTAAGGCTGTTGAGTTCAAACTAAAACAGAGATATTTCTCAAGGGAAAACCTTGGTATATTCACTTTAGTAAGAGGACTTATCTATATTGATATATCAATATGTTCTCAACTTACGGCCAGTTTAGAAGACATTGAAATGGAAAATGAGTACTGCAGTTGCGTGTAAAAAGAATGGAAACATATAAACACTAGACACTGTACCTCTGGTAACCACTTTCCAGTCCTGCTTTAAAAATCATCGCGGAAACAAGAATTCCAGCAACAGGATCAAGAATCTTCACCCCAAGAATAGAACCACCTGCATTGAAAATTAAACTTAAAACCACAAAAAGTTGTATTAAACTACGGTGCATGTAACTGACATTATATATTGATAAATTCAAGCAGCACTTTTTACCAATAATTCAGCAAAAAATGGCCAAGAGTAAATTATGGATGCACTTGTATCTGTGCAGCTCGGCTTACAAGAAGGAACATGTCACTGGCTAATAAGGTCATAGTTCTAGTTCTACATATGCATGCCTTCGAAATTAAATCTTCTTTAATTTAATGTATGCCCGGTGACTAGGAATATAGACCAGAAAATATTCTGATATTAGTCTAAATTTTGCATCAGATGGATTGCATGACATTCTTTCCACCAAAAAAGAAGGTATATACAACCATGAGTATTTAAATTCTTAATCTAGAACGATGATCATAAACGTTGAAGCGAAACATTGAAGCCCCTTAGATGGCGAATTACAGAAAAAAACACTGTTGAATTTCAATGGCAACTATGGGGAAAAGTATTTACCAACCCCAATGAGGGCAACTACTGATGAGATAGCATCCGCACGATGATGCCAAGCATTAGCTTTCATGAGTCCACTGCCAGTTTTTTCGCCTGCTTTCTTGGTAATCCAGTACAGCCTTCTCAGAGTAAAAAAAAGAGCATATGAGTAAATACAGATTATTAGAGGTACATTGATATCTTAAACAATCACATTCTAGATATTTCAAAATTCATATACGAGGTGTGACGCGACAATGATGAACCTGCTGTAATGGATACCAGTACAGAAGTATTAACTATGAAACAAACAGAACACCTTAAAACTCACATGGATACTTTATCGGTCGAGGTAAATAAAGGCATCTAAACTTACAGATATTAAACAAATAGATGATTTTATACCCTTCTTTTACACCTATAGATATTAAAGTCATATTCAATGCCAAAATTGGGTGCTCCATGTCAATTCCATGGTGATGTGCACCGTGCTGATGACCATGTGAATGAACCAAGGAATGGTTAACAATCTCTGGAGCAGCTGTCCAAACACCCTACACACATAAAACATTCGGAATCGAGATACTCAACAAACAGCTTTGTCTTTGATGAGTCATATATGAAGCTTTATAGAGCACAATAATTTTTGCTCTTTACATCAAAATCTAATATAGAGATATACCACCAACACATCTAAAGCATGCCAACCAATGCCTCCAGCAGTTAGCAAAAGCACACTTGAAATTCCAAGGGCTCCTAAGGTCTCAAATTTGCCATGCCCTGAAACATGGCATATACAATTAATTGTCAAGTATGTGAGCCGACTTCTTCAAAATAAAATACATCCGGAATGTGTAGGAACACGGCATGGCTTCCAGTATATGGCTATGAAAAGATAGATTCCATGAGCCTATAACATTGTTTGCAACTACCACGTTTAACTAACAATTCGATCAAATTTTTCACTAGCAGAAAGGCACATAGTTTTGAAGGTTCTATAATCACTTACAAAGAAAGTGCATATCACCCATTTCCTTGTAATCATATATCATGAGCAATTTACGCCAGAGAAATTGATAGGATATAAGGAAACAGAGCATAGTTCTCACTAGTTTCTTTGACTTTGATAGATTCACCAAGGAATGCTACCCCAAACAGCAAAGGTTATCGAGAGAATTCAGAAACAACCATTACCAAAGAATACTAGTTCCTTGTTCAAACTAAAATTTCTCATTGGAGAAAAATATTACCGTTCTTCTTATAAAACTAATATCCTAGCTCATTCCTTCACTGAGAATCATAAAGTAAAATAACTACCTCAAATAAAGTCAGACAAGGACTAAGCTATCAAAGCTGAAATCAAACCATATGCCGTTCTCAAGTCAAATCTCATCTCTCATACTCATGTCTCAAACAATTTTGTTTTAGCATCTCATTGGTACTCAAATTGGCAAAAAACGTCAACACAGGAAAATCATAAATCGACGAAAATGCATTAACATATTGCTTCTTCATCTAACAAGACAGTAAGACACAACAAGCAACAAACCATCAATTTATGAAGCTAAAAACACATCGAATGAACTGAGAATGCGTAGATACAGATCAAAGGTGACCATATGGATGCTCTTTATCCTTCGGTGCTCTTCCAGCTTTGAAAGACAACAATGCCACTCCACTCAACACCTAAACCATTACAGACAGCTAAAAGTAACTAAAAAGAGATAAACAAAAGCAAATCAAATCTCAAAATCATCCTTCAATACCACACGAGAACGGCATAAAAAGCGACGGAAATAAACGAGAAGCGAAGAAAACCTCCAAACCTCACCACATCAGAAATGGAATGAGCAGCATCGGCAATAATCGCAGTGCTGCCGGATACGTACCCCGTGACGGCTTTTCCGGCGGCCAATCCTATATCCGCCGCCAGTCCTAGCCGGAATATCCTCTCCCCCTCTTTTCCGGACTGTGAATCCCGATCGTGGTGGTGGTGGTGCGAGTGGCCGCCATGCCACCGCCGGAAAACCGTGGAACTCGGGGATTCAGGATAAAAGGTGGAATGATCACGGAACTCGGAATTCGCAGCAGCGTAACAGCTTCCGATGAGCTTCGAATCACAATGTTGAGACGATTTGAGTATCGAAATGCAGGATTTGGCGGTCGGATTCAGATTTTTGAAGAATCTGAAGCCCATTTCGTCGAACAAGTAGTCGTCGGCGAAGAGAAATTCTCCAGCTAAAGAAGCGTCGAATATAAGCGAGTTTATAGTACTTCTGTGTTTTCTCTCTGTAAGAAAATACTAGAAAATATTTTCCCTTAATTATTTTTTCTTCAATTTTTCCTTTTTCAGAGTGTTTCGCAAGTTAAGAATTTCTAAATAAATATATTAGAAAATTAAATAAAATAAACTAAAGCATGAATCATGACAAATATATAATCAAACATTTTTTTTATGTATTGTTATAATTTCGCTTAGCTTAGTTATTAACTTAGGTCATCAAATGTAACATTCTCTCCGTCGTCCGCTGATAATAAGCTCACCGATAGCACTTACAAGCAATACCATTATCGTCTGTTGATAAAAAGTTGATTACTAATATTCAGTACGTTTACTATCAGAATATTTCGGACTCGAAATTTACGGTTTCCTTACACCACAAAATTATAGAATGAATTGTTCATAGTGCAAAGACTAATAAAATTGTTATAGTTAGAAATTTAAATACCTAGATCTACACAAAAAGAAAAAAAGAAATGTAGTACAGTATATAGAAAGAATTGAACATATTCTTACCTCTTAGATTCAAGCCCTAATCCATGATTGCCAAAAATACTTTCAGCAACAAAAATTGCACTACCTCTACATCCGTACAAATGGCTATTTTCCCTCTTCCCCTAAAAAAAAAAAAAATAGTTACCTTTGTTCTTCCCATTTCTGCATTTCACCATCGACGAATAAAATGGATATATCGCTGCTATCTTCTTCGATCTTGCCACTGTTTATTTCGACCATCTTGATGGTAGCTAGAGTGCTGCTGCCCCACATTTTGTTGCATTCGTTGGCTGCCATGCCTGTACCCATTCCTCGAGCTTGCACTCGCCTCATTATGGTGTGGGTGCCTGGAAGGACTGTTGTCCGGGCTCCACGACTCGTATTCGGGCCTCTGCCATGCACCTGCAGATCCTCCTGCGTAGCCTTGGTGGTAATTCACACTTCGATTGTTTTGATACGGGTAGTTGGGGTCGTGGCCGTGTCTTGATCTCATGGAATGGTGGTTCGGGGGTGTGGCTGACCGAGACGGGCCGGAGGGCCCGGCCCAGATGCCGGAAGAGGGGGAAGCATTAGCTATGGTGTTTGGATTATGCAACATTTCTGAGGAGAAGTGCTGCGTGTTTGAAGAATTAAGCCTACTTTGGTGGTGAAATTGTTGATTTGTGTGTGGCTGCTGCCATTGTTCATGCAACTGAACTGAAGCTTGTTGAGAGGCCGACGACAGCTGCGGCAACACGTTGTGGGCATAGTGTTGGACGGCGGCTGAAGGCTGAGGAGTCAAGATCGCGGTGGCCGGAATCTGAGAAACCATGCTTTGATAGGCGTTGCCGTTGGCCAGAACCTGCTGCCTCGAAAAAGGGTTTCTCGAGAAATCATGCTTCGCTCCATTCTGCATCAAGAATTAAATATAAAAAATGTTCAACAGTCTTGAATTTAATTTAAGTATATTTTCTGCTTAAATTTCTGGATAAAACGCATTGAATTCTGTATGTTTTTAGTTCATACACTCGTTTCTATAGAACAAATGCTCTCATCGGATTCCTCAGTTTAATTTTTGTTACTTAAGTTTGAATTTGCTCTCATGGAAACACACACACACACACACACAGAGAAACACGCACTGAAGATTAGAGAAGAGGTTTAAAAATTGGTAAACTTTCGGAAGTTGAGTACAAAATGTGCTAAAATTACGCACCGGAACAGGATCGCTCGAAGGTGTTGGAGATGGAAGGGAAACTTCAACCATATCGTTGGCATTTCCAGCTAAATTACCCAACGAACCCGCCCCGTGGGCTTTGATTCTATCGAGCAGTTTCACGGTATCATCACTCGACAGATTACCTGCTTGCCCAGAAGTCAAGGCGAAAACCAAATCTGGGTTTTTCAACAGCTCTGCTAGCAGCTCAAAATCTGGTTCATTCATCATGCTCCCCGATGATGTGGGACCCACAGCTTCGTTGCTTTGCATTGGAGGATTTTCTGGTGCTTCTAAGGTCTCAACATCTGGCAGCTGGTCAATGGGGATTTCGAGGGTTAATGAATCGTCACAGTCCATTTCGCGGTCCCATGGTTCTCGAGGGTTACGTGGAATTTCCTGAATTGTTCTGTAAACTGTTTCTCTCTCGCGTCTATTTCTATTTTTTTGTACTTCTACTTCTTTGCTGTTAGAACCATCACCTACACTCCATGCCTCGTCGATTTTCAATTCTGCATGAAACAAACAAGTATTATTGCAAAGATAAAGAACAAGATGCTATCAGCAAGAAAGTAACACTAAATACTAACAAGGAGCAGAAGCTAAGGCAAATGTACCTGGAGGCGTCTTCCATGGAATCTGAATTCTCTTGTACTTCTTCCAAGGAGGCTCCTCCAAGTTCAAAGAAGTTTCGCGTTGGTTAGATTGTTCCGATAAAGAATCATCATGTTTCCTCTGTTCCTCAAGTTGGCTAGGAAGTTTGGATAATGAATCATCAGGTTTCTTCTGTTCCTCAAGTTGATTATAAAGTTTGGGTACAGAATCATCACATGCCTTCGGTTCCTCAAGTGGATTAGGAAGTTTGGGTACAGAATCATCACATTCCTTCGGTTTCTCAAGTGGATTAGGAAGTTTGGGTAAAGAATCTTCACATTTTATCTGTTCCTCAGCTTCACTCTGCACATTAGATGTAGAAACAACTGTTGCTAAAACGGCATGTGAGCTAGCTGAAGTCAACTTGTTCTCACTATCAGACTTCCGTTTTTCAGTCTCAGACTTTATCTTTTCATCAGGTATAGTTGTCTTCCCAAGTTTATTCTGCATAAAATGAGCACGCATCTTTGCTTTCTGTATATCGTCAGCCGAGAGTGGACGGCTCTGTGTAGTAGACATAGATCTCGCCACCTGGGGATTCCTTACAGCCAATCTTTGACCTGGATGTTCCACCAACTGGACTTTCCGGCGCTCTCGTGTGTCTATAACTTCTTAAGGATACTATTGTGTGAACCAAGAAAAATAAAATAGAAAATAGAGTTTGGAAATGCATCTTAGCTATTTAAACCTTTCAATTTCATACTTGTTAGGCAGGCACAACTCATACGATTTAACCTAGATGCAAATATAAGGCCATATAAAGATCAGACTTACAAGAAAGCAACCATCAACCTTTACAGAAGATTTATATGAGCAGACGGGTGTTAGGTTCAGAATATTAATATCAATAGAGAAAGAGTTCCATTTAGTAATGATCTCGTGGAAAAGGTAAACTTACTAATTTTCATCTATCAGCTTGTAATTTTTTCCAAACAAAAATCATGTGATTATCCAGATTAAATGAGCACAACTAAGGATACGAGGCGGAAAAACACCCCTCCTTTTATTGGAGTCCTCCCCTGCTTCTGTAAGCATTTTTAGAGGCTGTGCAGTGTCCAGCATCCTGTAAAAGAAAATTAGGCTTTATAATGTGATACCAAAACAATCTAAATGGTTAAACTTGATGAGAACAGCCTGTAGAAGCTGCGTACCTAGGGGGATCAGGATTCTCACAGATGAACCTCATTGAATCCTCCTGGAGTTTCGAAAATAATATTAGCATTAACAGGGACAAGGCTTTGAACATATAAAGGTAAAGTCATACACACTTACAGCATTTTCCTTTTTTAAGTCCCATGATTCACTGTCCATAACTTCACTGATGCTGCAAATTAAAAGACAATAACTCTCAATTAAAAGTGAAATAGCACTTTTCAAGTGGACAAAAGAATGGGCTTACCTCTGTTTCAAAAGCATCTCGTCCTGTAAATCACTTGCCGATTTTACACCATTACTTTTCTTTGACAGGTTCTTCCCAAGCATCTTGCTCCACTTAGATAACATAGTCCGTGCCCTGTGTGAGATGTCTGATTTTCAAATCAGAAAATGAGCCAACTAGCACAAGAATTTCAAGCAACAAAGTTTATCATACACTGTTTTCATTTGATGGCATGCAAAATACATATTTGCCAATAATGAGCAATAAAATAGCACAGTACAAGACAATGAGATCCATGATCTAGTTTCCAACTTGATGACCAAGTCTGTGAAAACAGATTTATTAGTATCCTAAGAACCATATATTCACTTCAGCATTCCTTCAGAAAGCATAGGAGTCATTAAATACATGATACATCAACCATGTCGGTGGACAAACAAAGAGGAGAACCAAAATAGGAGTTTCTACAATCATAAGAACAAACCTGATGCTCTGTAAAACCGCAGCCTATTAACACTCTGCAATATAGCAGACATATGCCCAGGGAGAGCTTTGCTAACTGGTAAATAATCAAGTGCCTGAAAATGAAAAACTAACCTTACAGCTGTACGAATAAAGTTAAAAACCAGCAATAAATAACAAAAACTACATATGTAAGTACCTTAAGGATAACAAGCAGGACACTCGTCTGTTCTTCTTTAGCTGCTTCACTTAACCATGTTGCCAATATCATCAGTCCACCTTCGACTAAAAACCTGTAAATACATAATATAAGATAATGAGGGGAAATAAACAATTGTTAATGCATCAATT
This sequence comes from Thymus mandschuricus, assembly GCA_029379335.1. NCBI lineage: Eukaryota > Viridiplantae > Streptophyta > Magnoliopsida > Lamiales > Lamiaceae > Thymus > Thymus mandschuricus. The sequence goes on from CM057071.1 coordinate 1,017,167, forward strand.
GAATTTGAACTTGAATTGAACTAGAAATGCAAAGTACCAGTTCAGCACCGAAGGATTTGTTATTCGCAAAATCCACCGTATCAATTTAACCTGTCCAGAGAATGATTCTTCTTTCCTCATTAAGCCAAATACATTTTCAACAAAGTGCTTGTCTGAATCAGCCATGCCAGATAGCTCATCATGCTTCTTTGAAGTAGAAGGCTCTTCTTGAATACTTATTGGAACGACAGAGGCTAAAGGGATGGGTTCAGCAGTTATATCTGAACTTGAAATGGGTGTAATACCATCAGGCATCAAATTGCAGGTAGATGTATTAGCTTTCTCTCTAGACAATCTAACAAACTTTCTCACTCTAGTTCGCTGCCCAGCAAAAAAATCCCGAACCTACATATAATAGTCATTTGAACATCAATGAGTTAGTTCTAGGCTAGTAGCAGCAGTGGCAGCAGTTCTCTGCAGAAATTTCTTCGTAAACAGACAATGTACAGAAGGCAACATTTCATTCAGCTATATCTAATGTCAACAGTGACAAAGAATACTGCCATCTCATAAAGAACCCAGACAAACAACCATAGAAACGAGAAGGAATGAAGATTACAACCTGAGTGACAGTAACTCCAAACTGCGCACTTATCTCCCGAGTCTCCCTCTTGCTAATTGCATCTTTCATGGAGAACACAAGCTGCATATACTTTACAGCCTTGGGATTAAGCAAGTCTCTAGGTCTCTTTCCTGCAAAAACGAACGAATACAACCAAGGGTACGCACAAGTACATTCAGAGATACAGTATATTACAATGTAAACATGACATCCAAGGAAATATGGCGATAACTCTATCTTAATTACTGACATTTCCGCAACGTAAATTAAGTACGAGTGAAACGAAACGATTTCCAACCACGCGAAACCCATACCAATAAGAAACTAACAAAGAAGAGGTAAAAACTCACCAATTTTAATGGACAGAGCACTAGCGGCCTGCATTACAATTCCAATTAATCAGAACAATCAACCAACCAAACGAGCAAAACCGCACGAAACTGAACAGAATTAAACAGAAACAATACCATTTCCTGCGAGAGGGGATTGACGCCGGTCAGTTTGCATTGGGTGGCGACAATCTGCTGCAGCTTCTCGATCTGATTCTGGAAGAGATCCCTCTGCTCATCCAACAAGGCACCATACGACGTCGCCGGCGCCGCCGCGACTTCCATCAGTCGAGTATCTCCCGATAACTCCATCGCCTAATTCCCAAATCCAGCGATTCAGATATCACTCACATTTTGAGCTAACACATGCTGAGAGAACCGAATTGAATAGCCTCCGTCGAGGGTTATCGGGATTGGAAGAAGAAATAATCGGAATTCTGGGAAATCGATTAGGGTTTGAAGTTTTAAATTCGATTTTTATTTTTTGAGCAGAGCTCTGTAAACAAAGCGCTGGAGTTTGGCAATCAAGTTTAGCACACGCGCTCTTTTTTTTTTTCGCAATTTTTTTTAGCCTTTTACTATTTTTATAAACAGATCGTCTCATACAAATTATTATGTTAGTTAAAATGAAAAAGAAATGAAAGAATTAATCCTTACATAATGTTAACATTTTACTTCTCGTTTTTAACGTTACATCTAAAATTTCATCGCGTGTCAGATAAAAAGCAGGACAATTGATAAAATTTCGTATCGAAAAGAAACGGAACTATCGAAATAGGACGGAGTGAGTATAAATTTTACTTCCAAATGTAAAAATATTTAAAAATAAAAAAATAATAAATTTAACAAATTGCAACGTTGTGGGCCCAACTGGACGGCCCAAAATCATATTGGGCCTAGCAGCATAGCCTTACCCAGATTGGGCCAGCCCGTGGGCCGACTCACACTTCTTATTATTATTATTATTATTATTATTATTATTATTATTATTATTATTATTATTAAGGAGAGAAAATCGGGTGTAACACTCCTAATCCCTAACAAACTCAAGAAGAAAAAAAAAATCGAATTATTAAAAAATTATATTAAACCACGTTCTCCAAAACCCTATAAATATACACATCCCAATTAATTCCCATAATTCTCATCATCGCCCTCCCTCCCTCCCTCCCTAAACCCCTACTCCTAGAGAGAGAGAGAGACTCATCATCGTCTCATCCATCGTAAGCTCTTCATCGATTCAATCCTTTGTTGTTTTCTTACGTAACAGTTCGAATCTCAATTCCTCTTCTTTTCTTTCGCAGTTTTTTTGCAGTAGAATTGAATTTAATCGAGTTTGGAAGAATGAATACGATCAACTTCAACCAAGAATGGAAATCCATCGAAGAAAAGCTCGATAAACTCAAGAGAATCGTCGAGGGTTCTTCGGAGAGTTTCAAAGGGGACGAATACATGATGCAGTACACGTATCCCGATATAATTTAAATTCTCGTGTTTTTTAATTTAATTTACTGCTGAGTTTTTTAATATACATGAGATATAAACTATGGAAAACGTCTGCAGTTCGATGAGACGTCGGAGTATTCTTTTGTTATCCTTAATGTAGCATGAAAACAGAAAAGTTTACAACTTGTGTACGGCCAAACCCACTAAGGATGCCAATGAAAATAATTCCAAGCTATACAATAAATACCAGGAAATCATTGTTGAGTACATCAATTCGAGGGTAAGTTCTTCGAGTAATTAAAAGTTTGTTTAATTTTTTTCTAATTTTTTTTGTAGAATTTTTTGGTGATTCCCTTGTTGTTAAATCGCAGGTTATCCCATCTTTGAGGGATAAATCGGATGAGTTGTTTCTTAGGGAGCTTGCGAAAAGATGGCAAAATCACAGGCTAATGATCAAGTGGCTCGGTCGATTCTTCAGTTATCTCGACCGATACTTCGTGAGGAGGAGGCAGATTTCGCCTCTGCAGGAGCTCGGATTGAAATGCTACCGTGATTTGGTTCGTTTTGATCTTCTCGAGTTCATTTGCTTCGATTCACGTTTATCGATGTGTTATTTAGCTTAATTGTGTCTACTTTTGACAATGTAGGTTTATGGAAAGTGGAAGGCTACTAATGTTATCATTGATATGGTAAGAATTATAAATTCTTACCTCTTTATATGTATGTGTGTGGAGAATTTGTGATTAGGGAATTGATTATGTTCGGATTATCGTAGATTAATCGAGAGCGGGACGAGGATTTGGTAGACAAGGCGTTGTTGAAGCAGGCAGTGGATATGTACAGCGAGATCGGAGAGGATCACTATGAGCAAGACTTCGAAGTTGCAATGCTTGACGAGGCGGACACCTACTACTCTCGAAAGGCTTCTCAGTGGATCGTCGAGGATTCTTGCCCCGACTACATGATCAAGGTATGCTGTTTTCGAGTAATGTATTCGATTTGATGTAATGTAATGTGAGAAGTAGTTCGTTGATTGATCTTGTTATGTTGCAAAAGGTGGAGGAGTGCTTGAAGAAGGAGAAGATTCGGGTTGCTCAATACATGCTTTCGAGCTCTGAGCCGAAGCTTTTGGAGGTTGGGGTCGATTTTCGTTTACCGTTTTGCATAATGTTCGATTCTTCTTCGATGTGAGCTAGTTTTCATGTTTTCCGATGATTTGCTGCAGAGAGTTCTGCACCAGTTATTGACAGTGCATTGCAAGGAGCTGTTGATGAAGGAGAATTCGGGTCTTCGTGTGTTGCTTAGAGACGACAAGGTAGTCGATTTTTATCTTGCTAGGGATTCGATGGTTTTTGTTCGTGTTCGAAAATTTTAACCCTTTTTTTTCTTTCGATCGTGTGAAGATGGAGGATCTTTCCCGGATGAGCAGACTCTTCGATAAAGCTAAAGGAATGCAGCTCGTTGCCGATGGTCTGAAGCAGGTTTGTTACATGTTCGGAGATGAAATCCGGACCGTTGATTTTATGTATACGTGCCCTCGTTTTAACGGTTACGATTGGTTTCGTACAGTTTGTGAAAGATGAAGGCATGGCTTTGATAAAGCAAGCTGATGATGCTATGAGTAACAAGGCTGAGAAAAGTGGTGGAGCTGCTGGAGCACAAGCACTGGAATTCGTGTCGAAAGTCATCAAGCTTTACGAGAGGTTTTCGGGCTACGTGACCGACTGTTTCTCAGGCGAAAGCCTAATGCGAAAGGTACGTTTCAAGTTTAAACACATCGGATGTTTTATGCAGTTTCAGAAAATGCATCGGTGTTTTATGGAGTATGTTTTCGACAATGCAGGCGATGACAGAGGCCTTCGAGGTTTTCTGCAACAGAACCGTCGGGGGCTGCTCTCTGTCCGAGATACTGGCTTCGTACTGCGACGACATACTCAGGAAAGCTGCAGCTGAGAAGCTCGGAGCCGAAGCAGCTGAGGAGAGCCTCGACAAGGCGGTGAGCCTCCTCGTCTACATAAGCGACAAGGACCTCTTCGCGGAGTTCTACAGGAAGAAGCTCGCTCGTCGTCTCCTCTTCGAGAGAAGCGGTTCAGACGACCACGAAAGATTCGCTCTATCGAAGATGAAGCAGCAGTACGGCTCTGTCTTCACTTCCAAGCTAGAGGGAATGGTGAGTCCCTCCCTCCCGATTTCCGGTTCAACCGGTTGAACCAGTCGGTCCGGTCTTATGCAGTGATTTAACCCTTTCCTTTCCCTCTCAGGTTACTGATATGGCGCTGGCGAAGGAGAAGCAGAGCGCATTCCAGAGATATCTCGAATTCAGCGGAACGAACCTCGGACTAGATTTCTCGACGACTGTCATCACTGCCGGATTCTGGCCTACTTACAAATGCTGCGATCTCAACCTCCCTGAGGAAATGGTGAAGCTTCGTTCGATCACATTAAATATATCCACGATTTCATCTAACCGTCGACATAATCATAACAACAATCGATGTTACGATGCAGGCGAATTGCATACAAGTGTTCAAGGATCACACAGAGAGCATACCGGGTGGTAAGAGGAGGTACAGCTGGATCCTTTCTCTAGGAAGCTGCAACATCAAGGGGAACTTCAAGAAGAAGACGATCGAGCTAGTCGTTGGAACGTACCAGGCCACGGTGCTGCTGCAGTTCAACGACGCAGAGAGGCTGAGCTACTCGGAGATCAAGAAGCAGTTGAACATGGAAGATGATGACCTAATCAGAGTGCTGTTCTCCCTCTCCTGCGCTAAGTACAAGATCCTGAAGAAAGATCCCGACACTAAATCCGTCTCTCAGAAGGATTACTTCGAGTTCAACTCCGATTTCACGGACAAGATGAGGAGGATCAAGGTGGGAAAACGATTCGAAAATCTCTCTGGCTTCTCGTCTCTCATTTCTTATTTACTAATGTTTGGTTTTTTAGGTTGCTCCGCCTCAGCCTCGGAGTGACGAGAGGAAGAAGGTGGTTGAAGACGTGGGGGTGGAGCGGAAGCACGCGATCGAAGCAGGGATCGTTCGGATCATGAAAAGCCGGAAGGTTATGATCTATCAGAACCTGATTGCAGAGTGTGTGCAGTACCTGAGCAAGACGTTCAAGGTAAAAACATGAAATTGAGTGCAGTTTCGATTGAATTGATGAAAATTTGTTTTTTTTTTTCTGGGTTTTGATTGGATTTTGGTTATGGCAGCCGGAGGTGAAGGACATCAAGAAGAGAATTGAAGACCTGATAACGAGAGAGTATTTGGAGAGAGATGCAGAAAATCCCAACACCTTCAAGTATTTAGCGTGATGGATTGATTGATTATACTGCAATTTTGCAGCAGTGGAAGAATGTAGATTATTCCTATTTTCAGTGTAGATTAGTACTTTTTCTTATGAACAAACCCTAATTCATATTCAGTTTGGGGAAAAACAGAATTCATGGATGAAGCTAACATTTATTTCGAATATCTCGAGCTCATTTTTTTCATGTATTTTGCCCGTTGATTCTTACTTGTCAATTGTTATGAACAAACCCTAATTCATATCCAGTTGGGGAAGAAAATATAATCAAAGCTAACATTGGAAAATCTCGAGCTCAGTTTTTCATGGAAGAACAAATATAATTACTCAAACGTACCGTAATTTCAGCTCCGCGCCTGTTGAAACGGTGTCGTTTCGTGTCAATGTACGATAATAAACTCCCCCTCGCTCTCCGGTCGGCGTCGAAGACGATTCCGGCGGTGGATTTCTGGCCAGGCGGCGGCGAGATTTGGAACTCCATCATCGGATTTTCTCTATCCTCGCAGTGGAATTTCAATGGTTGGAAAAGTGAGATTCAGATCGAAGATTTGGAAAGGTGAGAAGCAAAAATGGCGGCTTTACCTCCAAAATCCACCTGCAATTTCTCAAGGCTGAATTCGGGGAAGGCGACGGCTAAAAATTCGTTACAATTAATTCTACAGTTTTTTTTTTTAAAAAAAATTAATTAACTTTTATCATGGCAATTTAAATTCACTTTTATTAGGAAATAATTGAATTTAATCACTTTAATACGAATATTTCCTTCGATCAATTAATTATTCATGGAAACAAAATTACTCCATAGTTTTCTTTTTTCGTTCATGAAATTTAATCTACTAATATTCCTGTAGTAATAAAGAATGCAACAATTTCATAAAAACTTTGTATTATCCGTTAGTTTCAATCAAACGTCTCATCTTTGTCGGGACAAAGAGACTCGACAAGTTGGAAAATATGAATCAAGAAAATTTGGCATTCTTTTCACTAAATCTATACCCACTTAATGGAGGGGGGATAAATTTTACAAGCAGCAACTAAATACACGTTGAAGAATTCCTAGCAAAATTGCCAAAGAAATAAAAAAATATACAGTATACTATTATACAGTACAACACAGCAGAATGAGATGCAAAACTTGCTACAAATAAGTCCCAACTGAAATCTCGAAACACCACCGGACTCTCCTGCCTCCATCGGAAGCTTCAAACGCGTCCCATCATCTGCACCAAGGAACGAACAATTAGCATAAAAGTGCCGTGTTTCTTTACAAAGTAGCAGATCTCTGACTTAAGAAGCAATAAATCTTCTACTGCACAAAAGGATTTTCAGAGCAAATATATAAGTCTCGGAAAATGATCTGTTGAGAATATACGGAGATCCGAAAAAACATTTAGCCCTCGTATATTATGCAGGTTCTGTTAAGCCACCTTTCATTAGCTGATTTGGGGTTTAAAATATCTATACAAGGCAACGGATCTTATCTTCAACGATGAGAAACGACTGAAAAGAGAATAGATCACAAGAACCAAGAGTAACAAAGGAGACTGGTTAAGTACCTCTTACTGTCAGCCAACAGTCATTCCGCACAGTGGTTGATATCCAGATTGCAGAATCAGCGCGTTCTTCGACTGTAGGCATAGCGACAGAGATTTCAGATAAGGGAATACCTATACGCAATTCCTTGAGAATCAGGTCCGGCAAATTTTGTAATATACGCCCTTCAGCCATCACTTCCAACTCATCCATTTTACTCTTTCCACAAGATTAAGCAACTTGTTCTACAAAAGCAAATTCTGTATGCGAAGAGCAGAAATTCTAAGATCGGACCTGCAAACATCGAAGGACAACATTAGAGTAAGAAAGGCCCATGTTACCATAATATACTGAAGCTGTCAATGGTGAATGAAAAGTTTACCTTAGGACGCAATTCAGATCCATCGATCACAATTTGCTGGATCTGGGCAAATTCATCTGGGCCGACTTTGTTATAGCGAGCCCTTAGTCAACCAAGCCTAAGGTCATTTCTTCAGTGATACACTTCATTATGCAACATTTCTTTGTTGAGAGAAAAAAAATATCGAGGCCTTTATTATCATCCATAAGCATGGAGCAAAGAATTACAAAGGCATTGCAAACTCAAATATAACTGTACAGAGATTTACAAGGGTGACATGTTAATAGAACTCATGGTCAACTGCACATTATTTGGTGAGGAAGGACCCAAAATTGGAATGATACGCTACAAGAGGTTTAACGGCCGATGGCTTCCATTGCAAGTCTCACAAGCTGCAATAAACCCTCAACATCTTGGAAGTTGAAATCAAGAGCCTTTTTCAGTGAATCGATACCCTCTTTGTGGGTTTCTCCAAGCCTACACATAGCAGTCGTGAAAGCAGTTCTTGATTTTCTAGAAGCTTCCATTGCCAAGTTAACTTCCTGTGCCTACAGAAAGCAATGGAGTAAAAATCTAGCACATGCAAACGATGCAGATTGATTGTTGTTTGAAGCCTTCCATATTCTATGTCGTAACAAATATCCAGTCATAATACTTACGAGGTTCAGAACACGCTGAAGACTAGTACGGTTCCGTGAAGTGATGATATGGCTTCCAGAAACTTGAGGAGAGCCTATAACTTTAGCTGAAGCAGCCTTATCTGCTGTTGGTTGGTGGTTCAAGTTGTCGACATCAGAGGCAGACGAAGAAGGAGACTCACCTGAACAAGGATAATCGAGAGAACTTGAAATAAATTTTTTGTTACGTGGAGTCATTACTAAAGCAGTCAAAAGTTTTTACCTACCTCATAGATTCACTTTTAAGCTGCTTAATTGGTCATAATTACACCGTATCAATTAATAGCAAAGGGTAGTTTACGTAAGTTTCTCAGTTTTAACGGTCATCTTTGGACACAAAGGAGGTGGAACTATAAATTTCTGATCTATCAGAAACTTTTTGGATGTGATGGTGCAACAATTCATAGCCCAGGCCCTACCATAAACATGTTCAAGTTATTACCCCCCGGATATATTTGCTCGATAACAGCAGGGAATCAGCAGCAGATGTGATTCTGATCTAAATCAAATTATAAAGAAGTGTGCATCAAGAAATTTACCAGGGGCAACAATTTGTAAAGCACTTTGCAACTCGTTGCGGTCCCTACTTGCGCTGCTATGTGACGAATAAACCACTCGCATGTAAGCGACCTCCACACATTTGTAGGCCAAAGCAGAGGCACCAATGTCTTTTGACTTTTCATACTCGTGAGCACAAAACCTACAAAAATGAACTTTTTAACAAACAGAAACTGCATCCAGTTGACCCATGTCCATTGATGGATTATCCACTACCTAGACTGAAGGAGATATGCATACGACACTTACCAACTTGAGTAAAATTAACTTTTGATTCTTCTTTGTTGAAGAAGAAGACAAGTTTAAGATTTGGGAGTTCAAGAGATGAGAACTGTGAAAGCATATGAACAGATGGAGGTTACAAAAACTTACTCGCAGAGTTTTGCGGTGCTACTATATATATGCATTGCGTGCAGCAGCTCATTATGCTTAGTGGCTTCACTACCTCCGGATTCCAGCAAAGAAGCTCCATGGAGAAACTTGAGGGCAGCTTCAAAGTAAAGCCCAATGCTCCCATTGGATCCAGAATTCTGCAAAACAGGATTCAGTTATGGAGAATTGAACAAAAAATAAATAAATAAATAAATAAATAAATAAATAGAAACAATGAGGAACACCGTAGTATGTATCAACCTTAAGACGATCAGCCATATGCTTGAGGTCCTTTGCTTCTTTCAAAATCGTGTTAGCAGCATGACTGGTGGAGTCCCTTCGAACAGGACTTGGAGCATCACTTCTATGAGAATTTGGGGTTGGATGCCTCATATGTTGACTGCTTGAGTTCTCAGATTTCTTTCTATGAGTTGAGGCCTTTCCTGCATCACCATTTTCCGATGCATCAACAGCCACACTTTTCGAACTAGAGACAGGAGCAGTATCGGTCTGTAATTTTGCTAATGGTGGAAGCGCGTGTGACTTTCCATTCCCACGGACTTCTGTCTGATTGCTTTTCTTGGGTAATTTCTCATTTTCATGCTCTTGTGGAAGATCATGCTTCTTATCCTGGCTTCTGAGAGCATTTTGTCCATCATGGCTGAATTTCTTTTGACTCGGTCCTTTATTGCTCTCAGTTAATGTTCCTCCAGCACCATCTTTCTTGGAAATAGATTTCTCGCCCTTACTAGGAGTCCCGGATTTCTCACTGGACTTGTTTCTTCTACTTTTTGACTTCTCTTCATGCAAATTCTTTTGATCCGAAGCATCATTTCTTGAATCAGAAGCCTTGATTTTGATCTTGTCTAAGCCAGAACCAGAAGCACGCATCTTGTCTTTAGAATGCGAAGACGAGCCTTTTCCAGATTTCTTTGAGTGAACTCCACTCTGAGATTGGTCGTTGTTTGTTTCAGCTTCAGCTTTGAATTGCTCAGAAGAACGTTTAGTACTAGCATACTGATCATTGTAGGCACCGTCAACATGATCATTGACAGTAGGAACCACATCTATTTTACCCAACGCTGGATTGGCCGCAGCAGAATCATGAAAATCATTCCTTAACTCGAGGTTCTTCTTAGCTGGTGTGACCTTATCAGCATTAGGATATCTCAGAGGGGATGAAGAAACTGATTCGACTGGTGAACCTTTAACTTCCTGCCCATTGGTTTTGGTTCTATGTGATCCCGATACCTTGGAAGAGCTTGAATTGGCAGCAACTGAAGGCTGTACAGAAGCCATATCACTTTTCAAATAATCTCCTGCCTGTGTGGAGTTCACAAACTGCTCGTCGTCTTTTGTACTTCTGTTTTTTCTCTCAGCTCCTACACTGGCTGTAGCTTTTCCTCCAGACTTGGAAAGTCTAGCTTTCTTTTCTTTCCGGCGTTCACTTTCACTCAATTCTTCTGTAAAATCACCAGAGTGCAAGTACTGTTGTTCTGAATTAGAAGTATGATTCCTAGAACTAACATGTTCTTTCGCTCTCCTCTTTCTAGAATCTCCATCATCATATTTCCCAGAAAAGAGTAAACCGTCACCTGAAGATGAAGGAACGTGCACTTCTGCATTTGTTCCTGATACCATACCTTTCATGGCTTCACCACTAAAATCCTTATGGTTATTGTACTTGTCTCGATCTTGACCAGATGTATTATTCGACAAACTGGAAGAGCGACGTCCTGCTTTTGATGAAGCCCCGCCATTGTCAGAAGTCCAATTTTCGTCATCAACATGCAATTCCTCACTCTTCATTCTTTTAGAGGCTCTAGAGCCCTCCGTATCAGACTCACGCTTGCTCTTTATCTTTACACTCATACCTAAGCAAATTCATCAGACGGCAAACGTTTAGGATGTTCAGGAAAAGAAGCTCAAAGGTCAAAGAAGATACGACTCATATGTGCACTTGACCATAGAGAAGTGCAAAAAGAACATAACTCAATATATATACCTCTATCAGAAGAGCTGACTTGTGACATTTTTTCTGCTTTAGCATCGTTAGATTTGAGCTGTCCAGATGCATCTCCAGAAGGTGGGTTTTTTACACTGTTCATTTTACTTATCTTTTCCAACATGCCAAGGTTCTTCTTCCGTGAGTTTGATGAGTTGGTGGGACCATCTAGATCTGTTGAATTTGCAGCCATTGCCGATCCATGTTTCTTCTTCCCACTGATAGTTGAAGTTGGGAGAGCAACATCTTGGTGTTCTTGAGCCGGATGCCTAGAATCAGCTGAGGCCATCCCCGCTGAAGTTACGGTGGAACTATATGGCTGAATGCCTTGAACATCAGTAGGAGGGACATTAACTGGAGCAACAGGATGGTAAAGGGCACTTAAAGCATTAGTCGTCTCCTCCTCTGGGATGCTACAACGGTTCATCCCAGGCCTGTAGAAATAGGGAAAAGGTGAGTTTTCCATATTGAAGAACTTCAATACACGCGGAGAGGCAGTGTTGAAAATTTTAGATCAACGATAGTACTGGTAATTACGGAGAGCATTCTGAAAACAGCAAGTCACATAACAAAATCCCAAAAGAATGCATATTAAAACGATAGAACTTACAGCCAGGTAAGCATCCTACAAAGCCATTTATCTGGAAGACTTTTAGGATTAGTGCCGAGTGGAAGTAGTCTCCACTTTTTACACTTATCGCATAAAACCCAATCTTCCTGGACTAAGGGAACTGTTCCGGTTGGAACTTCAGAACTCAGACCATTTTCATGGGGAGGAACTGAACGAGATGCGGGTTTGGCATATTTCTCTAGTGTTTTCTCGGGAACTCTGCCAGTATGCATTTCTCTAGAAATGTTATGATCTTTGCCAGAGTTCCGTTTTCCAGCAACCTGAAGATCTTTCAACCTTCCTGAGGATGTCATTTCCCCAGAAACTGATTCATTGTCATCATCATCGGATTCTACAACTCCAAAAAAGTCCTTATGTACCTTATCGAGATCAAGAGCATCATTTTTAGGTATGAGACTATTATTAGCATGAGATCCCTTCCCACTTTTCGGAGGCAGAGAAGACTCAAGCATTAACTCGCCTTTTGCAATGTGTGCACCTTCAGAGCCTTTATTTTGAGCCTCGTTTTGTTTCCTCTTCCCCCCAGTAGATGATTTCTCAAGAGATGATTCCACACCTTCCTCATTAACTGATCCTCTCTGAGTAACTAACTGTTTCAAGGGTTCAGTCGGCTCAGCTACAGCAGGAGCTTTTATACCCTTGGAGGCATTAGTCTCTGACTGGTCTAAAGCATGAGGCTTTCCAATAATATTTCCTTCTTTAAATTTACCACCCGACTTCTCAACTCTGGTAGTATCCTGAGAAGGTGCACTCTCCAAATGTTCCTTCTCGATGAATGGGGAATATGATTGTCGCTTCATCCCATCTTTTACGGAAATTGTCGCAGAGGACATATCCTTTGAAGGATCAGCAACAGTATGCTGAGAATGCGATAAAAGTGGAAGTTTTAAAGCATTTGAGACAAGCTCGTCATACCCAAACGGGTCAACATCAGCTTCTTTTTCCTTCTTCGAGGGAGAAACATTATTATCCAAAACAGCATTATTTTTCTGAAATGATGATTCCGTGAAGTGATCATCATCCTTTTCAAATGAGTTCAACCTTTTCTGCTCAGTGACTTTGTGGTTGCTCCTACTAGAAAGAGAACCATTCCCTAGCAGCACGGACTTTTTGCTTGTCCTGTCGACTGGTTTAGTTTCACTTTTTCCCCTGAACTTCTTTTTCTCCGTAAGATGAATCAGATCCTCAGATAGAGGGGACAGAAGCAGTTCCCCAGAATAGGATGTCATAACCTGCTTGAGCACAGAAGTGACGAGAAGCTCAGGGATTCGTATAGATAGAAAAATCCAACGAAAAGTTATTAAATGATGAAGCAACAACATTACCTGAAGAATACTGGTGGGTGATTCATCGGGCACATCCAATATTTTACCATATTGCCCTTCACTAGTGGCAGGACTGTCGTCCATCGAAGACGTTGGTGAACCAACAAGACCAAGTCCACTGTAGAGTTCAGCATTCTGCCGTGTTGACAAATTTTCAGAGCCAACCTTGATCCGAACTTTCAGCGTTCTCTGATCATTTACAGATTTTTTATTTTTTCCACTTTTTAAGTTTGATTCTTCAGTGTGCTTAGATTTCAAGTAGCCATTGCCTTTCATGGAACTTCCCACTGACACAGATTTTCCCGTAGGGGCATGGAGCCTTGTTGATGGAGAAGCACTTGATGAAGCTAAAGAATTCTGCCTTTGATCCTAATTTAGAGAAAAGTCAATAACTCGATTTAAACTGTTCTAGCGTAGGACTAAACTTTTTAACAGTGTTTTCCAGATAGAGTGAAGGAAAAGATTCGTTGAAATAGATTTAGACGTAAAATATCTGATACCTCTGTATGTGCCTTTCTTGGGGATCTCGGTGACTCATAGTTATGAGCCTCTGCCGGACTTTTTGTATGGGACCATGACGGACTGCGCTGATAAGTAGGTAAAAACGAACCATAGCCTCCAAATTTTGCCCCTATAACGTATTTGATTAATACTCCACATTCTACACGAACCCACAGTTACATGACTGGTTGTACTCTTTTCGACTTACCCAAATTCTCAGCCGAGACACCACCTTCAAAATCTTTCTGGAGATGACCCAGAAACCTATGGACTTTCTCCTCCTTTAGAAAGAACACAAAACGAGGAATGTAATGTCAAGCTCATTGTTACAGAAAAACAAAAATGACAATCCATAAAGCAAGCTTCATATATAGCACCGAAGCGCCCTAATTCTACCATCCTCATCAGTTCACAAAGATGGATTGAAACTAAACATTAAATGCCCAGTCGATATTCTTGTCATCTAATAAGCTACTTCCATCGATCCTAACTAAACACTGTTCTGATTCAAACCCAAAACAAGGGTAACATCTACGAATTATACATAAGCACATATCGAATGCATAATTACACATCAAACAATAGCAGCTACTAGCTCATGTTCATTAGCATCAACAATCCAACTATTCCATGAAGTATAAACCCATCTCCAGATTGAGATAATACCCCCAAACATTAAGAACAGCACAGCTCATCGACCAATTCGACGAATCAATCAACTATAACCACTTCACCAACAACTCACAACTAACAACAAGATCAAATAATTACAAATTAACACAACATTCATTGGTACAGAAAATTAAAAGAGGGTATTGATTCAAGATCCTTACAATGTAAGAGAGAGCAATATCAGGGTCAATGGTGGAATCTTCTCCCTCCTCTTGATAACCAAGAGCCTCTCCTTCTTCAAGCTCAGTTTCTTCCATCTCTAATCCCAAACCTATCCTCTTTCTACCATCTCTACTACCCACAGATATCATCACACACACAAAGGAAAAAAAAAAATCAAAATCAAGGGAAAAAACAAATTACTAGCAAATTAACAACATAAACTCCCTAAAAAAGTGAACTTTTCTTCCTCCCACCGTTTACTTTTTTCCGCCAAAAATCTCAAAGGCCTGTATACAAAATTGAGAACCCAGAAAAACCCTTACGCGATTCCCCCCTGATCAGAGCTAAACTTCGATTTCCTCACCTAACGAAGAGAGAGAAAGAGAGGGAACAAATAGCTTATTTTGCTTCAGCCAATATCTCTGCGCGTGTACCAATCCACACTCGAGGGGAAAAAGAAATTCGACGAATTTTGAATAATTTCGAATCGGGGCAGCTCGATTGATTCACGTATCGTGGAAATTGGATCGTGTTATGCGATCTCTGAAGCTCAAAGCGATGAGCAGGAAAAAAGAAAGTAGAGAGAGAAAAACGTTTTAGAGAGAGAGAGAGGAGAGAGAAAGGACTCTGGTTTCAGCAGCCGCGTTTGTTTCCTTACTATTTTGATTTTGATTTAATTTTTTTGTTTCGGTAAAAAAATATAAACGAAATTGGGAAAAAATTTAGCTTTTTCCAGAAAATTTACGAATATTCTAAATTCTTTTTTTATTTGTATATTTATTTTGGAAATAACTGTTTTCTTACTTTTAACTGCAGTAAATTATTTCTGTTTCGACCCGACCCAACTGCTAGATAACCCCAACGGAATTACGCCACGCGTTTCTCTGTGCGCGTGTGGCACGCGCCGGCCTAGATTTTCTTTCCTTTTCTAGGCTATTCATTCCTTGGGTATATTTTTTTTAATTAAATTAAAATTATGAGAGTATTTTAATTTTAATTTTAATTTAATGTATTATTCAATCAAAAATTAATTAGCAAACTCATTTTTCCACTTCAATTGTAACATTTATGAATATTCCACATGTCCATTAATAATGTCTCGCTTTCTTAGCATATAGCTTGCGTGTATAAATCTCAAGCGATACACTATTAATTAGACGAGGGTAATATTCGGTAACGTAATATTGATGAGATCAAATTCTAACATTAACTAAATATCTTCCAATTCAGCTCCGATTGTATATTTCGACAATCGCACTTTCCACGTTTAACCTAAATCTATCGAAGGTAAATTTATCAGGTTAAATTTATATATTTTTTAATAAAAAAATTATAAATATTTAAAATGATAAATAAATTGTTAAACCGTTGGAGTTATCAAAAAAAAAGTGGGAATTTATTTGGCATATTACAAAATGGGCCCCACTTTTGGTTGCAGGTAGGCTAGAAGAAGAAGCCTAGAAGTGTCTTAACAAAGTTATATTGCGCATTTACCAAAATACCCCCAAGCCCATGTGGCCATGGTGCTGACACCCACTAATTTAAGCCCATTTTAATCGGAATTTTGCCCCAATTTGTAATTATTTTTCCAATTAATTTCATATTGATTTTAAATTATTTTATAACTATTTTTTCTTTCATTATTTTGTGTTATAATAATTAATTTCTTTATTACAGTTTGGGCCCTTTAACTGTAAAAAGATGGGCCCGGCCCGGAATGTAAGAGATTTACAGCCCTAGCCACAGAATTTATGTACACTGACAAAAACAAAAACTGTAAAAGGAAATTTACAACAAAATCTATGGTTATATTATGAATTAATGTAAATTATGAATTTGGAATAATATTTTTTCTTTTGAGGAGAATAATAAATTTCACTACTTTATGTACTTGTCATGTACAATAAATAATTATATTTATGTGTACGTGTGTTGGTCTAATAGTAGGGGTTAAGATTAACCTATCGGACCTGAAAGGTTTCGAGTTCGAGTTCCCGTTGTACGACCTTTAAAATTTCTGCTGTGAAGGATATGAAAATTGAAGAACACATTCATTTAATTATTTGAATATTCCATGCGATATTCTTAAATTAATATACAATCATCAATGATTTGCTTGCAAAATCTCTAATATTATAGTGCACCATCACCACATTAACCCACCAAATATGTTTTTTTAAATCAATATTTAATTTCAAGTCCTTGAATTTAAGTCCTACCTACTCACATATACTTTCCCATTTATCAACAAATACATTAAAATAAAAGATCACATTATCTCATTACTAATTAGTAATTGGCTAATTGCACAACATGTTTCATCTTAAATCATCTCATCATTTCAAATAATAATTTTTATGTGATACTTTAATTCATGTCTCCTTTTATCATTGAGCTATATATTTTCAATTTACGTCGATTTTAAAACATTAACAGGAAAATTTAAAGATTGTGTCGATATGGAACTCTATTACGGTCAGAAGTATAAAATGTTGGGTCCCTTATAAAAAGCCAAGTTGCTATTTTGGTCCTTATCTCTTCATTCCCTTTTGATTTTTTCCATTTTCTATTTTTTTTTAGTTTAACCAAATTACCAAATGTCATAATATTTTTCAATACCCCTTTTAAAAACTCCCATGCACAAAATACCCCTTTCTTAAAAAGCATGTACAAACTACCCCTTTTACCATTTTACAATTAATTTTAATATGCATTTCTATTTTTCCTTTAATTTTTTACCTCACTCACTTTGAGGTGAGGTGAGTTGATGTATGGAGATGTGACATAAATTTTGTCAAGTGTTGTGTGAGTGGCAAAATAATGAACGAACAGTGTACAATCGATGCATTATTACTGCACTTTCCATTCAATTTTGTTCAGTGATGAACAGTAATAAAGATGGTATCCTATGTAAAATTTTTCAATATATAGCTGCACATCGTAGCTGAATTCACAATTGAAAAAAAAAATTTGCATTCGACTTCACCGGGAAAAAAAGCTCTATTTTCGTGGACGAGCAAATACAAGGAAAAGACAATCACATTCCGATATTAAAAGGTACGTCAAGAAGAATTAGAAAGGAAACAGTGTTACAAATTTTCCGGGCGTAATAACGCCGGAGAAAGTTGGCCGGAAAATGCATCACGCCGGCAGCACATAACGCCGGCGTGATACATTTTCCGGCCACTTTCTCCGGCGTTATCTTGGCCAAATTTTTTAATTTTTTTGTTTGTTACATGTGTGATACTATATGTTTTCATATCATCAAGTTTTCGAGAGCTATAAAAGAATGATATGTTATACGTATATTTTTTTTTTGTTTTTTATGTATATGAAGAGTGTTTTTTGATATTTTTTTTGCAATGTATGGGCCGGAATGCTCATACCGCCGGCGTTATGTCACGCCGGCGTTATGTTCATTCCGGCGTGATGTCTCCGGCGTGAAATGAGGTATCGTGTAGAATGAATTATTCTGTTTCATTTCGTATACTAAATTGTTTCATTTAACAATTTTTTTGTAATGTATGAATTATTTACCGAGAATTATTGTTTTTTTTTATGCATATTAAGAGTTCTTTTTATATTTGTATGTGGTATGTAAGTAAATTAAACCAAAATATAGCATATTAGGAATAAATGAAATGAAATAAGAAAATATGTTGATTTCACGCCGGAGTTATGTGGCCGGAATAATCATACCGCCGGTGGGTGAACACGCCGGCGTGATAGGTTTTTCCGGCCAACTTTTCCGGCGTGATTTTTTCCAGTACCCTTATTTTAGTATGCTCTATTGATTTTGACATTACTTGTTCTCATACATTGATTTAATTTCTCCGTATGATTAATTCGAGTTCATTTTATATTGTAGATGGATGTAAAAATCAAAGCGTATTACGGAGGTGAATGGGATGGAAGAAGGTACAAGAATGGCAACGAGGTCGATTTTGTGTGGACCGAAAGTGATCTCACACTTTATGGGTTGAGATTTATGGTAGCTCAGAATTGCTACCTAGTCGGTAGTGATTTTGATATGTACTATTTTACGATATCCGAGAGCACAGGACGTACCAGGAAATCGAAGTTGCAGTCGAACGCGCAAGTGGTTGAGCTATGCACTAAACACCTCAGCCCAGAAGTGTACGTGATTATCAAAAACGGAGGGTCGTCTTCACATGTCGGTGGTTCGTCTTCACACGTCGGTGCTTCTTCTTCGTATATCCCACAATTCGACCCGTCGTACCAGGAACCGTCTTCGTTCGAATTCGGCAGCACATATGGCAACACGGATGATTTAAATTCACAGCTCGATGATATCGTAGAGAACATCAATTCCGCACGTTAGGATGATGAACAGGTGTATCAAGTCCACAACCTCGGAGGCAGTTCGTCTCATCATGCCGCAAACGCTCGTGGCGATCAAATACCCGACCAGAATTATACATCAGGAAGGGGTGAGCAGGAGGATCCGAACGAAGATGATGTCTTGCGCGACGACGATGATGATGAGGATGAATATGAGCCGTCGCTTGAAGTCTCCACCGAGGACAGCGATCAGTCGAACGCGTGGGGTGAAGGAAGGCAAATTCCTAGGGCCCTAATGGCCGAGTGGACCGCCTGGATAGCTGAAGAAGGCGGGTTCAACAGACTGTTGGCTATGATGTTTCCAGACCTGCACGGTAGGAGCCAACCGCCTCTGGATACTGATACGGAGCACATGAGGAATTGGTTAGTGCCGAAGGCCCCACTTCAGCCTCTGGAATCTGCGGCGTTCAACGAGGAGGACCGGCATATCGTCGATCTGCGGCGTGGTGCATATTTCAAAAAAGCAAGAAGGATCTGTATACCGCCGTCGGTTTGTGGCAGATGGAGAGCAATAAAAATTTCTTCCCCAGGTGGTCGGATACGATTAGGCTGGTGTTCAGATGCACGTCGGACAAACGTTGCCTCTTCAACATTCGTGCCACAAGCAAGGGCGATAATTGGATCATTTTAGTGTTTGAACCCGAACACACATGCGGGCCCAATACTGGGACGGTCGAAAGAAAGAAGGTCCGATCTAAAGTCATCGCGGCGTACTTTGCGAAGAGGATCCTACGCGACTCCGCGATAATGAAGCCTAGGATCATTGAGCACGAGCTGCTCACGTCGTTCGGCATTAAGGCGAGTTACGACGTCTGCTTGAGGGCGAGGAATCAGGCCGTGGAGATTATCTACGGGAAATACAAAGAGTCGTTCCAAGATCTGCCCGCCTACCTCCATGCTCTCGAGACATCCAACGCCGGCACAGTCACCGATCTCGACATAGACGAGGAGTCCCAATTTCGAGGGGTGTTCGTTGCCCTCTCTGCCTCTATAGCGGCGTTCAAATACGGGTATATAAGGCCGGTTATATCCGTCGACGCCACGCACTTGAAGGGCAAGAACAGCGGCGTCATGTTCGTAGCTGTGGCGAAGGATGCGAACGAGCAACTATTTCCCTTGGCATACGGCGTGGGGGTCAAAGAGAATCACTACTGTTGGACTTGGTTCATGAGGGGTCTGAGGAGGGCTTATGGGAACTTGACTGACATGCTGATTGTCTCTGATCAGCACGGTTCGATTGAGTATGCCGTAGCTCAAGTGTTTCCGGAGGCGCACCATGGGTTGTGTTACTACCACCTGAGTCAGCACATGACATACGGCATGGTTATCGGTGCCATGTTCCAACAAGCTGCGTACACGTACGATCAGAGAGAATTCCACAGCATCATGGCATCGATGCTTAACACCAACCCCGACGCGTACAATAAGGCTATGGGGAACGGACCCGCTAGGTGGGCTCACAGCATGTGCCCCGTTCGCCGATTCAGTACCCTCACGTCGAACGCCGCAGAGTCTTTCAACAATTCCCTCCTTTGGGCACGTCGACTGCCTATAGTTGCTTGCCTCGATGCTGCGAAGCTCGTTATCGAGAAGTGGTTCGACGAGAGAAGACTCAAGTGTCGCAACGACACACATCCCGTCTGTGAAGAGGCGCGGCGAAAGATCGGAGTCCAGATAGAACATTCGCAAAGGTACAAGGTCAAACGGGTCAGCCTCGACGTGCCGCATTTCAGAGTGCAGACACTAGATAACGTATACCACGTGGACTTGAAGACCATGTTGTGCGACTGCAACAGATGGCAATTCGATTGCATACCGTGTGCACACTCGATCGCAGCAATGACGTAAGTTATAATTTTTGAACTCAAGTATTAAATATTTCGTGTAAGGATTGACATTTATTTATTTCAACAGGGAAAATGGCCAGGCTGTAGATCAGTACATTTCACACTACTACAGGAGGGACAACTATGTCAAGATTTACAACCGGCAAATATTTCCAGTTCCCAAAAAGGAAGAGTGGACGGTGCCGAGTGCGTGGGTTGGTGTACAAATTCTACCCAATCCGTACGAACGGCAACCAGGGAGACCACCGGAACGTAGACGGAGGGCGGCACACGAAAGGACAATCAGGCGTGCCCCTCGGAGATGTCGTCACTGCGGCGAACAACACCGTGCAAGACAACCCTGTGCTAACCAGCACGACTGATTAGCATCGAGAAGTGGATTGTTTAATTCAAAACTCGATTATCAAATGTTTATTCAATGTTTATGTTCGTCGT
The DNA here is from genome assembly GCA_029379335.1 of Thymus mandschuricus. Taxonomy (NCBI): domain Eukaryota; kingdom Viridiplantae; phylum Streptophyta; class Magnoliopsida; order Lamiales; family Lamiaceae; genus Thymus; species Thymus mandschuricus. The sequence continues at coordinate 1,038,291 of CM057071.1, forward strand.
TTTAGTCATTAAGTGATATTAACAGAATTATTTATCATAATAATAAAAAAAAAAACACCATGATTGATTCATTCCGGAAGTTCACGCCGGAGTAATAACGCCGGAAAAGCCATCACGCCGGCGTCATGTTTCCCCGGCGGTATTGTAGCTCCGGCGTTAAGTCTCCGGCGTGAAATTTTTCATTTAATTCATTTTATATATATTTTTTCATTTTTCTTTTATAATTAGAAATATAATGTACATGACTTAAACGATTATTCATTTCAGATTTAAAATTTTCACCACGATTGAACGAAATTCGAAACGCGCATTCGAATTGTAAAAATTAGCAAACATTAAAATCAACGTCAAATATTATCCGCATAACCAAATATTCTTGTTGCATACGACCTCTTATATTTGCAACAGTTATTATTTGCGGCCTCTATGGAGGGACTCCCGCTGATTAGATGCTCCACGTTCAAGCAAGCAACCACTCCACTGCATCTTGGATGCTGACTCGTAATCAGGCTCTCTTTTTTCCGAAAGACCGCTGTAAAGCCCATCTCTTCAGGTTTGGGTTTAGTGAACCCGTAGACGTTGTTCTCATAATAACCGCCGGCAAGTAACCAATAGGACATAAGAACAATCAACGGACCTAAATCCTTCTTCACAAGCAATTTTCCAGCGGCGTCCAAGTCCCAGTACGCTGGATCCATCACATGAAGTTGTCTGACCTTCAACCACACATGAATCGAAATAAACCGATCTCCTTGAACAACCCACGGCAAAATAACCTAAACAGGGACGAACGAGACATAAATTAACATATGAACAAAGAAGGTATGCAAAAAACCATAGTAATGAAAATAATTGTTGCGCGGAGTACCGTTTCTGCGTTCCACCAGTTCGTTGTTTCGAATGTCGGGTTTATGTTACGAGGCAGATTGCATAAGTATTCCGATGGATTCCAGTTTTCCACTATCCAATCGTGCTTTATCAGCGGTGTGTTCTTACTCCGCCTCAAAACATCCCCGTGCATAACGCGTTCATATGAAGCCTTCAGATCCACCTAAAAAAACGAGTAACACGTTCAAGCAATTTAATTGGGATGCAGAAGTAACACTTTAATATCTTTAATCAGATCCTAGATACATATTAAACGTAATATGCATCGAGATACAATTGAATATTGATTTCACGCCGGAGACATCACGGAGGAATCCTCATAACGCCGGCGTAATCAGTTCCCGGCGTGATCAATTTCTCCGGCGTAATTCTCCGGCGTGAAATTTGTCCCGACGATTTATAAACTACTTTGAATAACTTATTAAATTTCAGGCCATAATTCATATGATAAACACTCTAAGATGGGTTTGTACGAACATACCATTACGTGCGTGTTGAGTATCATGAGATGGCCATTCACGTATTGCGGAAAAACTCGCGTCCCTTCGTGGAGTTGTTTACGAAGAGTCATCAGGGCCAAATCCATTTGCTAGTACATGAATAAAAATTGATTAACCACACAGTACAATAGATCAAGCATATTTCAAAAAACACGTACTAGAGCGTCCCAAGGTACCCCGTCATTCACCATCTGCTTGAGGACTCCGATAGTAACTGGTGCTATCTGATCAGGTACATGCTTGAACTCGACGCCGTAGGGTACTTTCAGGTACCAATAGTTGAAATTAGAGACCGTTTGTGACTTGGGCCATGCTGGTTCAGAAGTCGGTATATAATCAGACACAGCCTTCAGGACGACGTCCCCAAAACCTGATGACTAATTCACAAAAAGTTATCAGATTTCTACGCCACATAACAATAAATAAAAGCATTGGCGGATACAATACCTGACCACGTTCAATCCGCAAAGTCGATGAACGAGCTGGATCGCGAACAATAACATTTGGCGCCGTAGAAGTAGTATAGTCGGCGCTAGAGATGTTTTCTGGAAGTGAAAATCGCCCCGGCTGAAAGTCTTGGTACGTGGAGTATTGCGTGTACTGCGTGAAGGGGGGGATGTACGTCGACGACTGCAAAATAATGTTGAATACACATTTAACGTCAAATGTCGAAATAAACTCGTAATATTAAATACACGTGTTGTTCAAAATGAGGCACACGAACATCCAAATAAAAGTAATAGAATATAGAATAAGATAAAAAACAATAAGATAGAACATACTGCCGAAATCACGCCGGAGAAATATGGCCGGAGAGTACATCACGCCGGCAGTGAATAACGCCGGCGTGATATAAATTCCGGCCATATTTCTCCGGCGGGAAAAAAAATTATGCATATCCAATCCAGTTTTTAATCTTATTATACAGAAATGGAAACACAAAAAACAGTTTAAACTACAAAATTATTTCCCAACCGATTTTACCTGTCCCGTAAAAGCATCCCATGCGGCCTCGAGCGAAGACGAAGCCTCCGGTAACGACCCGAGCGTAGTGTAGGGCTCAGAGGGTCCACTGTCTGTGTACAGCGGGAGTGTCGTGTCCCGACGGTCACCGACCTCGGCCGTCACGTACTGTATCCCGGAGCTCCTAGAACCTCCTGCTCCGGTAGTCGCAGCACCTGACGGGCGTGCTGAAGAAGGCCGAGCCGATGAGACAATCGGAAGACGCCCACCACGAGCGGATCCACGGCCTCGACTTGGTTGGGAGACCGAACGTGGAATACTTGAAGACTTGCAGCTGAACAAGGCCTTCACCTCGTCGAACATAGTTTTCACCTTGTCCATGAAGCCTTTAAGCTTCCTGTCGATCTCGGCATTCTGCTCGGCTATCTCCTCCCTCATGATCGCCCTTACGTCATCGGGCGTCGCGTATTGGGGGACATCGTGACCCCTGCTGCCGCTCGAAGATGCCTCCCTCGGACGTTTTCCGGGATCGCGCCTGCTCCCAGATCCCCGGCCCGATGTGTGCTCGGCCTGGTCCTCACCCATGTATGCCCGACTCTGGGTGCTCCTCCTCGGACGTCCTTCCGACGTATCAAGTATGTCGTCGGGGTCGTGCAACGGTTGCCGTGGGCGTGCCTCCGGTGGAAACTGAGCGGTGTCTCTGGTCGCGTGGACCGGCACGTAGAACGGTACGTCCGCCGGATTCGGGACCAGGGACGACAGAAAGTACTCAAGTTGCTCCTCCCACGGGGTCGGCTGGATGTTACCGATCGTATAACGAGGATCGTCGACGACTGCGAAGAACTGTTCGGCGCTCATCTTAGCCCGCGGGCTCACGCGGAATTTCCACCTCAAACACCTCGGGTAGAGGTCCTCGTCCTCAAGTGTCCCCACGCAGTCAGCCATGCCTCCGATCACTTCGTATCCCCACACTATCAAGGCCCAAGCCGGCCCGTAAAAGTGGTAGGTAGGATTGTCTAAGGCGTGCTGGACGTAATACCTAAGGGTGATGTAACTGTATGCACCCCAAGGAAACCGTTTGAACTTCGCCGGATTATCTGCCAGATGCCACAGCCAGGGGAACGGGGTGGATTTGATATCGTGCCCCAGGACGAAGGTATTGGCAATCAACACATTTGCCAGTCCGAGCAGGGTATCATGATCGTCCTGAAAGTATTTGGGGTCTGTTTTGATCAGAGACAACAATTCCCCCCCCCCCAAGCGCCTTCCTTTGCGACAAATCCTCTTGTGGAGTTTGGACTTATTCGGAATCGTATGGTGGTTCGGATCCCACGAGCTTTCGCCAAAACGCAGCCCTGTCACTAGGGCAAAGTCGGGGGGAGTAAGCTCGACTAAACCTCCTTTTATGGCGAAAAATATGCCTCCGTCAATATTAACAGCTCGACAGACGATGCTGTGAACCGTAAGGGCATACGTATTCCCCGGGCGCCACTCCAAAAAATGCCCGAAAGGGCCTTCTTCCTTGAATCGTGTGACCAGTGGTTCATCCCCTGCCGCTAGTAAAGCTGTCTCCACATACTCGAGAATATTAGTTCTGTGGTAAAGGTTCACGGTGCAGCGTTGGTCGAAATAGTTCGGACGACGTAGACGGGCGGCATTCGCGCCACTCGGGACAAGAGCCTGTTTAACGAAAACATAAAACGTTTAGTAATGAGAATCGACTCCAAATGCACATACCAAAACAAATACAAAATTTAAAGGCACAAAAATAGGGAATATTAGAATTAAAAAATTCGGGTGAAAATCACGCCGGAGAAACCCTGCCAGAAAACGGATCACGCCGGCGTGAGGCGTGATTTTCACCCGAATTTTAAATATTATTTCTTTCTATATTTTGAGTCCGATAATTTTTAAAAACTAATACTACAATTTTTTTTAAAATCTATTTTTAAACATATACATATATAATTGTATCAACACAAATATAAACAAATTTGCATAATAAAAATCATATTATAACATAATTAAGAAATTAAAATAAATATAAACATATTAGTGAAAATCACGCCCGAGAAACCTTGTCGGAAAACGTATACCGCCGGATATATATCACGCCGGCGTTATCGATTTTCCGGCAGGGTTTCTCCGGCGTGATTTTCACTCGAATTTTAAGAATATAATTTCAGTCTATATTATGAGTCCGAATATTTTTTAAAACTAATACTACAATTTGTTTAAAAAATTATGTTCAAACATATACATATATAATTGTAACAACATACATATAAACAAATTTGCATACTAAAAATCATATTATAAAATAATTAAGAAAAAAAATATCATTTAAACATATTAGGGCCTATCACGCCGGAGAATGTCGCCGGAAAACAAATAACGCCGGCTAAAAATAACGCCGGCGTTATGGACTATTCCGGCGACGTTCTCCGGCGTTTTTTTTGCACGTAATTTTATTTTATTTTTTCCTACTCATTTATGTATACATATATTTTTTTAAACATTCGATTATATTTTTTTCCTAAACAATTATTAAGATCATATATACTACATTATAAGATGCACAAAGATTGGAATTAGGGCATATATAACAATAAAAATACAATTACAATTCATAATAATGGGGGAAACGTACCATTTTTGTTAGTTAAGGAATTCGGTGTTCGAGGGGTGTTCGTCTCCGGCTTCGTCTCCGGTGTGAATACTATTGTTTCCGGCCAAGCTCCGGTCTACAAACCCTTCAAATTACATATTACGAATTAATTAGCAAATAAATCTCATAATTATTGAATAATTCGAATTTAAATTTGAATTCGAATTAGATGAGAAAATTTTCGAATTAAATTTGAATCTAAACATATAATATAAAGATTATAAATTAAAAATACATACACGTAAATACGTAAAACAATAAATAGGACCACGCCGGCGTGATGTATTTTCAGGCGACAGTTCTCCGGCGTGAACCTGGCCAAAAAATCCTATTTATTTTTTTACATAGAATAATGTACTTATTTAGTGTTACCTAGTTGTTTTCGACCGTCGACGGGATTCGAAGACTTCTCCGGTGTCGGGACGGGTGGCCGGCGCGGTGGATGGTTGCCGGAAAAGAGAGAGAGAGATGGGAGAGAGTAGAGAGAGACTTGAGAAAGATGGGAGAGATGCCGGAAAAAAATTTCCGGCCGGTGGGACGTCTAGAGAGAGAGGGCCGAGAGAGAGAGAGTTGAGAGAGAGAGAGAGCTGAGAGAGAGAGAGAGTTGGGCGTGTTGGTGTTGCTGCCGGCAACACCCTTATTAATAGGGGGGTGGGGTATTTGGGTGAATTATTAATGTTTTTTTTTGTCTTCTTCTTGTTTATTTGGGAATCAAATCCCCATTCCCCATAGAGTAAAAAAAAACATCACAAACTCCCATAATTAATTTCCATTATTGATTTAAATTTATTTGAATAAGTGGGACCCACCTCAATTAAATAATAAAAGGGGTATTTTGTACATACTTTTTCATGAAGGGGTAGTTTGTACATGTATGTTCTCAAAAGGGGTATTAGAAATTTCTACCCTTACCAAATACTCCCTCCGTCCTCCATTTAGTGACGTTAATACTATATTGGGACGTCCTCCATTTACTGACAATTTCCATTTTTGGACGTAGACCCCACAATCACTTTAACACTTTAACGCTTTATACATCTACTTTTTATTATTTTAATATTTTAATACTATTAAACAATTCAAATGGACCCACAATTATTCCACTTTAACACTTTAACACATTAATTTATTATTATACCATAAAATGCGAAAAAACGTTTGCCCAAACTCCCTCCGTCACTAAATGGAGGACGGAGGGAGTACTATTAAATTTTTCCCTTTTCTTTTTTGAATTACAAACTCAACTTTTGTGGTCAAAGTCAGATACTTGAACAATTCAGAATCTTGTTTCTACTTCACCATTAAATGAAAAGTCACTAATAAAGTGCAAATTTGAGAGAAAATAAAATGTGAGACTAGTCTTTGCTTTTTCAATATGGGCCCAGAAGAAATGATACAATACAAGCAAAAAAATCCACAAAGTTTGGTAGAATATAACATAGTTAGAGAGAGAGAGAGAGAGAGAATATGCTGAAAGTAGAAACTCAGAATAACTTAACCATATTAGTTAGTTAACCAACCCAGAATTAGTTATTACTTTCCAAATTTGAATTCTTGATCTTACTGTTTGTACGAGAGAGAGAGAGAGAGAGAGAGAGAGAGAGGCACGGTTTCACCTCGAAGGCCCTTGGAACTGATCGCGTAGCGCCTCGTATTTCTTCAGCTCAGCCAGTGATAGCGAAGGCGATAAATCTCTCAACACCTTCAAGGCATGAATATGAACATGAACATGAACATGAACAGGAACGGAAGTGATAAAGAGTTAAAACGATTAAGATGATTTTTAACAGCAAAGATCAGAGTTTAACTGGTAAATAGTTTCTTCAGCAACAATTGTAGTACATGATTATTCCTAGACGTATATCAGGATCGTACCTCAATAAAATCCTCGTATTCGACAACAATGGCCTCGGGTTGATCAGGCGGGTGTGAATCTGGATCATCAACAGATACCTACAAAATGACAAACTCAAGTATCTGTAAATAGAAAAGACAAATATGCTGCAACAAAAGAGCTGGCCTGAGCTTGAAATAATCTAATGACATAATATCAGAGAAACTATTCAATGATGCCTGTTGATAAACCAATAAACGGTCAAGCTCGAAAACTTACTTTTCGTTTTGCAGCATGGAACCAAGCATCCGCGCAGAGGGCATACATATCGGCCCCAGTGAAATTCGGAGGGCATTTCACAGCAATCTCGTATAGTGAAACATCCTCATGCAATTTAAACTTCCGAGTAAGTGCCTTGAGTACTCTGTGAAAAGGGAGTTCGGACCCATAAATTAATACTACTAGTCAAGTTAGAATGAGAAAATGAAGAATCGGAGAGACAAAAACCTCTCCCTATAAGATGCTTCGGAATTAACACCAACATAGAGGAGCTTGTCAAATCTGCCTGGCCTCAAAAGGGCTGCGTCGATCAGATCAGGCCTATTACTAGCCCCAATTATAAACAAGTCCTATATACATCAGAACGAAAATTAAATGAAAAAGTAGTAAATAAATAGTGTGATGTAAATAAAAAAATGAGAGTGAAACAGAATTATGACCCACCTGAGTAGAATCGTTCAGTCCATCAATTTCTGCAAGCATCTAGAGGAAAAAAATCGTGTTAGATGCATATAAGCATTTACCATCATCAAGTACGTCCTTAGATTCATACATAATGGTGAAAGTTCCATGCATTCTAATTGTTGGTTCTGTTATGGGATGTTTTCTCTAGGAAATTTTGAATTAGAAAATAAAACACGATGATATACCTGAGAAACCACTCTATCCATCACACCACCAGAATCTCCAGAGGCACCACGAGCTGGGGCAAGAGAATCGAGTTCATCAAAAAATATAACACATGGGCGTGCAGCTCTAGCCTGAAATGGTGCCAATTGACATAGATAAAATGTCCCGGAAATTTTCGTAGTTTCTATTAAATTGTTTCATTAAGGACAATAAAAACTTTTACCTTCTGAAAAATGTCTCTTATGTTCTTCTCCGATTCTCCTATGTACATGTTGATTAATTCAGGCCCTTTTACACTTAGAAAGTTCAACGAGCATTCTGTAGCAACAGCTTTTGCCAGTAATGTCTGAGTTTTGAAGTGATTGGCCAGCATTAGTTGCAGCGGAGAAATGTTCAGAATGATATTCAACATAATGAACTTAATTTTCAAAAGAAGAAGAACATACTTTTCCAGTCCCCGGAGGACCATAAAGAAGAACTCCTGATCGTTTACGCAACCCAGATGAAAATAAATCCTTATGCATGAGAGGAAGCTGACAATTGAAGTGCAATATCAATAACAGACTTAAAACAAGGCATTTAACTGTCAATTCTACTTTTATAGCAAGTTAATCATGTCATGAGAAATCTAATAGAACAGGAAGGACAACTATTTTGACAAAAAAAAAAGGAATAAAGATTACCTGAACAGTGTCAAGGATTGACTTCTTGACATCCTCAAGGCCACCGACATCTTCCCATTTGACATTAGGTACCTATAGTATTAGCGGTTTTCATAAGTAGGATTTCTACAGATATTAGAAGGAAACCATGTTTCTAGAGGAGCATTAACATCTATCTAGGTAGCTACAGTGCCAGCAGAATTATGCATAAGTAGGATTACCAGCATAGAAAGAGACATTGCTTCGAATGGAGCATTAACATGTATCATTTTAACCACGCTAACTTCTAATATGATAATTTCAAGAAGGTACCACATGCATGGAAACATCAAAAGTTTGTACTACGGCCTAGATATTTTACCTTCGGAGTACCAAGAGCTGATGCATTTCTTTTCTTTGATCTATCCAATGCTTTGAATACATTTTCTTTGCTAATATCCTGAGCAGCATCATCTTTTTTGTCACCATCTTCAACCGACGAGGTGTTGAATGAACCAGGCGCTGATTTTTCAGGCTCCACCCTCTCCATCTTGGATATTAAATTTGCTCCAGCATCAGCTATTAGAGCACGCAAATCTCGTGGCATGAAACCTGATGTTTGTCCAACTAAATCCTTTACAAGATCTTCAATAGAAGTCTGAAATGAGAGATTGTCGGATCCATCAATATTAGACTCATACGGAAGGTTGTCACAATGGGACAAAGAAATAATAATATGAACATAGGAACATTGGAACTTCATTTTTCCCACCAATGGGTGTTTATGATTCTTTACTTGCAAAATTAAGAGAATAAAGTGATAACATACATTAGGAAGCAGGTCAGAGATGTTTTGAAGAGACTGAGACAACAATTTAGACCTTTGTTCTTCATTGAGGGGTCCCATTTTTAATTCATGACTAAAACAGCGTCGGATAATTGGAGGAAGACCTTCAGAGTTATCCGCAGCAGCAACTAGCAGTACCGGGTGCTGGTTTAACGTTGCAGTAACTTTTAACTGCTACAAAGGTGAGAGAAGGGAGTGTTAAAAAAATCATCACTAAAACATGTTGTGACCTTGTGACTTCTTACCAAAGGCTAACTAATCATAAGATCTGGATTAAATATCATCACGAATGAATGATTTTGGTCTCTATATTTCACCATGCAGATTACAGTGACTTAATGAAAGACACTTATGAAACTATCTTGGAATACCGATAGAGAAATATTGTAGCAACAGAGCTAATAACTAAAACTCTATATCAACGTCTTACAAACTTACAGAATCGGCATCTAAGTTGTCTTCGAAATAATCGTTTTTATCTTCAGCAATTGGCTCGGTGAATTTCTTAATGGTAGATGCAACTTCTGAGTGAACTCCAACTTGCTCATGTGACGAACCCTCCTGAGCAGCCAGATTGCGGAAAAGCTCAAAATGACGGAGAAGAAGGATTGCTGGACGGTATCTAGAGCAGTACAAGCACATCAAATGTAAGAAATCAATATATGAATCAACAATGAAATCACAATGAAGAACCGACTAAAAGGAATGTGCATGTTTTGCCTTATAACAATCGAAATTGATGAAGGTTGGTTAATTTGAAACAGTAAGCTCTCTACGGATCTTTTAAAGCTTCATCTCTGATTCACTGTTCAATTTTTAGTACCGTAGTTGTGTCAGAATACCTTCGAGCTGCACTGAAAGCTTCAGCTAGAGCAATAGATGCTTTCTTTTCTGAAGATGTCATAAAATCATGACAGCTATATTCCACTACATGCAAACCCAATCGATGAGCAACATATCTTATCAAAGTCCTCTTTCCAGAGCCTAAGAAGTCAGAAAATTATAAACTTGAGGATCGCCACAGTTTAAAATAAATATAATTCGATATTTAGATTTTTCAAGGAACACGATCCGGGAGGCTATAACTAACCTGCTACACCATGCAATAGGATGGAGACCCTGAATTTGGATGACAGTGCTGAAGGAAATAAAGTTGGTGCAAGTATAGAAGCTAGAGGTAGCACTGCATCATCTTGCAAGGGATAAAGACTTTTCGAAAGTGGAATCAAAGGATCTGGAGGGATAGCAGAAGGAACCCCTCCTCCCAGAACAAGAGCCGTTTTGTGACAATTGACCCTTAGAATAGGTTCCTGTAATGGTTCCATTGCTGCAACCTGATAATCAGCAGATGTTATCACAAAATTTCTCAAGGATTCAGGAGACCAATAAAGCATACAAATCATCCAGGTTTTCGACCTTGAAGTATATTGTATTTTCACCAGTATCTGACGTCTTTTGATTGCAAGGGATACACAACTCAGAATTGCAGTTCCAATTTATGCATACACTAAATAGGTCACCCCTTGCAAGATACCTATCAACAGAAAAGTAGTCATTCAATGCTGAATCTATCAAGCTCTGGCGATCTTTTGCTTCTTCAGTCGACTTAGTTTTGAGACGTTCAAGGTTTCCACATTCTGGTATCTTCACAAAGGAGACCCTCAAATGTGAGGCATATTTAGGCATCTCAGCCCAAGGTTCAAGCCCTATACGAACAGAAAGGGGCACGTTCTCTTTCTCATCATTCGCTTTTAATTCAAACAAGGATGACAGTGTCTCTGTCCCTTGCTGCACGATATTTTTCAAGCAAGACAGATGCAGACTAAGGTTGAATGCTAGAATCGGGGATACATAAGCCACTTGACGATCCAAACTCTCGAGATGAGTTTGAGGATAGGCGGACGTTGGAAAGATCAACATTGTTTTAGGAGCACCCGAGATAACTGATCCCTGCTCGTTGGGGCTTTCCTTATCGTCTCGATTTGGTGGGTCCAGTACCACCACTTGTCCAACTCTACTCACATTAGCATCAGAATTACTGATGAGTACCTACGAGTTAAAACAAAGGCATAATTAGCACGCCATGGATCCCACTTAGCAATATCAAAACAGAGAGAGCCAGAATTTCTACAGCAATCCAAGCTGAACATTCTCTGCATCAAATGATTCATTCAACCAAAGACCTACATCACCATTTCTCCGCATTAAATCGATCCACACACATCTCTAAATGAAAAGTTTACTCAAAAATGAATGAATATCGACTTTATTTTAAGCTGTATTATCCTAGAAATATAACCATAACCTCGAACAAAGAGCATTCCAATAGAATTTCAAGCTAGAATCACAAAAGCATAAATCAATGAAAGGCAAAAATACCAGTGATCCAGATGTAACGGATAATTGTTTGAGAACAGAAGTGGACAGCCCAACGAGAACAGAGCCATCAACTGAACTGACCGCCGTGCCCTCGGAGACTCTGAGAATCCCAGCTGGTAACTGCAGCGTGCGAGAGGAAGGAGTGGGGTCAATCTCGGCAACTCCATCTCCATCTTCAGCAGTTTTACGAGAATTGAGCAAGGAATCGACGAGAGCTTGGGTTGAAGAAAGCACAAGCGGCTTCCTCTTCCTCCTCTCCACCATAGCCGCACAGCTCCCCGAAATTCTAAACTCTCTTCAATCAACTAGATTCAAGCATGAAGTATCCGATAAATTTGGGGAAGATTCTAGTTAGAGGCGATAGATACAGCTGTGTGTGTACGCATAGGAGAGGGAGAGAGGGAGAGAGAGAGAGCTCTGTACATTGAGCAACTCAAGGCAGTGAAGCAAGTCGTTGATAATGGGCCAACCGTAATTTTCGGATGTTTGTGGGCTATTAATTTAATAAATCCAATTAGCGCCTAAAAAAAAAAATACTCCTTCGGTCGAAACTTTCCGATTTAGGAAACAGGTCAATTAAGACGAGAATGCATATCGAAATGAGGCAAAACGAGAATGAGGCAACCTTGGTCGAAACTTTCCGATTCAGGAAACATGTCAATTAAGACGAGAATGCACATCGAAATGAGGCTAGCCAAAACGAGAGTGCATATCGAAATGAGGCAACGTTGGTCGAAACATTCCGATTTAGGAAACAGGTCAATTAAAGACGAGAATGCACATCGAAATGAGGCAAAGCGTGAATGCATATCGAAATGAGGCAAAAAGGTCGAGGGTCGATTGGAACCTAGAGAGGAGCAAAACAAGAATCCTAACGGGCTACCGCAACATAGCCCAGCAATCTAACAGGCTTAGAATTTGGTTAATAATTGAATGGGAATTAGTTTGTGTTTCCGGTGTGGTATGGAGTTTGCTGGGCTCATTTTGGGCGTTTTGAGTTTGGGCCGAATCACGTAGCTTCATCATACACCACAATGCAGGCTATGGGTCGAAAAATGAGGCAAAAGGTCGAGGGTCGATTGGAACCGAGATATAGGAGAGAGCAGTGTTCCGACGGTGGGAGCCCAAGCCACTTGAGTGAGCCAAGCCCACCCTCTCACGGCGCCATGCTGCTCTGTCAAGACAGCACTGTGTGTAACTTCGTTACACAGAGCAACACCTCCAAGGTGTGCCAAACGCCCTTGGCATCTCTTTATAGTTAAAGAGGTATCATGAGACTATGTCCCAATTTGGCAAAAGGGGACCCCCGTCTAAACACTGCTCTTTCCTTCGGAATTTCCAATCTCCAGCCCGCCTTAATGCCCCCGCTCGGGTCACAGGCTAGCGCAACCTAGCCCGGCGGGATTCTGCGCTGAGAATTTCATTAATATTTGAATGGGAATTTGTTTGTTTTTCCGATGTGGTATGGAGTTCACTCATTTTTGGCGTTTTGAGCTTTTGGGCCAAGATATAACAACATCACAAGGAGTAATTCATAAACCCATTAATTCAGATCACATATGCTGAAGTCACGTAATAAGATTTGCAAAAGACGAACAAAGACTTCATTTCGATCATCGAAAATCGGCAAAAGGTCGAGGTTCGATTGGAATCGAGACATGGGAGCAGGGTCAGGAACGGGGGCGGGGTTAGAGCCAAGCCCCTCTAGTGGCGTGATGCTGCTCTGCCAAGCCAACATCGAACCTATAAGGTCACAACGCCCTTCGGGATCCGGATCCCATACATAACGGGCATTCGGGCCCTCTTTATCGAGAGAGATCCAAACTTTCGGAAAGCTCTCATTCACTCCGGGCAAGGCTCCCCTTAAACCCGGGACCCCCCGTTAAGAGCCCTGCTCCATCATTCGCCGATTCCAATCTTCGCATCGCCTTAATGCCCCTACTTAGGTAACAAGCTAGCGTGACCTAGCCCGGCAAAGTTTTGCGCTGAGAATTCCATTTATATTCAGGTGTGGATTTCTTTGTTTTTCCGATGTGGTACAGAGTCGTTGGGCTTATTTTGTGTGTAGTTAGTTTGGGCTGAGTCTCTTAAATCTAATTGAAACACGATGAAGTTATATAAATCTGAAATCTGCGGCCCATCATAAACCACAATGCAACTTCTTCTGATGATAAAAGTCGCGTCGCCGCTTCTTTTCCGAAGATGGATTTTATCGGAAGAGAAACGGGCGACGGAACCGGCTGTCGGAACCCGAACAAGCCTTCTGCTGTAGATTTTGAAGCTCGTTTCATCTCAGAAGAGTAAGTTTTAGTAATATCTGATTATTTTAGGGCTTTCTATGATTTCTTTTACCAACAAAAACAAACTGTATCTATCTTTATGGGAAAAAAATTATTGTTTGGCCAAAAGAAACAAATTAGTACAATAAAAATATCCAAAACTGAACACACTTTATTTAATTTCACAATCTGTTTGTTGATTCAAGGAAAAGTAAAATCTTTAATTAATTTTGAATATTACAACATTAGATTTTTGAAATTGGTTTGAATTTATTATGATTGATTGATTGGCGCTTGGTAGGTAGAATTCGTGGTGCGTAGCGCGCTACATTACCTAACCTCAATAACCACCGTTATTAACCGCCTCAAGAAGAGAGAGAGAAACAAGAGAGAGAGGGGATAAACACTCCACAATCCACATTCGTTTCCACACTCCTACTGCGAGAAAAAAATGTCTCCAAATGTGGCCGAGATCCAAGTGGAATCCGTGGTATTCCCGGCGGCGGCGAAGCCGCCGGGCTCCGAGAAGACGTTGATCCTCGGCGGCGCAGGTTAGTCGCGGCGGCGATCCGAATCGGTTATTTTCTTTTCTCATGAATGAACGGCGGTTGTGGCTAATGTGCGCAGGGGTGAGAGGGATGGAGATCGAGGGGAAGTTCGTCAAGTTCACCGCCATCGGCGTCTACGTGGAGGAAAGCGCCGTCGCGTCCCTAGCCGTTAACTGGAAGGGGAAGGCCGCCGACGAGCTGGCGGATTCAGCCGAGTTCATCGCCGAGATCATCTCCGGTAAGGATAGACGTTGTGATTCTGCACAATGGGGAGAATTATTGGATTTGACGAGCTTTTTTGCAGGTGCGTTCGAGAAATTGACGAAGGTGACGATGATACTGCCATTGACTGGGAAGCAATACTCGGAGAAAGTTGCAGAGAACTGCACTGCTTACTGGAAAGCAGTCGGGAAGTACACGGACGCAGAGGGTGAGGCGATCGAGAAGTTTCTAGAAGTTTTCAAAGACGAAACCTTCCCTCCCGGGTCGTCCATCCTCTTCACTCAGTCGCCTACCGGCTCACTCACGGTAAGCATTTGTTTTTTTCTATCTAGACCGTTGCTCGACTCCATTAACGAACGCTGTTGATCTGCAGATTGCTTTCTCGAAGGATGGTTCGATTCCAAAGGAAGGGAAGGTTGTGATAGAGAACAAACTGCTGGCACAGGCGATTCTCGAGTCGATCATAGGGAAGCATGGGGTTTCTCCGACAGCAAGGCAGAGTTTGGCGGCTCGGATATCGGATCTGTTGAAGCAGAACTCGGCCGCTGCTGAGGCAACCTGAATCAAGAACATGAATAAAACTGCAATAATGTAGCTATGGATGTTCTGTTATCATGTAGAGTGAGGAATCGAACGCGAATTTTCGCTCAATGAATCGAATGCTTCATCAGATATCAGTACTCAATGAATGTTAGTGCAAAATCATGACTGTATTCCATGAGTCAGTTCATTTCCATCAAATCCACACACCATATTAGAGATGAGCAACATCATCGTCTCGATTTACAAGCATGATTCCACAAGAAAATCGACTCAAAAACTTGGATTCTCGACATCACCACTTAGGTTAAATCTCACAATGGAATGTTACACTTCAAAAAACACAAAATTAGGAAGAAACTTTAACCTCTGTAGCTGAATACCGAGTTCGTGCATATGTTCGGAGCACTACTGCAGAAACCGACCATCTTCCTGCACTACTGCAGAAGATCGGATCACGCCATTCCCCTTATTCGACTGATAAATGTCATAAAGGTCGGGTACATTCTCAATATATCTTGTCACGTACTTATCCAAGAACTTCTTCTCTACAGGAACAAGAGCACTCATCAAGCTCCAATCTTCCTCGACCAAACCCTCCAAGAACAAGCGATGAACAACAGAGCACCTAGGAGCTATCCTCATCTCCAAACTGTAGAAAAGAACTCGTGCAGATCTTGCAATCGATCTCGGCTCCCTACCCAACTTGTTAACTAGGAATTCCATGACTGTAGATATCTTCTTCTCGGATAAACCCATACAGCAAGGATCAGTCATATATGCTGCACGAATATCATCCTCCGACCAACCCCATTTGCTATAAACTTCAAAGCACCGATTCCATGTAGCTAAACACCCTTCCCCATTTCGAACCTTTAACGCCCATACAAAGCTCGACTTTAACGGATCAAACCCCATGTCTTTCACCTCTTCAACAGTTCTCCTCAGCTCAACCTGATCCGAAAGGAATATATGCGTACAGTTCATCAGCGCAAACTTGATCATCTCCAGAGGCACTCCAAACTCCCTCAATAGATCAACATTCGGCATAATCCTAGTCTCGAGATCGACATTGAATATCCAACACCCTCCCCTTATCAGGCTATCAACTTTCTCAGCGCCAATCATGCCCTTGATGTAATTATAAGCAGGCTCTACTTTCCGTTTGAACGACCTTTTTAGCAAATCGGGGTGAGCAGAAACAATGCCGGGAATCTCCGACTCAGAAAATCCGGTAGAGCGAGAAAGGAACTCGAACTTGGGCAGAATAGAGCTGTGAAGATCGTAGGTTAGAACCTTGGGTAATTTTCCCACTAAAGTCGCGATCTGGGGTTGAGTAAACCCTCGATTTTTGAGGAAATCCAGTACGGCATTCGGCTTATCTGGGCAATTAAAATTCAACAGTCTAGAAGCAGAAATCGCCTTCTCCTGAGACAATCCGCAGGAATTTACCAGGTAGGAGATAACGTACCCCTTTTCGAGCGGTTCCCGTTGAAGAACTGAGCTTTCTCCGCTCCCGAGAGTGGCGAATCCATTTCTAAGAACGCATGAATTGGAGGAGCCTCCATTTTTGAGCGATCTCGAAAGGATCGAACGAAACATCATTTGATTCCTACACTGAAGATCGACTGTACACAGAATCAAGATTAGGGCAAGAAAGGAGGGAGAACAACTGAAATTAGGGCAAGAAAGGGGGAGAAAATGTTTGTAAATAGAAACGTTGAGTAAAAATTTACTTATATTATAAGAGAAATAGTAAAACGAATATTAAAATGACTTAAACGAGTCAACGGAACACAATCTAGTTGTAGAAAGCTTCTCATTCAACCAAAAAGTTAGGGGTTCGAAACATTTTGAATCTCACATAAATATTACGGACGGTCATAAATAGTAAATGTGTCCGATGAAATTGACCTTGCTAGTACGATTACTACTCATTCTGTTTGTATCTTTGTGCTTCGATTTTTGGGAACAATTTTTAACACTTCCATTCCATTTTTTCACTATTAACCGTTAGTCCCCATCCAGTCTTTACAATAATAAGCATACATACATGAAAACACACAAGAAATTCTGAGATTTCAAGCTCCATCTTATCATAATCAAGGCAGTCTAGTAGTCTCTACGTATTACTTTCGAACATATTCGAATTTACACGGACGCCGATCTCACATATGGGGTAGAGACTCGAGCAAACTCGGGTTGTAAACCGGAGGGCTGCATCAAAATTCCGGTACACGGGAGAAGCGGGGGCAATCTATCCAATGGCATCACCATTGCTGTTCCTCTCAACCTCCTCTTGAACGCATCCTCTAAGAGAGGGGAGCATGAATAAAACTGGTAGAGGCAAATTGAATCCAGAACATGGATAAAACTATGATAACATACTAGCTCAGGAGATGATGTTATCAAGTAAAGAGTGAGGAATCGACACGATTTTCACTCGACTAGAATGCTTCATCAGCTATCAGTAATCAATAAACGTCTTTCGCCTCGTTACCTGATCCACATCCATAATCAAGAATGAGAAGTCCAGGTAAAGATACTGACAGCATAATTAGCCTGTCGTCGAACTTTTATTGAACTCTCGGAGATAAACAAATCCATGGCAAGTGAGATCACATTACAAGGAAAAGGAGGAAGAAGCTTTAAATCCCACGAAACTTGCCTATTCAGGTTGTGTCCTAAATCCCATAAAAAGTCTGTGGATATGTTCGGAGCACACTTACAGACCGTCTTCGTGCACTATAGCAGAAGATCGGGTCACGCCACTCCCCATATTCGACTGATAAATGTCATAAAGGTCGGGTACATTCTCAATATACCTCGTCACGTACTTATCCAAGAACTTCTTCTCTACAGGAGCAAGAGCACTCATCAAGCTCCAATCTTCCTCGACCAAACCCTCCAAGAACAAGCGATGAACAACGCAGCACCTAGGAGCTATCCTCGTCTCCATACTATAAAACAGAACTTGTGGAGATCTTGCAATCGATCTCGGCTCCCTACCTAGCTTGTTAACTAGGAATTTCATGAATGCAGATATTTTCTTCTCGGACAAAACCATACAGCCAGGATGAGTCGTTATGCTACACGAATATCATCCTCCGACCAACCCCATTTACGATAGACTTCACTGCATCGATCCCATAAAGCTACGGACGCTACCCCTGTTCGATGCCTCAATGCCATTACAAAGGTCGACTTTAACGGATCAAAACCCATGTCTTTCACCTCTTCAACAACTTTTCTGGACTCAACAACATCCCAGAGGAATAAATTCACACAGTTGCGTAGCGCGTACTTGATGAACTGCAGAGGCACTCCGACCTCCCTCAACAGCTCAACATTCGGCATAATCCTCGTTTCGAGATCAGCACTGAATACCCAAGACCCTCCCCTTAACAGGTTATCGACTTTCTCAGCACCAACTATACCCTTCACGTAATTATAAGCAGGTTCTAGTTTCAGTTTCAACGACCTTGTTAGCAAATCCGGATGAGTACAAACAATGCCGGGAATCTCCGATTCAGAAATTCCGGTAGAACGAGAGAGGAATTCGAACTTGGGCAGAATAATGTTCTGAACGTCGCAGTTTAGAATCTTAGGCCTTTTTCCCACTAGAGTCGCGATTTGGGGCTGAGTAAACCCTCGATTTTTGAGAAAATCCACTACAGCATTCGGTTTATCCAGGCCGTATAAATTCACCGATTTAGAAGCAGAAATCGCCGTTTTCTGAGACAATCCGCATGAATTTACGAGGTAGGAGATAACATACCCTTTCTCGAGCGCTTTCCGTTCCAGAACGGAGCTTTCTTCGCTCGCGACGGCGGCGAATCCATTTCTACGAACGCTGCATAAACTGGGGAAGCCTCCATTTCTGAGAAATCTCGACGAAATCGAACGAAGCATCATTCGATTCGATTCTCACACTGAAGTGAAGATCGACGATGGAATGAATGTACCTTGAGTTCTTCAATTTTAGGGCAAATTCAATTAGGGCACGAAAAAAGTTCGAAAATTGTAGAAGAAATTTGACATAAATAATAAGAAGAAATTGTTTTATTCAATTATTTAAATAGAATTAGTAAGTACGTAATACTCCATCCATCTCATCGAATTCGACATTTTTCTACGCTCGTAAAAATTAAAAGAAAAAATTAAAATCGAATTCGTTGGGACGAAGGACTAGAGAAATGAGTGGAAAATCAAGCATTTATTCTATTTTTCACCATTTACAGTAGTAGTTAAGCAAACATACAAGGAAGAAATTCTCCATCTTATTACAATAAGGACCTAAACTATTGCACCACTCTATGTTATATCGAACTACGTGTTCGGAGTTTTTTGGGATCGTCGATCTCACTTGTCGAGGAGAGATTCGAGCTGACTCGGGTCGTAGACCGGGGGGCTGCACGTGAAGTTCTGGCACACAAGAGCTACCACCTTATCGGAAGCGAAGTTGCCCTTCGCCATGAGGGCAATCTTGTCATTTTTCTCCTCCCAGAACCCGATTTCTCCTGCGTCGGTCGGGTCTATATGGATTACCTGCACCGAAACACGCCAGTTCAAGAACTAAACGACGACATTTGAGACGAGAAAGGAAGGGAGTCTCGAGCGTGTCGAGTATCTTACTGTTCTATTGGGATTGTATGATTTGTTTGCAGCAGCTAACATTTTGTCGAATTCCCGAGAGCCCCTTTGCCCGACTATGACGACTTGCTTTCTCGAGGGGACTCCGAGCATATCTGCACCGCAGCACATTAATGGCATCGCCATTGCTGTTTCTCTCAACCTCCTCTCGAACACAGCCTACAACAGAGAGAGAGGCGAAGACTAAAGAAAGAGAGAGACGGTTCTGCATTGTCGAGAAAAGAGAAAGAGAGACGGTTTTGCATTGTCGAGAAAAGTTAGAAGGATTGTGTATACCAGTAGTATTTGAGCGTTCCGCCTGTAACGGTCAGACTCCGGAGCTACCAACGAGGCCAGCCTGACTAAATTGATGACTGCAACGGAGTTTCCGGAAGGTTCTGCACCGTCGTGGTCCTCTTTCACGCGAAGGAGTACAGAGGGATCTTCTCCTGGAGTGTTGAAGTATCCTCCGCCTTCCTTGTCGAGAAACAGCTTGTCCTGCATTTGCTGTAGCTCGATAGCCCAAGCTAGCCAATTCGTCGAACTGCCGCATTCATACATATCTAGAAGGCCAGATATCAAAAACGCGTAGTCGTCTAAAAATCCAGGAGCCTTTGCCGGGCCATTTCTGAAGCTGTGTTGTAATCTTCGAGTCTGTTCATCGTATAGATGTTTCCGTATGAAAGTTGCTGCCTTTTCTGCAACTTCCATATACTCCTTCGGCTGTAATCCAGGTTAGGATTGTAAACTATTTCAATTATCTATAAAAATAGCAACGTGAACACTCCTAAAAGTCGATAATGCAAACTTACGTTACTTCCAACAACAGGAAAGTAGAAGCGTGTTCCTTCAGGTTCGTCTTTCAAGATTTGTGATGCTCTAGCGAACGCAGAAATTACCAGGCCATTCCATGACACGATAACCTAAAAAATCCAAGGTAATGAACGTCTCGTTGAAAGATGCTACACAGATTATTAAACCAATGGAAATGTCACCTTATCATCCAAATGTGGCCTTGGGCGTTTCGAACGAACATCATAAAGCTTCTTCCTACAGTTCCCCAATATCTCTAGATACTCCTCAAGCGACTTACCAGATTTTGACGCCATTGCGGAGGTACTGTTTCTCTCTATAAGCACATTCTTACCCTTGAATTCACCGTGAGGATCGCTCATTTTAGATAAGTCACAGTTGCCTGATGATTTAACGTAGAAGTGCTCTTTGAAGAGAGGCGCATGCTCTCCGAGTACGTCGTCAATCTGTATCAACGAGATAAAAGCAACATGAACGAGTCACAAAAAAAACATCCCAAACTTTTGTATGGAAATAGACGTGTCATTTTGAGTGAGACCCTAATACAGTATCCTATCCACGATTCTGCTATTTACTGGAATCAACGGACAAGTATATACCTCTTGGCTAGTCCAGACATAGAATGCACCCTCCTTTTTTCTCGAGGCACCTTCAAATTCAGCACTATCTGCATCCTCAGCCGAAAATATCTCCCCATTCGGACCAATCATCTCCCTCCTCAAGTAATCAAGAATATCCCTTGACATGCTTGAATAGAACACATCTTTCGTGAGTGAAAACACATCTAAATAAACACTCACAAGTTGCCCTTGATCGTATAGCATCTTCTCAAAATGAGGTACTACAATGAGACAAAAGATACCTATGAGATAACAGCAAATATAAACCGAAAAGATAAGACGTAAAAATTATTGAAAAACTCTGACCATGCCAGCATTCGTCCACGCTATATCTGTGAAAACCGCCTCCAACATGATCGTGGATCCCTCCCCTAGCCATGCACTGCAGGGTCAGAGCCACCATGCTCAGGTCATACTTTGCTTCGCCTCTCATCTGGTTATCCTTTAACTTCTTTTTGTGGTAAAGCATCAGCTGGATCTCGACGGGTCTAGGAAATTTCGGGGCAGAGCCGAATCCACCAAACTTGGAATCATAACTATCTGCAAGCTACGAGGGAACAATGGAGAGTAGTTTATATGAGAAACAAGATGAAGAATTTGGCAAAGACGGCTCAATATTGCTGCAATTCTAAATGGAAGAGTCATCTAGAAATGAACAATAAATGATTAAAGAGGACGCCGGACTAGAATCATGCAATACTAAAGATTCAAAAAGGATCGGTTCGAACTTCGTTTGTCCTAGAAAAAAGAAATTAAACCTGTTCAGCGCATTTCTGAACTGCCCTCTCGGGAAGTCCATCAGGAAGGTTATCCGATCTTGCAACAGTAGATAATGCTTCTGAGAGCTGTTCGATAGCAAAGGTCCCACTTTTCAACAAGGATTCTTTCTTCGTGTCCCAAGCTTCCTTAACCTTCCTATTAGATAAAAACAACTCCTCAAGCTATAGAATCTTATTTTAAAAGCAAACAACTTGTGAACAGAGAAGAGGTACATCTAATCGTAAAAATAAGGAAATAGATTGCGACACACAAATCTACAGCATCTTTTGCTACGTAATTGGATTACGAAATTGTTACCTAAGTACAGTTTTGAAGCCGGGCCTTCCAAATTTATCATCGGGAGGGAAATACGTGCCACCCATCAAAGGCTTTAGATCAGGTGACAGAAAGGCACTCAATGGCCAACCACCACCACCGTACAACGCTTGTACATAGGTCATGTATACCTATAAAAGTTTTGTGAAACACCACACAAAATACATAACATCGAACCAGAATGTAGAAAGTATTACTATCGTATAGTACATGCTAATAGTCAGGAGATCCCCGTCTCAGGAAACCCAAACAATTTATTTACAAAGATGCTTAAATTAATTTTAAGTACATGCACATGCAAAGCTATAAAATATTACTTGCAGAAGCATAAATTCATAACTGCTACCCTCACTGCACAACGACGAAAACGCAGAAAATGTAGCTATTCACGACAAGATTTTTTCAGACAACGATAGTTTCTAGAGTAAAATGGAAAATTGGCCCTCCTTAGTGTTCAACAAACAAAAGAAATGATACGAATATTCTAATGCTCTATTCTATTGGAACGATCATATATGAATTTACGCACTCACGTGTACACAGAGACTTATATATACACGGACGTAGTTAACTTGTTTCATTCAAATGGAGGAGAAAGAATACGAATTATACCTTATCAACATCTGGTCTTTCTTCGCGATCCACCTGAGAAACGAGAAACAGACAAATCTCCCAGTCTACATAAAAATCTCAGAGAAGGAGTGTGTCCTAACAAGTCGAGAAACACACCTTGATACTAACAAACCAATCATTAAGCAATTTTGCCACCTCTTCATCCTCAAATGACTCAACCTCCATCACATGACACCTAAAATTTAAAATCAAGACATCATTACACATTCGTAAACGCAAACCCTTCGTATTTTCGATACATTCACAGCTCAACGATGAAACAAACGAACACATACCAATGGCAAGTGCTGTAACCAACTTCAAATCCAACCAAAACCGCACCACAGCAACAATGCAAAAAATACCCAACAGAAAATCACACGTTATTACACCGATTCCCACAAATTCTAATCAAACGCCAAAAATTATAATCAAAATATCAAAATCGAAATCGAAAACTAAGCCACAAACGCGCCATACTTGAGAGGAAGATAGGGACATCTCTCCTACGAGCTTCGGCGAACGCCTCCTCCCCCCATGGATACCAATTGACCTAATTCACAAAAATCACCCAAATTTCCATCGTAGCTGCGGCGAGCCCACTTAAAAAGAATCGAAAATTCGCGAAATTCGGAAGGAAAATTTACGGGATTATGGGCATGTTGAAGAAGGTAAGGACTGTGCTCCTCCGCGAGGCGGTTAGTGTGCTTGTGGGGCTCCGACCCGCCATCCGCCATGGCCATAGCTCGAGAAAACTTGATGGGCCGGCGAAAAACCACCGATAACGGCCAGGAGAAGGGGAAGGGTTCCGAATTGTGGGATTTGATCGCCGGATTGAAGGAGGGCTTGCTGTAATGGTTGAAGCGGCGCGAGGAGATGGAAGAGAAGCGGAGTCTTCTGACGAGCATGTTACAGAAGAAGAAAAGGGGAATGCGATCGAAGGTGGTAGAGAATTTATAGTGTAGAGAGAGAGAGGGGAGAGAGAGTTTGACAATTGGCGGTTGGTAGTGATGAGGGAGCTGATGAGGTACGTGGCGGAAGAGCGGACAGTTGATGAAGCAGCCACTGTGGATTGAAGCGGTTCATGGATAGATCAATCAATCTCTTTTCCATTATTACCAATTTTGTCATTTCAAGTTAGTCAGCGTCGCCATTCGACTCGTTTCTTGAATATATATTGCGAATGTGGATTAATAAAAGTTGATCAAGTTAAAAAAGTGCGACGACAAAACACAATTTAGTTTGTGGAAACTTCTTAAATATACGTGAAAGTAAAATAATAAAAGCAAATTATGGACTTCAATTTTAAAAGTGCGACGACAAAACACAATTTAGTTTGTGGAAACTTCTTATATATGCGTGAAAGTAAAATAATAAAAGCAAATTATGGACTTCAATTTTAAAAGTTGCGAAGACATTTCCCACCAGTTACGTGCAATTTAATTGGCGAGACATTTCCCACCAGTTACGAGGCTAGGTAATCGGTGGCATGAGTCTATAGATGGCGAAACGATCTCGAATTCAAATCGATCTTTATAAATAATCTATAATCCAATACAAGATATAAATCAGTTCAATTACATACTCGAATTCAAACTGATCTTCATAAATAATCTATAATTCAATACAAGATATTAATCAGTTCAAATACATACGAGTTTCATCGCGTTTTAAGCAAGTTTTAATGATTTTTTCCTCAGTTAAGCAAAAGAGATTCCGATCGAGGTTATAAACTCAAAAACTCTTGCCTTCCAGTCACTCACTTAATAAAATTCGGGACATAGTAATTGGTTTCGGATAGGTGGAATCCGATCGATGATGAGTTTTCCGTCTCAACGAAGTTGAATCATTTCATTGGACTGACGAAAGCAAAAAACTCTCATTTTCCGGCTAGAGAGCATGATCATGAATTCTCTCTTCAAAACCACAACAAACGATACTCATGAGTAATTACTAGTAAACTCTAATTTTCCAGAGTGAAATCGAGTGTATAAGTATCATCCATTTAACAGCAGTACAAAAATTTTACATCTGAGAATTACAGCGGTAAATCCGAAGTAGGCGGAGGCGGAGATCCAAAGCGAAGCTCGAAGATCAAGTAGCCATGGCGCCTGCAGATAAGGCAAGCTCCTCCAGCATTTCCTTCTGCTCCAACGTAGCACAAGACTGCATATAGAAAAAGGCATTATAAGAATGGACTGTTTCAAGAAAGAAGAACACGGGTCGAGAAATGAAGGAGAGAAAGTTTTGCGAGACCTGGACGGCTGTCTCCATATCCCCATCCAGAAACGAAGTGAGCTCGAAGTTCATTTTCAGTCTGTGATCTGTAACCCTGTTGTCCTGGGATTTAAGGGAGGAGAAAGGATTGATTTTTCACTCAAGGATCTTTGAATCGAAACAGATGTTGCTAAATAAAGAGGCCAATCAACAATAAACGAAACATTTACCAGATTCGGGCCTTTTTCATTTTACAGAGTTTGATCAATTCTATTTTAGGTACCTAATTGGAGCAAGACAGCAAGATTACCTTAAAGTTGTATGTTCTGATCTTTTCTGATCGAGCACCGGTACCTACCTGTCATGTGTTTGATGTTAGTCTAATTACAGTTTACAGCAAGAGAAAAAAAGTTTAATAACTATTGCATATATAATAGTGGATGACTGGAATGTGAAGCTTTCTGGCTCTGGGCGTGCATGACAAGGATAAGGTCGATTGTAAACGAAAAATAGTTTCAGGAGAAGTTGATATTGATATAAAATCCGCTGCAATGTGTCTTTCGAAAAACAAAGAGCATCATCAAAACGTCTTTTTCTCCTAGTGTACCGAGAGATATATATGTGTGCAACTAAACCTGCATCTTTCGCTGGCTGCTTAGCTTCTCTTGTTGTTCCCTGACTTTAATCTCGTACCTGACACAATGTTATCCAGTATGAGGTTAAAATCATGTATCCGTCGTACTGTAATATACTAGCATTATAAATGACATTTTCAACAATAGAGTTGAACATCAATCTAGGATGAATCGAGAACACTATGATATATGACATGACTTGAGTCTTACAATTTTGCTCGCAAAAGTGCCATTGCTCGATTTTTATTTTTAAGCTGAGATCTTTCTTCTGTGCAAAAGATTCTTATTCCCGTCGGTTTGTGGTAAAGGTCAGCAGCAGTCTCCACCTTGTTAACATTTTGCCCTGCATGGGACCAAAGGGGGATGTTAAGGAAAAGGGAAACTCTTTGAAATAAAAAGCTAAAGATAACAAATAGTTGATAAAAAAGAATATAGGAAGCAATGTTCCTCAAGAAACCAAATCAACAAGCATACCTCCAGCACCACCAGATCTTGCAGTTGTGAGCTCAATATCCTTCGGGTCAATTTCCACATCAACTTCATCAGCCTGACAGACGTGCAGCATTGGAAATAAGAATTAGATCAACACGGACTACTATCGATCAGAACAAAAGCCAATTAGACATCTATCGAAGATTGTAATCATATAGCACTGGAATGGCTACTGCTTCGGATGCTAATATGCTATCAATATGCTTAGGACGTAATGCACTTGACTCTTTCTATTTCTTGATCAAATTACCTCTGGCATGATAGCAACAGTTGCTGTAGATGTATGAACACGACCTTGGGTTTCTGTTCTGGGGACACGTTGAACTCGATGAACACCTGACTCATACTTCAGTTTGCTATAAACACGCTTCCCTCTTATCTCCATTACATACGTCTTATATCCACCATATTCAGCCTTAAGAGCAGAAGATAGTTAAGTGATCTGCATAGATAGGATCAAAGACTCAAAAATACAAGCCAACAAATGTGCAAAACCTCAGAGCTGGAGATAGCCGAGAATTTCCATGAGTTACGTTCGCTATACTTCTCATACATTCGCACCTATAATAGATTGAGAAGGTAAAACAAAAAAATTAATTCATACAATCATGCTCAAGGAAATTTCAAATAGAACACAGGCATCCCAGAGAACAAGTGAAAAATGTACCTACAAGATCACCAGCCCAAAGCCCAGCCTCATCTCCACCGGTACCAGCTCTCACTGTATATAGGAACATCAAACACCTTAATAACTTGTACCAAATAAACTAGTTCACATCAACAAAACCCCAATGAAGGGTATTATGGATTATGAAATTGCTCAGAGAGCTGCTTCCATTCAAAAGAACCATAAGAAAGATACGATACAGCTGAGAACTGTTAAATTTTATTCCGTTCGCTAAATATGATCACTAAAGTGAATAGCAGCCTTCTCATCCAAAGCACTTTGTGTAAGAACTGAGAGAAATATACGCTCCATTTTTCCAGAAAAAGCATTAGTGACAGGTTGTACTCTCAATTTCTTTATGTAGGACAACATTGCATGAGTGAACTTCATACATTATGCTGACTCAAATTTACTCCACTTAATGTAGCAAGTAAGATTATATTTCATATTTCTACCTATAAAGATAAAGCAACACAATATAACTAACCTTCAAGCATTATATTTCTGTCATCGAGAGGATCTGACGGGAGTAGCAAGAGCTGTATCACATAAGCGGAGAGGTTTCAAATGATTAAGTGCAGAAAACTTTATAAAATAGCCAACTCTAAAACGATGGATAACCTTCAGTCTTGCTTGAAGCTCTTTAATTTGATTGGTTAAACTTGCAATTTCTGAATTTATCATCTCAGCCATGTCTTCATCATTACCCGCCTCTTTTGCCAAAGCTGATTTTAATGTTAAGCGAGTTCATCAATAGGATGTGCAAAGTAAGCTAAATGGGATCTCCATATTCCTTTAACCAAAGAGAAACAGCAAATGATGTAAACCTTTCGTTTCCTCTAGCTGCTTTTCGCAATCCTTGAAGCTTCGAAACGTTGACACAACCTACTAGTTCGAAGAAATCAGCTCTTAATGTATTAAAGGACATAATAAATTAAGTAGTAGAATAGTGATGTGCTTGAAATACCGATCTTGGTAAAATTTTAAAAGTGTGTCACCTCATCAAGCTCCGCCAAGGATTGTGCTAATTTCTGATATTCGCTTGGATTTGAGGCTACATCTGGATCAGCCAGTCTACCCTAAGTTGTGTATTCGTATAAGTAGAAAACATTAAGTCAACATTCGAGTAGTTTTCAAACAATGAGAATAGGCCAAGGGCCAAATGATCAGTCGGATATATATGAATAGGACAAGGATAAAATCAAGGACGACAGAAGGTCACAGAAGGATAGCCTTTCTACGGCCATTTCAAAAGCATGCAGGCATATAAATCACTATATCTTGTGAGCCACAATGATGATGCCTCTTGATTCCAGACATGCAAATCTAGTTATGCTTCTTTTTTTTTCCACCAGAGATGGTCTTCACTGGGGATTTCCATGGAAAGAGAGATTGCTCAAAATTGGCATAAAAGCACATATACCCCTATCTTGTATGAGTCCGCTTAAAATACTACTCGTTTATGTATCTTTGTGCATGGATGCAAAATCTAAAGCACACTCCACAATTGCACAACAAGCCCATAGACATTTAAGAGGAAAGACACAAAGTACACAAGCTAAAGATGGTTATAACACAATAATACGCCGACCAAGGATGCTATATGTCCATCTCCCTTGCCTAATACCATCCAAGAATAAGCCGTACCCACGCTTACTTCCATACTCAGTGGCCCTTAGCTAATTAATAATGGCAACAACTGCTTCAGAACACCGCGCAAATGGAACGAGCACACATGATATTAAAAGTTCACCGCAAGGCTCGACTTCTATTTACTAACATATTTCAATGACTGCCCTCATATTCTCCGATGAGTATGAACAAAAGGAAATAACCAAAACTAGAAGCACGAAACCCACAATCACGCTCAAACACAACCAAAACTAGAAGCACTGAACCCATTATCATGTAACAAATCATTAGCAATAGAATACACAGTCCGAAAACATACCGATAACTCTTTCCACGTCTTCTCTGCGGACTCTAATTTCGTTATCAGATACGGTTCCTACATTTCCAACAAAACACAGCATCAGCAGCAGAACTACAACATTAATCTATTCAAAAATACAGAAACAAAAACCCCGCGCCCATTCAACCCTATCTCCTTCGCTCTAACCAAGCCAACATTAAATCGTACGAGCTAGCAACAAATTACCGCCGAGCACACTAATCTCCTCGAACGGCAGCGCCGCATCGGAGGCTGCACGAAGAAAGAGCCAAGCGAAGCTCGACCTCCCGCCGGAAAACTCGCGGCGGCGGAGGATAAGTGGGCAGCGAAGCTCGCCGTTAAACTGCTCATCGTTCCAGCGGCTGAGTTTTGGGATATTTGGATAAAACGCGCGAATACGGGAAAATCCTCCTTTATGTGGCTGCGCTTTTGTTTTATAGAATAAAAATCGCGGTTTAGAATGAGCGACTTTAGATTTAAGTAGCGGATTTTTTTGAATAGGGTCGGATGACTCGGATCCGGATCCAATATGTGGCCCGATAGGCGGTTGTACGGCCAAGGTGCCGCCACGTGTCAATACATTCTTCCACTTCATTTTTATTTACTTTTTCTTGATCCTACTAGTTTTGTCCACCCGGCTTCGCTCGGGGCAACCTTATTTTGTTATTTTTGTTAATAAGTTTGTTTATAAATATATTTATGGTTTCTTATTTCTTCAATTTTATGATTTTGAAGATTATTCATCATCTCATGATGCTCTTGGCAAAAAATAATATTATTCTAAAAAATATTGATTAACCTTTGGTAGAACGTAGTATAGATAAGAATGTTATGAGCTAATATGGTGGAAATACCTAAGACTCTATTTAGTGTGACGCCCACGATTCGATCCACGCTACATCGTGTGTATATTGTATAATTTTTCTCACATTTATGTGAAATAAGAGTTTTACCAATACATAGAAGAAATTTCATATATGAAGTAGAAAGTGTGGGTTAATTGTTAAACATATGTTTTTTTTTTATTCATTACTAAGTTAAAATTAATTAATCTAGGATAACTAAGCACTGATA
This sequence comes from Thymus mandschuricus, assembly GCA_029379335.1. Taxonomy (NCBI): domain Eukaryota; kingdom Viridiplantae; phylum Streptophyta; class Magnoliopsida; order Lamiales; family Lamiaceae; genus Thymus; species Thymus mandschuricus. Next base: position 1,068,317 of record CM057071.1, read on the forward strand.
TTGTGAGGGGAAAAAATATAGGAAAGTTATAATGGCAATCCGAAAAAAAAAGCATAATGAAAAAAATAAAACAAAAGGAGAATTAAACATGATAAATACTTTGTTATACCTATTTTTTAAATGTTGAAAATCTTAGTAACCGACGCCCTAAAATTAAGGGGAAAATGCTATTATGTCTTATTTATAAATATGAAATATTTTTTATAAAAAAACTAATTATATGTAATTAATCCTCAATAATTTAATTAATTGTTTCATATAAAAAGAATTAGTAGAAGTGATATTGGTAGGAAGTGGGTTTTCAATATGATTAATTATTTTCTAATAAAAAATCATGACTCTTGGGCTTTTTCATATTTATTTATTGATAAGTGTGTACAGTTAATCCAATTATTGATAAGTGTGTAGTTTGAATTTTTAATTAACAGATGAACGGTTGCAGGTTGCAGTAGTAATTTATTTTTTAATGCATAATAATTATGTTGTAGTAGTAATTATTACTAAATGTCAGTTAGTGTGTGTAGTAGTAATTAAGTTGGTGGGGCAAATGCATGCAATTTAGGCGGGAAATTGCAGATTTGGGCGGGAATTTGCATGCAGAAGTGATTATGCTTTAATATATATATAGATTTTGCATTTTTATAAATTTCAATTTTCATATTTACAAAAACTAATAAATTATTTAAGAAAAAAACTTACTGTTGTGTTTTAAAACGTTGAGTAACTTTTGTAAGTTTTGCTATTGTGGATATGATTTAAATTCAAAACTTGGGATGACCCTAAAGCGTTTGCTCGACTAAGATGATACGTAACCTCGAACTTTAGACGGAGACGTGATCACGAAAAGAACAAATACTTTAAATGAAGAGATGACAAGCACAATGTCAAAGTTATTAGTCTTATTATTCTTATTAATCTCTTATATTATGAGTCTTTTAATACATTAAATTAAAAGATTTCCTCTCTTTTTTCTTTTTTTTTGTTCGTTTTTTACTTATTTTAATTTATTGTTTTATGAGTGAGAGTTAATATTAAAGATAAACATGGGCTGGGCTTTTAAAATTCTAATTGATAATTAGTGTTCAAAAGTCCCTAGCCCACGAAATAAGTAGCCCATTAGGAATTAAAGCTGAATTTAAAGAATTAATTGAGGTGTACCAAATGTAGCCCACAAAACAAGTAGCCCATCCCACCCTCCCTCCGACCATGAAAAACGTTGGCATTTTTACCATTTTTTGTTGTCCGGGAAAAACCTAACTAACCGACCTTGGGCTCGTATCGAAAATCATTTCCATACTAAGAATTAACTGAAATTCATTCATTGTACTTATTCTGGGCTCGTATCGAAAATCATTTTCATACTAAGAGTTAACTGAAATTCATTCATTGTACTTATTTTCTTTGTTTGATGTTATAATGTGGAATTTGAGTGGACCATGTGTTGGGCCCGCGTTTCTGGCCCATTTGATCATAGCGGGCTTAGGATTATGGCTCTTTGCTATCTGTATAATAATAAGGGATGGAGGGAGTACGATATTGTACCCAAAAACTCTCTCCACGGAAGCAGTGTTCTGATCCCAAGTAAGTAACTGCCATTCATCACTCGCGCATTGACGTTTATTACTTTCTCCGTATGCCCTATCAAAGAAGAGTCGTTTCCTGAATACGCATACGGTATATAATAAAGAAACGTCTCTCTTTCGACGGGACGAAGGTAGAGAGCATTGGAAGTAAATCCCAATTGGCATGTAGATGTAGTTTCATAAGGAAATAAATGTTCTCAATTTATGACTCTTATGTGTAGTTATAATTGAAAGTTTCACATTTATTAAGTGGGAATAAAAGATAAAAAGGGAATAAAAGATAAAAAGGAATAGTGGGAGATGTGTACCTACCACCTACCACCCAATCAATGCAGATACTCCCTCCCCTCCCTCCCCATTCCTTTCTAAGCCTAGCAATAAACCAAACCCTATTCTTGTCCAATTCGCATCCGATTCATCGGACCACGCATGTTATTTCGTCACTGAGTTTAAGAAATATAAGCGAGCACGATATCAACGCACATACGAGTTTTTTCTTAGATTAAAGTCCATCTTACTAATAAAAATCAGCTAAATAAGGTTTTTTCATAAATGGCAAATGATCCCGAAACAGAAAATGTATAATCTGGTAAAACCGAACGAAGTATTAAAATTCGAATCTCACTTGATATCAATGTTTTCAAAAACCGAACCGGCGAGTCCTTCGATTCATAGTTTTTTCGATTGAACCACGGTTCAACCGGCCAAAACCGAAAATAACCATGAACCGGCGGTTCGATTCGGTTTATAAAACACTGCTGGATATAGTACCAAACAATACCCAAAATTTATTGGATTATTTAAAATTTGGCCCAATTTTTATTGGGGGGGGGGGATACGAGGGCCCAACACGGGCCCAAAGGAAGAAGGGCAAAACAGTAATTTCGCAGGAGGCGAAGGAGTGTCGGTTACGGCTGCGAGTACAAAAAGGGAAAACGCCGTATAAAAACGGAAGGAGAAAAAGCCCATTCCCACGAGGAAGCTTTTTCATTTAATGCGGAACCCGCTTTTGTCACACACACTTTGGCGGGTATGCAAGCAAATTCTAGAGAGAGAGAGAGAGAGAGAGAGAAGCAGACCGTACGAACGAACAGTATACCTACAATTCAAGGTTCAGACACTGTTCAAAATAAAGGGAAAAACAAAAGGAAAGGAAAGGGAAAAGGGGGACACACTCTCTCTCAAAAATTTCTCACTGTTCCTCAAATCTATCTCTCTCTCGAGAAATTTTTCTAGCTGTGGACAGTGAAGCGCGGCCGATCGTTTGAATTCTCCGATCGTCGGAAGCTGGGGAGGATCGGGGGGTGTGTAGGGAGGCGGATTCTGTGGAGTTTTGGGCCCCCTTTTCGTTGTCATGCAGGAACAGTGAGGTCGGATGGCGATGTACGGGGATCAGCAGCAGGTGGAGTGGGGTCAGGATTCGGGTTTGGAAGGTCGGTTCCTGGGTTTGAATTTCGGGTTTCTGTTGGCTCTGAGACGATGTGCCTGCATTGTGAGGTTTTTAGGGTTTTCTAGTGGTGGTGTGGGGTTTTTGAAATAATGTGCTTGTTCTGTGCAGAATCCATGCGGAGGTTGAATTTGTGGGAGAGAGAGGTGTACCCGGAGCGGCCGGGTCTACCCGACTGCGCCTACTTCATGCGGACCGGGTCGTGTGGGTACGGCGCCAAGTGCCGGTACAATCACCCTCGGGATCGCGGCAGCTCGGTGAGGCTCTCAACGCTTTTTGCTTCAGTGGTTTTGATCATGTGTAGTGATAATCGTGTTTCGTTTTTTCTTTACTGTAAAATGTTATGATCCCACTTTCTTAGTGTGTTAATCACCATAATACATGCAGCATTGTGGAGTAATTTAGGATACTCTGTTTGTTGATATGTCCTTGGTTACCTATTATTGTCGGCAGCTGTAAAAAGGATGGGGTTGGCCTGTTTTTCAATTATTTCAGGGGGTGGGGGCTGTCGATTAAGTATTGGGGTTCGTTCGTTTTTTTCGTGCTGTGGTTCTTCATTATTACTATTAAGTGAGGGGTGGTTGAATTTATTTGTTTTGCAATGGCGTTTCAGAGATCTGCCTTTCTTTATGTTTTGCAGTTGGGAGTAGGAGATTATCCTGAGCGAGTAGGGGAGCCGCCATGCCAGGTACTTGGCTTTTGCTATTATTGATCGATTAATTTGTAGATGTTTGAGCACATTATGTCAGTTTGAATGTTGAAGAGTTCATTTGCATTAGGCTTCCTCTCTGAAGTCTTGATGGGTTGCCATGTTCATTGTGCAGTACTATTTAAGAACCGGGACCTGTAAATTTGGTATATCATGCAAGTTTAACCACCCGAAAAATGCTGGTGGCTCATTAACTAGTGCACCTCTAAATGTTTATGGATATCCAATGAGACAGGTAATCGTGTGTTGTATGTATGTTCACTCTTATATATATGTGATTACGGTTTCAAATGGTCATGATAGCATCGTTTCCAACAGGGAGAGAAAGTGTGCTCCTATTATTTGAAAACGGGGCAATGCAAATTCGGTATAACCTGTAAATTTGATCATCCTCAGTCAGATGGAACATCTGTCTCAGCATCTGCACGTCCCTTTTATCCGACAGTGCAGTCTCTTTCTTCTCCTTATGGCCCCATGCTTCTCCCTGGAGTTGTTTCCCTTCCGAACTGGAATCCACATTCTGTAGGCCTTCTTATCTTATATTCTCCAAATTCGAAGATTGTTTACTAAGGAACCTATCTGAGTTAATTTGCTAATTTTTCATATATTTGCTTGAAATAGGAACTGTGTTTGATTCCAGTGTAATCATAATGTAGGGACCAGTTAGCCCCGCACCTTCACCAGGCGCTCAAGCCTCAATTGGAGCAACTTCGGCGTATGGACATCAGCAGCTAGCTTCTTCTCCCTCAGCCTTCGTCGGAGCTTATTCCCATTTACCTTCTTCTGCGGGCCCTTCAGACAGTATAAGGCAAGAACAGAAGTTTCCAGAACGACCCGGGTTGCCAGATTGCAAGTACTACATGAGAACTGGAGACTGTAAATACGGATCATCTTGTAGGTATAATCATCCGCCAGATTGGGTTGTCTCAAGATCAAATTGTGCTCTTAGCCCTTTGGGGCTGCCACTTCGTCCGGTACGAATCTGAATTCAATAGCTTAGCTTGTGAACATTTTTGTTCTTTTCATAGTTTTGAAGCTATCAACTGTTACCTAATGCTTTTTGGGGTAAGGGAATGGCTTCTGTATTGGCTGACTGGTCCAACCTTTATCCCTATGTGTGATTTTACTTGCCCAGTAGTATGAGTGCTTGCCTCTTGTTCTTACTGTACGGGATATGGATATTTTACAAGTATTTAACGGGGAATTGTATCCACCTTGATTGGATTTTAGTGTTTTGACAGTAGTCCGAAATTTTGCCAGTAGCATTGACTGGGCTGGTTACATGTTAAACTGAGGGAGGGTTTAGTTTCAACACCTAATCTTAGTATTACGAAACTCGAAGTTGATTATGTTTGTGAACTGCCTACCAGATTATCAATACACCAGCCTTCTTACTCCAGTGCACTAATTCCTTCTCTATTACTGACATGCATTAGTATTCTAAAGAGAAAAAATACTTCTCTCATTTTGCAATTATTAACTTTCTGAATTTCTTGTTTATAAGTGGTATTGCTAGTACAGTACCATATTTAGGGAAGTGCTTGTCGTGACACGGTCAACTAATATGATTTTGCAGTCACCTATCTTCTATGGTGAACTCTCTTATGCATTTTTAATTTATTTATTTTTTGGCCATTATGCAGGCAATCGGAATTTAAGAAACATCGGGCATTATCAAAGTTTGCCTTTTAATTTCATTAAGTTGGGGTAGCTTGTTATAATAGTTTAGGTTCGGAATCAATTCATTTCTTCTTCACAAACATTTCCATAATGAAATACGTAGAAGCTACTCCACTCCTCTGTAGCATTTTGAAATCCCATACATGAGAACAGACGTGGACGTTTTAAATTTCACAATCTCAAAGCTATATGTGTTGTGAACACTACTTATTGATTGTTCGTGACACCTGCCATTTCTTGAATCCTTTAACCTCTGAAAAATGCTTATCTTACATCTCTGGTGATGAACAGGGGGTGCAAGCCTGCATATTTTACATGCAGAAAGGCCACTGCAAATTCGGACAAACATGCAAATTCGACCATCCCATGGCAACTCTGAAATACAATCCAGATTCGTCGTATACAGAAATGCCTGGTACTCATTATAGCCCCGGCCTTTCTTTTGCCACAACTTCGACTTTCTTACCGTCTTATTCATTTCAAGAGGTGCAGGATGAACATTTTGCAGGGTCCAACGTGGCAGAAACTCTTCCAATGATTCCATGGGCCTAGCTTTAGCAATAGATCGTTATGTTTCACTAAAATCGTCGTCTGGTTTTTGAGGCGGAGAAGCTCCCGCCGTCGAGTATTGGATATGAAATAAAGGATGGGTGAAATAAGTCCAGGTTCTTTATACGATGCATGTATATATTCATATATTATGCAATTGTTTATTGCTTTGATAACATATTACTTAGGCTTGAGACTTTTAAAAAGGGTTAGTTGGAACATACATTACTAGGTTGGTTGGTAGAAATGTTGATTGGATACTTGATTTGTTAGTTATGTGTATTTTACATTTGAAGTTGTTGGTATTGTTTGGTTTAACCCATGTTAATTTGTTGCTTACTACTATCATTTCTGATTTTGGGCTTTTGGCCCAATTGTTCAACTTGATCTGGGCTTTTGGCCCAATCCAAAGATAAAATAAACTGTCCCGTCCCCTTCTTCTTGAGCCCTATCAAGTGGGCACAGAGATTAAAGGCTGTGATCGTGGGTTTTATCAACTTGTTTTGTTAGGTTCAATTATTGCTATATTGGGAAAGGGCTTAAGATGAACGAGACATTCCAATGTAGAAAGTGATTCAAGTAGAAAGAGACGGAGGGAGTACATCTGATCAATGTACACATGTGTATCCCAATTCATTTCACTACTAGAAGTTATATACATGTAAAATATGATACAAGTCTCAATTTCATATGATACAAGCAAGGGCGGATCTAAGTCTCGGGCAACATAGACAGTCGTTCGAACGATTTTTTTAAACACCAGTTTTTAGATAACTTTTTTTTTTCTTTCAATTTTTTCAATATATATAAATTTATCGCGTTCGTATAAATGTGATATCGTCTGTCCACTCTCGAAATCCTAGCTCCGCCGAGCCATCATATGTATCCCACCAAATCATAAAAATGTTGCATGAAAAGCCTGCAAACGTGGTCCTAAATGAAAGAGATTAGATTAATTATAAACATACTATTAATTAAATGGAGGCAGAAAGCAATTTGGCAGATATGATTCCACCCACTAATGTAGGAACTTTGCCTATCAAATTAAAGTGCTTCTTTCTTAATAAATAATACCCTATTAATTTCCCCTAAAAAAAAGAAAAGTAATTAACCTTTCATATATCTTGTGCCATTTATGCAAAACAAGTTTACAACTATTGAAAAATGATTGCACCCTCACTGCTACACCATTAGTGTGGCTTCAACCATCATTGCTCCAATAGTTGTTAACACTATTCAAAATTATTACCGTCGAGGGTTTTTAAACATATCTGAATGTAAAGTACTAGAAACGTGTTTCGTAGAATGAGACTGACGGAGTAATAAATTACTACGATTAGTCTTAGCTAGATGCATGGACCATCTTTCACTTTAGTGACAAAATATTAATTGTTTAATCTAACAATACACTCACTAATGATTACTAGAACAATGTTAGTCTTAATTAAAAGATCCCAGCTCACTAGCTGCTTAATTAATCAAAACTATAAGAATTAAGAAGTAATTAGTTGTCTAATCAAGATTAATAGAATTAATTAGAGATACATAAATCCCCATGGCTGTGATGATTAGCTCAGCTGCTATAGTCTAAAGAATCATCATATGTTCTTCATTATCAATGAAGCATGCTCATATCATGAATGGCCCATATGCTATATGCTATGAAAAAATGTCTACTCCGTCCATCCACGATCTTTATACCCGATTGAATTTCCCATCCGATTTTAGGCTTTGTAATGGTGGATCTTTTTGCCTGACTGAATTTCTTGAAGTAAAAGGCTACTATTGCGAAGTCTCAAGACCAGCTAGAAAAGTCGATTAAGTTTACAGATGGTCGACGGGGTGAGTGGAATTTTTCATCATGCCCACTTCAGAATTCCTACTGACAAACCTAGATTCTTGCATAGAGGTTTTGCTGAATTATGTGATGAAATTGATTGTGTGTTTCAGAGGAAAAAGAAAACATCATGTGTAACTAACTTCAAGAGATTGGACATACTATGTTTCAATAAACTATGTTTCCAGTTATTGATCCAAGAAAATTACTTTATTATTTTTTTTTTTTTCATATTTTGTATGCAGAACTAGTACAAATGTACAATTAATTTTGCTCCATTTTATTTCATAATACAAATAAAAAAGTGTTTTTTTCCCCCAAGTGTTTATAAATTTATGTACAAAATAAACAACTTCCAAAATGTGAGAAAGTGAAGCATCAAGATTTTGTGCAATTTTCCTATAATTAAGGGTGTGTTTGGGCAATGGCTCCGACAAAGTGGCATAAATTAATGAAGTGATTATAAATCCATAATTAATTATGAAAAACCCAACTCACATTTGCTTTCCACTTTAATCAACTTTACACACAATTCCTCTATTCAAAGAAATTTACTTCCTATGTTCCTTTAATTCAAGTTGAGTCGTTTCGTTTTTCAAAAATCTATTTCAGAACTCATCATGAAGAAGCTTAGAAAATCGTATCAAAATTGTTAAAAAAAAACGACTCAACTTCAAAGAGATCGAACGAGAAGTAATTTTTGCTAAATGTAGCTTTCACCTGCCATCATTACAAACCCCAAAAGCTCCACACCCTTGAATCAATATTCCATGAGAGAAAAAACACAGTGAAATTTTTCTAAAAAACAAGAAAAAAGAAGAAGAAAATATTAAAAAGTCACTCACACAGTTCTCTCTCTCTCTCTCTCTCTCTCTCTCTCTCTCTACCTTTCACCGAAAAGGTGACACCAAATGCAAACACAAATTCTTGACTTTTATTTTAAAAAAAATTGAAACCCTCCTTTTCACTAATCAAAGTTAGCTTTGTGGGAACTAATAGTCTTTAATCTTGCATGAGTTCGTGTGTGTGTGTGTGTGAATAATAAAAGCTCTCACCTCATTCCCTTCTTTCTTTCCTTTTCTGCTTCCACCCTTTCAAGAAAACTCTCACACACTGAATTTGTGTGGCAAATCATCATGGTTTTTTGCAAGAATTCCTCCTCTAAGCATTGTTCTTGATTAAGGGAGGATTTGGGCCTTCTTTTTTTCTCAAAAAGTTGAAATCTTGGAGCTTTTTTTGGAGGAAAAATTATGGGGGTTGTTACAGTTTCTGAACTGAAGCCAAGCATTTCTGGGAAAAGGCCATTTCGTCCCAGCTCAAGTGCAAGGCATGTTACTGAATGGTATATAGCTTTTTCATTTTCATTTAATTTAGCAAGAATTTCAGCACCTTCATTTTTGAACCCAAAAAAAAGAAAAAAAGATGCCATTTTAATTCATGTTTGATGATGAATATGATTATGTGTTGTTACTGCACTTTATTGGGTTCTGCTCTTCTGCATTTTTATTTCTGGGTTTTCTTCAAAATGAAGCTTTGAATATTTGAAACATTTCAGCACTTCAAATTTAGGAAAAAGCTGGTATCTTTTCATGTTTGATGATGAATCTCTCTCTCTCTCTCTCTCTCTCTCTCTCTCTCTCCCTCCTTTTCCTGGTTTTGTTATTCAATGTTTGCTTAACTATGAATTGTTAGGGCCACCAATCAAGAAAATTGGTAGGGCACTCTAATTTTCATCTGTCAAGCTTCTTCTTCTTTGCAGTTGAATGTGAATCAAATACAAAAATTCCCAGTTTTCAAGATTCATGAATTCCTTCAATCAATCCAATCCCTTTTATGATGGGATTGTGTTTGTTGTTCATCACTCACATTCTTGATTTCTAACAACAGTCAACACTCAACTAAATTCATGACAGCAGTACTAGATTCTGTAATTACAAACATGTGCTCATGTCTTTGAAGATTTGATACTTATTACTGATTCAATAATTCCCATATTTGTACGGCAAAAAACCATGCATTTAGAGCCTAACTATAACTTATACTCCACCCGTCCCGTTCTGATTTACGCGTTTCTTGAATATATTGAAAGGAGACAGACAGATTAATTGACCCTTATCACTTGAGCTGTCTTAATTGCTCAAGTCCACAAATTTTCAAGATTCCACTGTGTTTTTTCTAGCTAATGCTCCCTCCTTCCGTCTCTTTAGAGATTATACGTTCGTTTGAAGTAACGGGACGTATCATCTCTGAAGAGACGGAGAGAGTATTTTGAGTACTGTGATCTTCCTTTTCCCACTTTTGATGTTTTTTTCCCTTTTCTTGGTTATGATCTGATGGTGGCTGTGTTTCTGCTTCCTCAGGCCGATATCCGACGTTTCGAGTGATCTCACCATCGACGTTGGAACTGCAAGCTTTGCTCTACACAAAGTGAGAAGAGTTTGCTTGCATAAGTTCATAGTTTGATGCTAATGTTCTGATGAATTTCATTGATTATGCTGCAGTTTCCTCTAGTCTCTCGGAGCGGAAGGATACGAAAGCTATTGCTCGAAGCAAAGGATTCGAAGGTAACGAGGCTGAACCTCTCAGCTATGCCCGGGGGATCACACGCTTTCGAGTTCTCTGCCAAGTTCTGCTACGGAGTGAACATTGAGATCAATGTAGCAAATGTGGCTATGCTGAGATGTGCATCTCACTATCTTGAGATGTCGGAGGATTTCTCCGAGAAGAACCTCGAAGCACGGACCGAGGCCTACCTCAGGGACGCGATCCTCACTAACATACCTAGCTCGATATCCGTCCTCCACCACTGCGAAAGCCTGCTGCCAACTGCAGAGGAAATCAACCTTGTGAGCAGAATTATCAATGCCATTGCTAACAATGCCTGCAAAGAGCAGCTCACTTCCGGTTTGTCGAAGCTCGAGCATAACTTTTCCTCGAAGCCTCCTCCGTTGGAGGCTGAGACGCCTTCGGATTGGTGGGGGAAGGCGCTGTCGCAGCTGAATCTTGACTTTTTTCAGAGGGTTCTATCTGCTTTGAAGACTAAAGGGTTGAAGCAGGATTTGATAAGCAAGATTTTGATAAACTATGCTCAAAACTCCCTTCAAGGGCTAGTAGTGAAAGGCCATTTCTCCGATCTTGATCTGCAGAAGAAGCAACGGATCACAGTCGAGACTATCACCGGCTTGCTCCCTTCTCAGTCGAGGAAAAGCTCGGTCCCAATGGCGTTCCTGTCGACTCTGCTGAAGTCCGCCATCTCTGCATCGGCTTCTACTTCGTGTAGATCGGATCTCGAGAGGAGGATCGGGCTGCAGTTGGACCAAGCGATCCTCGAGGACATTCTCATACCGGCTAATCCACATGGGAACAACCATAGTCCTTTGTATGACACTGATTCTGTTCTGAGGATCTTCTCCATTTTCTTGAACCTTGATGAGGACGACGACGACGAGGATAATCAGCTGAGGGACGAGAGCGAGATGGTGTATGACTTCGACAGCCCCGGCTCTCCCAAGCAAAGCTCGATCATCAAGGTGTCGAAGCTGTTGGACAATTATCTTGCGGAGCTGGCTCTGGACTCGAACTTGGCACCTTCGAAACTCATAGCTCTTGCGGAGCTTCTCCCGGATCATGCTCGGATGGTCTACGATGGCTTGTATCGTGCTGTCGACATCTTCCTCAAGGCAAGAAATCCACCATCTTTACACATTCTTGTCCCTAAAAAGTATCCTCTCTTCATCATTTGATCATCATCATATAGCATCTTTCTTCGAATGTTGATTGCAGGTTCATCCGAACATGAAAGATTCGGAGCGCTACCGCCTCTGCAAGACCATCGACTGCCAGAAACTCTCACAAGAAGCCTGCAGCCACGCAGCACAGAACGAGCGCCTCCCAGTGCAGATGGCGGTCCAGGTTCTGTACTTTGAGCAGATTCGACTAAGGAACGCCATGAACGGAGTCGGGGCTCACAACCCCTTCTTCTTCGGCTCCACCGCCAACTTCCCACAGCGCTCTGGCAGCGGCGCAGGGAGCGGATGCATCTCTCCACGAGACAACTACGCCTCGGTCAGGAGGGAGAACCGGGAGCTGAAGCTGGAGGTGGCTAGAATGAGAATGAGGCTGACCGATCTTGAGAAAGACCACGTCTCGATGAAACAAGACCTCGTCCGATCACACCCTGCAAATAGGCTGTTCAAATCATTCACCAAGAAACTGAGCAAGCTCAACTCTTTGTTCAAGATCAAGGATATGAAGCCTCTTGGGGGGAAGGCCGGCTCCGAGAGCCGGTTCCTGTTCCAGAAACGGAGGCGCAATTCGGTTTCTTGAATGCGGCTTGTCTCTGTAAATAGAAGAGGGTGTATAGGATTAGTGATTGTTGTTTTTCTTCTTTTCGTCTGGTGTTTTTGAGTTTCTTTTTTTCTATATTTATAGTGCTTGATTTTCTTTATAATGCTCTGTTCTGTTTATTTGATCAGAAACAAAACCAAACTGTTGAAGCATAGAATAACCAATACGATCAAGAAATCGGAACCCCAGCTCGAACATAGTGTTCTAAACCCTATTCAAGAAATCGGAACCCGAGCTTGGAATATGGCGTTCTACTTCTACGTCCTATTCAAGAAATCGGAACCCCAGCTCGAACATAGTGCTCTACAATGCTAGTGGCAAGACGAAGCTTTCAACGTAGACGACGTCCTTGGCTTCCAAGAACACATGATACAGTAAACAGACCAATATCCTTCATACATTACCAAGACCTCTCCATCTTGATCGACACTCGAAAAATTCTCAATCTGTCACGAGCAAAGCCGGTAGAGATAGTGATCGATTTCTCCCAAGATTCTTTCATCCCATACTCCTTCATAGCCCGATGATCAAAGTGAAGATCGAGTCGAGCACACATCGTGTTCAAGTACCATCCAACTGCTTCCAACGAGCATTTTGTGTAGCTATTTGGATCAAAGGGCAGCTCCATCTTTCTAGTCTCCTCCTTCTCCGGAGTCCGGATCGAAGGATTCGATACCAGCTTCGTACACTCTCCTTCTCCGATCGCCTGAATGCTCCCATTTGCGAATGTCCCGATGCAGTCACGCGCCAAAAAGCCGCCGTCCACTGTTTTCCACGACTTTGTTTTGGAACTGTAGAGTTTACCTTCGGTTACTCCTCTCTGAGGAATTAACGCAAACACCTTGTATGCACAGCTCCTCTCCTCTCGTCTCAACCGAACCCAAACTTTTGCCAGCTTCCTTCATGGATTAATCTGGCTAATCCCTTCTACACTGCAGTTGTTCACCGGAAGTCTCAACAGTGTTTCTCCGGCGTCGTCCTCGGCGAGATCCATGGCTTCTAGGGTTGTTTTTTTTTTTTTTTTTGAAGCGACCTTTTTATACCTTCCGCCTATTAATGGGGCCCACATAGAAAATTGGGGGCTCAGCTCTTACCGCCATACGACGCCGTTTTCTTCCTTCACGAATTTTGCGATTTTTCATGAATAAACGCCACCATTCTTCTCTGAAAATTTCTGAATCGCTGCGAATTTGAGGCGATCATGGCGCTTAATTTGTCGAGACTTCCATTCTCCAGATTCTTCAGGTTGTTAATCTCTCGTTTTTCCTCTTTCTTCTTCCCCGATTAATTTGATCTCTTTGCTGCAACAAACTGCGCGCGAATGAGCATCGAATTCGGCGATGATTCCTATGTTATTGTTCTTCAAAGCTATGATATTCAAACTGCGCGCAATTGATATTTTACTGTTTTTTGGGGGTAAATTTGGGACTGTAGTCTAAGGTATTGCATAGTTCTGTTTCTGGATTTTTGCTAGAGAGAGAAGCTGAGGATTATATATTTGAGATTCTGATGCGAGAAATTGATGAGCAATTCGTATTGGTTGGCTTCTGGGTCATAGATTTATGCAGGTTTTCGTTTATGGTAAAATTGCTTAATCTTTCCAGATAGAAGACTGCATTGATTCTGAGTTGTTTTAGTAGCATTACTGATATTATATGCTGAACTTGAACTTCTTCTCGTTGTCGATGCGTTGCCTGAATGCTGAACTTCGATTCCTCTTCTCGTGATCGAGTGCTTGGATATGAACTCACGAAAGGCTATTAGTCTAAGCATTATTAATCTTTCTGGAGCTGTAGTTTTATCTGTTTTTGAGCTGAGTCGAACTAACGAATACTCTGATGAACGAAGTTTGTAATGTTGTATTGGATTAACGAATTTAGGTGTTTTCCGTTTCTTGTATTCTCAGGCAGCTGGAGCATGACGTGGAAACCGTTGTCAAGGTGCTGCAACCTGGACCTCTGGGAGTGATAGAGCACAAGTTCACTGATCATGAGATCCAGAGTGCGAACTCTACTGTGAACAGAGCAGTCGAGAACTGGCGAAGGATTGCTTACAATGAGAGGAATAATCCTGTCCTGAAAGATTTCATAGACGTCGAGGCTTTTACCTTCCAAAAGCCCTAGCTGATGATTGATGTAGTTTGTAAGGCCTTCGGACTTACATTCTTCAGCTCTGTCTTTACCTCAGTATGTTTCTCTTAGTTAAAGATCAAATGACTTTCGAATGTTTGTCTCCACCTCGGTTATCTTGTTAATCATATGCCTATGTTCTGAATTTTTCCTGTCTGATTTTCTCTTTGAACTTTCATAGCACATTTTTTTCGTTATTTCATGGTAGTATCGTCTCAGTAGTACTTATAAAGTTGCCATGGTGAATTTCGTCGTTGCTGGACTAATTTGCTTATAGGACATTCGAAAGAAAGTCGGATGTGTATAGATATATTACGTAGAGCAATATCCATGTAGTACATGATCTGTTTCTGTAGGAAAGGAGAGATTTCAGTATAAACTAGTGTTCTATTCGATTAAAGTATCGTGCTAGTAGGGTTCTTTGAAGTAGAGGACATATATCAAACAACAGATCGAGAATACGATGACCAATATATCGAAAGTTAGGGCTTGAGTTGCCTGGTCACTGAGCTCCATGTTCCTCCCCCCTAGCCTATCCACCATGTCCGGAACCGATTCGTATCTTTGTATCTCTTTCATATAGGGGTCCTCCATCTTTATCCTCATCTTCTCCGCCTCTTTGCTTGCTGCCTCTTGAGCCAGTGTCCAGTCGTAGAACCTACGCTTATCTTCGTTGCTTAGGACATTGTAAATCTCTCTCAACTGCATGAATTTGTCTGATGCTGTTCTTATAGGAAGCACAGTCGTGTCCGGATGGTATTCCTTCGACAATCTCCGGTATGCTGCTTTGATCTCTTCCAGGTCAGCATTTGCAGGTACTCCCAGGAACCTGATCAGCCAGAAACCCGAGAGGATCAATCGACACAGTTCACTTATCATAAGGTACGTAAGAGTAAGGAGACTGAGGTTTATAGTTTATTATTACTGGTAATACGAATCGGATGAACTATTGAGCAGCTCCGAGAACTTCTCTCCGAGCAGCTCATTTTCATCCTTCGCCTCCTCCTTGGCTGGCCCGGAGCTGCTCCCTCCTATCCAACCTTCATCCTCGCTCTCCCAGTGGATTCTCGTGTCAACTCCAGGCGGAGCCCGCTGTTTCTCGCCGCTGCTCGCCCCCTGCACGGCCCGGACACGGAAGCTGCAGCCTCGTTTACGGTTAGTGAATTCTTTTACTCTCTTTGCCGCGAGGCGGGTTCTTGATTCGGTGACGTGGCTACTGGCTGAGAGTGAGAGTGAGAGTGAAGGAGGGGGGGTTGCTGTGGGTGCAGCCATGAGAGAGAGAGAGAGAGAGTCTGGTGTTTCTGGTCTGAAATTGTGGGATTCAGACTGAGGAAACAGAGGTTTCACCACCTCATCTTCTTGTGTGGCTTAGGATTCTTGCTTCTAATAAAATTTAAAATAAATTAAAGTATTTGTTTTGTATATAAAAAACATTTGATAGCAACCCTCCAATAAAAACAATAAAACAGAGGTTAAAAAATTGTTGTTTTTTTAATTAATTAATTTTTTGGGCCTTGTTTTTACTCATGCATGTTTGCATGTATATTTGATGAGATTATAATTTCGTAGGGGAAAAAAATATTACATGAAAAATCAGTCATCAAATGATAACTGATGAATACAGAGAGAATCTCTCTCTAATCTCTCTCTCTCCCTCTCTCTAAGATTAGTGGAAGATGAAAATGCTAGATCCAGATAGCTCTAGCCTTCTTGAGGAGGGGGACGAGCTCTCCCTTGACATGGAGGCTCATGACCTCGTTGGCCCCGCCGACGAGTTTCTGGTCGATGAACACTGACGGGAAGAATCCCGTTTTCCGGCCGGATGCCGCTGCGAGTGCCCTCTCGAGCTGGGCCCCGTTGGGCAGCTCGTCGAGCTCGTAGACTGTGGGGTTGGCTCCGAAGCTGGATATTAGGGTCTTGATGGTGTGGGACATGCAGCAGTTGCTCTTGCTGAATATCACCACCGCCTTGTCCGCCGTCAGCCTCTCGATCGCGTCCATTTCTGCTGCCGGAACCCTAGTTTCTGCTGTCCGTGGGTTGTAATGTAGGAGGATTTCGACGGTGGTTTTGTGTGTGTGTGTGTGTGTATGTGTGTGTGTTACTTTTCTTGGTGTTGGTGGGAAATCTTGATCGATTGTGGGGAGTTTATATAGAAACAAAGGCTGCATGTTGAAAGTAGTGTCGGTCCCACACTATATCTAACATGCAATCAAATGTGCTGCGATGGATTATGAATTATGATTATAAAGCGATAAACAAACATATGAAACGTAAAGAATTGAAGATACAGATTTACGTGGTCCATCAGTGATATATTAGCGACGTTCAGGAGCAGAAAGGGCGAATCGATTTGTTTGGGTTGTAGATTGCATAATCGCTCTCTACGTCTATATAAGTTGCGAGACACCCGACTAGTCCTGCATACCTGAAAATATTGAATGCATGTCATCAAAACGTGACATATTTACATTTTAGCTATACATGTTAACCTTTGTACATTGGGATTGATTGGTGCCTCAAACGCCACGTAAGTTCGAAAATAAATGAATAAATATATATTGAAAAATTAATTGACGAATCAATAAGGTCGGAAAGATGTTTGGTGTTTATCCATTCTCCCTTTTAATTTTGAGATTCCCTTCCTAATATTTATTTATATTATATTAAAGGCAAATTGGAAACCTTTTTTCCATGCAAATGAAAGAAATTTTAATATAAAAATCCAATTTATTATTAGCCTTTAAAAAATTATTAAAAGGTGAATTTGTTCTAGAAAATACGATTGGTAGAAGAAGATTGTGGTGGGGTTTATTTTGTTAGAATAAAAAACGAAACAATGTTTAATATTTTTTTAAAAAAAAGTTTTCAATTGAATCTTGCCCTTTACCAATTTAGGGAAAAAAAATTGTTAATGTATTCTCTAGAGAGAGAGAGGGGTATTTTAATTATTATTTTTTTTTTTATAGAAATTATTCCTTGATTTTCACTATTGACATTGCAAAATCAAATAAATTATCCCTTAAAAGGGAGATAAATATTCTCCATTTCTTGGCAATGTTTATAATATTAGTGTGCTAAAATTCTAATCAAAATAAATATCCTTATCTAATGGGATTCTTAGTGAAAAGGGTGCCAATTTTGTCGATTAAAAGTCAAAATTAGTAACGCACAAAATTCAAAATAAAATCGATTTTGTCGGTCGTATGTTAAAAAGAATTTATACTTTTTTATATGATAATTAAATTAATACAAAGTAATAATTATCCTAATTAATCAAGATTCCTTGCCTATTGAGGAAGCTTTGATATGATGATGACATGTGGGAGAATTTAATTCATTTTTGGCCTCTAAATTAAAATGGTTAGTGGAGAACTTAATTAATTAAATGGTGGCTAAGTAATTAAATTAGAATAATTAATTAATCTCCCCCATTATGTAAGGTGAAGGATTAAAGGCGTAATCTTTTAAGTGATAGTGATTTAGTGTGATTTGAGATAATTGTGTTTTTAGGGTAACCTCTAATTCACTTTCCTAAAGTGATGACGTGTCACTTGACTTCGACTCGACGTTATTGACCGGTCGAGATTTCCAAAAGTGATCTTACGAATACGCTCCCCTACTCGTCATGGATAATATGCCAACGATGTACTTAGAGTCCTTAAGTTTGCTTCTTTTTTTTTCCAGTAATTATTACTCATAATACTGTCACGTCACAACAACAGCAGCGGAGTATTGAGAACAATGAATATTGGTCCAAAATTTCTTATAAATATTTGAAAATGTAATAGTGAATTCATGTTAATACGTACTACTCCTCCGTCTGTCCTTCCATTTTATTATGAAATTTTTTTATTCAATAAATTTGACGTAGATCGAACAGTAAAGTGTCATCTATATCTATATTAAGAATTCAACACTACAAGTAATGATGAACTCTAAATCAAGATTAAAAAGGATGGTGAAAACAGAAAGAAGAAAAACTAGAGTAGGTTTGATTTTTTTTTTTTTTACTTGAAAATGTAAAAGTGTAAAAGGCCTAATTCTTACCACTAAATTAAAGCAGCGGTTACAATTTAACTCCATTACCAACCGTTAAATAATATACAAAACCCATGAATAAATTTCAAAATTATTCATTAAATTTAATTATATTTTTAGATTATAGTATAATTGATCATACTTTTAAAATACATTAAGAAATTTAAAAATAAATGTAATATATTACTATTACTATGTGGAAGGCCACAGCCCAATTCCTTCAACCGGGCCCAATGGGTTTATTCACTCACTTATTCAGCCCATATATTTCATACTCATTATAACCCAACATGCTCACAAGTGGGCCCACGTAATTCGGTCCGTTTGTTGAATATACGTGAGGTCCGAATGAAGCGAGACTTGGGAAATATGATTTAATATGCTCAAGATGAATTACTAACCTCCGGCCCGTTTCAGTTGATTATTTTACATTTCACATATATATTCGACTTATAAGCCAATAGAAATGAAACGGAGCGAGCAAGGGGAATATGGATAAGGGCCAATAGAGATTGATTTAGACAAACAAGAAATGCAATCACACAAAGGGTTAGCATATGATTATGTCACACATTTATATATGTGTAAGATGACAAGTGTACAACATGTTGCAAGAATTATGCCAACTTTACTAAATGATTCTTTTCTTTTCTTGCTCACATTCATCCTCATATCTAAAATAAAATAATATATAAAATTAAAAAAAAAAAGATTTTTCATATATTTTGGAATAAAATCAGCAAATTGCTAATCAAAATCATTTCACAACTTGTGAGTTTTTTTCCTTATAAATTTTGTTCCAAATTTACCAAGTTGATTCAAGAAAGCTGCTGTTTTATTCTCCAAAAATATATATAAAAAAAAATGGTGTACTGATTTGATGCATGAATTCTTGATTTTCCATATATAAATCTTTTTAATTAATGAGTAATTAATTCTGGAAATCTTTTTTCTTTTTGAGGGAGTGAGATTCTATATATATAAAGTGGGAATGAATTGGATAAGTTCTTATCCTATTTATAGTTTTACACATCAGCTTAGGATTCCATAACAGAAACCCTAGAGGAATTCAAGAATAAAGTGCCCCATGCACAAATTAATCTTAGGAAGAGACGAAGGGAGTAGAACTGAGCGAGTTCTCAAGTGATGCTGCATTATCCATAGCTAAGTAGAAATCTATAGGTAGGTTGACATTTTCACAAGAATATATATATATTTTTAAATAAATTTTAAATTCAGTACAGTATGTGCAGATTCTTCAAACATTTGCTGCAGTAGTTTTTTTAGGTTTATGGGAAAAATCCCCATTTGCTCAATAGAGAATATATCCCAAATCGATCCTGCCCTTTCAATATCTGCAAATGTCAAAAACTAACTCATCCCATCCCGATCCCGATCCTCCATTGCATTTCGGTGCTGCAGTTCCTACCGACGTGCATATGCATGTCCAAACCATGCAATAATTTAGAGAAAAAAAAAAAAAATCATAACGAAAATGACCCATAATTAACGATCATCTACCAGTACAGTAAAAAAATGCAACACGTAAATGCGATAAAATAAAATAAAAAAAACCCTAATTGATTCTAGTTAGTTACCTCCCTAAGACCCTAACCCTAGCCTCTATAAATAACACACACCAATCCTCTCTTCCATCCAACTCAAACAAAACCCTCCATCTCCATCACCCATCAAGGAAAGAAAATTATTAATGGATAGAATCAGCGATCTATCGTCGAAGACGGCGGCGGTGATCTTCACCAAGAGCTCCTGCTGCATGAGCCACAGCATCAAAGCTTTGTTCTACGACTTGCGCGCCAGCCCCGCCGTCCACGAGCTCGACAAGGATTCCCGGGGCTCCGACATGGAGCGGGCCCTACGATCCCTGGGATGCAACCCCACCGTCCCGGCCGTCTTCGTGGGAGGAGAGTTCGTCGGCTCAGCCAGAGACGTCATCTCCTCCCACGTCGACGGAACCCTCAAGCAGAGGCTCATCAACGCTCAGGCCATCTGGCTCTAGCATATTAATACTATATATATATTAGTACTATATAAGTATTATGTATTGAGTGGTTGCATGCAGGAGTGAAGCTTGTAATTTGTAAGATGATTGTAGGCAGTGGCGGAACCAGGACTAAATTACCGTGGGGGCTAATCTATAAAATTCGACAAAATATACACTAAAACGTAATACGAATAAAAAAAATCGACAAAAAATACACTAAAACGTAGAGATTTTGGCGACGACCGTGGGGGCTTCAGCCTACGCTAGCCCCCACCTAGTTCCGCCCCTGATTGTAGGGAAAGAAACGATCTGCAGAAAATTCGAAGGTCGTGTTACGAAAGACTCGAACCCGATAGGCTAGGCCGACAGACGAACATAATTAATTGGCATCGGTCTACTTTTGGTGACTTGTGCTTTTATTTCCTTTTTGATGAAGAACAATTTATGACTCTCTCTCTCTCTCTCTCACTCTTAATTTTCCCCATTGTTCTTCGAATCTACTGTATTAATACAGTAGTAGTCTAGTTATAAAATACTATTATCACCATATATAGTAAAATATGATGCTCACAATTTTATTGTATACTCCTAAAATATAAGAAACCTTCTCAAAAATAAAGTATCAAATCCCAATATATCAATATTAAACACAATAATTTTATACACTTCGTCGTTAAAGCCGCCATTTCTCTCGCATTGACTTGAAAAACGTCTCGAATTCTACGTACAGTTTGCACGACTCTCCCCTTTTAAAAGGCCTTGTAACAGGATGAATGATTTAATTCTAATATCGTATCAAAATCAGTCTAAGATTGATGATGATTTGTTTGTTTCACAGTAAAGCCGATGTCTTTTCCGACCTACTCGTGCAGGGGGTGTTGAAGCCACGTCTATTTGTCCCACATCGGCTTGGAAATGTCTCGAACTCTATATGTATACGCTGGATAACTCTCCACTCTTATAAGGCTTTTTTAAGGAGGTGAACAAACCAATTTTAAGATTGTGACAATTTTTTGTAAAAATAAATCTCTACATGCTTATAAATTTTTTTTCATAATAACTTATAACTTTGATTAGTAATATCGATAATTATTTGTAATTGGGCCGTGTGCTATTACTTTTTGTTCAAAGTTGTGAGAAAATATAAAGAATATTCAAATTATTTTAAAATGGGCCTTTTATCACAAGTTGTGAGCCCAATTTAATTGAAAGCAAAACTTAGGCCCAAGAATTTGGGCCTTGTGAAATATGGACAATATATCGAAACTAAAAATTTAGCTCGAACATTGTTCCGACTCTAAATTTTCTTATTTAAACGCGAGTGCTAAAAGTGAAAAAAAAGTAATTTTATTCTAAAATGTAATGTCTTCTTTTCAAGTTATCTTGTTCAAAATGTCCCGGTTCTTTTTTGGAAAAATTTAACCTTACAAAAGGTATGCACTCTACCACTTTTCCATACTTTCGCTCTCCTCTTAATTCTCGTTCCAAAAAAATATTCGACATTTTGAATGAGACGAAGGAATACTGATTTTTTTGGTGGGGCCATCACCCGATCTCTCAGACACTGCATATATTCCATCTCAAATTAATATGACTGATTAATAAGCTGTGATCTCACACTTGTCTCCACTTTCAACTGCAAATTAAAAATACAGCAAACAAATTCCCTAATTATTTCAACATCAAATTTAGACAAAGATTTATATTCCTACATATCAAAGCCTAATCATCATAATCAATCAAATTCTGCTCATACTTTTGTTGTCAATCACACAACAATAGGCCAACTTGTTTCATCATCTGATATACCTTCGTCCCACTTCAACTGTCCTATTTTGTTTCGACACGAGATTTTTTTGCATAATGTTAAAAGCGAAAAAGAAAGGTGTGTCCATATTTTCATTTAAAAAAACAGGACAATTCGTGTGGAATGACCCGATTTGAAAATCAGAACAATTGAAGTAGAACGAAGGAGTAGAGATTATTCATTGGAATAAATACGAGTGTGATACATACATAGAAATGAAGGGCCCTAATCACATAAAATTTTATTCTTGATCAACAATGATACCCTACCCTAGCTAGCCATGTGCAAGCCTAGAGTATAGTCCATGTATATATAAGGAATGAAATATTTTATATAGATAGAAATATGTGTGTGTGTGTGCCCCACACACATTCCTTTCACATCCAAGAATTGAGGAGCTTGTAATTGAAACTGCCCCATGCCTAAGCATCTTGAGCTACCTCCATGCAATCTTGTGGAGAAATGGAATCATGCATGCATGCTATACCCTTTTATTCGACCCGGCCCGATGCTCGACTGCATTCTGATGTCACATCTCGTATTGCACGTTACTAACAGACGAACGTCTGATACTATATAGTTGCCACCTCCACTAGCTAAAATCATTTTGCAAGGCTTTCACTATTACAATGATGTGCAATTCGAGCATGTTAAATCGAATTCAAGCAAAGAATCTCATTCACCTTAATTTGACCTAAAATATTGTATTTAATTGGGAAAAAACACTTGGAAATTAACTTAATTAATTGTGATTAACAAAAGAGGAGGTATACGTACACATAGGGGGAGAGTGTGTGAAGTGTAGTGTAGAAGTACAGATGCAAGTTGGTGGTCGCAGCTCTAAGATTCATTCACCACCGAAAGCCTTTTATAGATTCGCGATCGATCGATCGATCCATCGATCTTTCTTTCTTTCTTTCAACACGGAATATAATCTCCTTTTCTTTTCCTTCACAAAGTATGATTGCAAGAATCTACGTCTAAATCGACCACACCCTCCTCCTCCTCCTTCAAGAACATGCCACTTTCTCTTGCATGCTTTCCATGCATGCTCTCTCTCTCTCTCTCTCTCTCTAAACGTGCAGCTTCCATGGTCACGAGGGACTCAACGTGTTTTTCGAATTCTTCGAAATATCACACTATATTCGTGATAATCGTTAACAACAACAACGATAATAATAATAATAATCAGCAATTCTGCATATCATCAGTCACCAGACAGTCAAGAAATTGATGTCGCCATCTCCACAGAATTTATTCAAAAGTGTGGGGAGGAGAGAAAGAGAGAGAGAGAGAGAGAGAGAGAGAGAGAGAGAGAGAGAGGAAAGTTGCTTTATGATCTACAGATATTAATAGCAAGAATCCTCTATCATTTATATATATATATATATATATATATATATATATTCCCAACAATATTACACCTTCTAATTATTTTAAACTATACTATATCCCAATATATGCATGTTGTCCACTTATAATTATATATTAAGATCACAAAAAAATTATAATAAAGGTATATAATACTGAAATTAGGAAGAAAAAGAACCTCAAATCTTGAGTTGAATTCTACAAATTAATTAGTATAACTGAAAAAAGAAGATGAAATACCGAATTGAAGTGTCAAAGTAGTGTAAAAGCGAACAAACTTTTGAATGTTCTAGTTCCGAAAAGGAGGCAGCCTCTCTCTCTCTCTAGATCTCTCTCTGCTCTTCATTTATAAATAGAGCCGCAAAGCACCTCCATTTGAGGCAAGGTTTAACTCTCTTCTCTCCCCACACACAATTTCCTTCCCTCCTAGGAAATTGTGCAGTTCTCACAAACAAACCCTAAAAAAAAGAAACAAGAAAACCCTAACCCTAATGGACAAGATAGCGAAGGTGGCGTCGGAGAACGGGGTGGTGATCTTCAGCAAGAGCACGTGCTGCCTCTGCTACGCGGTGCAGATCCTTTTCCGGGACCTCGGGGTGCAGGCCACGGTGCACGAGCTGGACCACGACCCGGAGGGGAAGGAGATGGAGAATGCCCTGATGAGGATGGGGTGCGCGGGGCCCGTCCCCGCCGTCTACATCGGGGGCAAGCTCATGGGGTCCACCAACGAGGTCATGTCCCTCCACCTCAGCGGCTCCCTTGTTCAGCTCCTCAGGCCCTATCAGCAGACCAACCTCTCCTCCCATGACTAAATCGTAAACTCTTCGACGTACGTATAGTACGACGTCGTCGTCGTCTCGTGTTGTATGCAATGTGTGTATGTATGTGGTAATGTTTAATGTTGTAGAATCGAATAAGAGTTGGGTGAAGAAGAAGGAGGAAGGAGGAAGAAGAAGTGGGGGATTAAATTAGGGTTTTAGCTAGCTTTGGACTTAGCTCATTTAGCTATGATCTGTCAAGCAGTATTAGTTTAATTAATCAATTAATTAAATTAGTCAACGAATATGGTTCTCTATTGCCCTTTTTTATTTCCATTTTCAACTTAATGGAATTTTCCTTTTGCTTGTTAATTGTTATATGCATTCCCGATATATGTTTAAATCAATAACAATCATAGATCAATATTCAAGGATATTTAATTAGCATAATTTTCGAACTTCTTACATTGCGCCTTATAAGTTACTCCCTCCGTCCCATTTCACTTGTCCTCAATACTATTTTCGTCCGTCCCACTTCACTTGTCCTCTTTCCTTAAAAGACAAAAATTAATTAACCCTTACTTTTTAATGTGGACCCCTTACTTTTTCAATTTAACACTACGCATAAAATCCCGTGCCTAAAAGAAAGAGGACAAGTGAAGTGGGACGGAGGGAGTATTTGACTTATAAACTCCTCAAAAGTGACTGATTGCAAAATTAATAAGCTCTCCAAAAAATAAACTCATTCATCTGACTTATATTTTTCAATATATCTACTACTTTGCTATAAGTTTATATTACTTTTTTATAAAATGTAAACATAAATTGGGGCAACGAATCTTATTTTTAAGAAACTTATAAGGTCTTAATTCTTATAACTTAGTTTTGAAACTTCGATAAGTTGTTGAGGAGTATATTATTGACATGCCCGGTTCTGGGCATAAACAAGAAATATAACCGCTAAGGCCCAGAACCAAAACGGCCCAAAACATATAGCATGTGAAAAAACATTCTCATACCACATTGAAAATTAATGAGGCCCATATTTTGAAAAAAGGTTCATTGTATAATGCCCAATACTCAGAATAAATAACTTATAATATTAAGTATGTCTTTTCTATATCGAATATTATACAAGAGACCTACGTTTTTCAGTTTTGCCTACGGCCATCGAAATCTCGGGACCGGAGCCGATCGTCGAAACGTGAATATCAATATGCTAGGAAAGAAAGGGACATGAGAGATGGCTTCCACTATAACAAATTCCTTTTCCATTTCTCCATTTGCATAAAGTTGCAACCAACGAAATAGAGAAGGAAGAAAATGCTCCACTTTGTGTATATAAGAATCCATGGATTCAACCCACACTTTACTTTAGATAAGGAAAGAAAGGCATGAAATTAAATTCCCTTTCACGTTTTCATATATTATACGCTCCGTATATCATATATTATACGTAGAATCGTACATACAAAAATTATACTGTTGATACGTTTCTATCATATTATATTCACGAGTATTAAAAAATGTGTCGAAAAAAATAGGGCGGAGAAAAATATCGATTTGAAATGTATTTTAAACTTAAACCGAAAAAAAAGGAAAAGAAAAGGACTGATAGTAAAATTTAACGAACGACTAAAGCGTCAAAACGCCAACGAATCCCGTCTCTCTCTCTCTCTCTCTCTCTAGAGACGGAGGTTCACATTCTCGGCGACTGTGGAATCGTCTCTCGCCGGCGGAACGGCTCTCTCGACGGCGCACATTTTTCCTCGGCTGATTCGGTAGTCCATGGCGTCTTGATCAGGTTTCTCTTCGTGTTCCTCCTTTTTTTTTTTTTTTTTTTTTTTTTTTTTCCGTTTAGTTCATTTATTCATATGCGAGGTGTTAATTCTTCTACTGTTCGTGTAATTTAAACGGTGGAAATTGTAGATTGATGATATTATTCCAGTTATTTTAATAGTGTTTTTTGTTAATCCGCTGTTGTTATTCTAGATTTAGTACAGATTTTCATATATTTGTGCCGTAGTCTTTGACGTTGCGGAAATGGAAGAGGAAGCTTTTGTTATTCTAGGTTTTGTGTTAATCGTCTGTGATGTTTAGGAATTTTGTTCTGGACATTTTTTGATGTATGAAGTTATTTTCATGTGAATGTTCATTTACCAGTTACCGCTGCTGCTGCTGTTGGTTTGGAGTAATGAGTATCATATGTTCATGAAGTAGCATTAGATTTTAGTTTCAGTTCATTTTGGATGGTCAATCAATGTTCGAACGAATGTCGTGGTGGGAAATCTGTAAATGCAGCGTATTGATGCGTGTTGGGTAGATGCAGGGGGTTCTTTGTGGTTTCCTTTGCTAATTGGAAGGTTTTGGATCGTATGAAGTGGTTACTCGGTCAACTGGATGGTGATTCGAATCTACAGTTTCTGTTGCGTTTTCTTGAAGATTTGTCTAGATTGAGGAAGGTGTGATGTTATCTTATGTTTTTGAGTTTATGATGTTTATGGCTAGATTTCGATTGTATTGGATAATACTTATGAAAGTCGTCTTACCTTTGTTTGTAAGGCATGGGATGGATGTTCACCAATTTGGAAGTCTTATTTGCAGGTGAAATATTGGAACTCGAGTTCTGTTACTCATAGGTTTCTTATTCTGTGCTGGAATTCTACGAATATAGTTGAGGATGGATTCTTCGAGTGAAGGAAACAGGACTCTAGAACTCAAATTCAGAATATTTGATGGGACAGATATAGGTCATGGAACATACTCTTCGTCTATCACTGCTGCTACACTTAAACAAAAGCTTCTTTCTGTGTGGCCTCGAGGTTGTTATTCTGCCCCTGCATGATTACTTACCAAAATTGTCTTTGGTAAAGTTTTTTCCGCAACTATATCGAATGTGCTTAGTGAATTCGCCATTTCTAAACCTTCTATTATGATCATGTTCTTTGGCAAATGCTCTTTCCTTGTGTAGTGCATTCAGTAATATGTAAAATTTCTTATTCATTGGACATATATATTTCAATAGTTGGATTACGAGAAAGTAAAATGTATGAACTCATCTCCTTTCCATTCACCATGCTTTCATAGACTGGTGACCTTCGATGAATTTGAATGCTACTATAATATTATGTTCAAACACTTCCTGGATTTACTTTGAAGTTTCGACTGAGCTGTGCCCCTCTGCATTTATAGACAAATCAGTTGTACCAGAGTCAGTGCATGATATGAAAGTGATACACGGTGGGAAAGTTATAGAGAATGGAAAGACACTTGCTGACTCTGGATTGCACGCGGGAGGCGAAGTTATCACCATGCATGTGGTTGTGCAGCCTTCAGTTTCTAAACAGAAGAAAGGTATCTTCTGCATTTATCTTGTATTTCCTTCTCTTGCTGATATCGTCTCTATGTGGTTGATCACTAGTAAATGTTGATCTATGTGTTTCTAAGTAATGCGAAGAGAAGTGAGTTCTTGTGATGCTACCTGCATGATATTGTTAGATGTGAAGCTTATTTCCTTTTCAGCATATGAACCTTGTTTATTTGTTCCCCAAATTTCTACGGTCATAGCAACCGTAACATTTCCTCATGGAGGCATACGGATGCATACTGGCATAAATCCATGATTGCAGGACGTACGAGAGCAAATTGAACTGGACTACTTTCTGTTCTTGTTTCATGTTGGTTTCTTGATTGAAATGCTGTCTTTGCCCTCTCACAAAAAGTTCAGTTTCTGTTGTATGAGACTAGACTTTCGAAACATCGACCTTCATTCTCAAAATGCTGCAAATTTCTCGAATGATGTTTAATCACAGTCATTTGTTTATATGCTTTTGGCACAATGCAGGTAAGAATCTGCAAAATCAGCAGTCATGTTCTTGCTCCATCCTCTAAAGATTTCCAACTGGATTTGGTGGGCTGCAACTTCAATCTTGGTCATATGTAAAGAGTGAGAAACTCAAACTATATCAACAATCTCATTATTATTTTTCAGCCTTGCTTCGATTCTTGATCCACGTAATCAACGGTTCAGATCAATTACTGGTTCGTGCATAATCAATGATTCGTTTACAAATCAATCTCTCTATTTATGTGCATGTATAGGTCTATAACGTGAGAGCACGAGATCACTTCTTAACTGGAATGTTTGTGCATATCTTCTCTCTAACATTTCAAAATTGCTCAATTCAAAATTAAATTTCTTAAACAAATCATTGTAGAAACAGTCACGACAAGTTACATAATTAGAACAATAATCCAATAAATAAATAAAATAATCTATCAACTAATCTATCAAATTAATTATAAAGTAAAAAATATGAATGACTAATCTTTCTCCTCTTATCCAAGTTATTGAGCAATTCCTAAAAGTCGCATTCACGTGAATCTTACTATACCCATTTTAATTAAAAATCTAATCCAACAAATAACGCTTTCTCCTCAAATTGCTAATCGCTTTTTAGTAAAGTAAAACACCCGCGCAGGGGAACTTCGCCACCGCCACCGTCACCTCCACCTCCACCTCCGCCTCCGCCGCCGTGAGCTTTCGTTCTGCAGGTTTGTGACCGGTGGCTGAGATTTCTCTGGCCTTTACTCGCTTCGGGCGGCGCAGTTTCCGTGAGATTCTTCGATTGAAATATTGAGTGGTCGGAGATTTTTTTCAATTTCATTTCATTTTTGTTTCGTTTTGAAATCAGCGCGATGGAAACCCTAGGGGAGAATTCCGCAGCTAGAGATGCGGAAAAATGTGATGGTGGAGGTGTTTCGAGAGAAGATTTCGAGGCGTTGAAGCATGGGTGTGTTTCCTGCTTCCGAATTTCTGTTACATTTCTTATTTGTTTCCGTTTGATTAGGATGTATGTTGGTTTTGGTTTCGTAGGTGCGAGCATTATCGGAGACGATGCAAGCTGAGAGCGCCTTGTTGCGGTCAGATTTTTACTTGCCGTCACTGTCACAATGAAGCCACGGTGAGCTACTGGTGTGTGTGTGTCCACGCCATTGATTCATTTCAGAGAGAGAGAGAGAGAGAGGGTTGTTTTTGTCGGTTGATTTGAATTATGTCTGCATTTTCATATGGTTGAGTTGATAATTTTGTACAGAGTACATTAATCAATCCGAAAGATAGGCACGAGATCGTTCGCCATGAAGTTAAGCAAGTAAAGCTCACTTCTTTTTACACTTGTTTATGTGCTTGTTAGTATCTAAGCTTTTTGGATCTCTTATAGTTGATTAGTTGTCTTTGTGTGATGTTAGGTTGTGTGTGCAATATGCAATACTGAGCAACAGGTTTGTCTATCAATTGTAATGTGCTCGTTTACGTTTTAAATATCTTCTTTGATTTCTATGGGTGTGAGCTAGGTTGTTTATTCGTTTGTAGGTTTCCAATCTCTGTACGAATTGTGGCGTCAAATTTGGGGAATACTTCTGCGACATATGCAAATTCTACGACGATGATGTAATTTATTCGCCTTGTTTAATTTGGTCACACGATACAAAACTTGCTTAACAGAATGAATATATTTTTAAGGAAAGAGGAAAGACTATATTTGTTGTCTGTGACATGGTTAGTTTCTTGATGTGGCAGATCAGTAAAGAGCAGTTTCATTGTGATGACTGTGGCATTTGTAGGTAAGAGAACTGTGTAATTTGAATTTTTAGCCATTCGGTTAGTGATTTTATATTGTGATTATTTTACTACTTATCTATTTATTCTGATGCAATCGTGATTACCAGAGTTGGCGGTCGTGAAAAGTTCTTTCATTGCCCCAAATGTGGTAAGTAGTTTCATGATTTTTTATTTTTTTTTCGCTTGGCCATGGTCACGTGCCCAATTGTCTATTTCCCTCCCTTTTCTTTAATTCCAGTCGTTTATATTGCTTACATTACATTGTGACTATCTTCTTTCTGAGCACAGGATCATGCTATGCTATTAGTTTACGTAATAATCACAAGTGTGTAGAGAACTCGATGAAGAACCATTGTCCTATCTGTTATGAGGTTTGGACCATTAACCCGTTAATATTGATGTCAACAAGGTTTTATGTCCTTGAATTATGAATCTCATCTCCTTCATGCAGTTTCTTTTCGACTCAACCAAACAAACCAGAATTATGGAATGTGGGCACACAATGCATGTGGAGTGTTACAGCGAGATGTTTAATCAAAACCAGTACGTCTGACATCTATGCCTCTTCTCTTCTTTTAATCAGTCGGCCTGTTTTGTTCTTTTTGTTTTTTTTTTCCCCCCTC
Organism: Thymus mandschuricus; assembly: GCA_029379335.1. Taxonomy (NCBI): domain Eukaryota; kingdom Viridiplantae; phylum Streptophyta; class Magnoliopsida; order Lamiales; family Lamiaceae; genus Thymus; species Thymus mandschuricus. Next base: position 1,098,823 of record CM057071.1, read on the forward strand.
TGATTTTTCTTTTTACAGGTATCGTTGTCCAATCTGCTCCAAGTCACTGTTTAATATGTCTAGTACTTGGGAAAGATTAGATCAGGAGGTATTTTGCGATTTACTTTTCCGTCTTAAAGCAGTATGCATTTTGTAGTTCTAGCTCATTGCTTAAAGTGCACCCGCTCTTCAAGCTATTGTCCGGACACCAGTTCTTCCATTTCAATATATCTCATAGAATCATGCTAAATAGTTACTTTTCGACTTTGTTCAACAATCTTATAGATCGTAGATTATCTACCTCATGTCTGTAATTTCTTAGGGAATTTTTGCTTAACTTACAGCTGACCTTTTACCGATAACATTTATTATTGTCAGCCTGTCAAGGTCACAATCATGCTTTCTCCTTTACTGCATTTCATCAACATGCCATGTGAACTCATAATGTACCCTTCGATATCAATTTGGAACTTTTTATCGCATTTTGGTGAAAGTGGTTGTACATACTTAGTCTTAAACACATTCTTTCTGTGGCTCATTCTTGGTCCCAGATATGGCTGCAACTTGGAAAATATAACTCCCACTAGTAGTCCATAGAATAAAATATCGTATGTACATACATACTTCTTATCGAACTAATGGTCCCAACTTTATGCATCCCTCCGAAATTCCTTAAGCGCGTTTGAACTCTGAGATGCTTATTTGCCTAGTAAAGACGGAGTTGTTTGGCATATTTAATCAACAGTTCTGATTTATCTCAGAACAATTATCTCAGGATCGAACAGATCCTGATTTTTACGGAGATTGTTGAAAACATTGTTGTAGCTAATTATTCTTTCGTACATTTATTCTATACATGACTATATGATACTGATGACGGAACTTAACATTCTCGCAGATTGCAGCAACTGCAATGCCTGAGGAATACCGCTACGAAGTAAGTTCATTCTCCTCTCCTCGTTCTGGCATTTCTTCCTCGATGAAACTAGATAACAAAACTTTAAATGCAGGTTGAAAACCTCTGCAATGACTGTAACAAAACTAGCAAGGCATTCTTTCACATTTTTGGCCACAAGTGCCAACACTGTAACTCCTACAACACGCGAGTGATATCGAGTGGGGAGAATCAGCAATCGTAGCTCCACAAACGCATCCATTCTTTTGCCGGTTTTCCCAGATTTGAACAATCGGTACGATGTTTACCATCTCTTCGTCTCCCTTCTCGATCGTGCTTTCATTAATCCGGAAAATCCCGATGCTTGTTGTTTGTTGTTTGTTGCTTGTTGCAACTATATTTATCTTGCATTCTTGAATTGGTACAAATCCACTTGTTCCCTTTCACTAATTTATTATTTTGTTAAACCTTTTTTATTACTGTGTAATTTTTTCCTCTTTTGTACACTTTTTGTTGTTGTTAGAGGAAATCAATGGCTATATTCATTACACGTTTTGTAATACTATTTTGTTTTTGTTTGTTGTATGTTTTGTCTTAATTTGGGATATTTTTATTACTATTATTTAGTGGAATTCCTAGCAGTTTCTCGACTTGAATTCTCTACTTCTCTGGTCCTTTCAAACCTAAATATCTTTGCTCGAGAACGACTCTTTACTTGTATGATTCAAATGTATCAAACGAAAATATTTGAGATACGTCCTTTTCTAAAGATTAGTCAATTTATTTTACTTAATTTCAGTTTCAAGAAATCAAACATCGTGTTTGGATAGAAGCCGATTTGGAAAGTCGGGGTCGAGATTTTTTTTGAAATTACGATTCTCGAACATGATTAATTTTATTTTATTTTTATTAAAGTCGAGCGAAAAATGGTGGGTTTTAAAATGAATCGGAAATGACACGAATGTAGGGGGGACATAAGGAGTTGTCATTCTTATTGTCATATGCCACTAAATGCTGCAACAATATATGGCAACTAGCACTTATTGAATATTAAATGTAGTGTATATTCATCGTACGTGATTTTATTCAAAAATTATCAATCACAATAATTCATAATATTAATAATAATAATATAGTAATTTCAAACTTGGAGAAGAAGAAAGGGAAAATGGTCGGATGTACGGAGTCATCCTTTTCCAACTCGATCTTCTTAGAATGCATCACCCATTACGTAATCACGACTATACTCGCTCCGTTTTTATAATTTTAACAAGTCGAGACACTTATACGAAGGTAAAGTTAAATCATTAGTAGTAAAGTGAGAGAGAATCTTAGAAGTAAAAATAGTTTGTTTCCAAATGAGGAACGAATCTACCATATTCAGTTAAAAAACAAACTAACCAATACGGTAATAAACAGTTAAAAAAAATGTAAATAAATAAATAAATAAAAATGTTGAAATTTATACGTAGAATTAAAGATATCAACACACGTGAAAAAACCGATAAGGTTTTGCCTTTTACTCCCTCACTCTCTCTCTCTCTCCCTCTCCTCTCTCTCTCTAAAATCCTCTGTTTTCACTCATCGATCAACCGCTCAATCCGCAACCAGGAAATGATTCCGCGCTAGATTCTGCTGAATCTCGACAATCATTGCCAGAGGCATCTTCACTTTCATCGGTGGAAGAATCGGAGGAGAAAGGGGAAGGAGAGATTTTGTACCGACGCCATGAGCGAAGTGGAGCGAGAAACCTGCGATTCTGGGGACCGGACGGGGAAGCGCCTCTGCGATTTCTGCAACGAGTCGAAGGCGCTCCTCTACTGCCGAGCTGACTCGGCGAAGCTCTGCTTCAGCTGCGACCGGGAGGTGCACTCGACGAACCCCCTTTTTAAGAAGCACAACCGCTCGCTCCTCTGCGATTCGTGCGACTCCTCGCCGTCGTCGATCTTCTGCGGCACAGAGTCGGCGGTGCTATGCCAGAACTGCGATTGGGAGTCGCACAACCATTTCGGATCGATTCACGATCGGCGACCGGTGGAGGGGTTCTCCGGCTGCCCGTCCGTGGGGGAGCTGTTGGGGTTTTTAGGGTTGCAGGATTTGGGGAAGAAGGATCTGGATCTCGGCGGCGGCAACGATGAGGGGTTTCTGGATATGTTGGTGTGGGAGACGCCGTCGATTGTTAGCCTTGACGATTTGATCGTTACAAATGATTGCGATGATACTGCTCCTGCTTTTCAGGCTATGGGCGTCCCCCCTTTGCCCAAGGTTCTGTTCTCTCTCTCTCTCTCTCTCTCTACCTCTCTCTAAATTTGATTTCTGAAGTTCATAGATGCTCTGAAATGTTACTAACTACTAGTGTTTGCACAATTATATACATTGTTGAATCGCATCTATATATATGCTTAGTTCTACTGCAGATTTAGCAATCTTCGATCTTGGTTTGAATCCGAGCTATTATTTCTGGATTGTTTTCTGCAGAATATGTTTTTGAACTATATGGAGCCATGGATGAATGCTTCTTTGAGTAATTTTGTACTATGATTTTGTTACCTTTCTGAATCAGGAGAGTCTCTTAATGTAGTTTGGATTCTTAGGAATTCGAGAAAGGAGATCGATTTCCATGATTAGAGCCTACGATTCATTGCCAGTCATTTGTTTGCTTGCTTTTGGATATACTTAACTCTGGTGTTTTGTTATGTTATCAGAACCGAAATGCATCGTGTGGTAAACACAAAGATGAAATATTTTCCCAACTTCACGAGATGGCTAAGAAGGATCCGAACTACAGTGGCTCCCTCGAAGACTTTGAAGCCCAAGTCGATGTTCAACCACAGGTGCCAGCAAATTATCCTAGGGATGTTAGCCCGGGACTTGAAAATAATGTGAAGCCGGTAAAACTTCCTTCGTACGAGGTAATTGCTATCAATATTCACTGAGGATATTTGAACTGGTATAGTGGTATGTACGTGTTTCTTGAAATGCTAGTATGTTTGATCTCATTTGTTGTTAGATTATCTGTTCTTTTGTGCATTAGCAACATTCCGATCTGTGATTGTCTTTTCAAATTCTGCAATTATTTCGATAGGAACTGAGAGAGAAAAGTGCTCTGTTATCTATGTGCAGGATAGCAACGTTGATTGGTGTTTCAACGGAGGGGCTCCTGATGAAGGGTTTTTCGGTAATTTCATTGACATGAACCACCTGGTACCGGACAAGGATTCAGAAGCTGGTGACACTGCTAGTTTTGCAAATAATCTCCAAGAGAATCAACCATGCGTTCCTCTCGATTCAAACACCTTTCAACTGCCTCCTACACGCGAACTCAACAGCCAAGAACGTGATTCTGCTCTATCACGCTACAAAGAGAAAAAGAAAACTAGAAGGTACAATATTACACGTCCATCCTCTATTATAAAACGATGCAATGAAGAATCGTGGCTTTAGCTTCTGAAAAATCACAGCCATCTCATCACATAATCCCACCCCCCTTTTACGTCATGGTTGTATTTGAATCTGCTATAACAAGATCTGCTTGACAGGTATGACAAGCACGTGAGATACGAATCGAGGAAAGTAAGAGCAGAAAGTAGGACAAGAATAAAGGGGCGGTTCGCAAAGATTGATCACTAGTTACTGCTTTGCAACCATGTTTGATCGAGTGTACTTTAACTAGTAAGGCTGTGATAAGAAGACAGAGGACATGGGAATAACGGAGCTTTTCTGCAGATTCGAACGGTGTCTCGCCTTCTCAAGAAACGACTTAGCTAAGTAGTACAGTTAACAGCAGTTTGTAGCCAAAAATGTTAGCTCAGGTTTCCTAGTCCTGCTGTCACATATGTAGGTGTAAGTACCACATGTATTGCTCTTCTTCTAAGAATGTGTGCATATATTGCGTCTCGATACATTTGTAGCACCGAATATTAATTAGCGACATATATGTGCACGTTCACGATGTATCTGTTAAAATAATAAAATGTGCATAATCAGCAGGATCGGAGCAATCATATAAGGCGTGATACACAAAATCGAACTAATGACAAGAGTAAACAACTCTCTCTCTCTCTCTCTCTCTCTCTCCAGTTGCCGTCGCAGTCGTTTCCGGAGTGTCGTCGTCGGAAGAAACATCGTCGTCGTAGTGGTGTTGATGATGAAGAGAGACCATAGCGATTGTATGCCTTTGGAAGTATTGTTTGGGCCTAGCATGCAACTCTTAACGGGCTTGGCCCAAATGAAATTGGGCTTTCACTTACAAATAATGGGCTTTATTTGGGCTTTTATTTTTACTCATAACTCATTAATCATTAGATTTATTAAATAAACTACTACTATAATTTAATTAATAATAAAATGCAAATATACCATATTGTTATTAAATAAACGTATTAATATTTATTAAAAAAATTGGTTTCTTACAAGTTATGAACACTGTCCTTTTTTGGCAAATATCATGTGCACGTTTCCTCGTATATTTTTAATTTTTTCTTTCTATAAAAGGGATGTTAAATTATTTTTTCTTTCAATTTTCATTTAATTTATTTTTTCGTTAATTTACGATAGCTGGAATTCACTTAATATTTTCTTATTTTATTCATTTTCTAGAAGCCAATATATTGCACTAATTAAATCATTTTATGGCAAATTTTGCCATAATTAATCGTAGCAAAAATAAAATTCCCACCTTTTCCCATATATATAACTTTATTTTGACTCCAAAATTAATTACGCGACTTTATTAATTTTCCACAACTAAATAACAATTATTTTGGTGCAATTTTACTTTGACACTCAATCTTGAGTAAAGTTACGTTATGCCTATTTTTGTTAATTTCTTAACTAGTTATTTAGTGGAATTGTTTGATTAAATATTTATTATGCCTAAATTAGACTAAAAATAATTTAGAAAAAGACAAAGATGCAGAAAGCGCGGCGAACCGTGAAATTAATATTTGATAGCCTAAACTAGCTATCCATATTCAATTTAATTATAATTTAATTTTAATTAGTTAGTTATTGTATTATTAAAAAATTATTATTGTACATGCATGCATGAAAAAAAAGTAGCCAAAATTTCAAACTTTGGCTAAGAACCGAACCATAGCTACGGCAAAATTCAAATAATTTGTTTATATTTATTGGGATTATATATAATTTTTAAATAAATAAATGGGACCATTTTGTCAAAATTCATTGACTAATATAACTAGGTTTGGTTACGATTGTTCAACATCAAAATGTGATGTTTTTTTTAAAAATGGATTTAGTTAGTGATATAGATTCTTGTTTGAGTGCCTCAACACACTTTCCTCAAATAATGTTAGGTTAATTTTCGTGTTTTTGAGTCGTTCCATCGCTTTATTATTATATATTTTACATATATACTGATATAATCTCGTTTTACATACGATGAGAGTTTAGATCTTCAATCTTGTAAGCATTAATTAATTTCATTTACTTTTTGATGAAAAAATTACAATCACTTTCTATTAATTAGTGTTAAAATTTTTGTAGTATTAACGAAAATATGAGTTGAAATAAATGCAATATGTGGGCAAACTTAGCTATCAAAACCACGTTAATTTATTAATTGCTAATCACGCGCAGAATTGTTCTTAACCACAATAATTAAAATTAATTAAATAAAAAGATATATAGCATGAAATTAACCTTTCATTAACAATGATTGTTTGAAAATTCTAAAAGAGCTTCCCAAAATAGTATTGTGAATTCTACTTTGATATTTTTCGCCAAACTTGATTTTCATATACTAAAAAATAAAATAAAATAACTTACACATTAGTAGTACAATACTATTATCAATATTATTCCTTATTTTATTATAATCTAAAAAAATCGTAATCAGACGGAACGAAAATAAACCCTACAACAATTTCTTTTTTACGGATATGATTAACTTGTATTAGTATCTTCTTTGTTACTAAAAAAATAAAAACTGAAAGAGAGCAATAGCCTCTTCCTGAAATGACAAAAGTACCCTTTTGTTAATAAGAAAAGATTATCCTCCCCTTTTCCATTAGGGAAAAATTATCCGTTTTAAGTAAAAAGCAAGCCGTGTTGAAAGTAAGATTAGTTTCCATTAAAAATAGCTTAGGTGGGCCCCGCTTCAATCTCAACCGTTGATCCAATACCTTTAAACAATCTCAGCCGTTGATTCTAATTTTTCGCCTTATTTAGTTTTTTCTAATTTTATTACAAAATATTTATCAAATTAATTTCAAGGATCATTTTTTATTTAAAAATATTAATATTTGAAAAATAAAAGAAATACTATTACAAAGAATTAGAATAATACCTCCAATATCAAAGGTCAAGGTAAAATAATTATTTCTAATTAAAAAGAAAATACGTATACCATTTTAGTAAATTGAAATGAAAGTGATAACATATTTTGCCTTGAAAAAGAAAAATTGGGTGCCAAATTAATTAATTAGACTCAATCCCACTCTAATATTTATAGCAAACATAGCCATTTTAATTATCATCACACCAAATTAATCAAGTTCCTAATTTTATTTTTTATTTTTTTTAACAAAGATTTAATTTTTCTTGACTTTGACAAAATGGGTTTTTGCTCATTTGAAAAAAGATTTAGTAATATAACAAATTAATTATCCTTAGACAGCTCAAATCCAAACAAAATCTCAAGTTCCACCTAACTCACTCTTCTCCATTTCTTGCTATATAAACCTCTTCACAAACTACATTTCTTCCTCTCATTGATTCAAACTTTCTTTCTCTCTCTCTCTCTCTCTAAACCAAGAATGGCACCCCAATTGGCCAATGCTTTCGGCATTCTAGGTAAGTTGTTATTTTCTCGATTAGTTTCGATGATCTCGTCTAACTCTGATCGATTGTTATCTTCGTTTTTTGAAGGCAACGTGGTGTCGTTCTTGGTTTACTTGGCCCCGGTGTACGCTTCCGATCCATCTCTCTCTCTTTCGTTCGTTCCTATATATGGTTTCGATTAGTTCTTTCTGATTAACAAGTTGATGATTTTTGTTTTTGCAGGCCAACATTTTATAGAGTAGTTAAGAAGAAATCGAGTGAAGGGTTTCAAGCGATCCCTTACTCAGTAGCATTATTCAGTGCTACTCTCTATCTTTACTATGCTTTTCTCAAGAAAAATGCTTTCATGCTTCTCACCATTAATGGCGTCGGTTGCGTTATCGAACTCCTTTATCTAACTATCTTCTTCATCTATGCTACCAAGCAATCTAGGGTAAGTAAACTCCCTCCCTCTCTCTCTCTCTCTCTCTAGAAGTTTTATGATGAGAAATATTTTGTGTAAATTAGGTTTCGACGACGAAGTTGATCCTCGGACTAAACGTGGGATCGCTAGGGTTTATAGCGGCATGCACGTACTACTTCGCACGTGGGAGTTTGCGTGAGAACATCGTCGGTTGGATCTGCGCCGTCTTCTCCGTCTGCGTCTTCGTCTCGCCTCTTAGCATCATGGTAAATTATAGTAGTAAATGTTAGTACTGGTATATATATTCGACAGACGGGTCAAATGAAATTATTTTTGAAAAAAATGAAATGCAGAGACAAGTAGTACGGACGAAGAGCGTCGAGTTCATGCCCTTCACGCTCTCGTTCTTCCTCACATTGTGCGCCGTCGTCTGGTTCTTCTACGGCATGCTCATCAAGGATTATTACATCGCGGTACGAGCGTAGTAATTATATTTTCTTTAAAATAAAAAATTTTAAAAAAAGGGTTTCGTTTACGATTTTTTAATATTTTGAACTCGTCCCCATTTCAGACACCGAACGTGCTAGGGTTTGCGTTCGGGGTGGCGCAGATGGTCCTCTACGTAGTATACAAGAAACACAACAACGGCAACATTCTTAACACGTGCGCGAAGCAACAAGTGCAGCCGGCGGAGGGGGACTCGTCGTCGGACGGGAAGACGATCAGCTTCCGGGTGAAAACCCTAAATTGCCCCCGGGATGACTCGGAGATGGCATGTAACAAGCACGAAGTTGAGGTTGTCGTCGTCAATTACGAGGAGGCGTAGCATTTTGTGCAACAAATTTATTGTTTGATTAGGTATTTTTGAAAGGGACATACGTGGGTTAGTTTGTTTTTAGAGAAATAAAGTGAAAACCGTTGTAACGATAGAAAGTATATACTTTAATATATGCAATCAAACAAGTTTTTTCTTTTATATATTCTACGTCTTCGAACGTCGTATCGTCGTTATTTATATACTGATGCAATGCTCGTCGAAATAATATCAAAATTCACGTTGTATAAAGAAATTGGGCTTACATATATAAATGTAACGTGACGTAATATTATTATTAACATGACGTATGTAATTTATTTATTTTTTTATAAAAAGAATAAAGGAAATGTAGTTTTTTCTTGCTAGAATGAGGGTGGTCTCGTGTAAAGTTGATTTCAGTTCATTTCCTTACAAGTAAAAGGCATTTTCTTCCATATTTCACTTTCATTCTTTTAATTAGATGGGAAAGAAAAAAAGATTCCATCAAAGCAAAATGTCGAATAGGTAACGACGATGCTCTTTTCGTCTCGTTTATAACGAGTCATCTTTTTCGAATATATGAATAAAGACCGTCGAAGGTCTTGTTAGAAATTATGTATCGATTATGATTATTTAAAATCTTGAAGTTAAGATTATACTAGTATTAAATCGGTACAGTACATATGCTTAAATTGGTTAACTTTTTTTATCGTTTCAAAGAAAATGACTCATGGAACGCTCTGAAGTGAAAAATGACTCGATACATACCGGTAAGAAAAGTATACATATGTTTGTCGATCCAACACCATAATCATTGGAATGTTTTCAAATAGAAAATTTCAATTATGAAGAAAGAATTATATATGTCGAATTTTATCAATTTATAGTCAAAGATATTGAAGTGAACATGTGCATGGCATGTTGAATGTTGAAGACTAACAAATTATACCGTCATGAGGGATGAGTAGGTGACATGCGACATACATACATCATGTTGTATACATATTAGTTGACATGCAACCATGCATACATCATGCATACATCACTAGTGTTTGTAGTCATGCAGATTCGATCTTCTACTTACCGTGAACATTTTTAATATGTTCACTGCTGGTGTGACAATATCACGTCTTTAACCTAACTATTAGAGTTTACCATTTTCAGATAAGTTAATGCATATATCTGAATCATTTTATCTGTTAATAGTATTGTCATGTCATCCGCTTATCATTCCTCCATCACTGTACCGAATTCACTCATTCAATTACGATTTATGATTATTTTTAGCATTTGAGCCGATATTATAACATCTTTAATTATTTTTACATAAAAATACGACTCTCATTAATATAGTAATACAAAATATTTATGGACATGACCGAGATATTAAAATCGGAACAGAGAAGATCTCTCGCTAGCATAGAATATGCAAGAAAAACGTTATTTTCAAATGTATGTGCTGAAAAGCGTATGAAATTCGTAATTTTCCGAGCAGAGTAACGATGAGAAGAGAAGGTTCTTCACAACCAATTCACCAAAATGTCGTTTATTTCTATTTCTACCCTAAGTTTGTGTTGAGAAGAATTCTACCTTAATTATGATAATATAATTTTCAGTGTGTTACATCCTACCATAATTTGTGAGCCGACAATCATATTTTATGTAAAAAGTTTTCTTGTTGTGAAGAAATGGACTTTAGTCACAATTTGATAACAATGTATTATCTTCAAATTATTTTTTCATTTTTTAAACATGGGAAAAAATGTGTACATCTATATTTATACGTGCTTCCAAAAAAAAAAAATTAAATAAAAAAAATGGGGTATCTATTTAAACAAAAAGTTCCCCTTTTGCCTCGACTTTGTATCACGTGAGTAAATAATTTATTTGATTTTTATAATTTTAATTAATTATGATCATTTAAAAAAAAAAAAATGATTTTTTCTTTTTTTGGGGTGATGGAAAAGAATAGAAATTAAAGGTTATGTGGGAGTAGCCTTGATTGTAACAATATGTAATTAATTAGGATAACGTTACGTAATTTATGTAGTGATTGATTGCATTTAAGTTGATAATACTCCAATTATAATATGGTAAGATTGCATTTTAATTTTGCACAATGTGTGTGTCTACAATTTGAGAAGGTTAATTGCCACTTATTTTACGTATTAGACCACTTATATGTCATTCTCTTTTATTTCCTTTTCCGAAGATCTATTATTTCGATTTAAAATATTCTCTCTGTCCAACGAATTATGTACAATTTTCTTTTTCGTGACATCTCAACTGAATATGCATACTTTCTTTATAAACATTACAATATACCACCACAAATGCTTTATATTATAGCATTCATTAATTTCTTAGCATAATATTATAGTTTTTATTTATCATTTTATTAAAATTCGTATCAAATAAAATGGTATCATAGTGTATCGGAAGGAGTAGATAATAGTAGGTAGCTTTTGGAATAAAGGGAGATATATCGAATAAGTTCAAAGGTCATCTTCAATAATGACTATTGTTGATGATCTCATTATCTAAAAGTCTCATTTTCCTAAATACTCTCCCGGTTTTTTTCGGAATATCCACTTTCTTTTTTACTTGTTTTTTTTATAAGAAATGATAGTTTAGTGTGCAAAAATTGTGGACCTCGTATACGTGTATTGGCCTAGCGATAGTAGGGTAAGACTAATGTATCTGAATCAAAAGGTTCCGAGTTTGAGTCCTCCATGATGCGGCGTTTAGAATTTCTGTTGTAAAGCTTTAAAAAAAAAATGTGGGCCTCACATGCCTTTGTTGAGGTTAGAGTTTATTTAGAGGATAATGGATCATTAACATGGACATCACATAGGTTTATTGGACCAAAATTTTTTATTAAAAAAATATTATTTCGAATAACATACCCCTAAAAAAAACATAATCATTTAGTAAGAAACGGAAGGAGTAAAATATGTTAGTTTGATAATATTATTAATACTTGTCGTATAGTAAAATATGTTATATTACGAAAATAATACGTATCGACTTAAACGAGACAGAGAAAATAGTGGATATAAATAAAAGAGTTAATAGTTAAAAATACCCACTTTTATAAAAACTAATACTTCTATACCCATCATATAAGATGTATAACTTCTATACCCATTTTGTAGTTAAAAAACATAAATACCCTTAGTAATTGGGTCCCACTTGTCTAATAAAACAAAAAACAATTCAAATAAAACAAAATTTAAAAATATTTGCTTGTGGGCCCACTGAATTTACCCCAAAATTTAATTTTCATCTACCACCCTCCCCTATCTCTCTCTCTCAACCGATTCTTCTCTCACAATCGTAAAATTGAAAAAAAAATTACCCTCGTCGGAAAAAAATTACTACTCGTCGTCGCCGTCGCCGATATGTCTAACCAAGATGAAGCAGGGACCTCAAACCAAGCCCCCCCACGCCGACGGGCAGCCTCCCGTCGTCGGCCGCAGCAGCCGCCGGCGAAGGAGCCGGCGGAGCCCCGGGTATACCCTGTTGGTCCCGGGAAAGAGTAATTGGTGTATGGGGGGGGGGGGGAATACACCAATAACCAACCGTTTTTGACGTTTTGAAAATCAGGTCGATTGTCAAGGTCGACCCTATCAGAGGCAGTTTGATCTATCAAGCTTGTATGGTATCAAGCTTGATTTATCAAACTGTTGTTAATGCGGAAGTTGGTGGAGGTTGATTTACTCTTTGAAAAATCTTAAGGCTGGTGAACAGTAGCAGGTTGATGCGTGATATGCAGGTTGATGCTAGTCAGTTTGATAATAACATATAAGGACGATAAATAAAGAGAGAGAGAAAGAGAGACACCGCGATATATCGTGGTTCGGAGAAACCCTCCTACGTCCACGTCAGGTCGACTCGACCTGAGAATCCCTTTACCTTTGGATTCTACCTCTCTCTTATTTATACTGACTGAGTATCAGTTCTAGATACAATCTAACCTGAAAATATCTAGACACGAGTTATGGGTCGTGACCCTTACAACCTTCGTACTGAAACGTACAAACAACCTTTCACTTTTACAGAGCTTGGCTAACTCTATAATGGCGAAAATAAAAACAAGCTTTCTAACTTCGAACAAGTCGGAGAAGAAGTTGTTGAACAATCGACAAGCAGCAGTGAACGCTTCGTCGTTGTGGTGTTTATCGGAATCGGAAACCTCTCTTCGTCAAGTGTTTGGGAAACTAATCGGATTTCGAACACTTGAATGGATATGAACTTTGAGAGAGATTTGGGCAGAGATATGGCGTTGATAGCTTGTGTTTCCCGTGTTTGAATCCGATAATGGCTGAAGTATTTATAGGCAGTTTTGAAAAACTAGTCGTTGGAGTCAGGCTGACGTGGCACTAGCCGTTGGAAGCTGACTCACTTCTAGCCGTTGGGAAGATTCGTCCTTGCTGGCACTTGACGTGGCAAGGATCAGGTCGTGACGCTCCATGAAGGCGGAGCATCGACCTTGATTGATAATCCAGCTCTTGAAATCTTCTAAGGCAGGGCTGGAAGCTTGATAGGGAAGGTCGATAGACAGGCTGATGATCCAGCTCGATCCAATTGAGGCAGGTCGATACATCGACCTTTCTCTTACAGGGTGGATCGAACTTGATTCTAAACTTTAGAGGGCATCGACCTGCACTAACAGGTAGCAGGTCGATCTATCGGCCTTGACCCTAAACAAGTAAAATATGCCTAAGTGTGGTTTCGAAAAACATCATCAAAATCAAACTGCAAAGGGGTTCCCAACATACCCCGACCCCCCACCGCCGGTAAGTTTGTTGTTTTCATATTTTATTGTTTTCGAATGCAAAGCATGAAGCATGTTATGGTTTCGAGCACATTGTTAATAAGCATGAAGCATACTATGGTTTACGTCGATTCGAAATTTTCTGAATTTTTTTTTGAGTTCTTATGTACACGGTTTAAACCTTAATTTGATCGTGTAGTACACGATGAAAAGTCTAAATAAACCGTGTAAAGTCAACAATGTTGACTTTTGAAATTGTTGACTTTACACGGCAAGAATCAATTTTGACTTTTGATCGTGTGTCACACGACAAAATTGTGTAATTTCTCGTGTATATTGACTTTAATTGATTAAAATTGAATTTTGTCTTTGACTTTACACGATTTTTTGCTGAATTTAGGCGTGAATTGCACGATTTAAAATTCAATTAGTCGTGTAGGGTCAACGATTTTGACTGGAAAGTTAAAATCGTTGACCTTACACGATTGAAATTCACTTTCAACCGTGTAGTACACGACTGAAATGCATATTCAGTCGTGTACTAGGCCGAGTACATTGCATGAAATTTCAGGAATTTTTTTTTTGATTCGTTTTGTTTGTTCTCGATTTGCAGCCTAGGTTTCAATGGATGAGGGGCCGAATGCAGGGGTTTAGAGGGCAAATAAACCTCTACATACGGGACGACGTGGTTCGGTCGATTCCCCGCGTGTTGCGTCGCGTAGGCGGCCAACGCTTGCTCGATAGATTTATTACGGAAGGCCCGTTCGGATACCTCCTCGAAATTCGGAGGAGCGGGAGTGCGAACAACGCCCTCCACGAGCTTCTAGCCCGAGAGCTCGAGGATGAGTCGATCCCCGAGATGGAGAGGTGGTTCCACGTAGGTGGGCAGGACATACGCTTCCGTGCCCAAGAGTACGCCATCGTGACGGGCCTGGCTTTCGGGGAATCGGCTTTCAACCCTAAAGGCCGTCACGACCCTCCCAAAAGGAGCCTCCTCTACACGAAGTACGGGGGCGAATCCCCTAAGATAAATAAGTTGAAGGCGGACTTCAACGACGACAAGAATGTACTGGGAGATGCCGACCAGTATATGAAGGCGGCCAACCTGCTCATGTACTATCTGATGCTACTCGGCCACGACAACCCGACGGTCGAGGACTGGGCATGGCACCTGGTGGAGTTCGAGGAGCAGTGGAGGGCATTTCCGTGGGGAGCGTGGTCGTTCCAGATCATGCTCTACCAGCTGCACGTGATTAAGAGGGACCCCGCCCTCATAACGGGCGTGCGACCCGCCTATCACCTGTACGGGCCGGTCTGGGCCCTGAACATTTGGGCCTACGAGGCGATCCCCCGAATGGGGCAAGCATGCGGGGTTCGAGATCGTCTGACACTGTCCCCCCGCCTCAGAAGATGGGCCACGTCCTCCTCTTCGTGCAACTTCAGGGGATTCTTCGATAATCCCGAGGTAATTGATTTAGTATTTTTTTTACATTGTTTAATTTATTTCACGTTCGATTTCTGTAAATTTGCTTATAAAGTCAAAGTCAACCTTTTTGAAATCCAATTTAGTCGTGTAAGTCAACAATTTTGACTTTAAAGTCAAAATTGTTGACCATACACGACTGTATTGCAATTTCAACCGTGTATCGGTTGAAATTGCAATACAGTCGTGTATGGTCAACAATTTTGACTTTAAAGTCAAAATTGTTGACTTACACGACTGAGTTGCAATTTCAACCGTGTATTACACGGCTGAAATACAATTTCAATCGTGTACTATGTCGAGGGTTGTGGGTGAAATTTAAAAAAAAAATAAAAAATTTGATTCCTAACGCCTCTTGTTTTATTTTTCGTTGTAGCTCGAGGTTCATCCGACACTGGAGGCGGATGATTACGATGTTCTCGAAGTTGGATTCCATAGTCTCGAGAGCATCGAGCCGATAGGCGTGGCCTACGTTCCCTCCAAGCGCCACGAACAAACCAATCTCCCGCCCGAGAGAAGGGAGTCGAAGGCGAAGCGCGACATGGCGAGGGCCCTGGAGAAGCTCAAGTGCAAGGGCAAGGGCGCTTCTGAGGCAGTGGCCCCTCGTCGTCGTGCTCCACGAGCGGAGCGAGCTCACTCCGACGGCGGGGTCGAGATGCCGAGGCCGAGGGTTGAGAGGAGGCCCGAAACATGGGCGTCGAAGAGGCCTCGGAGCGAGCACGCTGACCCCCGGCCCTCCGGCTTGATCTGTTGCGCACACGGAGATCCGTGCGAGCGCGGTCCCCTCGGTGACGACTTCTTGGACCGATTCGGGGACCGTCTGGTGTCCCGATGGGAGCAGGATCGCTCAGGGACCGGATTTCTAGGCCGATTGGCGAGGGCTATCGCCGGGGAGCTGAAGAAGTTCGTATCCAAGAGTCCGAGCCGCAGCCGTTCTTCCTCCGGGGGCGAGGGACAGTCCCGTGTAGACCTGTACACGGTCTACTGGCAACATAGACTCCAACAAGGGTACCGTCTTCTCGATGGTGTTAACAAACTGCACCACATAGTTCTGCCCCTTTCGTTTTACGTAAGTTCGTTTTCTCATTTTCCGTTTTCATTTGTTTCAATTTCCATATTCATGTATTTCAATTTGATAAAAAACCTAATAAAAACCATGTTTCAATTTCAAATAAATAAAGACACAACTCCGAGACGAGTACTTGAAGTTTCACCCCAACTCTTCGACTTGGGGGTTGGCAAACGAGACTTTGAAGTACACGCAATGGGAGATCCCCTACGATTTCATCAAGGGCTGGGAGGGGATTAACACGTACCAACCGTGGATCACCGGCCAATATGTAAGTTTTTAATATCGTATAATGATTATATCGAATTTAATTCTTCGTATTGCTAAATCGTGTTTTTTTTTTTTTTTTTCAGTTTCTCGTCGTTTGCCATGTCTCCTCCTCCCATTGGATCGTGTGTCGGGTGAACGTTCCTTGTTGGTGCATCGAGGTGTACGATTCCCACTATTGGATGTACGAGGGAAATAAAAACCTTCCACTCAGGCAATCACGGATCATCCAATGCTTGCCCTTGTCTCGCCTCTTCTCACGCCTCTTGGCGTACAATCCCCAATACTTCACGCGTGTCAACTCAAACGTCGAAAACTGGAAGACACGATTCATGGACATCCAGTTCGCCCCTCCGGAGTATCAATTTGTCCAAAACGATGACGTGAGTTGTGGCGTGTACGCGTGCATGTATTTGGACTTGCTCCTTGGGAACCATAAGCTATACCATGGCGACGAGAAATTGGTCGTGAAAAAATTTCGAAAAAAGATGGCTTCGAGAATTTTTATGATTTCGAAGGGATGGAGGAATTGGTGATAGATTGTATTTTTTTTCGAATATTGAATGATTTTGATGCTTATTTAGATTTGTGAATTGTTGAATTCGAATGATGTTTCTTGTTAATTAGATTTGTTTGAATTTGATTTTGTTCGAATGATGTTGATGTTGGTCATTACAAGTGAAGAATCGAAAATTGTCAAATGGTGGAAAAATTGTATTTAACATTTTTTGGCCAATTTTCCACAAACCCTCGGCAGAGTACACGGTTGAATGAGCAATGAGCAATTCAACCGTGTACTCAAGAACTGTACTCGTGTACCCTAGTCGTGTACATAAGAACCCCCGTTTTTTTTTTTTTTTTTAATTTTTTTTATTTTTCGATTCGTTGGACTCAATTGAGTTGGAATCACTGCTACTTTCATACATTGTGCAATCTTATAATTTGATCACGTTACGTGAATTACACGTTTGAAAGAACATTACGTGCGTAAGTTAGTTCTAGATCAAACGTAACCTTAGTAGTTAGACTATATAAGTGACACTCACTCTATACTTCATACTTACATAAGATATCCTTCAATTCAATTGATTTTGGCTTAATTATGGCATAACTTACGTGATTACACGTTTACAAAACTTAGTAGACTCGAGATACACGAGAAAATCAAATTAAACACGTCAATTTTTGGAAATTTTGCTTAATTTTGACTTTTTTAGGCTAAATTTTGACTTCTCACGGAAAGGATACACGGTATATTTCAATTGAATTCGTGTAGAGTCAACATTCGTGTAGAGGGCATTGACTTTTATTGAATTTTGACTTTGTTGACCTTACACGGTCAAAATTTAATTTCAACCGTGTATACACGGTAAAAAAATAATATTTGACCGTGTAAGGTCAATTTCAATTTTGACTTTTTTTTGTTGACTTTACACGATTAATAGGATAATCAAACCGTGTATACACGGTTAAATCAAGTATATTGTCGTGTACTTGGCCGAAGGTATCCATTTTATAACACAAAAAAACTCAAATTTTCACCGGATGATCAAATCAAACACTATGTGATAAGATTACATCCAAAAACGTTCTTAAACATCCAAAAACGTTCATTAAGATCAAAAAACGTAAATTTGTATAAAAAAGAAATAAAAATATAATCAAGCATCGGTATCGTACGGACATCGGGGCCTAGTATGCTCCTCGCTCTTGCAAATGCTACATTTTTTCTTACCTCTAGGACGTCGAGGAGGAGCATTTAGATCAACTCCGCTAATGGGAAGCGAGGCTTGGCAAGTCCATCGTTTGTGCCCGTATTGTCCGCATCTTGAATACATTTGACGATTCGTTGAGGAGGATTCTTCAACAGCCGATCGAGCTCTCGACAAGCGGGGGTAGCACGATCCATCGTGAAATGAATTCGGGAACACTCCACGTCTCGGGATGAGGAACCGGCTGAATCTGAGGAGAATACGTAGCAACTAACGTGGATTGCCTGAAATAATGGCTCACGTAGTCAGTTGCCCGCCCACCGGAATGCCTGTAACAACATTCAAAAACGCTTAGAGATCCGATTGAAATAACACAAGCATGAAACTAAAATAATTGGAATCACTAGGCGTACCTTATCGCCGCACAAGCGTGTCGACAAGGGATGCCGTCTAACTCAAACTCACGGCATTCGCAAGTCGAGTTTTGGAGGTCGACAAGGTAAGTCTGTTTTTCACCTTCGACTCTCCAAAGGGTGGGCGTAGGCGTTCCTCTAACGGAGTAGCGACGGCCCCATTCTAACGATGCCGACATCTTCGTATATGCCTTCTCCGTGAGTTCATGTTGCCGAGCTAGGGCACTAGTCCGATGTTCGTCGAACCACTTCTCGACGACTATCCGATACACCTCGATCATGGCACATATCGGGAGTCTCCGAGCCCACAACAACCGAGCATTCATGGTCTCGGCGGGATTCGACGTCATGAAGCTCGTACGTCGGACGGGACACTTGCACCTCGCCCACCTCGGGAGGCCAATGTCGCTCAACCGCCTGTAGATCCCGCCTCCCTCCCTGCTTAGGTCCCTCAGATTCCCCCAATATTCATCGAATTGGGAATCTCGATAGGCATAGGCTGCAGACTCGAATATAGCCCCCGCATGCCTCCCGTACCTAACGAAATTCCTCTGGAGGTGAACGAAGCAGAGACCGTGAGCAGCATGCGGAAAGACGGAGTCGATCGCATTTGCGATGCTCACATGCTGATCGGATACGATCAACAAGTCCGAGGGCGCCCCGAAACTCTCTTTCACTTTGGCCAAAAACCACGTCCAAGATTCGTCATTCTCCTTGGGGCCGAATCCAATGGCAAGGGGGAACACTTGCTCGTTCCCGTCTTTCGTCACCGCCACAAAGAGCATCCCATTATTCTTCCCCTTCAAGTGCGCCCCGTCTACTACGATCACGGGGCGTAGCAAACCATTTACGAATGCCTCGATGGACGGACCAAAGGCAAGGTAGAAGTAGTTCAGACGGTTGGTGACGTGGGAGGTGCGGATGTCGTACTCGGTGCCCGGATTCATCTCCTTCAAAAGGTAGAGGTAAGAAGGGAGCCTCTGATAAGACTCGTCGAAGGCACCGTACGTCATCTCTATAGCGACGTTCCTAGCACGGAGAGCGAACGGGTAGTCAATCTGAATGCCGTACTCACTCCGTAGCTCCTCCACCATCTCCTTCGGCTTCAACACTGCGCCCTCGGTGATCAATCGACGAGCGTAGAATGCTCCTAATACCATGGCCGGCACCTGTCGTTTGTTGTTCGAATTTAAATCAACTAGACACGTGTGATCGGCCACGTACTTGTTGATCTTCCAAATCCCGCCTTTCTGCGTTGCATTCAACTTGAACTCGCAATCCTTCCCCGAAGTGCACCTAAAACCCACACGGTCTTTGTCGGAACGAGGGATACAATACTCCTTCCGGAGATCCATGTGCAGCAATCCGACGGCTATATGCAAGTCATCCTTCTTCTTGAGTATCCGTGCTTTCGCAACTGACCCAAGGCCGGTGCCAAGTCGGGATCGATCCATCCTAAAGGGAGCGCGGTGTCTAGATCGACGTGTGGTATCAACCAATGTCGAACCGCCTCCTCGTTAGCGCGAGCACGAGCTTCGTCGTCACGGGGCTCTTGGTTTTGTGAGTGCATGCTACGAAGCCCGATAACCCTATCAATATGGCCGGGCTCGCTGATCCATGCTCCGAATTCAGCCGTTAGGCTCTCAAGTAATTGGGATCGTTCCTCCACATTCCTTGCTTCCTCGCCCTCGGACTCGAGAGACTCTTCTTCCGACTCCGGCTCTTCTTCGTCGCGTACTTCGGCTTCAAATGCATTCGATCTCGGGATCGGCTCCTCTTCGACGCTATAGTTCTGAAAAATCGTCGATCGTTGGGTAGTATGGGCTGCCCGATTTGCTCTACTAATGACGTAGATCGTCGACATCTCCCTTCTCGCGATGCACATTCTAAGCAAATCCCCGGTGCTCTTTAAAACGGCCTTCACCGTCTCCTGCTCGTTGAGGTTCGTCAAATGGAATAGCAAGTGCTCCGATTCATCACCCAAGTAAAGTTGAATGTCTCGTACTACGTTTTCATAGCTCAAACTCGCTATGGGATAAGTGACGAGAAAAGAGTCTCCATTTACATACGATATTCCCTCCCAACGACCGCTATGACGGATAAGAATTCTCTGATCACCCATGTCGATCTGTACCAAAAAATAAAGAAAATTAATAATCTGAAAATTTTTTGTTCTTTAGTACACGGTTGAAACGTTAATTCAACCGTGTATACACGGTTAAATTACACAATTTGTCGTGTAAAGTCAACAATTTTGACTTTCAATAGTTGACTATGTTGACTTTACACGACATATTGTATTATTCTACCGTGTATACACGGTTGAATTAACGATTCAACCGTGTACTAAAGAACAAAAAATTTTCAATTTTTTTTCGCAAATTATAAATAATAAATACAGAAAATCGAATATTACCTTGGTATTTGTCTCGAAAAAATGTCTTGAATCGATTCCAAAATTTCCAGAAATTAGAGATTGCCTACAAATATTCTCTCTCAACAATTTTTTCAAATTTAGTGTTGTGATGAAATGAATTATGTCTATGCTATTGCTATTATTTTCTCACCTTTTCTGATTTTTCAATTAATGCCAACCTCTTTTTTTAATCAATTTGGCAGATTTGGTGGTTGAGAGTAGATAAATGCAAATTTCTGATTTTTGAACAAAATTACACGACAAGTTCAATTAATTGTTTGTGCTCGTGTAGAAGTTCTGCTCGTGACATTCATTTAAAAAAAAAAAAAAAAAAAAAAAAAAAAAATCCACGTTAATTGAATCAACCGTGAATCAATCGTGAATTGAGGGAGAGAGAGAGATCAATCGTGTAAATTGGCTCATGGGAATTGTTTTTTCGTGTAGGCCACACAATTCACTTTAACTTATTAATTCATTTCTTGTTTTATTTTATAAGTGGACCCATTTAGTAAGGGTATATATGACATTTCAATACAAAATGGGTATAGAAGTACTACTTCTTATATTATGAGTATAGAAGTTATAATTTTTATAAAAGTGGGTATTTTTAAAGTTGGCCCTAAATAAAATTTAGAAAATCCCCAATTATTAAAAATAAATAATAAAAATTAGAAGCCCAAAATAAAATAAAATAAAATAAAATAAAGTACTATTATGACCCTGTTATGATCCGCCGCCATCCCCAAATTTCCTAATCCGATTTTGCAATTAGGGTTTGCTTCTACGGTCGAGAGCGCAGAGAGTGAACAGAAAATTTCACGATGAAGAGCGGCGGAGGAGCCTCCGAGCGTAACGAAGACAAGGAGAGGAGAATCGGCGGCGTTATGAATAAGAACAAGATGAAGAAGAATATGCAGCGATTGGGCGGTCGAGGCCGAGGTGGCCTTTCGCTCGAATCATTCGCGAATGCCAAGGCTAAGAACGACAGCTACAATCCTTCTGTGATCAGTGAGTTTCTCGATTTTGCTCCTCTACGTTCAAATTAGCAGTTTGTACGAATGTGTTATGCGTTATTTTCGTTTTGATGTGGTGAGTAGTTAGCATGTTCAAGCTTTTAGATCGGATTTGAACTTAATTTTGCGGTTTAGTTTATGTGATCTTGTGTTTTTTGCAGTTAAACTCATGTTTTCTGCTTGATTTTGGAGGTGCTGGTTCAATTTTGTGTATTGCAATAGGCAAATACTATATGTGCAGTGTAGTTTAGAAAATTTTCTACAAAAACTGCTGCTGAAAGTTTTCGATTGATGTTTGTTCTATTGTTGTTTGGGGATTTTGCATAGCAGTTTCTTCCACCAAAGCAGAACTGAGTTTGATAGGTTCGACTCGATACAATTTGAACTGTCCAATAATACTTTGAAGCAGATTGATCTCATTTTAGCATTATGAATGTGATTGTAACTGATGAAGTTAGCAGTTGTCAATTGATTCTGTTGATCTTTGTATGATAATCTTTCAGTTTCTCCATTACTGAGTTCGACTTTTGTTATCCAATTTATGTTTTGTTTATGCTTCTAGCTGTTGAATTGCTTCTGACACTACAATTATGTGTATAGTTTGTGAGATACTATAGAACTGATGAAGGAAACTAGTTTTGCAACATCCTACGCTTACTTACAGTTTCGTTTCTTTTGCAGAAAGGCAAAGAGAATTCTACAAAAACGCCAAGTATGTGAAGAAATACAAGAAGATGATAAACGGGCAAGAGCACCAGGGCACTCCTTCTACTGCTCTAGGGCTAATAGAGGTGTGATCATCTTCTGTTTCTTTCTTGCAAATTCTTGGCTCCTATTGGTGGATTCTCGTTGTAATTTTGATATACATGGCAGGGTGAAGATGCTGCTAACGAAGGTGACAATTCAAGGCAGAAGAAGACAAGTTACAAAAAGAATGCACGAAACCTCGAGGAGCTGTACAAGAAGAAGCACGAGGAGCAGGAGAAGGCGAGGATAGAGAGGGAAGCCATGATTCAAGCGAGGGACGAAGAGAGAGAGGCAGCCGAAGCTCGTAGGAAAGCTCTCAAGGAGAAAATGTACAAGAAAACGAGGTCAGGTCAGCCGGTAATGAAATACAGAATCGAGCATATGTTGGAAACAATCAAAGGCTCAACAAGCTAACACTCCTTTCTTTTTCTTCATTATGTAAAATCTACATTCAAAAATCGCCTTCTCAATATGTATGAAATTTTGCTCTCTCTCTCTCTCTCTCTCTCTCTCTCGATGATTAGATGGGCTGTGGTGTCCAAAACCCAATACCATGAAAAGTGTTAAGGGCCCATCGCACATTTTTTGGGTTGTGAAGAAAAAGTGGGAATTTCATTCAGACATTAATAACTCTCAAATCTCTAAAGCTATTTTGACTTGTTTGTACATCATAATTTTACAGATGCAAAACAATCACGTTTTGTCAGGATTTAGAGAGAGAGAGAGAGAGAGAGAGAGAGTGCCTTTGTGTTTGTTATGTGACTCTTCCATTTTTACTCATGATCTTTTAGTTTGTGAGGTAGCATTCATATCAGGGGCTAAAGTACAACACAATTATGCAAGGGTACAACCCATCAAAATAAGAGACACCCCTGCTCAAAGACAAAGTGGATCTCCTTGAAAGAATATATTTCTACAAAAATCGAGGGACTATCAATCAACTTTTTTCAAGGGCATGTCAATTTAGGTTATTAATTTTTTCAACTTTACAAAGTCCGGAATTTTATTTTTTTTTTCCAGATTTTGTAAGGTTATAAATTTACAGAATGTTAGAGGTATACTATTACGAAAATGTTTATACAGTCACAAGAATGTAGATTATTGGAAGAAGAAAAAATAAAACTATAAAAGTATTACTACCTCTATCTCATTAAATTAGTCTCATTTGATGTTTTGACTTTTTCGGCACGCGTTTCCACCGAAACCTAGTACGAGTTTTACGATAGTAATTTTGAAATATTATTTCTTTTACGGGATAGCCCGACACTCGTAGTATCTCGTAAAAGAAATAATATTCCAATATTATATCGTAAAACCCGTACTAGGTTTCGATGAAAATACGTGCCGAAAAAAGTTATACTATTCAAATAGGGGCTAATTTAGGGTATTGTATATGCTACCCCTTGGGGTAGTGCCTCCCCTCACATAAGTAGGATAATATATATCAATAGTATGACAGTAGTACTCCCTCCGTCCCGCCCGATTTGGCCCGTTTTCCAAATCGGGGTGTCCCGGCCGACTTGGCCTATTTCCTTTTTGGGACCAACATTACACTTTCACTTTTTTAGTTTAATACTTTTAAATTGTTAAGAATGAATTTGATTGGCTAGTTTTAATTTTCCTTTATTGGGAACACAAATTCAAGGTTATTAATTAATGTAATTTACTCCTCCTTAAAAATCGTGCCGAAAAGGAATAGGCCAAATCGGGCGGGACGGAGGGAGTAGTATAGTATAGTACCCCACTTGTTTTATGTCAGCCTTTTCCCCATTATGCTCTCTCTCTCTCTCTCTCTAGTTTTCCTCGTTTCTCTCTCTCCGCGTTCACGTATTGTTGTTATCTGCCTTGCCCACATAAGATTCGTATGTTTTCCCTCTAACTTTCTCTTTTTACTCGCGTTTCAAAGGCTAGAAATAAAGGGAAAGGACAAAATCACACACCACAAGAAGCCAATGGATTTATGTGTGTGTGTGTGTGTTTTGCCCTTTCTCTTCAATGTGTCGAAAGGGCACATTACAATTTCAGTAAATACAAAAACAATGAAACACAAATTTATCAACCAAAATTTGATAATCAACTCAATGTTACAAAAAAGTCTATGATGATGAAACTCGAAAATTACATAATAAAAATCAAGAAAACGTCACTAGTATACATATAACTAATTTCAAACTAGCGGTAATACAACAAAGATTGCATCTTTATTTGTAACATACTCCGTTACGTTACGTTATATAGATAGATCGATAGATAGATATAATAGCTCAAGCCAAAGTGAAAAAAGATGGCTTCTTTATCGAGCTCCAACTCGGAATTATCTTGCCTCACAAGCACTGCAAATGGCATCCAACCGTCGCTGAAAGAAAAAACAAGAACGCGTACCTGTACTCTCCGATTTTCCGCCTAAGAATACCTCAAGGCCGAAGAATCTTCGTCGAGGGTCCAAACGAAATCGGGCATATCTCGCCTCTGTCGAGCTACGGTGCGGTAGATGTACACCCTCTCGACCGGACAGCTTTCGGGCCGAGATTCCGGCGGGCCCCTCTCGTCAATGACCTCGACGTTGAGCCTCGGCATCTTCTGGGCTAGCACCTTACTAGCTCCGAAACTCACGGAGCATGAGGACATCCAAAGGGATCGCATTGTCTCGAGCTTTGCGGCGTTGGCCAGAAGAGCCTCGTCTCCGAAAGGACAATCTCGGATCTCGAGTTTCCGGAGGCTGTCGCAGCCGGATAGAACGTGGTGAAGGCCCAAGTCGCTGTCCCCAGCGAAGGCTATCGAGAGCATCTCGAGTTTCTTTGCGTGGGTGCCGATGTATTTGAAGACGCGGTCGGTGAGGAGTCCGGTCATGGAGAGGCGTCGAAGGTTCTTGCAACATTCCACGATGGCTCCGAATCCAGCATCGAGTGGCTCCAGGGTTAGGAAGTCAGGAGCTTGAGGATCGATGATGCAAAGGCGGAATCGGATGAAATTAGGCCGGTTTCTTGCAATGGCAATTAGTGCAGCATTTGACATCTGGCGGCAAAAGTAAAGAACAGATTGAAGTTTTGGGCAACCTTCAGAGACAGATATGAGCCCTTGCTCCGTTAAAGAGACGTTGGGTTCTGCTCCAAAGGGATCTGAAGGGAAGACCCTGAGTTCTTGAAGATCCTTGCAAGATGAAGCAACAGCCTCCAGTCCACTGTCTTCAATGTAGTCCAAAACCTAAAAGCATTCAAAAGTTGATCAATCTATACAAATAGCATGTAACTAAGATGACTGAGTAATCATGTGGCAATCATAAAAACATGCAAGAATCATACCCATAGTTTCTGTAAATTCTGGCAATTACTAATGAGCTTGACAAGATCAGAACTTGGAATGGCAGCATAGCTCAAGTTCAACGAAGTGATTCCGGAACAAACAGAATACATAGCTGGAAGATAAGATGGAACCACATCCCAGAAACCAGACAAAGCCTTAAGTTGCTTGCAGCCTGAGAGTGCATCAGCCAAATTCGAAAACGTATCAGATCGAATTTCAGCAGAATAAGCACCCGTTCCTAATTCAACTAACTGAGGGGCACGTCGAATCAGATTTGCAAGCTTCTCAAGGGGTACGGCACGGTTCAGTCGAAGAGTCCTCAGGTTAGGGGAGCGTGCAACGAGTCTCTCCAAAGCAGAGAAACTCACCTCGGAATCGAGACAAGACATGTTCAGTGAGACTAGTGAAGTGGAGCTGTCTGGAAAATGGCTAAGCCAATGCCCACTCAAGTCCTCCACCTCACTCTCCCTCAAATCTAGTTCCCTGAGATGCCTGCAGTGACAAATCACAATCCAATGTCAAAAACATTGTGTTTCAAAGCAAACAACCAAAAACATCAAGAAACGAAGAACCAATGACTTTGCGATGGAAAACAGTACAGGCTAAGTCCAAGGCAGTACAGCTGATAAGTATAGCAATATCTAAGAGTTTCACTGACATTTCATAATACAATAAGAATCTATGCAAACTGAGGAAGAAATAATTATTCAAAGTATCACTCAAGTCCCGAAAAGAGTCTAAAAAGAAAAAAGCAACAGTTCAGCAAATATTCCACATACACAATAAGCAACAACGAATCATCGTCTACAGATCAGCTCACTATAACTAGGAATCTCCATCCACAAAGTGCACTAATTAATAAGAACTCAACCCCAACAAGCAGCTAAACTCAAAGTAAGCGAAGATAAATAGCGCAGCTATAGACTTTCACCAGAAATACAAGAAATAACCAGATCTTTCGCATACGAGCGGAAGTCAAAGTGGAGCTATACTAATGTAAACGTAACAGTCAAGAAGCAGTAATCCTCAGGAAAAGAAAACACGTAATATATCCTAGAAAGGAATCGAATCCTAAATCCACATCCTAAATGGGGGAAATTACAAAATATATCAAGTATTACGACATTTCCTTTCCATAACAAGCTACTCCTATTCAGCAGCAAGCTGAACTACGACCTCATTTTCTTAGCTGATAAGTGGTAACTTTATTCGCCATTTTCACTGGAAATCCACAGTAACAAACCACCATGCGCTTAGAAAACAAACTAACCTGCAATTAGCGGCAATCGAGGCGAGGCCGTCCGTGGTGAAACCCTCGCAGGAAGAGAGCAGCAGGACTTTGAAATTCCTAAACGACTTCGAGATCAGCTCCAGGCTCTCGTCATTCACCACCATCCGCTTCAGCCTGATCTCCTCCAGAAACGGATACGCCTCCGCCATCGCCGCAATCCACGGGTACACGTACGCGCCCCATCCCTCCGGCACCAGGTTGAAGTCCGCGAAATGCGGCTTCCCCTTGAGCTCCACCGCCCTCAGCTCCGGAAACCTCCGGATCACGATCTCCGGCGACACCGCGTAGCAGTTGCCGACGAAGATTCTGCGGCGGCACCACCGCTCGATCTCGTACCACGACTTGCACACCAGCGACACGGCGTTCCGGTCCCTGTCGGAGCTCAGGAACGAGAATACGTGCTCCAGAACCTCCTCCGGGAACGAGTACGCCATGGGAAGGGTATAACGGTAAAAGTCCAAGCTCTGGATCTGAGCAATGGAGGAGAGAGAGAGAGAGAGAGAGAGAGAGAGAGAGAGAGAAGGAGCACTGTGAGGTGGAATGAGAAGAAGCTTATTGTAGAGAAGATAAGGTTTATTTTTATTTTTTCCGGAGACTATATATTTATTTTAATCTCACCCATGGTGATGGTGAGATTAAATTTTAACTATTACGAAAACAGACGAGTGGGAAATTGACACGTGTCGCGTGTGCGTTCCAGCCGTTGGATCCAACGGTAGGGGCCCCCCCGTTATCTGATTGAGACGAAGAAGAAAAAATGTGTGAGACTGTGACGTGGGGAATAAAGCGGTACAGTAATTCGTAAAATTTCGTTACGTTTCCTTCTATTCTCTTTTCTTTGTAGTTAATTATAATTATAATGTTTTTTTCAAAAATTATTGAAAAAAACGTGGTTGAATTGCATGTAATTTCCTTTTTCTAATTATGAATTTGACTTTGGAAAATACATAATCAAGATTATAGAAGTAATAATCGTAATTAGAGCATCTCCAACAGTTTCCCCTATTTTTCAGCAGCACTATCACTAAAATAGTGCAGAAACAGTAACTCATCTCCAACAGTTCGCACTAAAATACAGTAGAAAAGGAATATTCCAAAATATCATTTTTCATTCATTTTTTTAATAAAATGTGAACATGATTAAAAAAAAAGACAATGATATAAATTTTAACTCATTTAATTAAGATAAAATAAGTAGATATTGCAAATAATTAAAATTACATTCTTAATAAATTATAAAATTACTTCCGGTTGGAGCAACAACAAATTATGCGGAAACGAAGAAACGTGTTCACATTTTGAATGAAAAATGATATTTTGGAATTTATTTCCCGGTGCCGGAGGAAGTGGAGATGGACTTTCGGATTATTAGGGGAAAAAATGTATCTTTAATTTTTTCAGTTTTATATTAACGTATGTTCCCATGCATGGTGTAGTTTGTTTTGTACTTTAATTTGGCAATGTTATGTAATTTTACGTTTTTCTTATTAATGCATTTTTGTTTTTATATTTTGTTTCATTAATTTATACAATCATTTTGTATATATATTTGTATCACCCGTAAATTATACTTTATGTTTAAAAAGAAGAGAAAAATTAGTTAAATTATTACAAGTAACATACGATAAATTGTGAAAAGAACAAAAAAAATAATTAAAAAAAAATTGATACACACATAACAAATAAGCATATATCAAATTAAATTGTGAAAAGAAAAAAATAAAATTATTACTTATACAACAAAACAAACTAAATTGAAATACTACACCACAAATAAAAATCGCAAACAAACACGAACACAAAATGATGAACACAAAATTATAGTGCAATGAATAGTGTTACTCTATATTTAGGGGAACACTGTTCATTGCACTATAATTTCGCTATTTTAGTGCGGACTGTTGGAGCAAAACTCTGCACTAAAATAGTGCTCAGCACTATTTTAGTGTTGCTCTTGGAGATGCTCTTAGTGAGGGGTGAAATAGTAATTAGAGAGGGGGGAATCTGATGATATACTAAAATGCACGGCTGGATCTGACGGAGGAGATTGTGGTGGGGCCCACCTTGGGGAGTGATAAACGCTGTGGAATGTGTCGAGCATCATGCCCGCCACCGCCCAATCACGTCCCGACACGCACTCAACCTCAATTTTATTTATAAATAAACGAGTTTAGTTATTTTAATTAATATACTTAGTATAATTTTTGCATTTAAAAAATATGAAAACACAATTATGAAAATAAGACGTTATTTATGCGACAAAGGGAGTGATTATTCAGAAGTCGAGGAATTTATGATAGTAATTGGAATTGGATAATGAATCGAAGCAATACGAAAGAATACGTACACGGTGAACTCTGTTAATGAGTTTACGGCTGATGCGTCATTATTAACTTTAAAAAAAAAAACTTGCACAAGTTAGTTATTTTAGTTGAGTTTAGGTTTTGTAGCATGATTTTTCAGGATATAATTTCATAATTATTTGTCCATTGGTTTTTAATTATTATATTTATTTATCAAAATTTTAAATTAAATAAATAAATGCCAATAATATAAAAAGTTATTGGGCTGCGAATTCCGGCCCAATTCAATGGGCCTACGAGCCCAACAACAAAAGATATGGACGGAATATTCGAATTCGGCAAGGGTAAATTCGTAATTCAGACTACAATTATCAAATCTTGTTTAGGCCTAAATAATTTTGTACTAATCACAACTCATAGCGAGCTGCAATACGACCGACCAACTTAGGTTAACTAAAACTCCCATTTAAATTAATTAATTAATATAATTAAATAGCAATTAGCATGTGTGTTTTTTGGGATTTACCAATAATTATTAAAAATAAATAAAATAAAATAAGGGTGGGGGCCCACGAGAAATGCGCAAACTGGGGGTGCACTGGACCTCTGCACAAAATGCTACACGTAACAGCGCTGAAAATTCTCGTCGTTGAAATGACAGAATAACCCTCCGTCAATACTGTAATAAGAAACTCCTCCATTTGGAATGAGGAAGGGTAAAATAGTAAGTGCAGGAAAAGGGACATGGTATAAACCGTATAATGGGGTGACACTGCCTCAGTATGGACGCCATGACCCGTCCCTTTAATACTCCCAAAAGCTGATTATTTTCTGCACTTTTTTTTTTTTTTCTTCTTCTTCTTCTTTTTTAAATTTAAAATTATTTAAATTCAAGTATTTGAATTAAACAAAAAATTAATTATATTAATAACATTATTTAAACTATTTAAAAATTCCCACTTCTAATTCTAATCCATTGTAAAATATTTTATTCTGTACCCCTAAATTTGATGACTCTTCTAATTCCAAACCGTTGTCTCAATAGTTTTCTCTTCAAATACTCTCGTGTCGAGTTCGTTTTCGTTTCCTCATTCGGTATTACGTTCTGAAATTTTATCGTTAAAAAAAAAAAATTTAAGTTTACCGTTTACTTAACATTATAAATATATTTTGTGTCAAACGAAAATAAACGAGGATAAATTAACGCATATCAATGGTTAAATGAGGAGAAAATGATGAAGGAATCTGATTATTGAGGGTTGAATTAATTTCAAAATCAAGTACACATTATGCTGAGTTGTAATGCACGTAAAGGTACGTAATTTTGCAGTAAGATAATATAATTATTAAATTTTAATCAAGATTAATTAAGCTATAATTGTAATTAATTAAGCCCGCGCATGGCTCTCCGCGAATCTCTCTCTTCCCTCGAATGGGATGGGATTGGACTTTGCAGTATTTATTACTACTAACATTTTTTGGGAAACGAATTCTAGGGTTTTTTAATTTATGATTATTTTTATTTCGTAGTCTTCGATCTTCGAAAATTAATGGGATTATTTTATTTTGTAACGTTCCGCCCCATTCTTCGTGGTCCTATGTTTTTTTTAAGCATGTTACGATAATTCGTACGTAATTTTCGAACTCTATACTTTTATTTAAAAAACATAACAGTCGCAAAAGCATAATAATCGTAATAATAGTTTTGTACTCTCTTAAAATTTTTGTTTACTACTTTTTGTATAGTTGGGAAAGTACTATTCAAGTAGACATGATTAATTAGTTTGCATTAAATAAAATGACGAATGATAAATTATATTCATACTCATACGAGGATTTATAACATAGTAATATTCTTAAATTTTGCTAAATAGGAAAAATCAATGATTTTCATATGTGATGTGACACATGGGTTTGGGCCGGTGCAAATGGGCCCACATAATTTATCCATATTCGAATTATTTCTTCCGTCCCGTGGCATTAGTTTCACTTTCTTTTTTTGTCTGTCTCATTTATTAGTTATATTTCCTTAAAAGGAAATAATTTAACACACAAAAACACCTTTTAAAACATCTTTATCTCTGCATGTCTTGGTTACTGTGTCATATCCAAATAGGACTAATGTTATGGGACGAAGTAATTACGGAGTACTTTACATTCGTCCCACTTCACTTTTAGCACTACGCTTGCAATTTCGTATCGAAACGAGACAAGTCGTAACTATTACACTTTTGGGGTGAAATTCCACGTCGGGTCTCTTTCAAGCATCCACCAATAATAGTCGAGAGTTTTGAAATTGTGGGGCCTACCAAACTGCATTATGTAATGACTAAAATTAAAATTAAGGCTACGTAAAAATTGAAAAAAATAATAATTATAATAATAAAAGAAAGAGAAAAAGGTTATTGATAATGAGACATGGAGAAATTGGGCCCATGCAAATGAGTGAACCATAAACAAACACAATAACTAAATGCTAATTTTGTGTCCCCACTAATCCTGTGCAAATTTAAATTAATTTCACTTTTATCTCATTTTTTTTTCTCATTTTTTATATTTGGAATATATATGTTTTCAATTTTAAAATTTACATATTTCTATTAGTTCATTATGTAATTTACAATTTATTCAATTTTAATTTTAATATCCATATTGAGAAATAAAAAATAATAAAATAAAAAGAGAAAGAGAAAGTATTTAAAGGGAAAGGGAGAAGACTGTGGAAAGTGAAAGGGGTTAGAAAAAAATAGTTGACTAAACAGTGTTATGAAATTATTTTATTTATAATTATTAGTAACTTTTTTTTAAAATTTTTTTTTGGAATTTATGAGGGGGAAAATGATTTTGAGGCAAATTAAAATGGGGGCCCAGTTTGTAGGAATACCTGATAAGTGGGCCATGTCCTTTTATCTGTTTAATGCAAGCCTTGGACTGTCTTTTACCCAATTTTACTTATTCGTTTCAGTTCGACTCGAAATTTTATGTAAAGCGATAAAAGTGAAATGTAAGAAGTTCGTATTGAAAAGTATAGTTAAAACTAAAATATAAGGAGCATTAAACAAAACTACTCCCTCCGTCCCACTGGGATTAGGACCTTTTTTTTTCTGTGCGGAAATTAAGACGAGAATGATGATAGTGGGATAAAGTGAAAGGTAGTGGATTAAAGTGATGTGTCAGGATTTTATTGGGTTATAATTTTCCATTTTAGGGAAGGTCCCTATATCTGTGGGACATCCCTAAAAGGAAAAGGTTTCTATATCAGTGGGACAAATGGAGTATGATTATCTAAATGGTTTCGGGTCAAGGTCGAGGTATTTGTCCCGTCATCCTTATGTACTCAAATTTGAATAAGTTAAAACGTAATTTCATCTTTCGTTCCGATTTAACAATTTAAGTATGTATTACTACTATTTATGATTCGGGTAATTCGAATAGTGTATCATAACTTAAATAAACTAATGTGTATTGCCCACATTTTTTTATAGCACAATTAAATTATGATTTAATTATCACCGACTCAAATATGTCACACCCATTCACGTAAAATTAACATTATCGCTAATAATTTCATATTATTGTATTCAACCTTTTTCTATAATTGCTGCACTTTTCTGTTTTTGATCTTATCGTTTAAAGTTGACTTTATAGAAGCAACAAATCTATTAATCTTTTTTTTTTAATATAAAATAATAAATATATATCTTTTGAAAAGAAAGGCTTAATCCAGAAAAAAGAATGAAAATATACCTAACAAAAGTATGTCAAAATCAGTGACGTGATTAGAATAACTAAACACACAATTTAAATACCCATTCAAGAAACTCTTTTTAATCATGCCTTATTTTATTAGGTATATTTTGAATCCACCTAACTTGATCAATTTTTCTAGAAGGTGGCCGTAAATAGTAGTAATAAAATTCAGTAATATACGTGTGCGTGTATGTTGATCTAACGATACGAATTCAGCTTCGAGATACTAATTATTGCATGGAAATAGAGGTAAATTATTTGAATAGATTCACTGGATTTGCAATAAATTCCACTTGTCATGAAGAAAAAAAGAGTAACAAAATTGTCAATTTTAAACCAACTCTTTTCGGTGCTTAGTTCACTTTGGATAACGACTATTTAATTAAATAAATACAATAATGCTATTTGGCCATAATGTGGCCGGCCACACAACGACTTTTTTCTTAATATACGTAATTTTAAAATTTGTAAATGATTACTATAATTTATTAATTTAATATTTTGATTTAAAATATTTTTTTCCCCAAAATTACATATTTTTCTCTTTTTTTCTAGATAAAAAGGTAATAAATCCTTTAAAATAGTAAAAATTATCAAATAATTAAAGGATTAATTTTAAAAAATACGTAAAAAATACGCAGTATCGCTTTTTGAGTTTTTTATAATCTATAAAAGTTTGGCATAAATATATAAATTATTTGATACTAAAAAAAATAAAAAAATAAAAAAAAAAAGTTAAATTATGGCCGGTCACATTATGTCCGAATAGCACCACTCAAATAAATATGTGTCCACATAAATTTAACATGTTACGAAATAGTGTTACACATATATTCAAATTACATAAATTAGGGACGCAACAAAGTCTAAATACGCATTCAAGTTGTCATAAACATAAACCTAACATAAGTTTCGGTATACGAGATCGAATCGGATTTACTATTTTCATTTTCTATTAATGCATCACGAAAACGTAATAAATGATCGAGTCGAGACGGCATGGTGATACTTATCTATCCTAGGATGAAGTACTTTTGCAAATTATGACAATTCGAATGAGATAATAATCACCACCGAAATTTCATCTTTGCACCAATCAATTTATATAAAATAATGATGATAAATCACGCATGTGATTCTTCATCTTTGGTCAAAATGTGTGAGCTTTTCAATCAAATAATTCCAAAAATATTCCACTGTATCGAATTATTGTCAATTGTACCTAAAATACTATTATCATCCATTTTTTTTATTTTTTTTAAAAAGTCCAATTCGTTAGGTCATATTTTAATAATTTTATTATTTATTTTTACTCCTTATATTAAAATCATTAGTTGAAAATAAAATACCAAAAATTTCAACTTTATTTGAGATGGGCTACTTACTTGGTTTGGGCCTGGGCCCATTAAGGAGCCCGTTAAAGGCCCATTAAGGGCTTATATTTTAGGCCTTTTCCATTGAACCCTAAAATTAATTGAGTGCTCGCTATCTTCACTATTCTAATATTCAATCTGGATTTCTCGAGGCTCGTCGCTTGTGTATTTTTTAATAATTTTTCGATTTTTGCTGAAAATCGTTTCCCGGCGGATTTCTTCCGTTTGTTTTGATCCCCAATTTTCTCGGAATTTGCTTTTCGATCGGTGAATTTGTTCCTCTTTTTCATCTGATCTGCAGATTTGATGATGTTGATCAATTTTAGAGAGAGAGAGAGAGAGAGAGAGAGAGAGGCCGGTGAGGAGGGAGTATTTTGGCAAGAGGCGGCGGCAACAATTTATGCGCAGTCACGGTTTGGATCACCGTGGTGTTGTTGCTGCTATGATGAATGTGCCAATATGCTAATCTGAGGCTACCTTTTGCTTTTTCCTCTCTGCTTTTTTTCTAAATTTCTGCGTGGAATTCAACGTGTGTTTGGATTCATTCGTTCCGAATTCAGAAATTTTACGTGTTTGTTTTTCACTGCAAATTGCAAAATGAAGTTTTTTTTTTTTTTTTTTTTTTTTTGAAAATTGATGGCTGTTTGCACATTATTAAAGATGTCAGGTACCTTAATGCATGATCAAGACTGAAGCTTCTCTAGAGAGAGAGAGAGAGAGAGGGAATGTCAGGTTGATGGAAGCTATAGCTTGAATTATTCAATAATGGATGCAGAACATAAGTACTTTGGAGAATGTAGTAAATCGATTTATAATATAAGAGTTTCAACTTTACTAAATTTTAATGCACTACTACATTATTCATATATATGCAAACGACATAAATATATGATCTATTAATGCGGAAAAATCATCAGACATTAATCTCTATTGAAAATTTCTTTTTATTATATGAGCTAGCAGAGTTTGAATCGAGCTATTATTTCACATTATGCATATTGTGCAAAAGAAACGAGACAATTTGGACGGGAGTACTATCCTTTCAAATAAAAACTTGCTCAGACTCAAATGAACCTCTTATCTATGAACATTGGCTTCTACAGAACATGTACTATATCACAACCATTATTAAAATTAAGAGCAAAATAAATTGGGCAAATTATAACATTTCCAGAATCCAATTTTCAGTCTGTAATTAAAAGAAATTGCATAAAATAACGTTTCTAACCGAATACCAACTTCAAGATCTACTTTTAATTCCGTCGACGTCGACGATTTCTCATTCTACATTTTAAATAGCAGATCACATTATACATTTGTACGTATATAATTCCATAATTCGACCGTTAGATTACTTTTTTGTTATGGATAGTGGGGTACGCTCCCATTCTCCCTTACCATAAGCTTGAAATAAATAAAAAAGGAATAAAAATTAAGCCCAAGTCAAACTTTAGTTTATATAGTAACAACAATATTGCACGGGCCCAATGAAAATTCTCTCTTGACCCATTTATCCTTCAAGAATCAGTCCATGTCTAGTAAATAAGGCATCCATCCCGGGGGCAGAAGGGTCAATAGAGCCGAGGATTTGAATTTTGCATGCGCTGGAAATCCCGAGGCCTGGCGACACGTGGCGAGATGGCGTTGGTGGAAAAATGTAATTAAGACAATGTTGGGATTCCAAGGCGACGACCAACGAGAGTTTAAACTTTAAATTGTAGTAGCTTGCAGTGGGTTTTTTCCTCTGAGTGTGTTTTAGTGAGAGAAGGAGAGAGAGAGAGAGAGGAGAGG
This sequence comes from Thymus mandschuricus, assembly GCA_029379335.1. NCBI lineage: Eukaryota > Viridiplantae > Streptophyta > Magnoliopsida > Lamiales > Lamiaceae > Thymus > Thymus mandschuricus. The sequence continues at coordinate 1,135,408 of CM057071.1, forward strand.
AGGACAGCGGCAGCGGTACGGCGTCGTTTCAGAGACAGATATAGAGGAGCTTCAAGGTGAGTGAGTTCATGTTGATAGAGAAAAATAGAGTTTGCTGTGTGTGCTGTAGTTCTTGAATCGGGCTGATCTTGTGGGTGTGTTAGTGTGTGCAAACTGCAGAAAAAAGGGTGTGCTTTTCTCCCCCTTCCTTTCAGTTTTCGTGATTTAATTCTGCAATTAGTGGAGAAAGATTTGAACTTGGATGCTTTATTTTGTTCTTATGCGATGATCAGCTTCAAATTTCCGTTAATTTTTGTTTTTACTGTTGTTTTCTTGTTATGGATTAGCTTAAAACACAGAGAGAGGCTTAGGAGAAATCGAACATAGATTTGTTTCTGTCCGAGGTTTAGTCAAGATCAAACTGGGCTAATTGTTGCTGACTGTGTTAGATTAACTTATTGCTTAACAATTTTAGTTCACAACTCTCATATGATGCACACCCTCCGTTGCCCAATAAACTCGAGACGTTTCTTAAATACATTTGCGAGTTAGTATAAATAAAGTAATGAAACGACTCGAGTTCGTTGGTACTTAACTGCACTTACATCCATTTCATCAATACTAGTAATAGTGGAATGTAAAAATGTGCAACCTTTCCTTGCTTCAGATTTTTTATTGTTTTTACTTACCATACTGTTTTGTTTTCCAAATTAATTTTAATTTTTACTTTTGAAATTGTAAAATGGTGAAGGTAAGAAGGAGGAGAGAGAAAATATGGAGGCGAAGAAGAAGGATTCACCACACTGGTGGTGGTTTGACAGTCACAGCAAAGCCACTCCAAACCGTTCTCCATGGCTTCAGACAACTCTTGCTGGTAATAATTTTGTTTGAATTTTGTTTGCTTTTAATCCCTTTTGCAATAAAAAGTATACTGCTATGTAGTTTGAAGCGAGGCTTTGGATGAATTCACTTTATTTCCACTTTAGATCTTCACTATTCGACCGTTGGAGCTGGAGCCCTGCTTTTTCTGTTAAAAACCGAATCTTGAAATGTTCTGTTTTGCATCTCTCCCTCCAATTTTTAGTATATTGGATCGAAACATGTGTTTTTGAGGTTCACGTTTCTTGATCGTGTTCGTAAACAGAGCTGGACGAGAAGACGAAGACGATGCTCCAGCTCATCGAAGAGGAGGCTGACTCCTTTGCTCAAAGAGCTGAAATGTACTACAAGAAGAGGCCCGAGCTTGTAACCATGGTCGAGGACTTCTACCGGACTCATCGCTCTCTAGCCGAGAGGTACGATCTGGTGAAGGCGGAGCACGGGAACCGAGTCATCTCATCGTCCTCTCCGTTCTCGTCTCCACTGCCTTTCACCAAGTACCGGCTAGAAAAATCTCCGAGCTTGAACTTTGGAGGGTACGATAGCTACTCCGAGGTTTGTGGCCCCGATGAGACAGACGAATCCGAAGTGGATGATCCGGAAGTGGAAGACGAAGAAGAAGAAGTTCAAGTGGCCAGGACTAAAGACCCTTCGAGCATTTCAACGGACGAGGAGCTCGTGAGGATGAGGGAGGAAGTGAGGAGGCTCGAGGAGGAAAACGAGGCGCAGAGGGCGAAGCTGAAGGAGAAGGACGAGGAGAAGAGGGAAGTTATAAGGCAGCTAAGCATGGCTATGGAGTTGCTTAGGGAAGAGAATGTGATGTTGAGAGAGAGAATTCCCAAGAAAGAGAGACAAGTTGAGTACAAGAAAATGAAGGAGAATTTCTTTGGGAGGATGTTTAATGGATTTGGAAAATCACCAGTCATTGCTCTCTGAACATCTCTCTCTCTCTCTCTCTCTCTCTCTCTCTCTCTAGATATGAATGAATATATGGCATGTTAATGGTGTAGGATTATGTTTGAACTATGACTGTGTTTAAATTTAGCAGCAGCTGTTAAAACTGTATTCTTTATTCTTTGGTGTGTATTTTTGTTTTTGTTTCTCATTTCAATTCAAGAATTATGTAATCTTTGTTGTAATTTTTCTATTTTCTATATATAATACATGAATAAAAGAAAGCCTACATTTTTTTTGTTTCTTGAATTGTAGTAGTAATTATTGAAGGCATGTTTAAGAAATAAGAACAGAACAAGTAATTCAAGAATTCAGCATTGCTCGATTCCATCCCAAACGAAACGCACACTTTCGATTAAAAAGCTTTCGCAAATTTTAGAGAAATTGTGCATTTCGTTTGAGACGGAATGAGTAATTGTCTGAATCTCTCAATTTCTCTCCAACCAATCTATACATATTACAAAAAACATCAAATTCACACCAAAACAAATACTACTAATTCATAAACATTAAAAAAACTCATTATCAAAACATGAAATTAAAAAAACCTCAGTTCATCCAAAAGCCGGCAAGCGCCACCGCCGCCGAGGACAAGAGCACTACCACGCGCCGCCCCTCCGACGAGGAAACGGGGAGCATCCCCGTCGGAGGGACAGCGGCCCCGGGGCCCTCGGACGCGTATTCATCGGGATTCGGAGGGCTCGGGCTGGAAGGGATCAACGGGGCCGAGGAGTCGGTCGGAGCGAGCTGCGGGGCCCCCGCGGACGGGAAGACCGGGTAAATGTCCGGCGACATAGACGGCGGAGGCGAAGAAGAGGGGGAAATGGGGTCAGGCAGCAATGCAGGAGCTGCGGAGATGGTGGAGGCAGGGTAGGCATTTTCCCCCATGATCAATGTGCATGCAAATGCCATGAAAGTGGTGAAGAATAGGGCATGAGATTTAGTAGCATAGGAAGCCATTAATGAATCTAAGAGAGAGAGAGAGAGGTACTGAAATAAATGCAAAGGCAAGGTTGGAATGAATGAAGGAAGCCATGAATCATAAGATGATGATGGGGGGGGGGGGGGGGGGGGGGGTAGGGGGTCCCAGAATGACACGTGGAGGGAGGTGATTGGTGGGTTGGAAAGGGACAAGGTATTGATAAATGAGAACACATGTAGTGTGGAAGAGGGTGAGGGTGTCTTGTTCCTAAATGGCTGTTTTCTTTCTGCCATTAACAAAGGACTGTGGAATTCTTGCGAGTGTTGAGGGCATATTTTCATGCAAAATGACAAATATGTCCTTTCAAATCTTGGATCTTTTAGGGCACCTTTTTGCATGGAGGACATTAGGGATGTCAAACGGGCCAACCCACCGGGTTTCGGGCTAGCCCTATCGGGTTGCGGGCTTTTCGGATCGGGTTAATCGGGCTTTTTTTTCTTTCGGGCTATTATTTTTTGACCCTAACCCTAACCCACCGGGTTTCGGGCTAGCCCACCGGGCCATTAAGTTTATAAAAAATAAAATTGATATTGTATAAATATAAAAATAATTATTATTTTAGCACATATTTGTATAAAAAAATTAAATAAATTATTAAATATTGTGAATTTAACAAAAATATTTTTGAATGTCAATCTTTATTTTACTTTTCACCAAGCGCCGAAGTAAAAAACGTATAGAATTTAAAATGAAGGTTATATTTTTATTAAAACAAATTAAAAATACTCAATAATAATTAAAAACACAACCTAATTTATCAAATTTATAAGTAGAGTAATGAAATATGTCATGAATTCATAATTTATGGTAACCCACCGGGCCAACCCACCGAGCTTTCGGGCCAGCCCTATCGGGCTCGGGCTTTTTTCGGTCCAGCCCTATCGGGCTTTTTTACTTTCGGGCTATTATTTTTTGGCCCTAACCCACTATTTTTTTCGGGCTAATCGGATCGGCCCGTCGGGCTCGGGCTTTTTTGACATCACTAGAGGACATTAAAGAATTGGGGTCAGTTTTTGAATTTTTGGAAAGGGATAAAATATGACAGCCTTTATGCTTCTTTCTTATAAAAAAAAATTAAAATAAATAAATACTCGTCCAACTGATACAATAATAAGTTTTATTTTCATCCGTTCTACTGATAAAGTTGAAGCGACTGAAATTCATTCACACTAATTTATCAACAACTATCATTCTCGTCTTAATTCTCGTGCTGATAATAGGTTATCCCTATGTTAACGGGACGAGACGGAGGGAGTATATGGGATTTGAAAGATTTGAGTTTGAAGGGGTGTGGAGAGGACAAGAATAGGGGAATACTTAACTACTATGGTGGCATGTTAGCTGTTTTTGTTTAGTAGTGAGGGGGAATATAGTGTCATGTTTTGTTGAAGTAGATGATAAGAGACAATGGGACAGTTGTTTGTTGTATGAAATGGTAAAATATTTTCTTTTATAACATTATTTTTTTACTATAAAAGTTATTGGGCCATAGTTATTAAATGGGAAAGTTATATTAAGCCCAATGTTTAGTTAATGGGCCTCATATGGGCCATAGGCCCAATGAAAGCCCATTAATTTGGAACCGAAAACCCAAGATAATAAAATTTAATAAAATATGTGCCTAATCCGTTTTAGGAGTATCGATTAATATGTTCGATATATGAGATTCAATCTTCACTCACAATAATATACGACTAACTCCGTTCGAAACCCGTGCCCGTCCAACACAGTGCACAAATTTGGGAAACGGAGAGACTATTTGTTTTTAACGGGTCGAAACCCGACTCCGTTGGTCTATGCTTGGGCCGGCCCGACGTGTACCTTGTTTTATAAGGCCCAATAATCAATGAGTGTTCTAAGTTCTAACTACAAATGTACATGCAAAAACTAATTTCATGGAACATTAAATAGAAGACGACATGGAATGCTCTATCCCCACTTTCATACAAACGTATCAAATGTCGAAATATATTGATTTTATGCAAAAAAAAATCGAAATAAATGAATAAATAAATAAATAAAACCGACAATCGAATTAATTATTAAATTTATTACTAGGGCATGTACTATTTTTTTTCCTCGTCCCACCATTCTGCCATGGCCATAGATTCCACGTGCTTCTAAAATTTGGCATGAATTATTAAATGAGAAATGACTAAATAATAAATTAAAATATTGAAATTTGTGAATAGATATTGAGTTGTATTAATTGTGAAATTTGGGAAAGTCATTTAATGTCGAATTATTGAGACTAAAATTTTGCATTGTTGTAACGTCGAGGGCTTTTACATGTGAGGATTAGTTATAACTTATCCATAGTATTAAATGCCTATAACCCACACATGGAAATCACTATTCCCCATGTTGTGATATGGAGAAGTTTCGAAACAAGCACTCCTCCATTGTGTGCATGTGTTGGTTTAGCGGTAGAAGTTTAAGTTATAAGACCAGAGAATCTAATTTTGAAGTTTTCATGACGCGAATCTTTAAAATTTTTATTAGTGCTTACAAAAGTCGAGTATTGTTGCCATTTTTAGTACAAGTCACTTTGGACGTTGTCTAAATTTACAATATAAATGTCGGCAAAATTACCCCTGTTAATTGATATTTTGAGTAATTATATTGTTACTAAATAATAAACGTGTCGATTGGTGGATTTCTCATTTGTTAGGGTCAATTTAGGTACCATTTTGTTTCATTAGTTTGTGTGCTAGACTCCACAACGAGTTTCATTAGCGTGTATTAGTTTTCGAGTGATCGTATATGATTTGAATTGTTAATTTTCCATAAACGGACTATTTACTGGATTCAGAGGATCTTTTTTTTGATCGGGCAAAGAGTAATTATATAAATCAAATTGGCACGCGAAGTACCAATCAATGGCTTACAGATACAAGTTTACGATCATGAGCAACGAAAGAATTGTCGAGGATTTGACATCCACTCCCTGAAGGGAAAATAGGATTCAGAGGATCTTTTGTATAAGAGCATGTACAATGGAGTGGTTCTTGTCTATGTGGCAAAAACAAGAACTCACACCTTAATTAGCACCCCCATTGGAGATCCCCTAAATAAGAACCCGGGTTCTTATATAAGATACTGGTTCTTAAGAAAAAGTGGGGCCCACATTCCTTTTTTATTTTTTCTCTCTCTCTTATTTTCTCAAATAATTAAATTAGTGGGACCCTTTAATTATGATAAAAACCTTTATTAAGAACCTCACCATTGTAATTTTTTAATATGAATGAGATCTTGTCTATGTGGCACACTGACACCTTTAAGAACTCCATTTGGGGTTCTAGCATTGAACATGCCATAAATGAATCCGAACCATTTCTCGTCATAATAAATTGGCGGTTTGACTTCGAAGGATCTTTTGGGAAAGGGAATTAATTTGAATCACCCTTGTCATAATAAATTATACAACTAATTACTTAGTAGTATTAGATTAATTTCTTAAGAATCGAATCAAATTAGCTTCGTTTTCCCTTAATTTGCTTGAGGGCATTTGTGTCCTAAAAACTAGGGCCCAAACCATAATTACAAGGGCAACTAGTTTGTTACACACTATTCCTATATGTCCAATTTGAGATTTTTTTTAATGTTCAAGATAATATGTTATTTCATTTTGAGAAGAAAAAACAATAATTTATAGACATTACGATACTTTGAAATCGACATCAATGACAATTCTTTCCGTCTTCTATCTTTCGGTTTACCAACAAATATTAATTATTTGAATATTTTCGGTACAGGTTGATTATCTTTCAGTGCATTTGAAGATGCAATACAAAAGCGATAGATGATATAGTATCATCAATTGCATTTTGGCGAAATATATCTCATTGCATCATCGAATGTTTGACACGTGTTTAACAGATTTTCAAAACCAGCAATAAATAAAACTTTTTATAAATTGAAATGCTGATTGTGAAAATGTTTGGTGTGAGTATGAAATTTCACACCGAAATGCAATAGACGGTCTCGTCTTGTGAAATCGGAATAGTAGTTTTAGAATTGCATTAATTGTTCAAAAACCACATTAACAACTTCTCCTTCTGTCTCACTGATGAATGGACCTTTTTCCTTTTCGGGAAGTCTCACTGATATAGGAAACTTTTCCAAAATAGAAAATTATAAAACACAATAAAATTCTGACACATCACTTTAACCCACTACCTTTTACTTTAATCCACTATCATCACTATCGTCTTAATTATCGCGCCGAAAGAAAAGGTCTTTATATCCCATTGGGACGGAGGGAGTACTAATATTTCCCCTACATTATATATATATATATATAGCACCCAATCCTCAAACTCGTGATATTATTACCATTTCTTCTCTCTCACTAACATAAAAAAAACAAACCACCGTGATGGAAAAGGAAAGCACACAAGCGTCGGTGACCATCGTCGGCGGCGGGCCGGCCGGGCTGGCGACAGCGGCGGCGCTCCGCCAGCACTCGATCCCGTTCACCCTCCTAGAGAGAGAAGACTGCATCGCCCCCCTATGGCAGAAGTACGCCTACGAGCGGGTCCACCTCCACCTCGCCAAGAAGTTCTGCCACCTCCCCTTCATGCCCATCCCCGCCGCCTACCCCACCTACCTCTCCCGCCAGAACTTCGTCGACTACCTCACCGACTACGCCGCGAGGTTCTCCGTCGCCCCGAGGCACCGGCGGTCGGTGGAGGCGGCGGAGCCCCTCGACGGCGGGTGGAGGGTCGAGGCGAGGAACCTCGACTCCGGGGAGACGGAGGAGTACCGGTCGAGGTTCCTCGTCGTCGCCACCGGGATCACGTGCGACCCGAGGATGCCTGAGGTCGAGGGGCTGGGGAGCTTCGTCGGGGAGGTCCTCCACTCGACGGAGTACCGGAGCGGCGGGGATTTCGCCGGAAAGAAGGTGCTGGTCGTCGGAAGTGGGAACTCCGGCATGGAGATCGCGCTCGATCTTGCCAACTTTGGCGCCAAAGCTTCCATAGTCGTACGGAGCCCGGTAATTAATTAATTAATTATGGATTATTACTTTTAATTTAATTACTACATATTTCCTCATGCATTGCATTTGCATATATTTGATGATATCTTACCCCATAACTCCATAAGGTTACATATATGTTTAAAATTAGGGATTCTACTTTGTACCCTATTTTAGTACGTAAAATTCTCTCACCTAACTATGAATTTCTCCGTTTTGAATTTCCACGTAAATCTGTATATTTTTGTGATTTATATTCATATTATTGCTCGTCTCATTCGTAACATATATACTATTATAATACAAATTTCTTCTGATCGTCGTAATTTTACAAATTTAGCTATGTAGTAAATAAATTAAAATCATGGGTCCGCCACCGACCATACAGTAGCTATATGTATTTATGAGTATTAATTAATTATTAGGCGTTTAAATATTAATTAAGAATGTTGAATTTGTGGGTGGCAGACTCACGTACTGTCGAAGGGTATAGTGTACGCCTCGCATCTTCTGTTGAAGCACCTATCGATGAAGTGGGTGGATAAATTTGCGATGGCGATGAGCAACTTTGTTTATGGCGATTTAACCACCTATGGGATCCAAAGGCCTAAGGTGGGGCCCTTTTCTCTCATGAGAGAGAGTGGGAAATACCCGGTTGTTGACGTTGGGACCTTGACCAAAATCAAGTCCGGTCAGATTCAGGTTCGGATGCTACTCTCTCGTCTCTCTATTAGTCTCACTTTCCTTTTTTGTCTGACCTGTTTATTAAATTAAATCTAATGTAGGTGTTGCCCGGAATAAAGAGTATAAAGGGGGACAGCGTGTTATTTGAGAATGAAGAAAAATACAAGTACGATGTGTTGATCTTCGCCACGGGCTTCAAAAGATCCACCAAAAATTGGCTCAAGGTAATACCGTACCCTTTTTTTAATGGAAAAACATGTATCGTTTTTCTTCACAAAAAGTTTTAAGTTTTCAAAAAGTATGGACCCCATGACTTCTTTCACGTTTTACACATTTTCAAACGGAACAAGACATTATCTACGGGATGGGACGGGAGGGAGGACTAACGGTAAGTTGTGTAAAACATTTGCAGGGAGACAATTACATGCTGAATGAAGATGGACTACCAGAGAACAGTTTCCCAAACCACTGGAAGGGCAAAAATGGGCTTTACTGTGCTGGGCTCACCCACAGGGGATTGTATGGAGCTGCAATGGATGCTCAAAACATAGCCCTCGATATCAAAAATAGCCTCACCTAGTTATTATTCTATCACATGTTTTGTGATATCATTTCATTCCATGTATTTTCTCTTCTTTATTAAACTATAATTCTTGAAGCTGCCATCTAGCTATGAATATTAGTAATTTTTAATACTCCTACAATAGGGGTATCTTATATGCTAAGTCCATTTTATTAGTCATGTATGATATTTTGGATCGTCTCGTTTTAATAGTTTTGTTTTCTAAAATGGAAAGAATTGAATACAGAATTTCGTATCGAAAGAAACATGACTAGTGAAATGGGACGGGGCGTATCAGGCTACCTAGTAGTCTTCTAAATTATCAAATGAAAACGCCATGTAGTCAGAGCTTTCCCTAGTAATAATAGTAATAAATAAATAAATGATAAATAATAATATAGAGAGATTTATTTTATACCCCAAGCCCCAAAATAATAAAAGGTCTATATCTATCTAAAGCGTAGGAGGGAAGAGTCTAATTTAATTATCTACGTTCTACACTACCAAAGTCCCTAAACAACTACTAACGCAGCTACATAATGCAAAATTTGTGTAGGGAAAAAAATGCTTACGCCCATAGTAGACCATCGTAGCCAACCTCGAGGTTCGACACGGGGCAATCGCCAAACTCGCGTGGACCGCTTTGCCCCTCTGACTCCACATAGGGAGTCAAGAGATCGTCCGACCTCTCTGATGGAATTCCGTAGCCTTTGAGGATGCTCTTCGAAGCAGCAAGAACTGATTCCCGCTCCAAAACTACCAAGAAGTTGTCTTCGAATTCGAAGACTAGGTACTTGTTCTTGCAAGCTGATTGAATCGTAAACCTGTTAATAATGGACAACACTCCATGAAGTAAATAGTTTTCAAAAGAAAAAATGGAGCACGTACTATCGATTAGATGAGCGAGGTGGCGAATATTTCTGATCCAAGTCCCATTCAACTTCAAAACCTGGAATAGTTTCTCCCCGTAAGTCATGGCACATATAAAGACATAAAAATTGACACAAACCCATCGAAATATAGAAGTAGTGGTTGAGTTACCTGCTCGTTGCTCATGTCTTCGTATCCTATGTTCTCTTCGTTTGCCAGAACCTGTACCAAGTTTATACGAAGGGACTCATAAATTTTGGGATAGTTATTTTAAGAAAATGTAGATTGGTAAGAAGAGGGTAGGAGGATCACGAAGTAAATGATTTTTACGATTGATACATTTTCCACATGTCTTATTCTACGCGTGAGTTATTTGTCTAACCGAGATGATATTTGTAGTTGTACTACGAGAACAAGACCGGTGCATACCTGCGATAGGATCACAATCTGTTCACCTTTGAACCTTGACATGGAGTACCTAGCCTTGGTCAATAATTTCAACTGGAAAAAAGAAGCTATTGAATCAGAAAGTTAACTTGAGATAAAACTAGTATCGTATGAACAGCTGAGGAAACAATTCCAAAAGAGAATGAAAAATAGAAATTACCCCAATGCTATCTTCACATTCTTCCCTGCCAGAACAAAGTAACATAGTTCATCAGTGAACAAGACTAGCAAGCATAACATTTATAGGAAGTTTAGTTATATAATAGCAACGTACGATATCAGGGGCTCGGAAAGAGGAGTAAACACCAAACCAGCGATAATTAAGTATGAAGGTTGATCTCCCTCAATATGATATGGGACCTTCAGAGAATATAATAAAGGACGGCTTAATATTGAAGCATTTCAAGTCTTTCGACCAAAACTGGAAAGGGAAGACATTTTGATTACCAAGTGCACTCGGGTATCCAAGCTCACTTGAACTTGCAGGGGTTGTCCTTTTCTAATAATGCCGAGTTCTGCTACGTCACCAGTAAATCTGACATTGAGCGTAAGTATTAGGAGCAACAGCATCAGTTCAATAGAAAACAGAAACTAATGTTAGATTCATGACTAGATCTGAGTTTTTTTTTTTTTTTTAGATAATCAAGTAGTAACCAGTGAAAGATTCTTAGTTCAGATCAAATGAGGCATGAGCTTCTTCAGAGGACCTTACTAAGAAAGTGAATAACAAAAAATAAAAGGATATCTAAGCAGTTGGAACAACATAAGTTGGGGAGTTTAAAAATAGAAGTTGGGTGAACAGTTGAAGGCAGCTTAGAAATCATACAGGCATCGAGACACAGCACATATCTGAAATTGGAAACTGTACTGAACGAACTAAATCTGAAATAATCTAAAGAGAAACGAAGAAGTACAAAGTATGAATTTAAATATCCGTTCCAAAGTAAATCTTACTTTTGACTGATAAGATAGCGGAAGGCAATGCGCTCAGATGGTCGAAAAGGCACAGTTCCTTCGCATCCCACACGAATATTATTGAAGCTTACGATGACATCTCCCTGGAAGACAACACATAAAAACAAGGTGTTAATTGATGAGCAAAAAAGGTCAGATTTTTCTGACTGTTCTCTGCTGTCTACTGGGAAATAAGAATAATACCAAATAACTGAAGAAGAGAAACCTTTTTCTTCTTAAAGAAAAAACGTATCAACAAGTGCTAGACATACCTCCTTTAAGACTTGACTAGCATGGGAAGTCGGTTCAACCTTTCGTACAAGTACGCCCTGAAGTGACATGTTGAGAATCATGAGGAAGCTTGTAGAACAGAACCATAGTACATTTGACAAAATATAGCTATTGTTCAATTTTAGTAAATACAAAATATTCTAGATAGGACTTCCAGGGATCCTTGACCAGTTCATGAAATGAGAAAGACCTCATTAGATGGCACATTTAAGCATGCTCGCAAAGCTGGATTCTCCAATTTTTGCAATAACACACCAAGACAAGGGAAACCTGACAACATATGGCAAGATTCAACGAGCGGAAGAATATCATATCTTCACAAAGTACCAAAATCGTCGTTAAATCCAAAGAGAAAATCATATTACGAGATGGCAGAAAAGATATCACTAGATGATTAAGGTAAAACCAAGATAAACTGTTATGAAATTAAATTATCTCCTCATACTAGCATGGGATATATCATAAAGTTACCCCATGAGTATATGATTACCAGTGTACTTCCCGTTCCTCTCGTAGTCTTCAAGAAAATGAGAGACAACTGTTGTTGGAATCACATAGCCAATATTCTCCACCTCATCAGATCTGTAAACCTAAAGGAAAAGGTTCTCAGAGTATATTTTAATGACAAGAACCAACAATGATCAAAATCTATATGCATACTTCATGAAGAGAATTCCTGATTATTGCCAAGAGGCGAGAAGTATGGGGTCTTTGAAACCAAGACTATGGAAATCTTCCAGTTAAATATGCCAAAAGTCCTCTTGGCAAGTAATCCATCATGCATCAGATAACATTCCTATCAATCAAACTGCATAATTGCAAGAGCCGACGGTTTCCAAAACATTTTGCAATGACATACCTGAAAGGCCACCCCAATGCACTCTCCCTGGTCATTGAATGCAGGACCGCCGCTATTACCTAGAAACTTCAAAGCATAAGCAAAGGTACAAGAGTATGCGAATTAAGCATAACTAAGGGAGTAAATGTTTGTGTAAAAGCAAGTCGAAAGGCACAGAATCTCTGGCCAAAAGCAAACAGTTCGATTATACTTATAGTCAGCGGCGATACTAACCAGGATTTATAGCGGCATCAATTTGAATACCGAGCAAGTCAGAAGATCCATGAGCATATGAGGTTACCTGAAAAGATATGAAAAGCAGGAGGCGACCTTAATTGCATGTGCTGGAGATAAATATGAGAATGATTTTGATATGATCCATTAATTTTTCATTCACCCCTTCACGTCAAGAATGAAGAGTCAAAAACTGCACCTTTGCAGTTTACCGGCATACTGATATATCTTAGTCATGATCAAAATGAGCAATCGAGAAATTTCTAGATTGTGCAAAGCATCATATACTCGCAATTACTGTCCAAATAATGGCCAAAGCCTTTAAACATATATCAATAGCTTTCCTGTGAGCTAGGTCTAATCTGAAAGCATCATAAAAGAACTAACCTCAATTCTTGATACCACACCCTTGGATACTGATATGGTTTCTCCTCCAAGTGGATAGCCAACAACAGTTACCGAATCCTGAAAATTGTCTGGTCAATTTAGATAAAACTACGCCACTTAGTAAAACGCATGCAACAATATACAACTCTCTATGACTATAAATGTTCGCGATGCATTCAGCAGTAAGATAGGTATATGATACGTAAAAGATTGACGGATCAAATATAGAACGTATATTTTGAGAATGTTTAAAATGAAGACAAAGAAAATTCTCAATAAGAACTAAATATTATTCTCCCTCTCTTCAAGAAGGCAGGGTATTTATGGTGCACTAGACAAAATATAGAGACAATATAAAAATGCTGGTGCATAAACTACGACTTGATGGTATCCAGCAGAATGCAAAAAATTCATCAATGCTAGGAAAATTTATAGAATGGATGAAGGGATTTTTATAACTCTAGTGAAACAAAAATTGATAGAATATTCCGATCAAAAAACCGAAATAATAAATTTCTTCTGTATGATAATTTCATGCAGGCAGCTTGCTTGCATAAACAGGTTAATAAAAAACGTAAAGCAGCAGTATACAATCAGAAAGGAACCGTTCCGCTGCAATTTTTTTTAAAAAAAATTGCCAGCCAAAAAGCAAAGAAAACAAACCTGTAAATTAGGTAAGCGTCCGAAATTCAGGGATTCAGTGCCTTCCCAGAACTCTTTGCTTTCAACAAAAAGAAGAGCTAAATCACACTCTACACCTCTAGCTAGAACCTGAAATTAGTACCAAGTGCCGTATGAGTGACAGATTCTAAGATCCATCATGAATTTATCCATTCCTTCAACAAGAATAACAGGACAGAAGGAGTACATTCTAATGCTATAGGGAACATATGCATCAAATGATAGAGCTAAAGATCTAGCAGATGACATCAATGTGATTATTGCTTAGGCATTTACTATTTACTGCAACATGTACCCAATTTCTGATCATTGATGATTAGTATGCAGATGTCTTATAGAGACATGCACCTTAAAAGAGTAAAAGGTAATAGAACTGGGACTGGGTGATGTAATAAAAAGAAGGCTACCTTGGCAATATATTTTGTATCATCCCCTCTTCTTTTTACTTTGACCTGCATGGAGATGAAAATTTTACCAACATAGAACTGAACAAACATTATAGTGCAAATGAACACATGAAATTCTGCTTCGATAGATTCAATCCGTTATTTCTAATTATCAAGCTTATATGAATTTATAGTAGACTAGTGAGCATGCTTAACAACATTCAAATTGTATTGGGAAAAATATTAGCTAGCAGATATTGAATATTGGAAAACTCAAAGTTCACTGAAGTTGGAACCACAACGAGTTAGAAGGTTAAACTCATAAAACTCTTGTCCACACACATGCAGCCATTTTTTAAAATCGGCCAAGTCCATATATGACCCTGAGCTGATGGTGTAATCATAAACTAGATCACAGAACAAGGATAGCCAATATATATCCACTCAGTTCATAAGGCTTTCTAAGTACTATATGTAGGCAAGAAACCAGAAGACGTTAACATTCATAGATTACCTGTGTATTATACTCGACACAGTGTGCATTTGTCAACAGCTTCCCATCACCAATCATGAAAGCACTGCATTAGAAAATAAAACATTCATGAGGTGAAACTCTTTTCTTCTTTTCTTTCATTTATATCTTAATTTTCCCTTTTCTTTACTGGGAAGATATAAAACGAATATCATTAGGAAATGCTTTCAACTAAATCCAACCAAATAGGCACTTCTTAAAATAATGACACAAGAAAAATGATAGCTCAGACATGCCTTCCAGTACTCGTATATTGTTTCTGTTTCTGCCAAGGAAGGGAATAGTCCGGTTCCGTGTGAGTGCAGTAAACCTAATGAAGGGAAAAAATGAAGAAAGAATCAGGCAAAAATAAAAGAATAATCACTTAGTAAGGTTAATTTTCATATGTAAAAACAAGAGGGTAAAAACTATAGATGACCATATGAAACAAGGCGTAAAATGATTCCAGATTAACCAAATCATAATGTACGAAAATTCCATTTGTTCACCTTAACAACAGCATTAAGGAAAGAAGCATCCTGAAGATCACTTGTCTCTACCTGTGAAATAGGATTAAGTAACAAAATCGGTAGAAATCAGTAAAAGATAGCCCAGAAACTGCTTGTAGTAACTTGTAAAACAAGAGATAAATAACTACAGGTTGTAAGAAAAATATTTGCATGACAACATTACATAGTAAAAGATATAGTGCTTAAAACAGAAAAGACACATATCACAGTTGCACTAAGCTGTCACTTCAAAAATTAGCTAGTGCAAAAATAGTAAAGCATGATATAGGTATGCTACGGGGAGACAGGATAGCCATGTTGCTCCGGCTAAGTCTTTTATATCATCTTAAGGTCATCAATAGGGACGATTCCGATGCTATACCATTCAATGTTTGATGACACTCACATTTTACAGATACAACATTGTAAATGATATTAATGATGTGATTTGAGATCATCAAGAGAGGTAATCAACTCACTGAATATTGTGACTAAAGATAAGTCCAGTTTATAAACAAGTTTGAAGAACATTGCATATATTGCCATAGCATTATTCATTTTAGTTCCACCGTCTACTCTACTTATCATTATGCAAAAACAGAACATAGTGGACCAGATCTTCCTCATTAAATATCAGAGTCAATGGCCCAAGCACCTTTCATCTTGATAACTCCATCCCGATCAAGAGAAACTTGAGCAATAAGAGAACGTAAATAATAAATAAACAAGCAGAATTATCAAGAATGCTCAATGTACCTTCTGCTCCTCCATATCAACCACAATTCCGTGGTTTCCTTTCTTCTGTACACCAACTCTCTTGGACGCTGTTGATTGGGGCCGTCCATTTTTATTCCTACCACTAGTACCATCACCATTCGAAAAGGATTCATCGTCTCTTGATCTCCGTGATAACTTTTGTATGATAAATTCATTCTGCGTTGAAGAACCAAAACACATATGAGCTAATCACACATAGACTTACAATACATCAGAGATTCACTTCTCACTCCAGAACTACAAATTATACAAGATCGTTATAGAATATAACTTAAAACACCTTCCTACGCTATATCAAGTCACTTTCTCGAACTTGATCCTATTAGGCTAGCCTCCACCGTAAGGCGTACTCGACAACAACAACTCGTGATCGGAAAGTGCTTCTAACTTCTAATCATCCAGAAACAAAAACAACATTACAAAGATGACCTATGCGTTATCGTCTTCAAGTAAACTGTACTGTCAGTGGCGTCTAGAGTTTGAAAAAAAAAAAAAGTATACAATGACATGAATAATCAAATTCACCGATGCGAAGAACAACCATATCAAACTCAATACAGCAGCAGCGAAGAAATTACAGTGAAAGCATTACCTCAATCGCGTAATTACCGGACGATTTCTTAGGTTTTCCTTGAGCACTACATAAATAGTTAGGTCTGCGCGAGGCGGCGAAGAAGCGGTTGGTGGCGGAGCCGCCGCCGGTGAAAGAGGCGGCGGAGAAACAACAGCTCGCGGCGGCAACTGCCATTTGAAAAGAAGTCGAGCAGCTCGGAGAGGGCGGGCGCGCCAATACGTTCTGCGCTTTCCTTATCCTTCCGAAAAGGTAAATTGCCAAAATATCTACCGCTCTTTTTTTTACCGTTAAAATTACGAACTGATTTTAGACTTTCCTATTTCCCCCTGTTTTTGCTATTTATGGATATTTCTCTTGATAGAGGAGAGAGTGAGGTGTGAAATGAAATTATGAGTATAGGCGAAGGGCATTTTCGACCTAGTATATTTTGGGCCGGGCTGGGTTAAATTGTGGAGTGTGGGTAATTCTATATACAGCCCCCAAATTACTCCTCAAAGCCCCCTATTTATTATAACTAATAAAATTAATAATAAATGCCCATTATACCCTTGCAGTTGCAGCCCCCAAACCTGTTCTCTCCCATATATTACCATTCCGATGTGCAGTCACTATTAAATTGAAGCTACGTCGTCGCCGGATTCTTTCTCGTCGTTATTTATATCCTGTTGATGAAGGGGAAAGAGTATCATGAGGCCCCGTAAGAAGAATCACAGCCCCAAGAGAGGAATTGTTGTTGATCTAGCACGGAGGTCGGGAAACGAGGAAGGGTAGCGGCGGCGGCGACGGCGATGTCGTTACATCAACTCATAATAAGAGTAGTTCAGTTTCGAGGTGCAACTTGGTTTCCGGCAAATGGATTTGATGACATTTCATAGTGCAACTGGTTTATACATATGCATAAGTTTATGGCGCAGTAAAATTTGTATATATGTGTCCATTTTTCGTATACAAATTCTAGAGTTGAAGGACTCACCGTCGGCAGCGGCGATGGCTACGCCTATGCAACAACAACGTTGGTAGAATTTTAAGAAAGAGATGGAGAATTCGAATCGGAGATATAGACGTTTCAGATTTGAATTTGTAAATAATTCATTGGGCCCGATAAATTCACGATGTGTATGCTAGATTCCCGTTGTATTTTGCCGGAGAAATGGAAGAAGAGAGAGAGAGAGAAGAGACAGTGGTTATGATGAGGGGAGACGGGGGCTGCTACTATAACAAGGACAATTATGTAAAATTACTAGTATATATTTTTAATTAATTGAATTGGGGGCTGTGGGGAGAAAAATGGTGACTGTGGATAGAATTACCCGTGGAGTGTGGGCTTATTCCAAATATGGGCTTTATTTGGGCTGGGCGGCCCAAACCAATAGAATTAACATAAGATGGCCTTGGGCTACTACATGCATGAATTTGAAGGTGAATAATTAGATTCTCGTAATTGGGGGTCGGGTCGGGTTGGGTCGGGTCGGGCTAGGCTAGCTAGAGCCAAACGAGCTTCTAGCTAAAAAGGGTTGGTTCAGTCTAGCCCTAAACTTATCGGGCCAGTGTATTCGGATGAAATGTGTTGTTTTAGGCAAGTTCAATCTAGTCCGAACATCTATTGGACTTAAGTATATTTGGCTCAACCCAGCTGAAGCGAGCTGGTCAGTTGGCTTGGCTAGGGGTGGTCCGGTACGGGATATTGATATTTTTCGCCGATATTGATATTGATATTGATCGGTATCGCACTTTCGATACCGATACCGATACCGCAAGTACCGGTATACCGCAATTTCGGTATCGACGAAGAGCGATACCGATGCCGTGCCGACGCCGCGGTAATACCGCGGTATCGATAATACCGCTGTATTGATTGAAAATTCCGAATTTTCTAATAAATATTTTTTTTAAATACTGCAAAACTAAAAACCCCTAACACAAAGTGAAGAGCTTAAAGGCACAAACAAACAACATAAATACATAATCCAACAAAAATAAATAAACACGGAAGCAGCTTGCCCAAAGTCCAAACACAAAATAACAAAACAAAATGGAACAATTAGCTTAGAGAAACTCAATGCATGTCTAAGAAAATATTTGAATAATTAGCTAGAAAAAGTCTTGATCTTTAATAATGAAGTCACCGTAAATTATTTCGAATTTCAGAGTCATAGTTCATTAATTCTCAATGTGTCGAGAATTGAGATTAACGTAGTTATGTCAAATCTTTGAGAACACTTATTTAGAAACAATTATCATGTTTGTTCATGTATACTTTGTTAGAACTTAGAAATAGAGAATATATTCTTAAGATATTTACCAAATTATACTAAATCATTTATAATTTTTAAATTTATAAACATTGGCATTAAGCGTGACCGTAAATCATTTCGAATTTCATAGAGTCATAGTTCATTAATTCTCAATGTGTCGAGAATCGAGATTAACGTAGTTATGCCAAATCTTTGAGAACACTTATTTAGATACAATTATGTATCATGTTTGATCATATATTCTTTGTTAGAAATAAAGAGTTTATTATTAAAATATTTACCTAATTATACTAAATAATTTATAATTTTTATTTTACAAATATTAGCATTAAGCGTGACCATAAATTATTTTGAATTTTATAGAGTCATACATAGTTCATTAATTCTCAATATATCAAGAATTGAGATTAACGTAGTTATGCCAAATCTTTGAGAACACTTAGTTAGATACAATTATCATGTTTATTCATATATAAATGTTTTGCTATAAATTAATAAAGTGTTTATTCTTAAGATATTTACCAAATTATTTATAATTTTTAATCTTACAGACATTAGCATTAAGCGTAACGAGAATCATTAGTTTTACAAATTTGTTAAAGTTGTAGTATCTAAAATTCAATAGTTCATTAGTTTTACAAATTTTAATTTCATAATCAATAGTTCATTTGTTTTCAATATATCGAATTTGACTTATAAAGTTATACATACAATTATACAAATTATAAAGGTTGTATCTAAAATTCAAATTTATTTAAATATAAGAAATATTACAAATAAAAATATATAAAATATCGGCAAAATGTCAATATCTACGGTATTATTGCGGTATCGGTATTATATCGGCAGCGATATTATGCGGTATTATTGCGGTATTTGCGGTATTGTGCGGTATCGGTATTTTCCGGTAATATCGCGGTATTTCACTTTTGGATACCGGTGCCGTATTGAACTTGTGCGGGACGGCATAAATACCGTACCGTAAATGCGGTATACCGCAAAATTTGGTATTTTCGGTATTTTTTCGGCGCAATATTGTCGGTATTTCGGTATTTTTGTCCAGCCCTAGGCTTGGCCAACTTTGGCAACGCTGATTTTGACAAATTGATTGGCATGACAGTAATTCTCAGTTTGACACGGTAACATCATCGGTAAGTAGTGTACTTTTGATAATCGGTAACACGAGTATTAAGAATATTCGGATCGTATATAATACACCCTCCGTCCCCTAATAAGTGTCCCCGATGTAGTGTAAATTACACTACATATTCATTGTTTTTGAATCCTCCATTTAATTATTGATACCCCATATCATTGTTTTTGAATAATTGTACCATTATCTCTTCACTATCAACAAAAAGGTGGTAAATAAAATAAAAGGTGAGTGAGACAACTTACCTACAACATGTTCATCAATAATGATAAGTCGCTTTACAAATTAAATAAAAATACCATAAAAGATACACGCACTAAATAAAATAAAATTGAAACATTATGTAATAAAATTAGAAACTTGAATTATATGGATGTGACATATGTGACGTGCATTATTCACATGGTACTAGTACTAACACTATTACGTGTGCCATCTCCATGTGGTGTGAAGTTGGATGTTTCCTCAAAGACTATTTGTCGATCGACGTTTAGACGTGACTACTATCGTAATATTCAATTTATTGATGCATAAAACGTATATTTTTTTCTTGGAAAAAATAAAATCGTTTATAACTATGTTTAGACAATTTTATTTAACGAACAAAAGTAGTAAAATATGTTGCTGGAAGTGTCTAAATTTAAAGAGTCAGTTGACTGATTTTGTGTATAAAAATGAGACGAGCTAGTAAAATTAATTAGATTTGATATTATTTCCATTGGCCTTTTACAAAGGGACCAATCACACTATGTCACATGTCTAAGTGAATGAGAGATATGACCATTGTAAAAATAACACGTGTCTTCTATGATTAAATTGTGTCGGAAATTATTGTTCTTTAATTATTCCCATAGATTCTCACTATAGTATAATACCTTCACCTCTTCTCATTTTTGTATTTATTTCATGTTAATATACATCCATAACAGAGGAGATCTACAAATTGCTTATTTAATTAGTATAGAAAAAGATTAAAGTATAAAGATGTGATACACGAAAATAGTATTTTTATTCGAAGCTAAACGTTCACCTTCGCACACGAGTGATGCATAAAAAGGGCAAATTATTTGTTTTCGGATCGCTGAGTTTACAAAAAAGTAACATGTTTCGCAATATTAAGAAAAATACGACATTATGTAAGAGACGAAAGGATTATACTACGAGGGTAATAAATGATTGGTTGAGATTAAAAGGTCTCTCCATGTAAAACACCTTATCAAGAAACATACTCCACTATAATAGCACAATCACATCAAATTTCAACATTTTAAAATAAAATAAAAAACCAAAAAATATGAATATTTCCCTCAAAATTGACATTTCCCTCCCAATAAATATGGGCCAATCACTGCAGATTCTGTAGAACAAAAATTCTCTGAAGATTCATCAAACCCTCTCTCTCTCTCTAGATTCTCTCTCTTCATATTACATGGGGTTCAAGAGCGATCTTTTAGTATGCACGAGGCTAGAATGCGAAACAGGGGAAGAAATGCTCAAGTCCATGGACTTAGCAAAGAAGGAAGGAGCTGATATTGTTGAACTCTGCCTTTCCTCTCTCTCCTTCTCTCACGTCTCCGAAGTCGAGCACGTCCTCCGCCTCCGAAACCTGCCTTCCATCGTCTCCTTCGGGTAACCCTTCCCGTCCATCGTCTCTCGTTCACCCTCTCTTTATAAAACCGGGCATAATGTGAATCAGTAGTAAAATACAAGGCACGTTTTTTTGTTCTATGAGGTGATGCTATCAAATTAATATAGGTCTCTATCATGTTATATTTCAAATAAAAATAAAGCGTATATAATTACAGTGTGTCGATTTCTTGAATATTTATTGACGCGATTGTGATACGTGATCATATTGTTTCCTATAAAGGGTCTACTTTTTATGTTGGTTGCATATACTATATGAGAAATTGTTCAATTAAACGATGATTATAATAATAATAACAAAAATAATTTTATCGAAATAATTTTCATCTTATTTTGCTGGATAAACGCATAAAGAAATTACACCAATAATTCATTGAGCATTCCAAAATTTAGTGGACCCATGGCACATAACTCTCCTAATGTTTTGTTAAATTCTCCTCTCCTCCGTCTCGTCTCGTTCCGCCTGATTACGTATCTTTCATTCAAGTTTTTTATTTGGGACCAAAATTTATATATTAATTAAATTTGTCATTTTATTCTAATATCTTTATATATATATTTGGAATTTGTATTTATTTATTTATTTATTTTGAGTGGCATATTTTTGTTGGGCCCAATAGTAGTAGGAATCAAAGAAAGAGACATTGTGTGAAAGATGCCACGTGGATTCAAATTCTAAACCGGGCCGTTGAAGTGGGCGTCGAATTTGTCGAAATTAATCACGAGGTAAAGCCCATTCCAATTTTTCCATATTTTTATTTATTTTTTATAAACGGAATAAATTATTCATGAAATAAAGCACGAGGGTATTATTGTCTTTTTGCAGGTGCGGGCTTGGGAGATCGTCGGCGAGCTAAAGAGGCGGCTATCGAGTACGAGGGTTATCGTTTCGAACCACGTCAACACTGGAAACTTCACGGCGGAGAAGCTCGGTGATATGATCGCTGACATGCAATCTACGAATGCTGACGTCATTAAACTGGTGATTGACGTCGACTATATCACGCACGTGGCCCCCATTTTCCACATGCTCACTCACTGTCAGGTAATATTGCTAAGAGAAATGATGTGCTATTAATCTAATTAATGGTGCTCACCTTCGTGAGCACCTCCGTTACTTTTTCGTTTCGATATTATTTTGTTCGATTTTTTCAGTTAGTAATATTACCTGACAGTAACCGTATAATCTTACAATATTCAGAGCATAATTTTTAAGGATAAATTGGTACATTTGTAAAATAATTTATTTTCACCCTTTTCATGTAAATATCCTCAACTATAGTGACCAAACACTATAGAACATGTGAAATGACTAAATTACCCCTACGGCTCGGGGAAAAATGGCAGGTACCCTTGATTGCTAGGGCAGTGGGAGATAGGGGACTAATAAGCCAACTACTAGGCCCCAAATACGGGGCCTTCATAGTCTCCGGAAGCCTAAACGGGAAAACCGAACCTGGGTTACCACCTCTTGCGAGTATTAGGCAGATATACAAACTCGACTACATGGATTCCGACACCAAAATATTCGGTGTCGTCTCGAATCCGGTGGGCCATAGCAAAGGCCCACTTCTCCACAATCCCGCATTTAGACACACCGGCTATAACGGCATCTACGTACCCCTCCTGGTCGATGACATTAAGGAATTCCTCACTGTCTACTCATGCACCGACTTCGCCGGTTTTAGGTAACTGTACGACTCTCGTCCCGTTAATAATGAGCTCACTGAACATTATAATAGACCAATTCTCATTTCTTGCAGTGTGGGAATACCTCACAAGGAGACCGCAGTCAGTTGCTGCGACGAAGTCGACCCTCTGGCTCTGGTAAAACGGGACGAAAGGAGTATTTATATTGCTGACTGTGTTTGTAATTATTTTAATACTTTCTTTTTGTGTGTGTAGTTGATAGGTGCGGTTAATACTATAATAAGGAGGCCTAGCGATGGGATGCTAGTGGGTTACAACACAGATTGCGAGGCTTGCATAACCGCCATTGAAGATGCATTCAGAGGTATTAAGAGTTGATGAAGTGTAGATGATGATGTAATGCAGTGTTTAGTTACATGTTGTGTGTGGCTTATCAGAACGGTACAATGTTAATGGGCATCCGCCGAACGTGTCGCCGATATCCGGGAAACTGTTCGTGTTGATCGGAGCCGGTGGAGCAGGCCGAGCAATGGCGTTCGGGGCTCGGAGCAGAGGGGCCCGTGTCGTCGTCTTCAACCGTAGCTATGGTCAGAACATAAAACTCAATTTATTGAATTCTAATGTTTCCTCTGTTTTCCTACTATTAATGTCCGGCTTGACAAATAATGTTTACACGAGGTATAAAATAACGAAACGTGACATTAGGAGTACTTCATTATCGAAAGTTTGAGGCGAATATATATGTATGCTTCTTTTTGTGTGTGAAGAGAGAGCAAAGGCGCTTGCAGAGGCGGTCTCGGGCGAAGCCCTGCCCTACGAATGCTTGAACGGGTTTCGACCCGAAAACGGGATGATTCTTGCAAACTCTTCAGCCATAGGCATGGAGCCAAATGAAGATCAAACTCCCATTTGCAAGGTGCTTGAATCCTCCACTTCTTAAGCATATTCAGTACATATTTGTTTGTGTTATGTACAATTCATGAGTGTGCTTGTGTTAGGCTGCCCTAGCATCGTACGAGCTAGTCTTCGATGCAGTGTACACACCCCGAAACACCCGATTACTACAAGAGGCGGCCGAAGCCGGGGCCATAGTGGTGAGCGGGGTGGAGATGTTCATCAGGCAAGCACTTGGCCAGTTCAAGCTATTCACTAATGGACTAGGTACTCTCTCATTTGTTACTTATTCTTTTTTTCTATGATCAATCAAAGTATGAAGAATGTGTTTGTTTTTGTTTGTTTGTTATAGCACCGGAAGAATTCATGCGCAAGGTGGTATTAGAGCAATTCTGAAGCTGCACGAGGATAATATGTCGAGATTGTATTTGATATATTCAAGAAACGAGTTCATCATTTGCAATCTTATGTAAAGAAGATAAATATTTGAATATATCTCGTAGTGATTGTTCAGTTTCTTGAATACTTGCATGAACCTGTTCCACAGTATATTTGGTCCATTGATTCACTGTGGGTGAATTTGTTGATAGTTACCATCAATTTTCTCTTTCAAATATATATATTTTATATGTTTATTACCAAGAGTTAATCTCATCTGGGCATTTGGTCTAGTGGTATGATTCTCGCTTTGGGTGCGAGAGGTCCCGAGTTCGATTCTCGGAATGCCCCCTTTATTCTTTTGATAACTTTTTTGGGCTATATTTGGGTTTCTATTTTATGTTTTATGTTTCGAGGGATATAATAACTCTCTTGGTCCAACCTAATTTTACGAGGCGTAATTAGGTGAAACAGAGTTGAAAGGAGGTAGTATAAGAATTTTGGGTTATATTTGGGTTCTTTTTTATAATAATAACTAACACTCTCGGTCCAATCCAATCCAATCCAATCTTACGAGGAGTAATACAGAGTCGGAGGGAGGAAGTATGAGAAAAGTGTAATGTGATCAATGAAAGATAAAATGGGCCAAAAGGCCCAAAGATATGATGAGAGAGAGGGGGGGGGGGGGGGGGGGGGCATAACATTAAGACAAAATACAAAAAAGAAAGGAGGAGGGAGAGAGAAAAAAGGGGCATTCCGAGAATTGAACTCGGGACCTCTCGCACCCTAAGCGAGAATCATACCACTAGACCAAATGCCCATCCATGAATAAAACTTAACTAGTTAATTTATTATCTTTTTATAACACCCGAATCATCTTTTCCATTTTCCCTCCAAAACTTGCACAGTAATCACCTTCCTCGATTTTGGGCATTTTAATTTCCACTAATTCAGACATTCATCCCTCCTTCCTTCCTTCCTTCCTCACCTCATTTTGCCAAAATTATCTCAAACCCTAACTGCTGTAAGCGACGCTTTTCCAGAAATCGGAGGTTATGCTTCACCACCCATTCAAATTCCTTAAGGTAAATCAGCTATTTTCCTTTTTTTTTTCCTCCTCATATGATGAGCGCTACTGCAATATCGGATTGCAGCTTTCCATGGTGTTCTGATTTCACCATTTATTTGATTTTTGTGTAAAATGTTGATTCTACTTCTGTATTATGTACACTGCGTTTATGGTGAATTTGTGCTTTTCATAGATATTCATGCTGGCTATGATGATGGTGATGATGATGGCACCAAAGCTGCAAAAGTGTTAAGAAATATATTGAATATAATAATGTTGAGATATTGTAGCATAAACGATTCTGCGATTTTTCATTTTTGATTACTTCAACTGAAGTTCTTTCGATTTTGGTTGCGTTTTGGAGCAGGAAAAGGAGGAGTTTTGAGGTGAAAATGCACTCTTATGAAGACACTGTCCCCTTGGATGACACGGTTGTCGTTGACAGCCCCGTTGCAGAATCTGGGCAGCTGAGTAATGATATGAACACTCAGATTTTGGATGGATGTGAATCTTCTCATCAATCTGGCAATCTGATGGATGGAGTTTTGGAGAAAGACATTGCACTTGATAGTGAAGATGAAGGGGAGAATCGCAACGAGGCTGCTGAGTGTTCTGGTGTTACTGGAAGGGTTCCTGGCCGAAATGGCATAGGATTGCTGCGACGACAACAGGCTCCTGCAGGTAAAATGCTTTTCGCCTATTTGATTATAAATGAGCTGATGATTCTTAAGCTGCCAAAATGCTTTGTGTGTCAATCCTCATTTCTCCTTGTGATGTTTTACTTGGGGGTTCTGCACTGTGAAAAGTGCTCTTTAGCAATTAATCATCTTTCTGATGGTATCTGAATCTTTACTATTATACGTGTAGCTGGTTCGAGTCGGATGATACAATGCAAATTTATAGCATTTTCCTATGTTGGTTTGATTTGACAATGGGTGTCTCTTCTTTTGCCCCAGGTTATTTCCGGAGGCTTAACAAGGTTACGAAGCATGCATTAAAGCCTCTTGATTCATCTGTAAGTGAAAGAAGCGGTGAAGGAAGTACTGCTGCAGGGACCGATCTTTGTGTGGCTGTGAACAGTATACAATCCAATTCATTAAAGCAAAAACAAGTTTTGATGAATCCAGTGGATCTAGAGTGTTCAAATATGCAAAGAGAAAGTTTGGTGGAAGGATTACTTGAGAGGAAGTTGTCCTCGCATGAGTCTAAACACCTGGATATCGAGAGGGATATAAATCACACCTGTAAGCGTGTAGAATCTCCACCAGTTGCAGAATCACAAGATAAGGCCCTGCGATTTGTAGAAGACTACCTTTCAGTTTGTGATTTGGGCTCTCACAAACATAATTCTACTAGAAAAATGGAGGTGATAAAGTCGCCTCCCTGTTTGAGATCAAATGGTGCTCAGAATTTGGCAAGGAGACTAACTAAAGGATCAACTGCTACCAAGTTGGCAACTTTCGACTGGGCTGATAATGCTGAGAATGCTTCACTTGAGATGTACAAGGATTCTGTTGTTGGACTGGGAGGCGATCAATCTGGTTGTGTATCTGTTAATCAAGCATTTCCTATTGTTAAGTCGCACGACGAAATCTACAGTCTCCAGTCGGAAGAAAAGTTGGCTGGAAATTCGTCGAGTCCTAACAATTTAGATATAGTGTGTTTGAGTTCCAACGACACTGAAAAGGTAGGTTTGAATTCTGGAATCTGTATTGTACCTGATTCCATGGAGATGGAAGAGGAGCTTGATGCAGGAATATCAAGGCAGGATGTGCAGAATGCTGAAGATTTAAGGCTTACACCAGATGAACTATATATTGGTCTGGACACTCAAATGGCTGCTGAAGCTATGGAAGAGTTAGTACATTCAGGTCCTCCAAGGGTTGATTCTTCTTGCTTCACTCATCAAGGTTCAAAAAACGTAGTTTTGGAATCTCCTCGTGAGGTAAATGATAAGAGTAAATTGAATGTGGTCAGTCGGGAAGTGGCATTTGTAGATTGGAAGCGCAAAGAGAAACGCTCCAAAACTGCCCAAATTTCTACTGTACAGGCCAAAAGTTTAGGTAGGGTGGCTGGAAAGAGATATAAGGAACAGAAGAAAACTGCGTCTCGATTTCAGGTTGGCAAAAATCTAAGGACCAAGAAAGTGAAGGCTGATGGTTTCGTCAATAACAGAAAAGAAAGTGCAAGGAACAAAAAATCTGCAGCGCCTTCAAGGATCGCAGGGCAGGAAGAGGAATATGGAATTACTGAAAGGTGTAGCTTGAAAGACTCTCGGAAACTTAACCGTGTGTATAGCAGAAAGCCAAAAGACACTGCTGATGGTATCAAGAATGACACCCCTCCGGAAAGACAAACGATAAGCAGTAGCTTCTGCAAAGGTTCACACAGAACAGATGCTGCAAAAGACAAAAAGAACTTTCATTTGGATGTGGCTGATACGAGTCGCTCAGAGTTAAACCCGTGGGTCTATCCAAAAGGGAAAAGATCACGTCCAGTTACACCACGCCATGAAATTAGCTCAAGTAACCAGTCTTTAGCAGTTACTGCCATTGATAAAAATAATCGGAATGAGTGTCCTTTAGAGGAAGCAGTAGGCAGGGTGGCAAAGCTATTAGTCTATAACAGGCGGCACAAAGTGTCACTGGGAAGTTCTTCGAACTTGGCTATTCATTTAAGTTCGCCTTCTACTGATAGTCCAGTTCCGAGCAGACAATTACAGATTATCTCCGAATCTGCTGCCACGAAACCATCAAAGCAAAGTGGTACTCCAGATGATGCTTCGGTTAATATAAAAGCAGACTTATTAGCCATGGGGGATTCTGGGACTTTGCAAGTATTAGAAGGTAGAGCCAAAAGAAGGCGGTTTTCATTGAGCCCTCTTTCAAGATCTCCACTAATGAAAGAGCTTACAAGATTGGGTTACACTGATTCTTTGCCTGATTTTCTACCGAAAGATTCAAGAAGAAAGAGAGCTAATGAGAAGGTTTGCATTTTGTTCAGCCAGAACCTGGACACAAGCACACTCAAGCAGCAGAAAAAGGTACTTTCCCACACAAATCGACCCTCAATCGTTTGAATAACCTTGCATCTATACTTTTACTAATACACTCATTCATACAGATCGTAGCACGGTTAGGATTCTCCATCGCATCATGTGCCTCCGATGCAACACATTTTGTGGCAGGCAGATTTGTGCGGACAAGGAACATGCTGGAAGCCATTGCTCTCGGCAAACCTGTGGTCACACATCTATGGCTTAAGGGCTGTGAACAAGTTGGCTACACTATCGATGAAAAGAATTACATTCTCAGAGATGAGAAGAAAGAAAAGGAAATTGGTTTCAACATGCATGCTTCTCTCACTCGTGCCGCTCAGCTCCCACTCCTGAAGGTGATACATCATCATTCTCCTTTTGAACACGAAACACCATTGCTGCGAACACGCGTGCTTCGATTATGAGTTCTTTCTTTCCATTGATTTGCAGGGTCGAAGAGTTTTCACCACCCCAAACGTGAAACCTGGTGTAGATGTGATACACAGCTTGATCAAGGCAGTTCAGGGAGAGGTATGGAGAACAAATTACTTATAAAGAAAACAAAGATTGAAAAAACACAAACTCAAATTTCTGAATTAATCACGCTATAGCTCAATTTAAAGTTAAAGTTCTTATGAATGTACTTCAGGTGGTTCAAAGTACGCAGAACGAGGAAACGAAAGATGATGCGTTGATTCTCTCGTCGGAAGAAGATCGTACGATATGCTTGCAATATCTGCAGAAAGGAGCTCCCATCTATGATTCAGAGCTTTTGCTGAATGGAATTGTAACCCAGGAACTGGAGTTTGAGAGGTCAGTGAAGCTTCAAAGTTTATTAACATGCAACTTAAATACGTCCGTCCCAAATGAAACGCATCCCTTCTTCGTAAAAGCTCTCACAGATCTCACGGAAGAAGGGCTGCGTTTCGTTTGGGACGGACGGAGGTACTTGTTTTTTCCCTTCTTTCTTATAAACTTGATCATGGCTTTTCTTTGTACAGGTATCGGCTTTTCAAGGATCCCAAGGAGAATAAAATAGCACTCCATTAATAATAATGGAGATAAAAACAGAGCATCATTCTCTCCCTCTCTCTCTAGCTTGTAAATTTCTGTTTTTGCTCCCTTTGCTAAATTTTAGTTTCCATAATATAGTTTATGATTGTTAATTCATATGTTGTTTTTGCATGATTCGAGTTAATTATGTCACAAATTATTTATTTAAACTAGGATTAATATATGTGTAGTTTTAAAAAAATTGATTAATTTATTTTCTTGGGACTAAATAATTCAAACATAGACATAATTCGTTTTCTGAGTGATTTGGGTTTTTGTTGAGTGATTTTAATATCAACTAGTTTACTGCCCGTCGAACTTCGACGGGTGCAAATTATTTTTAACATTTAAATATTTTATCAGTGAAATTTATTTATAAATAGTCCGTACTATGCATGATTCTCGATTTCTATGTACCTACAAACAATAAGAGGAAGTTAAGAATGATAAATGTGAAGACCCAATCTAACGCCGATTCAAATCACATTTAAATCTTCGACGTTTAAAAACTTATAACTGAAATTGGTGCCGAAATCGACAAAGCCGAGTTTCTCTTGAAATACAAAAAATAAAAAATAAAGTAATACAAAAAATACTTAATAATTTACTAGTTTACATTAATCGAATTCTGACTCTTTTGCAATCTAACCAGTAACTTAATTTGATCTGATGTAGTTATCGTCATTCTTGCAATTGGAAACTTCTTACCAGCATTTTTTTCCTAGTGAATTTTTAATAAATATAGTAGAAAAATACATAATTATATAAAGTCACCCGTTACTCGTGTTTATAAAAAAATAGGTTTAAAGGGAAATATGTTGATGGTATGTGGATTCATATTCAGTTAGAATTCGATACGAATCACTTTATATAACGTTATTTTAAAGTAAAGGATTGTCCTATTCTTGAAATAAAAAGAATTAACTCGTTATGTTCCATTGACACTACCGTAAGATTTTGTATCTAAAAGAAATAGACAATTGAAGTTATGAAAGAACTAGTAACTCGTAATTTTTTTCTCTTAACATTGCGTTTGAAATTTCGCGTTAAAAAAGAAACAAGATCATTGAAGTTGTGAGCCGAGGGTATTTCTAGCAGTTTTTGACCTCCCCCCACACACACAAGAATAAAAAAAAAAAAAATAAAAAAAAATAAAAAAAAAAATAATAATAATAATAATAATAATAATAATAATTGAAATACGGCAGTTAATATAAAGGGTTCGGGCCTAACACCTATTAAATCAGTCGGCCCGGCCCGAAAGTAAAGAGCCCGAATTTCCTCTTTTAAGCCCTGCTCACTACTCTTTGCTTCTTGTCTGAACTCTCTCTCTCTCTCTGCCCTCATTCTGGAAATAGGCGATTTCGAGCGGCAAAAGCCGCTATATTTCACGGTTAGCCATGAAATTCCTCGTGAATTCTGTTCATTATTCGATTTCCTTTTTTTTTTCTCCGGTTTTTATAGCTACTTATGAATGCTGAATGAAGAGAATTAAGCAATTTGCTGTCTGAATTTACGCTATTTTTCGCGCTTTATCTTTTGATGATTCTGGGGAATTTGATCCGTGCCTTGTTGTTGAGAAGCCTACTGAATTATTAGTACCTACATTGTTTTCTGTATTTTGTTTGGAAGCGATCACGGCGATGGATAGGGTTTGGATAATTTATTTAGGGTTCGGGGTTTGATGTGTTGATATCTCTAGATAATGTTGATGGCGGTAGCTTTGGATCTTCAGTTCTACTGGAATTTGAGTTGAATCGAAATTTTGGAGGTGGATGTAGAATTAGCTTTAGGGCAAGTTGATTCGTGTTTCTCTGTTTGTTCTCTGCTGATTGAAATCGGAAGCGTTCGTGTAATCGGGGGTGTTATTGTTAAGTTTGAGATATGCTTGACTGCCTGGATTGAAGTTGGATTTGTTTGATTAAACTGGAGAACAAGATACGAAATTTTGACGATCTCGATTGCAGTTTCAACTTTCAAGTTAGGCTGCTGTTCTGCACTTGTTGCATCTCCCTTAATCTGCAAACGCCTGTTTTTTTTTAATGTCAATTGCTGAAATAATTCATATATGTTTTGCAGTATTTACTCGACTTTGAGGGGCACCTCGTTGGTCAGTGAAGTAATGGCACCTAGGAAAAACAAGAAAAAAGCTAATGGTGTTGTTGCGAAGCCTGCTGAAGAAGAGGTTGTTTCGAGCAAGAGGCCGCTAAAAAGGCTTAAGAAAGCGAATGTCGCTTCTGAATCTGCTGCAGAAGAGGTTGTTTCTAGCAAGAGACCGCTGAAAAGGCTAAAAAGGGCTAGTATTGCTTCTGAATCTACTCCGAAGGAGGTAGCACTGGACGAAAAAACTGCTGATGCAGAGGAAAACGGTGATGCAAAAGAACCCGTTCCAACTCCTAAAGTGAGGAAGCCATGTTCATGGCTTAAGCTCGACAGGCTCGAGCCTAAACCTGAAAGCAAATCTCTTCCCAGCCTTAAACCTGAAAGCAAATCTCTTCTGAGCCCTAAACAAGCCAAAGAAGTAAAGCCGGCTGCTCAAGTCAGAACCCCAGAAGATAATCGAAGCAAGAGAAACAACACACGTGAAGAAAAAGTTCGTTCCCATCCAGCAACTAACGACAAGAAAAGTTCACGCCATGAAAGAAAGGAAAAGGAAATTATGGAAGAATTCGACGACAAATTTGAGAACGAACTCGGTGGATTGATTTTCATGTGCAACGCCAAAACTAAACCAGATTGTTTCCGATACAAACTAATGGGTGTCCCGGCGCACAGGAAAGAGGTTGTGATGAACATCAAGCCCGGTCTTAAATTTTTCCTATATGATTACGACCTCAAGGTCTTGTACGGGGTCTTCGAAGCATCATCTACCGGTGGCATGAAACTCGAGCCAACAGCTTTTGGGGGAGCTTTCCCCGCTCAGGTGAACATCGATTTTCACCCTTTTCTGCTTATAATTTGCTTTGTGCCTTATGAAATATATATGTGTTTGTTCTCTGCAGGTTCGTTTCGCTGTTTACAAGGAATGTCTACCACTACCCGAGAGCGTGTTCAAGAAAGCAATCAAAGATAGCTATGATGAAAAGAATCGCAAGTTCAAAATGGAGCTGACGGTGAGGCAGGTATGAATGTACGCTTCAGAATGTTATATTCAAAATTTCGAACTCATTTAACTTTGTTCCTCTTGCGTACAAGGCTTATTATTTCCTTTGCAGGTGAGGAAGCTTATAGGCATGTTCAATCCTATGCCTTCGTTGCATCGAAATGGCAAATCTGCAGGCCGGGAGCAAATGCTGTACCCAATTCCACCGGCATCTTCGTGGAGTGAGGAATCCTTCATGAGGCCAAGGCATTTGATCAGATGTGGCAATGCCGATTCACAAGGAAGGTCCGACCGTTTGCACAGCCCAGTTCCTCCACGGGACCTACTCTTTCTCTCAGAGGAGGAATACAGAACTAATGGGCTTCAACGAGGCAGGCATACCGATAACGTCAGACCTTACAAACTTGACGTAGAACTGAAGAATATACTCAGGAACCCGGCTTCAACGAGTACAGATTCGCCTCTACAGCAAAGAGAAATCAACCGGCCTCGGGACCCTTTATACCCTAGTGAGGCAGAGTACCGAAATTATGGCCTTCGAAATCCCCATCCAGCGCCGAATCCAGCTCCCCCCTTGGTAAATCGACACAACCCTTATGACGAAGACACCGCCTCAATAGTGAATCGGTACCTTTCGCTCCCGATGACATCAGCAGCTCCGGCAGAATCGTATCCACCTATAGGCAGAGAGCCTTATACGAGCGACAGAGCTTTTCCACCTCATAACTTCCGGGAGCGGTCTGTATTCAACCAAAGATCGTACTCACTCGCCCCCACCGAAGCACCGGAACTCAGTCGAGGAGGAGCCTTTCTCCACCGTGAAGCTGA
Organism: Thymus mandschuricus; assembly: GCA_029379335.1. Taxonomy (NCBI): domain Eukaryota; kingdom Viridiplantae; phylum Streptophyta; class Magnoliopsida; order Lamiales; family Lamiaceae; genus Thymus; species Thymus mandschuricus. The sequence goes on from CM057071.1 coordinate 1,168,952, forward strand.
TCTGACCTCTGCCCCCGTCTCCCATCGCTACTCCTTCGCCGGACCTTCTCTATCGCAGCACAGATAGGAATCTCAGCCATCTCTACTCTCTAGCTATTTGGAGACTCTTTCTTGAGCCGATTTTGTTGTGTTATATAAATTTAATTTATTTTTAATCTTAATGTAGTTGCTAGATTATCAACTATTGGGGCCAAAGTCTTTTACCTCACTCGTTGTTTGTACAGAGCCTTGAAATTAGGCAATAACCACTAGCAATAAATCGATTCATAACTAGATCCATTGATGTATTATTGCGATGGGATCGGCTCGATCCGATCCGATTCGTGTGATGCGTTCAGGTGCGGAACCAGGAAAAAAAAATGTTAGGTTCGGTTTAGAGTTTATTTTTCGAATTTTAAAATCCAACACAATATTCAACTCGTTGGCGGGTGCTTTTTGATAGGCGTGTATGTATGTCATCTGAGCTTTTTTAAATAAGCGTGCTCCTTCCGTCCCATTCAAAACGTCTCATTTTCCTTTTCAAGTGTCCTATTTAAGACGTCTCATTTTCTTTTATTGGTAAAAGTTAACTCTTTAGAAGTTGTGATCCTAAACACATTTGACACCTTTTTCCCGTTCCAAAGAGGAAATGAACGTTTTGAACGGATCGAAATCACAAAAAAGTACTTAGAATTTTGCATGGAAAAATGTTGAAACCCACTCTCCAAAATAAATAAAAGCCATTTAATTAATTTTGGGCCCAAATCTCCTCTACTGTTCGGCCCGGCCCAAACAAAAAAATAAATTAATTAAATAAAGTTTCTCTCTCCCTCTCATCTCTCATCGCTCAGGACCAATTGCGTCTGCTCTGCAACTCTTCTTCGCCTTTTTCATGATATTAAAAAATGAAGAGATAATTTTACAGTTCAACATTCAATCATTTCGATTCTTCTCTCTAGAGAGAGAGTGAGAAGAGATTCTCTCGGATTGCCAATGGCGGACTCGTCCTCCACCTCCGGTAAATCTGCGTTTCTGTTCTCATTTTCGGTATGTTGAAGTAGGAATTCCTATTGCTTATGCATTTGATTCCTTAATTCCAGAGTTACGCCGGCTGTAGATTGCTTCACTTTCGATTTTATTTGTTTACATTCTGGTTGTTGAAGCTGCATCGAGTTAGATTTCCTGATTCTTAGGTTGAACGATGATTGTAGGATCGATTAAAGCGAAATGGGCACTGCTTTCCTCATCCGATGTCTTCTACCATTTCGGTACGAGTGGAATGTCTGTTGCCACTGCAACCGGAATCACTCATCCTTTAGGTTATTTCTTCCTCTATCCAGCTCCTGTCTCTCCTTTTTCGATGTATGGCTAGATCTTTGGGTGATTTATGTGTTTTTGTTATTTTTCTAATGAATATAAGAAGTGAGCTAACTTTGATTGGTGATCTGTGTGAGATGGTGTGTTTGGCTTCTTATGCTGAAGAAGTATGGGGAAATGTTGTACACTGGTTTTCTACTCTGCAAATTCGACATGATTGTTCGTTCGTTCAATTTTTGGCAGATCCTTCGATGATAAGATGCCTGCTGATAACTTTTTCTCTATATAGAACTGTAGATTTGGTCATAGATTGAAACTTGACTTGTCTGTCTTTTTGGTGTGTCTTCGCTTTTTGGATGAAGTGATTGAGTATGCTATGTAATACAGATGTTCTCAAGGTGAGGCTGCAAATGCAACTAGTTGGCCAGAGAGGCCCCTTGACTGGCATGGTGTGTATCGATACTTGATTATCTTTTTTTAGCAGAATATGCCTCTTGATTCATAGAGCTAGTACTCCATGTCGATTTGAGGATTAATCGTTTTCTTTTCTTTATCGGTGGGGTGCAGGGAAAACTCTCTATGCAAGTAGTCAAAAGTGAAGGAATGAGGGCCTTGTATCTGGGATTGACACCTGCTTTAATGAGGTCAGTTCTTTATGGAGGTCTCCGTTTAGGCTTATACGAACCTTCGAAATATGTCTGTGAATTGGCTTTTGAGTCCCGCAATGTCTTGATGAAGATTGCATCTGGAGCATTCTCTGGCGCTGTTGCAACAGCACTTACCAATCCGGTGGAAGTGTTGAAGGTATCGAATGTAACGGATCTCGAACTCCTTCGAGAAGACTCCAACTAACTCTGCTTTCTTCTTAGGTGCGGTTGCAGATGAGAAAAACAATTGGTAACGGGCCAATTCAGGAACTGCGAAAAATTGCTTCAGAAGAGGGCTTTGCAGCCCTGTGGAAGGGGGTGGGTCCTGCAATGACCAGAGCTGCTACATTGACCGCATCACAGTTGGCAACATACGATGAATCGAAGCAGGTTAGCTACCCCCTTTCAGTTTCATTGTTTACGTTCATTCTCATGCTTAGAGTGGCAGTCTAAGATTGTAAATTCTGTCATATCTCTTTTCAGATGTTGATGAGATGGACTTCTCTTCAGGAAGGATTTTATCTGCATCTCATGTAAACTTTTATACCCTCATGTGAATGCTTCTCTCGGTAGATAATGCTGAATAAACATATGATCTTCATTGAACGATGCAAATAAACTCCAACTATATGTGGTAATAGCTTACTACCAGACATCTTCATTCCTGGAGAGAGTGACAATATGCATACTTAAGAAACTGCTAGGACATGCACCACTGCTAGAATTAATCGAGGACTAATCGCCCATTGCATGTACCCGATTCTGAGCATTTGCGTGCTTTGTTAAAATGATTCTCAAATTGAATGTTTTTTTCTGTGAATAACAGCAAATTTCTGTGTAGCAAAAGAATCTTCAAGCTGTGTGGTTAGTTGTTGATTGTGGCAATTTCCTAGAACTATTGTGACGTAGAAATTGAGGTAGAAAAACAAATGATCTGGCTTAGATCATTAATTCCTTACTGTCATAAGTTTCATTTGCTTCAGTATTAAGGCAAAAAAGGTTTAATCACATGTTGTATGAGTGGGAAATTGTTGTGCTGGTTCTGAATTCTACTTCTTTAACTTGTCATTTAAACAGGGCAAGTACTATTGCCGGCACAGTAAGCACCGTCATGACTGCACCGGTCGATATGGTTAAAACGAGACTCATGATGCAAAGAGGCTCTCAAAAAGCTGAAAACTATAAAAATGGCATCCACTGTGCCTACCAGGTTCGCTCATTCTTTGCTTCTCATTTAGCCTAAGGTTGAGTTTATCGAAAGTTACCCTGTTCATTGAGTAATTGCCACTCCCCGATCATTCAGCATTCAAGCACCATTTCCTATTCGAGTTGGTCTTTTAGTCTTTTTGTTCGAACCTGCTACTTGACATGTATAACTATAACTTACAAGTCTGATAAAAAGCCATGTTTATGATTTGGAACAAGTAGCATTCCCTCCTCTTATATGTGATTGCATTATTGTACCTATGGACCAGCCTCTAACTCGGTACGACATAACATGCATCTGACAATAAAATTCCCATGTACGATTCATTCCAGGTCCTGCAAACAGAAGGTCCCCGGGGTCTTTACAAAGGGTGAGCACCACTCGAAGTTCCATTAAGATTCATCCCGAACTGATCATCTGCATTACTAACTGTTTTCCATCTCAAATCAAAATAGGGGATTCGCCATGTTTGCAAGATTGGGACCACAGACAACCATAACCTTCATAGTCTGCGAGCAGCTGCGTGGCCTCGCAGGAATGAAGGCACTCTAACTCATCGACACTGCCTTCTTCCCAAACACTCCCAACTCCAAACGTTCCGCTCGCCTCGGACCTGCTGAAACTAGGTAAGACAAACATGATTCGATGATTGATGATGAAATCTAATTTCTTGAGGCCTTCTCCCAAAAAAAAAAAACTTGGATTAGAAATCTGATTTGATTAGAGATTTGTTTAAGTCACCTTGGACTAGGTCAATTCTATAGTTAGGGTCCAGTCTATATACGAGTACTATTATAATTATCTCTCTCATTGTGGGGCCATTTTTAGAAGGTGTTGTTGTATTCATAGTAACACGATGGTGAGAATGACTAATTCTCTCTTTTCTGGATAAAAATGACGTTGCTCGTGCACAATTATAATGCGTCGTGCAACATAATGTATTGTCGGTAACATTATCACGCATCGACCCTTATAATGTACCACCTGATGTATACTACAAATCATGAAATGATCAACGATACAGATACAAACAACCGTCTTTCGTTCCTAAAAAATGTCAAGTTTTTTAATGTCTAATCTTTGACCTACATAGGAATATAAAATAAAGTAACCAATTGTAGTATTACTTAATGAAGTGTTTGTTTCAAGTACAACCTTATTTTAGCAAACCTTAAAATGAAGAGATGAATAAAGTTGAAAAAATTGCATTTGTGGGTAGGGGTGTCTAAACGGGACGGGGCGGGTTACCCGCCCCGTTTTCGTCGGGTATCCAAACCCAAATAAGGCAAAAGATCATTCCGCCTTCCGCCCCAAATGGATAACTCGGGTACCCAATACCCGGAGCTCGGGTAATTCGGGTAATTTTCGGATACCCATATTACCCGATTAAAAATTATAATATATATTTATATATATAAAGAAAAAAATCACATAATTGTAGTAGTATCATATTAAAAATCTAGTTTTAAAAAATAAAAGTAGCATTCGTTTTATTTATTTCCTAAAAAAGTAGGAGAAAAATACAATTAATTGCAGTAAACCAATTTCTTAGCTAGAGTCTTTTTATTAACTAATATTTTTCAAATGCAAAAAAGTTTTAACTGACTTCAACTACATTTAATAATAATCCATCCAACTATGAATTGAAAGGGTGAATTAAAAATCTATTATAATTACGTTGATATAAATTAATTGGGTATTCGGGTATCCGTTAACGGGTAATCGGGTATCCAAATATCCAAAAGAATTTAAAATTTTATCCATAACCCGCCCCGCTACCCTATTAAGCCGGGTTCGGGTATCCATACTATCCGTTCGGGTCGGGTATTTCGGAACATACCCGAATACCCGAACCCATTTAGACACCCCTATTTGTGGGGGTGTTGGAGAATAATTTTAGTTATTTTTGTACATTAGTTTATCTGATGCTCCCTCCATCCCATTTCAATAGTTTCGGGATCGTCTTATTTTACTAGTCTTGTTTTCTAAAATGGAAAGAATCAACGCGTACCTCTTATTTTTCATTTTTAATACCTATGCATTTTTGTGTCGAAACGAAATAAGACTACTGATGGAGGGAATATTTAACTCCACTTTTTTTCTTTCTCTTTTTTTTTTTCTTCTTTTTTTTTTTTTTTTTCTAAACAAAATCAGATCTAAAGCAGAGCCTAGGGCCTATCACTCTATCAGTGCCGAAATTTATTAACAAATTGGATAATTCGGTTTTTCATTTGTCCGAAAAAAAAAAGAAAAAAAGAAAAAGAAAAAGTGGATAGTGAGAGAGAGAGAGAGAGAGAGAGAGAGTGGAATTTAACGTTAAATATTGCCAAGTAAGAATAGAGACAACATAATGTCGGATGCCCTGGATATTGCTGCATTTTTTGTTATTTTCATTTATTAGAGCCAGACAGCCTGGCACCCCCCCCCCCCCCCACATTTACCCTCTGTTTCCCCTCGTATCTACCGTTTTGCCCCTCCCCTTTCCACGCTACTTTGTCCTCACTCCTTCCCTATCCCAATTTTCCTATTTTGCCCCTACTTGCTTGGTCAACATGCATACCACGATGATCCAAGGACTTTTTATTTTTAATAATTGAATGAATGGTGTCGGAATTAAATAATTGGGGGAGTTTTTGAATTTTGAATTTCGAATAGAGAGATCGTCCACGTGACAACATTAGAATTATGGATCGAATATGCAAAATTATCTTGAATATAACGTTGAGTTGGGGACGGAAGGAGTATATATGTTATACCGTGATTAAAAACTGTCGATTCGATGCTGATATTTGACCGACCTAACTATGCTTGCATAGGAACTAAACACAATTAGGTCATGGTCAAAATGTTAGCAACCTAAGTAGTCATGTTAGGATATGATTAATTGATTTGGACATATGTGTAGAGTCATATTAATAGCATATAGTAGTATATTAATAGAGTGTGATGTTTCCCACTATTGTGAAATTGAGATTTGAGATGATATGGCAATTTCATTTTCACACTTTTAACCAAATCACTCAAAAGGTATTATCCATTCCTAATTAGTGCAATTTTCACAATAATTGGCTCCATTTTATTCGACAACGACACCCTACATTTGATATAGTTCAATTCTAATGTAGAAATCACTATTTTTATCTCGTTTATAATGAAATTAGTAGTATAATATCCAGTCGATTTGTTATTATAATCTTCAAATTCCAACTTATATCCAAAATAAATCTCATCAATCCCCCCAATCACCGGTGGGGCCCACCAGCAAAACCAAACCAAACAAACAATGCATGGCAAAATACACAGGGTCCCACCCGGGGGTATTTCCGTAACTTCACCCATCGCCTTAGATCTCCATTACTACAGCCTCAGCAAGCGTATCTATTACAACAGTCAATCGCCGACTCCGCCTCCAACCGTTTTTCGTATAAAAACCGAACGGAGTGGCAGTCACCCGTAATTAACCCCCTAATCCGAGGGCAATTCCGCCGGTTCCAATTATTATAATTATAATAATAAAATAAAATCCACGGAGAAGATCCCAACTTTGCAATCTAGAAAATTCCCCCCTAATTTTCATTTTCTTTTTTTCTAATTTTTTTTTACGAGCGAAGACTCGGTGCAGAAACTAGAGAGCAAAAAAAAAAGGAAAAATAATAATAATTGCGCTTGGATCTTCATTGAGTAGTTTCGTTGAGGGGACGTTTTCGTGCAGTTGAGGGAGGGTTAGAGAGAGAGAGGGGGGAGGGGAGTTGATTGTAGAGAGAGAAAGTCGCGGCGGGGGGGTAATGGCGGAGGAGGAGAGCGTGAAGTTGTTCGTAGGTCAAGTGCCGAAGCACATGACGGAATCGCAGCTGCTGGCAATGTTCAAGGAGTTCGCCGCTGTGGATGAAGTCAACATTATCAAGGACAAGGCGACGCGCGCTTCTCGAGGTGTTTTTTCACTACTTTGCTGTGTGTGTTTGACTTCTCATTGCGTGATTTTGTTGGGGAATTTGATGGATCGCGAATGTGTGATTTGGGTGGGGGTTTTTTGTTTTGCTTCTTGTTGTTGAGCCAATTGGAGATTGGTGGTGCTGAAATCCCTAATTTGTGTGGTAGGGTGTTGCTTCGTGATATGTCCGTCGAGGGAGGAAGCGGACAAGGTGATTGATGCGTGTCATAACAAGAAGACGCTGCCTGGGGTTAGTGTTACTATGTGATGCTTACTTGTTTCGTTCTTAATTAGATGGTGTTTTGTTGTAAGTATGATTGTGGGGAAGCGGTTTTGTAGAAGGAAATCTGGTTGTAGGAACACTCTTTGCTGCATGAACTGTTTCACTGTGCTGTGAGGAGCTTAAGATTGTTAGAAACGGACAATTAGTCATGCTTATATCATTACTTCTGAGGGAGTACAACTGTAGAAGTGGCTCTTGATATGATCCTAGAATTGCAACTTATTCGTCTGGTTATGTATATGTTCGGAGCTAGGAGGAATTTTGATGTGAGAGTTACATTTGCGTATGGTATCCGATGTTTCATTCACATTACGTGAGCCATGAGGTGTACTTTAGAACTATGTTTAACTTTGACTATGTCCCACTTAATTGGGCTGTTTGTGTGTGTAATTGGCCGTTGATCTCAAGTTGTACCCTTATGAGATGATGTAACATTATGTCAGTCATGGCGTGGTTGTAGTTGAAGAGAATATATGATAGGGATTTCATATAGTATAATACAAGTTATGTATTGGCTGAGGCTGGGACACCTTCATCCCTCAAGTATTGTTGGAGCTGAAAAGAAAAGAAATCTCAAACAGTTGCCAATGTCTCTTGAAATTTATGCTCACACTACAAAAACAGCTGGCATTGCATCTTTTCTTGAACTAGTCTTAGGTAGAAGGACTTAGGTGACATTTGACATTCTAACCTTAGGATTCAATATCATGACCTTAATAAGGTCCTGAGAATTCCTCTATTGGAGAACTTCAAAAAAGTGCACAAAATAATTTCCTAAGTTTGGCTCCCTCAAATAATGTAGATCTTGCATTTAAGTAAGAGGTTTTGCAGCCGATGGTATGATCATCTCGAATAACAGGAGAAAGTAAGTGCTGTAGCTAGCTATCAATGTAGGTCTCAGAGTTTGCTTCATGAGTAACAATGTAGGTCTCAATGTAGATCTATCATTACTTCTTATGATAGATCTGCTTTGTATATGTTTTGATATTATATGTTATGTTCATTTTCTGATATAACAGCCACATGTTCTCTGTGTCCAATTCAGGCATCTAGTCCATTGCAAGTGAAGTATGCTGATGGCGAGTTGGAACGGCTAGGTCTAATTAAAATTCTAATCTCATATTATATGTTATATCTTATGATTTGTCATGTCCAATTGTACATCTTATTTATGATTGTAGATAATGTTTCATCTCTTTTTTCCCATTATCTTAGTGTTTCCATCTTATATAAAATGACTTCACCCTATGTTTTTGGTATAATATATCAGAGCACAAACTCTTCATCGGCATGCTTCCGAAAAATGTTTCTGATGCTGAGGTCTCTGCACTCTTTTCAAATTATGGGACCATTAAAGACCTGCAACTTCTTAGAGGTTATCAACAAACCAGTAAAGGTTAAGGCTTTTTTGTGTTCTTTGCCTTTTTCTTGTGCTTGTGGGAGTTTATACTAGTATGTGGGATGTTGTGGATCTGATTAAATTTTGTCAAACGATTTCGTTTCTCTAGGTTGTGCTTTCCTGAAGTTCGAGACAAAAGAACAAGCGCTTGCAGCTATCGAAGCCCTCAATGGGAAGCATAAAATTGAGGTGCGGGCTGCTTTTTGCTAGCTTATTATAGGTTCATACTTATCTAGATACAATGTGCCAAGGCTGATATACAGCATAGTGCACTTACGTGCTCATAGTGTGTGAAAGTTAACTACTGACCTCCTCATAGGGGATTTCGCTAAAGAGATGATTGATATTTATGTTAATTGTCAAATATAAAGTATGTAATACAAAATGTTTACATGCCTTCATGAACTCCATATATTTGCATGCATGCCTTTGTGTCAAGCTCTTGTCAATACATCCGAGCATCGAGCAGTTTTGAAGACTTATATATTGAAAGGAATGTAATTACAGTCGTAATTCACAGTATGTGATAACTTGTTCTATGGGGATGTTACTGGCAATCGGAGATTATTTCTTATATTCATTCTACTCTGCAATGTTTCTTAGGTAACCCTTATATCTTTTAGATCAACTGAGTTATAGCATTAATGGTGATCATGTCTTTAATAGGGTTCAACTGTTCCGTTGGTGGTTAAGTGGGCTGATACAGAAAAGGAAAGGCAAACACGGAGGGCTCAGAAGGCTCTGTCTTTGGCATCTAATGTGCCAAGTCCAGACTCCAGGCAGCATATATATGGTGCTATGCCAATGGGTTATATACCTCAATATAATGGATATGGTTATCAGGTTTGTTAAGTTTGTGATAAAATGTAATTGGATATGAGATACTCCCTCCGTCCCCCATGAATAGTCCCCTATTTTAAATATATGTGATGTATAAAATATTGAAATGGGACTACTCATCTGGGACGGAGGGAGTACAAGATAAAGCCTTCAGTTTTACGCATTGAAATTTTATATTTAATTGGAGTAATTTTTCCCTTTGGCATTGCTAGTTGTTGCTGAAGGTACATTTATATCAGTTTCTGCTCGCCTTTGTAGACTCCTGGGACTTATGGTCTCATGCACTATCGGCTGCCGCCATTGCAGAACCAGCATGCCTTCCACAATCTTATTCCACCTTTAAACCAAGGAAATGCTATACGTGGAGTAACACCTGATCTTTCATCTGGAGTGGCTCCAAGAAATTATGCTGTTTCACCTAACTATGTGGGCTCTGCTTATCCAGCTGTACATGGGGTTCAATATCCCTTGACTTATCCTGGAGGAATGATTAGTAATAGGCCACTAGTTAGTCCATCAGGTTCTCTATCACCATCTACTGCAAACAGCCAATCTGCAGCATCTTCGAGTGTCAGCACTAGCTCGGGTGGCCAGAATGAAGGTCGGTTAAAATTTTAACCTTGCAATACTGTGTGTGTGCATGTGTGTGTGTGTGTGTGCTTGTGTCATTCATCTGTGAAGACCTGAGTAATTGTCATGGAAAACAGGTCCACCTGGAGCTAATTTGTTCATTTACCACATTCCTCAAGAATTTGGTGATGATGAACTTGCAAATGCCTTTCAGCGCTTTGGTAGGGTATTGAGCGCCAAGGTTTTTGTTGATAAAGCAACTGGGGTTAGCAAATGTTTTGGTAAGATTATTCCTAAAGTTGTCATTTTCCCGTTACTACAGCATATGTTTTACCTTTGTCATGGCTTCTCTGTTTCCAGGATTTGTTAGTTATGACTCGCCAGTGGCAGCACAGAATGCAATTAACATGATGAATGGCTTTCAATTAGGTGGTAAGAAATTGAAGGTTCAACTTAAGAGAGATAATAAGCAAAATAAACCTTACTAACTTAAGGTAAGTTATGGATGAGAGCAAAGCTCTCAAGCTTGAATGGTCACACAAGTTCTGAGAAAATCCTGCAATTCGGGTGACTAGGGTGGATGTGAGACATTCCACAGGCACACGCAATACTGTCCATCCTTGGGGACTGAAGTTCAAGACACTTGTAATTCTTCATTTATTTGTGCCACTGTATTTTAGCCTGTAACATGAATAACAATTAGACACCAAACTTCTAGTTTATTAATTACTGTTTCAAAAATTTATTTCTTTGTACAATTCTCTGTGAATACCATGAAAAGATTTGATCATTTCTCTTACAAAGTTATTCTTTCCTTCAATGTTTGGTCCTTTTTGTTCTGCCTGTGCTTTTATCAAATGTACAGAAACTTTAAAATGTTCTCTGCCAGCTTTCAGAGGGTTGGGCATCACCTTTAAAAGGCTGTAGATTTTCGAAAGGTGCTATAAAAATCTAGTTGCAAGTCTCTTGCCTGAATTTTCATGATTGGTTTGACAGTTTGTGGCATCTTAATGTGAGTGCACTATTTGCCTTTTAAATCACATGTGTTATCTCTTTGCCCGGCACTAGTGTTATATTGAGTGTCTAAAATCTTTTATCTGATTGCAGGACCTTTAGACATTCTCATCTGGTGCATTGTGATTCTGATCCTGCTATGAAGCTCTGTAATGAGAATATTAGTGCTTGGCTTGTGGCTTTCTAAGTTATATGGGTGCATCTCTTATGTACCATCCTTTTGGGTAATAATTGAAATTTCCCTTCACTGTTTGCTATATTTCTGTAGAAAGTGGGTAGATGTTTGAATAGAATGTTATACTATGTAGGTTCAAATGCATGTTCAGTGTATTCTCTTGATCATGTTCAGTCTCCTGATCTTATGTCGTTGAAGAAAGTCTTTTTTTTGTTTGTTAGATGCATTACCAGCACATCTACTCCCTGATATTGACAACTACCGGATTTTTGTGAATATACATATTGAAACCCAATGTGCCATCTCTTTGACTAATTTGTTGATGTCTTATATTTGTCCTAATATGTTGATCATGTCACTGACTTGGTGATTCTTCAGGATAAGAACTGATGCACCATACTAATATATCCGAGCATGGCATTGCCAAGCTGATAGCGGATGCTAATCTTCAGGTAAAGCTTTTGGGCTTTATAATCTTTATATGGCTGCCATAAAGATAGCTCAAGTGGAAGTTAAGAACCCAACTGAAGTAGTTTGTCAGCAGTTCTATTATCACCTGTTTTAGATTCTTTCTGAATGCAACTTCGTAACTTTTAGTTTTAAATATGTGGTGGTTCCAGATCATCTCACTGCCCCTATCATGATGGGGTGTTTAAGAGACATATCTATTATCTGCGCAAACGGCAAGATGAAAGTTTTTAGTATTTTTGTTGTGATGTAGTAAATAGAGATTAGTTGGTCCGTTTTGAGTATGGTGGACCGATTGGCTTATTTATTTTTCAATAGGTGTTGTGTTGATAGGTTGATTGTGTTATCTGCTTGCAAAAACTTATATGCTGAGTTAGTTACACTGGATTCCTCCGTTACGCACCTTCCCTATAAAATGGTTTGTACCTTAATTAATAATCATGATGTGTTGACCTAATCGCTGATTTGCATTTTATTTCTTCAAATCATTAATTGCTTATGTTTCTTCTGTTTTAAGTTGTCAAATTTTAGGTGATTGTTCGTTTTCGCCTGGTGGTATAGATCCTGACATGTCTGCTTAAATGAGGGCATGGAGGAATTAATCCCATCTCGTCACAGGTAGGATATTCCTGTCACCACACGTTCTGGTCAGTTGAATGCAGCTAATGCCATTTTGGTTCGTCTCACTCTTTCTTCTCTTCCTTAACTTCAAAAATCTTCTGGAGGTTGGTATTTGGTGGTGGATGTAGTGGGGTTTTTGGCTTTATGAGGAAGGTGAATGGTGACGAAGAACACTTGAAATTAAGCATTAATTTAAAACTTAAGCACATGTTTCCCTTCAGCACGCCCTTGAACTTGTTCTTTGCTAGGTGATTTATGGTGGGGGTATGATACTCAATAAAGAAATATATGTATTTCGTTGGGATGGGACGACCCGGAAAGGAATAGCTGTGCATTATTATCAATTTAGTCCTTTTTGAGCCTAAAAGTCTTAGTTCTGGGTAGATTATTAACTGTTCTAGTGAGAGTCTGGTCCCTTATAAATAAGTTTAGACATTTAATATTGAAAACTACACATAGCCTCCTTTTTCATGCTGTTGGCCTCTCTTATTGTTTATTTAATTAAATATATTAAGTCCACCCAAAAAAAAAATTAAGTCTTCTACGGCAGGCTAAACTTCTTGAATTATAAACAATTTTGTGTGCTTTGGTCTTGTTATAGTATAATTAATTATTAACAATTGTTTATCAATTATTCGATGCTTAAAACGACCTCGTTTTAGTAGTGATACCATTGCCATATTTTGTCAAACACAGTGGCCAGTGAGGGTTAGCTTTTCTTGACTTTTAACAATACAGGCATGTGTGTGAACTTGTTTTGTTCCCATTAGTAATCATTTTATACTACTATATGGTTGTTGGGTTCACCTAAAAGTAAGCGATGTGAGATCTAGGAACGATCCTGAATCGTCGGAGTAAATATCGATTTCTGTATGGCTAAATGATAAGCTGTGTTTTTTGTTTATAAGCTTAGTCGCGGTGACGATTGAAATTATGTATAGTCGAGTTTGGCAGGTTTGCGATAGCCAACCTGACTTTAGGTACCAAAAACAGCGGGGTATGGGTTATTTGCAGAAGTAAGACCGATAGTATTGTCTACTCGTTCGTCCAGTTCAAAGTGTCTTGTTTTTCTTTTTAATATACTACTCCCTCTGTCCCCCATTTGTGTTGTCTCATTTGATTATTATAATAGACTCTATTGAATATAAATTGAGACAACATAAATGGGACGAAGGAGTATTATATACTCACTCTGTCCCGTGGCATTAGTCTCATTTTCCTTTTTTGTCTGTCCCATTTATTAGTCTCATTTCCTTAAAAGGAAATAATTTAACACACAAAAACACCTTTTAAAACCCCTTTATCTCTGCATGTCTTGGTTACTGTGCCATATTCAAATGGGACTAATGCCACGGGACGGAGGGAGTAGTCTATACGCATGTGGTGATGTGTCGAGGCGCCGCAAAAAGTGGTTTCAGTTTTAAGACAAAATCGATACGTCGCTTGTGTAGACCTTTGAAAGCAACCGTCATTGCCAGAAACCGACCTCAACCCTCTCTCTCTCTCTCTCTCTCTGCGTGTCTATTTTTGCTTAGAGCCCGAGGTATTAAACGCCGTCGTTATGGTATTGTTGACTAATGAAAGCAGTAACTATTAAGATTTAATTAAGTAATGCTTATAGGTTATGACTTTTTTATATAAAATGCTATGTAGGGATGAGAAATTATGATTATTATTTTTTTTTAATCTAATATGCGTTTCCCCGTTTCTTTTATTTATGTACTCTCCAAGGTGGAAAGGGAACTTACCATGCGAAAATTATTATCACTTCAATTGACCAGGTTACGAACGACCCGACCTCGAGACTTTTGACTTTAAAATTTTAACCTCCTAATGGGCCGCATATTTTTTCACATAATTTAATCTCCTTTTGCTGCATAGAGTCCTCAGAATATATATATTTGTTAAATATGGTTTCAATTGTCGTCGAGCTTTTATGACTTTGAATAATAGCCTTTTGAATCTATGAATTTGTTGTAGCGTATCTAATTGACGCATTAATGCTGCTAAAGGGATTTTTTTCCTAATATATTTCCGAGAAGGAAATAAAATTTATTAGATGTAATAACAAATTAACTACTTGTGCGCAAATTAGGCACCCTACATGTATTTGTAGGCACTATTTGTACGAGGGTTTGAAATTTGAACCAGCAAAACACATAAGTTTAACGATTCAGTTGGCGAATTAGGGCGTCTAGTTTATCTATTTATTCAATTGTAATCAACGGTTTTATTCAAGAAACTGAAAAGACGAGAATTAGTCCTCCTTGAAAGTCAACGGAGAATGGAACAAGCACAGGTTCGAAGTTGTGCCGCCGATGCAATAGTACATAACTATAGATTTGATGATTTTAATGATTTGGAAATATGCACACACACATTTATGCATAACACGTTGTAGAATTAGGAAGAAGAGGAAAATGGGGCCCACTAAGCAAAAATCCTTCTAGAAGAAGAGGATTATATGAATCCACCTCCTTCTAGAAGAAGAGCCATAGCCTTCAATCAATACGTGAAATTATTTAAATTAAATAATAAAACAAATAAACGTGTAACGACAGCTCATAATATATAACTAGTTCCCTAAAATAATTATGTACCATACAATTACCAGCTGAATTAATAAATACAATCCCCTACCAAAGTCCAAACTAATTATATTCCAACTTACTTACAACTATTATTCTTTTTATGGTTTTATTTTTCGACTTTGATGCTCTGATTTGTCTCCGTTCAAAAATTAAAAATGTGTCGAAACGGACAATAGTTGCAATCGTAACGAAACTTAATTAATGAAGATCAACATACACATACAAAACCAATATAATTTCCACCCCCATAATTAGAAGAAAATGAAATTTAACATTATTAAGTTGTACTACCTCCATCTCACAAAAGTAGTCCAATATGCCTTTTGACTTTTTCCGGCACGCGTTTCCACCGAAACCTAGTACGGATTTTACGATATAAATTTGAAATATTATTTCTTTTACGGGATAGCCCGACACTCCTAGTATCCCGTAAACGAAATAATAGTTCAATATTATATCGTAAAATCCGTACTAGGTTTCGGTGAAAACGCGTACCGAAAAAAGTCAAAAAACATATTGGACTACTTTTGTAAGATGGAGGTAGGAGTATATTTTTAGAGAGGGAGAGAGAGAGGGTGTGGGCCCACAAAGATTGCCCTAGCTATACAGTAAACGCACTAGAGAGAGAGAGCTATGAAGTGTCAAAGAAGACAGCCCACCTCACCTTCCCCGTTTCAATTCTTTTACCTAAATTAATTTATTATTTTTCTTAATCCATTTTAATTGTTATACGTATGTGTGTACATATACACATACATGTACACGCACACATGTGTGTGTATATATATAAGTACGTGTGTGTGGTTTTTCGTGTAGAATTCCGATTTTGACAATGGAGGAGAGGAGGGAGGTGTTCGACGCTTCCGCACACATGCTGTTCGAGGTGATCGGTGACTCGGAGTCGCTCTACTCCGACCCCGACGCGGCGGAGGAGGACGACGGCGACGACGCGCAGTCGTGCAGCTACAGGTGGTCGGCGCGGGTCCACGGCGGCGACGAAATCCGTCCCCTGGATCTCGATTACCTCAGCGGCGGCGACGACGACGACGACGACGATGAGGACGGCGTCGTCGATCAATGCCGGATCCGGAGGCTGAAGGCGGCGGAGCCGGCGGAATCGAAGGGCTGCGACGAATCGTCGAATGTGATGATGGTGATGAACGAGTCGAGGGAAGGGGATAAGCTTTTCTGGGAGGCGTGTTTGGCATCGTAGAAGAAATTTGGGTAAAATCCATATATTCCTTCATCTTCTTCCCTTCCCTTCCGAATTTAATGTTTTTTTTTTTTTTTTTTTCCTGGCAAATTCAGAAAAAATTATAAAAACATTGAGTAATCGGTGCTGAAGAAAATGCACTCGAAAATTCTTCGCTGAATTTATGGCGAAGAAATTACTCTTCTGAAATTATAGGTATATACTCACAAATTGTACATAGATTTTGCTTCAGTACTGAAATCTGAAGAAAAATATGATTATTTTTTTTTAGTTTCAATTCCATATTTTCTGTTCCTTCACAAAATAGTGAAGAATCATCTCCTTCTTCTTCAATTAAAATTCAATCAACATTTCTTCGTTCAAAAGTTTTCTGGTAAATTTCAATTCCTCTTCAACAATAGATACTAAAGATGGCATGAATTTTGTTGCAGTTTACTACTTCCTCCGTTTCTTTGACGCGATCTATTTATCAATTTAGATTATTTTTCATCAATTGACTCTTTTTATAACCTGCTAACAAACACCACTTTTATTTTTAATATTACATTTATCTTTGACTCCTAATTATTAACCTTTTTATTATGATTCTTAAATATCATACCGAAAGGAAACATGTCATGTCGAAAAAATGGGAGAAGGGAGTATTATTATTGCTATTTAGGGACGCAGTTCATTAATTACTAATTGATACTCCCTCTGTCTCTTCCTAAGTGACTCCTTTGCTTTTTGACTTTTTCGGCACGCATTTCCACCGAGACGTAGTACGAGTTTTACGATATAATTTTGAAATATTATTTCTTTTACGGGATACTGCGAGTGTTGTAGTATCCCGTAAAAGAAATAATATTTCAAAATTATATCGTAAAACCCGTACTACGTCTCGGTGGAAATGCGTGCCGAAAAAGTCAAAAAGCAAAGGAGTCACTTAGGAAGAGACGGAGGAAGTACCTCTCAGAAAATAATACAGTTGACTAAATAGTTTCATAAATTACGTATTAAATAATTTTAATTCCAAGATGCCTGGGCGAAATTTACAAAAATTACGAATAAGGGATTGGGATTTTATTCAACAATAGTGGGTCTCATATATTAATTGCAATTTTCATTATTCTACTGCAGAAATTAATTTTTGTAATGGAAAAATACTGTACGAGGTGCATAGTGTTCCTAAAATCATGATTATAGTCGTTTCAAAATGGAGCACTAATTATTTTAACATTAATAAAAATCATGTTAATTTACAAGTGTCGGTCCTTATAGTAATATTAGAGTTTATGTTTTTTTTAACTCGACACTCTTTTTTAATATATAATTATATATATACATGAGACGATAAAATAATGAAACGAGATAAGATGGATCAGTAGGGGTATCATTTAGACTATCAATATCAGCAACCCCAACCATCCAACCTTCACATTATTATATTAATTTCTCTCTCTTATATTAATTCACTATTCATCCAACCTCAACCACTTCTGTTTTCATATGTTTATCCATGACCATTCAAAATTATCCAACCCCAACATTATATATGAAATTTTAATATAATTTTAATAATAATTTAATTATATTCGAATAATAATTTAATTATATTCGAATAAAAATTTAAAATAAAAGAAATGAGAGAATAAGTATTTTGTAAAATATGAACACATATTACATAAACGTTTTCAATTCACCTCAAAAACGATTGCAATTAAAACACAAAATTAAATAAACAACTAACAAAACATAATAGTATGAAATACACATTTAATCGTCATCACCGAACTTTTGCCAGATATGCTCGATCAAGTCGTTTTGAAGAGTGTTGTGATCTTCTCTATTACGTAGTTGTGCCCTGTTTTTCATATACTTCTTCAGGCTCGCAAATCTTCAAAAATATGATATAATATATGTATTATTTTTACAAATTATAATATATGTATTATTTTTTCAAAAATATATTGAATAAAAAATTATTTATTTATTATATTATATAAATAAAATAAAGTTTTTATATTTATATATAATATAATATATAAGCAACCACCCAACCTTGAAAGGTTGGTGGTTGCATGTTAATAGACCACAACATGCATAATTTTATTTATTTAGAATTTTTTTTTTTTTAATAAGGTTGGGGTCGGCTGATTCCCGTCGCCGATATTAGTAGTCTTAAAGAAAATCAAACCGAAATAGTCAACCAGCTCGACAAACTTCTTGAAAATATATGGAAAATAACGAAATACGTTAAATTGAACGAAAATCTGATTGAGTATAGTGAATAGAATTTAGTGGATATAAGAGTCAGTTAGTGACAATAATCAAACGTAATAAGTCACATACTCTCTCTGTCTCACTCATAAAGAGATAATTTTTTCGATAAATTTCTAAAATCAGAAATTCGGGTACAAGTTCTAAAGCTTTGCTGGTGGAGCAAAGGGGGGAGAAATTGAGCACTATTTCAGCCCTAAACTGAAAAGTAGCTTACAATCAGCTAAGAAAGTTAAAAACCCAAACCAAATCTAAGTTTTTATCAATGCCTAAAACTCAACACACAACCTAAATTTACATAACCAAGCATTTATCTATGGAGAAATGGAGTCTGAAAATCTAAAGCTACTAAAGCTAAAACTGTGGTTGATCAATCATCACCTCCATCTCCTTCCTCATCACAGACTCTCCGGCGCTTTCGGCCAAATCGAGGTTCGATGCAGCCATCTTGACGCCGGATGCATTCGTTGAGCTGATTCTTGATTCGTCTCCATCGCTGGTGCTGAGGAAGGAGCTTCCGATTCGGCTGTCGGAGGCGGAGAAGGGGGAGGAGCAGTTTTCTTGGTCTCTGGATATGATCTTCTCGAGCTGTTTGCAGAATCCGTTCTTGGCATTTTGATTCTCTCCGAATTGCCTCAGGAAGGACTCTTCTATGTCGCTTAAGGACTCGGCTCCGTCTCTCTCATGCTCCTCTTCTTCCTCCTCTTCGTCTGAGGCTGACTCGCAGCTGGTCTCCATTTCGTGCTGGCTGTCGTACTCCTCCTCCTCCTCGGACTGCCTTGATGACAGAGAGGACGAGGGGGAGTAGCCTCCGTCGTTGGCTTCCTCCCTCTCTCGTAAAGTTTTCGTGATGAGTGTTTTCAGCAAGTTCATGACTTGTACAGCGTGCATTAGTGCAGTTAAAGGATCAGACATCTGCATTAACAGCACAAAACACGAACAACATATCAGCAAATTAATCAAGAATCGAGATTCTAGACTAGTTTCTACCAACGTCGAATCAAGATTAGTTTTTTTTCTTGAGCCTGCAAACGGCACAGACACGAATCAAGAATAGTGTACTGAGCCAACCTGAGTCATGTTAGGGGAGAAAACCATGGCAATATTTCTAGCATTCATCTTGTTGGATTCTTCGTGCTCGACCACATCAGCCATGAGATCAACAGCCCAATTGAGAAGCGCGCTTTCAGTTGGTTTCAGCTCTTTGATCAACTCGACTGCTTCCTCCTCCGTATTGCATTGCAGAACCTGCTCGGGAGAAAGGCCATCGAGAACTCCACACGGAAGCTCTCGAAACCAAGCCTTGATCAAACCAGCCAAGCAATGCACATCTATATCCTCAGGCACAATGCCTCTATTGAGCTGATCCCTTACATGCTCCTCCTTTCCGTTCTCCGGATTTATCCGGAATATTCCCTCCGACTACAAAACACGTTCAAATAACACAATCAGTTCTCAAATCCTCAATCCAAAACTTTTACAATACACAAATCAAAGACTCATCTCAGCTCACCTTAAGGCCATCTTGTGAATATAATCTGTCCTGCATAAGTAACAATATAGTAGGGACGCTATTCCCTCGATTGTCATACGAGCACTGCATCGAATCGGCTGAGACCCCGAAAACACTCACACTGCACAAAACATCAGTACATGATCTTTAGACGAACTCCGTTTTTTCAAGATATTAGACAAAACTCAGCAACGAAATTCGAAAATCTCGAGGGCTTAAGCTTAACATCACATCAAGTTTAATCTTGAATAAGATTTTAGAATCCCATGAATCTTTAAAGAAGTACACTATTTCCATCTATATAAACAGTTAATTGAAGTTCTCCAGCTACCATTTGTTCAACTGTAATAACTACGACCACTCTAACCCCCATTATTATTGGACCACTCGAGCTGAAAATACAGCTGAATAGCATAAACCGTTACAGATTCGCCTAGTTAGTATAATACTCCCTCGGTCCCGAGCTAGTCGGAGCGTTTGTCGAATGTGTGCGGGCTATAAAATAATGAAACGACTCGAGTAACATAAATCCCAAATTTCTTGATTACTGAATGCATTATTGACATGAGAATGTTCCCAATCTGAAATTAACTTCTCTCAAACTGGAAATCTTGAAAATCCCTTCTGCCATTGAAGGCTGAGATTAACTTAGCATCAGATCCACACATATACACAAGTAAAAAGGGACTACTTTAAGGGCTCCCTTTTCAAAAATCCAACAATTTTTTTTGAAAAAAGAAGAAACAAAAAGTTCAAAACTTTAGAACAAATCACTCCACCCAAAAAGGTGAATTTCATTTTCTTAGCTTCTTTTTTTACATGAAACATCAAAAACAGAAAATCAAGAAAAAAAAAAAAAATGGTTGGAAATTTGAAAATACTGTAATTATGATTACCTAGCGCTGGGAGCTTTGCAAGGAACTTCGACCTCGAACTCGAGAGGGAGGCCGAGGAAGCCATGGAAGCGATCGAAGGTGACGTGGGTGATGTGCTGGACGTTCGTGGGCCATCCGATTTCCATGTGATGGACGGCGGTGATGCCTTCCTGATCTTGCCTCTCGATGCGGCAAGTAGAGACCATGGATTTCCTCAGAGCCGAGAGGATGAAATCGATAACAGAGAGCTGCTGCTGCTCCTCCCGCAGCTGCTGCTTTTCGTGCTCCTCCGCCGCGGCCGATTTCGAGCTCTTTCCGGCGCAGCCGCCGCCCCTCGTCACCATCACCATCCCAGTCATGCCTGTACTTACTTACTTACCCCTCTCTCTCTAGAATGTTTGGATTGGGTGTTGTGGGTGCTTGTTTCTCTCTCTAGAGAGAGAAATGGGGGTGAATTCGAAGCTCGAAGGGATGAAATGGGGGGTGATTTTTTGTTTTTATTGAAGCTGCTGCATTCAAGGAAGTAGGAAGAGGAGGTGGGGTTTTTTGAAGTTTGAAGTAATGGAATGGGTTTGTTTATTTACACTGTTTATTCAAACGGCCACTCATTTCAAATTCTTGGGTGATTCTTGTTTTTATTCTCTCTCTCTCCTCTTTTTATTTCCTCTTATTTTATTTCCTTCTCTTGTCTTTTTTAGTTTTTACCGATTTGGGCCTCCTTTTGCGGCATATCTCTTCTTTGCCACTCGGAAACTCAAATTGCATTTCATTATAAAAAAACATATAAACTCCATCTTCGGTAGTCTCGTTGATAATAAGCTCGTTAATATTAGAACGAACCTTCAGTGGGTTTATCATTATGAGTGAAATAAATGGTTGGAGGTCGCTATCAAGGGCTAATTCTTGGACCTTAATCGGTTTCTATTAATTTAGGAGTTAGTTAGTTAGTATAATAATAAGCTCAAATATCTGAAATCTATAATCAATTTATTCCTACTACTATACTACATCAAACCCTCTCTATTTAATAATGGGAGAGTTACATTACATGACTCCTGGTTGAATTTTGAATGTGCTTTTATTGCAAAATATATATGTGGTATCCCACGAATTAAAATAGATAACAATATCTCTAAATTTAGTAAATAATGCAGGGGTAAATCGGGCAAATCGCACCTACTTGGAAGGGTAGATGACCGTTGGTTTAAAAGGTGGTTAACGTTGAGGCATGAGTCTCCTACAAAAGTTGTGTGCTACAAATTAAATGGATAAATCGTGTAGGATTAATGTTTTTATGTTTTATAGGGATCAATGAAATGATAAGTTGGTTATTTAAAATTAAACCACGTTCGTAATTTGTAAAAAAATATAGTCTCCTTTTTAACTTTTAGTTAATATTATAATTAAAAGTACGTATCGAAATGAAACATGACAACTAATCTGAGACGACTTAATTTGTGTTCGAAGGTCGAAATTAATCCAAAATGCCCCCACAACAGTCTGAAAGCGCGAGATCAAGCAAAATAACAAAGGAGCATCGTGAATGAAGATTTTGTTGTCGTGTTTTTGTCCCAACTTTTTTCCCGCACGTCTACTTTTTTTCTCCTTAAAATATAGTACTCCTTTTATCCCATTTATAGGGGTATAGGTTACCTTTCGGCACGTAAATTAAGACAAGGGTGATTGTGGAGGATAAAATAGGTAATGTATATGCTGCCCCCGAGGCATTGCCTCCTACCTGCCACATCAGCCCTTCTTTTCTATTTTAACCTCTCTTTTGGCTATTTTTAATGTTTTTTTTTATTTTCTTTTCATTTATTTTCTCCTCTTTTGGTAGGTATATTTATTTAAAATGTAATTTTATTTTATATTTAAATTTATTTATAAGTGTTAAATTTTAAATTTAACGTATATCAATGGGACGAAGGAGTACTCTATTTTATTCATTTTTTAAATTGTACTACTTGGTAATATTTAAATTTTCTAAAATTTAATTTTGCATTTAACAAATTAAATTAAATGTAATAAAATATTAAAAAAATGTTTTTAAAATTGAATTTAAAAAAAACAAAAAAACAGTATAATATAAATATAAAATAGGCTAACAATTTCAGAAATTTAATTACATTTCTGGAAATAGTAAAAAGTGGTTTTAAAATAAAACAGAATAATCCATGTGGCATCATTTTAGTGGTGAGAGGCAATGCCCCAAGGGGTAGCATATACACTACCGATAAAATAGTCTTGATGGATTTTAGTGGGCTAAAATTTTAATTTAGGCCCAAATGAAAACGGGTCGGACCTGGGCCCACTTGTACCATATCTCTCTATTCATTCAAATTCAAATCTCATTATTAATTTATTCTTGTTTATTTTTCCCTTTCATGACTCGACCGTTGTAGATCCGATCCGGTCGGATTCTGCTGGTTTTTCCTATTCGGATTTCACTGCTATAGATAGACTATAGAATATACTCGATTATACCGTAAAATTTAACTTTTCGAAAGTCGTGGTACAATTTTCCTATCGTTTATTTATTTGTTGTATTGAAAAGAAAGTCGACGTTTCAAAAACCATGAACGAGCACCTCATAAGTAAGGATCTATATAAAAAAATCATTAAAATCTTACTGGGGTTGATAGGCTAAAATGGTCGTTTTATTTTATTTTTAGATTAATTGCCTAAAATGCCTAAAAATAATTTTTCAAATTAAAAAGAAAATATAAATAAGTAAATGTTTCACACAATTCCACTGTACGACGCCACACCATTTCTGCTTCCCGCTCTCCAATTCTTCTCCCCATTTCAATTGGCGGGAAGATTTCCTCTCTCTCTCCCTCTCTAGTTCTCTCGTTCTAGCTCTGTACTCTGCCATATGCCCTAATCCGTGTGGTGTTTTGATTTTTGGGGGAATTTGATTAAGAGCTGACCATGGAAGAGGAACCAGTTGCGCCGGAAACCGCCACTCGCCGTTCGGTTAGTCGATTAAACTTCAATTCGTAGATTTGGCGTTGCCTCGATGTGGTTCTGAGCCCTAATTTCGCTTGATTTTGACTAACGTGTGTTTGCTGATGATTGTTTGAGCAGAAAAGGGCTAGGGCTGAGGTCACGCAGGCCGATTTCACTCGCAGTGACAGAATTGAAGATGAATTGGAGGAGGAGAGGGAGGAATCTTCGGATGAGTTTCAGCAGCCTCGCTCGAAATCCAAGAGGAACAAAGCTAATGAAGGTGCTTCAACTTCGGCTGCTGCGGGCCGTAAAACTCACCTCAGTTTGATTGGTAAGGCTATTTTCGTCGTAGTCACTGGGTGCATCTGAATAAGGTGTTTGGGGTTGAGATTGTGTAAAGTTTACTCGAATATAAAATTGTTACAGTTAGGTTACAGTCATATTTTCTAGCGATCATATCACTTTTTTTTTCCCCTCCTGTTGCAAAACCAGTTGAAGATGATGTGATTTAAATTATCCCAGAAATTAGTATTTCCAGGCCTTGTTTACTAAATCATGCCCTGCTCATTGTTGTTATCTCGTCTGTTTCCTTGTTTTCGTTCTTAAATTTGTACACCTTTTGGGTTAGCTGGTTTGCCTGGACTGTATGCCTTGAGAAAGATTCACTCTGCAGTATATATTATGCTGATTCTGCTATTCTTTTGTTCACTTGCCATCAAGTATAGGCAGTCCGTGGGCAAGGGGTCATGTATTTGCTTAGTTGTATAGTTATAGGTGCATGCATCCTCACTGTGATAAATGTATCTCTCTTGTTCTTCAGAGGTTATTAAAGGTGATGGGAAGGAGATTCCTGCGGTAGTCAAAAGATGGGTTGAACATTATGAGAGGAACCAAAGATCAGCAATGGCTGAACTCTTCAATTTGCTATTCGAGGTTATTATATGCTGAATTCAACCAGTCTTTTCATGATTAGATTTCATCACTCTTTGCTGCTACTTAGGTGCACTATTGTCTACAGGCATGCGGTGCAAAATATAGTATAATGGAAGAGAATATCGACGAGACCGATGTTGATAGCGTGGTTGTTGCTATTGTTAACATGGCGAAAAGGGTACACTTTGCTTCGATTATATTCACTATACGGCGGTCTTGTTAACAAAACATACTTTTATGAATACTTTGTTTCTTGCATGAGGTTGCTTGTTTGGTGACCACAGACAAGCTATATATGGAAAACAGTATTAATCATTCAATATCGATGAAACTCATGATTTCTATTAACAACTAACGACTCAGGGGGAAGTTGAGGATTATCAGAGTTCCAAAAGGGGCTTCAAGAACTTCAAAGATAATCTTGTATATTTCTGGGACAATTTGGTCAGCGAATGTCAGAATGGACCTTTGTTTGATCAGTCACTATTTGATAGGTGTTTGGACTACATTATTGCCCTGTCATGGTAAGTACTGACAGCAAGTTACCGAGAAGATTAAAAGTAACCAAGTAGCTTTACTAAGCTTGTGGCTTTGTGTTTTACAGTACTCCTCCCAGAAATTATCGTCAGATTGCCTCGTTGATGGGACTTCAACTTGTCACATCCTTCATCAATGTTGCTAAAATCCTTGGTCCACAGAGAACAACGACTCAGCGACAGTTAGATGCTGAAAAGAAGAAACAGAGTGATGGAGCTCGAGTAGAGTCGCTCACTAAAAGGCTATCAATGACGCATGAGAAGATAACTGCACTAGAAGAGATGATGAGGAAAATTTTTACTGGGTAAGTATCTGCACGTTAGAGCTCTGTTCATAAACTGTGATGAGATTTTGTCCCTTTTAAGGCACTTATATCCTTTCATATTGTAAGTTAATCTTTAATACTTTTTTAAAGGTTATTTGTGCATCGTTACCGAGACATTGATCCAGATATCCGAATGTGGTGTATAGAGTCGCTTGGTGTGTGGGTACTGTCATATCCCTCACTTTTCTTGCAGGATTTGTATTTAAAATATCTTGGATGGACATTAAATGACAAAGTAAGTTACATATTTTTGAGACTTCGGGTACTTGAGCCTTTATATTTTTCCTAGTGCTTAATCTTTTCTTGTCATCCATCTGCTTTGAAGAGCTCTGGAGTTAGAAAGATCTCTGTCCTGGCGTTGCAAAATCTTTATGAGGTGGATGTCAATGTGCCATCTCTGAACCTTTTCACACAGAGATTCTACAAACGGATGCTTGAGCTAGCTGATGATATTGACATTTCTGTTGCAGTATGTGCAATTGGGCTTGTAAAACAGCTGTTAAGGTACGAGAACTCGTGTTTCCATTATTTTGGTGTGGGGTGTGTGTGTGTGTTTGGGGGGGGGGGGTTGTGTGTCTTTGATTTGTAGACATAAATGCATGAGGGTCATACTGAAAGGACTTGTTCTGATTAGAGGTTTTGTGCGATATATTGCAGACACGAACTTGTACCTGATGAAGAACTAGGCTCTTTCTATGACTTATTAATAGATGACCCACCTGATGTTCGACGAGCAATTGGAGCACTAGTATATGATCATTTGATTGCTCAGAAGTTTAACAATTCACAATCTCACTCGGGAGGTTATAACTCTTTTCATATGCATCTATATATCTTTGATTTTTTCAATTTCCCTAATTTCCAATTTTGTTCATCCGCAGGCAGTGAAGATGATTCTCCTGATATCCACATTAATAGAATGTTAAAGATTCTTAAAGAATTTTCATCTGAACCCATTCTGAGTTCATATGTCATTGATGATATCTGGGATTACATGGGGGCGATGAAAGTACGTAACTTCTAATCTAACATTTATTATGCATGTTATGAATTCAGTTCAAATGTTTTAGGAGCAGGTGTTGGAGATGTAAAATGGATATACATCATGGTTTGTGGGGTGTACTTTCCCTTGGTTGAATATCTTTCTAGCCTGTCCTAGTTTAATTAATGGAAAGGAATGCAGAAATCAGAAGAATGTGGCTACCTGCCGGTTATCAGCTATGCTATTATTTCACTACCTTCAACTGTGAACTTGATATATCTTAGTGAGTATAAGTGCACTGGGTTCTTAAATAAGCAAAATGTACGAGTCAGTAGATGTTCATAGTTTATGAAAATAATCATATTATATGTAACACACTAACACTATCTCATTGTTTATGTGGTCGCGTGTTCTTTCACTTGTACTCCTTTCTTCTTTGCATGTTCTTTCCTTCCTGGATGCTTTTCATGTTCTTTCCTTCCTGGATGTCTGATTAAAACTACCTTCAATCTGTTCCTCCACAACACTAATAAGTGTGGAGGATTGGAATTCCATTTGCGTCAGTACCTGTGCTTAAACTGGCTGTGTCTTTGCACATATGCATCCTTTTGAAGGAGTGAATATACTTGCAGGATTGGAAGTGCATCATTCGCATGCTTCTGGCGGATAATGCATCAGCTGAGCTTGATGATCTGGATGCTACAAATTTGATTAGGCTTCTCTTTGCATCAGTTAGGAAGGCAGTAGGAGAGAGGATTGTTCCTATAACTGACAATAGAAATCCACATTTTACCAAAGCTCAGAAGGTTACAAAGATTACAGTTTTCTCATTGTTTGCCTTATATATTTCTTTCAAAATACCCCATTATGATTTATCTTTAATCCATGGGAGCCGTTCATTGAATTTCTTCATTTGTATAAAATTTCTATGCATCTAATTATATTATAGTTATGCTTATTTAATTGCCTGCTTTGCTTCCTATTACTAGGAATCATTTGAAAACAGTAAGCGTGACATAACAGTTGCCATGATGAAGACCTATCCCCAGCTCTTGCGCAAATTTATGCCTGACAAGGACAAAGTGGCTCCTCTTGTTGAAATTATTCTTCACATGAATCTTGAGCTTTACTCTCTTAAGAGACAGGAGCAGGTGAATTCCTTAAATTGCTTCACTACGTGGTTCAAATTACATAATTCACGACATGCAACTGCAACATTAATACAATATATGCTGTGTTTTGACTTTTGCAGAACTTCAGGGCTGTCCTTAAGCTTTTGAGAGAGGCCTTTTTTAAACATGTGGAGAAGGATAATTTGAGAGCGTGTGTGAAAGCATTTAAGTTCTGTTCCTCCGAGAGCCAAGGAGAATTACAAGACTTTGCACAAAATCAGATTAAGGAACTTGAGGATGATTTGGTTGGCAAGTTAAAGATGGCTATGAAAGATGTTATGGTAGTATTCTTGCAAAGTTTATAATTTTTGTATTTTCTGATTATCTGAGGACTGACTTGCTTCTTGTGCACAGAATGGTGGTGATGAATACCCCCTATTTTTAAATCTGAAAAGGCTGTATGAACTCCAGTTGTCATACGAAGTTCCTCTAGAGAGCTTGTACCAAGACCTTGTACATATTCTTCAGAGTTTCAGGAACATAGACGAAAAGGTCTAAAAGCTAAATGTCTTCATTGCAGAATGCTTTGTTCTTCTATCATGCTTCTGACATCAGTGTTTGGCTATACAGATTGTTTCACTTCTGCTCCTGAACATGTTCCTTCATGTTTCTTGGTGCCTCCACTCCATTCTATCTAGTGAAACTGTTTCAGAGGCATCTTTATTTTCTCTGTTAAAGAAGCGTGATGCCTTGTTGGAAGAACTTGAGTACCACTTATGTAATTCTTTTCAACTTCACAGTGATATTAGGTCTAATAAACTTCTGGCATATCGGGTTAGCACTTTCTTTCCCACGATTTCTGCTCTTAGTTCTGCTTTCTTTGCCCCTTGTTGCTTTGGCCTCTTGAAAGAATTATCGAATAATTTTGTTTGACTTTGCCTGGGTGCATATTTTGGCAGGTTTGTGGCATTCTTGCAGATATGTGGTGTTTGTTCAAAAAGACTAAATTTGCCATGACAAAGCTGAAGATTTTGGGGTATAGTCCAGATAAGTCCATTATCGAGAAGTACTGGAGGATGTGCGAGCAACTGCTTGGTGTTTCAGGTAGCTGACTGTATCTCTTCTGACTAGTACCATTTGTTATATGTTGCTTTCATATTTAGGTCATCTTGTGGTTGAGCTGCGTGATTATTTATGCATTTGCTCAGAATTTTCAGAGAATTTCCACAAAGAGACCTGATTTACTCTGGTGGGATGTGATGTCAGTCCTGCCATTTGTCTTTTCTATTTAGCTATAGGCATTTATTTGGCTTTGCAAATTTATAGATTACTGTTACTGTTTCTATTCTTTATAATGTATAATGTTGTCTTTATTTCTGTTTAATTATTTATTCACTAAAGAGGATGAAGAAGATGAAGAAGAAGAAAACAAAGAATATATTGAGGAGACTAACACAGACACGGTGATGTTTGCTCTGACCAAATTAATAGCTACAGATACAGTTGCTAAGGTAGCTCTACCTATTTCTTACTTTTTAGATATTACTGCAACTTCTTTTATATGTAGTATGGCATTTGTTGTTTATATTTCTTATTCTCTAACCTGGGTGTGTTAGTTCTTGATACATTGTCAATGCTTTAGGAACTGGAGGCTTTTTAAGTATATAAAATGATTTTACTCACTGTGTGTGACTAATATATTTATGGTTTTCTGAGTCCAGGAGCATCTTGCCCCGGAGGTCATCTCTCATCTGGGGAAGTATAGTGCCAGTGTCACTGAGATAATTAAGCATCTACTTACTGCCTTAAAGAAAAAGGGAGACATCTCAAATATTCTTTTAGATGCTTTGAAAAAGGTAAGGTCCCTTATCACCCACTTACTCTTAGTGGTCTTCACCTTGTCATGTTCTTTTGCTGCTCCATTGTCTTCATTTTTCGTTTTCCCTTTATCTGACAATGTGGAAATAAGGCTGATGTAGTAATCTCCAAGCTTTGTGAGTTGTTTTTACTTTTAATTCTTTCTTACCTTTTCAACGTATGGGTTGGTGGATAGAAAGAGAAGTGGTGGGGGTGTACATGATGACTCACTTTGGGTTATACTTTATTTAAGTCTGAAATGAAGCTCTCTGACAGTATAAATGTGGTTTGACTAGGCATACCAAAGGTTTATGGCGGCAATTTCCTCTGGTAATGATGAAGAATCGAGCACGAAATTCCAGGAATGTAAAGATCTTGCTGCCCGACTGTCTGGCTCGTATGTTGGTGTTGCCCGTAACAAGTATAAATCTGAAATTTTAAATATTGTCAGAGGAGGTATCAATTTTGCATTCTCAGAAGCTCCACAGAAACTGTCGTTCCTGGAGGGTGCAATGCTGCATTTTGTATCCAAACTCCCTGCATCCGACATACTTGACATGTAAGAACTTTTACTTCCAATATTTATGCAATTAAAAAAGGCGCACAAGAATCTACTTAGAAGCACTTCTGCTCTCTTCTTCTTTGTTTTCCCCCCTCTTTCTTGCAGTAAGTATATGAATATACCTTGTAATTTGTATTTTATTCTCTTAAGTCAAATTAACTACTGTACCATAAGGAACCGGCTTAGCATATTAGCATCTGAGCATTTTCTGATCATGTCTGTACTGCGTCCATCAACTCTATGTTAAAAGGTGTACCAGATGATATGGGCTTCGAAAATCTTCATAATACATGCTTATGATTTTATATGAAATATGTCTCTTAACAATTCAATTTATGTACCTATATGTATTTTTTGTTTGACTAGTATAAAAGGAGTTGAGAGAAGAACTGAAAACGTGAAGACAGATGAATATCCAAGTGGGTGGCGTCCCTATTACACATTTCTAGACAACCTTCGTGAGAAATATCTGAAAAACGACGCCCCCAAAGGTACGCTGTACTTCAAATTCTGCTCTGAAATGTCCATTTAGGGGGGATTCGAGGAAATGGGGAGATTTGTGGATTTCATGGATCTTAGTTTCTGACATTTTCTGCCTCTTACACGTTGAAATATGTGAAAGAAATAGCAAGGCATATCACACCTCTTTGGATTAAAGCATCATTTCTGATACAAACTTCACGTTCTCTGGTTATGCCATCTCTCTATCGAAACGATCTAATTTAAGGATCTACATTATAATATCCCCAAACCTTGTCGAATTTAAGCTGGAGGTATAATACTATAATTCTATGCTAACTCCAAAACATGACATGCATAAACCTGCAGAAAATGTTAAAGAAGGCACAGGTGTGAGAAGACGCGGTCGTCCACGCAAGCAGCAAAACGTACAAGGGAAAAGGCTTTTCGATGAGCAAAGTTCAAGTGAAGAAGAAGAGGATTCGATCAGTGGGTCTGATCAGGAAGCAAAACACGAAGATGAGGATGACGAACCATTGATACATACACTTAGAGCTTCTTCATCCAAGCTCAGATCCTTAAAGCTTTCCCAGGAAAAGAGAAAGGGACCCACCAAAACAATAGAGGAGTTGGCCACCCCTAAAACTTCAGGTACACATAATATAACCTCATTTTCTTTATGCTGTCATTATACGGCAAACGCTTAATTCTACCTTTTTTCGATATAGGGGCTTCGAGTTAGCGAAAATCGAACCAAAGTTGAGCAATGTCTGGACCTGATGTAAGTTATGAAATGGTTTGTTTGTGTATTTTGTTGTTTGTTCCACTTTTTTCTCATAGCTTCGATAAGATGATTCTATTATAAAATGTCATGTGCTATTTTTTCATGTGATAATTGTGTTTTTTTAGGAAGAACATTTGATAATTGTTAAGGTCATTCATAGTATATAGAGTTTCTACTACACCACTATTCAACAAAAAATATAATTAAATCTTCATTTTCATTTTATAACAATTTTTAGACATGTTTCTCGTTTTGGTCAAAAGAAATTCAACCACTACGATACAGGAGCTCCAAATTTCGAATTTCGTGTGTGTGTTTCCTCCTAACTTCAGAACAAACCTATAACAACGACGTCGTTTTGTCACACCATTGTACGAATCACGGAGACTGCAGACTAGAAGATTGTTTACACGATTCTGAAGTATTGTATCCGTTTCATAGAGACGAGAAGCGTAACTCCGACGTGTACGATCCTTCCTACATAAGCCCTCCTTTAATTTAACATACATTTATAGAGGCTTTCTGTTGATGGATTTACTCAATAAATGATGGTAAGTACACTACACATTATAATAGAGCGCAATAAAACAATGATAAAATTATGTCGTGAAATTCCCAAACGCCCCAACAAGTACTCACAAATGAAATGTTTCGAGTAAAAACTCAAAAAGAGGCTCCAGGGGCATAATAGTCAGATCAAGACTGCCTAACCTACGCCACCCCGGCGCACAGTAGCATCGCGTGCCACTGCGCACACTACGAATCAAAAAATCCATGAAAAGGAAACAAAATTGGAAAAACGAAAATCGCAATTCAAAATATAAGAGAAGAAAAGGGAAAAGATTAGCGCTACGACTACGAGCGTCGCTTCGAATTCGAACCATACTTCTTCTCTCTGCGATTCACCGCTCTTCTCTCTGCTCGAAATAGCATTCTTTGCCAATTTCTCCTTCAAATTTCGAGGTATGTGCATATCTAGGGCTTTTGCGAGGGTTTAAATCTTGTTTTATTTCATTTTTTGGAGTATTTTTCTTTCAAT
This sequence comes from Thymus mandschuricus, assembly GCA_029379335.1. NCBI lineage: Eukaryota > Viridiplantae > Streptophyta > Magnoliopsida > Lamiales > Lamiaceae > Thymus > Thymus mandschuricus. The sequence goes on from CM057071.1 coordinate 1,201,393, forward strand.
TCCTCCAGTTTATGCTCGTGCTCGACCGAAATAAGCCATGGAACTTGCTAGCGACCTTGCTTATTTTGCGTAGAGCAGTCATGCATAGGTTTTTTTAACTGGAGATATGTATGTTGAAAACATGCTGTCGTGATTTCAAATTTCGGAAAATGCAGTTTTAAGTTGAAAGAGTTGTTTATTTGCTTGATTTACCCTAAATTAGAGCTTTTGTGCTTACAGATTCTGAGGAATGAGGGCGTCAAACGAAGCGTCCACCAGCACCGAGGTGGGGAGCAGTTTGTTTAGAAGCCGACCTGAGGTGGTAAGTTTAGTTATGGAACTGGTTCGATCCGTTTGCTTTTTGAAATAGTTATTTAGTGAGCAGTTGTTGGAGTGATAAATTCGAGACCGTATGTTTGTGTATTTTGAAATTTGTATGAAGTGGATGGCCCTCCATATCCTTCTAGGTTGGTTTTAGGATTCCTATGTAGGAGTTATAGTTGATAAATAGATAGCTTGAAATGTTTCCATTGTGGCTAACTAATTTGTTACACTGCACCCATATAGGGTACGTTCTTTTCTTTTAAAATACTTTAGCGAGGGATTTTTCGAAGGCGTTTTGCGCATTTAATCTTTAGGCTTTGAATTGGTTAGGTTATGTTTTCAAAAATCATTAGGTTCCTTAATGACCCTATCCTGTGTTTTTTTTTTGTTAAGGCCCTTGATTTAATTGCTGCGGTTAAGGGACTGCACGAGCTAAGCCCTCAACAGATTGGCAAACTAATCAGAGATTCTGGAAGCAACGTGGTCCGGCACATTGGTGAAGATGGATCATACATACAGGTTATTTGGATGAAATAGATAGTCATGTTGTTATTGCTATTCAAGTATTCATACTGAAATACAGATGTTGGATTTCCATGATTGTTGCAGGTTGACTTGGAAAAGTTCGCAAGGTATCTTCCCCTTCACCTTATTGCAGTGATTATGGCTTGGGAAAGGGACAAATCCACATTCAAGTATTTGTTATGTGGAATTCTCCTCTTGCATTCCATGTGTGATCTTGCCTCTCGGGTGCCCAAAATTGAGCAGGTTATCAGAAATTATTTAGGGACTTACTATTTTTTTTGAATTCGGATTGTACCTATATATGCACTTGTTTCTGCTGGTTGGCGTAAGCTGATAAAACTCAGAAGGATGAGAAGAAAATCTTTGTTATTGGTTGCTTTACTTTGTGGCTTGTATTCTCTGGAACTGATCCTGTTTTCTACAGCATCAAATTAGAATCTCTTCTTATAGTTTTCCTTAGTTTGCTCGTAACCTGTTAACTGTCTCAATACTACTAGATTTCCAGTCAGAGTCAGGAAAAAAAATCTAATTTAAATGAAGTTATATATATATATATTTTTTGACAAGTTTGTTGGATATCATACACCGTTTTGTGCCTAATTCCCCTTGTTTGTAGGTCGTTGCATTTCCTAATAAAATTGCATAAACCAGAGACTTAAGAAGTTCTTAAGTAAACTATTTACTCATTTTTATGGGGTGCAAGATATGAGATACTTCTAGGTAATTTAGTTCTTCTGCTCCGGTGCTCTTTTGTGCCTTTCACCTTTAAAAACTGTGATTTATAGCTCATTTACGTTGCACTGAATGTAGCGTTTTGTTTGATCTATAATCCTGCTGTTGTACAAGGAAATTATTTTCACACCTTCTAAACTTCTGGATTAATGCATAATATTATGTGTTCACATATCACCATAGACGATGTGAAAGTATAACTCATTTTTTTTTCACATATATCTCTTTTTTTTTTCTTTTTTTTTCCCAGATTTTGCTTGATGATGTGAAAGTATCAGAACAGCTAATTGACCTGGTCTTTTATCTGCTAGTTCTTCTGGGTGCATACAGACAGGTCAATTTTCATTGTTTTGAATGTTGTGGATCTTTGTATTTATGTCTGTAGATGTGTACTGACTACTACTTCGTATCCAGGAAATGCACACCATCCCCAATGACATGGTTCTTCTTCATTCAGCCCTGGTTGCTTGCAGTCTAAAATTGTTAACAGTTATTGTTTCTCCACAGTACCAAGAGGTTGCTCAAGTTTTGACTGCATACTACAAGGTAACTTTCCAGGAATTTTTTGGTGATAAGACGTGTGTAAAACTTGTTTTATGTTACTATAACTTTGAATAACTTTGCCTTCTCCACTTCTTGCTTTTACTTAAAATTTATTCTGTGATGCTGTGGCTGAGCAAGTGGAGTTGCTGGCAGGTGGACATATTTATGGAGGCAGCTTTTGCTGCTGTTTGTATAGATGTTAAATTTCTGCAGACCAAACTGTCTGCACAACATGACGATTCCCCAAGTGTTTCTCCTTCTGCCGAAGAGACACTGGATCACCTTTGCCAGCAGTGTGATTCCTCTCTTCAATTTCTACAGTCTCTGTGTCAGCAAAAGGTGTTCCGGGAATGCGTTGTGAAGAACAAGGTCTTTCTAGGATTTTTTTCCTTTCATCTGATTATAGATTTCATTGCCTTAAAGCATGATAATTACTTTATGATGTCAATTGTTGAAAAAACATGTTGGCCCCAGGAAAGTTTTAGCTGGAATTTCTTTGTACATCTGAATCTTAATTTATCTGATTGCTGATTTATCTTATTGATTGGTCTAGAATAGTACTATGATTTAGTATATGTCAAGCACTATCACAAGCTCTTCATATAATATTATTTCATTGGGTAAACTTAATTCTCAAACTTCTTAATATCTCTTTTATCTTTTATCTCTGATTACTTTATATTTTATCTCTGTTCCTCCCTCTGTTTCTTTATTTTCTTCTCACTCACCTGTTATTTAATTCCAGGAGTTGTGTGGCAATGGTGGTGTTCTTGTTCTCATTCAGGCTGTTATGAACTTAAAGACGTCAGGATCTAACAATACTTTGCCGTACATGGCTGCTATCTCTCGGCTAAAATCTAAGGCGTTATCTATTGTGAGTTTAAGTCTAAATAAGATAAGTGGATCTCTTTCAATGTAGTAATGGGCCTAATGGCTGATATCAGATATACTCTGTGATTGTAATTGTGATTGTGCTAGATGTGTTTGTGTGGATAATACTGCATTTCTCTATGTAACTGTGATATATTCTCCTGCAGCTCTTGCACCTTTGTGAAGCGGAGAATGTATCCTACCTAGACGAGGTGGCCAGCAATGCTGCAAGTCAGGATATGGCAAAGTCTGTTGGACTTGAGGTCTTTGTTTCTAGAATTAAAGAAGTTTCCAATTCAATTTGCTGTCGTAACTCTCAGATTTCTTATGCTCAGAATAGAAAAGCATTTTTCCAAGAACCTTTTAGACATGGTGTTATAAGCATACACTAAACTAGCAAGTTTGTTCCCCGAAGCAATGTGAAAATAAAAAATTATGTTGTGAAAACCTTGATAACAGCCATTTTGACCTCTTGTTTCAAATGATTTCCACTTTTCATCCTTTCTATAATCCTTGTATTCTGTATTGCACAGTTGCAATTGGGTCTAAAACAAATGTTGGTTGTATATAGTGCATAGTGAGCATTGCATTATTTTCATTTTTAGAAGATGTGATATGCCTTCTCAATATTTGCATTTGGAGAAGATGGCTAGATCCCTAACTTAGTGGTATCTGGGCATTTCTTTTCTTAGGTTCTTGACTTGCTGAAAAAAATGTTTGGTATAGATCCCAGTGCTTCCTCTGAGGTAATATATCCAAAGGGGCAACTGGAACTTAATGCAATGCGCCTGGCAGATGTCTTCTCAGATGATTCAAATTTTCGATCATTCATCATGATAAACTTTGTAAGCTCTCTGTAGCTCAAAAGATTCAAAACTTTGTAGATTGTTGTTGCTTCATTATTTTGGGTGTGTGTCTGTTTCTTTTGCTGAGCTTTCCTGATATGGATTCTTAGCTTTTCATGATTAAAGGTCATAAGCGTAAAGGAATGATAGGACATCACATTTGCAAATTGAAAGATAAAATATCTTTGCATATTCCAACACACGAATCATGTGCTTGAAGAGGCGTGTGACTTGTGAGAATGCATGTTTTTATACATGATGTAAATTCTATGAAGGGAACGTCGGAATTTACCAACTAATAAGTTATTAACTTGGACTTGACAGTCTCATAGTTACTTATCTTGTCATAAATGGTAGTATGGATTCTGGATATGCCTTTTTTTATTATCTGCATGTTAACTGCAAGCAAGACATGTGAACGAGGATCTAAGTAAAGTTCTAAACTCAATTCAACCAGTTTTTGGTGGTGTATCTTGAGAAATGGAATAATGAGGGCATACTGAACTATATTCATAATTAACTTGCATCTTGATTGTTAAATTACTTTCAATTGTAAATCTTCCAGAATGATATTGTTACTTGTCATAAATGGTAGCATGGATTCCGGTTATGCATTCTTTTATCTGCATGTGAAGAGCAAGCAAGACGTGAACGAGGATCTAGATGAAGTTCTGAACTCAATTTAACTTGTTTTTGTTGGTGTACCTTGAGAAGTGGAATAAATGAGCATACTGAACTATGCACATAATTTACTTGCATCTTGATTGTTAGATTACTTTCAATCGTAAATTATACGGCATGATATTGTTATTTCTTGTATAATTTTCTAATTGAATGACCACCCCAAACAGTCCAAGAAGCATCATAACTTCATTTGACCTTTTGTTATTGCTAAGACATATCTGGATGACGTACATGCTTACATGTCCATTCTAAGTGATGTTTCATGTCCCCAGTCCAGAATGATTGGTAATTGATATGCCATGCCATACATGCGAGTTTTTTTTATTTGCTGCTGCAGCAGGACCAGGATTTTCTTGTTATCTTTTTTCCTGACCTTTTCAATGTTTTCTTATAGAGGGAAGCTTTGGCAGCTATCTTTCTACTTCCTCATGGAGAGTTTTTATCCGACTGGTGCTCGTCTGATCTTCTAGTTTGTGAAGAGGATGCCCCTTTGGAGTATGTATTGGTCACTGCAACTCGATGGTTTCATTGTTCTTTCTTACCAAATTTGTGGGATGTAACTATTGCATGGTTTGAGAAGGTCTTTCCGTGAACATATAAACACGTTAAACTTAGACTGACCCTTTTGCATTTGCAGTGTACCTCGGGCATCTTATGCCCATCAGAGAACGTCTTTGTTGATCAAAGTGATTGCAAACCTTCATTGTTTTGTTCCTGATGTGTGCCAGGGTAAATGACTTTGTGATTTCCTGGTTTAATCAGGCGTGCTGTTCATGGTATCATTAACTAATAATATTTGTTTCAATCCCAGACGAGAAGGATCTGTTTCTCAACAAGTTTATTCAGTTCATACAGAAGGAGTATCAGAAACCATCAGATGGATTCTTCTCTACTTCAGAAGCTGACAAAATTTCCGTAGTTAGCAAAAATCTATGTATGACTACTTCTACCTTTAAATTTGGTAAATCTAGAAATACCTGTATTCATCGTTCTTTTGAATGTAGGTTCACTCTTAAGTCATGCAGAGTCTTTAGTTCCACGATTTTTAAATGAAGATGATGTACAACTGCTGAGGTAATTTAAGCATATGCCTTCCTTATTGCTGAAATCAGGAAACATTTTTTATTCCTCCTAATTTTTCGTGATGTTCTTTTTAGATAATGAAACATTCTGGGACTGGTCATTGATCTGCTTGTTAGTCATACTAGCTTTTTACTGAAATGCTTACTTCACCAACCACATTTGGTCATTATGTTGTAGTGCTTATGTTGTTGTATTGTTTTCAAGGCTATTCTAAGACTAGTAATCTCCTTTGTAGGTTATTTATAAACCAGTTTGAGTCCCGGGTCGTTCCTGCTGCATCTGAAGACCATCCAGTCCATGTAAAACTCTCTGGCTTAAACTACGGATAATTTCCATCCTTTTCCAGTATGTCAAGTGCATCTGTTTTCAGGATATAAATATGAAGAATGATGACCTTGCACATTTTTTCAAATTTTGAATCATTGGCCATTTTTGTCATTCTATCTTTAATAGTACTGCTATAAGCTTTTAGATGACCTAAAGCTATGGTCATATATCTTTGCATATTGAAAATGAAAATTCCTATAAATGGCTCATTGCAAAGACAAGTGAACATTTGTATCTATATCCCTTTTCTTTGTAAGGAATCCTTGTTCCCCTTCTTCGGTGATTGTGATGTTGTCATTGATCTAACTAGATCAAACTTCACCACTGAAGAAATTTAGGAAAATAATCTCGAGAGATCTTTCTTGGCATGATAGTACGCATAAATTATGTGCTGTGATCATGATTTATGACTAGTGCTTCAATTTGCGGATGGAGGTAGTAATCTAGATATTTTTGCAATTTATTAATCTAGAGGGGTACTATCATTGACTGTCAAGATTTCAGATTTAATTTTTGTATTTGACCTGTTAACCATCATGTGATTTGCGGATGACTTTGGAAGCTCTACAAGTTGATAATAATAAACTTTTTATATGTGGAACAGTATATTCAAGCTCCAGCGCAACTTTGAATTATCAACGTTTTAATTTGGCGATGTGCTTGATCCATGATTACACAGATATCCGTATGTCACTGACACATAGTCCTGCTAGATCAAGATTTTACTAAATTTTATTTCAACTACTGCAACTTCTTCCTGAAACTTTCCACCTTTTGTCTTAATTGGTACAGGATCGGAAAAATGCAGGGGTGCGTTCTTCACCCTTACACACCCCAGATCATGGCAATAATGTTGTCAAGATGGAACGGGGTACACTGGACCTTGGTTCCCGAGAAGTGGATCAATTTGATGTCAGCAGAAATGGTGAGGACAAACTTATGGAGCAAGACAGATCCAATGGGCCCTCTACAAATTCGAGGGAGAATGAGAAAGATGCTCGAAATTTTGAAACTAGTGGGTCAGATTCCAGCCCCACACGAGGAAAGACCCCCACTGATCTTGACCATATGAGAGGAAGTAGTTATGACGAAGCTGCTGAAGAGGATAAGGTTGATGCTACACATTCTGAAGAGAAGCAGCAAAGGAAACGAAAGAGAACTATAATGAATGACAAACAGATATCTCTTATCGAATCTGCACTTATAGAAGAACCTGATATGCACCGCAACGCTATCTCACTTCGATCTTGGGCTGATAAACTGAGTACCCATGTGAGTAAATAGTTGTAGTTCCTATCTTAGTGAACCTCGTAATGTGATTTATATCGCCGTATCTGTGTTTTATTCATTATGAAGTTCAATTTCCTTTTCTATATCTATTTCAGGGGGCTGAGGTTACTACATCCAGGCTAAAAAACTGGTAGGGCCCCTCATATTTTGTTCTGTGAGTTTTCATGTTCATAGGCTCATAGCATATGATTTCGTTTACATGTTTACCCGTTTTTTACTTGCCAGAATTGGTTCTGATATGTAGATTGTGTGCGTAAGTTGAAGAAGTGTGGTATATAGGAAAGTTATATTAAAATGATGGCTATTTCTTCTCTATGTTCAATACTCAGGCTTAATAACCGTAAAGCTAAGCTAGCACGTGCAGCCAAAGATGTCAGCCTCGAGAGGTTAGGGAGCTTAGGGAGCTCCAGGCACCTCGACTCACCCCGGAGCTCCATGGACGATGCTCGCGTCTCATTGGCTGCAAGAGGCAGCACCGAAAATGAAGTCACAAACATTGAAGTAACAGCCGGTGTTGATGAAGACAACATGGGGACTTCACGGAGGAATAATCCAACACGAAACCTCTCCTTTAAATTAGGGCAATACGTAATGCTCATAGACCAGGGAGGAAACGAGGTTGGAAAAGGTTCAGTGGTTCAAGTTAATGGAAACTGGTGGGGGAACAACTTGGACCAAACCGGGGCATGTGTAGTCGACATCAAGGAGCTTTCAGTCGACAGATTTTCCAACGTTCTACATCCATTGGAGTTATGCAACACATTCGATCACGCTGAGAAAAGATTCGGTGTCGTGCGAGTTTTGTGGGATTCGGACAAACTCTATCCCTACTTTGAGCCAGGTGAGTACGTTTCCCTCGTAGGAGATAGAGGGCAGGTAATCGGAAGGGGGACAGTGCTCCAATCTGGTGGACATTGGCACGGGGAGGAACTGGGACAGTCTGGGATTTGTCTTGTTGACATTAAGGAACTGTTAATCGACAGATTTGCCGATCTTCCCCATCCTATCGAAGCAACAGGTAACTCGTTTTATCAAGCTGAGAAAAGGGGTGGTGGTTTGATGAGAGTTTTGTGGGATTTGGACAAACTTTCGAGGGTGCTACCTCGGTGAAACCTGGGACTGATGTTAGTGTTGTTTAAATCTAGTGGGTTACAATTTGCAGCTAAGGAAGCAAATTGTTTCGGGTAAACTGCAATTTGTTCATTTGTGTATTATCTAGTTTTTCTGCTCAAATGAACTTTTAATCTCAATTTAGATTTGTGTTTACAGTAAAAATATGCACTATCGACATTTGTACAATTGGTATCATTTCTTTGTAGAATTCGGATAGTGCATACTTTCAAGGCGATAAACATGTATTTAAAATAAAACATCAATTACAAAAAATAAATAATAATTACAGAAAAAGAAATAAGGCACTACTTATTGCTCTCTTTCTTTTATATAGTAAAAGTTGCTCAATATTGAAGAAACAATTAAAAAAAAGAATATACGTATCGGGCCGAAAAATAAAATGCTAATGGGAAAAAATAAATAGAAATCGAAATTCCTAAATGGGCCAGTTGTTGGGCCGAACTCAGTTCTACTGGACTCATATTTCGCGCCAAGGCCCATACGTTTCTAATGGGCCCGTTGTTGGGCCGAACTCAGTTCTACTGGACTCATATTTTCGCGCCAAGGCCCATATGATTCGAAATGGCCCCGTTGTTGGGCCGAACTCAGTTCTACTGGACTCATATTTTCGCGCCAAGGCCCATATGATTCGAAATGGGCCTGTTGGGCCGAGATCAGTTCTATTGGACTCATATTTTCGCGCCAAGGCCCATATGTTTCTAAATGGGCCTTTTTTGGGCCGAACTCAGTTTTACTGGACTGATTTTTTCACGCCAAAGCCTATAAGTTACAAAATGGGCCTTTTTTTTCTTAAAAGGCCGTCCTAGTCATATTGGGCCGAACAACTTTGTTTATTAGGCCAGATATTGCCTTCATGGGCTCAACCTTACTTATTGGGTCGATATTAATTTTATGTGTTGGGCTATATTTTTTCCTGGGCTTTGTTGGGCCGATAATATCGTATTGGGCCAGATATTCCTTTTGTGGGCTGAACATGCCTAATTAGACGACAGATTCTGCATACGCCAGTTATATTGGGCCAAGAATAGCGATTATGGGCCACTGGTTGGGGATCATAATTTCTTGATGGGCCGATGCATTTCTTTAATAGGCCTGAAAATCCTCGATTAAACTTTCTGTTGGTACGGTCGTTTTCTGAATGCCCGATAACTGCAACGCCGGAGACAGACTGGTGCTGTGCGCCGGAAAGTGAAGGAAGGCGAGTAATTCACCATGGCTTTCGTCACGACCCCCAATTCGAGCTACCGGTGGGCTGCAACCGTCAATAAATACGTGCAGCGAACAGTTGTCTCCGCCCATCTCCCGGCTATTCCGCCGCCGCCGCCGTGAACATAGAAGTTGGATGAGCTTTTCTTCGATATTACTCTGGATATAACAAACAAAAACGAAAAATCAGTATCAGTATCAGATATTTTTTTCAAAGGATAAAAAATGGAAGCAGTGATTGAACCCCATTTCCATAACCAATTTGATTCGTCAATTCAGATTTCCAGAGAAGTGTAGACCAACAGATGCATACATAGCTATGGAAAACCAATGGGTGATTAATCTACTCGAGCAAGTGGTGAAAACAATCATTTGATCGAGGCAAAAGAGAATAATTCATAAGATAATTCACCATAGTAAGTACGGTAAAACGAACAATCACAATTCATCTAACCTAGTAATAGCAGTTTAAATGGAAAGTGATCAAAAGCAAGGAAATTAAATTGAACTCAATTTCCATAACCAATTGGATCCGTCAATTCAAATTTCCAGAGCAGCGTAGGTGAACAGATACATACATAACTATAGAACACAGTGGGTAATTAATCTACTCGAGCATGGGGTGAATCTAATCATTTCATCGAGGCAAAAGAGAATAATACATACAATAATTCACTAATGGATGCGCTAAAACTCCTGCGAAGCGGTTCCGTTTTCTCCCTTCCCTTTGCCCTCACCGACCTTCTTGGGCAGCAGAACCCGGTGAATGTTGGGCAATACTCCACCATTAGCAATCGTCACACCCCCTAAGAGCATCCCCAGCTCTGCATCATTCCTCACAGCCAATTGAATGTGTCGAGGAACGATTCTAGTCTTCTTATTATCCCTCGCCGCATTTCCAGCAAGCTCCAAAACCTAACAATCGTAAAAGGAAAATCAAAAATCAGGATTAACGAACGAATCGGGGAAACAGAAATGTAACAACATCAAATCCGTCGAAAAATTACGAAATCTAGTCAAATCGGGGAAACTGAAAAGTAACAACATCTAATCCATCGAAAATTTACGAAATCCAGTCAGATTGTCAACAAGCTCACCTCCGCTGCGAGGTATTCAAGGACGGCGGAGAGATAGACCGGAGATCCGGATCCGACGCGCTGAGCGTAACGCCCTTTTTTGAGGAAACGAGCGATCCTGCCGACGGGAAACTGTAGACCGGCCTTCGATGAACGTGAAACCGCCTTCGATTTCACCTTTCCGCGGCCGCCGATGGTCTTCGCCGCCGTGGATTTTTCGCCCATGGCTTCTGAGAAGAGTTTGTTTTGGGGGGAATTTCAGAATTTGAAATTTGAGGATCGAAGATTCGAGAATAATGGAAGTTGAGGCGGTGGGATTTCTTTATATAGGGCTATGCCCCTGTGTTCTGATTGGTCGGTTCCTTAGTCACTCGGATTGCCAGCGTGGAGGCATTGTCTTTCTCTTCACGCTATCTTCCTATTGGTTGGCTCCTCGGATCGCCAGCGTGGCACCTTTGGCTCTTTGCTTTGTTTTTCTATTGCTTGTGAAGAATGCCATTGCCAGCGTGGCGTTAAACGCAATTCCTTGCTTCAATTACTGGGCTCTTAATTTGCATGAAATGGGCCCAGTTTATGAAGCCTTGAATCACATTTTGGGCCCATATTATTTCAAAAAAAAAAAATCACTCATTTCGACTTCACTTGTTAGTAGTCTCATTTGTCATTTCGTCTGTCACTCATTAGTTTAATTTCTTAAAATCACAAAGAATAAGCTGTCACTGTTAACTCCCTTTCCTCGTAATTGATTACAATATGCTGCTTCCTCTGTTTATGTGACCAGATCAGATTAGACTAATAACAAATGACGGGGGAGTACTAATGTGTAAACTTTGCATTTCCCTTATCTCTCACTGTAAAATTAAACCTAACATCTCGTGATGAAAATAACATGATTGTCGAAGTGGTACGTCGGATATAACATGCAAATATCTACATCAATACTAATAGCTAAACTTGAGGGTAAAGTAACTCTAAATTCATTGTATGTACTGCATGAATCCCCACACCAAGATAATATATTTATAAGTAAGAAAAAAAAATACTTACAAAAATAACACCAAAAAAGTTAAATTACGAAAAAGGATAATAAAATTAATAGTGGAAGCAACGTGGGTGTGTGTGATTAAGGATAAAATCGTCAGAAGATTAATTAAGGAGTTTTAAAAAAACATAAACCAACAATAAAAACACAAGTAAAAACACAAAAAAAAGGGTACAGTCACGCGTAATTAGTAGTCCTAATTAATTAATAATACTTATTGATTAATTAATTTCTGACTAAAATTTGTCTTGAATAATAAGAATTGGAATTATCCCAATTGTTGTTTCCTTTTTTTAAATATTTTATTACTAGTATTATTTATACCACATTAGACATTACAACAAAAAATCCACACCAAACTATGGACTAAAAAAAATCCATAGTTTGAGTATTGTTCATGTACTTGGACAAAGTTCTTGTCTTCACACACTAACACACAGTACCCCACTTTTTGGACTTTTATATTTATTATTTAATTCGATACATACGTAATGATGACATCATTTAATTAGTTAAAATTTACTAATACCCATTCAAAAAATATTTATATTTTCCCTTGAGCAATGTATCGTTTCGAAAGAAACGGGGGGAGTATATTGCAGAAATTAAAGGAAAGTGGTAAATTTACCATACACATCCACAATGTCATTCTATATACTGTCTCCGTACCACTTTACTTATTACGTTTCTTGTTCACGAGATTTTATGTGCTAATACATTGAGTTCACTATTTTCATTTGAAGAAACATGACTACTGAATTTATACGATCCAAAATTCCATATAAGACTAGTGAAATTGGACGGACAGAGTATCTATACAAAAAAAATCACAAATTTTAAATGATTATAGGGGCAATACTTTTTTACATAGAATTCGAAATACGACACTAAATTAGAGACGAAATTTTTGATAACTCGAGACACTTAACCATACAGGGAGTATGGTGTGGTGTAAAAATGAAGATATGGCAAGAATAAAATGAAGCTTTATTTGGCAGTAGGTGGAATTGATATTGACCTCAATTTCTCACTACAAGCCAAAACCCTCTTCCCAGTTGTTGACCTAACTTACTAAAGGCCAAAATTCCTTGTGCGTCCCACTCCCCTCTCATTTATTACTACAATTACTCGGTCTGTCCGATTATTTTGTCGATTTTGTAGTGGATGCTTAAATGAGACGGAAGGGGTACTAAATAAAATTATGGAAATATTTAGTTTTAATCTTCATCATACAAGTAATAAAAAATTTTAGTAGGCATAAATGAAATGATGACTGTGAACGAATGAGAAGGCGACACGTGTCATGAGAAGAGAGAGAAAGTGGCTAAAGGGCAAGGGGGAAGTGGAGCTATCACGGCAAAGTGTTTGGTGCTTGTGTGTGTGTGGCACATGCTTGGCCACCCCCATATACGACAACCTCTCTCTCTACATAATTCCGACCACTTTCCTTAATTTCCCTCAATTATTATTCTACTAATTTCATTTCTGATACTAGTATTTACTAATTCCGTCCCAATTTACTCGTAAGAACCCGCAACCGTTAAATTCAGTAAGCGTTAACGTCTTCTCGTAACGATCTATTTCGACAACCTTCGCTGGTGTTTATGTCCCTGATAGTGTGAAACCATAGAAAGGTTCAAGATTAGCATACCGTCAAAGGGTTGCCAATCTAAACCCAACACTTGTCTTCTACTAATAAAAAATAAGTGGACAATTTAATGTTGTTGTTAGGTGTGTTAACTGTTATAATGGGGTTGGTTCAAACATTGAATTTGAATGCATTTTGGGAAATTATTTTTAATTAATTTAGAAAAAATAGCAGAGGTGGAAAACATAGTTGCGTGGACTTGGAGGGCATTATCCCAAAAGACAGCACGTCTAAAGGAATAGAATCTTAGGATTACTAAATTCAACCATCCCCCCTTTTTTTCCTATTATTATTACATCTGCTCCCTCCGTCCTACTGAGAAAGAAACATTTTGTTTCGACATGTTATTTATAACGAGAGTGATGATAATATGTTAAAGTGATAGTATTGGGTTAAAGTGACGTGTCTGAATTTTACCGAGTTAAAATTTTCTATTTTGGGAAATGTTCGTATATCAGTGGGATGTCTCTAAAATAAAAATGTCTCCTTATAAGTGGGACGGAGAGAGTATTTATTTTTATTTATTTTTATTTTTTATGAGTACAAATTGATGCCCACTGAGACTTGACTTTAGACAAAGAATAATTTTTTAGTACTTATTTACTTTATTTGTATTAATTATTGCCGTGGATTAAGTATTAAATCGTCCGTTTACACTGAATCTATATTAGGGTTGTTTTAGTCAAGCCAAATAGTTAATTTATTTCTCCAATTTCAAATCTTGCGTTAGAATATTGCATGAGAGACAATGTTTCGAGTTAAGACCTAATTGGGCCCGTGACATGATAAGTATGTGGCGATTCAGCCCACGACTGATTTAACAGTGACACGTCTATAATTTTATCATGTCGACTAACTTTCTTAGAATTATATGAATGCAACCTCATTAATATAAACAAGAGGTGAAAATGTTAAAATCGGAGAGTACGTACAAGTGAATGAAAAACTAAGGGCCCGTTTGGTATCCATATACGTATATCAGATATCGGTATCAAAATGTCTCATATCTATACCATGTGTTTGGCAAATCAGTATATGGATATCAAATTGATATCTTTGATATACTGATATCCTCTCTTTTAACTCTTTTCATATACTGATTTTTATAGAGGTATCACTCATATCTCCATTTCACTTCTACTACTACTACTACTACTAATAATAATAATAATAATAATAATAATAATAATAATAATAATAATAATAATAATAATAATAATAAATCGTTATAATAGTAATAATAATTAATAAAAAAATATTATTATTATTATTATTATTATTATTATTATTATTATTATTATTATTATTATTATTATTATTATTATTATTATTATTATTATTATCATCATCTCACATTCTGAACAATCTGCACCAAACGCATATATCAGATATCAATTTCATACCCATATCTCATATCTGATATCCATACCCTTATCTGATATCTGATATACTGGTATATGGATACCAAACGAGCCCTAAATGTGTAATGATAGAAATTAGTTACTCCCTCCGGTCTTTTACAGTTGAGTCGAAACTTTTCGACACGGGAATTAAGAAGAGTTGTTTAGTACTTTAAGTATGTTTGGTAATTGAGAAGAGAATGAGATTATGTTTATAATTACTAAGTACTTTATTTTATTTTAATTAATATAAAAAATGTTTTTTATTAATTAATATTTTTTTTTGTTTTTCAGTTTATTTTAAATTAATTTAAAATTTTCTGGATATTTTTTTATAAAATTATTGTTGATGTTTAAAATTAAAATAAAAAACTTTTCTGGATTTTTTTTTTATAAAATTATTGTTGATGTTTAAAATTAAAATAAAAAACTTTTATGGATTTTTTTTTATAAAATTAAAACTTTTCTGGATTTATTTTAAATTAATTTAAAATTTTCTGGAATTTTTTTTATATAAAATTATTGTTGATGTTTAAAATTAAAATAAAAACTTTTATGAATTTTTTTTATTTATAAAATTAAAACTTTTCTGGATTTATTTTAAATTAATTTAAAATTATTTCGAGAGAGACGGCAATGGCAATAATGGAGAAATTGAGAAATTGGGGCATAATTAGTATGTTAATTAAGTAAAATAAGGGGTATAATTAGTTGTGTGTTTAATACTTAATTTTTACTCAAAAAGGAAACGACTCAACTTCGAGAGACCGGCCAAATCGGGAAAGTGACTCAACTGTAAAAGACCGGAGGGAGTAAGAGAATTTACTTATATAATAAAAGAAAAGGGGGAAATGAATGAAAGAAATAGAAGGGGCTAGGTAGGGTAGAAGGAAGTAGGGGTAGAATCGATGCAAAAATGGATGCATAGAAATCCACTTTGGGCAAAAGAGAGAAGCATTGAGAAGAAAGTGATACATTTACTTTTTGCACATATTGTAACCAACAAAAGGAAATTTTTTTTGCTTCTTCAACACAAAAAAATGAAATAAAGGAGCCATCAATCGTCCAGATTTCTTACCTTCTATGTTTCATTTTCCCCTACCAAACGCATCACAATTATAAATGCTCCAACTCATTTGGAAACTAGCCCAGTATTTGTCTCGTGTATACGCGTATATTAGCATGGTCTCGTTGATAATGAGTTTACTGAACAACGGATCGTACTCAAATCAATGTTACAAATCTATTTGTATTTTTCGTACATGTTTCCATACGATACATTCTTCTTCAATCGGCATGGTTAGATAGTACAAGAGGGTAATGAAATATTCAGATTCACACACAATCATGTTTTGATATTTAGAATATGATGTAAACATGCTTATTCATGTATACGTAACTGTCATAAGCGCTTGTTTGGTATAAAATATTGGAAATGAGATGATAAGTAGGCCCATTAATACGGACGTTGGATAATAATTTGAGGTTCACTTAAATATTCTTATAGCAAAATAGTCCTTTTAATAACGGGTCTTGTCTTTCTATATGACACCATGCTTTTTATGCGTTGATACGAAAAAAATATATGAGCTCATGTCTTACAATATAATAATGTATTATTAGCTATATGTTGCAAACATATTTACATAGGTACTACCTTCATCTCATATAAGTAGTCCCATTTGCCATTTTGGTCCGTCTTATCTATTAGTCCCATTTCCGAAAATGGTAAAGAATACTTGGCTAAAATTAACTCTCTCTTTTCAGAATCAATTACAACCACACATTTCCTCCTTTATTGGCTCTTGTGCCCATTCCAAATGGGACTACTTATATGAGATGAAGGAAGTATAACTTATCAATCATATATTAAAATCAATAATACAAATATGTTCTTATTTTCTGTTTCAGGTTACATGTGTACATGATTCAATATCTTAGATTTTTATTTTATTATATTTTTTTTTGAGTTAGAAATGATATATTAAAAGGGGAAATCTATAAAGTGCAAAAGGGGACAAATTTGGATTTATACATTAAATTGAAAAGTCCCCATTTCCATTTTCTCGCGTGATCTCTTCTCTTCTCTTCATACCAAAATTTTATTCCTTTCTCAACCCATCCTATCCTTCATTCATCGAAATAGTACTTCCTCCGTTTTTCTTCTTTTAACACCTTTCTTATGGTCTCAATATTAAAAAAATTCAAGATTATAACGTAAACGTAGAGATAAATGGAATTTTAATGGTATAAAGGTGAAAATAAGTAAAATATAAGTAAATAAATGAATTATTACAGTGCGATGTTGGACTTAAAACATAAGTGAGCCAAATAAAAATAAACGTCCGTAAGGAAACGTGACTAAATGGCAATAAACGGGGGAGTATTTCTTTCCATCAAATTATACTTAATTCGCAGTCGCCCCCCTCAAAATTCGAAAATTCCCACCAACCCCAAAAGCCACCATGAAAAGTGGGGGCCCAACTGGAATAAGCCCTGAATGAAGGGGCACAAGTGCAAATAACCCATAATTCACTCCATCAAGGATTGGGGGACGGGACCGTAGCCAAAAATCTTGTCCTTCCCTGCAAAATGTAGATATTTGCAGCCACGTTTCGAGCTGCGAGGGGCCCGGGCCCTTCCCTCCCCTCGTGGACCCCACTACCGTATACTAGCATAATCCCCGAAAAATACGAAAGGCGGGCCCCACCCCCTCCCCCGCTGGGGACCCGCTCGTGACCAGCACGTGTCAGTTCAAAATTTTCCCCTTTTTCCTTTTATTTATTTTTATATAATTTTATAATCCGCTCGAAAGAACGACAAAATTCAAAGCACCAAATATTTGAATAAAAATAAAATGAAAATGAAAATTAGAGGGGCGAAAATAAAGGCGGTGGGCCCCGGGGGGGGGGGTCTGACAAAAAACATGCCGTCACGCGTTAGGCGCTAGGCGACAAAAGGCGTGGTCGAAGGACGTGGTTCCCGGCGGGAGGGAGGGGTAGAATGGTCAGTCGATGACGAGGAGCCCCGCCCTTGCGCCACGTGGAAGGCCGATTGGCGTCGGCCGCACGCAGGAGAGGAGAGGGGGAGAGAGAGTAATTGGGGCAGAGCAGAGCCCACTTGGCTAATTCCAAAACCATCCTTTTCTTTTACTGTTTGGATTTATTCTGTGAATTTTCCACATGCTTAACCGACTTCAATTTAATGTGTTTGCTTCTAAATTTGGGCTACTACCCCTCTCACCTCAATGCATAGCTTTACTTGGATTTCTTTAACTGAGTACGAGCCCACTTAATATTACGATGCTTCGTATTATATGTTCGGAAAAAAAATTGTTTTTTTTCGATATAAAATTTTAATAAACAGTAGACATTAAGGGTGGATTTTAATGTAATCAAAGGACGATTAAGTAAAAAGTGATCTAGTAAAAAGAATCCAAGAGACTCAGACGAGCTGTAGAGAGCCCGTAGTACTCAGACGGGCAACGACAATAATGTCCTAAAGTCTTTTATATCTTACGCTGTTTTTAATGGAAAAAACAATCAAAATTCGTAGACACATTCTATGTTTTTCACATAATTATTTATTCGCGATCAATTCAAAGTACATGTAAATCGAAAAGAAGTAGTATTAAAAAAAACGATTAACGTAAAATTTAAATATCGTAAAACATGAGGTATCAAACTTTGATCTTCAATCCCATATAAAGTAGTATTACTACTTCCTCTCATTTCACTTGACTTCCTTTTTATTATTTTACTTTGAACAATGCACTTAAAATCTTGTGTCGAAATCAAATAAGTCAATTGAAACGAGACGGATGGTGAAAGGTGTATAGTTTTATGTAAAATCAAAAGTAGTATTTGTACACCCTGCGTCTTTGGATAAGTGTCCCGAGCCGCCAATTTGAAAAAACCAAGGAGAATGCTAAAATTACATTTATGCCCTTAAAATCCTTGATTATTTATTTATTTATTTTTGTCTTTCTCCCACTTTTAGATTTTCAAGAGAAGGGTATTTATGGTACTTTTGTGTAATTTTTGCTTAGAAAAATGTGATAGAACACTTATTTAAGGACAAAATTTTTGACTGCTCGGGACACTTATTTAAAGACGGAGAGTGTACATAATTAGTACAAGTAGAGGCAATCTATTGCATGGTGGGAAACTATTTGCCTTCGAAATTGATACTCCCAAAATACCCTATTCTATTGACTTGTCTTTTCTCGTGGATTGGCTAAGAAAACAAGAAATTTAAATGGGGAAAAATAACATACGAAAAAAACAAACAAAATTCTTGCAACAAGTAACCCACAACCAAACAAAACTGATAAATGTAGTTGTCGTAATAACTGCACCAATACAATGGACTTAGCAAAAGTAGGTTTGGCGTTAGTGTTTCCTTCCTCCAAATCTACCTTTTGCTTCACACAAAAACGACTTTAATCATGGTTTCACATTAATTATATGATTATTTTGATTAAAGTACAACGACTCTCCATCTTTTATTGATTTATGGCACGTCAATAGAACCTAACCTCACCTAGTCGAGGGGTTAACATGTGATCTGCAACATGCAACAGGTTACGTATTTACATTCCCATAACAATCCTACGTCTTACATGATTTATCGAGTGTCAAGATTTGACTAGTTTAAATGAATAATCTTGCCAATAAAATCTAATATTGTGCGTTGCTAAAGTGGAAGGGATTAAGTTTCGATCTCGAGTTCGAGTCTTGCGTGGTGCGACATTTAAAATTTATGCTAATTGTTTAAAAAAAAATTGACTCAATATTCTTATATTAATCGAACATTTTAAATTAAAAGATGACTAGTTATAAGAGGAATATAATTTGAATATAATTGAGAGAAATTGTACCCAATTCAAATAATAGTTGAAGTACAAGGATCTAATCCCCCCTAAAAAAAATCTTAAAAAGTATAGTAATATTCATATAAAATGCAAATAGTTTTTGGAAAACAAAATTATATACTCCCTCCGCCCTTTCCTAGTTGAGTCACTTTCCCGATTGAGCCGGTCTCTCCTAGATGAGTCGTTTCCTTTTTGGGTAAAAATTAAGTATTAAACACACAACTAATTGTACCCCTTATTTTACTTAATTAACATACTAATTACGCCCCAATTTCTCAATTTCTCCATTATCGCCATTGCCGTCTCTCTCGAAATAATTTTAAATTAATTTAAAATAAATCCAGAAAAGTTTTAATTTTATAAAAAAAAAATCCAGAAAAGTTTTTTATTTTAATTATTAAACATCAACAATAATTTTATAAAAAAAAAATCCAGAAAATTTTAAATTAATTTAAAATAAATCCAGAAAAGTTTTAATTTTATAAAAAAAAAATCCAGAAAAGTTTTTTATTTTAATTTTAAACATCAACAATAATTTTATTAAAAAAAAAATCCAGAAAATTTTAAATTAATTAAAAAAAAATCCAGAAAAGTTTTAATTTTATAAAAAATAAATCCAGAAAAGTTTTTTATTTTAATTTTAAACATCAACAATAATTTTATAAAAAAAATCCAGAAATTTTAAATTAATTTAAAATAAACTGAAAAACAAAAAAATATTAATTAATAAAAAACATTTTTATATTAATTAAAATGAAATACAGTGCTTAGTAATTATAAACATAATCCCATTCTTTTCTCAATTATCAAACATACTTAAAGTACTAAACAACTCTTCTTAATTCCCGTGTCGAAAAGTTTCGACTCAATTAGGAAAGACCGGATGGAGTAATTATGAGTATTATTATTATTTTTTGGAGCAAAAAAAGAAAAGAAATGATGAGCATAATTGGGAGTAGTATTTAAAAAGGGGAGGGGGCCCCACCCTCTACAGTTTATTTCGGCCGCCCCAATTTGTCGTCTCTCTCGTTCTTTTGCCTTTGACTCTCTCTCTCTCTCTCTCTCTCTCTCTCATCTATTATAGTAATTTCACACGCTACCTCCATTTTCTCCTCGCTTCTTCTTTATCTGCCATTTTTCATTTCTTTAATTCGCCAATGTTAGTTTATATATCAATCCTCACCACCTCTCTCTCTCTCTCTCTCTCTCCTCGTTGTTATGTTTCCTGCTCTGGATCTTTCTTAGGTGGGAGAGCTGAATCCGTTTCTGCTTAATTCTCTGCGTGTGTTTTCAGAAACAACTATCTACTTCCATTCCTTGTTGTTCGGAGATAACTCAACCTCAACCGCTAGCTCTAGAGAGAGAGAGAAGTCTCTGAATAGAGAGAGAAAGGATCGGCCGCGCGCAAACTGAGCTGCTGTGCGCCAAGAAATTACAGTAGTCACCGGAAAAAAATTACTTTGATTTTTTTTTACGTTCTCGAGGAGATCGCCGTCGATTGAAGTTTCGAAAAGAGTCTCTAATGGCGGGGAGTAATGAAGTAAATGCTAATGAATCGAAGGTAATTTCACTCGAATTAGGGTTTGAGCTTCTCGCTTTAGGAAATTTTGATTCTTTTTTGGGGGGAAAGGGGCTCTGATTTTTCTCGAAAAGACTGGATTTTTTTTTACCCTTGATTTTGTGGGTTTTGGCTGCGCCCTCTCTCCCTCTCTCTCTCTCTCTCTCCCTCCTCTCTCTCTCTCTCTGTGAATTTTTTCTCTCAGTTGCTTATTTGTACCGATTTAGCTGCCCCCATAACCCGATTTCATGCTGAGTGTTGGGTTTTTTTGGGGGGTTTCTTCACTTTCTCAATTCCTTTCTTTTTTTAGAAATCGAATTCGATTTTTATTTTTTTTCAAGAAAAACAAATAAAAGGTTCTACCTTTTACTGAATCGATCGATGATTCCGATTACTAGCTAGCATTTGATTAATTTCAGTTGAAATTCGAGGAAATTGATTGATGTTTGAATTTCCACGCTGCAGAGGGTTGTACCTTTGAATACATGGATCTTGATCTCGAATTTCAAGCTGGCGTACAACATGCTCCGGCGACCGGACGGCACCTTCAACCGCGACCTCAACGAGTTCCTCGACCGTAAAGTCCCGGCCAACGCCGTCCCCGTCGACGGCGTCTACTCCTTCGACGTCGTCGACCGCGCCACCAGCCTCCTCAACCGTGTTTACCTCGCCGCCGGCGAGGGCGACGCCGCTTGGGGCTATTCCGAGCTGGAGAAGCCGCTGAGCGAGACGGCGGTGGTGCCGGTGATCGTCTTCTTCCACGGCGGCAGCTTCGTCCACTCCTCCGCCAACAGCGCCATCTATGACACCTTCTGCCGCCGCCTCGTCCGCACCTGCGGCGCCGCTGTCGTCTCCGTCAACTACCGGCGATCGCCGGAGCACCGCTACCCCTGCGCCTACGACGACGGCTGGACGGCCCTCAAGTGGGTCCACACCCGTCCCTGGCTCCGAAGCGGACCCGATAACAAAGTCCACGTCTACCTCGCCGGTGACAGCTCCGGCGGCAACATCGCCCACCACGTCGCCGTCCGCGCGGCGGAGGAGGGCGTCGAGGTCCTCGGGAACATCCTCCTCCACCCGCTCTTCGGGGGCGAGGAGCGGACGGAGTCGGAGAAGCGATTAGACGGGAAATACTTCGTCCGGATCCAAGACCGCGACTGGTACTGGCGCGCCTACCTCCCGGAAGGCGAGGATCGCGATCACCCGGCCTGCAACGTCTTCGGCCGACGCAGCCGGAGCATCGGAGCCTTAAATTTCCCGAAAAGCCTCGTCGTCGTAGCCGGCCTCGACCTCCTCCAAGACTGGCAGCTCGGGTACGTCGACGGATTGCAGCGATTCGGGCATCGTGTGAAGCTCGTCTACCTCGAGGAGGCGACGATCGGATTCTACTTCCTCCCCAACAACAGCCATTTCCATAGCTTGATGGAGGAGATGAAGAGCTTCCTCCACTCCTAACTGTTAATATTGTTTGATTATAGTAGAGTATTAATTAGTAATTAATTAATTAATCACTCCCTCTTTTTGTGGATAAACATCGGCCGGGAGGTTTCCCGGCACTAGGGTTGCCGGAATCCGACGGCTGCCGCGGCGGCGAAGGCTGTTATTGAAAGCTAATTCAACACGTGGGTTTTTAGGGAAAAAAATCCATTGTGTTATGATTTGTACTATATACTTGTTGCGTAGAAATATACTACTACTTTTAATTTTTTTAATTTTTTTTCTGAGTAACATTATTTGTAAAGTATTAAGCTTAATTTGTTGCTGTATTTTAGTAAATACCACTTTTGAGCGTAATTAAATCTAATTTCTCTAAATGGGAAATGGGCATGGACCCCTGATCTTGCCCTAAAAATAGAACATCTTATGTTTGTTTCGTTATTTCATACAGACATACTTGTAGTCGTAGCGTATCATTTAAAACGAGACGAAGGAGCAGGAGCGATGAAAAGAGTGGAAACAAAGGCTTTGTTTGTATGTGGGAATGGGAGGAATGCTACAAAATTCACAACAGCACTTTAAATTAGTGGTGGACCAATAGAAAAAAATGCAACCAACCCCGTCCACCAAAAGGGAAAATCAACATCACAATCTTGATTTTTTTTTTTTTTATGCCAAAAACAAAATACTCGCTTCGTCCCCTAATAAGTGTCTTGAGTCGTCAAAATTTTTGTCCTATAATAAATGTCCTATTACATATTTCAATGTAAAAATTTAGCTAAACTATCAATTTTACCCGTACTATCATTACATTTTTTTTTTACTTTTTCAATTTTCTATGTAATGATTAAGGGCTAATATGGTAAAATTATACACTTTCTTGGTTATTGCGTTTTGACGGCTCAGGACACTTATTAGGGGACGGAGGGAGCATGAAACATGAAATTAATAGAAATGAAAATTTGATTGGACATTAGTCCAAATTTTGGGATCTCACAATCATCAAACCTCTGATTTGATTAATTCTTGGCAGCCACCCTTTGATGGTTTCTTCTAGATGTGTACATATCATCTCATGGCCTCCAAACCATGTTCATAATTATGTTTTCGATTCCGTTTTACTCTTCTCGTCTGTTCAAATCGTTCTCGTTTCTCTACTTAAAAAGCTTACCATACATTGATCTGGCATCAAAATTTTACGATCAAACATGTATAAGATCTTCGAAGTCGATATTCCTTGAAAGTAATGGTCTAAATTGCAACACATGGTATAAAAAAATTAGGACCACAATGAAAAAATCCCCAAAAAAGGTTTAGAAAAATAATTAAGAGTTGTTGGGATTGCTTTTTTGGAGAGTAATGCTAATTATTTAAAGGCACTAAATGGTGAAAGAAAACAGCTAATGTTGGAAAGTGACACAAAATGATAAAAACAACTCCTGTTTCACGTTTGACTTTTTCTGGGATTTATGTCTTTAATTTAATTTTTTTCAACAAATACTCCCTCCGTCCTTAAATAAGTGTCCAGAGGCGCCAAAATTTTTGTCCCATAATAAGTGTCCTATCACATATTTCAATGTAAGCTAAACTACCAATTTTACCCCTATTATCATTACACTTTTTTCACTTTTTCAATTTTCAATGTAATGATTAGGGGTTAATATGGTAAATTTATACAATTCCTTGGTTATTGCACTTTGGCGGCTCGAGACACTTATTTAAGGACGGAGGGAGTAATAATTATCGACTTTGGTTTATCTGTTTAATTGTTTAATGTTTTTTTTTTTTTTTTTTTTTTTGTGTGTTGTGTCTTATTATGATTTGTCTTTTTCCATGTGATTAGCTGTTTTATTTTTTTAATTTTACTTTGTTTGTCGTTTTGCTAGGACAAGGTGAAGTCATTGTCATTAATATGGTTTTTTTTTTTTTTTTTTTTTTTTTTTTTTTCTGTTTAAGACAATATTAATTATTTAATTTTTGTTTTGTCGGCATTCATATTTTTTTGTCGCTGTTTTCTCGTGGAGAATTCGCGGCGGCCTGCTTGCTCTGTTCATACCAGAGTTTTAAGAATCGAATCGAACCGTCGGAAGATTCCGATTGAACCATGAACTGTTCATATTTCGGTTTGTGGTTTTTTCCGGTCATTTTCGGTTTTGCACGATTGAATCACGGTTTAACCCAAGAAATCATGAACCGAAAGCTTAGCCGGTTCAATCTGCGATTCGATTTTTAAAACATTGGTTCATACTACACTTGGTTCAACATATATCCTTCTTCCGTCGTTATATTTCGCTTCGACACAAAATTTTAAGTGTTAGTGTGATAAGTAAAATTTAAGTGAAATGTAATTTGAAGTAAAAGATTTCTTTTCGATTTAGAAAACAAAATTATTGTTGTGATACAACCCAAAATAGTATATTAATCTGCTGAAAAGTGAGACGGAGTGAGATTTTTTTAAAATAAAAATAAAAAATATTTATGTTGATGACATTAGTAAAAAATTTCATTCGTTTAATGATTGCTTATTTGTAATCATTTTATGGCAATTAAGTAAAATAATACTATGTTGACTAGCCAACAAATTGCTTTAATAATGAAGTGAAAATTACTGTAGCTGAAATTGTATAATCCCTACTTTGGAAGGCTAATGTAACTCAACACGTAACACATAAAGTAACACAGTTGAGAACACAAGTTGGTAACCCAGTTCGGTGATAATCACACCTACGTCTGGGGGAAGCTATTCCAAGAAACAATTCACTATGATGAGTATAAGGGATACAAGACTCGTGAACGTCAGCAACACCGAGCGTTCTCTCCTCACCCGACTCTACTCCTCACCAATGAATCCTCACGGTAAACTCACTCTAGTCTACCCGAACACTTTTCACAGATTGAAAAGATTAAAACCCGATCTTGAACAAGGAATTGTTCAAGAAATTACAATCACTCACCAAAGAACAAACTACCCCAATTGATGAATGAAAAGAAAAATCAACTCTCAAAAATCACATGAAGAAAAACGAGCTCTCAATAATGTAGATCAAAAACGCGCAGCGGCTCCAGAGCAATCTTCGAGCTTATATACATCCGCATAACCCTAGGAGATAAATAAGGCATATCTTAAAAGGTATCCTTAATAGGGTAAATATGATCTTCATGCAAATCTTCTAATTAATGCGGGAATATAATACAATCTTGATCCACAAGGAATTCCACTCCACCGAGAATTCCTACGCATACATAAATTATGCCATACAAAGATACTCCATGCAATCCATGCAGCAACAGTAGCCACACAGACAAATTATACTACGTGTCATTAACGTATTAGTCGACTGTTCAAAGTGAATTGTTTCCATAGCTTTAACTAAGAGTCCTTAAGACATTAGTCGTATATATAATTGTTGTTTTTTTCTTTGACCGGGAAAAGGAATTTTATTGCTCGACTTGGTACGAGAGGTACCAAGAGAAACTCTCATTACATTACATTCCAAGCACGATTTAAGGTGCACGACGCCCAGCGCGAGAAATTAATATTTGGATCCGCGTCACCTCTAACAATACACCAACTCCAAAATCTACATTTATGTGACTTAAATTCTCTCAATAATTGAGGTGTAATGAATAGTGATTTGTTTTAGCATGCAAATAATCTAAGCTGTAAAAGGAGTTTTAGTATAAGCAAATAAGCAATTACTCAAAATTGATATTTTTCCCTATCTTTGAGTAAGAGGGGTTTAAATTTGTATGTTTGTGTACATTTGTGAAATTTTTACATTACTCTTCTCGTACATAAAACAAGCTAAAAGTAAAGGAACGTTAGGTCCATGTACTATGATAGAATACACAAGATTACCGGATGCAAAACTGTCACACGTGGAAATCAGTCGAAACAAAACGAGAACGGATGCAACAAAATTGTTAGCAAATTAACCGAGCCACTATACAATGTTCCGACTCAGTGGGCTCGAGGCGTTACAACTAATACAAAAATTAAGAGCAAAATAAAATAGAAAATTATAGGGTTATTGGCAAATAAATACATGAACAATGTCCAATTTCCGAGTTCATACATGAACTCGGACTCGGCATGAATAAATACATGAACCTGATAATCGGAACAATTTTGTCACACATTCAATTTCCGGCCAAAACTAAATCCTACGTGGCAAACCCGATCCAACAAGGCAATCTCGTGGCAAAAACGACATCGTTTTATATTTAAAAAAAATTAAAAAATAATAATTCATCTCACCAACAAGGCAATCTTGTGACACCTCGGCACCGTGCTTCCAGCCATCAACGACGGGGATGGGAGCTGACGGCGGGGGCGGCGGAGCCGCAACGCAGCTGAATCAGGGGCAAGCGGCGGCGGCGCGGAACCCGAAGAAGCGGTCGAGAGCGTCGCCCTTCAACAGCTCCTCCTTCCCGAGGAGCCGCCTCGACTTCTTCAGCTCGAGATCTGCCGCCACCGACGCCGCCCAGCCGCCGCCGTCCCTTCGCCTAGAAGGTCCAACCTCCCCACCCCTTCCTCTCCCTCTCCCCCTCATCCTCCTCCTCCCTCCTCAGCTCCGCCGCCCTCGACATCCAAAACCAAAACCTCCTCACCTCCCTCCTCCAATCAAACCCCAAATTCCCATTCTCCACCGCCGCCATAACCACCTCCCACGAAAACCAATTCACCCACCAAACCCTCGCGGTCGGAGGAAGGAGAACGGCAGGACGCGGATGGCGTGGAGAATCGGATCGAGCTGCGCTGCGACGTCGGACATTTTTTGGTGGCGGATCTGTGAATTTGGGGGGTTTCGGTGGAGATGGGTTTGGGTGTGTTTAGCTTACTACGATGTTCCTCGGAGAAATCGGAGAAGAAGAAAAATCGAGAGTTCCGACTGGAGAAGAGAGGAGAGATGACGGAGAAGAGAGGGCGCCGCTTTTCTCGGTGAAGAGAGATCCGCCGACGGGGAGTGCAACGTCTCCGGAGAGGAGAGCACCGGCTCCGAATTCAATAAGCAGACCGGCGGCGTCAATTGGGACGGAGACGGCGCCGTCGATTTCAACAGAGACAAAGGCGTGGCCTGAGGAAGAAACGGCGGAGGTGAGGAAGGAGCAACGACGACGGGGACGATGGGGTTCCTGTCAATCCGAAGCGAGGGTGGGGATGAAATGGCTACACGACGGCGCTGAGCGCGCGTGAGGACCGATGGCTCACGCCGGAGCGACCGGGAAGATCGAGGAAGCTTCGGTGCAGTCGCCACAGTTGCCATTTCCGACGGGAACTGAATCGCGACGGCGATGGATGAAATCCGATCAGTCATTTTTTTTTTCCGAAACGACGTCGTTTTGTTTCGCCGTCGTTGAAGCCCACGTAGTTTTTCCGACTGCCACGTCGGACAAAATCCAACTCGCGGGTGAACTCAGCAAACTCGTTAAATTCATGTATTTATTCATGCCGAGTCAAAATTCATGTATGAACTCGGAAATTGGACATATTTCATGTATTTATTTGACAATAACCCAAAATTATAAAATTGGTGGGAAAATAAAAGGGAAAGTTGAAAGGGAAAAAAGTGTTTTTATTTAATCGTGGATCACACTAGGTGGTCCATTAAAAGGGAAAAAAAAAAAAAAAAAAATTAATATAAGAAAATTTTAAAATGGTCCAACAAAAAAATACAGACGTGCAAGACATTCCTTAATAAGAAAAATTTGCATTTTTATTTTTTAATCTAATTTTAATTAAACATCTCACAATAATTTGTCCCTTTTCATTTGTCGCTTTTCGCCTTGGACATTCCGGTTGGTGGCTTCTTTACAGTACTCATCAATTTATTATTCTCTTCGTCTCATTTCACCGGATTTGTTTTATTTCAATACGAGTTAATTTTTTACAACTTAAAAATTAATCAATAAAAGTATGATATATGGAATAAAAAAAGCAAGCTAAATGAAGTGAGACGGTGTGATTATCTATTTATTTCTACTATAACTAGAGAGATTTTGAAAATGGATTTGATCAAGAATAATTGAATACTGTGTATCGACGGACCAATAATTATTTTTTCATAATAAATATTCAATTAAGTGGACTGATGAATTATTTATGAGTAGATGGTAGAGTCGATAATGATAATAATAACAATAATAATAAATAACAGAATAAATGGATTTATTGCAATATTTATGTGACAGTATAGGGTAAGTAAGTATTAACAAAAAATAATAAATATGCAAAACAAAATCAAATTTCATTAATTAAATTAGGATCTATTGGGCCCAAACAATTTGGGCTGAGCCCAATGTTTTATTAATTTGGCCCAATAGTAGAACCCGATAGTAGTTTGGGCTGAGAGAATATAGGCCCACTCAATTTCAACAATTTTTTCTTTCTTTCTTTTTTTTGTTTTTCAAATAATAAGACTGCCAACAATCCCATATCAATGGAACGAAGAGAGTAAATCGAAATCGAAAAAGTAGATGAACACTTTCTTTTTCTTGCCGCCCAATAAATAAGTGAACAATTTATTTTTTGACATGAGCTCCATATCAAAATTTCAATAAAATAAATAAATTAAAACTCGAATCGAAAGCTATAGTGGCTCGTTTCGTGGATGGAAGAAGTATAGTACTATAATATACGAAGAAATATGAGGTACAAGGCAACTCCACGAGTCGAACACCTGGAGAAGTGACACGTGACACAAGTTTCCCCGTATAGAGAGAAATTCACTGTTCAGTTGAATGGAAATTGTGTCTGAATTTTGGGAAAAAACCCTCAAACAACACTTGACATTGACCCGTTATCTCAACCCCCAATATCCAATTCCCTCCCAATTTAATAACGAAATAATCAAAGATCTTTTTTTTCTAAATTTTGTTGTGGAATTTTACATTATTTCTTCAAGATTCGACCCTCCCATTTCAAGCAACTCAATCCACTTTGAATTGCCGCCGCCATTGAAGGAAAGGGAGCTCAGTGGTAACTGGTAAGTGGTCAACTCTTGATTACTGCTCTATCCCTTCTTTCCCTTTCTGGGTTTCAAGTTTTGTGTTTAATCGCTGCTTCTTGGATCGTTTCTGGGTTTTGTTCGATGCTTTTCCCTTGATTCTTGATGCTTACTTGAATTCCTTGAGTGATGCGGTTTGATTCATGTTGTAGTCGTGATTGAGCGTGTTTGTTGAATTCCTTGAGCTGAATTTGGGTATTAGTCTCTCGTTGTTAGTGAGTCCACTTATATTTTGATGAGTATGCTATAATAATCGGTGGGCTCGTTATCAACGGGACGGAGGTAGTATTTCTGTTGCCGTGGAATGATAATAATCGTTAGAAACTTGATTTGGATATAAATCACAGTGTAGTTTGGGGAATGGGAGAGTATTGTGAGATCACAGGCGAAGTGGAAAGGAAGAAGAATTGCAATTGTAGAAGAGAATTCAAGTGTGTATGAATGTGTGAATAAGCATTCTAGCTTTAGAGTTCTCGAAAAAAATTGAATCGAAGAGTTTCAAGATAAACAACGACCGACACTTCCAAATGTCATTACTCATTACATTGTAGCTTATGCTTAATCTTGTCGAAGGAAATGATTAGGTTGCTTGTGTGAATTCCCTGCAGTAATCGTGCATGCTTATATATGTGTGTTGACCTTGTAGGTATTCCGATAGTTTTAAGAGGCTTACATTTTCATGTGTTTTCTTGTTAAGGTTATGAACTTATGATTGCATACGTTGAAGTGGAGAGCCAACGGTTGAAAGGGTTGACATGCTATATGTAGATCAGGACGGTGGCATTGAAGATATGGGATATGCATTCAGCAGATTGGAGACAGACTCCGAACTTCTTGATGGGTCGAGTTCCACTCATGAACTCGGTGTTGGTCCTCAGCTCAATAGGCAGTTGCAGTCCTTAGACCATGATATTGCACATCTAACAAAGCTTCGATCAAAGCCACACGAGAATTTGATTCGAGTTCCAGGGAAACGTGAGTATCCTGTTTCGACAGTGAAGATGTTGGCTGGTAGAGAGGCGAATCTTTCCAAAAGAGGAAGGTTCTCGAATGGAGACTGCACTCACGTTTTGAGTAAATATTTGCCTGTTAACGGTCCATGGGTTGTGGACCAGATGTCGACTAGGGCTTACGTGTCTCAGTTTTCAGCTGATGGCTCGCTTTTTATGGCTGCTTTTCAGGTATTAATATCTAACCTTGCATCATAAAGGGGAAAAAAGAAGTGCAAATGATTTTATCGTTTTTCTAGATACCGAATCTTGCAAATCATGACCTTCGTTTACGTTTGTTATAAACTAGGGAAGCCAGATTAGAATATATGATGTTGAGAGAGGATGGAAAGTTCAGAAGAATGTTGTTGCCAAAAGCTTCAGATGGACAATTACTGATACGTCCTTATCTCCCGATCAAAGACATCTCGTATGTTGTCTTTTCTCTTTTGTCATTAAAGAAAAAACAGCGGACAGCTTCATTTATGAGATTATGAATGCGTTTTTTATAATAGTATCTCCGATTATCTTAATATTGTTCTCTTTCGAATTGTGCACCTATTGCAGGTTTATGCTAGCATGTCACCTATAGTCCACCTCGTCAACGTTGGATCTGGCACCTCCAAAGAATCACATGCAAACATCACTGTACGAAGTTCAAGTATTATTAAGTTTTGGTATTCGAAGTCATGTGATCTTACATAATCAGCTGATTTATAAGAGTGGATGCGCATTTCTTTCTCTGTGCTGCTTTCATCTAATCCTTCTAACTTTAGAATTGCTGATATATGGTTTTTACGATGCAGGAAATTCACGAAGGTTTGGATTTCTCTTCTCCCGATGATGGAGGGTACTCTTTTGGAATCTTCTCCCTGAAATTCTCAACAGATGGGCGAGAACTTGTTGCTGGAAGCAGCGATGAGGATATATATGTGTATGACCTCGAAGCAAATAAACTCTCTCTTCGAATCTCAGCGCATGCAGTAAGTCTTTATTGTGAGAATTACGTGCGCCTCAAATCGAATTATATGCATATTCCATATCGTGAATCCACAATGCGCCCGTGCATGTTTTTTGACCTTCGTATTTATTTCTCCCACTCGGTCTTGGGTAATGATTTAGAATTCGTCACCAATTCAATTTGTATTTCTTCGTTTTCCTTGCAGTCTGATGTTAACACCGTATGCTTCGCTGATGAAAGTGGCCATCTTATCTATTCAGGAAGTGATGACAACTTTTGTAAGGTAAATTTTAAATTCGAAAGCTATGGTTTGGCTCGTGTAGAGATATGTATGCATGAAATTCACGTTTCGTAACTTAAATGGTTGAAATATTAGATGCTCGTTAGATTACACATGTCTGTGATGCAAGTGCTTCATCACGAACTGCTGTAATGGAAGTAGTCTCTCTCTCTCTCTCTCTAGGTTTGGGATAGGCGGTGCTTCAGAGCAAAAGGCAGACCTGCTGGCGTCCTTATGGGACATCTTGAAGGCATTACGTTTATTGATAGCAAAGGAGATGGTCGATATCTTATATCCAACGGGAAAGATCAAGCCGTCAAGCTTTGGGATATACGAAAGATGTCATCCAACGCTACCTAGTACGATCTGTTTTCACTCTTCTCATATACGAATTGAAATTATTTTGTTACTATCAACAACTCTCAATCGTGTTACTGGCCCGATTTCAGTTATCGAGGATATAGGAACTACGAATGGGACTATAGATGGATGGACTACCCTCCACAAGCAAGAGACCTAAAGCACCCTTACGATCAGTCGATAGCTACATACAAAGGCCATTCGGTTCTACGCACTTTGATCCGTTGCTACTTCTCACCAGAATATAGGTGAGTTATCACGTTCTTAGATTTTCGAAAATGCACTTCCACGCAAACCCTCGAACGTGACAGAAGTGACAATTAAGACCGACACTTTTCCTTCATTTTGCTCTGCAGCACAGGACAGAAGTACATCTACACCGGCTCTCACGATTCTTGCGTCTACATATACGATTTGGTATTCATTCTAGAAACTTCTCGTCTCAAACGATGCTCCCTTAACTTCCCTCAAGCTTCTAGAAACATCTTATTTTGAAATCTCAGGTCAGTGGGGCCCAAGTGGCGAAGCTGAAGCATCACCATACGACAGTAAGGGACTGTAGCTGGCACCCGAATTACCCGATGCTGATCAGCTCGTCTTGGGACGGAGACGTGGTGAAGTGGGAAGCGCCCGAGGGCGGAGAAGCACCGCCTCCCGAAATCAGCAAGAGATCGAGGAGGAGGCATCTCAACTGAGGCCATCCTTGGTGTACAGTCACTGTAATAATGTAAGTTCACTGTTCCATACTACTGCAGTAAAAAAATATTGAGAATAAAACAATTTACCTATCATCTTCATAGAGGAATATTCAATCATCAAAACAATCAAATAATGGGTGCTCCCTCCGTCTTATTTCATTTGTATGTACATAAAATGTCACCCGGACATTATAATCACTCTCGATACTCCCTCCCTCTTATTTCACTTGGCTCGTCTCTTAATTGGAATAGTATGCATTTATCATCATTAGCACAATTTAATAGAAACTCTTTTCCCCAGGAATTTATTCTATTTAATTTATTTTTTGTTTTAGGAAGCCAAGAAAGTTTTGGGGTATGTTAAATTTAGGTAGTAATTAGTTCCGATTTCCAAGTACAATAATAGTATAATTCCCTTTCATGTTGCGACAAACACGTGCTTTCAATTTAATTCATTTTATTTTATTAACACTATATGAATTTATAATTTCTCAATTTAATCAAATAAAATAAGAATGTTTTAGTGAAATTATTTCCTAATTTCCATTTCCAAGAAATTGATAGTCCATTTTTTTTGTACAACAAGGCTGCATTTATTTCTCTGTTTGATGAAGAGACAATAGTCCTAGTTCCATGTTTATGTTTAGTCACTGTCTTTTCATTTTCTATTCATGAATTTTATAAAGATTCAATTCCTGATTAAGCTTTTGCTTAATTTGATCAAAAAGTAGGGAAATATTATGCTAGTCTTATTAATGAAGGGTCCATCCCACCATAATAATTAAAACCATTTTGAAATATTAACGATAGACTTATAAAGACCGCATCGCGAAAGACTCTTACTCGGAACCGAAACTTAACATTTTACCTATTGAATAGTATTTGGATTCAATGATAGTTGCAATAATAAGAGATGGGGTCATAAATAAAAGAGTTAAATATAATTAATTACAACATAAAATATATTTATTTATCTATTTAGCTTCGGCCCCCTACCAAGAAACAGCCCAAGATATTAAAAGTTGAGAATAGTAATTTAATAAATCGAATAATTTCTGTGACATTCCCTTCTTTAGCTTTCAATAATTTGACTGTAATTTTTGGGAGGCAAGAAAAGAAACTTCGAGAATCTTTCAATAATAAAGCTTAATCCCAAACTAATCTCTTTTTTGACCGTCAAGATCTTGATTAACAAATGATTCCCTTTCAAATGGAGAGAAGACAAAGCAACATCTCACATTCTCAAGGAACCTTTTGCCATCTCATTCTTGAGAGAGAGAGAGAGAGCACAACTAAATGATTTAAGACAAACAAAAAGCAACAAGCTTCTCATTCTCTCATCAACCACTCCTCCTAAAATCAATAATAATAATAATAATAATAATAATAATAATAATAATAATAATAATAATAATAATAATAATAATAATAATAATAATAATAATAATAATAATAAAGGCGGGGGGCAAATCTGACAATTTCCAACGTCTACTGAAACTAAACAGTGCTTTGCTCAAAAGAAAGAAAGCAAGAAAACGAAATGAGATGAGAAAAAAAAACAGTATGGTGCAACTACTGAAGCACAACGTACAACTACAAGCCGAAGTTGTATTAATTTCTATCAAAATTCAATAAGATGACGTAATAAAACTATATAATATTAATAAGTAAATAAGTGTTGAGTTGTAATTACAAAAAGAACCTTAGTGCCACCAAGAGTGTGCCGTGTCTCACTTATCCACAGTTGAAAATATCACTACCCCCAAAAATAATTAAATAATAATCCCCCTTAATTAAATCCTTATTCCCCAAAATGCCCCCGCTGCAAAAAGGTGAAATTCCCATCTTACCCTTTCCACTCACTGCACTGCGCAGTCGGCCTTGTTTTCTGCTTCCCGGCCTTCAACGGGCAGGGGGTCTGTACGGGCAGCACCATGCAGTTGTACTGCAGGCATAAAGAGGTGGACATCGGAATCTCCACCGTCGGACTTATCTCGATTCCGGTAAGGTAGTTGTGCTGGAGGTAGAGGATTTCGATGCTGGCCGATAGGAGGCGGTCGACGAAGCTGCGCGGGACCTCGCCGGTGAACCGGTTGTTGTTCAGGTAGAGGTTGTGGACCGTCGAGAGGAGCGGCGATATTCCGCCGGAGAGGCGGTTGAAGCTGAGATCGACGGTGGGGATTACGACTTGGGTGAAGGGCAGGACGGGGCCGGAGAATTCGTTCCTCTGGAGCTGGAGGTTGCTGATCGGGAAACTGAAGAGGTTGCCCGGGATGCAGCCGGTGAAGCGGTTCGAGCTCAGGTCGAGGTAGTTTAGCCGGTTTAAATGGGAGAGAACGCGGTCGACCGGGCCGGAGAGGCGGTTCCATGATAATGAGAGGTATTGGAGGGATGGAGGGAGGCCGGCCGGCGAGAGGGAGCCGGAGAGGTCGTTGTGCTTCAAGTCGAGCCGGGTTAGGGATCGAGAACCGAAGGAAGGAACCGGACCGGATAGACGGTTGTGGCAGAGGATGACGTTTGATAGCGCCGGTAAGGATCCGACGGCGGCGGGGATGTTTCCGGCGAACTGGTTGAAGCTGAGATCGAGCGTCTGCAGCCGGTGGAGCTGGCCCAAACCTGCCGGAATTTCGCCGGAGATGAAATTACGGCTGATGGCAAGAAAGCGGAGATTCTTCAGCTGGGAAAGAGTTTGAGGCAGTTGCCCGAATACCCGACCCGGAACGACGGTGAACTCCGCTAGGGCGGAGAGCCTCCCGATCGCCGGGTCGATCCGACCCGTAAGCCCCGGCGACCCGGCCCGGGGATCGCCGAGATTGAGCGCGATCACTCTATCCCCGTCGCAGTAAACGCCGGCGAAATTGCAGGGGTCGGAGGTGAAATCCCAGGAGGCGAAATAGTTCGAACCGGGCAAATCGTTCAGGCTCTTTCGAATCGATTGCAGCGCGAGGAAATCCACCGGGTCGAGCATCGCCTCCGCCGCGATCAGATGGGAAAGCAGCAATACGACGCCGTATGCGCACGCCGTCGACGACAAACCTTTCATTTCAGCTGGTATTGTAAAATGCCTAACAAATCGCGCCGCTCCACCGCAATGCCGAAGAAGGAGGCTTATATAGACCTCGCAAAAGCGCTTTTCCGTGAATCCTTTAATGGCGACAGCATCAAAGTTGCAGATGACTATGAGAGTTTAAATACAGAACCCAACCCAGTGGTTGAAGGAAAAAGAAAAGCGTAGCTTCACATGAAAGGCAACCCACAGAGAGAGAGAGAGAGAGAGAGAGAGAGAGAGAGAGAGGGGTGAATGTGAAGCTTCTGGGAGAAGGTGGAAAAATGGCCGCAGCCTGTATCTAGTGCGTGTTTGTGTGTGTGGTGATGAGTGGAATAATAAGACAAGTACTAATAGTGAGGAGAAATTATTTTAATTAAACCAAAAATAAAATGAAATTAGGGTTTAGGGGTGAATTAATTTGGGGAGAGGTTTTAGGATTTTGCTTAGTAGGACAGGCTCGGGAGCTACAAACGGCTGCCCGAGCCTACGTGGCAGGGACTAAGCTGAGGCCCGGATCCCTCCGACGGTGAGTTTTACCGGGAACCACGTGACGGCTGGGTGGTCGGAGTCTCTTTATTTTCCCCCTTTTTTCTTTTTCCGAATTAAAGTAAAAATAATTAAAATTGAATTTTGGGGGGTGAAATTTGGGTGTGGGGGGTGACGGTGACGTGTGGGGGGCACATAATAAATGTGACCGCTATCCAGATGGTGCCACGTGGAAAGGGCGAGGGACAGCTGGAGGTGGTCCCGGTTGGTATGATCCCCTGCTTCGCGGCGCAGGAATGAGGTACAAGTACAGCTCTTTGTTCCTCTGTTTTGTTTTTGCTTGTTTGACTTTTTAACTGCTTTTCTCCTAGACTTGGGCTTCAAGTATGTTGTGATCTTTGACTCAATTTTCATTTCCTTTTTTTCTCTTTCTTAATTTGTCGTATTTTTGTTCAACTATCAAATGCTTGTTACGTGTAAAACCTATTTACGAAACTGATTTTGGAAAATTTTACCATGCAACGAGCATTCGATAATGCAATCGGAGATATCATACTGAAATGCGATCGACAACGCAAACAATCTTTAATTTGCACGTTTTCATTTTGTTTTATAAATTTAAACGTATGGATACATTTAGTGTATTGATTTTGATATTAAATGATGTCCCTTTTAATGTATCCTATAAAGTGTGGCATTTGATGAAGGTGAAGTAAATAATTGTAACGTTATTTGATACTACTTCGAATTCAATTTTTGGATTGGTTTGTTCATTAATGAATTTCATCCTTCATCAATTATACATTTATAAACCTAAAAAATTTCCCTATAAATGAAACTTATAAAAAAAAAATTAAAAATCAAATAAAATTGTAGTAATAATTTAAAATACAAATTACCAAAAGAACACATCGCTATCTTGACATTGAATTCATTTGGAGACTTCTTTTATGTAATTTACGATTTCAACAACATATCTCCCTTTCTCCTCTTCACTATTCTATCTCTTCTTCCTTTTTCGTTGAGGACAAAGTTCCAACTAAAATACAGAAATATCTCTCGATTTACGACGAGCATACTTAATATGTTAACAATTGATGCTAATGTATCACGTAAATAATTTTCCTATTTAGTGTGGTTTAGATTCTTTGAGAAGTAATTTATAGGGTATATATTTTATTAATTATATTATCGTAGCGTCAGCCGTTGTCCTACGTTGGGTAGACGAGCGTTGACGTATATGATGTCATAATTCGGACAATATTTGTTCCTTATAGTCTTTTATTGAATGTCTATTCTATAAAGTCCTCAATCATCTATTATTTGGTCGATTATTATATAATATTGTACGATAAAAACACTTATAGATCAATAATAATATACTTTGCTATTTAATTTTCAAAAATGGTCCATTTATGTAGCTAGGGTTCAAACCCTAATTAAATATGTGTACCATATTTAATAATTTATTCCAATTTTTTCAAGCCTACAAAGATCTAACAATTTATTACAAAATATTTAATTTTTGAACATTATTTAATACTCATTTTTCCTTTGCATAAATTGGATATTTTCGACACAATTTATGTTGTTTTCTTTTGATTTTTAAGAAGAATTATTAATGATAATAACTCACGTGCATTTTATTAAATATTTTTTCTTTTGCTTTTGCTTTTGGGTCTTTTTAGAGTACTCATATGTAGCTCTCATTTGTGGGAGGACCATTATTCAATTAATTAAGCAATACTATACTATTTGGGTATTCTCTCCGTTCCTTTTGAAATAATCGATTTCTTTGAACACATTGTTTAAGAAATGGTAGGAGATAGAATAGTTAAAGTGGTGAATTGCATAATTTTAGGGTTGATTAAGTATTAATGGATGTTCAACTTATGCCTTATATGAGTTTGTTGAGCCAAAAACAGAAAAATAACCATTTGCAAAACATACCTGAAAGAAAATGTGGCAAAAAAGAAACGGAGGGAGTATGCAATAATATAACAACCTTTTTCTTGCTTTTAATTTACGATAAATGCCTCCCTACCCACTATGGACATTTTTAATGTGCCAACGGAGGACGACGTTACAATTTATGTTTATACTAATATACATTAAAATTGAGAAAATTGTGTGATATATATAGAATGGAAAACGACCAATGATATATTATTGTTGAAGGAAATTTCAACTATAGTAATAATTCTAATTTGCCAGTCAATATCATCTTTTTTAGGAAGGTCCTCATCTAATAGTATTCATTTAGGGCAAAAAAAAAAGGTACATAAAATAATAAAGACTAGGGCTTACAATTAGCTATAGGGTTTGAATAATAATGTGATATAGGTCGGTCAAAATTATAGAAAAATAATAGTAATAATTAATTCATAATTATACAAATAATTACAATTTTAGATGATTGTATAATGTAGGTGAGATATTGGAAGCATAAATTAAATTCTAGCAATATATGTTTGTTGGAAGCTTAAATTGAAGGGGAAATTTAATATGTTAGGCCGTATATTTATACACAAAAGGTCTGTTCATAAATGCAAATTCAGTACAATTTTAAATGAATAGCCTAACAAAAGGGATTAATTTCCCAATAATTGTGGAACAAATAAATGCAGATGATAAATAAAATTAACTGCAGGCACTTTTATATATGTGCATGGGAAAAAGAAAAAGGAAATTTGGAGTTTTACTTGAATTGGAGAAAAGGGCTCAAGTTTGGTGATAGCATTATTACTATCATAACCATTACTACCTCCGTCCCGCCAAAGACGTTACATTTCCTTTTGTCAATTTCTGGCACATTTTTCCACGCTTCTTGATGATGCGTTTTAAAATAGATTTTTGAAGAATTTTTCCTTTTACGGGATACTATGATAGTTGTATTATCCCGCAAAAGAAAAAATTCTTCAAAAATCTATTTTAAAACACTTCATCAAGAAGTGTGGAAAAACGTGCCAGAAATTGACAAAAAGAAATGTAACGTCTTTCACGGGACGGAGGAAGATTGTATGACCCTTCCGGGAAATGTTTACGACTGATGTAACAATGATATGATCAACTAAAAAAAGCTCTAAACGTTATTGTCACATCAGCCATGAATAGATTAAATATGCATAGAATGGATTGGAAATTATGGATGAGAAATTAGATTGGATCAGGTATGGGTATGATTATTACAATAGAATGGGAGGAGCAAATTAGGAATAAAAAGAAGCAATATTTGTTGTGTAAAATGAAATGGCCCTTTCTATGAGTAAATTGCACGGATATTTGTGCTCATTGCACCAAACCCAACCACCCTAGTAGCCCCATCATTATTGATTCAATTTTTCTAATCTCAAAATCAGAGAGAGAGAGAGAAAGAAAATATATATATATATATATATATAAATACAAACATATATTGAATATTCGATTTTCGACGGGTAGTAAACTAGTTAACATAATTGTGGTGTAATAATATCAAGAATGTGAAGTTGTAAAGATTGTGAAAGATGTTTTGATTTGGGAAAATTGAGTGAAAGTGGAATTTTTCCCTAAAGATGCAAGTAAGTAAGTGTGTATGTATGTTTTAATGTGTTTGTAGCAAAAAAAGAATAAGAATGTCATGTGTATACATTTAAATAGTTTAGGTATCATGTCTTTATCATCCACCTACACATCAATCCTTTGATAAAATAAATCATTACTATGCATTGTCTTCTTCACCTCCCCTCCCCTCCCCTCCCCTCCCAAGAGAGAGAGAGAGAGAGAGAGAGAGAGAGAGAGAGAGAGAGTTGCTATTATGAGTATGTTTGAGTTCAATGATCAAGAACTGTAGTAGTGAATGACATTATGCAAAGCTTGGAATAGCAAGAAAACTGCAGCAATGAGAAAAGAGAATAAAATAATCAAAACTTTGTAGTATATTCTGAAATTTTCTGAAAAGCAAAAAAAAAAAAAAAAAGAAAAAAAAAAGAAAGTAAATAAAAGTGTAAGGTGTAGAACAGTGACTAGTTACAGAGACTTCACATACAGCATGCTATAAAAAGAATTTCACACCAAAACTCCACTCAAGCTGCTTTCAGATTCAGGCTTATTTTTGCCAACACTTTTTGTAGCAATAACATAAAGAAATTTCAATTTTTCATTATTAAATACACTCCACCCTTCAATCCAAAATTCCAAATTATGTTTAACATGAAAGTAGTAGTGCCCTCGTATCACTAACAAAAAAACAGTCAACTATTCCTATATGAGTGGAACGGACGAAATATTATTTAGACATAATCTGAATTAGAGTTGGGAAATTTTATTCATAAAAAAATTATAAATGGAAAAATGGGCCAGCCCAAATTCTAAGGGGTTTGACTTATTTAGTGCTTGCTATATAAAACAAAAAGGAAAGGAGCTTTGAAGACAAAAATAAAGCTTAGGAATCTGAAGTACTTATCTTCATCTAATCCTAATCCATCAACAACAAAGGAAGAAAGGAAGAATGAGAGAGAGAGAGAGAGAGGCAGAAAACATGCTTTGAAATCTAAATAAATTCATGAAAAAAAAAAAGAAATGAGCAGTGGGATGTTTCAGGCATCTGATTCTGTTCTATTACTTTCCATTTCATACCCTTTTTCCTTTTTTTTTCAAATGGAAAAACAAATGTTACACAAATTGGAAGCAGCTAAGTTTTTGTTATGTCATCTGTACAACACATCAAATGTGGAAGAAGAGAGAGAGAGAGATAAACAAATGCATCATCTTCTTTATACGACGTAACCCGAACCCCCCCTTCTCCAGAACACCAAGAATGTTATATATACAATAGTATACATACCACATAGGGTAACTAACTGCAGATTTATCATGTAGTATGTGTTATACCTTTGCAAATCTGCATTTATACAACTGGATTCGACCGAACCCGTATTCTAACCTGCAATCAGATTGAGAGGATACATTCCATGTCAGCACAAGAAAGGCAATCAAGGAATTTTGATTCAATGGATTCTTACCTTCTTCAGAGAAATCGAACATTCCACCAATCCAGCCTTCGTCTTGGGGCCCTTCTTCATCTTCCAGTTTCTCCTCTTCCTGAGTATTATCACCAGCGTTTGCGTCATTGGTCATGATGTCAGTTGAGTTGCGATGATCGAGGAACTCTGGTTTGTTATAGTATCCCTCCTTAAATAAGGGTGCGAATTCTACATTGGCATCGGTCCTTAAAGGCACGAGGTTTTCTGCATCTGAGTTAGTATTGTCAACATTCAACGACTGCATCTCATTCCCCAGTGAGGATGACCTACTTATTGCAGCATTATCTGCATGAAGGTTTCCATTGCAGGTGATTTGTGGAGAACAGGAGATTATTGGCTTGTTCATATCACCTGCAGCATGATTAACAAGCATCGGAGATCTATCGATGGTCATGTGATCCAGATCAAGCAAATTATCCATTCGTCTGGATGATCCTGATGTTAATTATGCAAGATAACTAAAGCTTTAGAGATTGCATGATCTCGATAAATGGATGAAAATGGAACTATCATCCAGAAATAGTATATCACTGCAGATATAGTAACTACCATTTCAAAGAGGGGATCACTATAATAATTCTACAATAATAAAAAAAACATCAAGTTTAATGCATCTTACCTCCTTCTGAGCTTTCTGTAGAGCTAAACGAGGGTGGTTTAGAATGAGAAATAATACTTGCTTCGTTAGTCTTTTCCTTGGTCTGGAAATTATTCGCGGAAGCACTAGGATACCTGCAAAACAAACCGAGTAATATGCAAATTTAGAAATTCAGAATTGTTGCAGATAACCTTCTTTTGGAGCATAAAAGCAAATGAAGGCATAAAAGGTGACGACACGACTTATATACTACCCAAAATAACCATAATAAAGGCTTTTTCATGGTTCCAAGAAGTGTACATTGTGCTTAGAATATGATCCACGCGATTAATAACAAACGTAAAAAAGGTAACCAAAAACAATTGCCAAGTATGATTAATAACCTGTCAACCCAGCCAGATCTTGCTCTAGGAAAATTGTCAAATATTGGCAACAAATCTTTGTGCCTTATTTCAAGCTCGTGTGAAGAAACCATCTCAATTTCAAACTCCCCACCTGGATAACATTCTGCTCTTGAAGGTAGCATGACATGGAAATGTATCTAGAACAACAAAGTAATGAGTTAAACTGGATCATTTTAATAACAGAACGTCTGAAGTTTATGGATAAATACCTTCGACTTCTGCCATATTGGTAACCTGCCAGAGTGTATCTGCACTTCTGCATTTGACAAATACCAGTGCGATTTATCAAGAGAATCAGTTTTAGCCAGTTTCTTGTCACCAGCACTTCCGTTCTCCTGAAGAACCACTTTGGAATCCTCATCAATTTCAGCATCATGCAGTCCATCAAAGATACTGCCAGAAATGCAGTCCTCTCTCTCCATATTATCCAATCTTCTGCACACATCCCACCATTGAGTGGGTTCTACTTTCATCCTTAACTCCTCATTTTGAGGATTGGCTTGTGGGGCCGACAAAGATTCAGTTCTACTCTCAATCAGTTCAGGACCCATTGTAGATAGAACTTCATGCTGAACAACAAAGCCTGATGGCGTATAGACTAATATATGCTCCAGAGAAGTACCAGTTGACTTAACATCCGGAGAACCAGTAGAGTTAGAGTTATGGAAGACAGCAGCAACAGCACCAGAAGGCACCCATAATTTACCCACCATTGAAGCAGCAGCATTGCTTACAGAATTAAGTAAGCCAGAGTCGCTGCACTTTATCCTGGTGACGACAGAGAGGGTGCAAGGAGGTGGAGGGAACGATGGCTGCTCATTTACAGTAAAAGACGAAGTAGACCACCATGGCCGAGTGGAAGCTAAGAACAGAGAGGTACCTTGTCCAGGTTTAGATAGAGTTTGAAAACCTTCATCCCCTCCAAAGGGAGACAGAACAAAGATATGACAAGTTCCTCTTGCTGAAACAATAGCAATCCACTGACTGTAATGACTAAAGCAGATATCCTGGATGACCTGATGAAGAAAATAGGAAAAAACAGGGGCAAGAAAGTCAAGACACAGAATACCAAAAAGAGGAGGGAATTATATAGAATGAAAAGCTCCCCAATTACTTACTGCACTTGTTATGCCGCGATAAAGCTTGTAAAGATGAGCAAAGGAAGTGCTCCGGTCACCAGAACCTGATCCTCCGCCACATTTATGGATAGGCATGATCCGAAAGATGTTCATGTTATTTCCATGTACAGAGGCAGTAACCAGAAGGGTCCCACTTGGGTCGAAACACAAAGCCGATATTGGACTCGTATGAGCCCTAAATTGTGATATAACCTCTGAGCAAACAAGGTCCTTCACAACAATCTGCAATTATCAAATACAGTGAGTATATAATTACAGCTAAACTCAATGCTAGCTAAATTTGTACTATCTGCTCATCAGTTATTACCATATATTGAATACTCCCTCCCTCCGTCCCATCCAATTCCACCTCTTTCTATTATTTTACACTCACATAGAAAGAGGTCGAATTCGTTGGGACAGAGGGAGTAAAAGACAAAGACATCAATAATTTTCAATTACCACTCCAGCAGCCTCTGGTTCA
This sequence comes from Thymus mandschuricus, assembly GCA_029379335.1. NCBI lineage: Eukaryota > Viridiplantae > Streptophyta > Magnoliopsida > Lamiales > Lamiaceae > Thymus > Thymus mandschuricus. The sequence continues at coordinate 1,245,427 of CM057071.1, forward strand.
GATGCAGCTAGTTTCCCAGCTTTCCAGCCAGGAGAACCACTAGAACTCTCAGGAAGCAACTCTGGATAATACTTAGAAAATTTCTTGTATCCCATGTCCCCCAGGGTGAGCAGACCTGCAGCTAAGTGTTTGCTGGACTCCACAGCATAACGAGCCATTAGGGTGCCACTACCTGGAGATGTTGATGGACTTACACTAGAGGCAAGGCTTTTTGGGCTCACCCTTCCTGTATTTAACAGAAATGGGCGGTTTGGGGGATAAGCCAACCACCTTGAACCCAAAGCCATTGGACCATAACCGGTGTTGATTCCAAATGATCCTTGTTCTCCAACCCGAGGTACAGGATAGGTTATAACTATGAATTTCTTCTCAAGAGTAAGGGTGTCAAAGCAGTAAATCTGCAAAAGGAATAAACAAACTAAGTATCGCCCATGCTATCAGGTTCATGAGAATCACCTAATATACGACTATACACATACACTACATAAACACCTGTAATTATAAGTAATTGTCAATTTTTGCGTCAGATAGCCCAAGTTATTCTGAGGGAAGGCAGGGTTGCCATGACAACAGTATTTAGTCCAACACAATCACACGGGCAGAACGAAAGACTAGGCAATAGACTAACTTTAGTTACTCAATCGACTAAGTTACGTTGCCTTATTATTTTCATGCGACTGTCAGTGATAGACTTGCTACTTTGTGCAAATTGTAATACTAGTAATAAAAAATTATGTCCAAGGATACTTACTTGTTCTTCAAGACCAATAGCTACTACTCGGGGGCTGCACCTCACCATAAAGACTGCTGATTTGAAGTCAATAACCTTTACATATTCATTTGACTTCATTGAATAAAATCGAACAGCCGTAGGAGGGTCCAGGAGGCTCCCAAATGATGTCTCTGTCGAACCATATCTAGCATTGCCTTGGCCACTATACGGAACTGATGTGACTCTTTCATCCTCATTCCCACCAACCACTACCAGTATAGGATGTGATGATTTGTACTTTCCAGTACCATCACAATTTGCAGGAGCTGGAAGCATCTGTAAGAAAGTAACTGGCCCATCGCGCCTAGATACCAATTCACTTAAACCAGAGGCATCCTCAACATCAAAGACTTGAAAACCTTTCAGATAACCAAGTAAAAGAACTGTTCTAAAGGAAGTTGCACTGAGCTCTAATTTGTCAAAGCCAGCCCATAGAACCTGATAAAAATCAAGCTTTATCAGTAATAATCCAAATTCAAATTCAACAAACAATTTCAGCAGAATAAATATATATTTCTGGTGTTCATATAACAAGTAACTTAAAAAAAAGCGAACGTTTCGAATCACGAACCTGGAATAAAAATTTCATAGACAGAAATCAAGCCTAAAATACGGAAGTTGAGTAATCAACTTGACGAAACAGTTAGTAATGACTATCGGTTATCCGATTCAACTTTTGGCGGAGGAAACCAACTTTGGCCAATTTTTCAAAACTTAAACGACAAATAAACTAGTAACTGCCGTCTCGGATTCAATCAAGGGCAATAAAGGACTAAATACGATAAACCAAATCCACTCCAAACCAGATTCAATAATAGCAAGACGATAAATGATTGCGGAAACGGAAACGGAAACTCCGCCGTAGGCAACACACAATACAGGCACACGCACAAAAAAAAAAATCAGGAACATCGACCTGCTCTTTCCGATCATCCCCAGGCGAGGAAATGGAGGCGGCGACTGACGCACCAGCGGAGCGCACAGCGGTGCTCGCATTCGTCGACACCGTCCTGATACAGGACGAGATAATCCTCAACGAATTAGGCAGCAACTTGCTCGTCTTCCCCTTGCCTTTCTTCATCTCCCCAATCAGAACTCCCCTCCCCTCAATCGACTCCAGCGCTGTCCAATTTCAACCACCACCACCGCCGCCGCCGCCGCCGTCGCGCACCGCCGCAGAGGCCGACGCGTCAGCCGAGCTGGCGTCGATCATCAATTTCCACAATCACCGGAGGAATGACGGCACCGCCGCAGGCAATAATTTAAGGGAGAGATTTCGATGAGAAAATCGGTGGAAGAAATTTGTGCGGGGGGGTTTGACTTGAAGCGGAAAAATGGCCTTGTTTACTGTCTATGGACTCGCTTCGCTTATATATGTATATATACACACGCGCACGCGATCCCCTCTCTCTCTCTCTCTCTCTCTGTTTTTGAAGGCCAAAATCTATCCAAATTTTATTTATTTTTTTGAAATTAGATTTTGAAAAAAAATTAAATAAATCAAATGTGGTGATGAAATCTTTTTTGGATCTCTAGGGTTGTTATTTTTGGGTACTACTTGTAACCGATTGGGTGGAAGGGGATATACTTTAATATTACTAGATACTATGGTATCAGACGGGACGGAGGGCGTGTTATCGAACTAAATATATAGAGTGTGGGGGTTTAGTTTGGCTTTAGTTGTGATTATTTCTACCTCCGTCCGATTGAAAATGATTAGTTTATTTTCGACCAGTGAATTTAAGGAGGGGAGTATTTGAAGCTTAGAGCCTGCTTGTGATTTTACGGTTTTCAAAATATATAACATAATAGATTTTAAATGAAATATAACATCAATACTTTTAAAATGACATGAAAATCGAAAATTCAGCAGAATGGATGTAACTTATGATGGTTTAAAATCTTGCAAGTTAGATTACGTTTAAAATTTGGATAAGTGCATAATTATGTATAGAATTGAGTTGATGTATGTAACAATCTTTAAAACGAGGCTTTTCCGGTGGAACAATCCTGAAAGAAAAACGAGACACTTCTAACTAGACGAAGAAAATACATATTGATACATAGTAGTATAAGTATATTGTGCATTGAACATGTAAGCGTGCAAGCAAATATCTACTAATATTGATGAGGTGTTGAATTTACTACCGACATCGAAAACAAAATTTTTCAATTTCCACTTAATTTTCCAATTGATTTTATTTAAACAATACATAGAATATTTGAATCCGAAATTTGAAACAGATTCGTCGTTATTTATAATATTAGATTTATTTTTGAGTAATTCCATCATTTTTTTTATTATTTTTTTCCAACAGAATATACCTATAAACTTGCCACTTGTATGTGGCTTGTGTGTTTTCACACAACAAGAGGTTAAACAAAACGACACCGTACCGACCATGAGTTAGAATGGCTAACCCGGGTCGAACCGACCCGGATATAAATTACCGAACCGGATCTTTGAATCGGATATGGTATCAAACATTACAGCTTACCTTATTTTCTCCTATTTACTAAATTGCCCCTATAAATCTTTATAATTACACAAATTCAGTGTGAAGGTTCTTCATCCAAAGCTGAATCTTTTTTTTCAATGAAAGAAGCCTACTTCTCTGTAAATGCAGTAGAACCAAAACTGTGAGGATTTATTTTTTTACGAATTTAAGCTTCGAGGGGCGAACGCGTTCGTGCGTTCAGGCCCTCGAAGTCGAAGCCTCTCGAGAGGCCGTACTTCTCGGTGCTGAAGAGCTCTCTGTAATACTTCTTCCAGCTCGATAGCTTCTTGCATTTCTTGATCAAATCCAGGCTGCCGCAGCTCCCTCTCAGAAGCAACAGAACCTGTGTTTCTTCGACTTTTCAAATACTCGATCCGATACCATGCAAAGGAAGCATCCCGATTCAAGAAAAAACGAAGGCGACGTGAGAAGAAAGGCGTACCTGACTCATCCGTGGACGCTTGATCGAAGATTGCTGTACGCACAACGAGGCTGCCAGAATCGTGAGATTCATTTCCATGGGATTGTACTTATCGGAAAGCGATGGATCGATGAGCTCGTGGATTTTGTTCTTTTTCAGCAAAGGTTTAGCCTAAGTTAGAAGGCAATAACAGCTAAATTATCATATAAATGCTACGTGCCGAGAAGGTATGGTACGACTGCAGCAGCGAAGGGTACGTACCCACATAACGAGGCTTTGCTGTGAATAATCGAGGGCGCGGCGCCCGGTTATAAGCTCCAATAGTAACACTCCGAAGGCGAATACGTCAGTTTTCTCGTCGACTATTCCATGCATTAGATACTCGGGAGCTAGATAACTGCAATGAACGAGGTTTCTTGAAATTCTTCGAGTAACGAAATACATTGATCGAAATATAGGCCTTTTCGTACTACACGTACCCGAAAGTGCCTTCACAATTCAAAATGGTGAGGTGAGTCCATCGCTCCGGCAACCATTTCGCGAGGCCGAAATCGCATATCTGAATCGAAACTAATCCATGAGAACTAAGTCATCAAATGCTTCAACCTATTAATATGAAAACTCTGTAATCCCATAAGAAATCGACCAAAATGTTAACTTGCGCTTTGAGCCTGATGAATACAAATCATTGCTCGATACCACGATGCAAACAAGCAAACACGGGACATGGAAATATACTACTAAACGAAGAACGCATTGATAATACACGACATAGAGCACATTGTTAATGTACTACCTGGGGTTCGAAATCCTCTGTAAGAAGTATGTTCGCAGCTTTGATATCACGATGAATAATCCGCCTCTGACATCCCTCATGGAGATACAACAATCCCTTAGCAGTACCCAACGCCACCTTGTAACGAATACTCCACTCCACCTTCTCCCTCGGATCTGTCCAATCCAAAACGATTTAAAACACGTAGATTCAGATCAAAACCTTCAAGAAAATGCTGCAAGAACACAACATCAAAGAAACATAACGGCATAAAGCACTAACTGTGAAGCATAGAAGCCAAGCTTCCGAGAGGAGATAGCTCAAGAACGAGGTAAACTCCGCCTTCAACCCCATAACCAATCAACTTAGCAGTATTGGGATGATTCACATGCGCCATGATCCCGAGCTCCGAGAGAAAATCTGCTATCCTTTCTTCCATAGCTCCCTTCGTCAAGCGTTTGATAGCAACGAGCTCCCCCCCTTTCAAACGCCCTCTGTACACTTCAGCATAACCTCCCTTCCCAATCAGATAACCTATATACAACCGAATACTTAAAAAAAGAAAAAAGATCGATTCTTTGCGAATTCGAGCATTCGGAGTGTTGGCAAACCTTGACAAAAGTTGCTGGTTGCAGTTTGGAGTTCCAACAAGGAGAAGTTCTTCCATTGAGGCTTAAAGTAGTTCGAATTCGGATCTAATAGGGGGGTCGGCACTTGCTCCCTCAAGCTACTGCTAAATTTTTTCGACAGCTTGAGAGAGTTGAGAGGTGGGAATGTGGGTAGCTGCTGCTTGGATTTGAACCTCAAGAGCCCGAAAAATCCGGCCAATCGAGAGAACGGCTTCGGATCGAGCTCGACTAGGGACTCGGACGTGCTTGCTCTTGAGGAATCTGTTTGAGACTCTGCACTTCTCAAGAAATCCTCAAGAACAGTATCTGGGGAGAAAGCTCTCTCTTTTGCCTTCTCCATTCTTGAATCCAACAACTCTACTACAGAAAAATTGCACACATTTTCACCAAAAAAACGCAGAATTCACAGAAAATGTAGAACAATTAGCATTTTGGCACATGATTTTTTCAAGAAAAATGGGAAATGAGCAGAATTTATGCAGAATTCCCAGAAAATAGTACAGTAAATACAGCAAGAGATATGAAAAGGAACAAAATTGAAGCAATGTAAGAGTAAAGACTAAGGGTTGCCATTTTCATGAAATATAGATGCAATAATCACAACAAGAAACAAGAAAATTGCATTAATTTCGCATAAATCAGCACGAGTGAAGAATCAACAAGGACAGCTCATGGATTGATTAGCAAGAAGACTAACACAGTTGGGTGTAGTGAGAGAAACAAGAGTGTTGAGAGAGAGAGAGAGAGAGACATACCATGGAAGTGAAGCTGACAAATTGATGGAATCCAGTCGAAGGTTCGGACAAGAGAGAGAATCAAGAACAAGGGAAAGTATAGCGAAAGGGATTTCTCAGGAACAAACAGAGGTTATGACCGACAAACACAAAAGTACGAAACTCACACACTCTCTCTCTCTCTCTCTCTCTCTCTAGAGATGTTTAAACCTTAAAAAGAAATGGGAGTGAATTGATGTGTGCATGAAGGAAGAACGGTGGTGGTGATGATTATTCTTGGAAGATAAGCTGCTGCGCCTGTTGCTTCACTTACCCCACCTCTCTCTCTCTACCCACACCTCACACCTCCATTTTTGTTTTCTTTTTCCTTTTCGGAGAAAATGGAGATGGGTTTTTGTGTTGTTTTTTGTGGTGTTTGGGTTTATCCTATCGGTCGGATTTTGTCAGCAGAGGAGCCGCCGTTAGCTGAGGTGGCGGCGTCAGACGAGGTGGTCGGGCGCCGTGCCGTCGCAGAACGCCCACGTGCTTTTTCTGCCTTATTTATTCGCCTCCTTATTTTATTACTCCTTCGTCCCATTGTATAGTACTCCCTTTGTTTCCTTTCAAGTTGAATCATTTCTTTTTACAGTTTTTTAGCACGCTTTTCCACGCTTCTAGATGACGAATTTTAAGATGGATTTTTTTGCGGGATAGTAGAGGGAGTAACTTTTAGTAATCGACACGTCTCACTTTAATTTGTAAATGATTTAAAATATAAAAAAATATTTTAATTACAGTATTTCTTTTTGCTTTTAATATTGTACCTAAAACTATGCACTCAATTAATTAAAATAAAATCGATTGAAATGAGACGAAAAGAACACTATTATCCCAATAGTTAGAAAATAAGTCAGTGTAGCAATTATTTTTTGGGCTAAAGAATTTGTATCGATGGATTTATTTAGAAAATAAATGTAATTACTCCAATTTTTAGTAAATTTATATCAATGGTTTACTTTGCGATATTTAGATGCTTAGTTTTTTACGCTTTTGTTGGGAGTAATGATCTAGACCGTTGATCCGCTATTAATATGATTCGGTACATTATAACATCATAATAACCGATAAGTTGTAATTGTACGTGTGTATCATGATGTTTGATGTATTATGATTGTGTTACGACACGAACTTAAAAAAAAAGTCTTTTGTGTTCTGTTGTCTTATAGATTACGCATTCACTCTTTTTTATTCTAAAAATTTTCCTTTTCAAAAGTAGTACGAAACAATTCTTGATTTTGACACCGACAATACAACTTTGTCTCTTCCCTTTTGCAACTAGAATAAATTTAAAATTATTTCCTAATTGAAATTCAATAGTACAAAATTTTATCACAACCACTTGTTGCGTCCATTTCATAATATCTATAATAAAATTTGAGAATATATTGAGTAATGAAGTATTAATTAGAATTGGATGGATGGTAGAAGGTATAGAGTCATAACCCAACAATTAATAATACAATAAGTATAAAGATAATGATTAAACAGAAGTAACTGATGCCCTAAGGAAAATGCTGTCTCCCAGAATGTTTTAATCACTCCACTAATCATTTCAACCACTCATCTTAATTATTCCTTCTTTATCTAATGCACGTAACACCAATCCTATTTACGACTCGAATTCGAAACATCTGGTCTCAATACTACCTCCATCTCATTAAATTAGCCCAATTTGCTTTATTGACTTTTTCGCCACGCGTTTCCATCGAAACCTAGTACGAGTTTTAAAATATAATTCCGAAGTATTTTTTCGTTTATGGGATACATCGACACTCATAGTATCCCGTAAACAAAAAAAATATTTCGAAATTATATTTTAAAACTCGTACTAGATTTCGGTGGAAACACGTGCCGAAAAAGTCAATAAAGGAAATTAGGCTAATTTAGTGAGATGGAGGTAGTACTATTTTACCCCTCAATTTTGAATTATCTAAACATAATGGGTTGGGTTAAGATTGAAAGTACAATTAAATTACAAATATTTATTTTTAGTAGTGATTGTCACAATCATACATGCTTCTTCACACGTGTGAAAAAGGGATTTGGGCCCAGTAATTCCTGGCCCAATACATACAAGCCATTGTTTACTAAATTGGGCCGTTCTTTCAAAACAAAATACTTGAAAAAAGTTCAATTCAAGTGGGCCCAACCCACAATCGACCCGTTGTCGCAAAATTATAAATAGCCCGGCTCGATAATCTTGTCGAATCCGAGTTCGGCTCGACTATTAATGAGATAACTATGTCGCATTTGAGCTCGACACAATTATAAACGAATTCGAGTTTGATCAAGTTTTTTTCCAAACGCGTTGTAGTCGAATAGTTTACCTCGTTTACACGTTATGACCCTATTTTATACATGGGCATCTCTCAAAACTTCCCTATTTAAATAGAGACAACTATGATTATAACAAAATGTATAAATGCCACGATAATAAATATGGTATATATAATTAAGATCCAACTCTAACCTTAATAAAATATTAGAAATAATTTGGTTAAGTTGCGTAATGGTGCATAATTGACTTCAACCACTCTCTAGAATATTCACTTTCTTTCTCCTTTTAGCTTAATAATGATAGTTAATGTAGACCAATTAATACAATATTTACCAATCATATTAGTTTACTTATCAATCTAAGTATTTATATTAAGAAATAATGTGACAATTAATCGACGAGACGATTAAGGAAAGTACCTAGAAACTCAACCTAGTCTCCAACAATTTCAACCGATGATGCCAATTTTCTTCTAATCCCTTTTCACATGTGTTCGTTATTATTTAAATCTTACTTTCATTTCACGTGACCTTATACTAAAAAAGATAATATTGCAAGATATGCATGATTAGTTACTTCTAATTATCAAAACAAGTATACCCCTTTCATTACGTCTAATTTAACGTTTTATTATTTTATATTTTACATGTAACCAATTAGTAAATGTGTTAAATTGAATGCACTGGAGGGAGTAATTCATAAATAGGAATTGTTTTTATGTTTTGTCGTGACTTTTCTATTTTATTATGGGCTTACTGATTTTAGAAATATTATTAACACATGAGAAAAATTCAACGATATAATAGATCATGTCACACCAAAAGATAATAGAGGATCGGAATTAATTAGGCATGATAACCAACATAACTACCTTAAAAATCAACATGAAATATAAGAAATTAAATTGGGTAAAATTCGATTAAAACTCAATACTAAAAAGTTAATAAATTCCTCAGAAATAAAAATATACAAATAATTAAATAAATAAATACAAAAAAAAAAAAAAAAATCTGGGTGGTAAGAACTTTCCGATGGAAATGGCGGATTTCTCCCACCTCCTTTCGCCGAACTTGCCTCTCTCTCTCTCTCTCTCTACACTGCAACTAGTCATCGTTGATGGCTAATAATGAAACTCCACTCATCTCAGCTTCGCTTTTCTCTCTCATCTCACTGAATTTCACTTCCAAGAACACACACTCTCGGCAACCGTAGAGCTCCTCCGAATTCTAGATGCTTCGATTCATTTCTTTTCTCGTATTTTTACTATCGATTTCGCAGCTAGCAGTGATTCCATCGGCGTCGGCGGCGTATATCTCCGGCCACCGCGGCCCCCGCCGTGGCCTCCTCCAAAACGGCAACGCTTCGACGGGGTGCCCGCTGAACTTCAGTTTCCTCCGGGGGATGGCGCCGGGCTCCGGCCGCCCTAATCTTGACCCCAACACCGAGTGCCAGTACATCCGGCAGGGCCTCCGCCTCGTCCTCGCCGAGCACCTCCGAGTCACCGGCTCGTTCCTGCCCCGGGCCGACTCGGCCGAGACGTGCTGGTCCTCCTACGAGTCGCTCGTCCGCGAGTACAGCCCCGGCCTCGACATCCGCCGCCGCTGCGGCTTCGAGACGCCGTGGATCGCCCAGGGATGCATGAACATCACCACCCGGTCGGAGTTCGAGGCCGCCGTGCCCCGATCTGCCCTCGACAGCGTCGCCGCCGCCTGCAACCAGTCGCTCCTCAACAACTCCCCCTGCGCCTCCTGCACCGTCGCCCTCGCCGGGATCCAGGCGTCCTACCTCCGGGGAACGTCCGTCGGGAACGTCTCCGACTGTACCGCCTACCCCCTGATCTACGCCGCCGCCTTCTCCAACCGATTCGGCCCCACCGACGTAGGCACGGCCAAGTGCTTATTCAATCTCGATTTCACATCCTCCGATTCGAACAGCAAGAGGAAGAAGATCATCATCATCATCTCCGTCGTCCTCGCCGCCTGCGTTCTGATTTCGATTCTAGGGTTTGCCCTGTTCCTCCTCCTTCGCCGGAGAAAGGAAAAATTACTGAAGCGGCGGTGGTCGAGTATGCGAACTGATACCAACATGAGCTCTGGATTAGATTCAATCAGCGCCAGCACCAACTTAACCCGATTCACATTCGACGAAATCAAAGCAGCAACCAAGAATTTCTCTAGGGATTACATAATCGGTAGAGGGGGATATGGAAATGTGTATAAGGGCGTATTACCTGATGATTCTGAGGTTGCCTTGAAGAGATTCAAGAACTGTTCTGCTGCAGGTGATGCCAGCTTCTGCCACGAAGTCGAGGTGATCGCGAGTGTTCGACATGTGAATCTAGTCGCCCTTCGAGGCTACTGCACCGCCACGACTCCGTTAGAGGGCCATCAGAGGATAATCGTGTGCGATTTGATGAAGAACGGGAGCGTTCACGATCATCTCTTCGGGATGGTGGAGACGAAGTTGAGCTGGCCTATACGCCAGAAGATCGCCATTGGCACAGCTCGAGGGCTGGCCTATCTTCACTACGGTGCACAGCCTGCGATTTTTCATAGGGATATCAAAGCCAGCAACATTCTCTTGGATGAGAAATTCGAGCCTAAGGTGGCCGATTTCGGGCTGGCGAAGTTCACACCCGAAGGAATGACTCATCTGAGCACTAGGGTTGCAGGGACGATGGGGTACGTGGCACCCGAGTATGCGTTGTACGGGCAGTTAACGGATAGGAGCGATGTTTACAGCTTCGGAGTAGTGCTTCTCGAGCTTTTAAGTGGGAAGAAAGCGCTCGTTGCAGTTAACGATGGACAGCCGACATTAGTAACTGACTGGGCTTGGTCCCTAGTTAGGAAAGGGAGAGCATTGGATGTAGTCGACAGAGACATGCCGGAGTTGGGCCCACCGGAGGTGGTGGAGAAGTACGTGCTGGTGGCCGTTCTTTGCTCGCATCCTCAGCTACACGCTAGGCCTACGATGGATCAGGCAGTGAAGATGTTAGATGCAGATGTCCCGGTCCCTTCGATCCCCGAGAGGCCGATCTCTCTGATCTCGAACCTTGATGATATCGAGAGGTCTGTCAGCAGCAGCGGCTCGGGTAATCTGTCGACGCCTTCCGGCTACCAGCATTATAGTACCTCCGAGAGAGAGAACCCGGAGGAAGACGAGAAACATAAACTGTAGGTAGAGCTTCTATTTTTTCGGTTTTGGTGTAAATTATGGTGATGGCTTGATTCTTTGAAAAGTTGAGATAGAATTCAATTGTTGTTGTTGTTTGCATAACAAGTGTAGGTGTATAGTTCAAAAGGGATAGATTGTTGCCATTTTTCAATAGATAGTGAAGAGTTTGAAGGTATAGAGAGAGAGAGAGAGAGAGGGTGGTTTCTTGTTCTTGTTTCAATGGAGTTGCCTTCCCTTTTCTTACTTTCTTGGATTCAATCACATTGTATAGTTGTTTAAACTTTTGTTTTTTTTAGTAATGTATGCATACAAAGATTCGGTATTTCCTTCGTTTCTTTCGAAATTGTCAGTTTTTCTTGGACACGAAGTTTAAGAAATTGGAGTTTAGAGTAGTTAAAGTGGTGATCTACATACTTTTAGAGTTGATTAAATGTTAATGGATGTGTAACTTGTGCTTCACATGGGCTTGCTGGGTTAAAAGCTGAAATTTGTCATTTCGCAAAACACATCCCGAAAAGAAAACGTGGTTGTTTCGAAAGAAACGGAAAGAGTAATTTTTATGTGTTGAAAGAAGGGAACTCCTTTGCATTTGGACAATGGCAGATAGAGGAATTTCAAATAGAATAGACTTGTTCGAATAGTGGCATAGAGCCATGGATGAAACGAGAGTTACTCGTCTTATGAGTTATGATGAAAACTTTCGACAAAAATCGAAAATAAGAAAAGGTGGGCTTAAGTGCTCATGGGCTATACGTGGCTCAGCCACTGCATTTGGGCCGATTCCAACTTCTTCATTGGGCCTCTCCTTTGATATTTAGGCCCAATAGCGCTGTTCCACTTGATAATTGAATAAAATAGATAATCATTTAATAATTTTTTTTTGGGTGATGCTATTCGGCCATAATGTGGCCGGCCATAATTTAACTTTTTTAATTTTTTTAAGTATCAAATAATTTATATTTTTTTGCCAAACTTTTTTATATCATAAAAAACTCAAAAAGTGATGCTCCATATTTTTTTTGTATTTTTTAAAATTAACCCTTTAATTATTTGATATTTTTTACTATTTTAAAATTTTTTTTACCTTTTTATCTAGAAAAAAAGAGAAAAATATATATTTTTTGTGGAAAAAATACTTTTAAATTAAAATATAAAAGTAATAAACTATAGTTATCATTTACCATTTTTAAAATTATGTATATTATGAAAAATGTCGTTGTGTGGCCGGCCACATTATGGCCAAATAGCTTTATTGTTTTTTTTAGAGTCTACTTGCCAAAAACATATCCTATTTTTTTTTTTTTTAAATAAAAAAATTCCATAAATGGCGAAATAAATTAAATAGATCTGACCTAAAATTTCAGATCCACTATATCCGAATCCCAATCGATTGAACGTAATACATCAATTCCAAGACTTATGTTTTTATTTTTCTTTTTTATTTGACACAAAAACAATTTTTTTTTTTTTTTTTTTTTTTTAAAAACCTCAGATTTCATATTTTTTCTGAAGAAGAAGTGAAGAACACACTCCAAATTCTGCTGTAGCGGCATGCGTTCTGAATTTCTTCCCATGGTATTTTTCTTCACTTTTACAATTTATTTTAATTTATTATTTAATTCATCAATTGTGTTAGGTGAAGATATTCGGCCAAATTATACACCTAGATTAGATCTTGATCTGCAAAAAATAATAATAATTAAAAAAAAAAATGTGCCCAATTTCAGATCGTTTGCCTCTACTCCATTCCATAATTTTTTTGATTGAGATGATTTAATTTAACCCTAAATTTGTCTGATTATGCAACAGAAACAAAAGAAAAGCATTCAGTTTCATGTGTGTTCTTACTCATGTCATGTTCTTGCTATTATTGAACAATGTGCCATCACATGTAGATGTAGTGATCTTTATTAGTGAATCATAATCGAATCATTTAATGATGATGGTCTTATTAACCAAAATCAATATTTCCTCCGTCTCAACGAATCCGATCACTTACTATTTCAATCGAACAATCTAAAATGCAATTAGTCTCTCTAATTATAGTTTCATGGTACTTTAATTAATCGACATACATGATACACCATGCTAACATTTTTTGTAAATGAAGTGATCGAGTGTGTAGTTAAAAAAAAAATCTGATCGTATCAGGGTGTTAAAATAGCTTCGAACGGTAGAGTAATGATCTGCAGTAATGATATAGGCTACTTAGTTAGAGTAATACTAGTTCCGTCTCATTTTAATAGATATCATATTTTCGGGTCGGGTAGCATTGGCCCGTTGGATCCGGGTCGGATCCAGCAGCAAGGATCCGGAAATTCAAGTTAAAAATAGTATAGTTACGAGGGTAGATCCGTCCAGAATTATACAGCTGGAGTTCTATTTATAGTAAACATGGCGCCAACCACAAATCTAAATCACCTCCTTCTTCTTCCCCCTGCAACTGATCTGCAGCTCGCCTAGAGAGAGAGAGAGAGAGAGATCAGTGACAGTGACAGAAGACGAAGAAGGAAGCCATGGCCAATAAGCAAGACGTGGAGAGAGGCGAGAACCGCAAGAGAGAGGAGATCAGAGCTCCACTCCTCTCCGAAAATGGCGGCGACCACCCACGAAGCAGGAGCTACAGCGAGGATCGATGCATGCTCTACCTCAGCACATTCGTCGCCGTCTGTGGCTCCTACGCCTTCGGATCTTGCGTACGTCCCCCTCTCCCTCTCCCTCTCTAGGAACTGCTCCTTCTGTTTTTTCAAGCTTTTTCCCCCTTCATCAATGGCGGATTTACCGCCAAACTCTTTCTGCAGATTGGGTATTCATCGCCTACTCAGTTTGCAATCAGAGAAGAAATAAACTTATCCTTAGCTGAGGTTAGTCCCTTTTTTTTTTAGCTCAGATTTGATGTTCTTGCTGTAAAAACACTCAGTTGGGATGATTCAAGATTCGATTTTTACGTTTCCAGTATGCGTTATTCGGCTCGATCTTGAACTTCGGAGCCATGATCGGTGCGATTACTTGCGGCCAAATCGCAGACTACATAGGCCGGAAAGGGGCAATGATAGTATCAAGCATATTCTGTACAGCTGGATGGCTATCTATCTACATTGCTCAGGTTATTATCTTTCATTCTACTATGCAATAGATCTCGAGAAACGATTATGTTAATTCGAAGAATTCGACGATTTCTTAGGATGTCCTGCTTTTGGACATTGGAAGATTAGCTACTGGATATGGAATGGGAGTTTTTTCTTATGTGGTAACTTTTTACTTCTTTACCCTTGATGATCACATTTTCTTGGATTAGATGTTGCTAAGTATTCTCGCTTCGTTTACTAGGTTCCGGTGTTCATAGCCGAGATCTCTCCGAAGGAGTTGAGAGGGGCTTTGACAACCATAAACCAGGTTAGGAACCAAGAAAATGTAGTAAACACTTTAATTGTTGTGGTTGAGGTTGTTTGATTTTTTCGAACTTTGTGCAGCTTATGATTGTTATGGGAGTGTCCGTGTCGTTCGTTGTGGGCACGTTTCTAACGTGGAGGGAGTTAGCGTTAGTCGGTAAGAACATACTGAGAGTTTCCTGTCAAAATCTTGTGTGGAAAAGAGCTAAACTTTCAAGAAACTGGTGCAGGCGTAGTTCCTTGTGCTGTACTTCTTGTAGGCCTCAGCATCATCCCGGAATCCCCGAGATGGCTTGTAAGTTTCGTCTGATGAAAGATTCCTCTTCTCGAATGTTATGATCGAAGGTGGAAATTTTTTCAGGCGAAGCAAGGAAGGCAGAAGGAGTTTGAGGCATCGCTACGTAGGCTTAGAGGGAAGGATGCTGATGTGAGAGCCGAGGCAACTGAGATTCAAGTACGGGAAAGCTACGAAGTTTTTGAATTCGATTGAAATGCTATAACGAATATGGAGACGATAGTTTGCTTTTATCGTGACAGGACTACGTAGAGTCGATTGAGAGGCTTCCGAAAGCCAAGCTGCTAGATTTGTTTCAAAGGAGATATCTTAGTTCACTCATGGTAGGCTTTGATCTTCTCTTGTGTCTTATTTGGTACTCTCTCTCTCTCTCTCTCCCTCTCTAACCTCTATGAAACAGATAGGAGTAGGGCTGATGATCTTCCAGCAATTCGGAGGGATCAACGGTGTCAGTTTCTACACGAGCAGCATCTTCGAAACAGCTGGTAAGGATACACAAACATTAGATGTTGCAACTTTTGTAAGCTGAAGAGCCTACATTTTCGAGAGACTGATTCGACCTATTTTCTAACGCTTGACAGGATTCCCAGCCGACGTAGGAACTATAATCTACGCAGTTCTTCAGGTAGAGAAATTTATTCAGAACTAGGAAGTTTCATCAAAGTGTGCAAGAAGTCACATTCTTTTTCTCTCAGGTGATCATTACTGCATTAGCTGCTTCTTTCATCGATAGAGTCGGACGAAAGCCTCTTCTAGTGGTGAGTCTCGACTACTTCGCTACTTCGATTCAAGAACTGGTCATTCTCTTACATAAAAGCTTTTCTGTTCTAGGTTTCTGGAACAGGACTCTTCCTAGGCTCTCTGCTTATAGGGAGCTCATTCTATGTCAAGGTAAATGTTTCTCGTATTTTTCGATTCTTCGTTTCTTCAAAACCAGTTACTCAAGCAAAATATTGTGTACTCATGATCAGGAGAGTGGGCTAGCACCTGATGCAGCTCCAGCACTAGCTCTGAGTGGCATAATGGTAACTTCGTAAACACGAAAACTCGTATACACAACAAAAAAAGAAAGATTATAATCAAAGAACATGATTTGTCCATGTATAGGTTTACATAGGATCTTTCTCAGTAGGGATGGGAGCAATTCCATGGGTGCTCATGTCTGAGGTATGGCGGTTAAATAACTAACTCTCGAGTCGAAGAGACGGATAACTAACTACGAAACGAATGCAGATATTCCCACTAAACATCAAGGGAGCTGCAGGGAGCTTTGCCACACTAGTGAACTGGTCTAGCTCATGGGCTTGCTCTTACACTTTCAACTTCCTCCTCAGCTGGAGCTCGTATGGTAAGAAACCGATAGTTATGCTTCGTCGTCTCGACTAAAGATCGGATATAACAATGGTGTGATGGGATGATTTGCAGGAACATTCATTCTTTATGCAACAGTGAATGCACTTGCAGTAGTGTTTGTGGTTAAGGTAGTGCCTGAAACTAAAGGGAGAACTCTGGAGCAAATACAGGCTGCCATTAGCTCTTCTCTATAGAAGAAGAAGAAGAAGAAGAAGTTCTTTTGAATCTTGAAATTTATTGCAACCTTTGAAACTTGATGTTAGAAGCCAAGAATCATTTGATTTGTAATAAACTGCAAAGATTATCCATGTATGGTTATATTGGTGCTTAGTGTGATTTATTTATTTAATTTAAATATGAGATTATTTATTTTTATTTTCTAGGGTTTTTTCCCGATTTTTTTGGACGTGAATCTCACATTTCGAACAATACATGCTCGGTTATTAGTTCGAGCCTACTTTAGGTGGGCTCGGCTAGGCCCATGACCACTATTTGATCGGTTGGACCGTCTCGCCCAAAGCTACACTTTTTTCCTAAACACGAGAATTAAGCAAGTGGGTGTTTTCATATCTTTAGTGTGTTTAATATATTGATCTTTGATTTTAAATAAAAAAACGTATCGAGGAATTTAATTTAATACTAATAAAAATTATATTGTATAAATAGAATAAACAAACAAATAAGTTAAGAGAAATTATATGCTGGTAACCTTACGGTGGCCACTTTCGTGGGCATCTTCGTCATTTTTTCATTACGACATTATTTCGTTCGATTTTTTCAATTGAGATGATGCTCATGAACTTTTTTCGAAGTTCCACATCTTACTATTGCAAGTATAAAGTAACTAACTTCCTTAAATTAAGCAATATGGACGATTACTAACCAAAGTTTGAGGTGTTATTATTCATTCTCTGTCTAATTAGGTTCTTAGATTAAATCATCTTCTCGTTTAAACTTTTTCTCTCGTCCATTATTATTGTCAAAAGCAAAAAAAAATCTCAAAATTACGGCAATTATTTATTTCATTTTAAAGATTTTATCGATGGTAAGTCTTTCTTCAAACTGTCATTTGTCATTCTTAGCTGCATCGACATTGATTTACCTTTGAATTATCTCTCAGATTGATTATTTCATGTTTTTGTTTTTATTATTAGTTCTTCTATCTGCCTCACATAATACAGTCTAGGTCTTTCAACGTCCCGATAAATTTGAAACGTTTCTTAAATATATATGATTTGTTGCGGTCGATTCAAACAAGTAGTTTCTTCCGTAGGAGTAGTTCCCTCTTTAGTTAAGGCTTATCCATTAATCATGGATAAAAATAAAAGAAAGTGATATAATTAATTATTTATTTACTTTTTAATTTATGTGATTCAAAAACCCTAAATCTCTCAAAAATTCAATAAAAGAAAGTCACAATTATTATGCTATTACTACTATAGTAGGTTTTGTCCTAATCCACCGCCTTTATTATAAATAGTGAAATAGACTACGTGATTAAAACATGATTAATAAATTAAATGTTGAATAATCTCAACTAATCAAGAAATTAATCCTTGTCTATCCCTTTTCATTTGCCTTTCAAGTGATGATAATCATGTAATTAATTGAATGAATCTAAAAGTGATAGGTGGGGAGCTTCAATTGTGGTAGGTGGAATTAGATATTTTTTAACAACTTGTTCAATTTTAGATCTATGCAAAAATAAATAAATTAATAAATCATATTCTAATACAAACAAAAAGCTTTTGAGTTTTTAATTGTTTTCTTGAGGAATTTTCTTGCTTATGTTACTTGGCATTTTTTGATTTGCAACAAATGTACTCTTCACATGCAAACCACACAACTTGTAAGAATAGTGAGGTGTTAGTTTGGAGATATATATGTAAACGAATACTCCGTTCGTCTCATTTATAAAGAGTTAAGTTCCACTTTAGGTTGTTAAAAATGGTGCCCAGAAAGTCGAGCTCTTTATCGATGGGAGGGCAGACGGAATCCTCTGTTTTCAAAGTTGTATTTTTATCGTGTACACAAGTAAAACTACATAGTTTTGTTCTGATAATTTATACTGCTGTAAATTTAAAAATCTCTTAAACTAACAAAATTACGTAGTTTTGACTTCGATTTGAACACGAGTTTAGGGTCAGAGGATTGATGAAAGTGGGACCAAAAGTAAATGAAGTATTTGAATAGGAATCAAATACTGAATTTTATTACAATCTGTCTCTGTCTTCACCTTATTGGCACCGTGCTAATGAAGCCTAATATCAACTAGACTAGAATAATGGAGGTTTCCAAATTTCCACAAAAATTCTTGGATAGTTATGGCAATGGCCCTCACTTTTCAAGTTGAGGATGCCCTGATGTTGAGGGCATTTATGTCAACAACATGTTGGAGGTGTTTCATATTACATGAATTCTTTGATCAAGAAGTCTTTTATATGGCGCCAACCACAAGCTCTGATCAAAGTCTTGTTGCTTCTGCACATTCTCAGCTTGGCTGGTGATCAGAGGTAGAAGAGGAAGGCGATGGCCGGGAATCGAGACGTCGAGAAGGGGAAGAGCAGCGGAGCCGAAGAGGTTCGAGCTCCACTTCTTCTAGGAGAAAATGGTGGTGGTGGTGATGAGAAGAAGCTTCCCTCTAAGGAGGATAGATGCATGATCTACTTCAGTACCTTTGTTGCTGTCTGTGGCTCTTACGCCTTCGGATCTTGCGTACGTCCCGCCTTCTCTCTCTCTCTCTCCCCCTCTTGAGATGTACTAATGGTGTTTTTATGCAGGCAGGGTACTCATCACCTACACAGTTTGCTATAAGGGAAGATGTCAACTTATCCTTAGCTGAGGTATGTTCAACTTTTTTACCTTCAGACAACGATGTAACGAATCTAGAAAGATCGGTGTCCTCTCGAGTTTTTATGTTCTTGACAGTATTTGCTCACTTGGGATGATTCAAGATTCAATTTTTATGGCTGCAGTACTCATTATTCGGCTCCATACTAACCTTCGGAGCCATGATTGGCGCGATCACAAGTGGGAAGATCGCAGACTACATAGGCCGTAAAGGGGTGAGTGAGTTTGTCGAAATTCAAGAAAATCGCATACATGAACTGCTAGCCATAGTTAAGGCCTAATCAAGAAAATGAAAGCAGGCAATGGCAGTATCAAGTGGATTCTGTACAGCAGGGTGGCTTTCGATTTTCTTTGCCGAGGTATCTAGTATAGAATCATTACTACATTTAGCATATGCTAAGGTATCTTTTGATAGATCCCATGTTAAAAAAGAACAGTTCTTGATTTAGTAAAACTGTAATAATTTCACAGAATGTTCTCTTTCTTGATCTTGGAAGATTAGCTACTGGCTATGGAATGGGAGTCTTTTCCTATGTGGTAACTTTTTCTTGCCTTAAATCTTACAAATTCATGCTATTTTTGGAAAGAGTGTTGATGAATGTTGCCTACTTCGGTTCATAGGTTCCGGTGTTCATAGCAGAGATCGCTCCGAAGGATCTACGAGGAGCTTTGACAACCATAAACCAGGTAGAAACCAAGAAAACTTACCTTAATTTGGACAAAAGATCTGTCCAAAAATATTCGTAAGCTTATTTGTTTTGATTTTTCTGAATTCGTAGCTTATGATATGTACCGGAGTATCTGTATCCTTCATAATCGGCACGTTGCTCACATGGAGGGCTTTAGCATTAGTAGGTAAGAACATACAAAAACCATTTGCATTCTTTCTAATTCAGGATTGTACTAAAACTAGTTGTAATGTTATGAACTGGTGCAGGAATAGTACCTTGTGTTGTTCTGCTAGTAGGCCTCTGCATCATCCCCGAATCTCCGAGATGGCTCGTACGAACCCTAATGGAAGATCCCTTATCTCGAACATGAAAAAAAGGTAAAGGACTAACATGGTGGGATTTGTGCAGGCAAAGCAAGGGAGGCAGAAGGAGTTTGAGGCGTCGCTTCGTAAACTTAGGGGAAAGGATGCTGATATCTCATCAGAGGCAGCTGAGATTCAAGTATGTGCAGAAATTCATAGTATTTTAAACCTTACTTGAAGAATGTGAAGATATTGAGGCTGTGAAAAAATGACAGGACTATATAGAGACACTGGAGAGTCTTCCGAAAGCCAAGCTTCTCGACTTGTTCCAAAGGCGATATCTGAGCTCAGTCACGGTTAGTCTTTCGTCTCTGTTCCTCTCTCGAGATATCTGAACTGCAACGTATGATCCGTGCATGGAAAAACAGATAGGAGTAGGACTAATGGTGTGCCAGCAGTTTGGAGGAATCAATGGAGTCTGTTTCTACACCAGCAGTATCTTTGACACTGCAGGATTCCCAGCTGACATAGGGACTATAATCTACGCGATTCTTCAGGTAGCTTCTTCGATCCTCTTGCCTCCGAGGAGATTTCAGCCAACATAGGATTTGAAGTATAGTGTAAGAACATTGTGTTTTTCAGGTGATCGTCACTGCTCTAGGTGCTGCTTTCATCGATAGAGCGGGACGAAAACCTCTTCTAGTGGTAAGAATATTGACAGGAAAGAGTAAAACCATTTTTGGGGATTCAATGTAAGAAAACTGGCTTATTTTCTCCAGATTTCTGGAGCAGGATTGGTCCTAGGTTGTCTGCTTACAGCCACCTCATTCTTAGTGAAGGTAAAATAAAATTCTTGATTATTTTATAAAAATAAAATAAAATTGCATCTACACAAAAAAAGCAGTTATTAAGAAATGTGCTCTAAAACAGGAGTATGGAATAGCACCAGATGCAGCACCAGCACTAGCTGTGACCGGCATATTGGTAAGTTTACGACACAAACACTCATAAAAAGTCGAAAACGAAGTACACGAATACGAATCAAGAACATGTAACATGTGCATGATTAGGTCTACATTGGAGCTTTCTCAGCTGGAATGGGAGCAGTTCCATGGGTGGTCATGTCTGAGGTTAAGTCCAAACAAAAACCTCTCAAACTTTCCTACTTTCGCTTCGATTAACATCTAAAAACTCAACCTTTTCGCTGCAGATTTTCCCCATAAACATAAAAGGAGTAGCAGGTAGCCTCGCCACGCTGGTGAACTGGTTCGGTGCGTGGGCTTGTTCTTACACCTTCAACTTCCTCATGAGCTGGAGCTCCTATGGTGAGAATTTTTTTTAGTTTTTTTGCAGTTTTTTTCGTAAAGATCGAATCTTTTTACGATTTTAGGAAATGGGATTGTGCAGGAACATTCATTCTCTATGGTGTAGTGAATGCACTTGCAATTGTGTTTGTGGTGAAAGTAGTACCTGAAACCAAAGGAAGAACTCTTGAGCAAATTCAGGCAGCTATAAATTCTTCTTAGGAAAAAACAAAAACTTGGTTCTTTTAAATTCTTGCAGCAACATTTGTGTCTGAATTTTGAAATCAAGAATGATTTGATGATTTGCATGAATTGTTCGACGTATGATTCTATACTCTCTTCGTCTCATTCGTAATGGCCCAGTCACAGCTTCGAATTATATCGGGCCCAAGTAACCCGGCCCGGTTCGACCCTCAATCATGCCGAGCCTTAATATTAGTTACCAATTAGAGTAAACAACACATGAATACAAAAGGGAATAATTTTTTTAATTTACTCAACAACTTGTTATACAAATGAATCTATACATTCATGTTTGCATTATACTATAAATTGACACCCTCTTTTCCCCTCCACACCATAAATTCAAACTGAGATGAAGAAGGGACACCACTCTCTCTCTCTCTCTCTCTCTCTCTCTCTCTCAAAGCTAAATCAGCTAACCCAAATCAAATCAAAGAAGGGAAAAAGAAGCAAAAACACCATCCCTCATGGATGCAGCTTCCACACGGCCTTCGAAGGAGACGAAGAGTGAGTGAACTTGACCGTTTCCCTCCTCGGCTTCCTACTCACACACTGATCCGAACCACCGGCTACTTTGATCACATCAACCTTCACAATGTGATGATCCGAAGTCCCTTTGGATGAGACCACAGAGTACGAGCCCGGGACGAACTTGTAAGGCGCGTCTGAAGATGATAGTATGTAATCCACTCGAGTCCCATATTTGCACGTCCCTTGCACGCCTTCAAGACATATGATCGATTAAATTTCAAGAAAAGGGGTCTCGAAAATGAGAAACTCGTAGAAATGTGTACTTACTCTGGCCTTTGGCTATCATCACAACTGATTCACACTCCCCTGCATAGTCCTTAGCATCTGTGTACTCTTGGCTCTTTAGATGCTTCATCACTTCGACTTTAGGCGTTGGTTTCCCCATTTCTTCATAGTACTGCAGCGCAAGACGAGAAACGACAACAAAATAAGGCATTGGTACATTGCAAGAATGAATTTTTATACATGATCTCAAGAACATTGATGGTATAATAGAAACCTTGACAATATCTGTCCATCTTTCTTGGGAGTAATCTGTCTCGTCTAGAGAATTAAGGCCTCCGGCTAGGATGTGAGGGACGCTGCTTGAGTTGATGATGGTGTTCATCTGCTTCATCCTCCACCTCTCGTCTAGGTGGTCGAGGAGAGTGCAGAAGACGTTGATTTCGCCTACTTGAGGCACATCAATGGTGGCTTTCAGCACATTCCTGCATCAAAATTTCCTAAAAGTATGAGCTTTACACAAATTATTTCTACCATTTTGTTTCAAAATTCATGTTTTTGGAGTATGATTGAAGGGCACATGCTTAGATTCTGTGTTTCTTGAAAACAGCTAGTCTTTGCATATAACACCAAGAACAAGTTTTTAGTTTAATGCAGCTTTTGTTACAGCTCATTCTTTGCCATTTTCATGCTCTCTCATACCTACTGTACTGTATTTTATGTGGAGAGAGAGAGAGAGAGAGAGAGAGAGAGAGAGAGAGAGAGAGAGAGAGACAGCATCAAATTCATCAAGAAAAACAAACAAACTGCAGTAGTACTGATGATCAGCATTAATCTCCTACCAGTGAATTGACTTCTTCCATGACAGAGAGAGAGAGAGAGAGAGAGAGAGAGAGAGAGCGCATGATCAGCATTAATCTCCAAATTATACAAGAAATTTATCCAAAAAAAAGAAAAAAGAAAAACATGAATCGAGAATGACCTGAAATCAGTATCGTCGAAGATTCTCTGCGCCTTCCACCGCTTGATCGGCCACCGTGAGAGGATGGCGTTGCCGAATTCCGGCGCCCAGCTCTCGGCGAAGACATACTTCATACCCAGAGCTTCGGCCAAATCCGAGAGCGGGCTCATGTTCTTCTCCTCCTCCGCCTTCACATCCTGCAGCGCCACCACGTCGGCGTTCAGCTCCCTCAGCACCTCCGCCACCGCCCTACCGCCTCCGCCGGATCGGAGCGGCGCCTTTCCCCTGCTCTCGCCGGAGAGCTCCTCGAACTTCTCGAAGCTCAGCTGCCCGCTCCTCTTCAGCGATATCTCGTTGTCGGGGAGGTTAATCGACACCCTAAGTCTCGACCTCGCGAACTTCTGCTGCCGCGACGGCGCGTCCTCCGCCGCCGCCGGGTGCAGGGGCGACTGCTTCAGGATCCCCCGCGGCCGATCGCTCATGGATCTCGACCCGCCGGAGCTCCTATCCCGCGCTAATATCTCGGCGGACTCGCGGCGGAGCTCGCCGGAAAATCCCTCCCCCTTCGTGACAGCTGGCGCCATGGAGAACAGGGCAGCATTAAATGATACGAACCTTATCGGCCTCGCGCCGCCCAATTCCGAGCTTGGGTGGATCACCGCCGACGCCGCCGGCCCGGCGGCGGAGTCCGACTGAGTCCTCGACCCCGACTTCCCGAGCTTCTTCACGACGATCTTCGGCCGCGAGCGGCGCCGGCGGCGCGGCCACCCCAGCCTCGAGCAGAGGCGGCGCAGCCTCTTGTTGAACACGCTGAGCATCTTCCGTTACGGCGGCGCTGCGATTCGTAGCATGGATTATGTATGATTGTACGAAGCTCAGATATAATGGAAGCCTCTCAGCCTAGAGAGAGAGAGAGAGTGAAGAAGTAGAGATTCTTGAAGGTTGAAAATGCGGTGGCAGTCTTTGTGTGAAATGAGCAGGTGACTTTTTATACAGGTCAATGCAATTTTAATTAATTAATTTAATCCCCTAATTTACAACAACAAATTAATTTTCACGCTACTGTAATTACTAATTTCATGACTTTCATTATCCAGTAACATATTGCAACGACGAATGATCAGCACGGGACGAGCTAAATTAATACCGATTTTGAAAATATTGAGTTACAGATATTTTACGAGAATCTTAAAAATGGGGAAGAGTTAAAATTGGAAGACAAAATAATTGGAATTTGGCCCTACATTAAAATAAATAAAAATAAATGGCCAACTGCTCCAAGAAGGAAACATGGTGAGGAGTATATGTTTGGATTTATTATTAATTTTGATTAATTAAATAAATAAACATTAAACACCCAACTGCTCCCTAATATTATAATGTTAAGTAGTTATCAATTTATTATATTTTATTTATTATTTTTCAGTGGGAAAGAGGCTTTTATGATTAGTCAATTAAATAAAAAATTAGAAATAAATATGAGTGGGGCCCAATTGAGCAACCACGGCGTATCGAAGCTTCATCATGCAATGCATGCAACGCCACGTCACCAAATTCACGGCGAGTTAAACTCCCATGCACTCTCTCTCTCTCTCTCTAACTTACGTGATTATTTTATTGAGTTGATTTAGCGGTATTTCACTATTTTGGTAAATAAATAGTAAGTGACACTTACTTCTTCTCGAGGCAAGACTATTATTTTTTCTTAATTTTGTTTATTTATTATTTGTTAGGTATGTAATTTTACAAGTTGATTAATCTAAAATAATTTAAAATAATCATCGATTTGCCAAATGGAGGATGGAACCGAGTGAGATTAATTTAATTATATAGTAATAAATAAATTGTGGTTATCAATGTGGAAGCATCATCACCAATTTGGTAGTAAGGAGTATAAAATATTCCGTCACATTCTAATTGACGCGTTTTATTATTTACTTCACATATATTCAACGAACGCGTCAACTGATATGAGAATGAATTACTTATTTTGCCACATCAAAAAATATAGATGAGTAGGGGAAAAAATCATGAAAATTTTGCTTTGTATCTGAAAATACAAATAAATAATATAAAGTATTCATTAAAGAGAAAAAAACATATAATATGTCATGATTCATGATTCAATAATATTATTAATATCCATTTTGCCTGTGGAAAGTCCTTTTGTCCTATGAAATTTACAATAATACCATTTTATCAATTATTGAAAAATGGAATATTTCATTGAATATTAAAGCACAAACCCTACTGAATTACTGTACTACTGTTCTTGAATGATTCTTCAAAATTTTAAGTAGGTTTCCTACCAATAGAATGTGATACAATCGTAAATAGTTTCACACGAACTCAAAAAACGTAGGTTCAGAATTCGAATTAGCGTTGGGTTTCCCTTTAATTTCAGTCAACATACTCTCCATTTCATAGACAAGACATTGCTCAATTTTACGTATTGAGGTGTTCTATATGCAGTACAGTGCCCCGTTTCCTTATTATAATAGGTTAACGCTTCAAAGGGTGTTATGTCTGACTTTTTTTACATATTTTCTTAATTTATGGGCTCAAAAGCAGTAAAAATATGATAGTAAACCTTGAAAAGAGTAGGCCCACCATGCCTAAATAAGATAATAAACACTAAACTTTAATCCCTTGGAATAAGCTATAAATTAACAAAAAGCCCAAAGGCCTGAAAAAAATGACTAAAAGCCACAAGAAATTCAACAAAGTTATCTTTTTCTCTCAAATAAAAAAGCAAAGTTATATCTTATCCACTTTCTATCTTTATCAATCTCAATAAGTTGCTTTTTTCTATATAAAAAGGCTAATAAAATTTTGATGAGTTGTAGAAGGGTAAACATAGGGATGTCAACGGGTCGGGTTTTCGCGGGTACCCGCCTCGCCCAAATCCAACTGGGACGGGTTTGGGTACTGTAAATTGGGTTTGGGACGGGTATGGGTAATAATGTGGATAGCCAAAACGGGTTTGGGTCGGGTATGGGTATACACCTCTGAGTACCCACTACCCAAACCCATTTATATATATGGTAAATATATATATTTCACATGTATATAAAAACTATATTTATATTTTTAAATAAAAAATTTATAACTATTGGCAATTTTAAGGTTTTTATTAATATATATAAAGTTGAAAGAATATATCTCAAAAAATCTAATTGATAAAAATATATATCGTTAGTTTTGTTACTTGTTAACATTTAATTTGATATTTGTTTTACATTTTGTA
The DNA here is from genome assembly GCA_029379335.1 of Thymus mandschuricus. Lineage (NCBI taxonomy): Eukaryota > Viridiplantae > Streptophyta > Magnoliopsida > Lamiales > Lamiaceae > Thymus > Thymus mandschuricus. The sequence goes on from CM057071.1 coordinate 1,272,118, forward strand.
TATCGTTCGTTAGCACTTATTGAGGTGCACACGTTTAAATTAAAATTTCTGATTATTGTATGTATATATTAAGTTATAATTTTTTTTATAAAAAAATATTACTATTAATTTTATTTGGGTTTAACGGGTAATAAACGGGTATTACCCGATGGGTTTGGGCCGGGTATGGGTAATAAAATTGAATTTTTAAATGGGTTTGGGACGGGTATGGGTATACGAAATTTTAACGGGTTTGGGTTTGGGAATGCTTAATGGGGCGGGTACCCGACCCATTGACATCCCTAGGTAAATATGTCACTTTACATCTGTTGTTTAATTGATTTTTAGCCCATACTTTGAACCTAGAAAAAAACATTTCCTTCCATCATATAGTATATAATGAGAGAGATGGTTTTATTAGTCCGTATAATTTAAAAACCGTGTCACGAATGATTCGAACCTAAGTTCTTAATCATAGACAAAACCTACCCATACAAAAATTGTTACTACTAATGATATGTGGCACCTAGGAGGATTCCTATTGTCTTTTTTTTTTTTTGGTAATATTATATGCATATATGAATTATGACATCTCACTGCCACCTTAATTATTTCACTACAATTACTACTCAGATTCTCTGTCTGAACAGAGCATAAATTGCACCTACTCCTAAATAAAGTATTAATTTTTGTATGTATGTATGTTTGAGAGAGACATTTATTTAAGACATGTAGACCCTTGTTATTGAATGGTTTAATCAACTACATCACTAATTAAGAGCTCATTGTTAAAAACAATATTTTTCAAAATTTAATCAAATACTACTTCCTCCGTCCCAGTCAAATTGTCCTGATTCACTTCGACACGAGATTTTAAAAACGCAATGTAAAAAGTGAAAGATAAGGGTTAATTCTTACTATTTAAAAAAAATATCACATTCCTTATGGAATGACCTGATTAGAAAATCGTGATAATTTAAGTGGGTCGGAGAGAGTATAAATTTCATGCTTCATAGTCTGAGTTAGGCCCAATTTGTATATAACTGTCCTATCTATTTATGTGGGTAAGATTGGCCCATAACATATGCATTATGGTCCACCAATATTAACTATACTACATCCACAGTGTCCCCCACTCAAAAGCTTCGTTCAAGTTATTTATGACACGATCTTTAAATTTTGTATCGAAAGTCGAAATTGTGAATAATTTTTTTTTTGAGTACAATGACAGGTTGGAGTTGGATATAGGTGCAATTGAGTAGGCCCAAAAGGGTCACTTCACTATTGAAAAAAGAATATCAAGGAAATTAGTACCCATGAAAGTTTGGGAAAATCTTTCACAATTTAGGAAAAACATGAATAAAATGTACATAGCTGGATGGATATTATCCATGAAAATAAGGAGGACACATATGTAATCACATTTATACCCTCTCACTAATTCTAAGATCCTTGCACAGGAACTTCCATTTATTATGTCTGTATATAATAAAAGAATACGTAATTAGACGGGACACGGAAAATATCGATTTAATTAATATGTTTATATGTGTGTAAGGAAAAATTACCTGAAAAGAAGGAAAATGAAATTGGAGAATTGGGAGTGTGACTATTCAGTCCATCAATTTTTGATTTTATGGGCCATCAACAACAAATTAAATACCTAATAAAGTATATAAGTATTATCACAATTGGACCACGGCAATATTAATAATGTCTTAAATAATTATCCCATATTGCTCAAACAAAATTTTATTTTAATTGTCTCTGATTTTGTTCTTCTTTCGTACATAATGATGTATATAACTTGGTTCTCAGAAAGAAAAAAAATAATAAAGAATTAAATTGTAAATTTACAGACTTCCTTAAATAAAAAAACGGAGGCACTTTAAGAAACGGAGGGAGTATTTGATAAATTATATGATAAGAGAATTAAGCATAATTAAGAAGAAGAAGAAAAAAACCTGAAAGCAAAATCGACAAATTTATGTTATGTTCAAATTTAATTGCCCAAATCGATGTGTAGGGTGGGGCCCATTAGGCCCATTTATTTCGTTTGGGCCCATTACGAATTAAGCCCAATATACAATTTTTTTAGGGAAAAGCCCAATATAATCTGATCAAAACTTTATTCAAAATTATGAAATTTGATAAATACCGCCAATTATTGATATTCCCCTCTAAATTGTGACAAGTGTTACATCAAGATTTATTCCAATTAGTAACGTTATTTATATATATATATATATATATATATATATAGGAAGAAGATCAAATAAGAATAGATACGATGCATCATTTAATGTGATAATTAATTTGAGCCACTGATTTTGTGTAAATCTATGGATAAAATTTATTCTTATTTCCTACCTAAGCATTCATTCTCACGGGAACTATACCCTATATATATATATATATATATATATATATATATATATATATATATATATATATATATATATGCACTTTTGACTAATTATTTATTCCGACTTGTCATTTAATTAAGATGATAGTGTAATAAATAATTTAATTTGTTTTAACTTTTAGGCCGTTGAATGTTTGGATTAATTAATTGAGGTAATGAAGAGGAGTAGTATATAAATAAGTTCATAGTCAGCTCCGCCGCAGAAATTTGCTATCGAGGCGGAAAATTGCTGGGGAAAAATTCAAATCCGTGATTTATGGAGAAGAGCCCAGAATCTACAAGGGTACTGGTTTTTCCCTCTTTGCTTCTGTTTGTTTATGGGAATCTATGTCTACTTCCCTTTTGTAAATTTTTTGGGTCGATTTTGTTGTTTCTTGGGTATTTTTCTTGCACCGTAGCTGTTTGATGAAATGCTTAACCCAGTTTTCTTGAGTTTGTGTGGGTGAAGGAGATTGAGAGATCCCTACCCTTCATCTAGTTCCTTTGCCGTTTTTTTCATTTGATTTGTCATGTTTGATGAAATGGGAGCTCTGTATTTTCAGCTTGCAAGAATTCTTGTTACAATTTCCATTAATTTCTAGCTGTTTGGCTTATTGAAATCTATAGATCTAATGCTTCTTACAATGCAGCGCCTCAATCCGATAACGATAAGTATAGATTCTCTTCTCGAGATTGGGGCGTTGCGTTTTCTGCAAATTAGAGATGAATCAATGAACAATCTGATATATTTATGAATCAACCAGGTGTCTTAGCGCCCCTGGCCACCGGGCTCCTCCCTTGAAGGAGTGACCCGGGTTCGATCCCTGGTGGGAGCGAATTAGGGAGATATAAGGTGGTTTGGAGATTTTCTAGGAGTGTTTGGGAACTAGGCGTACTAACATCTAATCTAACATCTAACACTTGCCCGATAAAAAAAAAAAAGAAAAAAAAAAAAAAAAAAAAAAAAAAAAGATATATTTATGAATCAAGAACACACTAGAGTAGTCAGTAGCGCTTGTCTGATGTTTAGACATCAAGTCAGCTAATAGTAGCAAACTATAGTCGATACTCAATGCTTGAACACCTTCGTTATGATCCCCTATAGTTCGACTGAGCATTTCGATCTATGTCAATTTGGTATTTAATACTATCATGTTATCTCCTTATATGCACGTTTCTTGGTTATATTAGTCCTGTTTCTTGAACTAACGAACTTGATGCTCTGTTACGACAGAAGCAATCGGTAAGTGCCAGCAGCAGTTTGACAGAGTTATGGAGCGTGCAGTGTGGGGAGTGTTTCAAGTGGAGGCTGATTCCAACCGAAGAAGAGTTTGAAGAAATCAGAAGCAAATTCATTGAGGACCCTTTTGTTTGCAGCAAGAAAGCCAACGTTTCTTGCGAAGATCCTGCTGATATAGAGCGCGATGAATCCCGGATTTGGGCCATTCACAAGCCTGGCGTTCCAAAAACTCCCCCCGGTTTCAAAAGGAGTTTGGTATTGAGGAAGGATTCATCCAAAATGGACTGCTACTACAGCACCCCTAATGGCAAGAAAATTAGGGCTTCGACTGATGTTCCCAAGTTCTTGGATAACTTTCCCAAGTACAAAAAGGATCTCTCGACTAACGATTTCAGTTTTAACTCGCCAAAGATCATAAAGAAGGCGCGATGAAGCAAAGAACCTAGCTCTAGATCGAAGAACCCCGTCTCTCGTCTGGTTCAAAACCTGCAATTTTGGTTTCCTTTTGCAGTGTTTGCTATTAACATGGTTCTCCCATTTCTTGATTAGAGCAACAAATGGTTATGTATTTATAAAAAAAATCAAGAAAAAGATACATAAATTTGTTATTTTATTTGATTGGCATCTCATATCTGTACACAAAACTGCAATGAGCCCTCACAAACCAATGAAACAAAAAACTGGACTTGAGCTCAGCTCTGTTGGTTGGCATGCATCTTCAGCCGTCGATCCTATCGTTGGATTCTTGTCGTCCTTGCAGCTAGTCGGGTTTCGTGTACTCGAGCAGCATATGAGGCGATCTGTAAATCTTTACGAGTGTCCAGTACAGAACTTCTTCGACCCCGAGCTCCCCCTCTGCTCTTGCAGCATATATATCCTCACAGATGGCTATTAGCCTTCAAGAAAACCAAGACAAATGTTAATATTTTTCATTGATGATTGATCTTGACTTGACGAGCGTATAAGTAACTGTATTACCTGTCGCACGAAGGAAGATTCTCGAAGGGTATTCTCATTCGTAAATCGGAGCATTGTAATCGGATGAAGCGGCCGACTGCTAGCACAAATGTTATGTAGAGACCCCAAATGCTGAATTTGCTCAGAGTTTCACCAAGAATTCCCTCTAGAATTGAAGAATTGTTAGAAAAGTATCGATTTTGGACGAGGGTTTTGCATTCTAGAAAGTTCCGGTAACTTACGTGGGGTTTCCTCCGATACCACAACAGCCATTGGCCCCGACAAGCTCCCACAGCCGTACGCGTCCAAAGAATTCACGTCGTGGAACGACCACCACTGAGAACTACCATGGTGCAGGACGAGATCCGCTGTTACGTCGCTTACCTGTTTATGTGTTGCATCATCAGAACCTATTTCGAGAGAATGAATGATATGTTAACGAAAGATCGAAAGCATACCTCCTGCTCGAAAGGCCTAACTTCTCCAGAGCCAGTAACTCGGAAGAATCTAGGATAAATGTTAGAAATCCTGAAGCTGTTCAAGGAGCCATTGAAGACTCCCTTCACATCCGAGGCTTCCGGAAGATCCGAAGGGTCGAGGCTCCTTTCGTACTTCACTTTCTCCTTCCCCTTCGGCCGGTCCCTCGCCAGAACCCAAGAAAATCTCATGTCCATGTCGCTACTCTTGAGAGATCGGATAAATTGCTTCTGAACGACTTCAGGGACGGTCCATAAGGTGCTTGCGTCGCCTTTGCAACAAATGAACTGAATATCGTTTTGATTGTACGAGTCGAGGTAATGCTGCGGATCGAAGTTCGCGTTCTTGTTGAGCTGATCCCATCCCAGTCTCTCGCAGAGAGTTGTCTGGTACAAGGTTAACCTTCCTGCAGCTGTCCTGATGTCGAACTGGAAACTCGCGTCGTTGATTGGATTCGCTATGTTTGTCGGATTTCCACTACTGTACATCTACAAGAAATGAACAGACTTCTACTATAAGCAAACGAAGATCATGATGAAAAATTTCAAGTTTCGATTCGATGGCTGCTTACCAGCATCGGAGCCCAAATGACACAGATTAGTATGAAGAACAAACAGATGCCGTTGCAAAACTTCGTCGTCTGCGTCTGTTTCTCTCCTTGTTTATGATTAGCTCTGTTTAGAACATTATCACACTTCACAAGGTATAAGCTTGCATTGATGTCTTCCAACTGAAAATCGAACAAAAACATCAGAGTATCGATTCATATACACGGGCTCGTGTGAGTGTGTGTGTGGAACAGCCGTTAATGGAGGATCGAAGAACTCACCTTCAACCAATCGTACATTGTCAACGAAGTAGTGGTGCATGACCAATCGAGAACGCATCTCAGTTCGTACAGGAAGGGCAAAGCACGGTACAGCCTGTATCCGAGGTAGTTAACGTGAGAAACTTCACTCGTGAGGAACTGCCGATACAACGTGCTTTTATAAGGCACGCCATCTCGAATCTGCATAGCTTGTAATGCCAGAGACACCGCCTTAGTAAGGTATATTGCTCGAAGGGCGAAGCCAGCAGCATTATGCTGTGAGGTGTCGATATTCCAAGCATAGTCGGAGATGGCACGAGTCGAGAGGATGAAGTTGAAGAGGTAGAAGATCACTTTCCCCGTTGCAAATGAGCATAGGTAAATGATCCGGTCGACCACGATCAAGAAGAAGATTACCATCAGAATGAATACGAACTCTTTCGGGAACTGATCCTCGAGTTGATAATACTCGAGGATCTCACTTTTATTCTTTATAACCGATTGGTAGAACATGGCAACGAGGAAGAAGACCGTCAAATCTGCACCGAAGATATATGCATAGAGATCGACCTCTCGTTTTCCACCTCCGATTACTGAAACCATAGGATAAGGGAACCTGACTTTTTCGGTGAGTCCCATGCGCCTCGCTTTGAGGATCTGCTTCGCTACATCGGCTGCTGGAGTAAGAGAGCTAAACTGTTCGGCTGGTTTACACTCAGTAAGCGGAGAAGCGTAGACTACTTCGAAAACAGCTAACGTCACATTCGAATCCTCGCTATTTTTTTCGATGCTTTGGATCTGTACTTTGCTTGCACAAAGGCAGCTACTGGGCTTGTCACTTTTGCAGTATTCTTCATGAACAAGCTGAAGCAGCCGATTTATCCCGGATTCGATTCTCTCCGGCTGGATTCCATCTTTCGGCCACGATTTCACATCCATAGAGAGCTGAACGAAGTACGGAGGAGACTCCGCTTCTTGAGTCAAAGACTTCCAGTACTTAGAACAGCCACCAAAAACCATTTCCACAGCTTGTTTTACCGATTTCAACGCCTTCTTCACCTTCTCACTCCAGTCGGAACTGAAATCAGCATCGTTTGGATTTCGTAATCCGCCTCTCGAGTTCTTGAATCCTACCGAAAACCACTCACCGTCTTTTGCTGTGATAGAGCACTGTATCAGAGTGGCCAGATACACCAAGAATAGAGGCAGCAAGCTTATAACAAACGACGACTTGATCTTCTTCGTAGGGAAGCCCCATTCGCGTAGATGGTCCGACTGGATGGCGAAGCCACAATGCTGAATCATTATCTGGTAAAGATACTGGATCAGAATGTAGAATTCGGTGTAGATTAGCATGATAATCCAGAAGACGTAACTCGGCCCGGTATTCACACAGAGAGCATATAGATACAATCCAACCAAGTACACCATGGAAAGAAGGCTGAAGTTCCAAAGGAAAACCAGAATGAAACAACAGTAGCAAACGACGTCGTTGTTAGATCGCATACGGGACCAAATGTGGGAGAGAATCAGCCCGATTTGCAGGCTTGCAGACTCCGAAGTTCTACTCTTCTCGGACTGCATTGATGAGGAAGAGCTATTATTTCTGCATTTAGCGTCTGTAGAATCCTCCGAGGCCTCGTTTAGATCTTCGGATGAAATGTTCAAAAAGGTTATGAGATTGCTCACTGCTTGATTCCCGATCGACTGTACTTGACAAACACCGTCACCTAATAACTGTACAGCAGAAGCCAGGGGATTCTCCTGACCTCTGCCTTTCTTCGAGTTTTCTAAATTATATGTCCCGTTAACGCCTGTGAAGTCCTCGGGCTCGGTGATCTCACCGAGAGAAGCATCGAGGAAGCTCTTCGTAACGTCTAATGTTAACGGAGTTTCCGCTCTAAGATTCCTCATAGATTCATGCACACTTAGAGGAGGGAAACCGGAATCAGGAATGATGTTTCCATTCTGTTTTTCGAGATTAACAAAATCTTGCACGTTAAGGGAAGCGGTTTTTC